>CAXKWD010000007.1:10000823-11424241 GCA_964059195.1 Ectobius pallidus | reverse complement strand
ACAAGCAACAATTCAGGGGTGTTCAAATCCCACCACTGAGACGGCTGTAAGCAAATAAATGAAAATGGAATAAAAAAACAAAAGCATGGGAAAAAATGAAAAATGATTGAAAATATGACCATAATATGAAAAATGACGGAAAAATGACAAAAAATACTGAAAAAGCTAAAATATGACATTATATGAACAATGAAAATTGCATAATTCTAATCACATTAGATGATATCATCTTTAAATTATATTTGCTATGGTAACATCACAAAGGAAAAAAATATGACATGTCATAAACATCCGGGCCCTAGTCATGAGCATTGTAATTGGGTGTATACCTGTAATGTTCATTCTTGATTAAATAAATAAATAAATAATGATATAATAATAGCACAATATATTAACACATACTAACACGTCGCATCGCATCAGCATGGTTCAAATTCTGGGCACTAAACTTAATACCATTAATAAATCTTATAACATAATTAATGAACGTGTGCATTCATTAACTCTCAAACATGGAGTCCAAGAAAGCAAAACAAACAAGTTATACAAATCTGCCAAAGAAAAATGGGAAGAAAAATGTAGGGCGTAACATTGAGAGACAGAATGCTCAACCAAAAAATAAGAAAGAGAAGTGGAGTGAATGACGCCGCGACGATAGGAGATGGGCAGGACACGTCATCCAACTCCCTTGGGATTGGGCAGACCGAGATGAACTCAGATGGAACGCAGTAGCTACGATATAGGAGCATGGAACCAACTACTGGTCAAAGCTCTCAGGACAATAAGTTAGGATTCTCTTTCCCGGAGTACATTCCCCCCTTAACGAAAGAGGCCCATGATAAATAAGGATTTACACAGGCTAATGGTAATTGTATTTGTATTTACTAGGGCAAGGCATTTAGTGACCATAAAATAGTGAAGAATGCAAAATAAAAAATACATTTATGACCTAAAAATTGTGAAAAAATGACAATTTCTTTTTTTAATGACCAATAAATTTACCATAATTACTTAGAATTAGTTTTTTGAAGTAATAAATTACTAAAAGCAATTGAATGCATGACAGTGAGTTACATAAATGAATTTACACTATAAAACACACTTATTTTGTTACTCGAAAAGTAAGTAAATTTATACCCCTTGGACCCCCTTAGCGTAAAAGAAATTCTTTCTGAACTGGCATGCCCATCAAATTGCTCGTAGCAAATATGTGTCATTTAAAAGAAAGAAAACCCCTTTACTGCTACAAGGCAAACTGCAATGGTGTTTACAATAAACCTGAATTAAAATGAACTATGAATAATTGGCGGAGATTCTCAAATAAAAACGATTATCTGTAGTCTGAAAATAACGATTTGTACATGGAAAAGCTCCTTTCTATTTCCACTGAAACATGACCTAAAAGTTCCGAAAATTACTTAAAAATTGCCGAAAAATGATCTATCTCTTGAAAATGACGAAAAATGCAAAATAAAGCAAATAAATGCAAAAACAAATTGCCCTTATTTATGCCCGGTTTCTATAAACTCGCGAAATACCTGTGGGTAAATTATCCAATGGACAGAATTTACACAAGGATAACTTTTACAAACTCAAATAATTTAAAGGTAACAATCACATACACTTGTGGCGAGTTTCTAGATAAATGTCCTTTGGGTAAATATGAAAATGACAGAAAAAATGTTCCCAGAATCTCGGGCTAGATCTTTCCAAGGGTAAATCGTCGGATTAATTTATCCTTTCATGGATGGCTGGATAAAATTTAACCTCTTGTAGGATCAATAATAATTTAAACAATGAGAATCAAAGCCATCTGAATTAAATTAACTGTACAACTCCAAGGCCTTCCTCATTATATCATTGTGGGTGATCAGGAACTAATTTGCCCATGGATAATTTACCCATAGGTATTTCATGAGTTTATAGAAACCGGGCATTAATCAGTTATTTCATGATACACATTTATATGTATTCGAGCTATCTTTTAATCTTCAAATAAAAAAAAAGAAATCATCAAATGCCTTGCCCTAGACACTGTAGCATATAATATAAAGAAAACAAAAGGTTGTAAATGTAATGCAAGAAACTGAATTACAAAAACATCAATGAAAGAATGTAATCAAGAGTTATTTTACAATTTTGAAATTATTTCTTAAGATAAAGCAGAAACAGCAGTTAGAGACTCAAACATGAACGGTTTCTTCATTTACATCTCCTGGTAAGAAAGAGGCTTACTCTTCATAGGAATCATTCCAGTGAAATGGCAGAGAAGATCCTTCCCCTTTAAGGAGTAAAGGAGAGCTTTGTCTCTGATGTATATACTCTGAAGTGCAACTGGTAATTCAGTTAGTGTCCCGCAAATGGAGTATACGTGAGTTCTTAAGCACGTAGAGTTGTCTCATTGAAATTCTTCGTCGGGATTGAAATGTGTACTCATGTTAATGCGGGTTGCATGCACACACTCTACAGGCGAACTGGGAAGTCAGAGATGAAAATGGTTTATTGTCTCCTGCGAGAGGAGAATGCGCTGTATGGATGAAATCATACTCAAGTCTCGACGTCGAGACCCATTGTGTTCACTTACTCTTTAAGAATTATGGGATCCTAGCTGGGCTGTAGCCTACACTGAACATATAGCCTACATAACAAATTTATACTAATCCCACATTATCTGACATTTTAAGGGGGCACATACAGCTTTCGATGAAATTCATTAGTGAGAAATATGTGAATTTCATTTTTTTTTTCTCAGCAATGAATTGCTCTACAGTCTTGCAATCTGACTTAAATTAATCAAACTGCTACAGTTACGGGTAATTATCGTTTCAAAATGGCTGCCACGTTTCATGCACTGAACAGCCGTTTCCCTGATAACTTCCACAAATATAAATATTTCTGAGTGATTATTTGTTTGTGTGTTTGTTAATATCATGTGAACAACATAATCTAGGATCTTTAAAATATCTTCAGTATAAGTATTTTTTTAAATAATTTTTTTTTGAAATGTTCTTTTTCGTTAAATTATATATATTAATTAATCTATATTAATAAAAATGAACTAACAAATGGTTGTTGCCGCATCACTTGAAAACGGCTGGACCGATTTGGCTGATTTTTTGTTGTTGTATTCGTAATTGTCAGGAGAAGGTCTGTATTAAAGAAAATTTTTTGAAAATCCACGGGAAAAGTCGGAATTGTGAAACGAGGAAAAGTTAGAGAGTTCTGCTGTAAATTGTTTATATAACAAACAAAAATATTAAAAAAATTGAAGAGTGACATATTCACAGTTTGAGAGTTCCACTTTCACATGTTTTCATAACAAAAAAACAAAACCAAAACAAAAAGAAGTGTGAGTCTAGCAACCAAGCCAAATCGAAAGTGTGTATGTATGTATGGGGGTATGTTTGTTCCCTATACAAATCTACATTTCTTGCACGAAATGCTGCACACATGCCCAGTTAAGCCCGGGAAGTAACGGGGTGAACACTAAAATTCAAACAAACTACTAACTCTCTTGAAAATTTATATGATTTCTGAAAATATTAGTCTATACTGAAAAATGAAATTCAATTCAGTTATCGTGAGAATAATGTATTGTTTACAGTGTTCACATAGGGCTTTGGGAACTACATAATACTGGGCTTTAACAAATTCTCATGCTATCGATGTAATTAATACATTTGTGAAAATAATTCTTGAATTATGAAATCCAAGAAAATAAAGCACAATGTGAAGCAGTCACATAACTTTTTTCTGCCCTCGACATGGAAAATATCATTTTCTTACTTCACATTTTTATGTAGAATAAGCGGTCGTATGGCAGGGACAGCTTATGTGTGTGCCAATGAGTTTGCTATATCAGAAGTCGGTAAATTAATCCTATCCACTGAATCGTCACTCATAGCTGTAGGCTTTGTATAGGGATGTTTATCATAGCCCCTAAACATTTACAAGAAGACAAAATAGGATGGAATATATTCAGACCTACGCCCGCAGTACATTATGTCCCAGGTTTTGGGGGAGGAATGTATGAAAGTGATATTGCATTTTTTTTTAATTTCAGCTCCGAAACGGTTGTATGGTAACATGACAGTGAGAATTAAAAATTTCCATAAAGATAATACAATCTTATGTAGTAGGAATTTATGTTTCTTCTTATTTCAACCCCTCCCAGGCATGGTGTGTAGAAGCAACGGAATGCAACATTCGACTTCCTGTGTGAGCCATAAAGAGATATATCTAGCGTTTTCTGAGGGAGTAGTTTGAGTGTGATAAGTCGTTCTTCATTTCAAGTTCTACGTACATATTCTACAAGGCTCTAGAGTTTGAAAATCGAAAGTCCATCAAGTTAATTTCAAATTACAAAATAAAAACCCGGGCGACGCCGGGCCTTTTTAGTTACTTTTATATAAGCATAACTACTTCAAAGTATTAATCTGGGAGTGGTTCGACAACCTTATCGACATAGGGGAATGGAAGGAAACCCTTTGTTTATTTCTGTGAAGGAGAATGGACTATTTCTGCCATTACTTTGGTCGT
The DNA here is from genome assembly GCA_964059195.1 of Ectobius pallidus. NCBI lineage: Eukaryota > Metazoa > Arthropoda > Insecta > Blattodea > Ectobiidae > Ectobius > Ectobius pallidus. Next base: position 11,419,702 of record CAXKWD010000007.1, on the reverse strand, counting down.
GACCGTGTGAAGAAGAAGGCTTATCTACCTGGGAGGTTTGTTCTGTGGTGGAAACGGTATGTAAACTGACGTCCAGACCAAAATAAACTCTGTGCAGCCATGGGCGATTAACTTGCGACGTTTGATGTTCTACAAATGTTGTAACTTCAAACAGAAATAGGTGGTGAATACTGCAGAACACTGTTACAGACTGGTAAAGAATAGCAAAGTTCCAATCATAACCTTGCTGAGTTTGTGGATTTTATTATTTTCATTGTAAGTTAAGAAATCCTGGGTCTAGGAATAAATTGGAAAAATCCATTCTTTCCCTTCTTTTTTTAAATTTAATTTTAATTTTTCAAAATTTCAAATTACAAAAATCCAATTTAAAAGTTTCTACTATGGATCAAAGATAGATAAAAGTCAAAATGCAATTTTTATACATAATATATTATAAATATAATATTAATAAATACACCCGAATGAGCAAGGTTGTTCGTGCTCGGGATCAGTTCAAAGAGAGCAGACTCGAAAAGGAGGAGAGATAAAGAGCAGAGTGAAAAAGGAGGAGAGACAAAGAGCAGACTGAAAAAAGAAGAAAAAAATAAAATTGTGATGTAACTTATGTAAAATATAACACAATTTTTAAAATAAAAAAAAATAATAGGAAAGCAAAACATAAATACCTAGGATATAGCTAGGAATATATTACAGATAATATATTATACTCCTATTAAATTTAGTAACGGAGTATGCTGAGAGTTCGGGGTACATTTTGAGTATAGAGTTATAAAAGCTGGGACAGAAATTAATGCTATGTTTTAACCCTACCGATTTGAGACATTTGGTTCTTTTAGAGGTAGATAGGTATTTCGTCTAGTCTTGTATATGTAATCACTGGATCACTGGAAATGAATCGAAAGTTCTATTTGTAAAGATGGGTTGACTGGCTGTAAGTCGAGATAGGTTACATAAAATAGCCAAGCTTTCGGCAGATGCAGTCTCTGAATCATCATTCAGGGAACTGCGTTATTTTAGATGATCGGATTCGTCTTATAGCTCGTGAAACCGTAGTAATCAGCGCCTCAGATTTTAGATATTCCTATTGCTTATCTTGTTTATATTTTGACTGTTGATGACGTCCATGAACGTCGAAATGCATCTCACCAAAATATAAACAACGAAAACTGAAGCTACAAAGGGAAAAATCTTTACAAAAATCAAGAACTTCTACTTAATTCTCAGAAGAATGATCACCGAACTACATTCAGTTTACAACCTAGACAAAATCCCTCAATCTACACTTACTTTCGTTGTAAATAGCTGCATAACACTTAAGAAGAGTGCAGTCTTTTTTTGTATTCTCTCCAAGTATACATTAATATATGCAGACACGCATAGAGATATGCTTCGTATTTTAACAAGAACTGACAAGTATTGTTTAAATATTCTACTGATCTAGTTTTCATGCGTGACTTTAATGTTTAAGTTATATTTTAGCTACTGTGTAAATATCTACTTTGTAAGCTTTAATTTTTATTCTTTTATCATTGCAAACAATATTCAACTGACAATTCATTGAGCTCAGTGTAATTAGTCCAGAACCCACTTTAAGTTATTTTAATCTATTCTTCTATTAAGTGATTAGACAAATTAATAGACTCTTACAACAGTACTTTTACAATATTACAATAAAAGTAAATTTAAAAACGTGTTTTTTTAACTAAATGGTCTTTTATATCTCCTATAGACTTCAGTTGTTGTTTTTAAATATAATAGTGGTATAAAGGCGGACTTTGTCTAAACATTTGATTAATGAATACCACTTTTCAACTCTCTGAATATAGACCAAATATAGATAAGAAAATTAATAAATTTTGTCAGCAACCATCATTGGTTGGTGTTATATGGATTGACCCAAACACTTAGAAAACATCACTTACAGTAATAAATCCAGGTTGAATTTTTGCAGAGTGTAGAGCTATAATAAATCTTCAAATACAGAATGAAATATTTTTCTACTAACTTATGAACTTCCGAACATTAATCCATAAGAAATAACATAACATGATATCTGGTATGCTTTTAAGTGCTTTTGTTTCTTTTATAAGACAATGGAAGCAGGAGTTTTCATTTGAGAGGTTTCGTGAAGTAGATAGAAACGGTCTACAAAGAGTAATTTATAAGAGTCAAAAAAAGCATAAGGGTAAAATTAAAATTATATACGGAAAGCCGGCCACAGCAATGAAACTTTCGCTCCATTTCGTGCTGCCCTAGTGGAGATTGCAGCTCACAAATTAGAGAAAGTTGAGTTGCACAATACATTATTTAGTGATTTACGTTTACACTTTTCAGAACGCAGTCCATATCATGCCTTGCCAAAGCTTGTTACTTTCACAAGTTGAGAGAAAGCAGTAGACAGGGAGAGAGAGAGAGAGAGAGAGAGAGAGAGAGAGAGAAAGAGAGAGAGAGAGAGAGAGAGAGAAAGAGAGAGAGATTGGATGAGAGGAAACGAAAAGAGCGGGAGATGAAAAATAAAAGTTTTTGCCGGTTTCTTTCCCACGGTAATAATTCAACCCTTTCACACTGGGAACAATTATTTCTGAAATAAGGATTAGTAGGGAGGAAAGTTGGTAAGGACGAAAGAGGAAGGTTATTCTCTTATCCAATATCGGAGTTAACTCGCACAGAGGAAGGAAAGCGACGCAACTACCGTAAAGAGTTACAAATAAAGCCTTCAATATCTGAAATTTCTAAACTTTTATAAAGTTGAATGCCTTATAACGTGTGCCTTATTCCAAGTTCTGAGTTTTATTTCGAATGCATTTCATTTCTACCGGTATTTTCTACGTTTCTTGTTTCTTTTTAATAATCTACTGAGCAAAGATGCCATAAGACTTGTCACTTCATCTAAGATCAAATATCAGTTATACATGGCACACATTTACTTTGTTAATATTGTAAAGATACAATTGGATACAATTGAATTAAAAAATGTCTTATACGTCTTTTAAAAACTTTTAGGTCACTAGTGACTCTAATCCCAACAGGCAGATCATTGTACATCATCAAACCATACACCAAGACGGATTTATTGAGTCTGCTTAAATAAATGGTGCAAAATATGTTTCACAAACTTTCTCTCATATACGTGTTAAAGGCTAGCACAGGAAAAAGTAAATTATAGAGACAAATTTTATTTATTACATTTTCATAAAACTAAAAACTATCTAGAATGGAAAGCATCAGGGACGATCATTATGTTTAATGCTTTTACCGTGAAATAATAATAATAACAATAATAACAGTAATAATAATAATAACAACAATAATAGTAACTTGGGGTTTGCAAAGTTTCCTCAATCTGAAAGGCAAAAGTGCAAGATACATCGAGATATAGCCGAACAATAGAAGCAAATGCTGCACAAGAGCCTACTGGTCAATTTGGTGGCCACGAGGTTTGATTTGAACCCAGGACCTCTTCCCTATTACTCTATACCAACACACTCTAATTCATTTTGGTGTGTTTATTACGACTGTGGTAAACTGACTACATTTCACAACAATAATTAGATTATAGTATTCTTGCTCCTATGGGCAACAAAAGAAAATCATTCATATTTTAATCAAAATGTATGTTCTGAAATTAGCATTTAAGTCATGTTATTTAGTTTTTACCTTGATACCTATTAATTTTATAAAGAAATGTATGTAACAAAAATGTTCTTTTTAATTTTCACTATAGCAACTAAAATCATTTCTAAGAATGTGCACAAATTGAAGACGTAAAACCCATAGACTGTTGGCATCCTAAAATGTGTAAAATAGTCTCTACATGAAGTTCTATTGTCAATACCCGCCATGCATCTGACAATAATCTTCTGTGCAATAACACGCCATTCAACACAGTAGATGAACCCCAGTAACAGATGCCTTGACTCAGTTTGAGAAAAGTAAAGAGATAAAATTATATTGCTACTCAAAATATCTTAAAATTCTAACTTGATAACACAATATATTGTACGCACAAGTTCTAAATAGTGTGGACGCCAATTCAAATGTTCATCAAATGTTAGGCTTATTCCCAGAAATTTAGTGGCCTAAACACTAAGAATATTATGATTATTAATGATATTTCCATTTCCGGGCTGTATGGCCGTAGTCTGTCCGTTGATATTATTGACGTTTCGCCACGAACTACGTCGGGCATCTTCAGAGCTGGTTACAGCAAGGTGGTCGGCTGCGAACTGCAGCACTATCAGCAAAACGTCGAAACGGCGAAACATCAGCAATATCAACGGACAGATCATGGCCATACAGCCCGGAAATGGAAATATTATTGAACGCCGGCCGTGAAAGCTTTAGTAGTTATATTTTGTGAAATTTAATATAACAGGTTTTATTTATGTTCAAGTATAATATATCTGGAGATTATCTAGCATTGCATTACAGTCTGTCAGTAACCCTTAAGCGTTCTCAGCATCAACAGCAACCGTTGTGTCATCGGCAGACATCGTAATAAAATACTCTTTCAAGGGATTAGGCAAGTCATTCAGTAATGGACCGTATTCATAACAATGAAGGATATCCTCCCAAGCATAAGGTAGAAGTGTAAGGATATGATTTAAAGTAAAAGGTAGAAGTATAAACATTTCCGTCTTTCCATATTCATAATGATTACCTTATACTTGCGAGGATATCCTCCGAGCACAAGTAAAAGGTTGGCTCGTGTAAGCCCAGAGCGACAAGCTAGCACGTGTTTTTACTTACTGTAAGATAGTATGTAAAACTATCTGGGTGGGCTGAACCTAAATATTGTAACAATGCTGTGGAAATAAGTTGTTTTTTGTCTCTCTTGAAACTTTGGTTTTCTGACTTATTCGCTTTTTCCCTATCATGCTAGAATTCGCAAAGTGTACGACGATTTTAACTATCATACGACTATTTTCAATTGTTGGTACGACTGTTTTACTTTTCTCATTTGGCAACCCTATGTTAGACAAACACATTTTTTCCCCCTAAACTTGTGTATTTTTGTAATTTCGAAAATGTGTAGACTAATTGGTTTAACAAGACATTTTAACACAATTTTGTTGTCTAAATTTGAAAAACTTAATAATCATTAAAATTATTGATTACAAAACTCAAGTTTCTTCTGATTTCTTGTCCATGACGGCGAAGAGGTAGTTCATCATTATTAATAATGTCATGGCTTTCTTCAATCTTCTTCTGGTGCTTCTTCAGCAGGTTCGAAATCATGATCGCCCAAAGTTTTTGCAACGTTACGGAGCACAACACAGGTAACGATTATTTTTGGTACATTTTCCAATTTCACGCGACAAACGTATTGTAAGATAGGAAACCGACGTTTCAATTGGCCAAAACATCGTTCAATTATTACTCTTTCTTTTTTCAAAAGATTGTTATAATTTACCTCTGCCTCAGGAGTGGGATTTCTAAATGGTGTCATGCACGGATCCAGGCCAACTAACGTCGACACTAGTGAACATTGCTCTGGCGTCACAAGTGGCTTGAACATTCAGAGCAGGCTTACCTTTTCGATTAATGTATTCATCTCCATGGAGTTTTGGTTTTAATACCCCTATGTGGGTACAATCAACAACGCCAATAGCTGTTGGAAACTTGTATTTAATTTGCCACAACTGTTTTGCCTCTGTTATTTCAGTGTTGGTAGTTGGAAACTTTATCCATTCATTTTAATTTGAAATTATCCTCTCAACTACAGCATGGACAGTTCGAGACACCGTAGCTTGACTAACACCAAGTTCTTGACCGATACCCTTTTGATAGCCAGGATCACTGAGATAACGTAAGCATACTTTCATTCTATGAACAGAGGACAACGCACCTCCCCGAGTTTCTTCACTTTCACCTAAAAATCTGTCCGCAAGCCATTGTACATATTCTTCTTCAAAACGGTATAACATTTTAAAATCTCGAACTAGTGTAGGCAAGCGGGGTTTGTAATGTTTCACACCCCTCACATCCACAACATCTGCCACCGCGCTGAAAATCGCGGAAACTACCTTTTACTACAGAGGTGAGTCTGATACTGACCAACCTCAGTTTTTTTGAAGAATATTCTTTTTATTTAAAGTAAAAGGTCAAGATTATGTATACCCATTTACTTTTATATGAGTATAAGGATATGCTTGTACTCTACAAGTAGAAGGTTCTGTTTGAATTTATTATGAATACAAGCAGAAGGATTTCCTTCATATTTTGCTAGTACTGTATAAGCATATCCTTTTCTTTATGAATACGGCCCATTATCTCGATTTTTACTTTATCTTCTAACTTCAAAAATAAATTAATTACAGTGGGCCTTTTATCTCAACACATTCAAAAGGAAACACTATACAGTTGACCATAAGGCATTGCTTTGGAATTTTCTTCTGTTTTGGGTGAGATCACACGTATCGTGTGCTGCTGCTTATAGCCTACACGTCGAGTGCCCGCTGGTACAACCTTCTCAGACCTGAGTGGAACATTAATTTTATTCTGTTTCAGAATTACTTGTGGAGCTCCAAAATAATACAACGGCTATCTTTTATCAACCTCCGATGGGCCATAAAATGAGAACCACAGTAAAAATCAAAACTGTTTTATTTGGAATATTTAGGTACACCTTCCAGCTACTTCTCTACATAATCGCCGCTCTCATTGAGACATTTGTCATAGCGTGGTACCAACTTTCCAATATCCTTTTCATAGAAGCTTGCCACCAGCATATTGAGAAAGGTCATCAAGGCATTTTGAAAGGTTTCCGTTAGTGTGGAAGCGCTTTCCCCCCAGATCTCTCTTCAGCTGCCGAAAAAGATTGAAGTCACTCGGCATGGGGACAATTTTTTTAAATCCATCGTGACAAGGGATGAGACGTGGATTCGTACGACAATCCAGATTGAAAAGAACAATCCACACAATGGAAGCACACAGATTTCCTGAACAAACCCAAGTATTTGTTGTTATTTCAGTAGTATCACCATTGAGTTATAACTAATACCCGTATTTTTAGGTTCATACTCCTTGGTTTATTTTTTTAATCGTATTAAAATAGTTTTATCTAAGTTTTTATAATCATTTTGACTTTCTTTTAGTTTCACAAGAACAATAAACACATTGAAAAATGTATTAATTCATTTTATTTTTATTTGAATTGCTATAGCTCTGAACCACGTAACTATAGGAATACTTTTTTGCTCAATTTTAGAATTGCCGCTGTCATTTCCAACTTCACCACACAAATTCAACAAGGACGCTTTTCAATTAACTAACTCTAAGAATACTTTACTTTCGGCGTCTTGCTGGAGCAAACACTGTGACAAAGCTTCTCAGGAATGCCGTTAATTTGCTGCTAAATAAACCGGGGATTTTGGCCCACTAACGATTTCCTTCACCAGCAAAATGAGGTATAAAATGACAAAATTTAAAACTGCACTGCTGTATTTTCTCGTACTAATGCACTTTGGATGCACCATTTTTAGGTTTCATAAGCTTGGACTATGTGACTGCCATGACAATGTAACGGAAAATTATGTTAAAATATCACAATCAGCTAACAAGGAACAAAATAATTTAAAACCTAAGAATCCGGGCCCTAATTACCATATATTTATATAGGCCTATACTGTCTTCTTCTTATTGGAATGAGTTACATGTAGTAGGCCTAACAATAACACATTTCTGAAATATGCTGGCGAAGGACTACCTTAGTATTGCCATAACGAAGTTACAGAGAGATTTGTTTGAATATTAACATATTTTCTTTTTTATTTAGTCTTAAATATTATATTATATTAGAGAAAATTACTACTTTTGAAATATTTCCACGAGAAATTATTTGTGAATGTATTATATCAGAAAACTCGTTGGCGGGATTCTTCGAAATAAGATTAAAACGTGGCCGAGCAAACACAATTGCCAAAGGCAATATACCCTTCTCGTCCGTCTGTTGGGTGTAATTATCATAACGCAGGCTATATAATATTAAAGGAGAGTAAAGAAATTTACAAATATACGCACAAACTAAACAGTTTAAAAATTTAAAGTAATAAATTCAGAATTACAAGAACAGAACACAATTCTACAAATATCTTAGAACTAGGAATAGTTGGAATTATTAAGACGAAAAAAAAGACAAAAGAATTATAATATTTAATGTTTAAAATTAAATACTTATTTAATGTCTATTTTAAATAATTGGTAGGCACTATACAATGAAATCAGGATGCTCAGCATTTAGAGAATTATAAAGTTTGAAACCTTCATATAGACCATGTAATTGGCCTGAAGTAGCCCTGCATTTTATATCTGCATTATGAAACATTGCCTTTCTTTGTTGTAGGCTATTTTGGTAATATTCTAAAGAAATAAATTTTTACCGGATTTTATGATAATAAGTAGACCTGGGATTTTAAGGCAAATGCCTATTTTGTTTCTTATGAAATAACATGAAATTTTAAAAATATTTTGACGTTTCATGATAAATCACTTACATTTATAGAGTTTTATAGTGCCCTAAAATGCCTATTTGGACCTTTAGAGCCTATTTTACTGTTTTAGTGCTTAAAATGCCTATTTTGTACATTTAAAATAAAATTCAACTTCTCTAATTTTTAAAATCTTATGAAGGACATCCCTCAATGAAAAGCAGACAGCAGAGGTGGGTTTTTCACAGAAACATGATTATTCCAAACAATTGTCGCTAAAGGAATGATGACTGACGGGGGAGGGGGAGGATTAAGGAGGAAGGACTACTGTGTCAAGTCACCGGTGAAAGAACATCTGTTTAAGTGAATATAGTTCGTGATGCCTAATTTTGCAGTTAATTCTGTTAAGAATATGTATACCACGTTTCTTGCAGAAAGAAAAGACCATGTTACAGTTTAAGTGCATACTGTAATATTTTAAAGTCTATTTTCTACCTATTTACACATTTCTAAAGCATACTTTAAGTGCCTATTTTCTCTTTTAAAAGCCTATTTACTTGTTTTGGTGGCCTATTTTAGGTGCCTAAAACTAATTTTTTTAGAACCTAAAATCCCAGGTCTAGTAATAAGTCAATAGCCTAATATAAATTTATAACTATGGCCCGGATTTTTAGGTTTTCATAAACCCTGTTTTAGTTTTTTAAACATATTAAAATAGTTTTTACGTTTTCAGACGATCTTTTAAGTTTCACTTTAAGAAATACAATAAATACATTAAAATATATTAATTAATTTTATTTTCACTTAAAACTCCATGGCTCTGAACCTGAAAACTTCAGGGGTACTTTTTGCTTAGTTTTAGAACTACCCCTGTCATTTCTAAGTCCACCCCTAACTTAACAAGAATTTTTGTTTTAAATTAATCATCAACGTTTAGAGTACGTACTTCACTTCCAGTCTTGCTGGAGCAAACTCTGTGAATAAACTGCAAGTGTAGGCTTAGCATCTTAAGAGTGCCTTTAATTTGCTTCTAAATAAACCGAGGATTTCGGTTCACTTATGATTTCCTTTGACCGTAGTCTCGTAATTAGCATCGTTGGCTAAGGATCCGTAGGCCCAGTTCAATACCCGGTACCTCATCGGGTTTTTTATGAGGTAGGGAGGTCTAGAACGGGGTGCACTCAGCCTCGAGACACAAACTGAGGAGCTACTTAGCGGCTACAGTCACGAAAACCACCGTCAAATGGCGTGGGTATCGGCGTGTTGACTACATGTTCCAATCCTGTCATCTTCCTATGGTAGATGACGCAGCGGTCGGGTGGTAGGCCTCGTCTCTTTAGGGATGTAGCTCCAAGGAGTTTAGTTTTTATAATTTCTTTTACCATGTCAATGGGGTACAAAATGACAAAATTACAAAACGCAAGGCCATATTTTATCTTACAAAATAATATACTGGCAACAATTAGCAAAATGTAAAATATGGACAGCCATTTAAAATGTAATTTTTAGTGCAACAATAATAATTATATTAATCATTATAATTATTATTATTTTATCGTATTTTACTTCAAAAACAGTTTTAGCCTTTTTTAGCTTTTAAGATCTTATTTAGCCACGTTTAGGTTTTATAAGACTGGGCTATGTGACTGCTTTGGCAATGAAATGGATAATTATGTTAAAATATCACAGTTAGCTAGCAAAGAACAAAATAGTTAAAAACCTAAGAATCCGGGCCCTAGTTATAATTAATCCTGCTTTGTTACAAAATTAATATTAAAGAATAACACTTGTCACTAAGAACGGCTTTTAGGACTAAAGCTTTATTATATTTGCAAAATTTGTTTTCCATGTTATTAAAAATCAACTGACACGTAAGATTGCTCTTTTAATATCAATTTTCGAATATAAGAATTTCCCATTCAGTCTTTCCAGTCTGATAGCTGGATTGGAAGAAATTCATAAGCTTCCTAAAAGTACCAGCTTCAAGGTATAGTATGCAGCCATTTAACTAATTTTAAATAAAAGATGGAGGGGCCGACTTTCTAATGACCTGGTGTCTGGTGTATGCTAATTATTGCGTCAATAGATACATTGAAGTTGATAGTTTATAAACAAAAACATAGTGTTATCCATTGCATGAAAAGTCTGACATCTGAAAGTTATGCTTTTACATACAAATAGTCTAACTTCTGAAGGGCAAATTTCTAAACTGACGTTTTTCGAATTTTTAAAGGTTTTGAGTCTAGCTAAGACCGGTATTCATAAACAAACGGTTTTCTTATTCACAGTCGAGACTTTGACGAAAGTGAACCTCGATTGTGACTTTACTTGGAAGTCGCCTGTCATCTCGACTTTGACGTTGACTTCGGCTTATTCATAGAAATAAATATGATATACATATTAGGAGTTGTTGGATTTGCTGAGACATTGATGACATCCAGGAAATTATGGACGCTGCACCCGGTACTAGACGTATAAAACCTTATTGAGTTTTATAGAGATAGTGAATACAAAGCTAGATACAGATCTGATAAGCAGACGGTCTTCGATATCCTCACCGCGTTTCAAGATGAACTGAATAACTATAGTAAAAGAGGATTACAACTGCTCTTATCGTTACGATATTAGGCTTCAGGTAAGGTTAAATGGCCGGATTCTGTATTACAACTAGGAGGTGCCCGTGGTTTCGCCCACGATAATTCATTTAAAAATTAAAAATTAAGAGTATAATAATTATTAAAGCATTATATTTATTAACACTTGCACGCGAATCATTCATAAACTAAGCCATTAATAATATTAATGAAACAGATAAAATTCCGGTTTCAGAGTAAATTCTAAAATTAGAAAGCGCCCCCTGGGAAAACTATATCAGAATCACTGCCTTCTAAACTGTATTACTGTAATTCTCGAGACGGCGGTGATCAGAATCGATTATGCAGTTCCAAAGAAATCTGTGAACACATAATACGTATTGTTTCTCGACTGTTTATTGACATGAATATGATGTGAATTTTATTTTATCAATTCAGTGTAATTTTCAGAAATTATATAATGTTTCAAGGGAAGGAATGGTTTGTTTGGATTATTATCAGCGATATTTCATTGACTCCAGGATTTTTAAGAAATTTTCACTGGCAGCTTATTAAAATGTTTGTGGTTCAGAGCTATGAAAATTGTAAGTAAAAATAAAATTAGAATATTTGTTCATTGTCTTCATTTCACTTAGACCTTATATAATAGCGGTTTACCTAATTTTGTAGTCGTCATGAAACGAACATCGCCGAGTATACCCGATGTCTCACGAAGCGGGCGAGCGAGCAAGCACGCTATTTAGGGCCGTTGAATTGTATAAGAGTAGATTTGTAGAGGTTATGTTACATGGTGTGATGGAGTAATTTTAGCTCGTCTCTTTGTAGAAATAGTCACACTATTAGCTCGGCAACCAGCCATAATCCCATAAGCAGCTTTCAGCCCCATTCAAGGAAGGAGAGTGTGGACACCAATACCTCAGAGACACCCGTCAAAAACCTTAAATGGAGGGGAGAGCAGCACTGATAAGGGCAAGAGTCTCATTTAATGAAGTCCAGTCAAGAACAAGTACTTTCCTCAATACCATATACCTCTTTATTTTGAGACAAATTAATTTTGCCTCACATTTATGAATTAGATTACATGCAATATTAATGCCAATTATGTGGATGTGAGACATGGTCGCTTAATCTTTGTAAGGAACATAATCTGAGAGTGTTCGAAAACAGTGAGGTTAGGAAAATATTTGAGCCTAAGAGAGATGAAAATAGGGACTGGAAAAAACTGCATAACGACGAGCTTTATGACCTGTACTCTTCACCGGATATGGTAAGGGTAATTAAATGACGGAGGAAGAAATTGGGTGGACATGTTGCGCGCATGGGGGAGAAAAGACATGTCTCAAATATATTGACTGGGAGACCCGAAGGGAAAAGACCACTTGGACGACCTAGACGTAGGTAGGAGGACAATATTAGGATAGATTCGAGAGAAGTAGATTTGAGAGGGGTGGTTGGATGGAGTCAGCACAGAATGGTGGGCTCAGGTAAGCACGGCAATGAACCTTCGGGTTCCATAAAATAGATAATATTCCTTTATCTTGCTTAGGAATTGTCTTTTGTCATTGAGTACCTAAGTATTAATGCCAATAACAATTAAAATGTTATATTTCTTAGGGCCAGTTGTATAAACCTTTAATCTGGGTTTACCATGTAAAATTAACTGTTAGCTATGTTTAACTATCTCTTTTTGTTGTATAAACAATAATCCAAGTTTATCTCATCCTAACCACCAGTTTAATAAAACTGGTGAATTTTTTACAGTTATAACATTAACTGATGTTGTGTAGATTTTAAATAATTTTTCAAAAAGTGAAAAGACACGATAAATTCATTTTAAAAGTAAAATGGTGGGTTATAATTATTTTTAAACCATTTAGATTCAGTTTGCTTTCATTTTATCTGAGTAATGACACTGAACATACACAGATAGTATTGCTGTAGGCTAGGTTATGTTAGCTATACATTACAAAATGAAACACTTATTTCCAGATTTCTGACTATTCAGATACTTCATCTGATGATGAAATGGAAATCCGTCGTGCACCTCGTGTATTTCATGAGAGAAGGAATCCTATATCGGAACTAAATGACAGGCAATTTAAAATGCGATTTCGGTTATCAAAATTTGTAGTAGAAGAATTAGAACAGAGGTTATGTCGCCCACTGCAACCACAAACTAAGCGGAACCATGCGTTGTATCCTATGTTTATGATACTTCTAACTCTGAGGTTCTATGCGACTGGAAGCTTCCAAATAGTTGTTGTTGACATATTCAATGTTGATAAAGGAACAGCCAGTAGAACAATACATAAAGTCACTAGAGAAATTGCTGCTTTAAGGCCTGAATTTATCAAAATGCCAACTGAGGATAGTGCCTTAAGGAGAACAATGTTAGAATTTTACAATATTTGTAATTTTCCAGGAATTATAGGTGCTATAGATTGCACTCACATACCTATTGTATCACCTGGTGGTAACAATGGTGAAATCTTTAGAAATCGACATGGTTGGTTTTCGTTAAACGTACAAGCAATCTGTGATTCTAAGCTACGTTTTCAAAATGTGGTGGCTAGGTGGCCAGAATCTGCTCATGATAGCCATATATTTACCAACTGTAGACTACATGCACATTTTGAAGTGGGTGAGTTTCCAGAAGGAGTACTGTTAGGAGATAGCGCATATCACTGTTCCCACTACTTACTTACCCCTATACTCCATGAAGAAACTCCATCAGAGCGAGCATACAACCGTGCCCATAAGCAAACAAGATCAGTTATTGCGAGGGCATTTGGTGTCATCAAAAGGAGATTTCCCTGCCTGAGAATGAAGTTAGGAGTGAAATTACTTCGTGTTCCACCCATCATAGTTGCAACATTTGTATTGCATAACATAGCCATTAATGCAGATGATGACACCCCTGAGATTGACCATGCTTTTTTTTCAAGGAAGAAGGGTTTATCAAGAACTCCCTATACCTGTTGTTCAAGTACTCAGAAGAGAAAATACTGCATTGAGAACTGCACTGATTGACAACACATTCAGGTATTATTATTATTTTTATAATAATAATATTATAAATGATAAAACACATTAATTTTCAAATTTATTTATTCTATCATAAAGTAAAATTATTTTTCAATCTTCTTCTTCTCATATTCTTTGATTTCTAATTCCATTCTCAAAATCATCATCTTTATTTCATGTTCAATTTCCAAACATTCTAATTTGCATTTATAATAACGCTGACTATTTTTTTTTCTGAATTTGTTGTTTTAGGCATTGATGGACCAGCATCTGATCTGTGCTCCTCTACCTGTAATGAATAAAATGCAAGATTATTCTTCCATAAAGTTAAAGCTTCTTCGAAAGTATAACAAAATAAGTTCATTTGATTACTTCTCCACCAACCTCATTAAGCTCCCTTATGGGGCTTCTTTGTTCTTCTATATCTTCATTCTCAATGACATCAATAAAATATGGTGATTCCAGTTGGATGTTGGATGTTAGAACATTTTCAACTCTTACATCAACAATTTCTTCAGGATGAAAATCTTCATCATCATCTACATTGTTAGAAATAGGTAGAAATTGTGGTTTCAGAGCAGCAATTGACTTCTGTCCACTCTTTGTAAGTGAAGTTGGTACATAACCCCCTCCTCCAGTTTTGTGCATTTCAACCTAAAATTAAAATTAAAATATACATTAGTTATAGATTTAGGGTTATGGTTGGTTGGGTGTTTCGAGAGTAATTTTTGTATAAAAGTAAAACCTGACAGAAAAGATAAATGAAAATATTCTACTCAGCAGTTACATCAACATATTATTTTACGTTTTCTGGGTACATGCAAGAAGATGGTAACATTTTTTACATAGAACCATCGTATAAGTATCATCATGCTACATGAAAAAAGAAATGAACTTTCCCAATTATAAATGTACCAGGGAACGATTCATGTGAACTCCTGTAATGTTACATGGATACTAACTTACAAAATTTATAGCAATGTATGACAGAATATACAAAATTGTTACATGTCAGGTTCTTGAATGCACTCACAATACTACATTACCAAATACCGGTACAGCTTACCTTATCATGTGCATTTGTCTTCTTAATTTTTTTCTTTATATTTTCATAACACAGCTTGTTGCTCTTGCAGTCCCTGGGGGTTGCATTTCTGGAATTAAACTCTGAAGTTATCTCATACCAAGCCTGGTCCTTTTTCTTATTAGTTGTACAATCTGTTTTTTTTGTTTTCAATTATGTCTTTTCTTTCCAATACAAGCTCAATTAACATGTCCCTTTCCCTGTCAGTAAAATTAACAGAACGAATCCGTTTCTTTTTTGCTTCTTCCTGCATATTTAATTGGAATAATACTTCAATCCACAAACACAGTATTCATAAACACCGCTCTGGATAGGCTAAAGCAGAGGCAATAGTAAACATGGCCTCCTTTTTCAACCAAATCATCTTTGCCTAACAGTTGAATATCACATTCCAAAGACACAAAAATAACTTTCTCTGCAAATTTCCCTCATCTCTTACACTGTTGCCAGATGTTTTATTATTTTCTCTAGTTTTTTGTAACTGACAGTTACACAATTTATGGTTAATTTTATACAACATAAGTAGCTAGTTATCTTCTAACTTTCAGTTTAAAATAATCACCAGTTAGAGAGTTTTATACAACTGGCCCTTAATGAATAATATTTCCAAATACAGTAAAGTGATTTCTCTATTGTTATATGCCATACAACTTCCTATTGTATAATTTTTTCTGCTTATATTTGTTTATATTCTTGTCTAGACAGAACTTAGTTTTTGGACAACCGATGTTATTTTGTTCAGACATCTGTCTAATCTCTCCAACAATTTCAATACTTTGTACACAAAATTCGTTTAGAAGCCAGTATTAGAACAATATCATCAAATCGTCATTCCATAGTTATATTCAAAGTCTCGAAAGTAATGTCTATGGATAGGACTTTGCACAAAGTTAAACTTTGCTGTGAAAGTCTACATTCTGAAGTTGTCTTCCAAAGTCGCGTTCTTGAATACGACCAAGAATTTAATGTTGTACGGGCACGTTGCCATGGTAGCTCAGTTGGTATGAGCAGAGACACGGAGAGCCGAATATCCTTGTGCAAATCTCTGCTAAAGCTTTGAATTGTTTCGTCTGACTCTACCTTTCCACCTTAGCCTACACAAGATCAGTGTGATGAATCAGAAAAAAATCCTACAACATAATATATATTCTAATGAACATTTTATTTACAAAGCTGCTTCATAGCCAAGTGAGGAAATCCACAGAAAGTTTAATGTTTTCAATGTGAAGTGCGAGGAGTTTTAGTTTCAAAGTGATGTTTCCCCATGATTTAAAAATATTTACAATAATAATACATTAATATAATTATTACCAGATGCACTTATATCCGTTGATTTGTAAGAACTGCAAGTGAAGGTTCTAATTAGAGAGATGTGGGATCACTGGAACTAAGATTCCATGTCATTTTTATACTAACACGCCTCTCATATTATAAGTTCTACAGATTGTGTTTAGTACCAAAATCACTTAAATTTCTAGTCGTGTCATCCTAGTTTACCAAAATTAAATTCTTTCTTAGGCCTAAATAAATAGAATCAGTTGCCTTAAATATATCTTCTCTCAACAAGATTATTTCATGTCAAAGAAATGTTGTATTAAACCTTTCATTTATGAGTTATAGATATTAATGCTCTGTAATACGCTCCAAATATTAGATTAGCCAGTAAATCGTTCGAAAAGTGGAGAAATTCACATATCTTGGAGCAATAATTACATAATATACAATTAAAGCCAAAGTTAAGTGTAGACTCAAATCAGGAAGTCTTTTTGTCTTTTGTCCACAAATCTAAAAATAAAAAAATTATGAGACAACTATCCTTCAGGTTGTTCTATATGGATGTGAGACACAGTCGCTTATTCTTCAGAAAGAACTTAACCTGAGAGAGTTTAAAACAGGATGTGCTTGGGAAAACTTTTGAGCCTAAGAGTGATGAAAATGGGGACAGGAGAAAACTGCATAACGACGAGCTTCGTAACCTGATATATTAAGATAAATTAAATAACGGAGTATGAAATGGGCTGGACATGTTGTGCGCATGGGGAAGGAGAGACACATCTAAAAAATATTGACTGAGAGACCCGAAGGGAAAATACCACTTGGAAGTCATAGATGTAGGCGGGAGGACAATATTAAGATAGACTAAGGGAAGTAGGTAAGCGTGGGGATGTACCTTCGTGTTCCATGAAATAGTTAATATTACTTTAGCTTACTTAGGAATTTTCTATTGCCATTGAGTAAGTAAGTATACTAATAGAATTAGTGTATAGAACAGGGTTCGCCATTATGCATTAATCGTACGATAAGAGCTTGATTCCTAAATTCTATAACCCTCTCCATGATAAAAGTAGAATTATGTATTCATTTAAATACAAAATGTTCCAGCTACTCTCATCCATACAAGTCAGCTCCTTTGTATTTTTATAAAAGCATATGTAAATGACATTTCACGTACGTTCCGAATCCCCATAACATTGATCTGACTGCTGTATTCAGCATTTAGAAATATGGATTTAATACGGAATCTGCAGTAATTTGAAGTTAGGTCTATAGTTACATATTTTCCGTTATAATAGCCATCATCATTGTCGAAACGGGGATTTATCCGACAAAATGTAGCAGACATGAGGTGCTTTAGTTCACTGAAATTCCCTTGGTTTCTCATGCAGAATGTATGGAGGCAATTCAGAATATAACCGGCAATGTTGTAATTTCCATTTCATTGGCCGAAACATTAATTAGAAGAGCGGACGAGGATTGTAATAATAATAATATATAATAATAATTTTTATTATCTGTTTGCCGTACATACAGTACAGATAGAATCATCAAATAACATTAAAATAACAAATACAATACAATACAATTAAAAACTAAAAAATTCATTTAAATCATAAAACGAATTCTTACATAAAAATGTCTTTAGTCTTATCTTGTACTGATGAAGATTATTAATACTAGAAATGCTTTGTGGAAGTTTGTTGACTATCCTACTAATGAGGCAAACTTGGTAGTTGAGTAATGGGATATGTGCACATGATTTCTTTGTCTGGTTTCATAATTATGTATATCCATATTAAGTCTAAAATTTTGGAGGTTCTTCTTATAAAACACACCAGCTTTAAAAATTAAAATGCCTGTGACAGTTAGAATGCTATGTAATTTAAAATATTCACGTAAAGAATCTCTAGGTTTAAGATTAAAAATTACTCTTAAAATTCTTTTCTGAATTGTAAAAACCCTCTGAATATTAGATGCACAACCCCATACTAATATATTATAAAAAATCGTAGATTGTACAGAAGCAAAGTACCCTCTTAGTAAATAATTTATATTAAGAGAATTCTTCAAACATCTGATAGCATAACCTGCTTTGTTTAATTTACAACAAACATGATCAATCTGAAAATTCCAAGTTAAATTTGAGTCCAAATAAATACCTAAAAATTTACATGAATCTGAAGTATTTAAAGTAAAATTGTCGCACTGAACAGACAGTTGGGTGATATTTCTATTTTGGAATAGCAAACAGACAGTTTTTTCAACATTAATAATTAGATTATTCATATTACACCAGCGTTTAAATTGAGCTACAGCGTTACAAATTTTAGATTTTAAGTTAACAGTATTGTCTGCAGTTATTACAAATGACGTATCATCGGCATACATAGTAAGATGATCAACAGTGATATTGAGTTCTAAATCATTTACAAAAAGAGAAAAAAGCTGGGGACCAAGAACAGATCCTTGTGGGACTCCATGGTCCAAAACAAAATTATCAGTGAGGCGATTTGAAAATTTTACAATAGATTCTCTATTTGAAATGTAAGACATGATAAGGTCACTAGCCACGCCTCTAATTCCTAAATGGAATAATTTGTGTTTAAAAAAATTATGATCAATGACGTCAAAAGCACTAGACAAATCAAAGAACAAACCAGCAACACATTGTTTCAGATCAACGCATTGATAAACAAAGTTCATAAAACCGATGCAAGCACTTTCAGTAGATTTACCTTTCATAAAACCATGTTGAACACTTGATAATAAACTTTTGCTATTTAAAAATGACAGTATTCTAGTAATTAGTAATTTCTCAAATATTTTAGATAATGTAGATAAAATAGATATTGGTCTGTAATTTGTTGTTAATTTAGCATCCCCCTTCTTAAAAACTGGAGTTATAATTGACTTTTTTAGACATTGAGGAAAAATACCACTTAAAATACACAAATTAAATAGATAAGCTAGAGGCTCAGCAATATGATCCACCACAAATTTCAGTAGCTTTGTAAAAGACTAGCTTCCACAGAAGCCAAAAATATGGACTTATCAGGATTGAAAAGATAGTTAATATATGTAATATTGTACTAACTTATATTTCTTACCGAAGATGGCGAGAAGGAGAGAATAGAAAGATGAAAAATGAAGGTAAATGAGGGATGAAGCATGTAAAAATATTGATAAAATTAGATGAAGATGAAAGCAGGATTAATGAAACTGAGAAGATGAATAAACATATAGAAATAAACAAGAAGTAATCTTCATGGTTCTACATCCCTTGCAGGTCAGGGTATTCCATCCGACCACTGTGTCATTTACCATTGGCAGATGGCAGGTTAATTACAATTCAATTAATGAATTAATCTAGATGAAAATAAACCAAGTTAGCAACAGGAAGTTAACCCGCGATCAGTCGCGCTATGAGATCGGAACTAACAATTATGAATATATTTTAATAACTCGCGTATATCTTGAGAAGAAAGTTGTTTTTCTAGCAATGTCTTCCTCGTCATCTGTTCTTCTTAATGTGTACGGTCAAACTCTCATGAGTAACAGCGAATTGCGGCAATGGTGCATTAACTTTGAAGCAGAGGTTCATGATGCAGGTGGCCAGGGAAGGAAGCGAGTGTCAGCCGATGATCTTGTTCCGGAATTGTACACATTACTTATTCGTCGATGAATTTCGGCCGAATTGTACCCGTCAGCATGCAGATATCGAATGACAGCACGAACTTCACACTTGGCGGGAGACTCTATTGTTCGAGGCATGTTTGCGTTTTAACACGTTACGACAAATGTAGACTATCTAGAGATGTGGCTGGACGTTCCAAATAAAACAGTTTTGACTTTCACTGTGGTTTTCATTTTCGACGGATCGGATCTTGAAAACAAATGGCTCTTCTA
This sequence comes from Ectobius pallidus, assembly GCA_964059195.1. Classification (NCBI taxonomy): domain Eukaryota; kingdom Metazoa; phylum Arthropoda; class Insecta; order Blattodea; family Ectobiidae; genus Ectobius; species Ectobius pallidus. The sequence goes on along the minus strand of CAXKWD010000007.1, from coordinate 11,399,387 downwards.
GTTGAAATTTCAACTTACTGCATTCGTCCCCTGAAAACAATTTAATCTCTCGTTAAACATCTTTGAATTCCTGGACTTATAGGCCTACCACTTGTATTCTGAATGCCTCATTTGTGCTCATATTAATTAAAACAATTCGCCCAGGAAGCAGCAATCTCAGGACACATCGCGCAACACGGAACGAACTTGTCAAAAATGGTCACGTGAATTCTAATAAAAGCGGCAGGTTGTGCTTTTAAAGTTAATTTAAAGCATTAAGATATCAAAGGTCACGCCGATGAGGTCTGAAGATAATGACAACATTGAGATCTTGGTTCGGTCACATGGCTTTCTCACTAAAAGTTCTTATTACGATTAAGTGCGAATTCAATACCGGTACAGAAGTGTATCCTCCTGAATTCATCATATAAGATTTTTAGACATTTTGAGGTTCGTTATCACTTTACAGATGCAACCAGTACGATCCCGAGGAATGCAGTGACAGCAGATGCCGTATGGAGGGAGTCACGTGCCCATTGTTAACAGCAATGCTATTATAGTAATTAGTATATTATATTACATTGATCTATTGTGTAGCATTCCAGTACAGAGGAAACTATGTATTGTGATTAATCATCACTGTATTGTAACGAGGATTATTATAAAATATTTGATTAGGTTTACTTCTCGTATTAAGTACTGTATATAATTATGTAGCAGGATAGTTATGAAAATTTGCCATACTGTAATCTATAACAACATCAGAATTCTATCATATTATACTAGCAGATTCCCGTGGCTTTTCTGTCGGTAATTAATTCATAAATAAAAAATTAATGTTTATAACGAAACACCTAAATATCCGGCTTTGGAGTGAATTCCACGATGAGGAAGCACCGTTTCGGAAAAACAACCTCAGATTCGAGTTCCCTGGTTCAGGAAACCCCTGCATAGTTAGTCCCGTCCAAAAATCGATTAACGTTTGCCCATTTAGGCCTACAATCGTTGTGCCTCTTTTGTCTATGTTCAAAATTTCGGATATCTACGTGCCTTGACATTATAAATAAACGAATCTACGAAGGTGAGCTCCCAGATTTCATTTTTAGTAAGATTTAACTGTCCATAGGCCAATTTTTCTGAATTATTTGCCTTGTTTACAGCTTTGTTTACATTGTTTGCGTTTTTCCTCATTACACACAAACACTCATGCCCGATGTGGGACTCCTTCAGCATGGATCTAAGGGAGCACGCCTTACCTACCGCGGAGACCGGCAGAAACGAAGCGATCCATAAGTCCATGCGATATATCGAATAAATCGCAATGCCTTTCTTTCCAAATTATGACAAAAAAAAGGCAAAGCCACCTGCAATTGATTTGACAAATGAAATGTATTAATGAAAACTGATATTTCGATAGCGCAAAAATTCACATTTTCTGCTAGTTTTTTACTTACAACTCGTGAACGAAAGCGAAAATTAAAAATCCGGCTGCGACGTGCATTCGGTCTCCCTTCAGTCCATCTATGTTTAAAATTTTAGATCTCTGCATCCAGTAGATTTCGCTGGGCATCGCGCACAGACAGACAAACAATTCCTCTTATTATTATAGACTAGAATCCCATCCATGATAAAGGTAACAAATTACGATAATTTGGAGGTATTTATTCGTAGAAAATTTAGTTTTTAATTCAAACTGTAAGCAGTAGCGGGTCGTGACAAGTGCTGCAAAATACCTATAGTTCATACAATTTAGGATAAATAAACTTTTTTTGTGTAATGATCACCTGCGTCATGTTGAAAATCAGGAATAAGCCTGCTTAATTTCTTTATTTTAATTTTGTTAAGAAAAATGTATTCATAGTCACTCGGTTAGCTCAGTTCGGTTATTTCCGACCTTACAAGAAGTGCTTCCTGTTCGTTCGCTCGAGCCGGGTATTATTTTTTGTTATTAAATTTATATAAGTGGGCTTAAGCTGTACTAGAATTTAGATCAGGGATGTCAATGAGGAGAAATCGTGCCTGACGTAATACACCATTCCTTACCAGCCTGTCGCGGTTGACCACTTGAGAGAACGCTGAGGAATGATTCAGTGGCGGGTTACGAAAGGATTAATAAATTAATAAAGCAATGTGGACCAGAATATATTATTCAATATATGTTCTTATTTACTCAGACAACTTGTAGAAGCGTCTAAGCAGAAATTACTGAGTTGTCTCGGTTAGTTATGATCCTGATGCTATATATTAGGCTGTAAACTAAAAACAGGTAAACGCAACGCATAGCACAACCTGCGAGTGGCAGAAGGCCAAAAGTACAATATAAACGAAAAATTTAAATCAAGAAAATAAATAAATTTGAAAATAATAGGCCTGATGGGCTGAACATAACCAGTTAAAGGGCCGATACCTCCTGATTAAGCTACAAGTGCTAGAAGTGCAGGGTCGCCGTGGATGAGCCTTGACGGTCGCTTTTCATGGTGAATAAAGGCAAGCCCTAGGGCTTGTAGAACCACCTGCTGATAACATTCATCTGCCAGATAGAGAACTTATCTGGAAGTTGGCGAAGAATTGCATACTACGATCCTGACAAAATCTGCTGGAAAGTTAGCTAGCAGGAGGATAGAGTGGCTGATAAACTACAAAGTGCCAGTTAGGGATAGCAGCACTCCGATGCTTCGAAGTTTCCTGAATTTCAGAATTGATGCTGAGAGATTTATCTTACAATATAATGCTGTTTCGGACTCACATTTGTGCGATATAGGCCTAGAATTGCACAATCGATCGATGCACTTAAAGGGGGACATACAACTTTCGGTGAAATTTATAGGTTAGAAATAGATTCATTTAATTATTTTTTCCGCAGCAATGAATTGCTCTACAATCTGGCAATCTGACATACTCTTTATTGGTTATTTCTACAATTGCATACTATTTTCAAAATTAATCAAACTGTTACAGTTATGGGTAATTATCGTTTCAAAATGGCAGGCACGATTCATGCTCTGAAATATCAATATTTCTGAGTCATTTTTCTGTGTATTTGCTAATATCCTTTGAACAATACATTCATAGTTTATTTTAAATATAGCCTATATATAATTATATAAATGAAAAAGAAAATTGAAAACAAAATTATCGTTTAAAAACACTTATACTGTAGATATTCCAAAGTTTGTAGATCATGTTGTTCATATGATTTTTGAAAATACATAGAAAAATGAATCACTGAAAAATATTGCCATTTGTTAGGTAGAACAAGTGAGCAAAATCCTCGTGCTAAAAACAAATACACTATTTGCTGAAGTCTAATGTTTTGCAACATTTTCATGTGACTTGGTTTGCTTGGTCATTAGATCCCAGTTTGCCCTTACACATTTTCGTAGTTTTTGTTGTGGCAAAATTTCTCCACTTATGTCGTAATTAATGTAATCCTTTTTTTCTGTTGAAGTTTACTGATTTAATTTTACTTATTTTATTCCTAATACTGTTTTCCTAGTTCATTAATATTTCAAGATCTTTCTCCGAAATGTCATCATCTGAATTCTCACTCCTTCATTCCTGCAGTTTCTGTGATTTAAAAGAATTAATCATTGAATATGTAAACTGTATATTGAGTAAAAGGATACATGAAAATAATATGTCACTAGTATCTTACTAATTGTGTGGCGAAGCATTACTTTATTTTTATTTTCAATTCTTCCTGTAACACCTACAGGCTGCCTTATGACAAAGAGTACCAAACATTGAAATATAGAAGGAAATAAACAAGCATAAACTTAAACCAATGAACACGACTATGTAACATATTAATGTTGCACTTGAATACACATGCAAGCTAACACAAACAAAATGAATTAAATATATGGTCCATATGCATGGTTTCGAAATATGGTCAAAGATCCTTTCAATGCTGCCAAAGCAATGTCTTCCAGAATGTGTTTAGAAAGGCTAAATTTTTGGCAGACATTGGCCATTCTAATTACATTTTAAATTAGTTGAAAAGTAGATTTTATACGTTACAAATAGTAACACCCCCATAGTATAAGTCTACATTGTGTTTATTAATGAAGTTAACACAAATGTGCTTAGTTTTATTCTATACATGACTATTTCCCGCACAGATCACTCGAATTTTTATTATGAAAATTAAAAGCTCTTCAAGCAACAGAAAACGGTATAACTTGAAAAAAATTATGAAGTACGTAAAAATGAATCAAGCTACTTTTTTATTTCCGTTAAACGACTTGGATCCTTTAGAAAAAAAAGATAAATGAGCTGCAAGGTGATAAAGTGTCTGACGGAAAAGAACGTTGAATATGAGCATGTTTTAGAGCATGAAAAACAAATGCGCTGTATAGCGGAGAGAACTGAAGGCTCTCAGACGAGTGCATCATTGCCTCTAGCAAAGAGTTGAAGATGAAGGAAGGGAAACTGAGATCAATTTTATTTGTTAAGCTCGTTTTAGTCAACGACGTTATTGCTAAGAGAAAGAACGAAAAAGCAAGCAAGGCCATTCCCTACCGTACTTAAGAATTCTTTAATCAAATCTAAAGTTTTCCAACATTTTTATGGGACATGGTTCATTTGTCCAGTTAATTAGTGCAGGCGCTATTTAGTGAAAGAGAAGTAAAGTATAGTAATGCAATTTCTATTACAGAACTTGAATGACTTTAAGGTTCTTTGAGGCACATGTACGTTGTTACCCTTATAAGCTGCCACATTTACCTGTACTCACTGTTATTAGGGTCATACTGTCGAGAAAATGACTACAAAATGGAAATTACCAATAAACACTTTGAGGATCAAAGCATCGATATTCCGGATTGTAATGAAAAAATACTTATACATTTTAAAAGTTTAGGATATCTAATAATGCTGATTTGATGCTGTAAATAAATAGCCTATCTCGAAACAGCATGTAACTCTATTGTAAATACACTGTTATAAATTCAGTGAATGTAATACTGTCCCTCAGTGTGAGCTGTTGTTTCGTTGGGATCTTTAATTTTAATAAATAAAATCAAATAAACTGATGTAACAGAGGTCAAAATGTTTTTGTTTAATTATCAATCATTTCAATTATGATATGCAGAAAATAAGTTATTTTTGTTATCGATTTGTCCAGATCGGTTCGATACGGTGAAACGATATGTTGCCATGAGACCTGATTAGCATTTGTAAATTCTTTCTAATATATTACCACAAAATAGGCACTAAATTGGGCATTACTCCGGTACCGATTTGGTCCAATACCAACAGGCTTCTTCCCATGTACGTTATAAATGTATATACACAGTTTCATGAAAATCTGATAAAGTGTATTTGAGTTATCGCACGTACAGGCACACGTACAAGCAGGCAAACGGACAGACAGTTTCCCTTTCATCATACAATCTCGGAAAGTACCACTTAATAATAATAGTAAAATATTAATAATAACAGACAACAATAATTTATTCAATACAGAAGTGTTCTAGTAGATATAATAATTTCGGAAGGTAGTATGTGCAGTAAAGAGTCAGTTTCGTAACATTTAGCCTGTGTATATTTTTAAACGCAGTTTGTTTATATACTGTTAAGCAGAGAACATTGCATCTGCTTTCATTATGTTCAGTGCATCATTGCATTAGCAGCAATCATTGAAATGTTATGTACTAGGATTGATTCTATTTTATCTTGTTAGCATGTTACGGTGATCAAAGCTCTCATTTTAATGTACGCAATATATTCAATATCCCATTTCGACGAATCCATTAGATTTTTTAAAGCTAGAGCTTTTCTCTCTCGTAATCAACTGCAATGTTCTGTTACATTCCTATTATGTAGAGATGTATTTTAAATGAGAGTAGGCCTACAGTACTTCTATATTTCATTATAGTATATTGCGATACAAGTGCCGTAAGCGGTGAATACGGATCGAGGATAGAGTTTGAAAAAACGAACTCTATCCGAGATCCGTTATGCGCTTACGGCAGGAGTATTGAATGCTATTTTTTGCACGATGATTATTTATATCTATTTATTTATATTAATTGAGATATAAGCTGAATAAATTATGTATATACACTATTGAAGATAGATGTTATGTTTCAGAAAGTGATTCGCATGTGTGTGTTGTTATGGGAACCGAATATTTGTCTTGTTAAAGTCGCCACAAACTGGGAGGCCTTGGTTCCGGTTTCCATAAAGGTTTGTATTATGATGATTTTATTTACGGCACTTGTGATTTTTGTAATTTTTACCGCACGGAGATTTCTTTTGTTTTCATAGCAACCAGATTGCTTGCGGGAATGTCAAGTTACGATCCACGGCAACAATATTCGTAAGTACCACTAATTAGTTATGTCATGCAAAAAATAATAATAAATGTTATTTTCTTCTATTAGTATTCAACTGTAACAAAGGTTTTGCGTAGTAAGTACCCTCTTTGGGCACGGAGGATAACTTGTAAGTAACTGTCACTTTCATTTTAAATTACTTACTTACTCAATGGCAAAAGACAATTCCAAAGCAACTTAAAGGAATATTATCTATTTTATGAAACCTGGAGGTTCATTGCCGCGCTTACGTGAGCCCGCCATACAACCCTATTCTGTGCCAACTCCATCCAACCATCCCTCGTAAATCCTAGTTCCCTTAAGTATATCCTAATATTGTCTAGGACTTCCAAGTGATCTCTTCCCCTCATATCTCCCAGTCAACATTTTTTTAGATATGTCTCCTTCACCCCACCTCCAGTCCATTTTTTCCTCTGTTATTTAATTACCCTTACTATATTCGGTGAAGATTACAGGTTATGAAGTTCGTCGTTATGCAGTTTTCTCCAGTCCGAATTTTCATCTCTCTTAGGTCTGAATAGTTTCCTAAGCACTCTGTTTTCGAACACATTCAGATTATGTTCTTGCCGAAGAGTAAGCGACCACGTATCACATTCATATTAAACTACTGACAGAATAATTATCTTATAAATTTTTAGTTTTGAATTTCTGGACAGATAAGGCGATAAGATGAATGTTTCTGGAATTGGATAAAAACTATCATTTTCTGATTTTAGTCGACACTTAACTTCTACCTTACCATTAAAAAATCTGTGTGTGTAATTATTATTCCTCCCAAATATTTGAATTTCTCCACTTGTTCGAATGATTTACCGGCTATTCTAATCAGTGGCGTAGGAAGGGGGGTGCGGGGGGTGCGGGCCGCCCCGGGTGCCATCACCCGAGGGGGTGACAAAATAAAAATATATCTTTGTAAGTAAATAATCGCTCAAGGGAATTTAAAGAAAATAATAATATAATTTAAAACAATTAAATAAGCTTAACAACTATCTACAAGTCAACATGCGTATTGAAACTTATATCAAAATAATAATATAATTAATAATAATAATAATAATAATAATAATAATAATAATAATAGCATTGATTGTCGTTTAACAGTACAATGTACAGCAAAATGTACTTGGTATGTATGTCTCCTTAATCCTAAAAAATTCGCTGAATTAGGTTAACTATGTCTTACTTGCACCATTGGAAGTACTGGTTACAACATGGCGACAACATGGTAACTCGAACAGCTTTATGGATGGTTGATTCATAGTATGCCATGATTTTGGAGCTTTGTTTTGTTTTTATATAACTATAGGTTTGTTCGCAAAGAAACCAGGAACATATCGTTCGCGCATGCGCTCTTTCTCCACACGCGTTCGCAAAGCGAGAATCCGTGATTCTGATTTCAATCTTCTGTTCGCAAAGCTCTCACGGACAGTTTCTGTACTATAAGAAAAGTTTGCAGGCTCTAACATGAATTGTTATCAGAGACATGCGCAGTAACCTATTTTCACGCGCCTGACTCCTCCCTCCTATAACATTGCGCCAGATTTATAAACATAGGCTACTTATATGTATGAATAATGGAAGATAATTAAAAGTTTCCCAAAATATAGATTATATTGTCGATGTATATTGCATTTATAACATGTCAAAGGGAAATATATATTTTATTTGCATATCATATCGATTAAACGCAGAAACTATCGATTCCAAATTCTTGTAACTGTTCGCAAAGTGCAAATCACGGGTAAGTTACAGACCGGACATGCGCAGTACAACAAATTCCCAAGCGGTCACGGATTTGCTTTGCGAACAAACCTAAAGTAGCCTAATTATTACTAATTTTGTATAATTAATTGAGTTTACGAGTTACATCAGATACATTCGTTGCAGCTGCATCTATCGATAAACTCTTAAACTCTCGTGGGATTACCTTTGACTATCCAAAAAATAACACTTGGAGCTGTTCCATCTTTTCATAATTTAAATTGGGGGGGGGGGGGGGGGTGACAAGAAATTTTCCGCACCGGGTACCACCAAAGCTTGCTACGCCACTGATTCTAATATTCTGTGGAATATTATTTTGACGTTTTTGACCGTATAGGGGCTGCTTAGTTTCTTTCTGCATTAATTTCCAATCCAACATTCTTGCAGGCATCGAAAAGACTTTCTGCATTTCTCTCGATCGTGTTTACGTCATCGTCCAACAAGCAAACGTCATCTGCGTAAGCAAAAACCGGGTGACTGCCATTTAATTCTAGGCCTACCCTGTTTTCATGAACTTTCCTAACAGCATATTCCAAAGCGATATTAAAAAGTAAAGACCATAATGCATCTCCTTGCTTCAAGCCTCTTTTAATGGCAAACCTATCCGATACATGTTTCTTTACACTAACCCTCCAACATGTTTCATTTAGACACATTTTCATCATCCTGACTAAGTTTTGATATCCCAAACTCAATGAAGACTTTGTAAAATTTGTATCGCCTAACTGAATCATATGCTTTTGAAAAGTATTTGTATAGCTGGTGAACAGACTTATTACATTTCCACTTTTTCTACAAAATTTGGCGAATACAAAGTATCTGATCAGTAGTTGACCTATTTCGCCTAAATTCACAATGGCGATTTCCAATGATTTCGTCCGTACATGGTGTTAATTTTAAAAGAAATTTGTTAGATAAAATCTTCAATGATGTTGATAAGAGAGAAATTTCTCGATAGTTATTACCCTTTTTATGGATCGGTATAATAAGAGATTCTTCCCATTCCTTTGGTAATTCTTCCTTTCTCCAAATCTTAAGCACGAGTTTATATATATCTGAATTTAATCTATCCCCACCGCCTTAATTAATTCTGATAGAATTTATTCAAAGTTTGGAGATTTATTTGTGTTTTTTTTAGTTTACCTATTGCAGTTTCTACTACTGTTTGGGTCGGTACAGTAACCAACGGCTCTGCTGTGAATATTTCGTTTTATACCCTTTGGATATCTATACATTTAATACATTTATACATTTAATTTAATACATCTATACATTTAATAAATGATTAAAGGAAAAGTTTCCATCTATTCAAAATATTATTCGGAACATCGAGTATAGTGCCATCATTGTCCAGCATTGTTTGTTCTAGGTTGAAAACCTTTGTTGAACACATTTATTCCCTTGCGGAGATCTCTAATATTTTTGTCTTTATTATTTTCCTATAATTCATTTACTTTGTCTTTGGGATTGTTTCGTTTCTTTGTTCTAATGGTTCTAAAGGTTTCTCGTTTAGCATTGTTGAGATTTTCGGCGGTAGTTTCATTTGGATTTCAGCAGCCTTGTAGTGTCGCCTGCTTTCTCGCATTTACTTTTCATGCACTCATCATCGAACCGCGATTTATTTAGTTTCAGTTCAAGTGGACCTAATTTTCCTTTTGTGGATACTTTAATATTTTCCCAGGCTTTATCGATATACATGTCACTCGTAGCTTCCAGTTGTGCAGTGTTTTCTAGAAGTGAAACCCTATTGGCTTCTGAGGAGCCAATGTTCATTCCGTGCAACAGTAGAATTTAAAGACACAGTTTTTACAGAATAGTATAGTTCGGGTCTACCACAAACAGGAACTAATTCGTTCCTGTTTTTATATATTTTTAGATAAGGTATTGAAATAGAGTTAACTTATCTTCTTGGCTTGGATGGAAGTAATGAAAAACATAAGAAACCAGGAATTCTTTGATCCCAATTCCCCTCGCAGGTTTTAAACAAAACCTTTTCGTTTACAATAACACACGAAATACATAATTCCTTAGGAGATTAATGAACCTCAGAAAACTCATTTATTTCCTAGTAATTTTCATACTTATGACCTCCAATCTTCGCACTGCTTAAATTACTGCAACGAGATCAAGTATACAGAGAACGTGCCTTAACTTTTTTACTTGCAAAAAATAGGTAGGAATTTCACAGTAAATACAAGAGGAAGAGTAAAATGGACAGAAATAATGGCGTTGAAGATATTTACTGAACATACTGGATCATTTTTCTACAAGACTGGCTGTGATAATGAAACGTGAAGGGGATTCAATAGCAATCATCGTCAACGAGTAAGAAGTGGTACAACTTAAATTTCTAACCAGCATACAATGAGAGACAAGAAGACAGCCCTAACATACAGCTATGTGATTCAAACATTATACCTTTTAAGTACCATGATTATTATTACAGGAACTTACATGCAGAAAATGTAGGGAATAGAACATGAGCTGTCAAAAGCGATTCAGAGTACATAAGTTTTGCAATTTATATTACACTCTTGTAATTCGTAATACAACATCTGAAAACTGTAATTTGCAATAAATCATTTAAAATATATAACCTTAAGGGAATTTGAATCTGTACACACATTAATTTCTGTAATTTATAATGATATTATTATTAATAATATTGATAATGTTAAGTGATAATGGCATAATACTAAAGTGATAAATTCCATTTATTTCTAGCATAAAACTGTCGCAGGTATAAATGCATTAAATTTGCAAGCTTTTACACGATGTGTCCCAGCAGAACACTGATGATGGGAGAACCTTTTTTTAAATTCCTGAACATTTTAAAATTTAACTTTTTTCACACATCAGTAAAGAAATTCATAATGTTTCAAAGGGAAAAAAAATCATATTTTATACTGAATCTGTTAAATTTATTAATCTAGTTTTAATTGTCAAAAGTGCTGTTTTAAAAAAAGGCATTTTTGAGTTAGAACATTTCTCTAATGGGGGTGCAACATATTAACAACTTAAATTACCCTCAAAGATAAACTTTAACTTTATTAACTCATATACTGTGTGATTTTTATTTACTTAGGCACAGATGTCAGAAATTAATAAAATCAGGTAAATTGGTATAACAAAGTTCCAGAATGCTTTTGTCTAATCAGTGAAAACTGCAATTATGATATGCAGAAAATAAATTATTTTTTTTATTCTATCTCCAAGTTAAGCTCCAGATCGATTCATTAAGCAGGGCTTGCGGAAGAACAAAGTGTGATACTTAAATTTAATTCATACTCGTATACACTGATATAATAAATTCTTAAAATCTGCCCACGTTTCACAAAATGCACTGGCAAACATCTCGCTTAATGTACTTAGGAATTATTATTTCACAATAATATACCTTCTGTATATACTGTAACAGTTTTCAAGTAGTACTAATTTCAAATTGATCAACGAAATAAAGAAACATCTGACTGCATTGGAGTGAAGGCCTTCAATGATTAGAAACGTGGCATTGTAGTATAGTCACGATTTCCCATTTAAAAAAGCATGAGACCTTTAATTAGTCGTTACTCCGATTTGGTTCAAAATAAATTGGATTCTTTCCATCGACTTTATAAATGCGAATACCAAGTTTCATGAAAATCCGATAAAGCGTATTTGAGTTATGCGCGTACAGGCACACGGACGGACGGACAGATAGACTGGCACTTAATAATGCAACAAATAGGATATCTTGCCTATATTACCTCTAAATGCTACTGTTTTTTTTAATTCGTAACAAGTTGAATATTTAAAATTATTTAAAACAAGAAAATTATTGGATTATTGTGTTTAAGGATTGATAATAAGTAGTAATTCCAGGGCCTAAAAACGCATTAATTAAAATATCTACCATTAAAATCTGCTGTTTCAGACGATTAAACATCATTGCTTAGTAACGGATTCACAATAAACATGTGTGTAATCCTTACAGGTAAGACATATTAGGACATATTAGTGCACAAAGATAAATAAAGATCATACTGTATTATTATCTAGTTTCCACTACCAGGAACCACATTGTGAGTACGGGTGCATTATTCAAGCTTTTCACGTCAGCTATGTGAAGTGACGAAAATCTTCATTGTTCTAACTTCCTGCGGCTGAATCACAATAAGAATGCTCAGCTTGCAACACAAAGAAGATGAGCTTTCATCGCTATAGGCCTTTGCCGCTGTTTGCTTTACATCAGCTGCTAAGCGTATTGTTCATGTTTCCAATCAGAACTACGTACTTTTATATTATCCTCTGAATTATCGTACATAGGCTAATTAATACCAGATATGGATGGTTGATTTTAAGACAATAGATGTTTCCGATAATACAAGGGCTGTCCAGAAAGTAACAGCCGTTTTGAAATAAAAAATAAACAAAGTGAAAGAGAAAATACATAAATTTTGAAGGTACATTCTTAGGTTATTTTTCTACATAATTACCATTCAAATTAAGGCATTTATCATACCATGGCACAAGCCTTTCGATACCTTCTCTGTAGAAATCCACCGCCTGCGAATTCAACCACTACAGAGAATTTACTGGGAAAAGTGTTTAAAAAAAAGCGTTAATATGAAATTCGTGCAGAAAATTCAAACAAAATCTCAGCAACGTTGAGTAACAACGACTTTCTCTTCATTTTGACAATCACTCTACTTGAAGATAATTTCATTTTTGCGAATTTCTCAAAAACGGCTTTAAATATTTTGTTTGAATTTTCTACAGAGAGAGTATCGAAAAGCTTGTGCCATGGTATGATAAAACCTTCATTTGAATGGCGATTATGTAGAAAAAATAGCTTAAGAGTCTTCTTTCAAAATGTATGTAATCATTTTTTTTAAATTAGTTTACTTTTTATTTCAAAACGTCTGTTACTTTCTGGACAGCCCTCGTAGAATCTTGAGCGGGGCTTTGAGGGCGCTGTACGTGCAAAATCTGAACCTTCAGTCTTATTACGGGAACTCAAGTCCGCATCAGAATGTCTGAAGTATTCTTGCTGAATACTGAAATGTACTGAAATGTTGTTTGAATATAAACGTAAGTTCTTCCTTTTTCGGTCTATTAGTGCGGAACTCGAGAACCGTTCGACAATTTTACTGAAATATTAGCTTCAATAATGAAATCAACAAACTAAAATTTTAACCTGTTGCCAGTAAAACCTAATGTATTTTACAGGAGACAACTATCTCGCTTTGAGGAGCGATTGGAGCTTTTATTTATATTTTATTGGATGTCTATATACGTCATGCAGCAAGATGGGTCAAAGCCTGTCACTTGTTCTTCACTTCCTTCCGGCGGAGGTTCAATCATGCGTTACACTCAATCATTCATCATAATGAGTAACATTTTGTAACCAATCTTGACACATTTCATTATGAGACTGCTTATTATTGTGAATCAAGAATATTCTGAGTCCACCGCTGTGGCGTAGGGCGTAGGGGATGCGTTCGCTCCTCTCATTCAGCGGCCCCGGGTTCGAATCCTGGTCGGGACGAGTTACCTCGGTGGGGTTTTTTCTGGGATTTTTCCTCACCTGTGAGACAAATGTCGGTTCACTTTAGGCCCCTGTGGTCCCCAGATATCTGGTCGTCATTATCATCTTCATCCCATCCTCGTCTTCTTTGGAGTGAGTGTGTGTGTGTGAATGGTGTGTCTCGTCCTGTGTGTTTGTGTTGTCTCGGAGGTGGCCCCGGCATTGGGCTGATCACTCATCCGGGAGGCCCTCCATGTCCTTGTCTGGTCAAAAAAGTATTTATGTGATCCAAAGATAATCCCTCTCCCAACAGTTCGCGGCCCTGTAGGCCTGGGCGGCTTGGGTCGCTTAAATCCTAAAAGGGAGAGGTAAAACTCAGATAAAGAAAGAAAGAAAGAATATTTTGAAGGTATTGGATTATTTTTAATCACTGGCTTTCTGTCAGATCCAAAATTCATTTTACACCGATTGACAGAGCCAGCTCAGTTTCTTCTGGTTACTGTGAAGGCATTCGTAGTGATTTGATCTGAAGTATGTTGGATATCCAACCAACACCCAACAAAAGTCATTTGAACTTCCTGTAATTCACCTTGATTTTATAGATGTGTTGCCACTATCAAACTTCCAAACCTCTTATCTAGGCTTAGGCTACTACTTCTAGGAATTGAAATGAACAGCATTATTAAGTATTATCGTTATTTCGGAAATAAAGTTTTATCTTTCAGGCAACATTTAAGAAGTCGCAACTCCTGTTTAATATTCCTTGTAATTTGATGTTCAAGGCCGGGGAAAATGTTCACAAGCCCACTTACAGACCGGACTACAAACTTCCTCGGAATTGGCATACTGTATATTTTAGCAAATAAGACGATAGTTGAATCATAAAAAAAATGCCCCGAAAATCCCGTATTGTCTTATAGGAAAGATACAAAAATAGATTGAAATTTATATAGATTAAAATCATTATAACATTATGTACTCTGATGTCAAGATTACTTTATATTGATATATTAAGATGCTAGATACCATTTGCGGACAAATGTAAGTCCCGAAATATCGCGAGTTTCTAAATAAAACCACAAACGGCATAATCCTCAAAATGAATCCTACTATTGATATTTTTAAAATTTTTCTCTATAGGCCTATACCGGTACGTGTATCCCATGCCTCACGCACAATGCGCGTATCGACCTGTTTCATTGTGGTGCAACTGTGCTTTCTAAAAAAATGAAGATCGAGTCAGATTCGTTCCCGTAAGGGTAGCCTACAGTCTTTTTAACTACCTGTAGTAATTTTGCCCTAACTTCTACTACCCACCCTATGGATTATAATAGTGCGATGTTTGGCAACATTTTTGTGATCAACCATAAAATTGAAACAAGAACGAAACTGTTTTTAAACATAAAGTCATGGGCCGTTGATAGCTTAGAGGTCGTCCTATAGGACAGATATACGTTAAAACAATAAAACTTCGTCGAAGTTTTATACCTCGTTTTGTCTGAAGGTCGTCTTATCTGCGGAAATATACGGACAGTTAAAGCATGTCCTACTTTTTGAACTTGGATGCATAAAAAATCACGTTGTTACGAGAAATTAGACGAAATAAAACAAATGCAATAAAAACATAGGTCATAATCAGAGGCATACTTTTGTGGAACAGATTAAATAACTCATACTTTGTAGGTAAATCCGTTATGGTATTATAAACACACAAATGCTTCTTTCCTTTAACTTGTCTCTCATTACTAAAGAGGTTCTCACGTGGTCTGTAGGTACCGGAATTAAACCTGCTTAGAGGAGGTTTAGATTCCTCCGAATGAGCTGTCTGAACTTACAAGAGTAGAAATTGTTGTTCCTGGAAATAGTAATGACTTTTTGTTAGCAGTTAGAGAGTCTTGTGCGAGATCTTGTGTTTCTTCCCTCTTATACCAGGATTTCAATAACAAAACTCCACACGAGGAAAATTGCTTTGGGAATTCCATTCTTTTCCTTACAACAGAAACACTTCTACGATGCTCCTGCCGATTTCAACAGAAAAGATTCCTATTATCAACTCAACAACGATACTGGTAAAGTTTAGAGGAGGGTGGATCAAATGATACAATCCCTGGTGGTGAAATGTGTAAAATATAACGTGTCCCCCACATTCACAAACTTAGTTGGAAAGTGCTGTTATTAGTTTTGCTGAGAGCTCTGTCATAATATTGTGATAATAAAAATGAGCTGAATATTTGTCATCGATACTTGAATGATTTCGTAATAATTTATTGCTGTAACATTCCGTTAGAGTGTAATAATTATGCCTATGTCAGGATAATATAGCTTCTGAAAATCAAATAGGAGTGAATATGAAGAATATTTGAAAGCATTTATAATTAAAATGAACCATTCAAAGGACATAACTTTATGCAAAATTTGACAATTCTACATGTTTGAATATTAATGTATTTTTAAAAATAGTACATTCACAAGAAGAGTTTTCAAATTTTTGTTAGCAATTTCATTTCAAAACTCATTACTTAATAGGCTTTTTATTTAGGTAAAATTTGCTTCCCCAAGTCTAAGGAAGTATTTTGCAGCATTTCCTCCCTCTTCAAAGAGAATCTCCAGATTACTTTTGTAGAATTCAGTTTTACTTGGCCTGAACGCAACGTAGCGTATATGGTACAATTCTTTATGATATATCTCACTTCTAGTTTTTTCTTAACTTATGTACTTGTCAATTTCCTCAAACACTATGCAAAATTTGATGTAATTTGATTAAAACTAATATTCTGTGTAATCATACAATTTATGCTACAATATTTTCTATTTCAAGTTAATATCATACAAATTAATGAAACGAAGCTCTTCCGGTCAATAAAAGAAACAATTTTATCGATTTAAAATACATAGTCTACAAAAAATGAGGTGCCTGCTTGATGCAAGTGGCCTTGAGAAACAGTGGACTGAATCAATCTTCGATAGATAGTGGACTGAATCATTCTCATGTAGGCCTACGGTATATAGTGGACTGAATCAGTCATTATTACTTTTATTATATTGTGTTATTTTACCAAAAATCTACTTTAAAAGCTCATTCAATAATACGCTCATATTATTAGTAAACAATATTTGGAAGAAAGCAGTTTGTTTGTGGAAAATGCCACTGTTCGAAATAGTACCTACTGGTGGAAGGGTAGAGTCAGACTGAAAAATTCAATGCCATATCCGGGATGTGAACCAGGATCTTCGGCTTTCTCTACAATTGAGCTATCATTACAGTACCTACTGGTGTTTAGAATAATAATTATACTTATTGCGGTACATTTATGAAGGATAATCTGGAAATGAAACATTGATTGCTATGACCGATTGAATAGCTGTTTTTCTTTCATATTTTGTAACGGGTCAACTAACGTGGCCAACTTTGTAATTACAATAAAGCTGAATGTTACCTATGCTTGTGTTCACAAAAAAGAATATATTATGCTGGAAAATGTACCATCTTACCCTACATCTCAGGAAGTAAACATTATAAATACTTAGAAAACTGATGCGATTCTCTGCTGTTGCATTAAAAAGAAGAAGCGACAAAGTTCTCGACTCCAACAGAAAACTTCACTTTCAAGAGAAATTTCTAGGAGAACGATCTCAATATTCCAGTGTATTAAATGCGCCTTTAGCCAAGGAATTTCTAAAGCCATTGTGACTGTACGTAATATTCGCGCTGTAATATTAGAAGGAGTGTGGAAAGTAGAATCTAGAACATGGGCGAATCACATTGTTTGCCAGGTCTCAAGAGAACAAAATCAATGAACTGGAAGGCCGCAAACATCCATACAAACAGCAGTTTCATAAGTATTATAAGAACGGAAGTACATCTTTTATCCCTGGAGACATGAAAACCATATATTAACCGTATATTAAAAACCCTGCCAGCAACCATGTAGCCCATGTCAGTGGAATATAGCCTCCATAATAATATATTAATGTGTAGCTATCCTCAAATAAAACTACACTAAATTTTGTGCTCCTACAGGTATATCCTTTATTAGAAGACAGAATACCTACCAAACCTTTCTTTTCTTGATTTGATCGGAGATGGCAGGATCTGGGGGAAAGTGGCCGTACAGCTGTTAATGGCGTTTGCCTCATATATTTATTAGTTGCTTTAAAGGGGCTGAGTTCAGACCATTCAGGAAATATCGAACTCAGAAAAATTCGCGTAGATATCGAGGGTATGTAGGCTATAGCTAAGATCTGGTATTTTCCTCACTTCTTTCTTTAAGGAAAGTGGACAAATTTCACGTTATCTTCTTCAAAACCATAAGAATCCATATAATGTAAGCACCATTTTTTCTTGTAGGAATATTCTAAATATAAATACTCGTACAATCACCAAGAAGTTCACACAGAATTAACCTAAAATAGCACTAAGAAGTGATGGTATTCACGAGAATCGTGTGCTCAGTCATTGGGTCATATGATCAACAAACAGGACTGTAAACTTGATGGCGATCAACACTAATATCACCTTTCCTAATCTAACTGCCAACAACCTAGCTCTACATGTCACCAACATTTATATCACGTAACTGCCACAAACTGATTTCAACATGTAACTTTGAACGGCCATATATTGTTTCTAGGATCTAACCTGCTAACCGAGGAACGAAAAACAAGTGCCTTACCTACTGCTCCATGAGTAGTGTTGTAACTGATATCTATTGTGATATTCATTTATATGACAGTCAATTCCAAATTCCTGCCATACAGTAGTATTCCCTAATAAAATAATAATTAAACAGTACGAAAGAACAGTGTGCTAAAAACCGGACTTATTGGCCTGCCTATGGTAGAAGAATTACCCCCACCCTTGATGGAATGAGCGGAAAGTTCTACAAGTAGGCCTATAGGCTATTCTGTGCTTCTACAGCTATATACTAGATCTAGATTAAGAGTCACGTCTTTCTACTTTGGTTTCTCTCATGCAGACTCCTTCAAAGCCTTTAAAGGATATTGATCATCTGTTTTGAAAGAAAGAAAAGTTAGAAACGACAGTTCAGGGTTCAAGTTTTGTTCGCTTATGAAAAGAGTAGCAAAAATCATGTTGCAGGTTTTAAAAACTGTAAAACTGAACTCTGGTTAAGACAGGATACATTATATAAAATAAAGCGATGGAAAGTAATTATCTGAAAAATATTTGATAAAACCTTATTGATTAGAAAATTGTGGAAGGAACTTTATTGAGAGAAGGAAATGGAAACACAAATACACAAATTATAATACATTAAAATTCACAGCTTCGTTGTAAACATTACTTAAATTTCATACGTTGTGTATCAAGTACGCAAAATAACGCTTTAGCGGACGAATCTAGTATTGGATGAGTTCAGTAAAGCTTTTGTGTGGTACATATAATATATTTTAAAAAAGAGCTCTTTAACTTACATGAACTGAAATAAAAATACTGAATAATTAATTATAAAAGGCATAGACAGCCATTTGTTGACGCAATATTCTCACAGCCGCCTGAATCATAAGCTATGAACCAATACGAAATGCGGATTAGATGGCAGTGCGAGTTTCTATAAATATGTTGACATATGTCTATAATTGTTGCTAGGCCTATATTATTAAGTGCTTTGTAGAAAGAAACTGGTAAAGTTTCAGCTTATATACAGAGTTTTATTCCAGTTAAATGAAACGAACAATATATTAAACTTCATGTCTACAGATCACTCTCCATCACTTGCTCCTTCTCAATGACCTTGTTGATTGGCTCTGGAGAATGTGTGTTCAAACCAACTTACTTCCTCTTCAGTGAGGGATCTCAAGAGATTCCTTACGTCATTTTCCTTAGCAGTATTCAGTTTAAGAGTGGCAATTGGTTGTAAGTTTAAATTCAATTAAATTTAAGGAGATTTTTTTTAAGGGAAATGGGTCATAAGAATCAAAATATACAGCACACTGCAACTCCGCCATTATTATATAGGACTGGATTTTGAAACTTGAATTTCTACTTCTGGATTTCTGTAGAAAAATTTCCTTCAGTCCAGGAATCCAATATTCAAAGTATCTGCACCATTTACACCTACAAAGGCTGTGGGGTTTGTCGACAGTTCTTGATTATTTCTATATATTCACCAAAAGTATGAACAGTTCTCCATTTTTCAAAATAGCGCCAAACCTCTAAATTTCGAGATATCGAAACGAAAATTTAAAGGACCATGGGGAACAAGAGGTAAAATCCAGATATACCTGACCCGAATTTAAAACCAAGATTCCCTTCATAAAACACCCAGTATCACACATATTTTATTATACATAGTTACGTGGAGAGAAGATGATACCATAGCAAATTATTTGATCCGACCCACCCGCCCTAAACGTTACAATTTCTTTTATACCACGATCTAGCGAAAAATAGTGAAATCTCCGCCATATTACCTTCTCGAAACTATACAAATTTTCGTGATTTGACGCCAGAGCTGTGACGTCACATACGCTGAGCAGATAGAATTCTGGGTACAGGTTAACCATACTTAACAAACCGCGCGGCATTTTTCGAAATGCGAGAATTCAGTATGCACTACTGGTAATATCACTGTTCATAACCTAACCAACCCAACCTAACTTAATCTAGCCTAACCGTCACTAAACTGGGTATGCCCCATGACTGGACAGTTGGTCACCCTGCTTCGCTCAGAAACAAAGAATAACGCGACACCCATACAAACATTCGTATCGCGAGAATGGGTCAAGCATATCTGGATTATGCCGAACAAGAATATACATTATCCCTAAAAAGGGCATATACAGGCATAAGCCCCTTGTACATATAGCTCCTCAATTACACAGAGATACACAAAATTATGTGATGGGCTAGGAAATACTGCAATAACGTACATACGAGAGAAAGGGTAACAAATAGATTTCTAGCTATGGTGTTGATGTCTTTGATCTCACTAGAACCCTGACGCAAGAGATAATTATCGCATCCACTTCTTCTTATACTTCAATAACATAAAAATGATACATAAACAAGGAAGATGCCATAGGTTATTTCAACATCCAAAGAAATGAGCTTTTGTTCTTGCTTCATAATGAAGCTTTTATCTTCCTTCGCTACTTCTTCTCGCATATCTTGTGAGATTCATTCAGAATCAAACAAGTTCTGTTCTATACATTTGTGACACCCACCAGGCAGAAAAAAAATGTTTTCTCTTTTAGGGCCTTATAATGTTTTACAGCCTATCATAATAACACTCAGCCTACTGGATCAGAGGCTACTTCCCTTGCGAGTTCCCAATTTACAAATTATACCAGAATTCACACATTACAGTATAGGCTAGAAAGTATTATGGTCGTTTAATTTTCATTTTTTACTACGCAGCATAATAAATGCACGTCAGTATCCAATCTATGAAACAAACATAATAATTACCGTTTCATACAAAAATGGAGGATTCAACAGCAAACGTCCCAAGACAAAACATTTACATTTCTTTAAAAGACCAGAGATATAAATTGAATGTGAGGAAGTAAATAGACATAAAAACTATAAAAGCAGGTAATGTATAACTCGATTGGTAAGACCTGAGCCAAACAAACGGTTGCCCGTTAGTCTACGATAACGTAATCTAGACCTGCCTGACCTTCATAGCACGTGACGTTCATTGCTAGCTCATACTGTACAGACCGTGTAAAATCATCTTAGTTAGCCTCACAGCATTCAATAGTGAAGACCCAACAGCGATATTCATTGAGTTACATACCATTACTTAAATAATATTTCATAACTAAGAAAACAAATACTTTATTCACTTTATTTTTGTGTTCAATAGTTATGGGCTATTATGAACCGCATAGTTTGGAATGAATATGCATTCTCTTCTGCCCTTACTCCATTGCTACCGGTGGACGATAAGCTATCTGCGCATGTTTGGCTCAGGTCTTACCGATCGAGTTATACCCTTTAAATAAGGGAAATCTCATAACAATCTTATTCCATTGAGGCGACTGTCTGAAACAGCCCATTATTGTCCTTACAATCGGTATACATTAGCTCTCCCTGTGATTATGCCAGCAGTATATTCTTGCCGAGAATATTCCGGTCATACTTTTAGTGAGACGAAAAATACGAGACCTGCCACGAGTGCCAAACAACCAATGCTCTTAGGATTATTACACTCACCCTTCCGGGCTCATTTCACAAACGAACCTACACGCAAAATAAAATCTCGTTTTTACCACATGTTTCATTAATATAAATTCTGCTCCTGAGAAGAAGACTAATATAGCAAATAACCTATTGAATATATAGATAATATGACTTCGCTCTATGATAATATAGTTTCAAGTAAATTATTTTATTTAGCTTAGAAAACCAACACTCCTTTTCCCATCTAGTCTTATGTTACTGGTTAATCCATTTTGCAGGCTAAGCAATTTAAAATGGAGTGTTTCCAATTAAGTTGAATTGATGTTCAGTGCTATATGAAACTAGGAATAATAATTTTATTACAGACTGTACAAGCCTACAGCATTTATTGTACACGTCCAGCAGAAAAGCTTAATATCCCGTGTAATTATTCTGGCCCAGTCCTGATTCTAATTGCAATATAATTGCATAGCACAAGTTCATGGCTTTAGTGGGGATGTGCATGCTATCCTGTCTCACTCAAACTAAGATTACTGCGTTCTCAATCAAGGACAATCCTTACTCTGCTAAGGAGAATAGCAATCCAAATTTCACCAAGGTAAAGCCTAAACTTACTCAGTCATTTGCTATAAGGAAGGATATCCTATCTGTTGCCTGGAATCTAATTACTGTGCAAAACGGAACCTTAATCTTGCCTAGCCCTTTCCAAGGAATACACTTCTTTTTGGACCCTCATTTCGTGGGTATATCAGGTTGAGCAAATAATGATTTATTGGTATTCATTTTAGAATTAAATAGTATATTTTTAAAAATTGCTACCAATACTAAAAATTGAGGGAGTCAGCGCAAGAGTGCTCTAACCCCTCCGACATGGGAAATTAGATAGTAATGCTATTTACTTGACTTGGGATTAAATTTTATTCTTCTTCTTATTATTCTCTTAACTTATTAGTCTTATATAGACTTTAATCTAAGTTACTTCGTTGTATTGAACTGAACCGCCCCCTAGCACAAGATTTGCTTCTTCGGGTGGAGTTCGAAATCACATTTGTATATTGAAATTTGTATAAAAAAAAAATGAAAAAAATTATATAGAGACTGTGAAATGGCAGCTTTAACTGCTACTGACGTATAAATTCGTCACGTTTTCACTGTTTAAAAGATATATTATAAGTTCAATAGCTAAAATAATTTTTATTCTCAAGTCAGGATTGTCATTTGTGGAAGCCACCTGTTCCACTGAAATTTTCCTAAATGATTTTAAGCTTAGTCCCCACTGATGACTTCAATTGATGGTTACTTATAAAATTTAAGCTCTGAAGTGTTAAAAAATTATGTCAAGTTATTTCAAGTAGCTGGTATTGATCGTAAATACAGCCAAGGATACCTTACAAGTTTTAAATGATCTCCTGTTGTGTACAATATTGCAGCTATATCAAGTCAAACGCTTCTAGGATCATTTCTCTGTGGACTCATCACTAACTTTATGTAACCAACTTTTTCCCACAATAACAATAAAATGGAAAAAATTAAAATACATAGGTAGACCAATTAAGACTGCTGTAGATAGTTTTGAAGTCGATAATCTGTTCCCTGAACACAATTCCTTTTGTATAAGGAAATCAAAGCTGTGAAATCCAAGTTAAATCAATCCAAAGAAGCTAAATAACGATCTTATAAAATATGTAATGTTCATTTATCGTTAATATAATGACAATCTGAATTTTGTAACTGAGAAAGGTATTGCAGAAATGACAGTGAGGTTTTCATGTACTTCATCGACTGCAGAACTTATAGTAGTTATTAGAACTTATAAATAAAACTAATAGGCTACAAGTCTTAAAATAGTGTTTATTGCGCTAGTTCTGTTACTCGTGTGAGCCTGTCAATTTAAAAATGGTCGAACATCGTACAACGTTTTTATGTTATTTTGAATCTATGTTAAAAGGAAACTAATCTCAAGTCGCTTATGCTTAGAATAATAATCAACAACTTTTTTGGTTATTTCTTGTGTAATCGAATTCAGTTTCGTTTGGTTGGCAACAAAATTTATTTAGAACAAATCACGTACCGTTATGGAAACAGTTGAACATAGGAGAAACACTTACTGAAAATAATAAATCCTAATCTATTCGTAAAGAAATTTATCTTTTCACTGGAGTTATAGAAAAAGGCAAATTTCTTCACAATGATAAGGAATTGCAGGTTCTGAATGAATCCGGAGAAATTAAGGTCGGGAACTTTAATATTGCTTACGTTTTGTGTTTTGTCAAAAACATCTAACTGCCGGTCTCTAGTTTATACACCAAATTTTCAATGCTGAAATAGTTATTTATATTATTTTGAATTTTAAACGATTAATATGTACACAATACTAGCAGTAGTAGAAATAATAGTATTTGTAGTGGTTAAAGTGAATGAAACGGAAAATTATTTATTTTTACGAAATGGAAGATAATATCCTCAATAATCGCCATAACGTGCTAGCACCATTTTATTTACCTTTAATGCGTTCAGCTTGAAAACGGAATTCTAAATGGACGGATAGTTCTGATAAACAATGCTTACGCTTCAAAACAACATAAAATAAGTAAAACAATTAATATATTAGACTGACTATATAGGGTGTTAATGAATAACACCGAAATATTTTACCTGTGTATAGAGGGGACACAGACAAACAACTTTTACTAGGGAATATTTGTTCTATGGATTTAATTTTTCCTGTTACAGCATAAAATCTCTCAGGTCATGGCGCCACTGACTTCTCTAACATTTGAAAAAAATGTAAAACAAAGGAACTTCGTTGTTAACACTGTAGATATGAATAAAAGAAGTAATGCAGTGACGGCCAGTTATGTGATTAGTCTGTAAATTTTGCAGATTATGAAAACTATAAATAATGATATAGTTGTTGATTAATGATTAAGAATCAGGTTTTTATCGATCACTAAGAAGGTATGAAGTCAATTTAATGGAAGTTTTAACCCTATTTCCCTTAATTAATTATTTAAGAGCACCAAATTGTAATGATTTGAATGGCCTACAGCATACACACTTTACGTCATAGAGCAAAATTCTCATAATAAATTGCCTGTCTATGTCCCCTCTATACACAGGCAAAATATTTCAGTGTTATTCATTAACATTCTGTATATATTGAAGTAATGCATTTGAATCACCCTATACAAATTGTCTGAAACATCAAAGAAGAATTGACCTCATTTACAGTGAAATCTGTGCTACCTGAGAGTAACCATTCAAGCAACCGGTAAATAAATAATACGTTGGTATATAAACTGCAGCCTCCATTTCCAACTCGGCTGGGAGCTTTTCCTTTGCAAGGATTGTGTGTGCAAATGGTTGTATAGAACGCAGGCGGATTTCTTTTGCGAGAAGGGAAAAATTCATTTCTCCCAGCAGCCTTGCAAAATCGATGTTGTAGTATTTATTGTCATCGTAGAGTTCAAAAGAAGGGTTTCGGGTCATCCCCCCAGAGTATCACTAGGACAGAGGAGTGAAAGTTTCAATTTATCTCCACAATACCGCAACTCCCATTCCAAAGCCACACAGAAACAAGAAGAGAGGGATTCACCGATAGATTTTACATCACAGATTCCTCTGCTTCCGGCAAAAGTCATTCCTAGATTGATATTTCCACCAGTTCCTGTTCCGATAATGACCTACATCATCATATATTATAGAAAATAATTGAATATCAGTTAATAGCTACCTTTGTATCAAATAAACAAAATAAGTGTTTAGCGGACGAATCTAGTATTGGATGAGTAAATTATGTATGTAAATTATGAAATTAAATAAAAGTACCGTTTAAATAATTATAAAAGGCATAGTCAACCATTTGTTGACGCCATATTCTCACAGTATCCTGAATCCTATGCTATGAACCAATACGAAATGCGAATGTAAATGGCAGTGAGGGTAATTATTTTGTAAATAATATAGCTATGTTGGCTTAGGCCTGTATTTGTTGCTATATTATTCAGTGTTTTATAGAAAAACTGGTGAAGTTTCTGATTAACGTAAAGAAACAATGTTGCCATACATTTGTTGTTTCATGGTCAAGTATTTTGTTTCAAACCCTGTTACGGTTGGTATGACTGGTTACTGCTTTCTGGATTTTTCAGTTGCTATGACGGCTTTACCGGCCTAGGCTCGTAAAGTGCTATTTTTCGGCGTATTAACAGTCCGAGAAACAGCTATTTTACAGAGCGAGTACTAAAAATAATTACCAGACGCCATCATAACACAGCAACAATGTAAAACAGACACACATCACGGCTTATTGGGATATTCTAATCATTCTAACACGTGATATTGCCTCGAAATGGAAGCATGTATTAATAATTCGAAAAGAAAATTCAATCTAAGACAATTTGCATTAACCCAAGGCCCCTTCGCCCCACCTGGGGATCATAGGGTACCAGATACAGATACCTAAGTACCGGTAACTTATTCCGACAGGAAACCAAACTCGGCCCCCTGTGAACACAGCGGTGGACTCATTTCTGTAGCATTTTCTGTAACTACTCTTATCCTTAGAAGCACATTTTCATATTGGTTGCAGATAACAACAATAACAATACTAGAGTGATAGGGAAAAAGCGAATAAGTAAAAATACCCGAGATTCAGGAAAGACATCGTTACAATATTTAGATCAGCTCACCCAGATATTTTTACATAGCATAAGATACTATGTAAAAATACATAGTGGACAGAACTAAACATTGTAACAGTGCTGTGGAAATAAATTGTATTTTGTCTCTCCTAAAACTTTGGTATTCTGACTTATTCGCTTTTTCCCTATCATTCTAGTTAATAATAATAATAATAATAATAATAATAATAATAATAATAATAATAATAATAATAATAATAGAGTAATAGGTTAATAAGAATATTGGTACCATTTCAGCTGACGTATTAAAAAACAATTTAATCTAGTCTGAAGTCTTGCATACCTTGGTTGGTAATATTAATCAACACTGCATTATTATCGGAGCACAGTCAATATTTGCATACTTTATGTTTTTGAACAACGGAATCCAATAATCTGGTTGGGGAAGCTGCATTTTAACTGAATAATGCATTGTGCGGTTTCTCTTGCCCCTGGATTTATGCACCCCGGAGGCTTGGGAGGTGACGCGGGATGGATAGATGACTGGGGGATTGAGGATGTTTTGTTATTCGCGTCACACCACTGAGAAGGTGACTGCGATCCCCCATGGTCAGGTACCAGACACTCTTCCTTCAGTTATTTATACTCCAGCTCTGATTTATAGACATTCCACCAACTCAACTTGACTCAAGTTACACTCTTCTATTACATAAGTTACAAATAGGCTATATACAATATGGATGCACTTGGGTTTTATAATTGAGTGCAGTAGTACTATATTGTATAATAATATTATATTTTTTCCTAAGCTTTCTTGACCTGCAATGTATTTAGTCTTGTACACTATCTCGATATTATTATTATTTAGATTATTCCACTCATACGCCGCGTGTTTGGTATTGGCCAATAACGTTTAAAATTCCTCGAATATAGACCAATCACGATCTTTATTATATAAAATGCTTGCTATTAATAGGAGGATGCGATTTTATCTGATAAAATCATCAGTTCGTCCTGGACATGTAAGGCATCAACGTGCCGTGATTAAACCATCCCATGCTGCCATTAAGCAGCACGAAAGCACATGATCTACTCTTATACAATTCAACGGCTCTAAATAGCGTGCTTGCTCGCCCGCTTCGTGAGACATCGGGTATACTCGGCGATGTTCGTCTCTCGCAGTCTAAACTTTCATGACGACTATAAAATTAGGAAGGAAAACAGTTTCTTTATTATATAAGGCCTAAGTGAAATGAACACAATGAACAAATATTCTAATTTTATTTGTACTTACAATTTTCATAGCTCTGAACCACAAACATTTTTAATAATCTACCAGTGTAATTTTCTTAAAAATCCTGGAGTCAATGAATAATGGCGGGCGAAGCCGGGGGCAACAGCTGTAAAATATTGATGGTTTTGTCTCTTGAAATATCGCTGATAATAATAATCCAAACAAACCATTCCTTCCCTTGAAACATTATATAATTTCTGAAAATTACACTCAATTGATGAAATAAAATTTATATCATATTCATGTCAATAAACAGTTGAAAAACAATACCTATTATGTGTTCACAGGTTTCTTTGGAAGTGCATAATCGATTCTGATATAGTTTTCCCAGGGGGCGCTTTTTAATTGTAGAACTTTCTCTGAAGCCGGAATTTTAGCTGTTTCATTAATATTATTAATGGCTTCGTTTATGAATGATTCGCGTGCAAGTGTTAATAAATATAATGCTTTAATAATTATTATACTCTTAATTTTTAATTTTTAAATGAATTATCGTGGGCGAAGCCACGGGCACCTACTAGTTTTATACAACATAACTTGTTTGGAAATTGAAATAACATAAATGTACATTGATTAAAACAATATTTCTATTCGGTGCAAGCCAGTTCGGTGTGCTTTTATTCTGTTCTGCTGTTAGCTTACCTGAATTAACTTACATGGTAACTAGAATCGATTCATGGATGGTTGATACATAGTATTCCATGATCTCGCAGCTCTCAGTTTTTTTTTGTATAACAAAGTAAGAAAGTAATTTTTATCTGTATAATCCGTTATATTTTTATTCGTGGAATAGTCTTAAGAAATCCAACTCCAGTTTACGAGTTTCATCGCGCAGCCACGAATCGATCGATAAACTCGTAAATTCTCGTCGGATAAGGCCTATCGATGAAAATAATACGACATTAATAAATGGTTACTAATTGTGTGAGTTTGTGTTCGTGTATTTTCAAATGTAACACGTTCACATCTCAAAACTGCAGCTCTGACTTAACCCTCCGAATACCACCATTGTTCCTTCAGGTTCACAGTTGCATTATATTTAGGGTAGTAACTTATGTAGTATTTAGGTTTTATGTACCACGTTTCAATGCGAAATGTTGCTTTTGTGTTGATTTTCAATTACGCTGTTCATTATTTATTCTCTATGAATTAGTGTTTTTATAAGTATGTCAAATAGCATTACCCTAAATTAAAATTGTATGTACCGACATTCCACACAAACTCCTAAATTCTGTGGCGCTACATCCCTGGAGGGACTTGGCCTACCACCCGACCGCTGCGTATCTACCACAGGCAGATATCAGGATTGGGGCATGTGGTCAGCATGACGACACCCACGGCCGTTAATGGTGGTTTCCATGACCAGAACCGCTACTTCTCTATCAAGTAGCTCCTCAATTGGAATTACGAGGCTGAGTGCACCCCTGCCAGACCTCCCTACCTCAGAAAAATCCGAGGAGGTACCGGGGATCGAATCCGGGCCGATGGATCTGTAGTCAGCGACGCTACCGGTGGTCCATTCCACACAACATTTATGAAATTACAATATTCTAAATATTTAAATGAAACGAATTAATAGACGAAGCGATAAACCTAAGAATTAATAAAATGATAAATATTAACCCTTTTAGTTTAAAATTAAGTCATAACTTGTATTTTGATCTCTGAGAAGAGGCAACCTCTTTCTCTCTCTCTAGCTGGTTCTAGGAGGAGATCTCTGAATACGTTTGGTGGCCTGCTCATGCTTGGCTGTTTGTATAACGTACTTCCTTTAACGCCCGCAGGATATCCGCTTCCTGTCTCAGTTTCCAGAATCTTCCCGCTCACGGGATAAGAAAAGATTTGTAAGTTTCTGGCCAACTGCAATCTCACAATCCTCTCGTACTTCATTTCGCATTCAGTTTCATGACCTGACTGGATGCATTCTTTTTAGCCATGATGCATCTTACTTTTAAAAAGTCATCAATGCATGTTTAATTCCTTCATAGAAAAAGGCGGGATTTCGTAAAATATAAATTAGACTTGAACTGAGTCAGCTCTTAATAACATTGATCTACTTTGTGATTGGTTTCAGTTAGGTACAGTCCAAAGAACTATAGGAAAAGAGATCATTCCTTATTGACTTCAGCAGGAAGTTAGATCTAGAAAACACTGTGTCGGAGACCAATGTTCTTTCAGTAGGGCCAATGATGTAGTTGAGAATTCCATACCCAGATGAATGAAATATTTTTGTCGTTTCGACATTTCGTATAAATGGTGTGAAGGGAAACGTATTAACAATAATACATCATGAAACGGTTCACATGGAGGGTATAGGCTAATTTTGTTACATTAACATGAGTAGTATGGTTTTATATGTGACGTCATTGCAGGAGCTTGCAGGAGCCGGAGGGGAGGGAGGCGCCGGAGTGGAGGGGGAAACGGGTCACGTGACAGGAGCCGCAGGAGCCGGAGGGGAAGGTGGGCGTGGTCTATGACGTCACAAGTGGGCGTGGCTGTGACGTCAGTGG
This sequence comes from Ectobius pallidus, assembly GCA_964059195.1. NCBI lineage: Eukaryota > Metazoa > Arthropoda > Insecta > Blattodea > Ectobiidae > Ectobius > Ectobius pallidus. The sequence goes on along the minus strand of CAXKWD010000007.1, from coordinate 11,369,213 downwards.
CGGATTGTATGACGTCATAAGTGGGCGTGGCTATAACCACGTGATTCAAAATGGCGTCGGTTCCGGTTCCTATTGCAAATGGCGTACGAAGCGCGAAATTTAAAATTTGAAAATTAATAATATAAATGGCGTCCGTTCCGGGGCGTACGAAGCGCGAAATTCAAAATTTGAGAATTTATAATGTAATTGGTTACGTTTCCGGCGCGAAATTTAAAATTTGGAAATTTATAATGAAAATGGCTACGTTTCCGGTTCCTATTTCAGGTGGGCGGATGGCGGTTGATTTGAAAATTGCAAAAGGTGGAAATTGAATATTACAATTGCAAATAGCGGATGGTGGGAAATTTGAAATTTGTATATTGGTATTGTTTTACAAGATGGCGACATCGCATACGACATCAGAGGAGGAGCAAAGGATTGATGACGTCATTGCAGGAGCCGCAGGAGCCGATGACGTCATTGCAGGAGCCGCAGGATTGATTACGTCATTGCAGGAGCCGATGACGTCATTGCAGGAGCCGCAGGAGCCGATGACGTCACAGCAGATTTAAATCTTTATGTCTTTTTAGCATGGAAGCATTACACTATGACGGTTTCTCACAACGCGTAAATGCATCGTTATCAGTTTTCTGTAAGATGACTATTTCAGTAAAAAATATCCCTGAGAGCGTTATTTTATTCCTTCGTAAATATGGTAGCTTTTGTCTTAAAACTATATTTTATTTGTAAGATTATAATCCTAGCCCAAGGGTTAACTCAACCTCTGGCTTAGCGGATAGTCGTAAATTTTCCTATCATGATCGGTGCAAAATCTTACGTGTTGAATTATCTTCAAATCCCCCAGTATAATGTCGGAATAATATTATATCATACTTCATTATTCAAAGGCGTTTTGTAAAGTCAATGTATAGAACTGTGTTAGCAATTTATCATAATCCTCTACATCATCAGTTTTGCTCCCACGTTTTGTCACGTACGCCAGAACACCTGGCCGGAAGTTCATCTTACATTACAACTGATTCATGAATTCTTTATGTATGACGTCATCACTCGGACTTGTTCAAACTTGTTTCAAGGTTATACACGGCACGTGCAGGACAGGTTCAAGGTTAGTCGTAAATGAAACATTGTATGAGCTATGAGTGAAAGTTTTAAAATATTTGCGAGACAAGCGTCATATCCTCAGTGATCTTCAAGCTTACAACATGTCAACAACGAAGCGTGGTCGTAAAAGTGCACCTAAATCTACTACGGCTGCTGCTGCTGATATAGTGGATATTACAACGCAGGACTTGTGGGAAACGCTGCAGTCCTCTACCATACAACCATCACAAGCGGATTTACCAAATACACAAAAAACCATGAATAAGAAGACGCCTATAGTATCTACTCTAGAGCGGTATTCAGTTGTAAACATCCCCGATGTGAATTGTACCAAGCCATTGAGCGAGCTGCAAATTGGACTTGCTTATCCGGTAAAGGAAGCTCGTTCCGTGTATACAAGGTATGGAAGGAGAATCGTTATAGACTTAATGATTGGATGCAGTGTTTTTCTACCAACAAGGTTCGGGAAGTTAAGTGAAGATCAGCTTCAACAGATGAACGAGGAGAAACTTTCATTGGTGTACTATGGTAAGGAGCCGAAGTCGGATGGATACTACTACCACGTTCTCAACTTTGTGTAATATGGGAAACTTTTTGAGATTTTAGACTCAGTGTGAAGTGTATGTAACAGACTAAAAGTGACTATACAACACGACAACCGGCACCCTACATTCATCGATTTCTCTAGAAAGGTATGTGTTAATAACATGAATCATTTCCCATTCTTATCCATCATAAGCTAAATTCTTATGTGCTTTTTATTTTTCTGTGTTTCAGAAGTTGGAGACTCTCAAGATCATGAGTGATATTCATTTTAGAAATAGGAGACTTTTCAAGTGAAATTCATCTTGTAAATATTCAATAAAACCAAAGTGATAAAAAAATGTATTCTTTTGTAAGTTATTTCATAGCTGGATTTTCTCATGTTTGACAAAGTCCAGTTTTCCCTAACATCTCCTATTCCTAATTCGTAGGATGAGGGGCTGTGAAATAAAGAACACAACTCAGGATTATAGAATTTTATTCACTTTATTACAATCTTACTGGGATTTCATCCACAGCGTAAGCATAATAACATTTCGCAATGCACATTTCATATTAGAGTCATTATGAAAAAGACATTTGGTTTCACAGTCTCTTAATTTGTCAAGCTTTGGAACACCAATATCATCCATGTTTATAACAGGTCTCTGCAACAGTTTTTCAAAAAACCGAACCTTTTCCAGTCCTTTACAATGAAGAACATCCACTGGTTTTAAAACACTTTCAAGAACAGGCTTCAAGTCGTCGTAGGGTAAGTATCCACTATGCCACGGAATTCCATGGATGTTGGATTCGATGTACCGCTGCGACTTTGTATCTGGGTAATTGTTTTTAGGTGGTTGGAGAACAAAATGTACAATTCTGTCATACACCGAAGTCACTGCAACCTCTTTAGCTATAAATTGTTTGCACCTTGACTGATAACCTTGACAGTCGATTATAATCATGTTGTTACACGACATTGGTAACGATGTTGGTTAATGCAGTATACTCTACACTTCGATCGTGTAGAATTAAGCAATAAGCCTTTGTGTTTGCTGGTATATTGTTTGCTGCAGAAATTTCAATCCTGGTGGTACAAGCCCCCGATTTCAGATCTTCGTTCTGCTTGGTGCAATCGATGACATAGACTGGTGTATTTGTGATAAAATCGCTTCTTTTAAGGAGAGGATTGGATGGTTTTTGATAGTATGACTCTTGAAATCTAGCATACATTTCATAAAGGATTCCATACGAACCATTTGTACTGTCTACCATGAAAGAGTGATAGGGGTACTTTGTATCGTTCAAGTATACAGATACGTTCTGGATATCACCTAAATCAAACTTTGAGCAGTCGGCTTCCTTTTTATTCCTAGCAGTTTGAAATCCTATGATAACCATCCTAGGTTTCTGCAACTGAGGAGATGTCGTAACGTTCCATGAAATGTTGGTTGCTTGAGGTAATGATGGATGCTCATACAATTGCCAGCTTCTGAAATCTATTGTCAGCGAGCGATCAGATCCCAACATATTCAGTAGTTTTATTCTTTCGACATCGGAGACCTTAATGATAGGCACCATCCACTCGATATCCGTGATGGTAATTTTACTAACTTCTCCTTTGGTGACATTGATCGTGTTTTTCGATCTCATGAGAACAAGTTCCATCTTACAATTGACGAATATTTTATCATAATCTTCAGCGATTCCAAGGATGTGGCTTAGAGGAATGCATACATTAAACTTTTTGTTTTTTATTATAGTCTCCACATTATCGTCGGAGGGGTGAATCCACCCAGCGTTTTCCAATCTTTCACTATCCAGAACGGTGTAAGAACAAATTGCTTTCAATAAGCTTGTAATTCCAGGGTTTCTGCTACGATCGACTGTTTCTCCATGAAGATTTAATTTTATTTCATCGAACAGGTAGAGGAAACCATTATTTACAACCTTTCCCTTATATTCAGCATCCTTATCGTCGGTTATATTTCCAGAAACCATAATAAAACTCCTGCTTACTAATGCATACGAGTTTTCAGCCTGAATAGGAATCCGTATTTCATCGTTTTCACCAAGAGCCGAGTTGTTATACGGTTTGAATCCATGATATTGAAAATTTTCTATGGCATCTTCAAATATAGCCTTGGAGTGTACAGCGAGGATATCCATATTATAACACTTTGTATCCTAGAGACTTGAGATACTTCTTATTCACACGTGTTACCTTCACGACGTTACGACTTGGAGTGTGGCCTTTTTCACAGTGTGTAGGATTATAAACTTTTTTAATCTTAACGGTGTCAAGACTTATTTTTTGAGATTGCTCCGTGGTGGGAACGTATTTGTTAAAATTAAGACCCATTTTTCCTTATTACAATTTTCACAGATACACGCTCTCCTCTGAAGTCGATAAGACGTCCTTTCTGGTCCACAAGAGAGACTGTAATGTCAGATATTTTTTGTATGTTGATTAAAGGTAAGAAAATCAAATATGATGGAACTTCAGTGATCTTGTATCCAGGAGGCACCGTGGGGAAAAATTCATGAATGGTATGAGTCGGCTGTCCATTCAGAAATGATCCGCTTGCGAGATTACACTCCACTCTTATAACGTTAACACCGTTTATGTCTGGAGGTCTCTTGGAAACGGTGGCGGTCCTTTTAGGAATTCTATCGGACTTTTCAAATCCCAGTAAATTTGCCACAGAGTTTGGAACGTTGAAAGAAACTTCGAGGAAAGAGTAGATTGTTGTTAGCAACGTGTTGGTGTTGGCAATAACTCTAAATATTTCACTAAGGTCTCTAGTAGAATTTGTCATAGCTTTTATTTCGTACGCTATATAATCAGAAATATCTTCAATCTCGTACGTTCCAGTTGGAATGCTGATGACATGTTCCTTACCTCCTTCATCGATCACTATCATCGAATTGTTGTTTTCAGATACATTAGGTATAGAATTGTATGATTCAAACCGCAGCAAAGCAATCTCGTAGTCTGCTCCATCTTTCAACTCAATAGGTGGATGAATCGTGTTGGAGATTTCGGACGTGGATCCGCTTAGTGTGAACGTAAAACCCATTTTAACACCTAAATGTTAGAGCTGGTGGTTTTTATAGTAAAAATGCTAGACACAAATGTCCACAAATCAAAGTGTTGTATTTCTGATAACGTGTAACGTTGTAAAGTAGTTTTGTATGTGGTCCAACGTAATTTACTATTTCCATAGGAGGTGGTAAGTCTCCATAGCTGTCGAAATAGAAAGCATTCTTGTTACACATTTTTAAGGCTACCCAGTGCGTACCAGGACCTTTGGCATCATCAAGGTTTATAATGATTCGCTCCTGCTTATATGGCTTGGATGGTAAGTTGTTTCTCATGTACACGCCTCTAAAATGTGGAATATCTAGTTTTTTAGCGTATCGTTCCAAGTCGTAGTTAGTTAGGGCTTTTTTTTTAAACGAAGTCCTTTACCGCTCGCATAAGGTTTTAGATACATTCCTTTTCCATGCATCACGATACCAGATCCTTTTTTCCCTAAGGCTATGCTCTCCATCATATGGTTATGACGAATGTTTTCTAGCAACTGTTTCTTATTGGACTTTGCAGAATTTACAGCTTTAGCGATATGTGCTCCTGCACCACCGAGAGCCCCGAGTGCAGATAAACCTGCAAATATAGGTAGCAGAGGTAGTATACCACCAATTTTCTTTGGCGATTTCAACACTCTCTTCTTTTTCTTGTTCTTTTTATTCGATAGTAACTTTCTATATGCCGCCTTTAGTTTTTTAATGGTATCCATTCCAGCACCCATCTTCGCTTTTCCTTTCATAATTTTAGAAACGGTGTAAGCTGCAACACGTTCCCCAAGACTCGCGTCGGCAGCCTTGGCACGATTGGAGGCTTGTTGCGCCAATTTCAAGTCTGCTTTATGTCGATCGCTTATATCTGAGCTCTCTGCGTAACTTATGTCGTGCTCCTTACAGGCTTCGTCTAGAGGATTGATTCCCTTATCACCTCTTTTCAGTCGTTTTTCCAATTTAGTTCCAGGTCCACAAAAGCGATACCCGGGTATGTGTAATTCCACAGGTAATTTATCAATCAGAGTGTTTATTAATTTACCTCCACGAGCGCTGTGTCGACGTCTGCTTCGTTCTACTCGTGGCGCCATACTGATTACAATATCCTCATGTTATAACTTTTTATATAAAAACATTCGCATCATTGTAAAAAATCTCATTTACAGTCATGAAGGTTGAGAAGCAAAACGTGTCTCTGGAGATCCTCCCAATGGATAGCTTATATCGAGAAGAAGACGAATGCAAGCACAGCATACTATTTCCCAACAGCACTAGGTCTATTATATGTGGGCCTAGTAATTCCGGAAAGACCAACGTGCTTATAAATATTCTTCTCCATCCTAACGGAATAAAGTTTTCAAATATTTACATATTTTCGAGATCTCTGTTTCAACCAAAGTACAAAATGCTTGAAGAAATTTTAGCAGACGTTCCAGAAATTGGTTACTTCAAGTTTGAAAGCAGCGACCAAACCATGCCTGAGCCGACAGAAGTCAAAGAGAATTCAGTGGTGATTTTCGACGATGTGATGTGCGATCCGCAAGGACCTATTAGAAATTACTTTAGCATGGGACGACATAAATCTTTAGATATGTTTTATCTTGCACAATCGTATGCGAGAATACCTAAACATCTGATAAGAGACAATTGTAACTTGGTGATCGTATTTAACCAGGACGCGTTAAATTTAAGACATTTATACAACGACTACGTAAATGCAGACATGACGTTCGATAAATTTCAACAGTTATGTCGCGAATGTTGGTCATCTCAAAAGTATGGATTCTTAACAATTTGTAAAGAAAACGATCGTGAACATGGGAGATACAGGCGTGGCATAGACGAATATATTGTTATGTAAACCCTAAATATGTATCAGTCGAAATGAATCCTTCGTTGAGCAAGGAACAGATACGAGTGAAACAAGACATTGCCAATCATGTTAAATCTATACGGAATAAATATTTAGCGCTAAAAAAATCCAATCTTCAGACCAAACAAGAAATTGGCGAAATTATAAACCCGATAACGAAACCCTTGGAAGAGCTCGTGAACATCGGTAAACATGAAACTGAAGAGTCGGAGATGGAATACGAAACGTTTCAGTCCTCTAAACAATCTCCTCATAAACATTATAAATCTATGCTACAAAGAGTTTATGGACCAGTGATTACACCTTACATTCAAAAACTCATTTCACATAAGCCGAGAAATATCGATCCAATCTACGGATTGAGAATGGATACTGACAGACAATCATTCTACATTGGATCAACACCTGTGACCATTAGAAACGATCGCCTCGTTATCGGCAAGAAGACATATATTGGACGCCCTGGGTTGTATGAATTGCTTATGAAAAATATTCCTGACAAAAAATTGTACAACGATCGTGATTTAGATGTGTATAAGGAGATTTTGAAAAAAACTAACGCGCACAAAATAAATTATGACGAAAGTGGAAACATTCGTAGAATCAATACTCACAAATATCTACATGTCATCAAGAAATTATTTTCTGATGAAGAATCATCCGACGAGGGATCGCCACATCGTGTATTAGGTAGCGGTATGATGAAAGAAGTACATCCAAATCGTAAAATTGAATATAAATACTGGGACGATCCGAATGAGCTCATTGGTCGACTTAGGCTTCTTGTGTCCTCGTCTGCGGCAGGGAATAATTCTCATCACAACGAAATAGAAGAAATCTTATCTGAGTTGAAGGAGAGAAAAATCATAGCATGAAAAAGCGGGAAATCGCGTACGAACTTCATGCACCAGCTAGAATAAATTATCAAAGACGCCATGTTATAATGAAAGGACTAAACGATTTGTGGCAAAGCGACTTGATTGAAATGATTCCATATCATAGAGAAAACAGAGGTTTTAAATATATTTTGGTTTGTATAAACGCATATTCCAAGTTTGCTTATGCGAGACCGTTGAAAAGTAAAAGCGGAAAAGATGTTACCGCAGCCATGCAAGATATACTTGAATCTGTTAATATTCCACCTAAAAATTTACAGACCGACATGGGAAAGGAATATTATAACGTTAATTTTAAAGGGTTAATGAAACAATATGGCATCAATCATTATTCTACATACTCTAATGTTAAGGCGTGCATTGCTGAACGCTTCATCAGAACTTTGAAAACTAACATGTATCTAGAATTTTCGGCAAGAGGCAGTTACAGATGGGTGGACATGTTGCAAGAACTCATTAGACATTACAACGATAGGTATCACTCTACCATTAAAATGAAACCTAACCAAGTAAAGGACGATAGTCTACTTAAAACAGTGTATCGCTACAATGAATGCTATACGAAACCAAAGTTTGCTAAAGGTGACTATGTAAGAGTTTCAAAACATAGGAAATTATTTAATAAAGGATACTTACCGTCGTGGACTACGGAGATTTTCAAGATACAGAAGATCCAATCTACATTTCCTCCCACATATTTGCTTCAGGATTTGGAGGGTGGGAGTATTGAAGGTGCTTTTTATGCTGAAGAACTCCAGAAAACTAAGTTTCCAGACTGTTATTTAATTGAAAAAGTGTTAAAGAACAAAGGACAGAAGGTGTTTGTAAAGTGGTTAGGGTTCCCTAGCTCAAAAAATTCATGGGTTAATATTAAGGATGTTGTATGTGATTAGGGAAAATAAAAGATAGATTCATTTTTTATAACTTTTTTCTTTTATTTATATCCCATAACCCAGAGTTATCATACTTTACTGTCTCATACCTATTCTTCTTCATCATAAATCATATTGTTTGAATCATAAATATATATTTTTTACACAAACCATACACATTTTTTACACATTTCATACACATAAATATAAATTTTTTACACAAACCATACACATTTTTTTACACATTTCATACACATAAATATAAATTTTTATACAAATATACAATTTTAACACATTTCTTACATTTTTTACAGTTTGCATTTCTTAGTAGGAGGCTCATCATCACACTCCTCATCCTCCCTGATTCTATAGTGTCCGTGAGCGAGAGTGTCCACGCCATTTTCCATAATATGACGCTTATCGTCGTTGCCAGATAAAGTTAATTTATTCATCGAAATTGAAAATACGTTATGATTGTATGATCTGATGGATCTGTTTAACGAGAATGTTGACTGTCCGCTCTGTAGACAACCAACATAATCTTCAAAGCTGACATCTTTGTCAATGACGTTTTTCTTAACGCCTTTCAATTTTTTGATGACCATATCACTAAATTTTATGGCGTACATTTTCGCTCGCAGACCTACGAACGCCTTTATGGAGTGACCAGCTCCTTCGTCTTTGAATTTCCCGACCACCGCCTTGTTTTCGTTTGAAAACAAGGGATGTTCGGGTGGGTAGACACTGGTATCCAGCTCATCTCGGAAATGCATCATATCACGGAAGAGGTTATCCGTGTCAATTCTATAGACGAAGCTGTCCGTGTCCATGTAGCACAATTTCAATCCTTCTTTATAAAAATTTTTCATGGTATCATAATGGAACTCATACATCCTAGTTTTTGAAATTTCCAAAATAGACATGCCAACATAGATGGCCTTATCAAACACTAATCTAGTTTTTGCTAGATGGACACCAACCAAGTTTTCGTTATAAATTGTCCTATCCATAAAGTTACTTTTGGCTACCAGCTTTCGAATTTCCTTCTCACTTGATACAAGCCGAAAATTGATACGTTTCCTTACATTTTCCATAGTCTTGCCAAAAACGGCGTTATTCATCAATTTAAAAAAGTCTTTCTCAAAGTTGTTGGCTGCAGCCCTACGCTTGGCCGTGTTATAGTCAATGTAGGGTTTCAACCAGCAGCTTTGTTGAAATTCGATAACTCTATGGATCTTGGTTAACCTCAGTCCGTGTTGCACGGCTTGCCTAAGTACCGTGTGATGAATGACATATTTTTCTTTTGACTCCAAAGTGGTTAATAATTTTTTGTTTTTGCTGCCTGAAGGAAATTTCATCTCTGCACAGAAAGGGAGATCAGAATGAGCATCGTGAAGATGGTCTGGATATTCAATGTCTACCTCAAGCACATATCCTAATTTAGAATTGACCGGTATGGACATGATGTCAAAGGACGCTATCTCATGTTTGTCGAGCCAGCGGAACTCGCCTGACGGCAATGCCTGGGACATCGCATAACCATATAGGTTATTGGCATCGACATAATAAAGAAAAGATTTTTTTGCTGTCTCATCATATTCATCACACATGTTATTGTTTGCAACAGCGTGCCTTGTCACACACTGACAAATTCCACCTCTTATCCCACGTTCAAACATTTGAATCATATCCATATCGGTCAAAAGCGGTAATTTTACCTTTGTGAACTTCAACATAGCTGAGTAAGCAAAGCCTGGAACTGTGGAATAGTACAAACAATCCATTCCGTACGTCTCAAAACACATCTGTCTAAAGTTTTCAAAGACGTCGGTCAAAATCAAAACATCAGATTTTAAATACAAGTCTGAATATTCTCCTAATGAGCTGATCGAGAAAGAATTCCAAACGTTTCTCGCGTGAGAGTAGTCTTGGTCAGAGACGTTCTCATTCACGAGTCTATTGTAAAATGCATCTTTGGGAGGTAATTTCTTCTCCTTCAAGATTTCAACTGAGGTGACGTAGTCGTAGGGAAACACTCCCTTTCGACACACCAAATCGGCGTTTTCACCAAATACTTTTGCTGTTTCTATAAATTTATCTTTAGGTAGATTGTTTGCTAGCTTTTCCAGACTGCTTGCCATGAACCGAAACGAGTCTATAAATCTTAACTCCATACCTCCCCTCTTCAAATAAGAGGAGGGAATAAATTTTGAAAATGTCACATACTTTTCTTGACTATTACAAATAACGTTGATACGGTTTTCATCGAAACCAAGTTCTGTCACAATGAAATGAGCATCATAGTTAGACATGTTATGCAAAACAATAGGGACAAATGCCTGGTTCCTATAATTCAAATTACAATTTCTGTGGGCGGCTCCTCTGAACCGACCACTAACATGGCAATGGTCCCTTACTTTATAGTTCACATCGGTAAAGTTACCCTCACCACAAATATGGCAAATAGTAGCGCTATTGTAAACCCTAATTTCATCTTCTGTCAGAGGGGTCATGGGCTTATTTACGCTGTTCAAGATTTTATCAATTTCTTTAGCATCAGCGACGAGCGAGCGCATAAACTCGCCACTGGCATCCTCCCCTCTAAAAAGTCTCAATTGAGAATATGCACCCTCAGCATCTTTGATAAAATAACAATAACTAAAAGGTTTATGCTTCTGATAAGGAGTTGTCCAGCTTTTCTGCGGATCTCCCAAACATCCTGATATCGGTTCCAGCAAACACTCGAAATCCGCATAGATAACAAATCTAATCTTTTGCGAATATTCGGGCTTGTTGAATACGACTTCAGGATTTTTAGGAATTTCGCACCTGACTGGGCTGAACGAGTTGCATATTGCCAAATGTTCTCTCAACCTTACGTCAGCAGACTTACCATCGTACGCTTGGAAATGTGTAAAACACCGTTTGCAAACTCTGATTTCCCGGGTGTAAGATGTTACAAAAGGTCTTACAAATGCATCGAAATCTGAAATGACGATGTAATGTGAATTTTCCTCGTTACATACAAACAAAAGATCTCTATGATCAGCTAGTTCCTTTTCAACAATTTTGATTGGAAATACGAAATGAGAAATATTTTTCCCATCCCGTTTCTCCTCGAGGCCGAAAACATTGAATGAAATATTGTTTCTTTTGGAAAACTTTTCAATATCATGAATCGAAACGGGGAATTTCACACAGTTCCAATCGTACTTGTTATCCAACTCTGGTCTGGTAAGATAACTGGCCCACATTTCCTTATCAGACTCAATAAATTTTGATAATACACAATACTTGAAACAAAATTCATCATCATTACGAATATTAATTAATGACTTCAGATGTTGGAATTTATCAGGGAGGATCATATGACTACGTCCTGCAAATGGCAAGTATTCATTCACACGAATTTCAATTTTGTGGATTTTATTGTAAAACCACCCAGACCCTCGCATTTCACTATCTTGCATCTCAGCCTGAATTTTAGAAATGTGACTAGAAACTACTTCATGAATATTAGAGGTTCTAAGCAGCGATTCATTTTTTGTTTTAAAATTTCTCAAACAAGAATTTAGCTCTAGATGATTAAATTCACACTCTACGAAAAGATTAAATTTAATTGATACAAATTTTGATAGTGACTCTGACAGAAGATTTTCAATTTTATACTGGCACGACGACAGGATAGACTCCATATCGCCGGCTGGGAAATTTAATGCTGCATATGTTGCCAGTCGTGACCTAAATGCAGTTTCAACAGGTAAAAACTCACATGTTTCTGTTGATGGTGAGTTGGTCATAGCGGTGCGTTCCATTCCACCTTGAATCTGTAATAACGAAAAAACATCGACATTAGCAATCGAGACTTTTTATAAGCGAATGGTATAATAAAAGACTAAGACATTTCACTGTACATACCTGTGGAATATCACGCGTATGCATGATGACACTAGGTCGCGACTGGCGGTTGGTTTCTGAATTCTGTAACAAAGAAATTTATAATATTAAGATTTATGAGTTTAATGTCTTGATTTTAGCCGCTCTGTACTAATATAGAAAATAATGTTAAGTTTTATCATAAAAGAAATAAGTTTGATGGCATGTACAATAATCATAATAATAACATACCTATAAACGCATATATAACAAAGACATATAAAATATTAAGATTTATGAGTTTAATGTCTTGATTTTAGCCCCTCTGTACTAATATAAAAAAAGCATATTAAGTTCTATGATAAAAGAAATAAGTTTTCTGTCTTGTTTATTCATTGAAATATAAAGTCTCGCATTCTATAACAAAGGAAAAATAAAATTGTGTTTTATGATAAAAAGTAAGATGAATGTCTTGTACAATAATCATAATAATAACATACCTATAAACGTATATATAACAAAGAAATATAAAATATTAAGATTTATGAGTTTAATGTCTTGATTTTATCCACTTTGTACTAATATAAAAAAGCATATTAAGTTCTATGATAAAAGAAATAAGTTTGATGGTATGACCAATAAAAAATAAAATATTAAGATTTATCAGAAAAAAATTAAGTTTAATGTTGGTTTTTATCTGATCTGTAGCCTACTAATATAAAAAATAATATTAAGTTTCATCATAAAAGAAATAAGATTGATGGCTTGTACAATAATCATGGCTTGTACAATAATCATAATAATAACATACCTGTAAATGTTGACCTGAATGCCTAGGATGGCTGGTGGTTGGCTGGACGGATGATGTCCGCATGGTATCCACACTCATTGGACTTATATTCTGCAACAATAGAAAAATAAAATATTAAGATTTATGATAAAAGAAATAAGTTTGATGGCTTGCACAATAATAATAATAAAATAGTAAGATTTATGGTAGAAGAAATAAAGTTTAATGTCTCGATTTTACGATAAAAGAAATAAGTTTGTTGTCTTGTACAATAATAATAATAATAACATACCTGTGGACGTATACTGGAAGGCCCAGGTTGGTATAGTTCGCCATTTGGATGGGTGGAAGTCTGTTGCATGTTGGCTACACTCACTGGTCTTGCATTCTATAACAAAGGAAATATAAAATATTAAGATTTATGATAAAAGAAATAAAGTTTATTGTCTTGAATTTAACCGTTCTGTACCAATATAAAAAATAATACTAAGTTTTATCATAAAAGAAATAAGATTGTTGTCATGGTTTTATCAGTTCTGTACTAATATAAAAAATAATATTACGTTTTATGTCTTGTACTGTGATAAAAAATAAGTTTGATGGCTTGCACAATAATAATAATAAAATAGTAAGATTTATGAGTTTTATGACTTGTTTTTAACTATTCTGAACTAATATAAAAAATAATACTAAGTTTTATGTCTTGTACTGTGATAAAAAATAAGTTTGATGGCTTGTACAATAAAAATAATAATAACAACATACCTGTAAATGATGAGATGAATGCCCGGCTTCCTCTCCCAGTATCGGTGGATGGGTTGTTACCGCTCCTCCGTCTCCGCTATGCGCTGGCAGATGGAAGCGACCAGTGTTGGTGTAGATCCCGATATGCCTAGGTTCCACCTTCCTTGAGGGGTGGTGGACGTTCTGCATATGTGCTTTGAGACACCTCTCAGACTTTAACGTTGTCTTGCATATTTCGCACACGACGTTGTTAGCGTCGGTAGAATGAATATTGCGAATATGTGATGATAGGTTGTCCCTACGTGTGAATATCACACCACAGGTTTCGCACTTGTATTCAGATTTTTTATGTTGATGGTTAATATGCCTATTCAAATTCTTGTTATGCCTAAATTTCGCATCACACTCGGTACACTGGAAAAATACGGCAGACGAGCTCTCCATTGTAGATCTGTAGCTGATAACGGATGGATAACAAGTGAGCCTGAAGCATGACGTCATTGGTTTATATAGTGTTGTTATAAAATAGTCTCGCAACAGGACAAATATATTTTACACCAATGACATGATTGGAGTTTTAAAAAAAAAATGCTGACTAGCCTCACGACTTGGTAAAAAAAAAAAAAACGTTAATGCTTAAATCAACAGTAATTAGATATTTCACGTTTCCTGCTTGTGAAAATACCTGTTCATGATTTCCCACATTAAATCGATGTCGTATGCGAAAAATATTCATTTCTGGTGACATCAACAGATATCCGATATTTAATTCTGGTACGGAAATAAAATATTAATTTTCATATAATAAATGCTGACATACTCTGTATCAAACTACATTAATAATATAAGGTTCCAGCGGAGATGAATCACTGGGAGAAATATACGTTAAAGCGTTATTTGATATTTATTTCTTATCAGCGCTTTTCTGAAACAGTATATTCAATTTCCCGCAATGTGAGAAAAGCTGAATATGCCTTTACTGACTTTGAATCGAACTCAGAACCACTCAGCGATGGAATATTACAAAATAAGTTCACTACCACTCTGCGATGAAATATTACAATATTCCGCAATAAAAATACTGTTGACTAATACTACATAAGACATGTGCTATGATTAAGGATTTAATATTTAAAAGTACTGGCCTGCGACTTTATAATATGATAGAGTTGGGATTTAAAAGGAAGTCTCAATGAATGACGTTGTAAGATAGCGATAAGCGTACAGCGTTATATTACCGCTGCATAGTAAGAGAGATAACATGTATGGAGGGCTAGATGATACTACTGCTACCTAAGCAAAATCACTGCACGCATATGATTAAACATTCACTGGCTTTCTGTATTGATATAACACATACGGTGTTGGTCTTATAAAAACCTATAATTATTAACATAATATTATTCTGACATTATACTGGGGGATTTGAAGATAATTCAACATGTAAGATTATGCATCGATCATGATAGGAAAATTTACGACTATCCGCTAAGCCAGAAGCTGAGTTAACCCCTTGGGCTAGGATTATCATCTTACAAATAAAATATAGTTTTAAGACGAAAGCTACCATATTTACGAAGGAATAAAATAATGCTAACTATACACTTTCGATGGATTCTGATAATAAATAAGGAGGTTTAGATTTTTTAACATTCGGAACGCGGGGTACCGACCGCCTTTACTCTAGGATGAGTCACTAGATTTTAGAAAAAGAATCATCTTACAGAAAACTGATAACGATGCATTTACGCGTTGTGAGAAACCGTCATAGTGTAATGCTTCCATGCTAAAAAGACATAAAGATTTAAATCTGCTGTGACGTCATCGGCTCCTGCGGCTCCTGCAATGACGTCATCGGCTCCTGCAATGACGTAATCAATCCTGCGGCTCCTGCAATGACGTCATCGGCTCCTGCGGCTCCTGCAATGACGTCATCAATCCTTTGCTCCTCCTCTGATGTCGTATGCGATGTCGCCATCTTGTAAAACAATACCAATATACAAATTTCAAATTTCCCACCATCCGCTATTTGCAATTGTAATATTCAATTTCCACCTTTTGCAATTTTCAAATCAACCGCCATCCGCCCACCTGAAATAGGAACCGGAAACGTAGCCATTTTCATTATAAATTTCCAAATTTTAAATTTCGCGCCGGAAACGTAACCAATTACATTATAAATTCTCAAATTTTGAATTTCGCGCTTCGTACGCCCCGGAACGGACGCCATTTATATTATTAATTTTCAAATTTTAAATTTCGCGCTTCGTACGCCATTTGCAATAGGAACCGGAACCGACGCCATTTTGAATCACGTGGTTATAGCCACGCCCACTTATGACGTCATACAATCCGCCACTGACGTCACAGCCACGCCCACTTGTGACGTCATAGACCACGCCCACCTTCCCCTCCGGCTCCTGCGGCTCCTGTCACGTGACCCGTTTCCCCCTCCACTCCGGCGCCTCCCTCCCCTCCGGCTCCTGCAAGCTCCTGCAATGACGTCACATATAAAACCATACTACTAACATGGACGTAACCGCTTAGTGTTAAGGGGCTTCTAACGACGAAAAAGCTTACAAAATGTTAATTTTAATTATTATTCAAGCAAATTTATTAATATTTTTTTAATAACGAAGCATTTTAGTTACACCAATATTATATATGGGGTTTCAGTATCATCATTCACATCACTCCCTATTAGATAGCTTAACTTGCAACATTTTCTCCTTAGAAATGAGACATATGCCTAAGATCATTCTCTCGAAACATTCACTGCAAGAAGTTACTGAAACAACACATCATATTATCTGACAAGACATAATCTTAGAACTCTCGGCCTAACAGCCTTCGATCGTCCTGCTTCATCACTCACTGTTATTTAAAAAAATAGTAAACTGAAAAAAACTTACGTAACCATGACGTGAGGTCACACAGACCGCTAAAAGTAATATGTTTTGTCGATAGGCAAGGAATTTCTTTTTACCGCCTCCCGGTAAGGATCGGGTTGTTATACTTCGATACAAACCGCTTACACATGGTCTTGGCATGCGGGATACATGAGAGGTAATAAGAATGTCGGGTAAAAATATAATTCTTATGCGAATGGTGTACGGCTATTATTTGATTTAGCTCCTCTAAAAAGTTATATACCTTTCTTATCATGGTGAAGTATGTACTATGTACATTATGCTACAACTCAATATTGACAATTATCTGCAATAACGAACAAGTTGATTGAATAAATCCGTTCCTCTCGATTTCACTTTCACATCTCTGACTCGAATAACATTTGAAGTTATTTCCATTCTTTCCTCATTTCATACTTACTCTTTCTTTTTCTTACCATCTCTCTCTTCTCTCTCTCATTCTCCCCTCCCTCTTCAGTAGTTGCATCTTTGATGCTCTCAATAAACTCATACTAAATACTTATATTTTAATCATGCTCCATGGTTTGCTTATTGTGAGGATTCTGACTTTTTCTTAAATTTATCAGGGAGTGGCTTAAAGTTTAAAAACTACATAATAGATTAATGTGGATAGAAGAAAACTAACCTGGTCAGTACTCAGAAATTGTAAACATTATGGACAAAACATAATTGATAATTTATTTAATGATTCTTCTTGCTACATCCGCAAACTGCCAGAGACAGACTACCAAAATAAAACGAATTCAAGAAAAAATAATGAAATGAAAAAAGTTAGTTAACATATAATCATGTCCATAAAAGCACAATAACAAGCGTATAAGTTACCAAATAATCATGGCCAATAAGCATGGCATCTGGAAATGGCTATTGAACCTTTCAAAGTTCCAGTGACTATGTCCTTGACTAGCCTATATCTTTGTGTAGGCCAAAACTTTTGCAGACGTCACAAAATAAACGTGAAATGGCCCCCCGTGCTCCAACCATAAGGCCCGTTACCTTAATGGATTTCAGATGGTACTTCTCCTTGTAAAATTCCATGGTTGGTTCATATATAAGTTGTTTTTCTTCATGCACTTCTGGCTGCGTCTCATGGTTTTCGAATCGTATTGTAGGATCTATTATGGAGAGTGTTAATGAATAACACCGAAATATTTTACATGTGCATAGAGGGAACATAGATAAGCAACTTTTATTACGAGATTTTTGCTCTATGTGTAAAATGTGTATGCTACAGAGCATTAAAGTCATTACAATTTCATGCCCATAAATAAATAACTAAGAAAAATAGGATTAAAATGATCAATTATATTGCCTGTCATCGGCAAAAACCTGATTCTTAATAATTCGATAGCTACATCGTAATATAGTGTTTCCACAATCTGCAACATTTACAGACTAATCACATGACTGGTGGTCACTGCATTAGTTTTTTTTTTAATTCATAACTCCAGTGTTAAGAAGGAAGTTCCTTTGTTTTGCATTTTTCAAATGTTAGAAGTCTGTGGCGGCCATGCCTTGGGAGATTTTATGCTGTAACAGGAAAAATTTAATCCATAGAGCAAAAATCTCCTAATAAAAGTTGCTTGTCTATGTTCCCTCTATACATGGCTAAAATATTTCGATGTTACTCATTAAAACTCTGTATAGCCTTCTGAAGATGGAGGTTTTGAAGGCTATAATATATATTATTCGGTTGCTACCATTGCTTAAAACTCCATGTACTTCCTCATACACATATGCAACCTCACGATTTTTTAGGCTCAAGTTTCCGGAAATGGTTCAGGAAAGCCCGAGCGATGAGTAGCCTAATTGTTAAAAAATGAATTAGCTTACATTATTTTATAACAGAAGATCATATTTGATACGGAAGCATTTCATTTTTTGTACGGTAATTAATTAGCGGTAGAAGCTGAATAGAGTTACATGAAAACACCACAAAATTCGTATATTCAGAGTTAAAGTACGACGCACAAGGGAACAAAAAGATAGACCAGAACCTCAGGAGTGTTCATTCAAAGAAGAATGTTGCAATAAATTCAGCGATAAGACAAATTCAGTTGAGGAGAATTCTCATGAGGCAATCCAGCCATAAAGCATACACGTACAATAAATTTAACAAGTCGCATGTACAAAGCGCTCTCGTGGCCCACTCTGTTTGGAACGTGAGTGCTGCAGTTCGATACAACTGTCGGGTGTATTTCTTTCTCTCGGAATATATGCTCACTGCTAACAGTATTATTTATGCTTTCTTCCGATTTTAAACGGTTTTCTCTTTGTGGTAAGGTTGCTATCGCAAAACGATAAATGTAAGGGGTGGGGAAAATATCAGATGAAAATATAATTAAAAGAAATCAATCGTGACGAAGAATCTGATAAACCTATTAGGTGTAGGGATCATCACAATGACAGTGAATCTGACATCTGTGGAAAGTGCCACATATTGTCCGAAAGAAGCCAACACCGGTTATTATGCGTTCGTTGAGGCTGTTCATACTAAAGGGCAATATGAATTGTGTGGCAAACATTACATTTCTGAAAATACGTAAATTCCACTCTGAGGAATATAGAAAACTAATTGCCTTCTTCTATTCAATAAAGGACACTTAATACCTTCCGTTCTGGTAATATCTAATAAGCTACCATGAATTCTTTTGTAGCGAGCTTTCGTGTTATCTACGATTTCGTTTGTGTAGTGGTAAGTGGATATAGTAAAGTAAAGTAAAGTAAAGTAAAGTAAAGTGTTCCCTATTACAGGCCATGGAGGCCCAGAGGGTTCCAGGAGGTTGAGACCCCAGATTTTTAGACATCGGCACATGAAGGTGGTAAGGTTGTCAACCTTACGCACCGGCCGCCTTTACCCCCAGAATTTCTCCTGGTACTCATTTTCGTTAGGGGCTGAGTCGACCCCAGGGCCATAGTGCCACCAGAAGGATTAGGACAATTGAAAAACTCCAACGACCTCATCGGGGATCGAACCCGCGACCTTCCGGTTTGTAGCGCAGCGCCTCAACCACTACGATACGGCGTACCCGTAAGTGGATATATAGTGCAATATATAGTGCAATATTTACATTTTGAATCTTTCTTCGCCAGTTTTAGGCTCAAAATTACTTTTTCGCTTGTTGTGTAAAATTTATTTTGGCATTTGAAAACGTCGGCCCTCCGTGTGATATCTAATGAACCTGTAAATGGTCATTGTAAACCACTTTTTATACACGAAAAGATCTTCATTGCTTTTTATCTTTATATTTTTGAACTCTTAATATGATGTATATAGGAATATTTCTAATTACAAAGTGATAGATGAGATACATAGACATGATACAAGAAGTAAAAGTAGCTTGAATGTGCCATTCGCCAGACTGCAGAAAACTCAGGTTAGCCATCTTATAAGGGGTGTCAATAATAATAATAATAAAATAATAATAATAATAATAATAATAAAATTCCCGCTCATGTGAAGGTTTTAAATGAGAATGGTTTTAAAGCTAAGATAAAGGAATGGTTAGTGAACAATCCATTTTATACTTTTAACTCGCTTCGCTCATTGGGGCTCCACCTCAAACCCCCGCCGAGGTTCTCGGGAGAGGTTTTTGGAATTTTCCTGTGGTATGCAGCCCAAAAGCTATATGTGTATCAAATTTCAAGTTTCTAGCTCATCTGGAAGTGGGCAAACAGTAATGTCAGTGAGTGAGCCCTTTTTCGGAGGTTTTTAGGGCTAAAAATTAAAATAAATGTACTTTTTGGAATTTTCATGTGGTTTACAGCTTAAAAGCTATAAGTGTACCAAATTTCAAGTTTCTAGAAGTAGGCAAACATTAATGTCAGTGAGTGAGTAAGTCAGTCAGTCAGTCAGCCATGTGGGTTTATATTATAGGGATGAATTTTATAATACCAGTGTAAATATTTGAATGTATACTTTTTGACGATGCATCGTGTACATTGTAGTATATGTAACTTGCAAATAAAATATTATTATTATCATTATTTTTATTATTTCTCAAGCAGTATATATCCAGTAAGCAGTGACAAACCAGCCTTCAACAGTTAGCATATAGCATCTTAAATAAATTCATGAAACTAAGAATACATAAAACTTAACTTACTTATTATCAATGGGTGAATCTGGAAGTGTTGTCCTTTTAAGACTGTTCATTCTTTCTAAATAAATTCTAGCTTGTTTGTATTCTCTGCGGGCAGCGAATCCGATATGAGTACTTTAAAAAATGCAAGACCATTACAGTTTTTATGAATTTTTAAAATTGTTACCAATTTACAAGTTATTACATTAATTTTAGGATTCTATAATGAAATAGGCCTAGTGAAATTTTCAATGCTAACAACAACAATATCCAGCGATGGGAAGTAATTGAGTAAAAGTTATCAGATTATAGCAACGAATCCTTTTTCTGTCCCATTTATGTATAATCATTACTTTTTTAAATGTAATTTTTACTTGTAGTTTACTTCTGGAAATAAAATTGCAATAGTTAAATTTTATTAATCGTTAATAGTAGTGTCATTCTCCCTTTCTATAGCCTATCTTGACCACTAATGTTTTCGCAACTAATATCCAAATTAAATTTGAAAAGTAACTTGTAATTGCAATTAGTAAAATGTCTCTTAGGTAGATGTAATTCAGCCCAATTAGTTTCTTCTTGTACTTTTCCCTTTATCGGTGTTTGATAGAAATCCAGAAAAGAATTTAGCGGGCTCAAGAGTAAAATTATCATATTGGAATTAATTGAAGGACCTGTAAGGACCATTAATTAAATTAATATAACATAGTAAAATAATATCAGCCCATTGCCAGATAGGAAGACTATTTCGATGTTTCACGTTGTATTGAGATCAGTCACCTTGTCTGTTGACTCTAGTCATCATAACATAAAGTAAACAGTGTGCTATGGTACCATTTCACCTGCTCCATACATTACAGATACAACATTGTGTTTATAGTACAATATTAAAGACATCAAACTTACTGAACGAAATGAAATCAATTATCTATTAGAGTCCGACATTATTCCCCTTTCCAGATGTGGTTCTGATTCACAGACCTCTGTACTGCATTAGTATGCAGACGTGGGTGTTGTCCTTCTTACCTGAAACAAAGGAAACACACTGTTACCAATCTCTAAAACCAAGCTGAATAATTATACACTTAAATATATTCTTATTGCTTTCAAACAGTTATTAAATTATTTATATGAACTACAGTGCGTTTCACGTAAGAGTTGGCCAATTCTGCGGGTTTTTGCGTCTCTAACTCCCGGGTGATCGGGTGAAGTATCTACGCAAATAAAGCCGCTAGCGGTGTAATGATTCAGGTTCTCACAGTTACAGTAAAAATTACAATGAAAATAAAATCAGGTAAACTGATGTAACAAAGTGCCAGTATGTTTTTGTTTAATCAGTTATGACTGCAATTATGATATGCAGAATATGTTTTTTTTAAATTGATTTCCAAGTTAAGCTCCAGATTTATTCATTACGCAGGGCTTACGGAAGAAGAAAGGTCTACCATCTCGGCCACCTGGGTCGTTTTAACGGTCTAGTTGGATAAGCGCATGTAAATCAATAGTGTTTTTTGTCAAAGCTACCTGTATTTTAATTTCCAAGGCCTTATAAGATCACAGTAAAACAATAGGCTATGTTGTCAAGATAACTGATTTTCATTTTTTTAAATAAATTCTTTCGAATACGTATATTACCATAAAATAGGCACTAAATTGAGCATTACTCCGAAACAGGTCAACCGATTTTATCCATTATGAATAGACGTCTTCCCATGGACATTATAAATGTGTGTACCAAGTTTCATAAAAATCCGGTAAAGCGTATTTGAGTTACCGCGTCCTTAAAATATACACTAAATTGGGTTTTACTCCGGTACTGGTCTACCGATTTGGTCCAATATCAGTAGACGTCTTTCCACGTACATTATAAATGTGTATACAAAATTTCAGAAAAATCCAATAAAGCATATTTGAGTTATCGCGACTTCTTATATATTAACATAAAACACTAAATTGGGCATTATTCCGGTACTGGTCAACCGATTTGGTCCATATCAATAAACGTCTTCCCATGGACATTATAAATGCGTATACGAAGTTTCATAAATATCCGATAAAGCGTATTTGAGTTATTGCGCCTATAAAGTAGAAACTAAATTGGGTTTTACTCCGGTACCGGTCAACAGATTAGGTTCAAATTCAATAGGGCACTTCTCATGGACGTCATAAATGGGTATACCAAGTTTCATGGAAATCCGATACAATCTATTAAAATAGGCACTAAATTGGGCATTACTCCGGTACCGGTGAACCGATTTGGTTCAATATCAATAGGGTTCTTCCCATTGACATTATAAATGTGTTTTCAAAGTTTCATGAAAATCCGAAAAAGCGTATTTGAGTTATGGCGCGTACAGACACACGGACGGACAGACAGACGGATAGACATTTTTCGTCCCCACATACAATCTCATAAAGTACCATACTGGCACTTAATAATTTCGACAAATAAATTGAAATAAGGAAAATAACACTCACAATCTTGAGATCTTGTTGTTAAATGGAAATTCTTGTCTCATGCCTTATTGGTTTGCAAAGTGTTAAGATAGCACATAAATCCTTCTGGTCGGTGTCACAGGATTTACTGTACGTAATACATCTGTGAGAGGTAATAATAATACAGTGTTATTAAAAAAGATGGACCCAATTTCATTAATTTGTATTTCATGAAGTATAAATTGGAGATGAACAATCTACATACTAATATAAAGAGAAAGTTTCAAAGTTTTTTAACACAGGTTATAAATGTTCAATATGTCCTCCCTCTGCTGCACAGCAAACATCTAACCGGTAGCCAAACTCGTCCCACACGCGAAGCAGCATGTCTTGTGTTACTGAGTTCACCGCTGCAGTGACACGGATCCGCAGGTCAGCCAAAGTTGTTGGTAGAGATGGGACATAAACAGCCTCCTTAACATATTCCCACAAGAAAAAGTCTCATGGCGTGAGATCAGGAGATCTCGGAGGCCAGAAGTGTAGAGCCAGGTCTTGATTTCCCTGCGACCTGTCCATCGCTGAGCAAGGGATTGATTTAAAAATCTCCTATTCATCTGATGGCATCCTCTGACATACGCGGTCGGCCCGGACTTTTTCCTTTGCAGAGACATCCAGTTTGTTTAAATTGCTTTAACCAACGGCTTATGCTTTTCCTAGTTGGTGGTTCAATGCCGGATTGCCGACGAAATGCCCGCTGCACTGTCACTGCCGATTCACTTCTTGCAAACTCAAGAACGCAGAAAACCTTATGCTGCATAGTAGTCATCTTACTCACAACCAACAGTGACAAGAAATGCCTGCCTATTGGAGCAAGCAGCCATTTACGCAACAATCACGTCACAATCACCATCCAAGCGGTGGAAAACAAAACTTTGGAACTTTCTCTTTCAATCGGTATGTAGAATGTTAATATCCAATTTGTATTTCGTGAAATACAAATTAAATTGGGTCCATCATTTTGAATAACCGTGTACATTAGGCTTTCATGATGGTGATGGTCCAGCTGAAAGGAGTGATAAATTCATTTCACCACATTCATTTTTCTCCATCACATCAGCTATCCACCAGTTCTTGTCATACACAATGGGAATCTACCCTGTCACAAGTGCTAATTGGTATTTGTCTGGTGATCTTGTAACAGCTGCTAATGCTTAATGTGTATCCTCGGAAAATATTTTTACAATTATTTTTTATGAAAGCATGATATTGTTGAGTTCCTTGAATGGTAGTTGCATGATTGGAACGATCTTTGAGAAATGTTTCTGACGGCACATAATCCTCCAGCATTGATGTGAATAGTATAAATATTTTAAACAGCCCATTCATAAAGGTGGAGAAGAGTTAAAATTTCGTTTTCTTAGGGTTGTTACAAGCTATTTCTAGCCGCAAGTCTCTTAACTCCATCACAAGGCCTTTTTCTATGTGCTGTGACTGAAAAATGCTATTCAGCATCAATTTCAAAGTCTTGCTTATGAAATGTTTTTTTTATTTTTAAACTGGGCAGCTCATCCATCAGAAAAGAAAATATATTTTTAGGAACTATTCCAAATTAATGAATTTCATATTGTTCCTATGAGGGTAAACAGCTATATAATTTCAATTATAACAAATTTCATTTTTATAACTTATTGACATGGCTTTTATATACCGTCGTATACCGATAAACAATTAAAAATCAGGTAAACTGATGTAACAAAGTGCCAGTATGTTTTTGTTTAATCAGTTATCATTGCAATTATGATATGCACAATATGTATTTTTTTAATTGATTTCCAAGTTAAGCTCCAGATTTATTCATTAAGCAGGGCTTACGGAAGAACAAAGGTCTAGTTTAAAAAAAAATCAGATTAAAATCGTCCAGCATCAGCTGTACTGTACAGATTTGTGATATCTTGACAATCGCACACTCACATAAAAATAAAAAATTTAAAAAGTCAAATTTGTCGGCTCGGGATTTGAACCATTGTACTGCAGAATGTGAGTCCAAGACGTTACCATCTTGTCCACCAGGGTCAGATTAACAGTCTAGTTGGATAAGCGTATGTAAAGCAATAATGTTATTTGTCATAGCCAACTGCATTTTAATCTCCAAATACTTATAAGATCACAGTAAAACAATTGAATATGTTGTCATGATAACTGATTTGACTTTCATAAATTCTTTCGAATACGTATATTTACATAAAATAGGCACTAAATTGGGAATTACTCCGAAACCGTTCAACCGATTTTATCCAATATCAATAGACATGTTCCCGTGGACATTATAAATGTGTACACCAAGTTTCATGGAAATCCGAAAAAGCGTACTTGAGTTATGGTGCGTACAGACGCACGGACAGACGGACAGACAGACAGACGGACAGACATTTTTTCGTCCCCCACACAATCTCATAAAGTACCATACTGGCACTTAATAACCACGTACCTCATCACAAGAGATGTTGGAAATGTCCTTCTCTTCATCCACACAACACTGGCATCTGTTTAGGGAACTATCTTTCATGCGCCTAAGTTCAGCTTCCGAGATAGAGTTCATTTCTCTTGTGTTACTGTCTTTAAGTTCTTATAACAGTAACCTATAAGACTATTATTTATGGGGGAACTTTAAAAATAAAGTATATAGGTCAGTTCCCCACACATAAGAAGAAAAAATCTGTGTGTAATCAATGTTTATATAGCTCAGAAGTATCTTTAATCCATCTGAATTCAAAAAATACCTGCTAGCTTTTGAGTTATAATACTATAATTTGATTCCAGAAGCAAGAGCAGACCTTCGCGAATACAATAGCATAATTATTTCAGTTCTGCAAGGCAGATAAGCAATTGTTCCACTGTAATAATAGTTCACAAAAATGGCTCTACGGAAAAGAGTTAACCCTGATATAATATCATCATCGTAGATTTTGTCCCATAACCGAGGTTTAGTAGATAAGACCAGTAGCCTATTCATGTTTTATCACACACAGTCTGCAGAAGTTCTTCCTCTGAATTCAGTAATATCTAATCTAAACCACGTAATGAATCTGCTGAAACAATCTCTACAAGCATTCAACACGGGCACAGATCAAATGAATGTTGTTCTACAACAATTCCATTTCCCTACAGCACTAAACGGAGAGAATTTAAGCTATTAATTTCCTATTGGTGAAGTTTGAACTGACCTCTGACCGGAAGCGCGCAGCTTCTTCCGGGGAACAGAGTGCATATCGCTTCTGCTAGGGCTGATCGCAGCGCCATTATTTATACGTAGGCAGAGCAGTGAATCGATTTCAATAGAAACCAGCTTGGCTCTTTGTTATTGGAGGAGGAATAATTATGGTATGGTAAGGTGCGTCTTTATTCTTAGATACTTATTACATACAACTTGAATAGGATAAATCCAGCGCACGGGTCTGTTTGGCCATACTGTATATATACTAAGGGAGAAAAAATGTATCACTAATAGTACAGTGCAATATAATATAATACGATACAATGTAATAATGCCATACAAAGATGAAGGAAAAGAAGAAAATGTAAAACTTAGCAATAATAGTAGAAATTACAATAATCTATATATATAAAAATGAATGTATGTGTGTGTGTGTGTGTGTCCTTTATGCATTACTACACCATTCATCCGATCGCCATGAAACTTTTGGAAGTTGTTGAGTGCATTCCCGGGAAGGTTTCTGGCATATTACATTTTTAATTTTTCCTTTCGTTCGTGAGTTATGAGTGAAAAACGGGCAAAAAACGTGTATTTTGTGCGTTTTCGAAGCATCGTTTTCAGTAATACCATTCAAATCAATTACAGTAGGCTTTGGCTATTTTTGTCATTCCTTGGACATAAAACTATCGCGATCGCTTGAATGTTGTAGCTCACGCTGGTCGATTCATTTGTTTATAATGTCAAGGCACGCAGACATAAGAAATTTTCAACCTGCACCGAAGAGGATTATTATTATTATTATTATTATAAAAGGGATAATCAATATAGGCCTCAATATGGTCAAACGTTGCTCGATTTGGACGAAACTCACTATACAGGGGTTTTCTGGGCCAAGGATCTCGAATCTGAGGTTGCTTTTACCAGTCGACGCTATCTAATCGTGGTATGTAATTCACGTGATTTAGGTGTTAATAAATATAATGATTTAACGGGTATGGTCCAGATCTCTACTACAAATCCACGCGCCGTGCTGCAATCGTTATGCGGGCCCTCGGTTGGGAACCAACACTCCCATTGGCCGGCGGCCATTTTCCCAAAGGCTTCTCCAGTGCTACCAATATTCTATATTCTCATGCTTTCCATTTGAGTTATATGGTTAGGTTCCCCCGTTAGTTTATGATAAGTACCGCACTCCAAGCTCCCGGTGTGAAGGGGGTCTGATGGAAGCTTGGAAGGGGGTCCAGGGGCGCAGCCCCTCGTGGGGCTTGGGGGCAAAGTCCCCAAAAAAAGAGAAACAAGAAAGGGATCCGGGGCTAATGCAAAGTTACCGTCCTCGGTTGAAGGGGTCTGGTGGAAGCAGGAAGGGGGTCCAGGGGCGCAGCCCCTGGTGGGGCTTGGGGGCGAAGCCCCCAATACAGAAAAACAGGGAAATCTGGGGTAGATATGAAGTTACGTATACGATAGGTACCTCGGCCTCGATACCGAATGAGCCATTGAGTCCGGGTTTTTGCCGTTAGGTTTCCAGTATTGGATTATCGCCACGTGACCGATTGCATGAAAAAAGAACATCGGCCAGCGCATGGAAATTCGTGTTTTGACAGCAGTTCCCAGCGCCATTTTAGGTTAATTTTGTCCCTACTTCTTCACGTTTTTACTTATATTTAGGACCTTTGAACAAATATATGGTGCTTATAAATGGAATCTATAGGTTTTAAAGGATAATATAACATCAAATTTGGTCGTTTTCCGTGCTTTTAAAATGAAAATATCACTTGAAGTAGAGAGGTGGACCATCCCCGATTTAACTTTTATGCTCTTAATTTTTAATTTTTTAAATAACTATCGCGGGCAATCGCTTGATTTTGTAAGTCCATCCTTGACGATTCATTTGTTTAGAATATCAAGGCGCGCAGACGTATGAAATTTTCAACCTACACGGAAGAGGGATATTCAATATAGGCCTAAATATGGTCAAACATTGTTCGACTTGGACGAAACTCACTATGCAGGGGTTTTCTGGGCCAGGGAACTCTAATCTGAGGTCGCTTTTACCAGTCGATGCTATCTGATCGTGGTATGTAGTCCACGCGATTTAGGTGTTAATAAATATAATGATTTAACAATTATGCTCTTAATTTTTAATTTTTGAAATAATTATCGCGTGCGAAGCCGCGGGCACACGCAAGTATACAATAAAATACAAAACAATACATAACCAATTACTTCCTCCGCCCTTCCCTCCCATCCTTTCCTACCTTGAGCTGTCGAGCATTAGACATTTTCTCGAGCATTAGCTGTCGAGCATTCCCCACCCTCTCGAAGAATTCTGTGCCACTCAACAATTTGAATATCGCCATGTGACCTCTTCTACAGACACTAAAAGAGTCCGGCAGATATCGTTGCCTCAGCATCTCAGTGACTTCACATTCCGAGAGAATATGCTGTGCTGTCTCATCCTTGTCACATAGTGGACATATTCTGGTTCCTTCTGCATTGACGTGTTTCAGCGATTTCCAGGCTCCTAGGCGAAATCAGGCTAAACCCGCCCGGCCTTCAGCGCTTCCCTCGTAAAGATATATTTATTTGTGAGTGTAGGGTAATGGATGCTAGTGACAGATCTTGCGTCCAGCTGACTCTCAACTGCGACATGGCTACCGTTACTTTCGTCAGATGATTTTGGGTAAGTTCAACGTGAAGCAGATTAAATCCTCTTTGTAGTTAAAATTTGTATAATAATCAATCCCAGTACAAACGTGAAGTAACTCTGTCAATTTTAATTCACTCCATCCGAGATTTCTACATTGTTAACATTGACCTACTGGTTTCAAGACTAAGATAGATGTGTTGGCCTGGGTGGCGCAGTTAGTAACGCGCTGGCTTTGTGTACCCAAGGTTGCGGGTTCGATCCCGGCCCAGGTCGATGGCTTAAATGTGACTGGCCCATGTGAGTAGATTTATTGGCGAGATAATTATGACGGTCGGTAAGATAGATTTGTACAGTAACATACTCAGGGGTCGTGCTTCTTCACGGTAAAGCTAATTTACTGACGATCAGCACAAATAAGTCATTGTATATTGTTGTTGTGGTGCACAATGCCACATGTGTTAAAAATCAGCAAATAAATAACGTGTTAACAGTACATTGTCCGACTCCGCCCTGATTGAGTCTTGAACTCAGGAAATCACAGCACCCGAATTCCTAATAATTTCCTCTACGCCCGCCGCTGAAGATAGCCTGTGAGAGATTGAATTATAAATTTATCAGTGAGATTAATTCACTGGTTGGCGCTCAAATAGAAGTCAGTCTCAATGTAGAGTAATGGATGCTAGTGACAGACCGGGCTTCCAGCTGACTCTCAACTGTGACCTGCTTAACCGTTACTTTTGTCAGAGAATTTTGAGTGAGTTCTCTTTGTAGTTCTAACGTAAATGAAAATTCTTACAACCCCCAGCACAATCGCGAAGTAACTCCGTTTTCCTAATTAACTTCAGCCGAGCTTTTGACACTGTTAACATTCTAGGTTAACACACTGATTTCAAGACTAAGACAGATACTTCTCACAGACAGAGAAATCGCATGCATAAACTCCTACCTTCGCGTCCGCCAAAAATGTGTCCCATACGACGATCGGGTTTTCTTCTCCATAGCATGATATTTCTACAGTTCTTACACATTATCAAAATCATTTGTAAGCAGACGTCCTTAAAATATATATTCCCCTCCCGAACTCCTTAATGAGAATTTGACAAAAATAAAAGAAGATCTCTTGTCAACGTACACCTTGACTCAAAATGATACGACCTGAATCTCAACCCAGATAAAATTCCAGGCCATTTTCATTTGACAAGCAATGATTACTATCTTCTATTGATATGAAAAATATTCAGCCTTCTGCAATAAATAATAAACTGATTCAGTTTTGTTTAACAGTAAATAGTCGTTTAAAACATTTTTTCATTCATTAACCAACTTTTAGAATACTGTACTTTACTTTTGGCTTCTAGCTGGAGCAAACACTGGGAATAAACTGCAAGCGTAAGCTTCTTAAGAATGCCTTTACTTTGCTTCTAATGATACCTGGTTCAATGATGATTTCTTTTACCAAGACAATGGAGTTACTTTCTTTCTTTTTCGTAGTTTTACCTCTCCCGTTTAGGATTCAAGCGACCCAAGCCGCCCGGGCCTTACAGGGCCGCGACCTGTCGGGAGAGGGATTACCTTTGGATCACATACATACTTTTTTTACCAGACAAAGACAAGGAGGGCCTCCCCGGATAAGTGATCAGCCCAACGCGGGGCCACCTCCGAGACAACACGAACACATAGGACGATACACACCATTCACACACACACTCACTCAGAACAAGGCGAGGATGAGGATGAAGATGATAATGACGGCCAGATGATATCCGGGGACCACAAGGGCCTAAAGTTACCTGACATTTGTCTCATAGGTGAGGGAAAACCCCGGAAAAAACCTCACGTAGGTAACTTGTCCCGACCAGGAATCGAACCCGGGCCCACTGCGTGAGAGGATTGAACGCATCCCCTTAGCCACAGCGGTGGACCAATGGAGTTACAAAATGACTAAATTACAAAATTCAATGTTGTATTTTCTCTTACAAATGTACTGGTAACAATGAGCAAGATACAAAATATAGGCAGATGTTTAAAAAGTAATTTTCAGTTTGGTAGCCACTTTCAGTTTTTATAAGATTGGACCAAGTGATTTCCATGACAATGAATCAGTTAATTATGTTAAAATATTACAGCAGCTGCCAAGGAACAAAATAGTCTACAACCTAAGAATCCGAACCGTAGCTTTAGCATTATAGACTTTCTGTTGAGTGTTTCAAATAAGTTATGTCTTTGGTTACTATGTAATCATAATTCAATTGAATTCTTTAGTACATGCGATTCTGAGATTATGATTTAATGTGTGCTAGTGTGGGTACATATAAACAGCTTACCAACGGAGCCTATTGGAATTATAAGACCAATAAACATTGTATTGTTTTGTATTGTATTAGAGATTAAGCTAAATTTGCATAAATAAGTAAAATACCGTACATAGATTAATTTTCGGGTTCTTTGATGGACAACAGCTGTCAGTGTCTTCCGGATTTTCGAGAAACAGTAATGTGAAACAAATCCTATCATAGACAAGCAGATTATGTAAAATATGTTAAGTTCTACCTTTTACTTACTGCTTAAAAAGGTGTTTTGAGGAAGGTATTTTCCCGGCAGGTCTGAAAATATCTAGAGTCGTGCCGATCTTCAAGAATGGTGACCGATATTCAGTGAAAAATTATCGCCCAATATTCCTGGTTCCAATAATGGGTGAAGTTTTTGAATCAATAGTAAAATTTCAATTTGTAAATTATTTTGAAACACACAAATTATATGCACCAATCAATATGGATTTTGTAAAAGTAAATCAAATATAGACGGAATGGAAAATTTAATATCTCATATTGGTCAAGGTATGGAGGAAAAGCAATTTGTTCAGATTACGGCATGTGATTTAAATAAGGCCTTTGATTGCGTTGACCACGATATATTATTACCAAACTCCACTATTATGGCATTAGAGGAGAACATAATGAATTTTTTAAACCTTACCTGAGTGTAAGGAAGCAAATAGTCGATGTTGACAACACACAATCTAATATTATTAATACTGTTTCTGGAGTACCCCAAGGCTCTATTGTAGGGCCCATAATGTTCTTAATAGTAATTATTGGTTTTCCTATGAAAGTAACTTGTACCAGCATAGTTCTTTTTGCTGAAGAGTCCAATTACTTGACTAAACATAGTGATATTCAGTCCTTAATGAACTTGTCAAATATGACTTGCAACCAAGCTTCTATTTGGTTCAGGGCTAATAATTTTTCTTTAAATAAAAACAAAACTTAATGGTAATTCGAAATTATTACATAAGTCAACGTCGACTGGTTAAATTCTTAAAAGGAAATAAGCACACTGCAATGCTGATTAGGAGTGTCTCTAGAGACAGAAGTGTATTGCACATAACTCGTTGTTGTCGTGCCCACCATGGACATGAAATTAATACGAACATCTCCCAAATGAATACATGCCGTCAAATTCCCGTCTGCCTTGTCTGGCTGTGACACACAACATGTTACGCTAATCCCAATTAAAATAAAAATAAATCCGCTATGCGGAAACAATTGGCCCAATTCCCCCACTGATATCCACAGTTCAAAATATAATATTGAAGGGAAAACTTCACAAGGGATTAGCTCTGTAATAATGATGATGATGACAACGGTGTTATTTATAACTACGTTGATGATTATTTGACAGACTACGAAGACGTGGTGATAGACAAGGATTGATGTTGGTGCAGCGATAACAGGTTGGCGATGACGAACGGTAATAAGATACTTACGCCTATTTTCATTTTAACTAGGCCTATTCGGTGGTGTTCTTAATTACCGATTCAGTTCAGTAATACACAGATATTTCCCATTTCGAGGGCCTCTCTTTGAGGAATTAATACTCGTGACGTGGTTAAGGTTAACAATAAAATACTACAAACTCGTTATTTGATATTAATTTACAGAGGATTACAGATCTGTATTATAGAGCTTCAAATATTCTTTACAAAATAGCCTACATATAAAATATAAAGATTTACAGAAAACAAATGAGATACTAATATTGAAATTCTGGAGTACTAGGATTCCAAGGTTGTGCAGATTTAAAGATGTTATTTTGCCCTGTAGGTCTCGGGCTTTATATAGCTCATATATGGGTATTTTTTACTTCTTTACTCTACAAAAAACTCTAAAATTTCACATTGGGAGGTATACATAAAATCGTAGTCAATGCCTTGCCTATAGGAAAAAGTAAAAGGAAAAGCATAAACTGCATATCGTATGCATAAATACCATTATTCTGCTACGAAGTAAATTTTACCGTACCTGTTTTACTTTACGAGAATAATCGATTTTGCACTATTCGGGCATTTCCGTTACTATTCGCGACCACCCGAATCCTGAGCAGAACCTATAAAAATAGTCACTCAACCATTCAACAGTTTCTTTCTCAAATCTATAAAGTTTCATATAAACAGTAACTGACGGCGAACTTCTCTCTTTATTCTTCTCTTTATACCTTATTTGTAAAAACACAGCCATTCAAATTACCGCCAACCATTCACTAAGCAATCGAAGCCACGAACAAAGTACATGAATTCGTGTTGAGTCTCTCGTGTTGAGGTAATATCGTTCCAAACTGGGCTTAAAGAACTTATGTGAATTATTTTAGACTACATTTGTAATATCGAAGTCAATTGGTCAAAAGGTATCAAAAGGCAATGTAAATGTTTGTAAACAAATCACGGAATTCCTCCTAGTTGACGATAGGCATCTTCATGAACTTCGTTAAATAAAGTTTATTTTTCGTAAAGTGTGGAAAGAGATTACAAGACGAGCTTTTGCAACAAAATACAGACTCCGTGGATGTAAGATTGTTTAACGTTTTCTAGAATATCTAGTTGAAGTGTAATGACTAAACAGAATTAAACTGAATTAGATGAATACGTAGCTTTTAAGACAAACTTAATTCGAGATTACTTCTTGTGTATTTTCTTCATTAACTTCGAGCTCCAATGCTAGAAGGAGACAACGTAGGAAGAGAGAGAAACGACAAAGGAAATTAAATGACAAGGCAGGTAAATACAATCTGAGAAAGTTTAGTGAAACAAAGCATCTTTACAAAGCAAACAAAGCATCAAATTTACTCCTATTAGAACCCAAATGTCTCACATCGGCAGGATTAAAGCATAGCATTAATTTTGGACCGCGCTTCTATAACTCAATTATCAGAAAAAATCCTGATCTCTCAGCATACTCCACTGTTAAATTTAATAGATATGTAAAGAATTTTTTGTAATTTTTTAGCTTTTAAGTAATTTTTGTTTCACTCCTTTTATGTATTTATGTTTTTATGTTTAATGTTTTTGTTTTACTTTCTTTTTTAGTTAAGCACATTATACACTCTATTTCTTTGTCTCTCCTCTTTCTTCACTTTGATATTTTTGAAACGGCACCCGAGCACGAGCAGTCTTGCTCATTCGGGTGTATTACTAAATGTAATACCTCTTGTAATATCTCTTGTAATAAATAAATAATAATAATAATAATAGAGCGAAAAATAAAATGTAAAGTTCAATTAAAAAGGAAATACAATCTTATATAATTTAAAAATACATATACAATGTCGTACATTCCTAATTTAGAGTGGGGTTTGGTACTGTTATTAGGCCTATTAAATAATTTAAAATATAAATTATTTACATTTAAACAATCTTATGGTTTCAAATAATTTTTCTAACAGACAACCAACGTTTTTCCTCCCGGGGAAATTCTATTGATTTATTCAACAATGGACAGCTAATTAAAGAGGATTCAATTCCAACGGCATTATTAACATCCATTTGGTTGTTCTTTCCACCCTCTTTCTCTTTTCATTACATCCAGCACATCTTCAGGTGCCGTTTCAATTGCCATCGCTTCCTATTTCTTCACTAACTGTGCTTCTTTTCCAGATTGAAGAGAAAAGTTTGTTTCAATGGCATTGTCTTCATCTCTTCCTAATTTTCCGGACAATTCTACGTAGCCATGTCTCAATGTTTGAACATCAACTAGTTTAGCCATCATTCACTCCTTTTCAAGCCGATGTTTACCAGCTCTTCTTCTTGTAAGAAATTAACTTTAAGATAACTGTATTATGTACAACACCTTTATGCATTTGCATATAGTCACTGGGACAAAGTAAACAAAACTATACGTTTTAGATAATAGAAGTTAACATATAGGGTATACTAATACAACTCTTTAGAAAACAGGAACTATTGATAGTTATACAAACGAGACCGGTTGTATTATATGGATGTGAGACTTTGTCACTTACTTTTCGGGAAGAACAATCTGAGAGTGTTCGAAATCAGGGAGCTTAGGAAATTATTTGGACCTAAAAGAGATGAAAATGGGGACTGGAGAAAACTGCATAACGATGAGCTTCATAACCTGCCTTGTTCACCGGATGTAGTAAGTGTGATTAAATCACGGAGGATGAAATGGGCTGGGCATGTTGCGCGCATGGGGGAGGAAATACACATCTCAAAAGTATTGATTGGAAGACCCGAAGGGAAAAGACCACTTGGAGGATCTAGACGTAGGTGGGAGACAATATGAGGATAGATTTAAGAGAAGTAGGATTTGAGAGGGATGGTTGGATGAAGTTAGCGCAGAATAGGGTTGAATGGCGGGTTCAGGTAAGTGCGGCAATGAACCTTCGGGTTCCACAAAATAAATAATATTCATTTAGCTTGCTGAGGAATTATCTATTGCCATTGAGTAAGTAAATAAAGAAATGAGTTCTCAAAATAATCATTAAAACGCGTATTATCGTTTCCAGCAGAGCGGCTAGATTGCTGATTTAGGGAGATTGTTTTCAAATTTTCAAAACTAAAGGCATAGTTCCTCGAGCATCCACCATGATGCATTTCCTTGTATGCCGCTTTACAGAATATATATATATATTTTTTTAAACGGCTTTAATGATTTTATTTAAATTTCCATGTTGCATTGTACAATATGCATAAAATATAGGTAGCATACCTACTCATTTTATTTGCAAACTTTGTTTTAGGTCTTGCCACTCGAATAATCCAATTTTAAACGAGGCTAAGGCAACTGGACGCGAACTTCTGCAATACGGCCACGTACTGTAGACTAAAATGTAATTAAGGGTGCAGGAAGTTATGTCTTTCATATAAGATTTTCTTCGGGTATATAAGGTAAAATTTTTATACAAAAAAAAAAGGGTCCGTGGAACGCCATGCGACAGAAGTGAAAGTATTTTAATTTTCTTTTCAAATTTGGATTATTGGATTTTTCATTTTTGGATTTTTGGACTTTTTAATAATGGGATTTTGGA
Source organism: Ectobius pallidus (assembly GCA_964059195.1). Taxonomy (NCBI): domain Eukaryota; kingdom Metazoa; phylum Arthropoda; class Insecta; order Blattodea; family Ectobiidae; genus Ectobius; species Ectobius pallidus. Next base: position 11,332,826 of record CAXKWD010000007.1, on the reverse strand, counting down.
TTTAGGATTTTTAAATTTTTGAAATTTTGGAATTTTGGATTTTTGAAGTTTAGATCTTTGAATTTTAATTTTTGGTCTTTTTAATTTTTAATTTTCAAATTTTGGATAATTGGATTTTTAAATTTTGGACATTTTATTTTTTTATTTTGAATTTTTGGAATTTTTTATTTAATTTTTATTATTTTTAAATTTTGGATATTTTGATTTTTTAATTTATGATCTTTGAATTTTTTAATTTTGGAATTTTCGATTTTTAAATTTTGGATGTTTGAATTTTTTATTTTTTGGATTTTTTAATTTTGGATTTTCGATTTCTTTAATTTTGGAATTTAGATTTTTTAAATTTTGGATTTTGGATATTTTAATTTTTGGGTTTTCTTAAATTTTGGATAAGCCTAATCATTGAGTTGGTTGTTTTCTGTGCAGTCCTTTCCGTTACACCTCACTAATTTTGTGACTTTTCGAGCGTAACACTATTTTCGTGACGATTTTCAGCGTTACACAAGCTCTCGATTTACCCCTACCGCGGCTAGAGAAGTTTCACCTAAAAAATTGACCAATCTTGACAGATCATTACAGAAGGTGTATCATGGATTACGCCTATAGAGATATAAGTATAATTTTGTCATAATATATTCTTCTGTTAATTATAACTTTCAATATCAAGTTGTTGAAAATTAATTTTAATTTAATTTAAATTTATTTTAATATTATATATATATATATAGCCTATATATATATAAAGTGAGGGGTGACATACCTACATACATACTACAATTATCTTAAGGCTATAACAAAATTTAAACATCATGATGTTCATGAATGGAATGAACATCATTACATACCAGAAAAAACATTTGAAAAATACAAATAAATTTTGAAATGTGCAGATTTTACTTACGACTTCACAAAAATATATTATATCTATCCTACTGATTAAAGTAAACTTCCAAAAATATGATAATGCTTTTGATTAAACATTTCTAAGAGAACTGAACACACTTTCAGGTAATATGTTATACAATTTTATAGGATGAGGTAATATTCCTTTCAGGCCATACATAGTGGATTCGCTACGACTTGCAAAGAGATGACTGACTTGTCTGTGTTATGGAGATGAATATCTTCAGGTGTAGGCCTAATTACATTTGACAAATCCATTTTCCTTCTTTATATTTGCATGATAAATTCAATCATTATTAGGATATTTAACATTCTTTGAGACTACAAGTAAAAAAAAAAAATTAAACGCAACCTTTTTAATAATTAGTCTTTTTAATAAACGTCTACTGAAGCAGCCTTTCTATCACTCGAATTCATGAATGGAAAGTGCTTGTCGCAATTCAACTTTAAAACTCTGCATGACTTTTCTATGATTTATTGCATAAAATAGAGTACCTGTCATTAATAATCACAAACAGAACACGGTAAACATTTCTCAACCTCACTCGACCGCTTTCACTGCTACTGACGTATAAATTCGTCACGTTATAACTGTTTGAAAGAAGATATATATAAGCTCAATAGAGGACTGCTTTACACAAAATAAAATAATTTTTATTCTCAAGTCAGGATTGTCATTTATGTAAGCCACTTATTCCATTGAAATTTTCTTAAATGATTTTAAGCTTAGTGCCCACTGACGACTTCACTTGATGGTTACTTATAAAAGTTCAGCTCTGAAGTGTTAAATAATTATGTCGAGTTATATATTTTGTTTCTTTTTATACCTGAACTAGCTTAAAAGGCCCAGCGTCGCGAGGGTTTTTATTTTGTAATTGGAAATTGACTTATGAAGAACTATCGATTTTTAAATTCTAGGTCGTTATATATGTATTTATAATTTGAAACAGGAAGAACGACTTATCACACTCAAACTATTCCCTCAGAAAACGCTTAATATAATTTTTTTTTTGGCTCATAGAAGATGTAGAATTTTGCATCCCATCGCTTGTACACAGCAAGCCTGGTAAGGGTTCAAATAAGAAGGAACAGAAATTCCGGTTACATAAAATTGTATGGTCTTTGCGGAATATTTTATTTCTCACTCTTACGTTACCATAAAACCGTTTTGGGGATGAAATTAAACAGAAATGCAATATCACTTTCATACTTCTCTCCCCAGAACCATACCTCGTATACCTCGTATTGTTTTCTCTATGTCCAGGGTAGAGAAAGTTATATGATCGCATTACTTTCGTGGATTTACTTCTTTAATATTTATTTATAACATGAATTATAGCTTCTCTTTCATTTATTTCCAAACCCTTCTGAAACCAATGCCAACAATACACTGTTGTCATATGAACTGTGATTTGGATTTGATAATTCTGTGTAAAAAGGGATTAAGTATTCTAAAAAACATTTGATTTTTGGCATCTAAAATCAAAATTTTTCAAAATTCTTTCTTAGTGAGCACCTACATTATGAAACGAAGGTACAGTCGGTCAAATAAAAAACGTCGGGACTCGTATGCAGTTAAAATTAAAGTTTTAGCGCATTAGTTCACAAGTTTCCTATAAAAAACATAAAATACAGGTCATTTTCGGAACATACGAGGCCATGCGACAGGAGGGAAAAAATTAACGAGGGAAAAAATGAACAACGCGGAAAGCTCAACACACGATATTCAACTTAATGTAATGTCATAATTCATTTTGCTTTGTGTCATCGCCACATACAAATGCTAAAGTGAGAGAAAGTGTAGTTAGGGCTGTAATTGACCTGCATTTTTCGGCCTCTGAAGCAGCGAGAAGGTTCCATATTTATGAAACAGCAGCTTAGTGCAGTGGTGCGAACTTTACTATAATGCGACCGGAAGTTTTCATAGGAAGCGTGGATCTGCGGAAGGCCGCGTTTTTCGATGGTAGACTGGTTGCAGAAGTTGAGCGTAAGTAATTGATTTTGCACTAGAAGTACCGGTATTATAAAATAAAATCTTTAAAAAATGCTCCTTGAATAAACATATTCCTCGCGAATCTATTAATTATTAATATTATAAAAATTTGCAACCAAGAATATGGCGGATTTGAGGCATATAGCCACAGCCTTCTATACATGTTTGTTTTGGAACAAAACTGACTAAATAATCAAGAAAATACATGAATAGACAAGAGGCGTGTGTGAACCTAACCTTAAGTCTTCCTGTACATGCGCATATGCTCGTTGGTGATACTTAATCAAATACCGCCCGACGTTTTTTATTTGACCGACTGTACTGTCAAAATTCCAAGTCTCTACCTATTATACCTTAGTTTAAACTCTACGTTGATTCTCTGTCAGTCAGTCAGGACAAAGCCTCTTATATAACTTAAGAGATACAGCCAACGATACCGTAGAACTTATAAATGATATCCTGTTGTGTACACTAACGCAGCGATATAAGTTAAACGCTTCTAGGATCATTTCTCTGTAGACTCATCACTAACTTTATGTAACCAAACTTTTTTACCCACATTCTAGCGTTTGAAGTTTTTCAGATCTGATGGACCTTACCCGTGTTTGCTTTCCCAGTCTGACTGCTTTACAAATATCCGAGTTCACATAAATACCGAATGAAAATGAAGTCAACACGGCAGTGCGGCAGAAGTTATTTCGTGTCCTACAAACTTCCAGTTATAAATCAAGCTCCAATGAAATGCTCTTTAAGACCTGGAGCTGCAGGGAATATACTAAACTATGGTATGTATAATTTATTAGACCATTTTTCATATTCTGTTTCTTAAAATTTATTTATGGGAGATTGTTATTTATTTGTGAGTGGTGAACGGAAAACTTCACGAGAATAGATAACTTATTTTTATCGATATTCAGTATGTTTAAAGTTGAAGACATGAGGATTTGTGGGACAACACGAATTTCTGGGTTAAAAAATGACATATTCAGTCAGGAAAATCTTCGCCATTTGATACTGATGTGCCATACTTCTTTTTCGCTATTTACTATGAAAACAAGTCTTTCACATATAAAAATATGCATTTCTTATGTTTATTAAATATTAATGAATCCGTGTGAATATTTCTCACTTCGCCTCTATAAAGAGGCATATTTTATCATAGTTAGGATCTGTAAGTTGCATTTTTGTTGGCATATATAACTTGCCTTGATCACAGATCAATGATAACCGAGCACAGAACCATAGGAAGGTACTGATTAACATGCGATGCCTGTTGGACTAACACGGAAGTTATTAAACAGTTTATTTTACTAGGGTTCCAGACCTAATGTCTTAGCATACTAAGCGAAACAACATTAAAAGTGTGTCTCTAGGTGCAAGGATTATGATTAGGTCCGAATACGTTATGTAATTCTTTTACCTTAAAATAAGTAATTGTTGATAATAACCTATAACTAGCAGCCATCTTATCGACTTGAGTTAGAATTCTGGGTAAACAGGTTGGCCATGGGATATATATTAATATGGCACATTTTCAAAACATGAGAATTCGGTATGCCCTACTAAACTGATATCATTGTTCACAACCGAACCAATGTAACTTAACCTAACTGCCACGTAGAATCCACCTCCCACTACTTACCTTAATGCAGTGGTGGATAAGAAATTATGTGCAAGAAGGACACATGGTCATCCTGCTTCGCTCAGAAACATAATACGGCTGGCGTGTTTTAAGCGTAATAACAAACGAATAGATTGCAATGGGTAAAAATACAAGATAAAGTTTTAAATACAACTGTCTTCATTTCTTAATTACTTCCTTGGACAAACGTAAGTTCATTTAATTTATAGGCCTATATATGCATAAATTGACCGCCGGCGTGGTCTTGTGGTTAGCGTCGCTGACTACAGATCCGTCGGCCCGGGTTCGATTCCCGGTACCTCCTCTGATTTTTCTGAGGTAGGGAGGTCTGGTAGGGGTGCACTCAGCCTCGTGATTCAAAATTGAGGAGCTACTTGATAGAGAAGTAGCGGCTCCGGTCAAGAAAACCACCATTAACGGCCGTGGGTGTCGGCATGCTGACCACATGCCCCCCAATCCTGCCATCTGCCTACGGGAGATGACGCAGCGGTCAGGTGGTAGGCCAAATCCCTCCAGGGATGTAGCGCCACGGAGTTTAGTTTAGTTTATATATGCATAAATTAATAGATACTTAAATTTCGGAGTGTGGACACATGAGGCAAAAGCGCCTAAGACGTGCACCTATAAGGCACGGTTACAGTGGATGCGGAAATGAATTCGTGAGCTCAGATTTGTTCCCCGGAACAAAGTGGTTTTAGTGCAGGCGTGTTCTGAATATCAGTTTGTTTCTGCCTACCAGCGAAGACGGAACCCATTCTTTAGGATCGATTGATTACAACGTAAAACAGGCACGTGGACTTCAGAACTAGTACGAAAAATCAAACTGGTTTGAACAACCAACTACTTCTGATATGCTCGTGCGCAATCTGCAGACACTAATTAGTGTCAATAAACTTCATTTTGTCTCCAATGAGGGTTTATTATAATAAAGTAATTATAATTTTACCACCTTATACCCTCATTTGAAGTAAAAATGCTTGGATGGTTTGCCTTTTTAACATAAAATTATTTATATAATATATAGATATGCAAGATTAAAATTATTAAGTCTATTTCTCTTTTGTGTCAAAGAATTAAAATTACAATAAAATGTCCCTATTAAAATTAATCTTACAATTAAAAACAATGTAACATATATAAGAAGAGCCAGTAAAGTTAAAATTGTGTGCCTCACAGTACTGCATATGACATAACTTGTCTGCCAGTGAGGCAGACCAATAAGGGCAATCAGTCATAGGAGAGAGGTTCCATCTGGCGCTGTGAAGTGAACTCTGGCTTAGCTCAGTTGGTAGAGCAGTGGCACGGATAGCCAAAGGTCCTTGGTTCAAATCCCAGTGTCAGAGGAATTTTCCTCCTATAATATTCTCTTATTGTCTTACCTTCTCTCCTAATACTAGAGCTTAAGGTGGAAAAATTTCTCTTATTTACAAAGAAATAAAATATGTGTTGTTAGAAGAACGTAGAAAAGAATGCAATGCGTTAACAGCGGTAGCACACACCAACTAATAAATAATAAAGGCATGTTTACGAGGTGGAATTGATCAAGTCTGAAGTGAACAACTTCCTTTGTACCAAACAGAGAATTGCTTTTAACGCATCCCCATCGAGAGGGGAACTAATTCCAACTTTCCTTCCTCTCTTACATGAGCTAGGATGGGATTAGTGCGGCTTCATGATGGACTGTGTCATGGACGAGCTTTCGTTCCATCCGATATTGCAATAATAAAGTCTCCCATTGTGCTTTTCATTCAACGAATTGTTCAGTAGTACATTTTTGTAATGCAGCAAAAGTTTTCGATGTATGGAGGTTTGTTTTAGTTTGTTAAATGGGAAAAGTTATAAATTAAATTGCTCAGGCGGGAGGTTTTTTTTAAAAAATAGAATCTGTACTTGTATTCAAAACATGTGTGTGCCTCCCTTGTGGTTTTAGAGGTAGCATTATATACGAATGCACAACATTATTTCATACTCTTATTCAATCCTTTATTTATGTATAACCACGCACGCGAACAAAAAATGAGTTTTCGTCAGCTTTACTCGTTTCCAGATCCCAGAAAAAGTCGGTGTTAAAAAAAGGATTAATAACTCTAGGACTACTATAGAATCAGTAGCTACGCTGAAGTATAAGCATTCCTTCAATCATCTCACAGTAGTGGGTCATTCACATAGAAAATTAACCATAAACATAAATAAGTAAACTAAAACGTTCGGGGCCATGTTTTTTCAATGGGACCTTCACAATGCATCACTATAACTTTAAACATAACGTAAAAATTAAACGTTAACTTAGAACTTTGTAAACTTCAAACTGTCGCGTTAAGTTTATGCGAAAAATAACGATACAACCAATCAGAGCTGTGAAGTCCACAGAACAGGAGACGGAAGTGGAAGCAGCCAAAAGATGGCGTCTATGAATGAGGAACTTACAACGTATCCTATTCCTGTCTGTATGATAAAAGGCATCCATTATAAAAAAAGATGCGATATTGAAGGAGTATAATTATATGAACATTACTTTCCCGAGAAATGAACTACAATAGTAATAATACAGTCCCTGTAATGGAGTCCCGTAAAAATTTTAGTACTGATTTGTCTAACCAACAAAATCGTGTGAAGAACATATAGGGGAGTCAGAAAAAGTTGGGTAGACATCACCATATTCTGGACCGGGTGTTTTAGACGCAATTTTCCAAAATGGCCGACACCGATTTTATTTTGTATATATTTCTGCTCCTGTGACAGTCATACTCATCATTTAGGTGTCTAAATATATGTTTTTAAGGGCAAGGAATCGATTAAGATGGTTTGTGAAGTTGCCCTATTGCTGTTTATTAAAGAAAATCAGTTACTTTGGATTTTAAATAAAAATATGAACAGAAGTGAAATAATATTATCATAGACACATAAGTAAACTCTGGTATGAAAAACTGAGTGTAAAACTAACATACCTTTTTCTCATTCTATCTGTAACATTGTTCACCACATTTGCAATACTCTGTGCGTGTCAAATATTCCAATTTACATTTACACCTAAGTTACTAGAAGTACATGCTGTACAACTGCACTGTTTTAATAGTTCAGAAGGCATTTTGTTAAGGCACAGATCAGGCTTTAGCACAACATTTGCATCTTTGCACCATCCATAACCTATCAGCTGCAGGCTTGTATCAGGAAAATAGTTTTGTGATAGGTTTAAACATTCCCGTAAAACAAAAAAGCATCCTCGATTATGTCGATTTCTTATTGAAAAAGATTAGGGTAGCTCTGATATGTGTTTCTACTTGTGTAATGAATAACGAAGTACATATGCCTTAAACTTTGATGATGGATAACTTGAACAAGTTATTCCTCTGCTTTGTCGAGTGTTTCTTCAGACAGAGTATTATCTTCTGCAAATCGAAGTAGTATAGCTTCTGGCGATGCTTTTAGTGCAGATGGTTTTGTTCCAATCTTACTAGAGGCATCACAACCTGTACGTATGTGGGCCTTATTTAAAGTGGTGCAAAGTGCAGCTCTCAGTTACCTCCAAAGTGTGTGTAGAGGCACATAGCGCAAGAGGAGAAACTATGAAACATATTTTGCAATATAATTTGTTGTTATATAGTAGTGGCTACACAGGTAAACCTGTAATTTATGTATTACTGACTGAACTAGTGAAGAAACTCGATCAGACGGAATACTGTTTTGAACAGCGTTATGCAATGGATATTGTTGTCATAGTTGATTTAATGTCACAAATTCGACAACTCGTAACTAACTTTGAAAATATATTTGATCAATTGTGGACTAATGCAAGTAACTGGAAGAGAATTAAACGAGTAGACTTTGTGTTTGAGAGCAACATTGAGCAGTCACACAAAGAAGGTGAAAGAGAAAGACGAAGAAATGCTGATCCCATCGAACTGATAAAAATCAAATAGGAGACTGTTATTACTATAGCCCAGATAGGCAGATTCTGGTCTTCAGATAAAAACAAAGAGATACTCCAATTGGCTGCTGCTACTAGTTTAATTGAAAAAAGCAAAAATGACTAACTACACTACAGTGCTAAGTGAAACCATCACAGGAGACAGTAACGAACAAAGAAGTAACGAACAAAGATGGTCAAACTTGCTCGGACCTTCGAACCTTTGTTGAAGAAGCATATAGCAGAATTATAACCCATCTGTTCTATACTGTTCAGTCGGGCATAACATGCCTTATAGTGCTATAAAATGACACTTATGTCGATATAGCTCATATTTGAACTGTCCAGTAACGGATTGCAAGAATTGTGGGAGTGGGTGATAAAATGAGCTATGTGCCTCTACACACACTTTGGAGGTAACTGGGAGCTGCACTTTGCACCACTTTAAATAAGGCCCACATACTTACAGGTTGTGATGCCTCAAGTAAGATTGGAACAAAACAATCTGCACTAAAAGCATCGCCACAAGCTTTACTACTTCGATTTGCTGAAGATAATACTCTGTCTGAAGAAACACTCGGCAAAGCAGAGGAATACTTTGTTCAAGTTATCCATCATCAAAGTTTAAGATTTATGTACCTCGTTATTCATTACACAAGTAGAAACACACATCAGAGCTACCCTAATCTTTTTCAATAAGAAAAGGACATAATCGAGGATGCTTTTTTGTTTTACGGGAATGCTTAAACCTATCACAAAACTATTTTCCTGATACAAGCCTGCAGCTGACAGATTATGGATGGTGCAAAGATGCAAATGTTGTGCTAAAGCCTGATCTGTGCCTTAACAAAATGCCTTCTGAACTATTAAAACAGTGCAGTTGTACAGCATGCACTTCCAGTAACTTAGGTGTAAATGTAAATTGCAATATTTGACATGCACAGAGTATTGCAAATGTGGTGAACAATGTTACAGTCAGAATGAGAAAAAAGTTTGTTAGTTTTACACTCAGTTTGCCATACCAGAGTTTTATGTGTCAATGAGAATATTATTTCACTTATGTTCATATTTTTATTTAAAATCCAAAGTAACTGATTTTCTTTAATAAATAGCAGTCAGGTAACTTCACAAACCATCTTAATAGATTCCTTGCCCTTAAAAACATGTATTTAGACACCTAAATGATGAGTATGACTGTCACAGGAAAAGAAATATATACAAAATAAAATCGGTGTCGGCCATTTTGGAAAATGGTGTCTAAAACACCCGGTCCAGAATATGGTGATGTCTACCCAACTTTTTCTGACTCCCCTATATGTACTTCACACGATTTTGTTGGTTAGACAAATCAGTACTAAAATTTTTACGGGATTCCATTACAGGGACAGGAGTATAAATGCAACCCATATAATACTTTGTTTATTTGTATATATCTGCATACTCTTGTATGATTTGAATTTTTAAAGGCCTACAAGTGTTTAATAGAAACATGAAAGTATTTTCGTCTGCGGCAGCCATTTTATCAGCTGTTCACGTTCTCATTTGTGATTGGTTGTTATCAACGTTTAAGTTTCCGTTGCGAATGCTCAATGCCGTGCTAAAGTTTACGTTAAGGTTTATGTTCTTAAGTTTACGGTTAATTTTCTAGGTGATCGTCTCATAAGACTAGACGCGTCTGCAGACTTCGTTTCTACCGTTACTTTATTCCGGTGTTACTAAGAAGAACGTTTAATAGTGCATTATAGTACAAGGAACCTATAAAGGCTAGCTTACATGATGACACAAGGTTTCGTATCTACCTTCATGAAAGTGATTTCATGAAATTAAGTAGGCTACATCTATTTTCTTAAAAAATAATTCCAGTTCAACCGCACGTATCATCTTATTTCTGTATTTTTATTTGCAATCTCGGTTATTAAACTTGGTATGTTAATGCAGACACAACAGAGATGCTTTAAAAGATCACAAAGTAAGCTATATATCCACGTATAATTTTATGCTGATATGAATCTACTTAAATAGTTAGATGTATTTTATTTCTTATCTTGATTTTATTTTTGAAGCGCGTATTTCACAAAAGTTTCTGTATTTCCTCGAGGAACGGAGAAGGAACACTGAAATTCTGGTCAGTTGACCTTCGAAGGACGAGCTTCAAGTAGGTGTTAAAATCTGGGGCCAAAGTATGATACTTTTACGTTAAAGTATTAGTGGCCTTATCAGGAGCATGGCCTTAACTAGAGCACCTACCTTACATAATTATTAATCTTGGACATTCGATTTCTGAACTTCTACCCCCTACTACATACATAACTCAAGTCATTTAAGACGCTCCCCCCAACTATTAACGGTCTATGAATTTACGAAGGAACTTCAACAAATTTAGTTTTTGTTCGTTGTCTGGTTGATCGCGAGTTATGAGGCAAAAATGTTGCCAACCATCGCACTATTCTACTCGGAGTACCTCTGACTAGATAACTGACTGTGCCCTTAGAATAGCGATAAGAAACACGATATGCAAAGAGAAAGTACGTAAGAATAATAAATAAATCCCAAAACTAAAACAAGACATTAAACAATTTTAACTGCTTACTAATCTGCAGCAAACATTGCTTCCACTGATAGGGTTGCAAACCAAGTACTGTTGAAGGATTAAAATTAGGTATTTAATTACAGACCTAAGGTGTTTAAAATGAATTAATATTTAATACTGATTAAATTAACTTAAAATTTAAACAACACACTCCATTAAGATACCGTACTTTACGATTTCATCATAATAAAATTTTATGAAATCGCATATTAGCCTGTAGCTTTTTCTTGTTTTCGAGTATCGCAGGTTCAATGTGATCCATATATTTAGATCCTCCCGTGCAGATAATGAACCAATAAAGGGCAAGTAGAATATTAAGAAAGTAGAAAGAGAAAGAGAAATATAATATAATCATGTAAACTGATATATCAAAGTTCCAGAATGCTTTTGTTTAATCAGTGATAATTGCAATTATGATATGCAGAAAATAATTATTTTTGCAATCGATCTCCGAGTTAAGCAGGGCTTACGGATGAACATAGGTCTAGCATGATAAGCATTTGTGAAGGAATATGTGGGTAGTGCTATTTGTCAAAGCTAAGTGTATTGCAATTTCCAAAGCCGTATATGAACACTGTAAAGCAATATGTTGTCTTGGAAACTGATTTACGTTAGATAAATTCTTTCTAACACATTACCATAAAATAGGCACTAAATTGTGAATTACTCCGGCACTGGGCAACCGATCTGGTCCAAAATCAACAGGCTTCTTTCCATGAACGTTATAAATGCGTATACTAAGATTCATGAACAACAGATAAAGAGTATTTGAGTTATCGCGCGTACACACACTCGGGCAGACGGACAGACATTTTCCCGTCCCCCACACATTCTGGCACCTTATATATGTTATTTTGTGTAAGTTACAAACTATACATAACAATGCATATCCCTTCACAGTCAATACATATTGTATGATTCAGGAAAATGTTTTGTTACACGCTATACTACATTACATGGCAAATATATTTAGTTGATAAATGTATATAGGCCAGGCAAAATACCACTCTGACGTCATCAAGGGCATAATTCAACAAAATGACACGTGAAAATGGAGGTCAAAAGAACAGTGAATAGTGTCCTGTATGGCGCGATGAAATATGGACAATGTATTTAAATTTCAACAGATAGCAGGAAAGAGTATACCCAAAGGGCAAGAAACCGATATAGCTTATATCGATCTGGTAAAGCAGAACAATATTGGACAGAGGATGAAACTGTGTTTCCATAACCTTTTATGCTTGAATCCCTGGGAATGATACTCTCAAAGGACCTGCATCAATGATAGCGACAGCATATTGGTATTTCCTAAAGGCTCATAGGTTCATACTGGATCAAGACGGAAAAACTTCTATAATTGTATTGATGAGCTTCATTTCCTTAGTGGTGCGATAGAATGTGAAAAAGGGTAAACTATTTTTAAGGACTGATGATAGTATATTAATACCGAAATGCGCATTTCTGCATGCATACCTATCTACAATTCAAATAAGGACCCACAAGAATAACGTGGCAGAACAGCTAAACTAATGAAACTATCGTATAGTAACTACAAGATTTTGATATCTTAACATTGCTACTAATAAAATATCTACTTTCAAATGTTGTAATCGGTATTGAACCTGATACACTTAATTATTTTTAAAGGTCCAACACTACTGTATCATGTACGTGTTGAACTTTTTTTTATGTGTCTTACATTTCAAAACATTGATATATTATAACCTTCAATAGCCTAGATCACATCTCTTTTGTTTCTCAGTTGGCTTTAACCAAATACTGTATATAGACATTATACCACATGTGTGTTTGGTAATTTATATTTTAGAATATTATAGGCTCACATTATAGTAATTTTATAGAATTTAACACACTTGTACTACAGTGTGATGTGATTTGATTTTTAATTATTAATATTTGTAGAAAAGCTTTTTGTAACTATCACACATTGTGTGTTTTTTTAACGAAACATCATAAGTTATTGAATAGACTGACAGAGTAGACCTATGCTAAAAATGTAATAAACTAGGAGGTGCCCGTGGCTTCGCCCACGATAATTCATTTAAAAATTAAAAATTAAGAGTATAATAATTATTAAAGCATTATATTTATTAACCCTTGCACGCGAATCATTCATAAACTAAGCCATTAATAATATTAATGAAACAGTTAAAATTCCGGCTTCAGAGTACATTCTACGATTAGAAAGCGCCTCCTGGGAAAACTATATCAGAATAGATTATGCAGTTCCAAAGGAACCTGTGAACACATAATACGTATTGTTTCTCAACAGTTTATTGACATGAATATGATGTGAATTTTATTTGATCAATTCAGTGTAATTTTCAGACATTATATAATGTTTCAAGGGAAGGAATGGTTTGTTTGGATTATCAGCGATATTTCAAGAGTTAAACCATCAATATTTTACTGCTTGTGCCTCCGGCTTTGCCTGCCATTATTCAATGACTCCAGGATTTTAAAGAAATTTACACTGGTAAATTATTAAAAATGTTAGTGGTTCAGAGCTATGAAAATTGTAAGTAAAAATAATATTAGAATATTTGTTCATTATGTTCATTTCACTTAGGCCTTATATAATAAAGAAACAGTTTTCCTAATTTTGTAGTCGTCATGAAAGTTTACACTGCGAGAGACGAACATCGCCGAGTATACCTGATGTCTCACGAAGCGGGCCAGCAAGCAAGCACGCTATTTAGGGCCGTTGAATTGTATAAGAGTAGATTTGTAGATACGTATTTATAACATATCTATTTAATTAACATTTACGAGTATAACCTTGTATTTTCAACAACTCTGATAATAACTACTACTCAATATATTAATTGTAATTTCTACAACGAGTTCTTTTAGGAATTGTATTTATATATTTTAGTGTTGATTAGGCGGAAAAAAATATTTTACCCTCAACTTCTATAGTGTCAGAAATAGGTTATGTGCAAATTCCATATGGAAAAAGGAAGGAAGAAGGTGCTAGAAAAAGGTAAACTTGGGATAAAAAGGTGCCAGTAAATTCGTTAAGTAACAAACTTACATTCACGCATTGCAGGCTGTTGATTAATTACAGTGAAATTAAAAACAAAAATCAAATACTTAATAATTATTTTCCATTGCTGCAGTCTCACATCTGCTGAAACCACATAGTTTCACTATTCAAACGTTCATTCGATGCTGGTGAGAAGTTGACAGAATGTTACTTAAGGGATACTAGTGGTGAATAAAAGCTGATGTCATTTTTTATGATTACGTCCAGGTGGCCATTTTTAATAGCACTTACCGCAGAAGAGAGACCTTCAGATAAGACGAGGTATACATTTTCGTCAAAGTTTTATAGTAGTAGCATATAGGCTATCTGTCCTGTAAGACGTCCCCCAACTAACAACGGCCTATGAATTTATGTTTACAATTTCAAATAGCTTCGATTTTGTTTCAGTTGTCTGGTTGATCGCGAGTTATGAGACAAAAATGTTGCCAACCATCGCACTATTATAAACCATAGGGTGGGTAGTAAAAGTTATGGGAAAATTGTAGCAGTTAGTTAAAAAGACTGTTGCCTACCCTTAACGGAACAAAGCTTCCTCGATCTTCTTTCTTTCAAATATATTCATACTTATAATAAATTCCTTTTATTATAGCCTATATCCCTAGCTTTTAATGTGCGTTGCTATTTCCCACCTATATAAACCTATACAATTTACCTCTAGTGTCCCTTAAGAGCTTAACATTTTTGGAATTAAACCAAGATGATTGTATAATAAAAAAAACTCAATGAAACTTATAAGTCATAGACTATGAACGATGAAGCGTGTTAGAAGTTTACAAAAAAAAAAGCTGATGTACGATAGAAAAGAGGTGGAAAAAAGGAATTATGGGCTCGGTGCAGAAAAAGAGATAAAAGTCATAAAAGGGGGAAAATGTGTTAGAAAATTCCCTTCAATCTCATCTATGATTCACACTGTGTGTTTCTTTCACAGGAGCTCTAACTTGCCCTAGAAAAATCGTAACCTTGTTATTAAAATTACGCTGTGCTGAGTCGGGTTCAGCTATCCCTAAAGGGCTAAATACGATTGGTCAGGATTTTGGTAAGTTAATTTAACCTGTCGAGTAAAATTTCTACAGTAATAATTTAAATAAGTCATTTATACAATTAAATAATGCAATACTTATTCAACTGGCAGCTCTGTTTTCCTGCTGTAGAAGTAGAAATGTTTCAAGAACAAGAATAACAAGTGTCGTCCTCATAACTAAAATAACGTGCGTCATTGCATAATTGATATGACCACAGCGAGATGTATTTTTATAGGGTAAGGCGGGCCATACACGTTACGGTATACCGGTGAGGTTTACCTGCACAGGTAAACCGGAAAGGTATACCTGTGCAGGCTAGAGCACACACACGCTACGGTAAACCGGAAGGTTTTAACTCAGTCGAGAGATGGCGAGCAAACAAGAAGACGACGCGATCGCTCTAGTACAGCGTTTCTCAACCTTTTAGAACCCGAGAACCTCTAAAATGTCTAAAAAATTTTACGGACCCCTAATTTTACATCCCACTTTTAAAAGAAGGCCTATATTATTAATATTCTTAATATTTGGGGCATTAATTATAGGTCATTATAACGAAATATGTGAAACAATTTTACTTCTTTACTTTACACTTGCTTTATGATTTTTTTTAAATTATGTCTGCGGACCATCTGCACCATCTTCGCGGACCACCAGTGGTCCGCGGACCATAGGTTGAGAAACACTGCTCTAGTAGGTTTGTTAGTGACCATGAAGTGTAAAAAGAAGCGAAAACGCACAGCCTGGTGTAATGATTGGCTTACAAAGAGAAATGAATACACTCATACAAGATTACTAAAACAGTTAAGTTCAGATCCTACAGATTACCGTAATTATTTGCGGATAAATGAAGAAGTCTACCAAACACTGTTGTCACTCTAATACAGAAGAAAAATACAGTTATGAGAACTTCTATTTCTCCCCATGAAAGACTGACAGCTACTTTGAGGTTTCTTGCAACGGGTCGATCGTACGAATGTCTCAAGTATTCTACTATAATACAGTATCACCTCAAGCTCTTGGCAAAATAATTCCGGAGACATGTGAAGCCATCTTCAATCAGGGCCGTCGCGTGGGCAGGGCGACCGGGGCGATCGCCCCGGGCGCCGCGACCAGGGGGGCGCCGTGGCAACGGCAAAAATAAAACAACAAAATTTGAAATATGTTAGATGTAGGCCTACATAACGTATTTTTTAAAGTTAATTATAACTGAATTTTGAATATTACGTCGTTTGTATTTATTGAACAAATAAATATTTGAAACCAATAACTTTATATTTTCTAAGTTAACCCAAAATAAATATTTGCTCAAAATTGAACAGCTGGATTTGCTTGTATACTGTTAATAATAATAACCTAATAATAACGCGTGTTTAACACCATTATGTTTATATGTATTTGATAGTGTCGCGTCACGTCGCTCGCTGTGTGTTTGTGTTTGAATCCTTACAGATAGGTGGAATGTCGGGTGGGTGCACGTGGGATTAAGTTTTTTTTTGGGGGGGGGGGGCGCCTGACGAAATCTTGCCCCGGGCGCCAAAAAATCACGCGACGGCCCTGTCTACAATCTGCTGTATCTTCAGGTATGTATAGGCCGGGCACACACGTTACGATATACCGGTGAGGTTTACCTGCATAGGTGACCTGTACAGGTAAACCGGAGCGTGTGTGCCAACCAAACTGCACAGGCGTAGCGACCTGCGCAGGCGACCGGAGAAGAATTGAAATTCCATTCTTTCTACCTGAGCAGGTGTGTAGACCTGAGCGTGTGTGTGAGTCACTCCGGCACGCCTGTACAATTTCACTTTCTCGCATATACGTAGTATAGAGCAAGTATTGTGATCGTGACAAAAAATCGAAATCGAGATAACACCGGGAAAGCATGTTTCACGATGCCTCGAAACCGAAAAAAGTGTTTTTGGAATGACGTCTGTCCGTCTGTGGACAAGCACAGAGGATAAACGGTCTATTGTATTTACTTCATTTCTTGAATCAATGAATTTTTCGAAATTTTATCGAACTGCCCAGAATTTCGGTTTTATAACTGAAATACTAAGGGGACTTTCATGAAAACTTTTTTTAAACTTTTGATTTTATAAAAATTGGCTCTAACGATTTTAATAAAAATGTAAAATTGGAAACTCTTATCTGTGGCCAATAAAATAGCTAGATCCATTTCTCTGCAAAAATGACTTGACTCGTATCGATTTTCAATTTTTCTAGATTATCTCCATTACAGTAGGCGATACATGAAAACCTACCACAGTAAAGTTGTAGAGAAGATTATAAAGAACTTTTTTTTTGTTAAATACATTTCTTTATAAAATGAATAGGTATCAAGATAAAAACAAAATAACTTGACTGAAATGTGAATTTCAGAACATACATTTTTATTAAAATATGAATAATGTCCTTTTGTTGCCCATAGTGACAAGAATACTATAATCTAGATATTGTTGTGAAATGTAGTCAGTTTACCACAGTCGTAATGAACACACCAAAATCAATTAGAGCGAGGTGGTATAGGGTAATAGGGAAGATTTCCTTGGTTTAAATCAAACCTCGTGACCACCCAAATTTACCAGTAAACTCTTATAATAACTCATTCGTGCAGCATTTGCTTCTATTGTTCGGCTCTATCTCAATGTATCCTGCATTTTTGCCTTTGAGATTGAGGAAACAATACAAACCCCAAGTTATTATTATTATTATTATTATTATTATTATTATTATTATTATTATTATTATTATTATTATTATTATTATTATTTCACAGTAAAAGCATTGAACATAAAGATCGACCCTGATGCTTTCCGTTCTAGATACTTGTTAGTTTTTTGAAAATGTAATAAATAACATTTGTGTCTATGGGTACGTATAGGGTACATCTGCGCTCCTCTTGCGCTCTGCTCCGCACGCGTGCCACTCGGAAGGCAGATTGGTATACGGCATTTTGAGGTGCACGCGAACCGCTCGCGTGCCGCTCGCCGCGATCCGTCCCCTGTCGGTTTTTTCGACGAACACAAAGGATTACTGATTTCACATTGGGACGTGTTTTTGGTAGTTGCGCTCGCGCTCCTCCTGCGCACCTCAAGCTTAACACCTGCAACAACACCTTAACAACAATTAAATGTCAGACTTGAATGAAGGGTTAAAAGTACCTTCGAACAATGAAGATAATATCACTGATTGGATCCATCCGATCTTGAAAAATCATAAACTGCTAACATCCAATCAAAATAGCCCATTTATGCTATCATCTCTTTATAAATTTAAAAATTCTAAATACAATTTACATTGGAGTGTTAACTATATTCTCACAAACCTACAAAGGAAATGCACAATATCCTTGTAAATAATACCCTGGGCATAAAACACTAGACAACAAATGTTTTATGTTTTTGCTGATCTTTATATTTTTCCTTCAGATATGGGATGGTTTTTTAGGTAGATTTCGAAGAAAAATCTACCTATTGCAATCGATACCATGCCATGATTTTAGAAAAATTCTTTCCTATCTTTTCGTTTCATGCTTCTCTCAGTATGAAACCACCGCCCGCTCAAATTTTTATATACAGTATATATACAGTGTATCTTTACACGCAAGCGGCCGTAATTTTGCAGATATTTGAACCAAATTGTATTATGTTATTTCTAGGTCCAATAGTTCAAACATATTCGTTAATGAGCAAAATTTGCCCAAGGGGGATGTCGCGGGAGGGGGTTGAAATTTTGAAAACTTTATATCTTGGCCCCTATAAAGTATAGAGGGAAACTTTGTTCAAAGAAATTAGAGTACTCCCTATGGAGTTCACAGTGACATCAACGATTCGGGGGTTTTGGGGGTACGAGAGGGGGTGGGGTGGGGGTGGAAATTCGAAATTTTTGAAACCACGTCTTGTGGGGTATCATTGAAAAGTTCTTGATGAGTACTCTACAAATCAAAAACTCGTTTCTCGATAGCTCTCATTTAAGGCGAGATTTGAATGTTTGAAAAAGTGCTCTTTCCTCTTTTTTGCAATTATTATTGCGGGTTTGTCATGCCAAGGCTAAAGAAGAAGAGTGCTACGCAGTGACAGTAAATTAAACCACAAGCACTTTGAAATCTACCTCAGCTGTAGGCTTGCCTAAAGGGATTTTTTTCTCTTGATCTGTTTCTTTGATCTCAAAATGTATTGTTGGATCAAGTTAATTTTCAGTTCGAATAAAGAAGACATTCTACCTTAACTCAAAGCTTCTCGGTACTTAGGGTAATTTTGTTTCTGATTGTGGGTTTGTTTGTTACTAATAGGAAGGAAATTTACCTTAAACCCACGTTGAGAAGGAAATAAGGTATTTTCCTTTATCATAATGGACATAAGGCTGATTTCCTTCTAAACGCAGCTGATTTTAGGTAGATTTCGAAGAAAAATCTACCTATTGTAATGGATACCATGTCATGATTTTCGAAAAATTCTATCATATTTTTACGTTTCATGCTCCCCTAAGCACGAAACCACCGCCCATTAAAAAAAAAAGTTGTATATATATATATATAGGCTATATATATATTTATATCTTTACACGATAGCGGCCGTAATTTTGGAGATATTTGAACCAAATTTTAGTATGTTATTTCTAGGCCCAATAGTTCGGACAAGTTCGTTAATGGGCAAAATTGGCCCAAGGGGGTGGTCGGGGGAGGGGGTTGAAATTTTAAAACATTTTTATCTCGGCTTCTATGAAGTATAGAGGGAAACTTTGTTTGGATAAATTAGAGTACTCCCTATGGAGTTCACAGTGACACCAAAGATTCGGGGGTTTTGGGGGTACGAGTGGGGGTGGGGGATGGAAATTCGAAATTTTTGAAACCACGTCTTGTGGGGTATCATTGAAAAGCTCTTGATGAGTACTCTACAAATCAATAACTAGTTTCTCGATAGCTCTCATTTAAGGCGAGATTTGAATGTTTGAAAAAGTGCTCTTTCCTCTATTTTGCCATTATTATTGCGGGTTTGTCATGCCAAGGTTAAAGAAGAAGAGTGCTACGCAGCGACAGTAAATTAAACCGAAAAAACTTTGAAATCTACCTCAGCCTGTAGGCTTGCCTAAAGGGATTTTTGGAGTTGATACATTTTAGATAGCCCTCAAAAAGGGCTTAGGGATGTAAAATCTGTGATTTTATTATATCAGTAGATTTTGAACAACATGTACATGGTGGATATGCATGTAACATATTTTCGGCAAAAATTGGAATTAAGGCTTTTTTGCCTAGCACGGTAGTGTTGAACATATTAGCAAGATAACACACAAAATATTAGGCCTAATGATGAAAGCTAGTGATTCGCAGTAGGTTTGTCGCTTTCCTATGGAACGCGGGAGGAGCGCTGTGAAAATAATTTCAATGAGCAGCACGCGAGCGGCACGCGTGCGGAGCAGAGCGCATATCTATACGCAGCATTACACTTCATGGCCACTAACAAACCGACTAAAGCGATCGCGTCTTCTTGTTTGCTCGCCATCTCTCGACTGAGTTTACTGTACAGGCGTGCCGGAGTGACTCACACACACGCTCAGGTCTACACGCCTGCGCAGGTAGAAAGAATTGAATTTCGATTCTTCTCCGGTCGTCTGTGCAGGTCGCTACGCCTGTGCAGTTTGGTCAGCAGCGGCTGGCACACACGCTCCGGTTTACCTGTACAGGTCACCTGTACAGGTAAACCTCACCGGTTTACCGTAACGTGTATGGCCCGCCTAACGCTTTCTTTTGATCCGGCAAATGCTCAAACGGCAGCCATCTTTACCCCTCTAGAGATTCAGTGTAATTCAAGGTTTGCTGGAGATCGTATGGTTTTTGTTTATACCGTATTGTTGTGCTGTTAACTGCTCGGAAAGGTCACAAATAAACAACTTCCTGAGGGAGCCCCCCACCCCAAAAAGAAAAGGAAAACATTCATTTCTGAAACATCAACTAGACGCCACCACAACACAACCTTAGAAGACTAAAACGAAAACGACATACAGGCTATCTATTTCAGTAGGCACTGAGACCTAAAATCATGTTTCAAGTATATATTAGATTTATATGCAATTATTTTTAGTCAAGTTATAAATAACTTACCAGCTGGTATTTTAAATGGGAAAAAACTCAGGGGTTTTAAATTTAAACTGAAAGAGTATTTGTATGAGAAGACACTTTATTCTTTTAAGGATTTTTTACATATGTGATTTTGCAGTTACTGGAAC
The DNA here is from genome assembly GCA_964059195.1 of Ectobius pallidus. Classification (NCBI taxonomy): domain Eukaryota; kingdom Metazoa; phylum Arthropoda; class Insecta; order Blattodea; family Ectobiidae; genus Ectobius; species Ectobius pallidus. The sequence goes on along the minus strand of CAXKWD010000007.1, from coordinate 11,311,480 downwards.
CTAAATAATATTGACAATGTCTTTCTATACAATGTATAGCTACAGATGCAATAAATTATTATTATTATTATTATTATTATTATTATTATTATTATTATTATTATTAATATAATCTTAACTGTAACATACTTGTATATAAAGTTTAAAAGGAAAAAACTATATAGAAAGAAAAGGTTACCTTCCGTTTTTGAGATTCGTAATGAGTACTGTTTTGTTTTGCACTATATTGCATTTTTTATCGTAGCAATATATTAGCCTATTTATAATGGCGATATACAATAAATTACCGATTAGAGAAACATCTCGAAGAGGATGAAAGTGAATTGATGGAGATTACACTGTTTCGTTGAATTTAGTGCCTAATCAGCAATATGGAGGGGTTCTGCCTAATATTATTATTATTAGAATTAGCCCTCAAGCATCCCATAGCGGGCAAGGGCCTCCTGGCATACCAGGGTGGCTGACTCGTTGATGGAACGTTTCAGGCTAGCCTCACCTAAGAACGCTAAAATTTAATGATATAATTGACCCTAGCTTTAGTACTAATTTTCAAGACTGCTCCACTCCCTTCTGTCTCTGGCACTCCTAGACCACAAGTTCCCCACAACACTCTTTACTCGTCCTCCCATCGTGATTTCTGCCTTCCAACACTTCTTTTCCTCAGTTCTGGGCTCCCACACTGTCATCGCATGTGTCCATCTCTCCGGGTTCATTCTCATGACATGCCCTGTCCACATCCATGTTAATCTGGAAGCAGCAACCATCACATCCTTTATAGATGTCGCCTTCCTAATGTATTCATTTTCATCCGATCTTACAATGTGATGTTTAGCAGCTTCCTCTGGCAGATCTGTAGCATGTTTTTCTCTTTTTTAGTTAATGTCCATGTTTGGGATCCATAAGTCATAACTGGTAGAATGATAAATCCAATTACAGCCGGAAGCTCAAGAAGGGAGCATTCAGGAATACAGTAATGAATAATCAAGTCTGCTAATTTTATAAGGAATAATTTTATTTGAACTATTCAACTATTTTTTTTTTGTCGGTTGGATTAAAGTACTGTTTGATAAAATAACTGGAATTATATAGATGTATATTAGGCGGTACCTCTCCATACTTATGCCCCTTGAAACATGAAATTTGTCATTATTATTAGTTCCCAATTCTTTATATAACTTATTTCGACAAAAATAGATTCTGAAACGACGGAAGACGTCAGCAAAAATAATTGTAAATTAGCCTGAAAATAAGTATATATAAAACGTTTAATAAAGTTCTAATAATTATTAATTATTCAATTTTACAATAATTTAGAACACCTTCTGACAACCAATGCTTTTAGATGCGCTTGTAGATAAAGTGAAATATTGAACATATTTCACTAACAACTTATAATGTGTCTTCAAAATCTTTGATTTCTTAAATAACTACTAACAATGCTTAATAAAACAAAATGTACATAAACTTAAATCGATTTTTTAAGTTTTAACATTAAATTTAATAAACTTAATTATCTCCGACCTACAAAAGTGCTATCCGTTAAAGGAAATATCTTACTTTGTAAATCATCCTTATTAAACCCAACAAGGGCTTTAGAAATTTCTCTTTTTCAGAGGCCTTACTAGTGACTTTGCTTATATTACATTAATACAGCCCGTGTATGTTTATCATTCAAATGCGATTCATAGCAAAGCATAAGTAAAGCATAAGTATCTAGTATATATTTTCTTAAATTATATGTAGCCACATACATATGCATCCATGAACCACAGATTATTGCCTCTGTTGGACATTACATGATAATATTATAGGAGAAAAGTTCCTCTGACCCTGGGAGGAATTCAGAGGGAGGAAAAACCCAGTGTCAGAGGAATTTTTCTCCTATAATATTATCATGTAATTTCCAACAGAGACAATAATTTGTGGTTCATGAATGCATATGCTTATATCTATCTTAAATATTACTGTACAATATTAGTGGAAGCCCGGTCACAAAACCACTAATTAGTGTGCCTCACAGTAAGTTCTGCATATGACATAACTTGTCTGTCAGTGAGGTAGACCATTAAGGGCAATCAGTCATAAGAGAGAGGTTTTGTCTGGTGCTGTAAAGTGAACTCTGGCTTAGCTGAGTTGGTAGAGCATTGGCACGGATAGCCAAAGGTCCTGGATTCAAATCCCAGTGTCAGAGGAATTTTTCTCCTATAATATTATCAAATGTAGGCACAACTAATTGTCAAGTGTATGTACTTCTTTTCAATGTCTCCTTGCATATGAATGTTGGAGTCATTAGCAAAAAAATGTATATAGCCTAATACAACGTGGTTTGTTTTACGGAAACTTCCTGTGAGTTGATAATACAAAGCAAATTATTCTTTTGACTGGGATGTTTCAACTAACTGAACAGGGTAAGCTCTACAGATGAGCTAGGGAGCAGAGTCGCCACTTTGACACAAATGTCAGATATTTTACGTAGCTTTTAGGACTCTGTGTAAACTTTCTCCCTCTAATTCCTACCATCTTTATTATATTAAATGTAAGAATAATTCTGAATAATTTAAACAAATTCCTTGTAATGGTAATACATTTTACTCCTATTTTAACAAAGAAGAAAAATGAAAAAGAGCACAACTTTATTCTGCCATCTAGCGGAAGGGATTGAATGCAGCCGAGATCCTCAAAAATCAGATAGCCTATTATGTAGAGATATAATTATCCTAATGACATATCAAATGTAATTATTTTAAGACTCATCCAGACAACTTATTGTTACTGAAACAATAGCACAGGTATTGTGGAACTGCTCATAGCCTATTGTCTAAAATACAATAAAGTAGCCTGAAATTTGAATAGCAGAGGAGTAATTCCTTCTGATTTTGTCCGTTAGAGGATTTATATAATCGTATAACTCGAATTATGTTTTCTTAACTATTGAAGAAGAATTTTTGTGTACATTTTGTGTTATTAAGCATGATTAATAGTTATTTAAGATATCACAGTTTTTGTGTGAAATATATGTATAAATATAAATGAATTATTGTTATATATGAAGGGCAGTCACTTGAGATACTCCTTAAGGAGCGATATACTTAACCATAGATCCAAAGAGACTAATAGGCCTAATTATAATATACATTTATGCCGTCTGAGCAAAACAAGAACTAATTATGAATGTGCGGCAATCATTATAGCCAGCAAAATTCCTTACAACATCCTTCAATACGAAAGACCAACTTTTTAAAGTTGTAATATAACAGATTTTTTTAAATTGTGAAGTCCACTTTAATATAAATTATTGTAATTTTTAATTTATTTAAAATGTTACGTTTTAAGAAATGCTGTCCTGCTTTATGCAGTTCAGAAACTCTTATCTTCTCGTCTTCTGTCCAGAAATCTAAAATAAAATTGTTGTATTAGGCTATATGGATATGAGACATGGTCGCTCACTCTTCGGGAAGAACATAATCTGAGAGTGTTCGAAAACATTTGTTAGGAAAAAACTGGGCCTAAGAGAGATGAAAGTGGGGACTGGAGAAAACTGCATAACGACGAGCTTCATAACCTGTACTCTTCACTGGATATATTAAGGGGAATTAAATAACAGAGGATGAAGTGGGCTGGACATGTTGCACGGATGGGGGAGGAAAGACATATCTCAAAAGTATTGACTGGGAGACCCGAAGGGAAAAGACCACTTGAAAGACCTAGACGTAGGTGGGAGGATAGATTTAAGAGAAGTAGGATTTAAGATGCGTGGTTGGATGTAGTTAGCACAAAATTAGTTTGAATGGTGGGCTCAGGTAAGCGCGGCAACGAACCTCCGGGTTCCATAAAATAGATAATATTTATTTAGCTTGCTTAGGAATTGTCTATTGCCATTGAGTAATTAAGTAAGTAAGTAAGAAATGCTGACGATGTCGGTAACACAGTGCGATAATAAGACTGTAATACAAGTAAATAAATAAAATAACCAAGAAATAGCTACACAAAAAAGACAGAAATAAATACTGTCGACTCAAGCGTTTCTGAGTCGTTATTGCACTTACAGCTTAGTAACTGTTCTTCAGGGAGTCAGAAGCAAACTGTGTTCTCTCGAGTATTGTCATATTTCACAGAATCCACATGTGGGGCTGTCATTTCCATATCGATGGGCCCTTAGCGCTCTGGAGCACCAGTAAATATCAGAGAGGATTCCCTTGCAACAAGGAGTTGACAGATGCCAAGTCAAGCTACTGTTCTTTAAATGTAGCAAACATGGGCTCACTGCTCACATTAAACAGTTGAGTAATCATGGTTTTACGTAAGTTGAGCAACTAGTTGATGGAAACTAAAAAAAGAAAACTGGCCCAAGATTTCGTTCTGTGTACGGATTCAGTTTATTTTAATTTATTTTTAATTATTTCCTGTATCCGCAATATAGGTACAATAGCTAGAGCAGTATTCTGAAGGTGTGAAGTCAGTTGCAACGCTTTAGAAGTCACTTAGGGAGGGGAAATAAGGAATTACTTCACACCTTCGGAGTACTGCTCAATAGACCTGAGCTTGAGAAAGTAATGTTCGATGTCGCGAGGTCATCAATGTCTGTATGTGTACGTGTGGTCTCTCTATCCGTCTGTGTGTCTGTGATAACATAGCTAGAGAACGAAGAAATCATACAAAACAAAATATTATATACGGGTTCTTTTGGACATGTGACAGATGAAAGACGACGGATTTCTCTTACATTTATCCCATTTTACATAATAGCGTTCTAGATACGGGAAAAATCATTTTGTCAATAAACATTAATGACGTGGAAATAAAGGAAAGATTTTGTAGCCTGATTCATTCATGTATATAGTCAGTTTGTTCCGAAAATAAGCGAAATATTAAAAAAGAATCAGATTTACACACCCGTATAACGTATAATGACATTAAATAATAATATTAATAATAATGACATTAATAATAATAATAATAATAATATAAGTTTGGGAAACAGTTGCTAGAATCTTATTTTAGTAATATTAATGAAGATATTGCTTAAGTTATATAAAGATTATTAATACAGACAAGGCTGAAATTCTCAGAGAAATATGAAAATACCTTTTCAGAGTCAAAACAATATGGGAGGGATCAGTCAGGATTGCATAAACAGGGTCACTTGCTACTAGGTATTAGTGGAATTTTATTTTCATTTATTTTGTTTTGTTGTGTGTAATCTTTCTTGTTTGTTTTAAGCTTGGTTTCGTTTTGTCTTTATTTGAGACGTACAACCATCCCTGTAAGTAGCCTACGCTACTTCAGGGATGCGAATACCAATGCATATAAATTTATTCTTGACAATAATAATAATAATAATAATAATAATAATAATAAACGGTTTTATTTTATCTCGCAGAGTTAAGGGGTTCATGCCTTCTCTTCCCCTAAATCAGATACAGGAATTCACATTACACAGTTCTAATAATGTTTTTTTAGTGCACGCTCTCTAAAACAGATGCTTCTCGTAATGGTAACACGCCGAAAAATTGCATTTTAGCAACGTCGGCCGCTAAAATTGCATAAAACTGCATTTAGAATAGGTTTAAAATGCAGTTTTATCGGCCTATGACGCTAAAGTTGTCATGGAATCTATAAACAAAATCCAGAAGGCACTGATCAGTCACACCAACTTTATCATGAATTTAAGTATATATTCGGTAATAAAACAACAAATTTAAGTCAACATGTTTCAGAAACTTTACCAGGGTTTTTCGAAAAACACGGTAGCCCAATTCATCATATGATAACAAATATTAGTCAACAACTTTTCTCATCTTTGTTCACAAGAGAAATATTGCTTACCATGGATGCACAAGCATTTAAATGCAATAATAATTATTTTCCTTCTCTTAGTCTACTGCAGCCATGAAGTTGCTAGGAGCAGCTCTAATTCAATGTTTCTGGCTTGGATTGAAATTTCCTCGGGATTATCATTTATATTTCCACAAGCTTGTCGTAAATAACAGTTCGTATGCATTATTGTTTACAAAAAGCGACTCATATATAATGAATCTATACCGCATTTTGTATTGGTACGTACGGTACACTGTTCTGAGGTCCAGGTGGCTCTGAGAATAAGACGTTAACAAATGGCTGACTACCTTTCATTATAATTATTTAAACACTATTTTTGTTTTATTTCATATATTTAGAGAGTTTTTACTAAAAAAATATTGTATGAAGCACTCACACAAAAACTTTATCGGACTCATCCAGTATTTCGACCTCAGCTTACGCCTCGGCCGCTATAGGCCTGCTGGGTTCGACTGCAAAAGCATTATTTTGCGTACTTGATACGTAAATAGCTATTATAATTATTTCAATACCATTACACTAATACCTTTACAAAATTAATACGATAATATTTTAATTTGGATACCGGTACAGTAATACAAGAAAAGAATAAGAAATTAAACATCATATAGACCTAATATAGGCTATACAGCAGCCACAGAAGTAAAGAAATAATGATAGGAGTGATATTAATTAAATAATATTGCTACTAATAATAGTAATAAAGGCTACTAGTAATATTCAACTTAAGATTAAATTAATAACTAATGAATTACCCTATTCATTAGATTACATAAAGAGAGAACAATAAACAGTTGATATTTTACAAAATGTTGTAAAAAAATAAAAAAGGAAACAATGTAATTTCAGATTGAAAAACAAACTTTTGCTAAGTGGTTTCCCCCAGTAACTGTTTAGTTATCTCTGAGGCTCCGACTGTTCCTGATTTCATCAGAAGTGAGATCCGTTCCCACGTGATCGATATTTAGATATCTAAAAGAAATTTAGGTATATCTTCGCGATTTATCCTCGTATCTTAGCAACACATCGAGGGCTATTTGTCTTGGCATTCCGATCTATTTCACCAGGACGACACGACCAGCTGACACGAATGGCGGTAGTGAAAAAGTAACAGCTTGAAAGTGTCGTTTGCTTCCCTTCCCATCCGTTTCATGTCGACCTCCTTATCGATACCCTCATACGAGAGAAAAGATCCTTCCTTAAGCACATCCTTTCTCATCCCACTTGAGTTTCAGTTTCTACTTGCTTCCTTTAGGTCATCTGAACTTTTCCCACTCGCTCACCATACAAGCCCTTGTTGAAGAATTATTTAGCACCGTTATTAAGTGCCAGTATGGTATTTAGTAAGACTGCGTGAGGGACGGGAAATGTCTATCCATCTGTCCGTCAGTCTGTCCATGAGTCTCTACGAGCGATAAATAAAAAACGTTTTATCGGATTTTCATGAAACTTGGTACACGCATTTATAACGTCCATGGGAAGAACCCTATTGATATTAGAACAAATCGGTTGACCGGTACCGGAGTAATGCCCAATTTAGTGCCTATTTTAATGGTAATACATTAAAAAGAATTTATGAAATGAAAATTATTAATCATGACAATATATTGTTTTACAGTATTCATATACGGTTTTGGAAATAAATTGCAATAGAGTTAGCTATCTTAATATAGGTATTGTTGGGTACCGAGGGAAGAGAATTAAGGAATTAAAATATTTAAAGTATATTTTAATTAAACATTGCTTTCATAAGTACAGTGCTTGGCAATGGTACGGATGTAAGGTGAGACTAGTACCTGATAAGAAGCACAGTCATTTCCTTTAGAGAGATATTAGTTGTAGCGAACTGAAATGGCAGACGTGGCATTCTTTCGCGCTAATGTCCAAGCGTGGGATGTGCCGATTCGGCGATACCCCGTCAGAAGACAAAGATAGAAAATCCTTGTTCACTTGAAGTGCAGGTAGATCGCCACCAGAGGCCCCCAGCTCCTAAGGGAATTGACTGTAGCGCTTCTGATCGGAACTACCAATTCACGGGCTATATAGGCCATTTCAAAGTACGCGCGATAGAACTATTTTCTGTTATCAGAGTAGTTACTCACACCGGCGTGGAGTATCAATCCGCTCAGGGTGTGGCCCCCACGCGGGACGTTAAGTTAATAAATAAGACGTTAACAACGCCGGAGGGAACAGTTTTTTTTCAAGCTTGTTGAAGTGCAACCATGGACATGGAATTTGACTACAGGTCCTTCATTTTCTGTAAGTAATAATTTTTCACATACTTAATGTTAATTTCGAGCCTAAGTTTCAGCAATGATTATTTTCTACTTAAATAATTTCTTTATTAAGAAATTAGTGTTTTTCTAAAAGCCAGCAAGTCAAAATGCTGCAAAGTTTCAATAATTTCTTTATTAAGAAATTAGTGTTTTTCTAAAAAGCCAGCAAGTCAAAATGCTGCAAAGTTCCAATAATTTCGTTATTAAGAAATTAGTGTTTTTCTAAAAAGCCAGCAAGTCAAAATGCTGCAAAGTTTCAATAATTTTTTTTATTAAGAAATTAGTGTTTTTCTAAAAAGCCAGCAAGTCAAAATGCTGCTAAATGGAAATAATTTTTTTGTTAAGAAATTCATATCTTGTAAATAACCAGCTACAAAGCTGATGGACTAAAGTTTTTAATAAACTTGTACCTTGCAAATAACCAGCTACAAAGCTGATGGAACTAAAGTTTTTAATAAACTTGTACCTTGCAAATAACCAGCTACAAAGCTGATGGATTAAAGTTTTTAATAAACTTGTACCTTGCAAATAACCAGCTACAAAGCTGATGGAATTAAAGTTTTTAATAAACTTGTACCTTGCAAATAACCAGCTACAAAGCTGATGGAACTAAAGTTTTTAATAAACTTGTACCTTGCAAATAACCAGCTACAAAGCTGATGGAATTAAAGTTTTTAATAAACTTGTACCTTGTGAATTACCAGCTATAGTGCTGATGGAGAGTAGATTTTTGTAGAGACAATTTTTATTTACTTTCAATACTAAATAGCAAATTGTATCTCCATTTTAAATCTTATTTGATAAACAATTTTATTTATTTTCATTAATAAATAAAAATTGTAATATTAACTTACTTTTTTTTGTAATTACTTTATATTGACAATTTTGTTCATTAGCAATAATAAACATAAATTGCATACTAATTAATATTTTAGTAGAAACAATTTCATTTATTTTATTAATAAATATAAATTGTGTAACTAAATTACAATTTTTCTTTATTGCATATAAGCAACTTTATTCACTAGTAACAATAGCATTTAGTGGAAACAACTTTTCAATATTTTCAACAATAAATGTAACGTAAGAAATGAGTAATAAAACTTAATGTTTAGAACATCCAGATTTATTCATTTATATTTAGAATAGAAATGCTAGGATGCCTAATAATTATTCCCTTTCAGCTGTGTTTAGACGAATACTTACACCAGGTACGTACAGTGTTTATTTATAAAGTGAACAGTGCAGCGTGTGAAATTATTCGATCACAAAAGTTAGGGACAATAAATCTTCTCCACATATGACTAAGCCAGCCGACCCAACTAGCCATCTTGACACTGACACAAACCCGGGTCCCCACAACTGGTGTCAGAAGTGGGATTCGAAGCGAAAGAACGCTAGGATCATTACTAGGAGAAAAGGTGATAGGAAATCTATTATATTTTTATTCTAAATAAAATCCCATCATGGCGGAAATAGATCAGTTACGTGAACAGATAGCGCAACTTAGCACACAAAATGAACGGTTAAGACAACAGTTAAATGCCGCGCCAGTAGTCAGACCTAAAGATTTAGCAGTAGCCAGTACACTAAAGGAATGGTCAGGATTAGTAGGCCCAAGCAGTTTACCAGTTAAAGAATTTTTCAATAATATAGATGCAGCAGCCGCTGTTGGCAACTTAGACTCAATTGATAAGAAACATATTTTGAAATTAAAGGTTGTTGGTCCACCAGCTGAATTCCTCCAAAGTAGGCCAGATCTTACGGCGAACACTACCACATATGACGCGGTTAGAGAAGCTTTTGAGGAAAGATTTAAAGAGAAATTGCCTGATAACTATTACTATTCACAGTTACAAACTGCAGTACAGAAAGTCAATGAATCCCCCGAAGCCTTTGCCGACCGTATGAAAGCATTGTCTTTAAAGACTTTGAAACATACAGACAATGAGGACGAAAAAAGAATTCTAGCCCAAGAAGCGGAGCGTAGACTCTTAGCAGCTTATGTAGCCGGGTTAAAAGGGGAAGTAGGCAAACAAGTTCGCTTGCGTATGCCCAAGAGCATGAAGGAGGCTGTACAATTAGCGGTTACCACAGATAGCTTAGAGCAGAAATCCCGTCACCAAGACACTCAAAAATCAGTTTTTTCAGTTAACAGAACAGATATGACGTGTTACTTTTGTGGAAAAAAAGGCCATATGTACCGCGATTGTAGGCAGAGAAAGAAAGGCGAAAAGCGGACAAACAAGGGAGGAAACAATAGTAATAACAATGACAATAGATCACACAACAATGGTAATGGGGAAAAGAAGCCTGTTATTTGCTCTTACTGCAAGAACAAGGGACACTTAGTAATGGAATGTAGAAAAAGAAAACGAAAATTAGGAGACAAAGCGGGAAATGCCAAAGTCTCGCCGGGTGCCTCGACGACGAGACAAAACTAGACTATTCCACTAACACGATTCCCTCAGAGCTCATGGTCATGGTTAACGTGCAGGGTAACAATAGAGCCCACTTTTTCGTAGTTGATACAGGTTCAACTGTATCCATTGTAAAACCGGAAATAGTGATGGAACCACTGAGGGTTAGTGAAGTAGCAGCAACTGGGGTCACAGGTCACACTTTAGAAATACTGGGATCGGTGGAGATGCCCATAGTATTTGAGAACGGTGAAGAGTATCACCATGAGTTTACGGTTTGCCCTCTAGAAATTCGACAAGACGGAATCATAGGCCTAGATTTCCTTGTCAAGAACCGTATAAACGTGGACATCGTAAAGAGAGAACTACGTAGTAATACTGGGAAGATTTCTTTAGTAAAGCAGCCCCCATTCTACGAAACGGTTCAGATAGTCGAATCTGGACTGATCAACCAGGTAAATTCGCTCGCTAACCCCCCGAGGGAGGAATCATGCGATATGAATCAAGTAGTGGATGGAGAGGTGGAATTACATAATGCAAATTTGAACCATATACTCGTAAAATCTCTGAGTCTATCAGAAGCCGGCATTGTTTATCCAGTGTATTGCAAAGAAACACTGATGTTACCAGCAAGTAGCGAAATCATAGTCGAAGGAAAGTGTCCTTTATTACGCCGTTCGCTACGAGACTCACCCCCTATAGAAGTCACAACTATCATCGAGCCGGATGAGATTGGTACCAATGGAGTTTATGTAGCTCGTGTAATAAATACAGTAAATAAAGATTGTAATAAGATGATATGTAAGGTTGTGAACATGACAAAAGAACAAATAGAATTACCGCGAAATAAAAAGTTAGGCGTAGCTTTGATCGCGAATGATAGCAGCATGTATCTGAACAGGGTTAATTTAACTACCCCCCAGAAGTCAACCGGGATAACGGGTGTTTCCATACTAGAGACGGTCGAGTTAAACCATTTAAACCCAGATGAGAGGAAAGTTATTCTAGAAGTACTTAGAGAATATGAAGACGTTTTTCAGGACCCAAGAGATAACAAATTAGGATGCACTAGTAAGGTCAAACACAAAATAGAAGTAGGCAACGCAAACCCAATCAAAAAGACACCATATAGATTGCCTCATCACTATAAAGGGAAAGTTAAGGAAATGTTGGACGAGATGTTAGAAAAAAATATAATACGTCCTTCAAGCTCCCCCTGGAGTGCGCCTATAGTACTAGTACCAAAAAAATCACCTGATAAACAGGATCAAATTCGTTTTTGTACCGATTTCAGGGGTTTGAATTCGGTTACCCACGGGGATAGCTACCCCATACCGAATATTACTGAAACTTTAGAAAGTTTAGCTGGTACAAAATATTTTACAAAAATTGATTTATACAGTGGGTTTTGGCAAGTAGAAATAGAGGAGAGGGATAAAGAGAAGACATCTTTTTGCACCCCTTACGGTAGTTTTGAGTATAATAGAATGGCATTTGGACTAGCAGGGGCACCAAGTACTTACCAGCGCCTTATGGACGGTGTTCTATCAGGACTGAAAGGCGTATCAGTATTTGTCTATTTAGACGATATTATTGTCTTTTCGGCAACAATAGAAGAACACGCAGAAAGGCTAAGGGAAGTTTTTCAGAGGTTGAAGGAAGCTAATTTAAAAGCACACCCTTTGAAATGTAAATTTGCAGTAGATGAAATTGAATATCTTGGTCACATAGTAAACAAAAATGGTGTACTACCCGATCCAATAAAAGTTGAAGCAATCAGATGTTTTCCTTTACCAAAAACTCCTAAGCAAGTTAGATCGTTTTTAGGCCTAGCAGGGTACTATAGACGGCATGTAAATAATTTTGCAGAAATAGCAAAACCACTTACAGAATTAACGAAAAAATCAAATAAATTTGTGTGGAGTGACGAACAGCAACAAGCATTTGATACATTACGTGAAGCCCTTTGCAAAGAACCTATATTAAGGTATCCAGACTTCAGGAAACCTTTCCTTTTGGCAACCGACGCTTCCGGTGTAGCCCTAGGCGCCATTTTATCCCAGAAAATAGGGGATAGTGAACACCCTGTAGCTTATGCGTCAAGAACATTAAATAAAGCTGAGAGAAATTATAGTACCACTGAGCGTGAACTTCTTGCTTTAGTATGGGCAACTAAATACTTTAGGTGCTATTTGTATGGTAGACGATTTACGGCCATAACAGATCATGCAGCCCTCAGATGGCTCATGAGTCTGAAGGAACCAAGCTCTCGCTTAATGAGATGGACCCTTCGTCTATCTGAGTTTGAGTTTGATGTACAGTATAAACCAGGCAAAAAGCACCAGAATGTAGATACGTTATCTAGGACGCAGGTATTATTAGCCACAGGAAAACCGGACATAGAGCCAGATCCAAACTCATTTCGTAGTCACCAGATGACCGAACCGGAGTATTGTAAATGGCTAGAAACGCCGGAACAGTTTAGGTTAGACTCCCAAGGCATATTGTTCTATATGTCTGCCGGAAGTGAACCTAGACTGGTAGTACCTGCGATAATGAGGCCACACATTTTAAAAAATTTTCATGACACCCCTGTAGGAGCTCATCAAGGACAGAGACGTACTTACGATCTATTGAAACAAAGATTTTATTGGCCAAACATGAAAGCAGAAATAAGTGAATACATTGCAAAATGTATTTCTTGTAATGAACGTAAAACAGGAGCACACCCTGTAGCTCCACTTCAAAAGTTTGAACCGGTCCTTTCTCCATTCGAAATGGTGAGCATGGACATAGTTGGCCCTTTACCTAAGTCAACTAATGGAAATATATACATTTTGACGTTCATGGATGCATTTACCAAATATAGTGAGGCCATACCCATCCCAGACCAGACAGCAGAAACAATTGCTAGGGAATTTGTAACTAATATAGTGACACGGCACGGAGTACCAGAACGACTTCTCACAGATCAAGGCCGAAATTTTACTTCAAACTTATTTAAAGAAGTTTGTAAATTACTGGGCATTAAGAAAATTCAAACCAGCCCTTATCACCCTATGTGTAATGGTTTGGTAGAGAGAAGTCACCAAACATTATCTAATATGCTGTCTCATTTTGTTAGGAAAGACCAACGGGACTGGGATAAATGGGTCCCAATAGTCCAAATGGCCTACCGTAGCACACCGCATTCGGTTACACGGTATTCACCATACTTCCTATTACATGGTAGGGAGATGAGATTACCTTTTTCATTAGACGTAGTACCGTCATTCCCACACAAAGATATTAAAGACGACCATGTAGTTAGTTTGGCTGAAAAACTAGAAAAAGCATACAAAAGAGTAAGAAGGAACATCCAGCAGGGTCAGAACAGTCAAGCCAAAGGTTATAACGAGAGTAAAAACGTCAAGTTCAGGGTTTTTAAAGTAGGTGACTATGTTATGCTACACACCACAGCGATAAAGCAAGGTATAGCAAAGAAACTTACTAAACCCTGGGTAGGCCCTCATCAAGTCATAGAAAGGTTAAATGATGTAAACTACAGAATAAAAGCTGCTAATGGAAAAACCCAGGTAGTCCACATTAACCGATTGAAATTGTATCCTATAGGGAAGGATGTCCAAACGGGAAAATTCAGGGTAAGCGAGTCCCTGGAGGAAGGAGGAATAATCAACGAGTCAGAAACAACAAACCTCCTATACAGTGACGACTCCGAAGGTAGCGGGGACGAAACCCCAGAGCCGCCGGTGCCAAAAGCAGTTCCGACTACCCCCCAGTCAGGACCCTCTCCGGGCAGTTCTCAAAGAAGGGAAGAGAGGAAATCGACAGCACCATTAATGCAAATAAACAAGGACTTGTTTGATGAAGAAGACGAGGTTCCTCTGGCTAGGCTGCAGGAGCAACTGCAAGCTCTGAACGAACAGGTAAATGAAACCCCGCATGTTGCCATAGACCATGAGATCAACAATAAGGGAACCCACGACGCTCTGGCAAACCAAACAATTGACCCCCCAACCGAAACAGACAATGACACTCAAAATTCGAAATATAGGCTAAGATCGAGAACGGTTTATTTGTTGCAGGGCAAATACTAATAGCAGGGTTCGTCCTGTCAGCTGACCTCTCGCCTCCGAACGACCTTAAGTTAAATAAGGGATTGGTATTCTTAAAGGAGAAAGATGTTTTGCTTTCAGGAGATAAGTGGACGGTAGCTATTGATTTCAGCATGGGGTTGTATGAGGGTGTTTTGGAAAATGTATCAAAAAGTATCGATCAATTTCAAAACGTAATTAATCAACCTAATTACCTATTCCCAAATCATTTCCCTCGCATCACCACGAAGCCTAAAATTGCACTAAAAAATGCAGTAAAGCGTGCTAACAATGAAGTAAACAGAATACAAGATAAAATAGATGAAATAAACAATGAGTTGTTTTATACCGATCCAAAAGTTAGATCTAAAAGAGGACTTTTTAACATAGGAGGTACTACTCTAAAGTTTTTGTTTGGAACAATGAATTCAGATGATATGGAACGCGTTGACTCGCAAATCAGATCAATAAATAAGGCCCAGAATGAAATAGTAAATGTATTGGAATCTCAAATTTCATATATTGAACGTTTGGACGACCGAGTTAACCAAAACCGTAAAGATTTACAGGAATTTGCTTTTTTTGTAAACAAAACTTTAGAAAATTTACACAAAAGAGTAGCTGAAACTATCGGTGAAGTTTTAAACGCCACTACTATACTGAGTGACGTAGTAAACGCCCTTGCTAATTTACAAGCAATCACAGATGTTTTGAAAGAACTTGAGCACCAGATGATGCAGTTCCGAGAAGCTATTGATATTACAGCTGCGGGCAAGTTAAGTACTTATTTGGTACCTCCTCATTTGTTAACAAAAATATTAACTCAAATTACTTTATTATTGCCAGAAGAATTAACTCTTCTTTCTTCAGTAAAAACAAATACTGTGTTTATGTACTATTCCATCGTGCAGGTCCATGCCCTAGCAACAGAAAACAAAATTCGTTTGTTTATTGACATCCCTCTAAAATCTCAAGATCGTTACTTCGAGTTGTATCAAGTAAAACCTTTACCATACCAAGATCAATCCATGATAGGGTCGATTGTCATTCAGCCAGAGTATCCTTACTTAGCAGTAACCACTAACAAATTGTATTACGCCCTTTTAGAAGAAAAGGATGTCAGAAGGTGTCGTGGTGATTCCCATACATTGTGCCCCGCCGATTTTATTGTTTTTTCAGCCTCACAGCCACACTGCCTAGCAGCCTTGTTCCTAGGACCCGAGAGTCAACCCTCTTGGACTCTTCAAACATGCGATAGAAGAATTGTTGGACCGAGACGTTCGCCAGTGTGGTATAGGTTACCACAGGCGAATTATTGGGTATACAGTGTACCAACACTGACAAAATTGACAAAATTATGTAGAAATGGCACAAAATCGAACTCTCAAACAGTTTTTATTAATAATACTGGTTTGTTGCAAGCAACTGCAAATTGTTATTTTTACAATCAAAATTTTAAGTTGTTACCTCATACTTCAGGAAATTTGTACATTTCATATGAAGCTGATAAAATCATTGTGCCAGAAATAAATACAGAATTATTTACAGTAGAGGCCAATATAACTGAAGATCAATTAAATAATCTGAAACTTGAATTGCCTAATATAGACGACTTTAACACTAAAGGCGTTACTATAAAGGAATTAAAACAAAAGCTTTCTAAAGCTAGAAGCTCAATCGAGACAGCTTTAGACAAGCATGACCCGCGTTTTGATTATTTACTTATCGTATGTATAATATTGGCAATTCTTTGTGTTGCACAGGTCATACACAAGAGCTTGCCTTGCCTAGTCAAGATTATGGTCCCATTCAAGAAGGAACGCACTCAGAGCACAATGCCACTTAGCTCTGAACTAGAACAAGTAGCTGAAGATGGAACCGAGTCGGCCGCGGGTACAAGTCACAAGAGGGAAGAGTCAACAATAGAAACAAAATTTTTCAAATAAGAAACGTGTACATAATTGTTGTAAATTGCTGAAACCTAGGCTTGCTAATAATGAAAAAAAAACAAAACTGATCCTCCGCTTTATTAAATATTAAGTTTCATTGATTAGTTTTTTTTGTAATATATTGATTACTGATTTATATTGTAAATATTAAGTGAGGATAAGTATAGTTCCTTTTCTCGGTCCGACACCAGACCCCTCCCCGTAGCAGGAAGATCTGCTATACATGAACAGAAACAAAGGTATGGAGAAAGCACAGCTACCCTGGTATGGAGTTGAATCCGTAGTAGGCAGCTGTAAGCAGACCTCCCAGCATACCAATCAGAAACAAAGGTATGGAGAAAGCACAGCTACCCTGGTATGGAGTTGAATCCGTAGTAGGCAGCTGTAAGCAGACCTCCCAGGATACCAATCAGAATTAAAAGCACGTGCTAGTTTAAGGCTAGCATCGTCTTTTTCACAGGGATGGGAGTAGTGTTGGGTACCGAGGGAAGAGAATTAAGGAATTAAAATATTTAAAGTATATTTTAATTAAACATTGCTTTCATAAGTACAGTGCTTGGCAATGGTACGGATGTAAGGTGAGACTAGTACCTGATAAGAAGCACAGTCATTTCCTTTAGAGAGATATTAGTTGTAGCGAACTGAAATGGCAGACGTGGCATTCTTTCGCGCTAATGTCCAAGCGTGGGATGTGCCGATTCGGCGATACCCCGTCAGAAGACAAAGATAGAAAATCCTTGTTCACTTGAAGTGCAGGTAGATCGCCACCAGAGGCCCCCAGCTCCTAAGGGAATTGACTGTAGCGCTTCTGATCGGAACTACCAATTCACGGGCTATATAGGCCATTTCAAAGTACGCGCGATAGAACTATTTTCTGTTATCAGAGTAGTTACTCACACCGGCGTGGAGTATCAATCCGCTCAGGGTGTGGCCCCCACGCGGGACGTTAAGTTAATAAATAAGACGTTAACAACGCCGGAGGGAACAGTTTTTTTTCAAGCTTGTTGAAGTGCAACCATGGACATGGAATTTGACTACAGGTCCTTCATTTTCTGTAAGTAATAATTTTTCACATACTTAATGTTAATTTCGAGCCTAAGTTTCAGCAATGATTATTTTCTACTTAAATAATTTCTTTATTAAGAAATTAGTGTTTTTCTAAAAGCCAGCAAGTCAACATGCTGCAAAGTTTCAATAATTTCTTTATTAAGAAATTAGTGTTTTTCTAAAAAGCCAGCAAGTCAAAATGCTGCAAAGTTCCAATAATTTCGTTATTAAGAAATTAGTGTTTTTCTAAAAAGCCAGCAAGTCAAAATGCTGCAAAGTTTCAATAATTTTTTTATTAAGAAATTAGTGTTTTTCTAAAAAGCCAGCAAGTCAAAATGCTGCTAAATGGAAATAATTTTTTTGTTAAGAAATTCATATCTTGTAAATAACCAGCTACAAAGCTGATGGACTAAAGTTTTTAATAAACTTGTACCTTGCAAATAACCAGCTACAAAGCTGATGGAACTAAAGTTTTTAATAAACTTGTACCTTGCAAATAACCAGCTACAAAGCTGATGGATTAAAGTTTTTAATAAACTTGTACCTTGCAAATAACCAGCTACAAAGCTGATGGAATTAAAGTTTTTAATAAACTTGTACCTTGCAAATAACCAGCTACAAAGCTGATGGAACTAAAGTTTTTAATAAACTTGTACCTTGCAAATAACCAGCTACAAAGCTGATGGAATTAAAGTTTTTAATAAACTTGTACCTTGTGAATTACCAGCTATAGTGCTGATGGAGAGTAGATTTTTGTAGAGACAATTTTTATTTACTTTCAATACTAAATAGCAAATTGTATCTCCATTTTAAATCTTATTTGATAAACAATTTTATTTATTTTCATTAATAAATAAAAATTGTAATATTAACTTACTTTTTTTTGTAATTACTTTATATTGACAATTTTGTTCATTAGCAATAATAAACATAAATTGCATACTAATTAATATTTTAGTAGAAACAATTTCATTTATTTTATTAATAAATATAAATTGTGTAACTAAATTACAATTTTTCTTTATTGCATATAAGCAACTTTATTCACTAGTAACAATAGCATTTAGTGGAAACAACTTTTCAATATTTTCAACAATAAATGTAACGTAAGAAATGAGTAATAAAACTTAATGTTTAGAACATCCAGATTTATTCATTTATATTTAGAATAGAAATGCTAGGATGCCTAATAATTATTCCCTTTCAGCTGTGTTTAGACGAATACTTACACCAGGTACGTACAGTGTTTATTTATAAAGTGAACAGTGCAGCGTGTGAAATTATTCGATCACAAAAGTTAGGGACAATAAATCTTCTCCACATATGACTAAGCCAGCCGACCCAACTAGCCATCTTGACACTGACACAAACCCGGGTCCCCACAGTATAAATATGTGGACTAAGTTAAAATACAAACAATAAAGTACCCTGCCTATAAATGCTTTAAAAATGTTACAAATGCCATAACGTCTTGGACTCGCATTCGGGAGGTCCCAGGTTCAAATCTCATGGCCGGCCAATTTGACATGGGTTTTTCCACGGTTTCCCTAGTCAGAAAGGTAAATGTCGAATTGGATTATTTACATACCATGAATCATCCTCACCATTTCATCCTGCATCATATCCATTTAAATTGAATCGACACATGCTAAAAGGGCCTCAGTCCAAGCAACCCAGTTTGAAGAAAAACGAAAAAACTGTTTCTAAGCAACCCTATTTTTTTTAAAAAAGCTAATTAACTTTACTGGAAGGTATTTCTTACCTCAACGTTACCCTTTTTTACTATATTAACATTTTTACATGAGAACCTTTTATTGTATAAAATGCAATTTTCATGCTTAACTCAGTTTGCCATTTTTTTTGTGACTGAGGCCCTTTTAGCATGTGCCGAATCAATTAATATCTGTTGAAATTTACTCCATTAAATACACCGACAATGGAAACAATTGACAAGCAATAGTTCCATGGCCCACCCTATTGTACAGGCACAGATCACGAACTCCTGATATAGTTTCGAAGCTAAAAGGGTATTAAAAACCATAAATGATAAGTAACACCAATAGCCTACAGGTGATATGCATATAAAAAATTAAATATGAGATCATCGTCAAAATTTAGAATATTTGAGCTCTTGTATGCTTCTTGAGACCCGAAAGCTATAAAGCCAAACCAATGCTTGACAAGACAAGAAGCAGTCGCCACGGGCATCCTTTGTTAAGTATTCTCAGACTACAACTCACAGAAGAACAGTCCGTGCAAACTTGAGCAAGTTTCACTGCTTTGCTTTCATACAGCAGTGAAAACTTAAACCACAAGGAAAAAGTTACGTCTCTGACAATGTTCCAACCAGTCAAGAAACTTGCTAAGTTCTCTTCTTAAATACTCAGTTACTTCCTTTTAAGCAAATGGACGAAATATGAATATTAATAAGTTAAGATGTCACGGGGAATATCAACTCTGAATGCTAATTACCATGTTCCTCTTCTTCACAGACAAACCTGTTAGCTTTAATTAATGTCCGCCTATTTGTTTACTTGTCGTGTAGGTTTAACAAAAGACAGTACTAGGACTATATGATATAATGAAGACCTAATATTATGAGATCTGATAAGAATGAATAATGGAAGTCAGTTTCAGTGTAGTATCTGTGTTGCGGGTGTGGAAGAGGATTGTGGATAAAAAATGCTAGGGGACATTCAGAGAATAAACAAAAGTATTTCTATTGCAACCTGTGAGACAAAGCCGGGTAACTTTAGGCCCTTGTGGTCCCCATAAATCATCTGGCCGTCATTATCATCTTCATCCCATCCTCGCCTTATTTGGAGTAAGTGTGTGTGAGAATGGTGCGTCTCGTCTTATGTGTTCGTGTTGTCGTGGAGGCCCCGGTATTGAACTGATCACTCATCCGGGAATGCCTTCCGTGTCCTTGACTGCTCAGATAAGTATGTATATGATACATAGATAATCCCTCTCCCGACAGGTCGCGGCTCTATAAGGCCCGGGTGGCTTGGGTGGCTTAAAATGTCCCTAAAAAGGAGAGGTAAAACTAAGGTAAAGATAGATAAGATATTTCTATTGTATCTGTGTTTGCAAATAAAACAATACATAAATTCATATACTATACTGAAAGAGATCAATAGAACTGTAAAAACGCTACGAGACTTTGTGGTTTATGGGTTTCATGCTCGCAAGGTTCTGCTGAATGTGACGATAAGATTTAGGATGTCCTCGATTATTTGGTTGAGCGTAATTTGAATACAATATAGAATGTGTTGTGTTTGAGGTATCAACATTATAAATCTAGCTAAATTTTACCTACCACGAATTGCTAATATTTAATATATTTTCTGATTGAATGTATTGTTTCATGTTAACTTTTTACTGAAGAATGAAGAAATAACTTAGCATCCTTTTCTTTACATTGAAGTCTTTTTTTACCTATAGCAGTTATATCCCAGATTATATTTAATGGAACACATCATACGGGTTTTCATATGAAATAACGGCCTCATAAACTATGAATTACTAACAATATATTTTCTTTAGAACAACAAATATGATTAACATGTGACTTCTCATTATACAAAATTCCGCAAAGCAGCAGTGGAACAATGTAAAAGGGAATAAATATGCCTAAAATGTTAGGGCTATAACATATGGAAATATAATGAATTTGCCTAGTGTCCATGCAGCAGGCCATCCCGTCACGGTTCGAAAGAAAAAGAACAAACTAACGAACAAAATTAAAAATAAATCAACAAAAGAAAAATAACGTAATAACTTAAAACTGGTGGGTAAAATAAATGAACTTTCCTTCTTCTTTCTTTCTTTCTTTCTTTCTTTCTTTCTTTCTTTCTTTCTTCGCCTTAGTTTCACCTCTCCCTTTTAGGGACACTTAAGCGATCCAAGTCGCCCGGGCCTTACAGGGCCACGACCTGTCGGGGGAGGGATTATCTATGGATCACATATATACTATTTTGACCAGACAAGGACATGGCCTCCCCGGATGAGTGATCAGTCGAGGATTGGAACCCGGGCCCGCTGCGTGAGAGGAGCGAACGCATCCCCTACGCCACGGTGGCGGACATAAAAGAACTTAGCCTAACTGATCATATTAATACTAAATAAGTTTAATAAAATAAAAATAAAACACTAGAAAAGAACTTAGAATATTAATTGAACCAAACAGAAAAGATGACTGCAAACCTGATTTAAGTTAGAAATCGGCCTGAACCGTAGAACATCCTTATCCAGGAATCGATCTTGCTTCCTTCAATGGCACTTAAAGATTTCCTCGCCGCCCTCGGCAACTCTCAAGACCTTACGGCAAATCAAACCAAGACGCGCCCACAACACACAGGCATGAGATTACAAAACCAAAGAGCGCAAAAAGTAAACAAACGAAAATAACTGAATATACCCATTAGGCTATAAAAGAAAGATCTTGAGGGGAAAGCCACTACTACGACAAATTGTAAGTACCAAAAACGAAATTTAAAGAGCCATAGATGACTCAGCATTAATACCTTCGAAAATGTAATTTGAAGTATGTTGAAGGCTGGGAAAGTTAGAAAATGGAGTTAATGCAAACCTCCAAATGTTTCGAACCCCGTATCATCAATATTATTACTTCTAAGGCTCTCCAATTTGGCTCACAATACACAGTACCTATTATAATGAAAATCATTTTGAACATGAGTGCTTTTTATCTACTGTTTTGCATGAAATGGCCCAAGTACTCTGGTTAGTACGTCTTGCCTACTTTCTAACGCTGGAGGTTCTATATCAACCTTTTCTTCTCTAAATTCCATAAATGAATTAATAATTTTGTCATAAATGTATTTTCTAATTTTAACCGAAACATTTAAATGTACTGATATTATTTTATTTAGCGTCAGTTTTCCTACTTAATACTTTAGTGGTTACATATATGAAACCCAACATTATGACAAAAGGTGTAAAGAATTCATCATGAATGTTAAATTCCCATGTTGTATTGAAATTCAAAGTAGCTAGGTAGGCCTATTATATACTATCATATGTAATCAGGCTATTGTTTAGACCCGTCCCATAACATGCACATATTCAGATGAACTAAACTATTCTATACTATTCTATACATCGCAGAGTGAATTCAAAGCACATTTACAAATTTTGTATGTATATTCCTCGTATGAAACAGAGGGCATTTTGCATGCTCCATTATGATATAAAACAAGCAAAACCAAACTTCAGCGTCCTCCATATCCCACCAACATGTTTAAGTTCCTGTAGCTGCTGAAATTTGCGTTGATATGTCGCCGAATGTCTTAATAATTTAAATTACGTATCAGTCAAGAAAATGAGCCTATTGACAAATTGAAAGATCTTAAACACGTAATATGATCCATGTAGGCCTACAGTTGCTTGGGAAATAAGCTGAGTAATAATAATACCATTAAAACTAAAGTTATTAATAATAAAGAATTTATTGGGCTTAAATACAACTTCCTATATGTTCTTAAACAAATCTGAAGTAAAGAATATAAAGTATTCCGACATTGTACTACTTATGCCCATAAAAATATCCGTACTTAAAATACCAGTAATTAAAGAAGCCTTAGTCATATATTGTACAGAATTTGTTGAATTATATATTTTCTTGATCTAGCGGTGGCCTACAGGTAGCGTGCCCGCCTCTAGATCCTAAGGTCGCGGATCAAACCTTGCCGCGGTCGATGCGTTTTTCAGGACTTTTAATATCCTGGGCACGGAGTCCTTTGGGAAGGACTTTAAGCTGAGGGGCCCGTGTCGTAGATTTACGGCTTGTAAAAGAACTCCTAGCCTAAATTAGAGCCTCTGGACAAAATGTTCAACCCTTTTACGTCCAAGTAATACCTTAGTTTCCGGTGGGGGAGCTGTGAACCGATGGGCTTACCACCTGCCCCTCTGCCATCTCTTGGAAAATAAGCATAACAAAATTCACAGAGATAACAGAAACCTCCAATTGGAGGCCCTTCACTAGGGATAGGAAATCTAGACGGATTCTTGGACCAATTATTTATTCAATGAATATTGCAAAAGATCTGTGGGGGTTATAGGCCTATGTTGAGCTCTTTTATTGAAATAGGCATTCTTAGCCTATCTGGCCTATCTCCTCTACTGTCACAAATAATTTAAATAATTCAATGAATTGTACTGATGTGCATAGTTATTCCACAAGAGCTATTTCTAACATATATATATATGAACAAATGTAAATATACAATGATCGAAAACAGTTTTCACTACATATCTATGAATATTTTCAATAGTCTCCCAATAAGAGGAATCTCCCTATACCGGCATTCATGAGGACAATCCGGAACTAAATGATGGTCAACCCCGTTTATAATACAAATGAATTTTATAGGTTTACTGGATGGTAATTTATTTTAATATACACGTACATGTCCATTCTAGAGATATGCTGAATCCATTGATCTCTGTAATTGCATATTTTTTCTTCTAATGATATAAGTCTTTCCGTATATCTTCGTTCTTAAATCTATCTAACTTGGTGAAACCTTTAACCGATCTAAGGAATTTCATTTCTGCACCTTGTATTTTTTATATCATTGCATGTGATAGTCCAAGTCTCGGATTCGTATAATACAACAGGCACTGACATTACCGTATGAAATTTTATCTGAGTCTCTTTCCTTGTTTTTCCTTTGAGTCTTCTATTTATTGTGCCGCATATATGTTGAAATTCAGGAAGTCTATTCATATCAATCACTAGTATATTTAGAAGTGACTTCCGCTCCTAGGTATTAAAAACTTGTAACCTGTTCTATTGGAATGTCGTTCAAGGCAATTTTTGGTCTTACACTATATTTCTCATGAAAGCTCATTCTTTTTGTTTTTTGTGTTGAAATTTTAAAATTATACATTTTACTGATTCTCTCCGATTCATAAATTGCTTTCTGGAGTTCATTTTCAACCGTATTGAAAAAATTCTCAACTATAGATCAAGAGGAAGGAGAGACCTGGGACGACCTAGTAAAAGATGGACAGATGCAATGTGAAATCGGAACAGACTGGAAGCCTAATCCTTGTATTGAAGAAGAAGAAGAAGAAGAAGACATACATGTCTACGGTCGATTGAATCTATCAATGTGCGTCGATATAGCCAACGAAGAATAATGTACGAAAAATTGGGTAAGATCGCTAGGATAAATCTATTTAACGTGGAGTAATTGTAATTTAACCTTGTAAAGTAATTTTGAAAGGTATACACCGATTTCTTTTGTAAACTAGTAACCTTAATGAAAGAAACCTTAACACGAATATTTCAGAAAGTTTGTGCAATGTATTTTGCACCATTCTTTTTTGTAAAATTCAGAATATTATTAGTGCTCTGCCAAAGCATTCTGTACGTGTAGAATGGCCGCTCCAGGAAGCCATATGGGGAATTTTATGGAGACCTTAATGTGGAGCGCAAAAACCCTTGTACTTCCATCCAAGCGTATCCTGCAACGTTGGTCTCATCAGTGCTAATGAGAGGCGTCATAAAAACTGTGCGGACAGAAGAGAGGAGAAGAGCAAGTGGAGCTTGTTTTAGCATTTGCGCTTGATGATAGAGGAAAGCTACTACACCTATTCCAAGATTAATTTATACAGGCTATATTTTGTGGAATGGACTCAGTTGTATTGTTGGAGCGAAGCCAGGGTTAGTTCCCATTTCCCTGAAATGGACGATTATTCGAATCATCATTAAATCGCTTAACCGATTTCTACAAATATGGCATAGTTATTGATTTCGACCGCTAGGTAATGGATATAATTATACATAAATGATAATAATTATTATTTACAAATTGTGTCATATACTCAACATACGCGAATAAAGTTTGTCTCGTTTTATTCACAGCCATCGGGATTTCGCTAGGTAAAAATTAATTGACATAGGTAATCCCACAAGAGTTGACGAGTTTACTGATAGATTCGCGACTGCGAGTTGGATTTATTAAGACTATTCCATGAATAAAATGTAACGGACTATATAAATAATAATTACTTTCGTGCCTTGTTGTATAAAAATAAAGCTACCAGTTGGGAGATCACGGCATACTGTGAATCAACCATCCATGAATCGATTCGAGCTACCGTGGTATAATACAGTGGTACCGATTGTGCACATAAGACTTAGTTTACTTCAGTCAAGTAAGTTAACAGCAGAACAGAATAAAATCACATGAACTGGCTTGCACAGAATCGAAATTGTGTTCTTATTCAATGTACATTTCTATTAAGCTTATTTCAATTTCCAAACAAGTTATGTTGTATAAAATAATCTGATTTCGTGGCCCCTAGTGGCAGTAGTGACTATTAATCACTGCACACTGATACTCGCGTCTCCAGTAACGAGCAGCTGATTTTACCGCGATAAAATGCCATGGTCCTGATTCCTACAAGAATATCGTAAGATAAACGGCCGTGATTGGTCTATACCCGAGGAATTGCTAAACGTTATTGGTCAATATCAAACACGCGGCGTATGAGTGGGATAGTCTGTATAATTTACTTTTTTCTGCGCTAGCTTTTAACACGTACATGCGAGATGATAATAACAACATTGTCCGAGAAATTTCGTCACTTCCCAAGCCTCATGGACCAATTTCGTAACGAATGCTATTTTTCGTGACTCGAACTGAATGGCAGTGCAGTAGTTGGCAGCAAATAAGCATGTAAACGACGAGCAAGCACGTGTTCCTAACATTGAGTTCTTAGTAGTTCATGTGTTAAGATGAAAACAAGTATTATAATGTTCTGTTTAACACGAAAGGATATAAATAGTATACATGGACATTTTGATGTTCTTACTTTCTATATTTATCAACATCGCCCAATTACAATCTGTCGTTCACTTCACTTCATGTGTGATTATGTGTTTATTTTTACAAAGTGTACAGGAATAGCCTAAGCTCTTTGGTCTATTACTTTTAACATCGGCCTTTAACGATTTTGGCTATAAATAAATAGTTTTAATGGGAAATGACTGAATTCTCAGACAATCACATTTTTTTCTAATTTACTTCACTGGCCGTAACAAAAATGGAAAGAGGAAATACGAGTACGCCTCTCTTTCCAAAGAGGAAATACGAGTATGCCTCTCTTTCCATTAGCCTGTAAATACTGAAAACCTTCGCCCTACAGGTGTGTATGTGTATGATGTATGTGGAAGTATTCATATTACCTTTTCAGTAAAACCTTATTAACTTTTACTTTATTAATTTTTGCTTTATTAACCTAACTTTTATTATTAATATTAATTGTTAATACATCAAAAGATTATCCGAATGAGCAAGTGCTCGTGTTCGGGTTTAGTTATTTATATTACACAATTAATACAAAATTAAATACATATACGTAAAACAAGGTATAACTGTAGCAAAAATCAATACCTAGAAGAAAACAAAAGAACAGAAAATACACAAAGTGGGAAGAACAGAATTGAAATCCTGAGTTATAAATAATAAAATGGTTCTTTAAATATTACACAGTGAATAATTCATTACACAGTGAAATAGATTATAACCTATTAAATAAGATTTTTAATATAATTATCAATTTTTTTGTTATTTACTATTTCTGGAGGTGATCCAATCATGGAGTAATGGAGTCTTGGACCACAATAATTATTGATATCTTTAGATCCAGAAGAGGTGAAGTATTTTGGTTCCATTAAAGGCAAGGTATTATTTCTTCTTGTTTTGTAGTTATGTGGATCAGATAGGCCTACGTGTATGTTAAGATTTGTGAAAGTAAGTTTTAAGCGTTTCATTTTCGGGGTATTCTGTAGACAGGATTGAAAATCGCACTGGATCTGATATTAGCAATATACTTTAATTCCAGAAGACATCAGCATTGCATGTGTTTGGATGTCATAAACGTATGGGAGCAGAAAAAATAACAATTTGTAAATTTGAGTTTACGATAGTCATATATACAGCAGAATTCATAATTAAAAGGAAATAAAAATAGTGAAGTTGGAAATGACCTGATATTCCTCAATGTGATGTCATAACAGAATGGGAACACGCAGCTGACTGACATATCACCTCATTAGCAATGCACAGTCAATAGGAATCGCATTCACATTTTATTCACATATTAACTATGAATGACTTATATTTTAACATGCTGAACTCAACTGCTAGTGATTATTTTCATCTTTAAAACCGCGTGTAAAGGAAATTCTGGACAAATGACTGTAAACAGGCGTATTCTATTCCGGTATTGAATAGAGAAAGTCATGACTAAAAGAAAGTCAGATTTTTCAATTCAGTTGTGTTTATACTCCTTTTAGCTGCAACGCTATATCAGGAGTTAGGGATGCGTGCCTATACAGTACGGTAGGCCATGAAACTATTGATTGTCAACTGTGGCATCCAGTGAGAGAGTGGGCTAAGCCAAAAAATTTCAAATTTGAGTTACTATCATCTCTGTGTAGTACATATAGTCGTGTAACTGTAAACCTAATATTAAAGGTTTGTGTGGGTTCTTTCCTTATCTATTCTTGAAAGACAATTTTCATAAATTAAGGGAATGCCGTTTCTCCAGTGAGAGAGTGGGCTAAGCCAGCTCGGAAGCATTATGCAGGGCGCGGTAATGGTCCAGTCACAGGTAGGCCTACTTTTACCTGGAAAAAGGTCCGAAGTTAATAATTTTTTATATGTTGTGTGTGGGTATTCTGTGGTGTAAAATCCAAGTCTTCCAATTCGATAACCCTGTGTGAACTTCACGGCAGCCTAAAACCTCGACATTTTTAGGTTTTTGTAGTATTTTCCTTATGACTAGACAACGCCTTATAACTAAAACATTTAATTGCAAAAGTTAAAGAGCATTACATTTTATACCATTTTCATTGTTTAACCGTTTTGAAGTAAAACTTCTTTCTCGCGGTTGGGGTAAATCGGAAAAATCAGTCACACTAAAACGAAATCAGTCACGAAATCAGTCACAAAATCAGTCACAAAATCAGTCACACTCAAAACTACTCGGAGGTTGATTACCACGCAAATCCAAAATTAAAAACTACAAATTTCCAAAACTAAAAAAAAAAAAATTTAAACATCCAAAAATTAAAACAATAAACTCAATGATTGAACTCAATGATTAAGCTTATCCAAAATTTAAATAAATTATCCGACATTGGTAAAGTGTGTTAAAACCACCGCCTTCTCGAGAATTACACTGAATCTTTCTTTTCGTTTGACTGTGTACATTTTGAAAAAAGTTGAACAGCACTAGCCACCGCCTTCTCGAGAATTACACTGCATCTTTCTTTTCGTTTGACTGTGTACATTTTGAAAAAAGTTGAACAGCACTATAATCAACAAAGTCGTAGCAGAAAACGCATACGATTTTAAACGAAGTGCATGATAGAACTGATACGTATGAACCTATATTAAAATCTATTTTGCCTTATGCAAACTATAAATCTCATAAAAAGGCACACACAGACTTTAAAAACCCGAAATCAATTGCAGAAAGAGCAAGAGGATACCGTGAGAGGATAAAAGTGACAAAGAACAGGAAAATTGAAGAAAATACATGAAGTGTAACGGCCAAAACAGCAGCAGAACGCAAGAGAGAAAGCCGATCACGAAGAATAGCATTAGAAAATGCTCGTGATGCATCAGTAAGTGAAGTGCATGAAAGAACTGATACGTGTGAACCTATGGTAAAATCTATTTTGCCTTATACAAACTATAATTCTCATAAAAAGGCACACAGACTTTAAAAAACCGAAATCAATTGCAGAAAGAGCAAGAGGATACCGTGAGAGGATGAAAGTGACAAAGAAAAGGAAAACTGAAGAAAATACATAAATAAATAAAGTTTTACTTCTGTCGCGTGGCGTTCCACGCACCCTTTTTTTTTTAAACCAAATACGTACCGAGATATGGCGCTTCAAAGTTTTGAAAAAATTTAAAAATATCGAAAACCTGCGGAAGAAAACCTGAAGAAGGTGTCTAAGGGTTGGCACTGTGGTCTGAAGTTAATTTTTGTAAACACTTTGAAATGTGTAAATTCTGATAAGAAGAAATAAATCAAGTGTTAAGATGACATTTTTTTCTCATTAGAAAGCCAAAACAAATTTCAAAATATCTCGATACCGTTATTTCTGGCTTAGCCCACTCTATCACTGGATGCCACAATTGTTTCTATTATTGGTGTATTTTTATGGAGTAAATTTCAACTGATAGGCAATTAATTTAAATGGATATGATCCAGGATGAAATGGTGAGGATGAGTCATGGCATGTAAGTATCCAATTCGACATTTGCCTTTATGACTGGGGAAACCATGAAAAAACCCATGTAAAATTGGCCGACCACGGGATTTGAACCTGGAACCTCCCGAATGCGAGTATAAGACGTTACCCTCTCGGCCACCTCGCTGGGTTTTTATAATTTTGTCTGTGCTTATTCCATTTTAAATTATAGTAAATAATAATTATTGAAAACTAAACTAAACTCCGTGGCACTACATCCCTGGAGGGACTTGACCTACCAGCCGACCGTTGCGTCATCTACCACAGGCAGATGGCAGGATTGGGAGCATGTGGTCAGCATGTCGACACCCAGGGCCGTTAATGGTGGTTTTCATTACCGGAGCCGCTACTTCTCTATCAAGTAGCCCCTCAATTTGAATCACGAGGCTGAGTGCACCCCTACCAGACCTCCCTACCTCAGAAAAATCCGAGGAGGTATCGGGGATCAAACCCAGACCGACGGATCTGTAGTCAGCTAACCACAAGACCACGCAGGCGGTCAAATGATAATTATTGCTAGGTACTTTACCAAAGTTGGCTTTAAAAAATACAAATTATTTTGATGTGTAATAATTATGTAGTTTGTGTATGCAGGACAACAGAAGTGACGATTTACACGCATTGAGGACAGACAATACACTGAGCAAGCGCCACTCGCATTCATAATAGATGGAATGTTTTGACATCGGTAATTAAACACTCGCCAATCAGAGCAACTGAATGGTAGAAATTATTGCTGCAATATGTCCCTGCTAATTACCATGTGATGTGCCAAAGCATTCTTCAGAGCAATGCTTATTCAACCCGACTGTATAGTATTCACATTAATTATAATACATCCAATAAACATACAGTTTTGTTAGTAACTTACCATGTTAAAATAAAAAGCATGAAACAGTGACCAATCCAGTATAAGAGTGCCCGGTATTACAACCAATCGCAAGTTTTATTGCTTTATTTCTATCACTTTCATTTTATCACAGCTGCGTGCAATTTTGCATTGATATAATCGGAAGGACTGAACACTCACAACAACAGCTGACTACCAAGCGCGAATATTGCCGATGACGAAAGGATGTTTTGCAGACGACAAGGCAATAAGTATGTTGACACACTTTACTACACATCTGGAATATATAGTGACAGTAACTCATATATTTTATGAATTGTAGTTCAGCTTCCGAGGCAGAGTTAATTTCTCTTGTGATATTGTCTTTAAGTTCTTCTAACAGTATGTGACTATTGTTTATGAGAAATAAAGTGTATAGGTCAATTTCCCATACATTAGAAGAACTTAAACATAACATCACAAGAGAAATGAACTCGGAAGCTGAACTTATGAGCGTGAAAGAAAATTTCCTAAGAAAGGTGCCAGTATTGTGTGGATGCAAGAGGAGGACATTTCGAACATATCTTGTGATGAGATACGTGGTTATTTTCATAGGTAATCCCACGAGAGCTGACGAGTATATCGTCAACTCGAGTTGGATTTATTAAGACTATTCCATGAATAAAATGTAACGGATTATATAAATAATAATTACTTTCGTGCTTTATTGTATAAAAGCAATACTAGCAGTTGTGAGATCACGGCATACTGTGAATCAACCATTCATGACTCGATTCGAGCAACCGTGGTGTAATCAGTGGTATCAATATTGCATATTTATGACACAGTTAACTTCATTCAGGTAAGCACCGTAAGCTAACAGCAGAACAGAATAAAACCACTCGAACTGGCTTGGACTGAATCGAAATTGTGTTCTTAATCAATGTACATTTCTATTATTTAAATTTTCAAACAAGTTATGTTATATAAAATAATCTGTTTTCGTGCCGCTTAGTGACAACATCTGACTATTAATCACTGCACACGGATACTTGCGTATCCAGTAACGAGCAGACGGTTTTATCGCGGAAAACACCCTGACCCTCTTCTCCATTCCTACAAGAATATTGCAAGATAAACGGCCGTGATTGGTCTATATCCGAGGAATTGCTAAATGTTATTGGTCAATATCAAACACTCGGCGTAGGCCTATGAGTTGAATAGACATTGTAATTTCAACTGTAACTGCGAGAACCTGAATCATTACACCGATCGCGGCTTTCTTTACGTAGATATTTCGCCCGATCGCTCGGGAGTTGGATCTGTGCCCGCCGCGACTCAGAAACGCGCGTCACTGGCCAACTCTTGCGTGGGACTCACTGTATTTTATTCTGATGTAGTTCTTTTTTCTCGCTCTACACTGTTCATTTTCAAATTGTTTGTAAGAGATTAATATTTTTAATTTAATATGATTAATCCTTCGTTAACATTTGGCGATCCAATGAGCTGGCAGGATAGGTATCACATTGTACTTCGGCCTCCAAGCTTGCGTCTGCAGAGTTCATGTATGCATGGAAACTTTCCGATACTTCTGGTTTCTTATAGTGTTTTTTTTATTATTTATTTGAAGTTTACATTGAATTTCCTTATCATTTGTGTCTCACACCGGTCATGGGTATGGCAATATCTTATTAGTGTGAGTTCAAGTCCAATCACATGGCCTATGTATAACGCTCAGGCGTAGGTGAGCGACGAAAGGGGTGGAGTTTCATTTGAGTCTTTGTTAAGGCACCTGTCACAACGAATTTCTGGACCAGCCCCTGGATTAGTCCGACTTTTTAATGCTTTGATGTGAAAACATTATCCTATGAACACAAGTCTGTTTCAGATTCAGGAGCGAAGGATTAGGGAAATAGACATTAAGATGAAATTGACACATATAGTCATTTTAAAGGACATGGACAGCAAACAGACAGTTATTTCCCTTAACGACAAGGTTAAGAATAATTATTCCGAAATCATTGTGCTCTCTCAACGAATCTAGAGGTTCTTTGCCGTATTTGCCAACACGAAAAATAGCCAAGAAGCAGGGGTGGAGATTGGGCATGGAGAAACCGGTTTATATTATTATATTTATTTTGTTGCACTGCAAGTGGGTCAACAACCCGGTGGCAGTGTTCCAATAAAAATTAAAAATATATAATCTCTTTCCATTCGAAACTATAGCATATAAAAATTACATACTGAGAATATTATAGGAAAAAAAATATTATTATACATTTATCACATACCCTATTCAATATATTTTTTAAAATGTTGGCGTTAGCAGGACACGTTTCGAAGATTTCTCCAAGTAAATCATTCCAATCCTGAACCCCTTTATTTAAAAATGAAAATTTGGCAATATTTGTTCTCTGAGATCTACCCCTTATTTTGTGTTTGTGATCCTTCCTACTTTTATATTTGTTTAGAATTCCTTTTCCAAGAAAAACCACTACTCATCATATAGGAAAGATTCGGAGCTATCCTGAGCTCCATTCTCGCCACAAACACAAATTAAACACGACTTAAACGCTTGTTATCCTAATCGGACCGTTTTCATTTTCCATATAAAGTAATAGGCCTATTTTGGTAATTTTTATGGTATTGGTTATGTTTTGGTCAAAACTGTAATTTAAAATCATATTTCACTTATAAATTCCGTAAAGGAGCATAATTATAACGTACTTGCACTAAATGGTTGAGTTAAATTTGAAAGTTATGTCATTAATTTAATATTTATGGCCAATTAATAGGTAACTTAATCTTAACACTAATACAATTGTTCATATGTCATAGGGACAGGCCTGAACTACGTAATATTATGGAGCTGATGAAACGAGCATACAGGAGAAAATCCTTTAATTTATAAGTTTATTAGAAGTACAACTCTAAATGATCTGTAAAAATGTTAAAAAGTGATTAACTGATTGAATTCGTGTGACGTAATAATTTAGTGTAATTAAACGTTTTAGTTGGAACATTAATTTTTAGAAAATATGTTCTTTTATTAGGTCTTATATAGGATTTTTTAGTCATATTTAGTCATTGTGAGGGCATACTTGCCATCACATTTTCCGCTTTTTTTAGGTAATAAACATCCGATCCCTACTTATTAACTTCATGTCCGACAACGATTTGTCGTTTATGACTCACAATATAACTAAATATTGTAACAATCGTTATTAATTAATGGTTAATCCACCGCTGTGGCTCAGGGGATGCGTTCAATCCTCTCACGCAGCGGGCCCGGGTTCGGTCGGAAGAAGTTACCTAGGTGAGGTTTTTTCCGGGGTTTTCCCTCACATGTGAGACAAATGTCAGGTAACTTTAGGTCCTTGTAGTCCCCGGATATTATCTGGACATCGTTATCATCTTCATCCCCATCGCCATGTTCGAGTGAGTGTGTGTGTGTGTGTGTGAATGGTGTGTCTCGTCCTGTGTTCGTGTTGTCTCGGAGATGGCCCCGGCATTGGGCTGATCACTCATCCGGGGAGGCGCTCCATGTCCTTGTCTGGTCAATAAAGTATGTTTGTGATCCAAAGACAATCCCTCTCCCGACAGGTCGTGGCCTATAAGTCTTGGGCGGCTTGGGTCGCTAAAAAAATCCTAAAAGGGAGAGGTTAAACTACGATAAAGAAAGAAAAGAAAGAAAGAAAACATCCGAACCCTAGTCATTAACTTCATGTCCTACAACGATTATGACTCATAATAAAGCTAAATATTGTAATAATCGTTATTAATTAATGGTTAAATTAGGAGGAGTATGAGTCTTAAATTGCAAAGGAAGAGGAAAATAACATTTTAACTCTCTACTTGTCTACAAGCGTGAGAGATAGGGCGTTTGCTAATTCATTTACATCAGTTACTGCATCAGGTAATTTATTTATTCCCGCAACTTCCCACTTCCGAAACAAATAAAATTAACTAAATTACCATTGCAATTGTAATTTGCAATTACTTTGAACGTAGGCTACTGAAGATTAACATCATTGAAAATAGAAAGTCCTCTTGCAATGGAATTTACGATTTGCTTTTGGAAACTTAACTATTATTTCTCATTCAGATTCTGAAGAGTAATTAAGCATCACTCTTTCATTATTGAAAAGTTTTCTAAGTTTGTTAAAGAAGCAGACTCTCTGACGTTACCCCCAACCGGCACGAGTTGTAAAATCTTCTGAGGCCGGAAAAGTATCTTGAATACGGGGGGGGGGGGGGGGGGGGGGAGAGAAGGAGAGAAGAAGAGAATATAAGTAACATTGAATTATTTCTGTACAGCCAGAAAATCCAAACAGGCGTGTAGAAATTCATTTATTTGAAACAATAGCTGAAAGCTTCAGGCCTGAACAAAATTGAATTATCATGACATTAGACTTATGGACTGAAAGTCTATTGAATTGTTTACTTAATGACTTATCACTAACTTGAATGACATTGACTCACCCATAAATTGCGTATGACAGGAGATTTCAAACGATACCGCCACCGGCAGCAATGCTTGCAGTCGCGCGTTCTTGAACTGCTCGTGTAACGTTACCAATTTTCTCCCGATCTTGATGGATTTGCTCGGTGTTGGCATGAATGCGTTGTACAAATTGCTCGAGGTTCAGAAGATTTCGCGCTGTCCATTAATATTTTTATAATTTTCTACACAACTATCGAATATCGGACGTATGTACATATGAACTTTTTTAATTAGTATAACGTGAAAAATATTTTCCAGAATGTTGTCCATTCTTTGTGAATCACCCTGTGCCTAGTTTCAAAAAATGCTATTAAAAAGCAAATAAATACTACGTTAGCAGTTTCCAATATGGCTCATACAGTAACACTTCTGCTACCAGAATTGACGTGGTATCGAGAACTGCAATTAATTATTAAATTAACGTTGGCTACTACTGAGAGAATATTTTCCGTACTGTTCATGATAATAGTAAGTTTAAGAAATAGATGAGAATGTTTCATCCCTGTGCTAAAGTGTTTTTCCCTTTAGCATTAAATTAAAATCAGGTAAACTGGTGTAACAAAATGATTTTGTTTAATCAGTGATAACTGCAATTATGATATGCAGAAAATAATTTATTTTTCTAATGGATTTCCCAGTTAAGTTCCAGATCGATTCAGTAAGCAACGCTTTCGGAAGAACAAAGGTCTACAGTTTGATAAGCCTATGTGAAGGAATACGAGGGTAGTAGTGTTATTTGTCATAGCAAACTGTATTGCAACTTCCAAAGCAGCATATGAACACTGTAAAAAATATGCTGTCATGAGAACTCATTTGCATTTGATGAATTCTGTCTAATATATTACCATAAAATAGACACTAAAAAGGGCATTACTACAGTACCGGTCAACCGATTTGGTCCAAAACAACTAGACGTCTTTCCATGGACGTTATAAATGCATATAGCCTATGAAGTTTCATGAATATCCAATAAAGCGTATTTGAGTTATCGCGCGTATTATTCTGGCACTTAATAATTCAAAAGCGAGAAATTTATTTGAAAAGTCGGCATAGTAACGACACATCTATAAAAGTATATTAAAAACTATATTTTTAAATTCTTATACAGGGTGTTAATGAATAACACAGATATATTTTACCTGTGTATACAGGGGACGTAGACAATGAACTTTTATTAGGAGATTTTTGGTCTAAGACGTAAAATGTGAATGCTACAGGGCGTTAAAGTCATTACAATTTGGTGCTCATAAGTCGATAATGAAGCGAAATAGTGTCAAAATTTTCATTAAATTGACTTCATGCCTTCTTATTGATCGATAAAAACCAGTTACTTAATCATTCATTAACAGGTATATTAAAATTTAGAGATCTCGTAATCTGCAAAATTTACAGACTAATCACATCACTGGCCGCCACTGCATTAGTTCTTCTTTTTTCATTAGTACAGTATTAATAAAAAAAGTTCCTTTGTTTCAAATGTTAGAAGTCAGTGGTGGCCATGCTCTCTGAGATTTTATGCTGTAACAGGAAGAATTGAATCCACAGAGCAAAAATCTCCTAATAAAAGTTGCTTTTCTATGTCCCCTCTATACACAGGTGAAATATTTCGGTGTTATTAATTAAAACCCTGTATAAAGTTATTGAACCTGCTAAAGAAATCTTTATGAAGACGCTAAGATTATATCAGTAAAAAAGGCTTAGCAACTAAACGACAAATATTACACATCAGTCGCGGCTCGTGGTTTAAAACGAGATTGTACTGCGTATACTAATTCATAGGCCAACAATTAAGATAAAGAAAATATTTAGTGTAGAGTGTGATCTCGTCGTTTTAAAAGCTACTGTGAAGGAGTTTCAAGGGATGAGAATGGCAGAACTTATGACAAAGCACCTCCAAAAGTAGAGAAACGTACAAAGAAGAAGGATCAGCATTTCTTTTAAACTGCAAGAACCTTTTATTGTACGTTTATGTCCCTCTGATTATAATATAACTTTGTTTTATTATGTTGACTTTGTTTCTTAAGAACACAATTTTTTTATTATTGACTACATACAATGTATAATAATTTAATGTATGTAACATAAGATAAAACATACAATATCTTGTAAGATATAAGATATAACATAAGAAAATTATTTTTAGTACATGTTCCGCAAAACAGCTGCTTGTTGGACTGTTGTTGTTGTTCTGTCTTATTTTACGATGGCGTTGGTGACTTCATTGACCTTATACCGTCGGGTTAGAGGTAGACTACTCTGAGTTTCACATGTACTTTGTTCCGTTATGCTTTTCTTGGAATTTTTATAAACATTACTTATTTGGACAGTTCAGTAAATATTATGCTATATTTCTATGCGTCTTCATAGTTTCATCTTGCATTTTTTGAGATGGTTGAGTAAAATCTGAAGGACGTGCTTTTTCGGAACGCGCCGAAAAGTAACACTTGACCAAAACTGAAAAATCGAGATGGCTGTGACCAGTCATACCAACCGTAACAGGGTTTTAAACAAAATACTTGACCATAAAACAACAAATATAAGGCAACATTGTTTCTTTACGTTACTCACAAACTTTACCATTTTTTACAAAACACTTAATAATATAACAACAAATATAGGACTAAGCCAACATAGCTATATTATTCATAAGAAACCGGGCATTGCCATTTACATCCACATTTCGTATTGGTTCACAGCATAGGATACAGATGGCTGTGAGAATAATATGGCGTCAATGGCTGACTATGCTTTCTATAATTAATTATACGATATTTTTATTCCATTTCAAATAGGCTAATTTAAGCGCTTTTACTAAAAATATGGTATGCACCACGTACGCAAAAGCTTTAGTGGACTCATCCAATATTTCGGCCTCGGCTTACTCCTCGGCCGCAATACTAGGTTAGTCCAGCGTTATTTTGCGTACTTCATACATAAATAGCTATTATCATCTTATTTTCATAAGATAACACTTTGTAGACAGTCTAAGGCTGCAAATTGCATACATTTTAATAATATTGCCCTCAATGGAAGATTAATAAAGAATAAAGATGCCGATGCCTAATGCAAGAATTGTATCTTTAAAAAATATGAAGTCGTTTCGAAATTATTACTGAAATGTAAGACTATTTAAAGACGAATTATATGATCAGATAATTTTTTAATAATAATATTATTATACAGTAACTGATATATTAATTTACGGACGAATAAAACATTATTGCGTTTACTACTAAAATATTCCTTCATTGTTTCCATAACTCTATTTTACTCCATGTTCTGTTTGCTGGAATTCAATCTAAAGCTGTGGTTCCCAACCTGTAGAAGTCTGTGGTCCACTCAGCCCGAAAATGAATCATGTAAGGACAACCCCCACCCCTACCATCCCCCTATCAGTTGTAACACTTGAACATTTGAAGAAAAAATAACGAATGACCACTCCCATTAAAGGAAATTGATTTCCCTACAACTTCTTTTATGATAGAATTCCTGTAAACCTACGGGCTGAAGTGACAAAAAGCTTGAGGCGAAAGAGCGTTTTTGGGTCAATCTATTAGAAATGTACCAAATTGAATAAAATTTGTTGCTAAACAATTTGGATTTTCCTAATTTTTTTTTTTTTACCAGTTACTCCCCAGTATTAGGTGAGTTCAAAACTATGGTGAATCTTTTTTTGGCTCATACTATTTTTTTTGGCGGCCATTTTAAGTTTGCTTTGTAACTGCTTTTCGGCCAAAAACATGTTTTGCACAAATGTATGTAACTCTGTTAATTTAATAGATAACAAGACAAAATAAAAATCAAAATTATCAGAATGATATCCTCTAGATTTTTGTTCGAACATAATATTACCTAAGTAGTGAGGGAAGTAAAGACAAAAATTAACTGCTACAAACTGAAAATTAACTTAAAACGGGAGTTTTAGTGCCGAAAAATTATTAAAAGGAAGAAAGACTTGCCTTTAATTGTTTGCTTACCATAGGAATACTTGCTATAGAAGTATCAAGCTTGAGAACTTTACTCTGTTTTAATACAATTTTCAAAAATGCCGAAAAGCGTATTTTGGCAATATTTGAAGGGCCGGAGTGAAAAATTATGAAATTTATACATAGGCCTATAACACTTCTTTACGATATAAAGCTGTGATAAAAATTTGGTGACTGAGACACAACTGGTTCCACAGTTGGCATCGAAGTTGGCCAAAAATTGCGTTATATCCTACGCACACGAAATTTAACGGTAATTTAATAGTAAAAATCCACAATGTAAGCTTGAATAAAAAATTTTTGTTAACCTAAGTTTGTTACACAAAAGAGTTGTATATGTAGGCTACATTTCATCAGTTAGCATGACAAATTTATAATTTCCTCAAAGTGTTGAAGCTTCACTTCAACACAATTGAAGTCGCAGAATTCCTCAAGAGCATCTTCCGCACACTTGAATAAAACTTATTAAATATGTATTTACAATCTAAATATTCCGTGATATACCATTAGGTAAAACACGGATTGTATATAATTCTTTAAATAAAAAAAATAAAAAAGTGTTGAAGAGTGTTGAAATTTCGGTGCATAGTTGGCCAAAAATTGCAAACTATGCACCGAATTTTGTTTAATTCATTGTAATTTTTTGTTAATTGCCTAGTAGTTTATACATTTAGTATTCTTTAACGTTATATGGTGAAA
Source organism: Ectobius pallidus (assembly GCA_964059195.1). Classification (NCBI taxonomy): domain Eukaryota; kingdom Metazoa; phylum Arthropoda; class Insecta; order Blattodea; family Ectobiidae; genus Ectobius; species Ectobius pallidus. The sequence goes on along the minus strand of CAXKWD010000007.1, from coordinate 11,271,537 downwards.
ATCATTATACTATTTTTGATAATTGATAGATTTTTCATACTTTTAACTGATAAATTAGCTGCAGAATTTTAAACCCCTAAAACTCGGCGATGGAGTTCTCCGAAATAACATACAAGTTATGCTAACGCACGACTATTGCTAAAAGCAATACGTAAATCCTTCCAGATTTTCGGCTACTTATTTTTCTTACACATACGCAATAAAAAGAAATAACTTAAAAAAAACCCTCCCTCGGGTTTTGTATTGACATTCCAAACTAACTTATGAAGAACTTTCGATTTTCAAACTCTGGGTCCTTAAACTGAAATGAAGAAAGACTTATCACACTCAATCTATTCCATCAGAAAACGCTTGATGGAGCTTTTTATGGCTCATAGAGGATGTAGAATTTTGCACCCCATTGATTCTACACACCAAGCCTGATAGGGGTTCAAATAAGAAGAAACAGAAATTCCGGTAACATAAATCTGTATTGTCCTTACGGAATATTTTATTTCTCACTCTCATGTTACCACACAACCGTTTCAGGACTGAAATAAAAAAGAAATTCAACATCACTTTCATGCTTTCCTCCCCCAAAACCTGCGACATAATAATATACTACGCGCATAGGACTAAAAATGTTCCATCATGTTTAGTCTCCTTTTACATGCTTAGGGCATCCATATTTCTGAACTTAAAATACAAGAGCTATGAATAACGTATCAAGGTCAGAATTTTTTACCGACTTCGTTGGCTCTCAAGCAGGTCGAGGCAACTGAACTAAGCTGTCCCTGCAGTACGACCTCTTATTCTACACCAAAATGCGAAGTGAGAAAATTATATTCTCAAAGTCCAGGTTAGAGAAAGCTATGTGACTGCATCACATTTTGCTTTAATTTCGTGGATTTCATTCTCCATTAATTATTTTCATCGATAGAATCAGAATTTGTTAAAGCCCAGTATCATCATCTTAAAGCCCTATGTGAACACTGTAAACAATAAATTGTTGTCATGAGAACTGAATTGAATTTGATAAATATTCAGTGTAATATTTTCAGAAATTATACAATTTTTCAAAGGAAGTAATAGTTTGTTTGAATTTTAATGTTGACCGCGTTAGTTTCCGGGCTGAACTGGGTATTTGTGCAAAATTTCGTGCAAATTGGTTAAGAAATGTAGATTTGTATAAAGAACATACATACCCACACACCCACATATCCACACACTTTCGATTTTATATATTAGATTCCCGGTTAGACGTGCCAGAATGGTTTGTGTTAGGCAGAATACTTTTTATTTACTGTGTTTTTTGCTGTGAATATTCCACTCAAACGCCGCGTGTTTGATATTGACCAATAACGTTTAGCAATTCCTCGGATACAGACCAATCACGGCCGTTTATCTTGAAATATTCTTGTAGGAATTGCGAGGAGGGTATTTTATCGTGATAAAATAGTTTGCTCGTTATTGGAGACGCGAGCATCAGTGTGCAATGATTAATAGTGAGATGGCGCCACTAAGCGCCACGAAAACAGATTATTTCATACAACATAACTTGTTTGGAAATTGAAATAATAGAAATCTACATTGATTAAGAACACAATACCGATGCTATTAGCTTACGTGAATGAAGTTAACTCTATCTTATATGCACCATTGGTAGCAATGATTACAAGATGGTAGCTCCAATCGATTCATGGATAGTTGATTCACAGTAAGCCGTGATCTCACAACTGTTAGTTTTGTTTTTATACAACAAAGCACGAAAGTAATCCCTATAATATAAAGCCACATGGCTGACTCACTCACTCACTCACTCACTGACATTAATGTTTGCCCACTTCCAGATGAGCTAGAAACTTGAAATTTGGTACACGTATAGCTTTCAGGCTGTAAACCACAGGAAAATTCCAAAAACTTTATTTTTTTAATTTTTAGCCATAAACCCCCCCCCCCCCCCGAGAAAGGGTACGGCTCGGCACACCTTTATTAATGTTTGCCCACTTCCAGATGAGCTAGAAACTTGAAATTTTGTACACATATAGCTTTTAGGCCGCAAACCACAGGAAAATTCCAAAAAGTTTATTATTTTTTTAATAACCCTAAAAACCCCCGAAAAAGGGCTCGGCTCACCGACAAAAATGTTTGCCCACTTCCAGATGAGCTAGAAACTTGAAATTTTGTACACATATAGCTTTTAGGCTGCAAACCACAGGAAAATTCCAAAAAGTTTATTTTTTCAATTTTTAGCTCTAAAAACCTCCCGAAAAAGGGCTCGGCTCGGCTCACGGACATTAATGTTTGCCCACTTCCAGATGACCTAGAAACTTGAAATTTGGTACACATATAGCTTACACATATAGCTTTTAGGCTGTAAACCACAGGAAAATTCCAAAAAGTTTATTTTTTTTTTAAATTTTTATCCCTAAACACTCCCGAAAAAGGGCTCGGTTCGGCACACTGACATTAATGTTCGTCCACTTCCAGATAAGCTAGAAACTTGAAATTTGGTACACATAGAGCTTTTAGGCTGTAAACCACAGGAAAATTCCAAAAAGTTAATTGTTTTAAATGTTTAGCCCTAAACACTCCCGAAAAAGGGCTCAGTTCAGCACACTGACATTAATGTTTGTCCACTTCCAGAAAAGCTAGAGACATTTGGTACACATATAGCTTTTAGGCTGTAAACCACAGGTAAATTCCAAAAAGTTTATTTTTTCCAATTTTTAGCCCTAAAAACCTCCGAAAAAGGGCTCAGCTCCGCTCACCGACATTAATGTTTGCCCACTTCCAGATAAGCTAGAAACTTGAAATTTGGTATACATATAGCTTTCAGGCTGTAAACCACAGGAAAATTCCAAAATGTTTATTTTTTTTAGTTTTTAGCCCTAAAATCTTTCGAAAAAGGGCTCAGCTCCGCTCACTGACATTAATGTTTGCCCACTTCCAGATAAGCTAGAAACTTGAAATTTGGTACACTTATAGATTTTAGGCTGTAAACCATAGGAAAATTCCAAAAAGTTTATTTTTTTTAATTTTTAGCCCTAAACACTCCAGAAAAAGGGCTCGGTTCGGCTCACTGACATTAATGTTTGCCCACTTCCAGATAAGCTAGAAACTTGAAATTTGGTACACATATAGCTTTTAGGCTGTAAACCACAGGAAAATTCCAAAAAGTTTATTTTTTCCAATTTTTAGCCCTAAAAACCTCCGAAAAAGGGCTCAGCTCCGCTCACCGACATTAATGTTTGCCCACTTCCAGATAAGCTAGAAACTTGAAATTTGGTACACTTATAGATTTTAGGCTGTAAACCATAGGAAAATTCCAAAAAGTTAATTGTTTTAAATGTTTAGCCCTAAACACTCCCGAAAAAGGGCTCGGTTCAGCACACTGACATTAATGTTTGTCCACTTCCAGAAAAGCTAGAGACATTTGGTACACATATAGCTTTTAGGCTGTAAACCACAGGAAAATTCCAAAAAGGTTATTTTTTTTAATTTTTAGCCCTAAAAACTTTCGAAAAAGGGCTCAGCTCCGCTCACCGACATTAATGTTTGCCCACTTCCAGATAAGCTAGAAACTTGAAATTTTGTACACTTATAGATTTTAGGCTGTAAACCATAGGAAAACTCAAAAAAGTTTATTTTTTTTTAATTTTTAGCCCTAAACACTCCCGAAAAAGGGCTCGGTTGGGCTCACTGACATTAATGTTTGCCCACTTCCAGATAAGCTAGAAACTTGAAATTTGGTACACATATAGCTTTTAGGCTGTAAACCACAGGAAAATTCCAAAAAGTAAAATTTTTTAAATTTTTAGCCCTGAAACCCCCCGAAAAAGGTATCGGTTTCCAAGGCAACGGTATTATCAAACTGTGTTCACGTGTGTTGCACTGAAAGTTTAGAAATAATTATTTCCGTAAACCTAACGGTGTGGACGAGATAGTAACGTCTTGGACTTGCGTTCTGAAGTCTCAGGTTCATAATAATTAAATCCAATTAACATATCTGTGTCTAGAACCAACAAAATTTTCTTCTATCTTTTAAAGAAATGTCATAATTTATATTCTTTAATTATAACTCGGAGATGAAATCCCGCATTCTTTACAACATATTATAACCAATTTTACTTGTCTTTTTCAATGATTTCTCTGGTCGTAAAGGCAAATGCCAAATTGAATATTTACATACCATGAATCTTACTCGCAATTTCATCTTGTATCATGTCCATTTAAATTAATATCAGTTGAAATTTACTCCATAAAATACACCATAAATGTACGTACACTTCCAGTTGATCTAGAAAACTTAGACTTGGCAAACTGATACATATTAGCTTGCAACCGACAGGAAAATTCCGAAAAAAATCCCAAAGTCTTCCCACGTTTATTTTTTCAGGTTTAATGTGGCAAAATAGGTAGTAGCCAATACAGCAGACTAAATACTATCTCCCATAGATCTTTTAAATAATCTTTCCCGAGAACGTCAGGGGGGGGGGGGTTTGGGGGCGGAGCCCCCAATGAGCGAAGCGAGTTATTACTTATATAATCCGTTACATTTTATTCATGGAATAGTCTTAATAAATTCAACACGAGTAGACGAGTTGCATCAGATAAATCTATCGATAAACTCGTCAACTCTCGTCGGATTACCTATGAGAAAACACTGTAAAAACTATCCAATAATAATAAATATTAATATATTATTATGATTTACTTATTTATCTTAAAGTAAAGTGTAACTAACTTCTAATCCTGTATTTGCATCTGCGAGTTTGAATGTGAATGTTTTGTTAGTTTGACAGTTTTGTTAGTCAACAGACATGACTCGGGGCGTGGCGGCAATCCATCATGTAATACATGGGATGTTAGGTGTCCCCATAGAGACAAGGGATAGCAATACAACCCTAGGGGGTTTAAGTTGACACCTCTCCCTGTTATTGGGTCTGCACGTGCGGTACATGCTAATAAGTTAGTCCCCGATGCAGAGTGGATTCCTTTCCTGTTTTTCATTGAACTTATCTCACCTTAACTAAAAATGTTCTTTTTAATTAATCGGACAGGTTGCACTATTGCGATTTAACATTTTGTTTATTATATTCAGAATATTATTTTGCTCAAATTCCAGGACCTTATCGTTCTAGAACCTTAATTTATCGTAAGCCACACTAATTATATGTTTTGAAAGCCCTTTCTGTCGTATCACTAGCACACAATCACACTGGTTCAATGTGGTGACGATATAAAGACAGGAGCCAAACCACTGGACTGTATAAATGCTCTCAGATTTGAGGTCAAGTCAAACTCATATAACATTTACTCAGTCAATGAATGAATAAGTGCATTTAGTTTTATGACAATTTGTTTAACCAGGGACTATTCTGAGCTATCTGACCATCTCTGGAAGAACATGCGTTTTAAACAGTCAATTTAAAGGTCACAACGCAGAGGATCCTTACACACGTACTGAAGTCGCTTTTATACAGCATAACATTACTCCTTAGACATTGTTCTTCACATGAACCTTTACACTGACAGTGCTATTCTCTTACACAATCATACAGATAATAATAACAAACACTCTATTTAACCAACCGATACACCAACAAAGTCGTAAATACTGAAACTGTTACTTTCCGGAAATATTATTTGGGCGCCAATCAGTTAATAAATAACTGACAAGTTAAAACAGTCTCTCCTAGGCTATTATTCAGCGGTGGTGGAAATGTAGGAACACGGGTGCTATACTACAGAGCTTAAGACTAATTCAGGGGTACATCAGATTCCCAGATTTAAGGCTATTTATTTCACACTAATTAATTTAACACGTGGGCATTGCTCGCCACACAATACAATATTACTTATTATGACAACTTTATATGATACGCAGCTACGAAGTCGAAGGTTAATTACTACCCCGAGCAGCCATACTCGGGCAGCTATGAAGAGGTCATGAAGAAGAGTCTGCGTCGAATTATATCAAAATGGCTACCTTTCCGAGCCTAGCAGTTCAGAAGCTCTCAGGTGATTGGTTTAGATAATCACCTGACTAAGTCTTCGGCTTCAAACTTCGAAGCGTGTCGGAAAACTCCCGAACACAACTAAAACAGCTTACTTCTAACCACAGATATAGAGGAATAGATCGGCAGCGTAAGGGGAGGGACTGACGCCAACGCGTTCGCAGCATCGCCATATTGCGATCACCAACAATCAGACGAAAGGAAGGGAAACGGGCGCGGGAATCAAACAAGAAATGCCTTTTAAAGCTGTTTTAATTGGAATTTCACAATCCAGTAAATAAATTAATAATTACAGTTTTATTGTCATTTGGCCCTTACAGCACTAGACGTCACACTTATAATAAAATCAGGTAAACTGATATAACAAAAGTACCAAAGTGCATGTAGTACCATAGTCTACATAGGGCCTACAGAAGATGCTTCTATAGGATAAATTTTAATGTTGTTAATGTTAATTTATAGTCACATATCTTTTACATTTATTCAGCTTTGGCTGGTAAACTGGTGACTCACTAGGAATATTCTAGCTTAGGCCTACACTATATTACTTGTAAATCACGATTACAAATAAGGAAAATCTAACACTAATGTAATTATTTTTCTATTGCTACTAATGAGTGCTTGAAAATGGAATGATTTCTTTTACTATTTTTTGAAGTGAAACTTCTTTAGCCGCGGTAGGAGTAAAACGAGAGCTAACCCAAAGTTGCGTGACGGAAAAAATCGTCACGAAATTCTTACGCTCAAAATCGTCACGAAATTAGTGGGTCTGTGACGGAACGGACTGCACAGAAAACAATCAACTCAATGATTAGGCTTATTCAAAATTTGAAAAATCCAAAATTAAAAAATCTAAAAATCCAAAATTTAAAAAATAAAAAAATCCAAAATTTAAAAATCTAAACATCCAAAATTAAAAAAATGCGAAAAAAAACAAAATTCAAAGAGCCAAAATTCCAAAATTTAAAATTAAAATATTCAAAACTTAAAAAATAAAAAATCCAAAAATCCAAAATTTAAAAAGTCAAAAAAATAAAAAATAAAAATTAAAAATCGAGAATCCAAAATTTAAAAAATCTAAAAATCCAAAATTAAAAAAGAAAAGGATCTAAAATTTAAAAAAATCAAAGACAAAAAAATCCAAAATTCCAAATTAAAAAATATAAGATTAAAAATATAAAAATTCCAAAAATCCAAAATTAAAGAATTCTAAAAACCCAATATTAAAAAAGTCCAACAATCCTTAATTGAAAAATCTAATAAGCCAAAATTTAAAAAATAAAAAAATCTAAAATTTAAAAATAAAAAATTAATAATCGAAAATCCAAAATTAAAAAATGCGAAAAATTAAAAAATTAAAGATCCAAAATTTAAAAAATTAAAAAAATTAAAAAGATCCAAAATTTAAAAAATTAAATTAAAAAATCCTAAATTCCAAATGAAAAAAATTAAAAGATCAAAAGATTAAAAGATAAAAAATTTATAAATTCCAAAAATCCAATATTAATAAAGTCCAACAATCCAAAATTGAAAAATCTAATAATCCAAAATTGAAAAAATCCAAAAATTAATTTCCCGCACACTTTTTTTTTATTTATTATAATTATATGTTAACCTCATATTCAAGGAACTCTCTGATTGAGTAATATGTTCTTTGCAAAAACAAGTTTTTAATTTTAATATTGAATTGTCTGCTATTTAATGCGTTTGTTTCCCTGTAGGATGAATGGGTCATAATTAGTATGTTTTTTCTTTTTAAGATTCTTTCGCATTCGCTGCAGTTTTCCCAGACAATTATTTCGTAAACCAGTATTGAATGAAAATAGCTGTAATAGACCCAGTTTAAGCAATAGTAATTTGGCAAATTTATAAATGAATGTTAATTTGACCTCCAATATAGTGGTATAGTATGTTAGTGTGTCCTGCATTTACCCATGTCTCGCCTAAGTAATAAAACTTTCGACCCTCTGCTCGGTATTGCCGTACAGCTCTAAGATATCGTCTTCTCCAAAGTACAATATCATCACGATCTACTATAACATTAACCTCACTTCTTTTCACATATTTCATTCCAATGTCCAACAATAACTTATAAACTGTTGTTCTTTTAAAATTAGGTAGGTCGGAGTCCTCGTTGACAGCACAAAGAAGTTTATCCACAGTTGGAGGTATGTTATCAAAAAAGAATTGATGAACTTTTGCTCGAATAGCACTTTTCACAAAGTCATCAATGTTATCTAAAACACTATGCAGCTTTTCAGCCTTTCTTGGGGGAGTTTTCACTACACCAGAGTCTCTGTATTCACTACGCACTTTCCAGATACTTCTGGTACATATACCGGTGAATTCAGATGTCAATTTTACAACGTCCTCAATTGCAAGTGCTGGATATATATATTTTTTTTAACCCATTAAACACATTCAATATAATTTCCTTCTGTCCACTTCGCAAAGATTTACCTCTCTTATTTTTAATTATGCCACTTGGGCCTGGTTGAATTTCAGTCATTATGTTTAATGCTTCTCACAGACTGGGTTATAAATTATAAACACCACGTTTCGCTGTTCACTGAAATTTGTATGTTTACATTATTCACAACAATGACTCTCGCAAACTGGAGGGTTATATCACGAATGCCACGTTTCGCAATACATTGAAACATTTGCAATAAGTTGATAGTGTTATCTTAAAAATTGTCGTCACATTTTATGAGCTTTTACTGTTATAAAAATAAAATCTAATACCGTACTATATTGTCTTGTAGCATGATGTGTGGTGGGGTTCAAATCACGTGCATTTGTTTACACGGACTTGCATTCTCAAAATGAATGGCTAAAACACTTTCGATTTGGTTTGGTTGCAAGACTCACTTTTGTTTTTGTTTGTTTTGTTATGAAAACATGTGAAAGTGGAACTCTCAAACTGTGAATGTCACAATTCTTTTGTCACACTTCAGTTTTTTTAATCTTTTTTTTTATGTAAACAATTGACAGCAGAACTCTCTAACTTTGTCTAACTTTGTCTAACTTTGCCTCATTTCATCACATTTCCGACTTTTCCCGTGGATTTTCCAAAAATTTTCTTTCATACAAACCTTCTCCAGACAATTACGATCACAACAAAACAAAAATCAGCCAAATCGGTCGAGCCGTTCTCAAGTGATGCGGCAACAACCCTTTTGTAAATTCATTTTTATTAATATAGATTTCGTTACGTAAAAAATTGACATCAGAACTCTCTAACTTTGCCTCATTTCACATTTCCGACTTTTCCCGTGGATTTTCCAAAAATTTTCTTTCACACAAACCTTGTCGTGATAATTACGAACACAACAAAAAAAGAATCAGCCAAATCGGTCGAGCCGTTCTCAAGTGATGCAGCAACAACCCTTTTGTAAATTCATTTTTATTAATATAGATAGATAGAAGATATAGCCATATCAAACTGTTTCAATACAACAAGCAGATTAATCCATCAAATTATCCTGATACCTGTTTACCTGGAATTGAATACTCTCCCTTTTACACCCTCAATCCCAACCCCTCGGCCGATTCCATCCTAAGCGGTCTTACTTCGGACACAAACGTCTCCACCCCTTCAAAAAATCTTGTGTTACTCAGGAGATCATAAGAAGCATAGAAAGACTCTACCAGATGACATTGCCTCAGTATTTCAGTGACTCCACACTTTCAAAAAAATATGGCGTGCACTTACCCCAGTCACAAAGAAGACGCATTCCCACCCTTATCATCTGCAATTTTAATTGTCCTCTAAGATCATAGAGATAAACGAAACTAGGCTATACCAATACAACCTTCTTGGTTCTTTGTTCACCAGTGGTGTTCAACTTTTGTGACTCCAAGGTTCAAATATCTGTTGATTCTATTGACATTTGAGAATTCACCCCACCATGAAATAAATTGTACTATTCTAACACGCCTAATGTTCAACCTGAGACCAAGTGACAAATTACTTTGTTTAATTTTAGACTCTACATTTACCTGGGATAATTGCAATAAACCTCTCTGTTCAGACTATTAAACAAGTCATCTATTAAGGTATTCGAAAGAGGTTGTCTCGAAACCTTAGTAATCCATGTCATATTTTGTATTCTTTTAACAGTGCGTTGCTGTATGGAATTCGTGTATGGGATACCAGCTCTTCTTGTACAAAACAGCTTTTATTGTAAAAGAAGGCATTTGGTATTATTATGTTTCATCTTTGATTCCTCATGTCAGACCGTTGTTTAAAGGGAATAGGATATTTTAACAGTTGTAAAACTCTATATCTTAAGAGTGTTTACTAATGGTTGAAAAGGGAATGGGAAATTACAGCAGTGAACGAGTTATGCAAAATTACAATACATGATTTAACCATCTCTTGTCCAAGCCATTACTTAGATTGATATAACCGAAAAGGCGATTTAATTCAAAGTCTTTGAAGCTATTCAACAAACTACATCATACGATTACACAGTGAATTTTCCCATATTTATAAATATTTTACACAGGAGGCTTGCATTTTATAACGTTAGCTAATATTTTGAATATAGGACTCTTCGTTTTTACTTTCTCTGCCCGTACCATAGGTACGATAAGTACGAGGAAGTATTGTTTCAACCACCTAATTCCAAGTTCAGATTTTAACGTAAATACACGTTTTGAGCTCCCTGGAATCCAAAAATACTATTTTTCGAAAACGTGTTTGTGTGTGTCTGTGTGAGAACAGCCTAGCTCCAGAATGGAAAATCTATGACACCAAAATTTTATATACTGATCAGGTATCTTTTGAGGATGTGACACGAAGTTGGCGACAAGTTTCTCTCACTTTTAAAGGGAACTTACATGAAAAATGTTTTGTTTTTCGTAATTTTTTCGAAAACTAGTCTAACGATATTCTTTAAATTTTGCACATGCACTGCTTTTACCAAGAGCTAAAACTTTTATTTGCAACATATTTTCGAAAAAATTATCTGAAGTGTAGTTATAAGCCACCCACTCTGAATACGCGCCCTTGGCAATACGGCCTCTTGTAACGGAAATCGTACGAATACAAATTTTTGAAGTGAAACTTCTTTTGCGGCGGTAGGGGTAAATCCATAGCTTGTGTCACGCTCAAAAACCGTCACGAAATTAGTGTCACACTGAAAACCGTCACGAAATTAGTAAGGTGTTTTGGAACGGACTGCACAGAAAACAGACAACTCAATGATATACAATTTAAAGGACAAAATAAAATACTCAAAGGGGAAGAAATCCAAAATTAAAAAATTAAAAAACTAAAATCCAAAATAGAAAAAATCTAAAAATCCAAAATTAAAAAAAAAACAAAAATACAAAATTAAAAAATCAAAAGAATACAAAATTCAAAGAATCAACATTTAAAAAACCCAAAATTCCAAAATTAAAAATTCAAAGATCCAAAATTTAAAAATATAAAAATCCAGAATTTAAAAAATCCAAAAAGTAAAAAATTCAGTGATCAAAAATTTAAAAAAATTCAAAATTAAAAAATTCAAAGATCCAAAATTTAAAAATAAAAATCAAAAAAGTCCAAAAACCCCAATATTAAAAAGTTCAATAAACCAAAATTGAAAAAATCCAATAATCAAATTATTGAGAAAATAATAAAATAAAAACAAGTTTCACTTCTGTCGCGTGGCGTTCCAAGCACACTTTTTTTAAATTTGGGTTAGGTACCTTCTGAAGATGTGAAGCAAAGATTGGTGACAAGTTTCTCTTGTTTTTAAGGGGACTTTACATGATGAAATTTCGTTTTTCGCGATTTTCTCGAAAACAGCTCTTACGATTTTGTTTAAATTTTACCCATGGGGTCCTTTTATATGATGGGTAGTTATAGGCCAACCACGCTGAATACGTGCTCCTTGCAAAATGGCCTCTTGTTCTATATCAGAATCTGAAGTGAGAAAAATATATTGGCCGTGCTTAAAGTAATGCAAGTTACATTAATGAGAGGACATTAATCATATTTTATTTGGGTTAGATATCCTTCGGGGGTTCAATGTGATGTGATTTTTACAGCCAATTTTCATGAAGAGAATGTCATACATAATAATTATATTATACTATACCCTTAGCAAACAGGGATGGCGGTTGAGGCCAGGTAGGTTCCTTCACCCGCAAGCACCCTCACATTTACAAGAGCAGGAGATTAGGACCAACCGTAATTTCCGCCCCATGAGTCACCTAGTCTACTTCAATCAATCAATCTTAGTTTTTTTGAATATGTCATTTTGTCTTAAAATGTTTGTTATATATCAATTCTACACATAATTACAAGAAAAATGACACCAAACAAGGCATAATTTATTGGAATTGCAAATTCAGAAAAACTACATAAAGCTACAAACAAACAAAAGTTACGAGAAAACTGCTTTCAACTCCTATGTTCCTATTAAAGTAAACTATACATTGTTTGGTGTCATTTTTCTTGTAATTATGTGTACAATTGATAAACATTTTAAGATAAAATGACATATTAAGAAAATCTAAGATTGATTGATTGATTGAAGTAGACTAGGTGATTCATGGGGTTGAAACTACGGTTGGTCCTAATCTCCTGCGCGTGTAATTGTGAGGGTGCTTGCGGGTGAAGGAACCTACCTGGCTTCAACCGCCATCCCTGTTTGCTAAGGATATAAGAGGCTAACATATTTGGGCAGAGGAAGTTAAGTGAATTTTCCATTAGATTTTTTATATTTTTCGTCATTTTTAGTATTTTCTTCATTATACTATTGACAATGAACATATCATATTCTCTATATGTTGATGAGTGCAATTTATTGAATTAAATTAAAAATTAAACACAGGATCCTGTTGAACAGAATGTCTCAGTAACAGCAGCTTCTTGAGCAACTTTCCCCTTGCTAGCCAACACACAGGCCATAGTACTCTACGAAATAAGTTGAAATGAACAGGCCTAATGAGCATAATAGCAGGAACAAGACCCTTCACACCTTATTTATACGAGCAATGAGGTTCGCTATTTAGACTGAAGGCTTGGTGGGGTATAAAGATTAAAGAATGTAGCCTTGTGCTGAGGAAAGAGAATTTCCAGGATCAATAAGAAACACTTGCCTGTGGGAACCTGAGGCTTTATCAAAATTCTGAGGAAACGTCGCGGCTTTAAGAATCCGTTAAATCCAGTGAGAGAATGAAAAGGGAAAGGAATGAAAGAAGTTGCTTAGAGGTGAATGAAGTGAATCTTCGCCGAGATTTCTTCCTCTCTAGAACATGACGACTTGCCTAACAATTACGTGCAGATTTCTTCAAGAAATTCCTAACCTTATAAGAGAATTCCATGTCACTATTATCTTTTCTTAAGACTGATGAGGTTAAATTGACGTTTCACAAGAAACAAATTCTTCTGATAAGATTACATTCTACCCTCCAACTTACAGACTCTGCTCTTATACATTCTCTGGCTAAAACTCACCCTTTCGATCTCCTATCTATGATTTACATAATAATTTGAAGTTTTTAGTTTGAAGTTCGTAGTTTATTGTTACATACATTATTACTTACTCAATGGCAATAGAAAATTCCTAAGCAAGCTAAAGGAATATTAGGCCTATCTATTTTATGGAACCTGAAGGTTCATTGCCGCGCTTACCTGAGTCCGCCATTAAACCCTATTCTGTGATAACTCCATCCAATCATCCCCCACAAATCCTACTTCCCATAAATCCGTTCTAAGATTGTCCTCCCACCTACGTCTAGGTCTTCCACGTGGTCTTTTCCCTTCGGGTCTCCCAGTCAATAATTTTGAGATATGTCGTTCCTCCCCCATGCGTGCAACATGTCCAGCCATTTCATCCTTCACGATTTAATTACCCTTACTATATCTGGTGATGCGTACAGGTCCTAACGCTCATCGTTATGCAATTTTCTCCAGTCCACATTGTCAACCCTCTTGGGCCCAAATATTTTTCGAAGCACCCTATTTTCAAACACTCTCAGACTATGTTCTTCCTGATCAGTAAGCGGCCATGTCTCACATCCATATAATACAACAGGCAGGATAATAGTCTTATAAATCTTAATTTTTAGATTTCTGGACAGAAGACGAGACGATAATAGTTTTTGAACTGCATAAAAACAAGCATTTCCTGATTTGAGTCTACACTTAACTTCTGCCTTAATATTATTTGTATCTGTAATTACTGTTCCCAGATATTTGAATTCCTCCACTTGTTCAAACGATTTACCGGACATACATTATTACATTTCATTATTTACATTATTTCAACATTACAACAGGTAAACACAAAAACCAACAGAAAATACTATTTCTAATTTAGCATAACATAATTTAGCATAGTGTTGGGTTACTTTAGCACCTTATACCGTCAATAAGATGTGTAGCAGTATATTGTAGGCACACGACACTAGTAGGCCTGTATTAATGTTCAGCTTATATTTGCTGATGTCAGTAATAAAAACACTATTACACTTGAGAATCAAAAATTTAAAACAATAATAAAGATTTATCGTCACACATAAAAAACATTTGAAATGGAAATAAAAATAATTTAGAATTAGCCTACTATGCATTCTTGCTGGGGTCTTGTACTATAAAATGTATCCTACTATACCATTAGGAATAGGCCTATTTTTCGTGCCATTTTAAGAAGACCTCGTCCCAAACCATCGTCAATTTACAGAAGAATATAATAGCATTGTTCCCTAATCCGAAAATCTGCACCCACATGATACCGACACAGAACAGGTGCTCTTCTAGCCATGTGGCTTTCCCCAGGGTTGCCACTGTCATTCACAAATTCCCAAGTGAACTATTGCTGTGGTACGTACTTGACAACGTTGTGTAGGACTGCAGACAAGTGTTAATACGCCTAATTATCTTTCTATTCACTGAGTGACAGATCGAAGATGAATAGACTGGCAGCAGATAGATGCAGTTCTTGGAAAATAAAAGTATTTAAGAAGTGACACCATTTATAGTACAAGACACCAGCAAGAATGCAGAGTAATTTTAAATGAGTTTACTTGTATTTTATATTTTTTTATGTCTGACGATAAAACTTTAATAGTGCTTTCACTTTTTGACTGGCGAGTGTAATACTGGTTTTACTACTGACATCAGCAAAGATAAGCTGGAGAATAATATAGGTCTACTAGTGTTGTGTACATACAATACCCTACCCCTACATTTCTGGGTGTAAGGTGGTAAAGAAACCCAACGTTATTAATATGACACTCATTGGACTAAAATTTTACCTGCAACACAGGACAAGATAGCTATTACAACTATCTACATAGCTCCGGGATGTTTCCCTTACAAGAAAAATTTAAGGAGTTGGACAAGAACACATCATCCTTGCCGTACTGTTCAGATTATAAACTATGACGTCTTCTTCTTCCTGCCCTATTTCCCATTGATCATCATCTTCATCACCATTATCATCATAATCATCATAATCTTCACTGTCTGAAGGGAATATTCATCTCTTGTATCAGAAAATCCATCCTCATTTCCACTACATTCATCCAAAATTTACTGGGTAATACAACTTGCACCTTCGAATGCAACTCATAAAAAGTATAATGAGAATTGAAGCCGGTTGCCTTGGGTGGGGATGTTTTGAAGGTCCAAGATGAGCAGTCCTTGTAGTCGAAGGGATCGTTGATGAAGGCCTGGCTTCGAATCCTGCTAGCTAGTCAGTCGGTAGATCCCATGCACGAGACCAGGGAATGTGGTTTTGATGTCCTAGGTGCCTTGGGGTAATATATATCAACTACGGAAGTTCACAGGTGGATAAAAATAACTTTGCAGAATCACAGTAATTATGGGCCAAAATATATATTCACAAAAAATATCAATTACAGGTACTCAGATCCATATATGATATCTGGTGATCCACTCTATTAATTAATTTATAACACTTGTATCACTTCTCTTCCGATGTCCACTAGGTCTACTTAATAATGGGAGACAGTCGTCTATTACGCCAACTTATTAACGTAATTCTGTTTTATCTCACTCGCGCACGTAAATATCCAATAATAATGGTGCGTAGTACGTATCCTGTACGCGGGCCCCGAAGAAAGTGTGTATGCACAATGGGCGAAATTAGTATATATTAACATTGGGTTCTTGACGTCATTACTGAGGACATAGTTTCCCGATTGGTCCTCAAATCTCGCCTCTGCTTCTAAGTGGACGGAGAATTTTGAAGTTGACGGTTAAGAAATGCAGTTTTAACGTTGAAAAACAGGGGGAAGAAGTCATTAATTACGGAGTTTCCAGAATGTCTACAGGGGGCGGACAGTTTTGTACTTTTCTTAATAATTCCTAAAGAAATGTTTTGATCGAAAAATAAATATTGTAATCTAATAGCTTGTATTTTTCTTGTTGTGCTGATATAAATTTTGATATGGAATTTATTACATATGCTGTAATTAATTAATAAAATATGATTCTATTCTTAACCCTTTCGTTGTACATGACGTGTTACATATCAAATGAAAGCTCCGGAATTATTCTACAATCTTATAATATTGGTTTAAATGTGGTAATATTGATATGGCTGTAATGAAAGAAGAAAGTTTCGGAAATTCGAATTTTAACGGTTCCTGACATTATAACAGGGAGGTCGGATACGAACGACTTCAGAATTGAATTTTATAAAACATTGTAACTATCACACTATATCACACTACACCTTATCTAATTTAAGTATATAGATATGCATTCATGCAATTACAGAAAATTGTTTAGGTTATGAAAATATTATATAAGCATAACTCGTATCAACAAGTTCCATTTTTTTTTAAACTATAAGGTTCAGAATAATATTACATTACATAAATATCGAAAATTATTGTACGGAAGACCAGAAAAATGATAATTGAGGGATTAGAAATAGTTTCGAACGTTTAATGCCGAATACAGCCGAATACTGCCGATTGCCTTCTACTTTAAGTACAGAACGAAGTCGAGTAGTTAATTTGTCAATCTGCGATGCAGGCAACATAACTTTTAAAATGGGAAGTGCCAAGTTACAACGGCCTATGTATACATTACACGTATCTACATCCTAAATGATTCTGTACCATAACAGTGGAAGCCAGGTCACAAATCACTAAATTAGTGTGTCTCACAGTACTGCATATGACGTAAATGTCTTCTAGTGAGGTCGATCAATAAGGATAATCAATCATATCATAGGAGGGAGATTCCATCTGGCACTCTGAATCGAATTCTATCAAAGTTCTTAGGCACGGAAAGTCGAAAGTCTTGGGTTCGAGTCCCAATGTCAGGAGAGTTATAACTTTATAAAATAACGGGATATCTAGCTGTACGGCTCAATGAAATCATAATTTCCCGGAACCAAGAGTGATGTAATTTCCTGCTCAATGTTACGACAGTAATGCATTAAGTTTACTTCGAAGCCAGTTCCGTTAGCTAAAACTTTGTTGTAGTCAGATTGAAGAGTCCTCGAGCAAGTTGAGATGTCACAGAGAGACTGCGAGTCCTGTAACTTTTTTTCGCAGCACAGAAAATGCATTACCTCTGACGACACGTGTCCTTGTGAAGGTTAATGAACATACTGAGCTACTAGTTCGCGAACAGAAGAAAGTAAAAAATATGACATTACTTTAATTATATATATAATTTTTCTAATTATTGATGAATTTCATGTTCCCCATGTACAATAATGTCAAAATTGAATTGTATAGTAATTTTTATAGCAATTTTATTATTATAATGATTAATATTATAGCTCGTAGACCTTCTTACTTCTCCTAGGCCTACATATAGGCTTACTCTTCAGGTATTAACAAACAAAGGTCTAAGCCAATCCAGGTCCATTTTAGCTAAGTTACATATGCTTTCAGAAGATGTGTAGCATAGTGAATATTAACTCATAATTGGACAAAACAGTTATAACTGTAGTTATTTTTAAAGGAATCTACAAACAAAAACTGTTTTATTGAAACAAGAACTGCTAAACATCACACATTCCTTGCATAGAAACGTAAATGTAAACAATCACAGAGGGAAAAAATCCCTTTAGGCAAGCCTACAGGCTGAGGTAGATTTCTAAGTGCTTTTGGTTTAATTTACTGTCGCTGCTTAGCACTCTTCTTCTTTAGCCTTGTCATGACAAACCCGCAATAATAACAGCAAAAAAAAAGGAAAGATCACTTTTCAAACGTTCAAATCTCGACTTATATGAGAACTATCAAGTAACTAGTTATTGATTTGTACAGTACTCATTAAGAGCTTTTAAACGATAGCCCACAAGACGTAGTTTCAAAAATTTAGAATTTCCATCCCCTCACCCCCACCCCCACTCGTACCCCCCAAAACCCCCGAATTGTTGGTTTTTGGTGTAATTTACTGTCGCTGCGTAGCACTCTTCTTCTTTAGCCTTGGCTTGACAAACCCGCAATAATAATTGCAAAAAAGAGGAAAGAGCACTTTTTCAAACATTCAAATCTCGCGTTAAATGAGAGCTATCGAGAAAATAGTTATTGATTTGTAGAGTACTCATCAAGAGCTTTTCAATGAAACCCCACAAGACGTGGTTTCAAAAATTTCGAATTTCCATACCCCCACCCCCACTCTTACCCCCAAAAACCCCGAATCGTTGGTGTCACTGTGACCTCCATAGGGAGTACTCTAATTTATTCAAACAAAGTTTCCCACTATACTTCATAGGGGCCGAGATAAAAATGTTTTAAAATATCAACCCCCTCCCCCGACCACCCCCTTGGGCCAATTTTGCCCATTAACGAACTTGTCCGAACTATGGGCCTAGAAATAACATATTAAAATTTGGTTCAAATATCTTCAAAATTACGGCCGCTAGCGTGTAAAGATAGGCTATATATATATATATAAATATCACAATTTTTTTTTTAACGGGCCGTGGTTTCGTACTCAGGGGAGTATGAAACGTAAAGATATGAAAGAATTTTTCGAAAATCATAACATGGTATCCATTGCAATAGGTAGATTTTTCTTCGAAATCTACCTAATAAGGCACGATTCGCTTAAATGTTGAACAAAAATAACGTTTACATAATTTATTCATTTTTTTCATTTTTCAGCTAGCTTAAACAATACCCATATATCTGGACAGTACGGTACAATACCACAGGACGATGAGGTATAGGCCTATAGTAGGCCTAACTAAAATAAAATCAGGGATACTGATATAACGAAGTGCCAGAATGCTTTTGTTTAATCAGTGACAATTGCAATAATGATATGCAGAAAATAAGTTATCTTTGTAATCGATTTCCGAGTTAAACTCCAGATCGATTCATTAAGCAGGGCGACCGGAAGAAAAAAGGTCTAGTTTGACAAGCATATGTGAAGGAATATGTGCTATTTTTCAAAGCTAAGTGTATTGCAACTTCCAAAGCCGTAGGCTACATGAACACTATAAAACAGTATATCGTCATGATAACTGATTTTCATTTGATAAATTCTAATATATTACCATCAGTTAGGGACTAAATTGGGCATTACTCCGGTACCGGTCAACCGATTTGGTCCAATATCAACAGTCTTCTTTCCATGTACGTTATAAGTGTGTATACCAAGTTTCATGAAAATCAGATAATGCATATTTGAGTTATCGCGCGTACAGACAAACATACTAACATACTAACTTATACATACATTAATGTACATTCTCACAATGTAAATCATAATAAAAAATGGTATACTTAGCTCAAGGAATTATGTAATTTTCATGTATGTGTCTTCAATAACGAACATTTGGTAGAAAAGTAAAACATTTAACAATGAAATTAGTAACAATCATGAAGTGTGCTGAACGTGAATTTGAAGCTTTTATTTTTATAAGGGTCTAAGTGCCAAAACCATGATTTTTCAGCTGATAATTTTAAATGGATCTTTGTACCCAGACCAATGCATTTCAGAAGGGTCCAATGCCCAGGGAAAGCCAGGTTAGTAGAAATACATACATTCCAACATATCTCCGATCTATCTCCGGCATGTTTTTCTGTGGGTCTATATCTTGTTTTCTACACAATATTGATTTTGGCACTTAGACCCTTATAAAAGTAAACGCTTCAATTGTTTTAACAAA
Source organism: Ectobius pallidus (assembly GCA_964059195.1). Classification (NCBI taxonomy): domain Eukaryota; kingdom Metazoa; phylum Arthropoda; class Insecta; order Blattodea; family Ectobiidae; genus Ectobius; species Ectobius pallidus. The sequence goes on along the minus strand of CAXKWD010000007.1, from coordinate 11,251,430 downwards.
TCCAAGACATAAGTTATGTAGGCTATCTCTTAAGACATTATTAGTTTCTATTTTGCATAATATACCGTACATATTACATTGGGTCGAAATGGGTTAAAGGTCAAAATTTTTTAAAAACTTTTTAATGAAACGATCCTTTAATATCTTGGTAATAGATCCCAAATCCTAGAGGGTCCGATAAAATTCCAACAAATTCCATAATCCATACAATAAGTAAATACAATGAACCGTTTACTTACTATGGATGTCTACACAGACAGACATTATTCCAATAACTTTTTTGTTACTTCAGAAACAATATTCTGTACTTTTATGAATACACATCTATATTAGAAAAATGTTTTCTCGGTGTTATCTCGATTTAGAATTTTTGTAACATTCGAAAACTTCCTCTAAATTACGTAAAAGAAAAGTGTTCGAGCAAGCAACATGTTTCCACTTTAGAATGTTTCAAACTGTCCGCTTGCAATGTCCCGCTTTGATTGTCTGTTTGTTCCCGCGTCAAGGCATTGTGGGATCATGCATGACTTGCTAATTTCCTTTGTTTTATGCGGTGGCTTAGCGTCACCCCAGTTAGTATTGTACGAGACCTCACTCAGATCGCAAGTGTATCTAGTAGGCTCGAATCATTCCCGCTTTTTCTACCAAGTTTCCTTAAACTTGCTCTGGAAGCGGTGAATAGTCACAATTGTGCGCAATTGTGGCTCTCAGTAATTATTCATACATAATTACATATAATTCATAAAGTTCGCGAGTGAATTCTCTGAATTACAGAAGTTTGATATTTCGCAACAGTGGTGCAACCCACGCTACCTGTTTCAGTGCTTATATCAGCTTTTACGACTAAACTACATACAAAAGTTTAGTGTCAACTTCAAGTGCAATTTAATCTACGCATTTTAAGCTATTATTTATCAAGGTTTTTCAAGAAATTAATATTTACAGACACGTGTGAAAACGTACTCTTGCATCTTATGTATCAGTGTTTCTATTTCAATTAGTTTCAATAATTATTGTGTGTGAATTTAGTAGTTGTGATTATTTCATATTTAAATTGTTCTCCTTAAGTAGTCCGTGGATTCCTGATCCCAGAGTCCTGAGGTTACAGTCTATTTGCTCTCTTTTTTATTCATTCGAATCTGGTCCTCATCTAGCTATTCAGAGGTGGCTAATCTTTCCTATCTTATGCACTTCCAACTGAAGTCCCTTCCAAACCTAAAACCAACATTTTATTCCTATTTGGGACGTATCTTTTCCCGATCCCAAACAGAAAAGTGTTATTAGTGAAGAGAATGTTATGTAAGTGCCACTTAACATCAGCTAAAGAGACAAACATGTAATGGACTCCTGACAAAGGTATTTGCTGTTTTGATGCGCCTACGCTGTCGGGTTGCTGCAGGGCACGTGCTGCATGCATTAATAATACATCAAACCGGTGATTTATAGCGGGTATTTTGCCGGCAGACTTTTTCGATAGGTTTGTTAATCATGGGTTCACATTCAGAGAGGGAATGTGTGCGATGTTGTACGAATTAGTACGTATTTATAAACTTACTCTGCCATCAATACTAATGTAGAATAATAGGCATCCGACGGTCAGTAAGTTGGAAATATTGCACATCCCTGTAGTAATGGTTCACAGCCATTTTCAAAGCGGATAAAAGAAGTCAGCAGAGCTTTAGATAGGAAGATCTCTTATACTCTGACAGGAATAATTACAAATATCACAGGTCCTTAAAAAAATTGTTGACAATGTGTGGAGTAAAAATAAGAATTTCATCGTACTGTACATTTCTTCCGTACAGTTTTGCGAATTTACTGAAGTAATCATCATCCTATGCAAAATAATGCGTAATACAGTATTTCATAAAGTACTAGCTTAAAAGGCCCGGCGTCGCCCGGGTTTTGTATTTTGCGTGAAATTGAAAATTAAATTATACATGACTTTATATTTTCAAGCTGTAAATCCTTATATAGGTATCTAGACTTTGAAGTGAAGAAGGCAACTTATCATAGGTAATTCCACGAGAACTGACGAGTTTATCGATAGATTCGCGACTGTGACTTGTAAACTAGAGTTGGATTTATTAAGACAATTCCATGAATAAAAATGTAATGGATTATACAAATAATAATTATTTTCGTGCTTTGTTGTATAAAATCAAAACTAACAGCTGCGAGATCACGGCCTACTATGAATCAACCATCCATGAATCGATTCGAGTTACCATGTCGTGAGTAGGGCTACCAATGGTGCATATATGACATAGTTAACTTCATTCAGGTAAGCTAACAGCAGAACAGAATAAAATCAGGTAAACTGATATAACCAAGTGCCAGTATTTTTTTAAATCAGTGATACACGCAATTATGATAGGCCCATGCATAAAAGTTAACTCCAAAAACAAAATGTGCCGGCAATAATAATAATGATGCAATAGACCTACGATTCGCTGATATCTCTGTTTCAATTTAAAGCAGCCTTAAAGGTTATGAATGAATAATAAGCATATGAAATCTATCTGTCAGGAATTATATTAGGTATATTGCTGCACAGGAACGAATAAGAAAAATACTCACAGTAAAATATAGCCTAATCTAAATATCGGTAGTCTACATAACCATAGAATACACATTATAATATCAATATTCAACGGCTAGTTGTTACAAATCGTTTATTTAAATTATTATTTAGCCACACTGACATCATTATGAAGAAACAAATCAATCAAGGTTGCTAACAATATGAATAAACGATTGGCAATTTGTTAAGTTTTTTAATACATTGTGGGCCTTGAAAGAATATTGATTACAAAATTAATATTGATATACTCGTTACTTCGGTACCGGTCAACCGATTTGGCCCTAATTCAATAGGCTTGTACCCAAGAACGTCATAAATTCGTATACCAAGCTTCAAGAAAATCCGATAAAGCGTATTTGAGTTATCCACGCCTTAGTGATATATTACCATAAAAAGGCACTAAATTGGGCATTTTTCCGGTACCGCCCAACCGATCTGGTCCAATATCAATAGACGTCTTCCAAGGGACATTATAAATTCGTATACCAAGTTTCATGAAAATCCGATAAAGCGTATTTGAGTTATTGCGCCTTTAAAATATACACTAAATTGGGTTTTACTCCGGTACCGGTGAACCGATTTGGTCCAATATCAATAGGGTTCTTCCCATGGACTTTATAAACGTGTATACCAAGTTTCATTAAAATTCGACAAAGCTTATTTGAGTTATCGCGCGTACAGACACACGGACGGACGGACGGACGGACAGACGGACAGACATTTTTCGTCCCCCACACAATCTCATAAAGTACCATACTGGCACTTAATAAAAGCACATGAACTGGCTTTTATATTATTTCAATTTCCAAGCAAATTATGTTGTACAAAATAATCTGTTTCCGTGCTGCTTAATGGTAGAATGTGGTGTATCAATCACGGAACATTAATGTTACGTGTCTAGTGCCTCATATTAATAGCAAGCCTTTTATAAGTTAAACGATCGTGATTGATTTACACCCGAGGAATTGCCAAACGTTATTGGTCAATATCAAACTCGCGGCATATGAGTGGAATAGTCACACTCAAACTGTTCCCTCATAAAATACCTGAAATGGCTTTTATCACTCATACAGGACTTAGAATATTGCAAACTATTGATTATACACGCGAGGCCTCGTAGGGGTTGAAATAATAAACAGAAATTCCGGTAACATAACAAGTAGCAATCTTACGTGTGTTCATCTGATGAACATGTCTTTAAGGTTATGCACAAATTCTAAAGAAAAGAACCTATTCCTTTGTTACATGTGTATTTTCAAAGGATGTATTGGATTAGCTGTTGCATTGCAATTTGCATCGTTTTTCCGGAAGGTTCTAGTGGAGTTTTCTTCGATTTATGTATTTTAAAAAAATATGGTAGAACTGCTTTAATTGATAGAATTTCTTGTAATACTTTATTAAATGAATTTAACTTTGTTACTCTAATTGGTAGAAGATTGGTAGCGCAACAGTTATTCTTATATAAAATTATCAACGGCATAATTTATAGTAATGAACTTTTAAAACATATTAAATTTAATGTAGTATAATTTAAATTTAAGGAATAGGGAATTGTTACATATTCCTATGATTAAGTCAAAAATGTTAGAATGTTCATCTTTAATTCAAATATGTAAGCAATATAATTCTCTATCACTTCAAAAAGCTCTTCTGGATTTTGACTTATCATAAATCAGTACATAGGATCTCTTCATAAAATGTTATATATTCCATATGATTTGGCTTAGGTTTTATATTTTCTTGTTAGATTAATTGTAGTTATTACAAATCATTCATGTATCTTCTTGTTTATCACACATTTATTTATTGTATTGTATTTTTATATTGTACAATACGTATTGGCGAAACTACGCAAACTGTAATTGGGATTTATTCCTGTAGTTGGCAGAATAAATAAATAAATATTGCATCTATTTCCGAAGGTTTTATGAACCCCACTGTTATATTGCAACATATTTCCGCAGGGGTCTATTGATCATATTTCATTAATAATGTTGTATGCATCACAATGCATTACGGTACACTGGAAATTCATTGACTACCCGGAAACATTAAATAAAATCATGAAGCATTCATTTTAATTGGCCTAGTTCTCACTTTTAATAAGTGAAAACCTTAAGTCTAGCCTAATTGAGCTAAACATTCATTAGCGTCTGTTGAACTAATTAGCCTAGTCAACTAGTAGTACCTGAACTGTAAAATAGGATTACGAAGTTACTATACGGGGAAAGGAAAATTTACATACTTTCACAAAACAGTTTATGTCCTCCACACTTTTGTGAGTGTGAATTAAGACGAAAAGGGGATTACTGTAAATTGTGAAGTTAAAATGACTTAAAGTGGCAAGTACGTACTTAATGCAGGGTAGTGTAATGCTGCCACAGCCATCTGCTGTGTTCTTCCCACGCCTCCTGTTTCCCAGAGCACTAAAACTGCCTTAACCATGACTTACTACGAATTGTAGGCCTACTATAACAAGGGTCAGAATAAAATTTATTTTTATTTTAACCTGCCTACTAACATGTTCATTTTGTTTAACAGAGTACCATGGGGGCCATAAATACATGAAGTAATTTTCATAGGATATATCGCTAGAATTACAATTCTTTCTTATAACCAGATGTAAACACATATACTTTTAAATATACTATAATAAAGTTCCGCCTTAACCCTTAACATACAACTTATCTGAACCCACTCAAAAACAGCATTTATAAGACAGACACAAATAAAATATTGTTGTCACATATAAAAGTCACTTAATATGTAGATGAAAGCTGGTTTCTTCCGCGTGGAACCAAGATGCGTCACTACTTAAAAAGAACATGCATTTCGGCGTATTTGATGCGCCATCTTCAGTTCTGTCGAGTTGTATTCTACACCACATTCGTCTTATAATGCTGTTTTTTAGTGGATCCAGATAAGTTGTATGTTAAGGGTTAAGGTGGAACTTTATTATAATATATTTAATATTATAACCCATAACTGGAGAAAATGAAATTTATTAATTACATACGCTTTTACCTTGAAAGCATGACAAGTAGGCTATGTAGTGAGCCGTGAATTCGGCTCAAGTGAATACAAAGCACCCCTGTTATATCTCTGAAACACTAAAAGCTTTAATGTTAATATATTTTATGCGTCCGAGTTTAACAGTGGTTACTCTTGGTATTTCTGAACGTGGTACGCGGAAGCGAGGGCCTGGAGAGCAGATGTTACGTGCGTCAGATGGGAGTTGACTCGGGCAGCGCGAGCATGTAGCTGAATGAATTGTGATTTGGTGAGCGTTTTCCAGCAGTTCTACGATGGATCGTGTCTGCTGTTTTGGTGAGATTGTTCTTTTTTCTCTACTAACATAGTTATACATTCTTTTCAAATCAGACATCTCACCTGGTTTTGGAACTTCTAAATTGCCGTAAAGTATATATAGTTTGGTTTTTTCTAAAGTTCATATAATTCAATTTCACGGTATTTTTGGCTACTAGAAATTTCGCCCCCATAATGTAACTCAGTAATACATCATGCTTTTCATTTTTCTTTTGTCCGTCCGCTTAGTAATCTCTCCAGTTCTCCTGAAGCTTAAACCACGTTCATCAGTTTTTTCAAAATTAATTGCTAACATTTCAAGATATCTAAAGAATGCCAGGAACTTGGTACATTAACATAATTTATGCAGTTGTCAAATCATAATACCATGTTGAAACATTTGAAACTAAGGTAGAAGCTATGGCATACGTTATGCATAAAATACAGGGTGATTTTCAGTAACAGGTTCAGTCATTAAAAGAGCTAGGAATTAGACCTTGTTGCTACGAAGTGCTCTTAATAATTATTCTATTAATAAGGTTTAACTTTCACATAAAGACAAAAATTATTAATTCAGAGTTTATATACAGGGTGATTCAAATTTTGAAGAAAATAACTTTTTACAAATAATTTGGGAAATAACTTTCTGTATGCCACAAATGTACATAGACTTGATAATTTTAATGGAGTAATTTATTGGCTATAGGCTAAATTTGATAACTAGCCATTTTGTACATATTAACTTTTAAAGTTATTTATTAATATTTATTTAATTAAATGTATATTTCTTAGAAGTGAACAGTCATACAGATATGAATAATTAATACCACATATCCCCATATTTATTAAATAAATCTGTTACTAAAACTTGAACATTTGCTTCTTAATGGTATTTGTAGTCACCTCGTTGTTTTCCAGAATTTATCCAATCTATTTCAGAATTACATTTAGGGTTAATGGGTCACAGTATAAAGATTTAGCAGGGCGTTTACTTGGTTTAGCTAAAAATGGTCGAAACCAAATCTACCTTCATAATCGTATGTTCTGCTTCCAGCATACGTAAATAGTGTCACCCGCAGGGGGGCACAGTAGACAAGCATTTTTACATAATGTTACATTAAAAAAGTCAATTTTGAATGGGGTCATATTGACCCCCATGGTACTCAATGCATCCATGGTACATTTATAAACTGTAGTTTTATAAAAAGCGAAGTTATTTGTTTCAAAAGTCATTTGGTGATCCTATCGACAAGCAAGATTAATCACTCCCTACCTCTGCAGTAGGCTGCCTGGAGACAACGTATAATTATACATCTCATATCTATATACATATTACTTGTTTAAATTTTACAATCCAAAAAAGTGTAAGCATATTATAGAGTTTTGAAATTTCGAATTTCATTAGGAATTAAATGTAACTTATAATAGAAATTATCAGAGCCTTAAAACATTATGTTGAGTTATAAGAGTGGTTTAAATAAAAATTGACTGGTTCTTTGTGAGCAAGAAGAACTATAATCTTCAGCTGCTGAAGATCAAATTGGAAGTGTTTTATAGATCTTACTTACACGATGGAGTACTGTGTCTCGATTTCCTATTAAATTGCTGCACATTTTCCTTTCAGATGGTATTTTTACAGGAACAATAGTGAGAAATGGTAGGTCCTTATATTTGACGTTGTTCTTTTATAGATCTCTTCTGGTTGATCACTATGTTATTACTATCACTATCTTATTTAATATTCATCTAACATAGTGGCGACGGACATTTTGTACTTTGTACAAAACATGAATAGGATAGTACGTATAATCAGGGCCTGGATTTTCATGACATATCACCTTTTAACTGGAACATCATAAACGTTACACGCTAGTGCAGATAATCTGACTTTTTTATTTACTCTATTTTTTTTATTTTATGCCATTTTTAGTACATAACGTCATTATTTGGTCATTTTTGGTCATTTACGGTTTTTTCACATTTCCTATTATTAGCTATTTTAAAAAATATAAAGTCAATATTTCTCCACTTTGTTTTGTTTCTCGCGTTACAGGCCTATAGAGTTTTTTTTTTTTTAATTTACTTACATTGAATATTATGATAAATCTAGATAACCATAAACAATAATAGATCTTGTTATAATTTTAATTTGGATACTGAAAGACGGTGTTTGCTGTTTGCATTTAACCATATGTAAATACATAATTACAAGCCGATAATTGGATCATCAACATACATGTAGAGTAGACACAAATCTGGTGCATAAACTAATATTTTCACACAAACTTTTAAGTATTTTTTTCTTAGTTTGGGGCTTTTTTGTATATTTTGCAGCCATTTTATACCTAATTTTTAAAACATTTTTAGGTAATAAAAATCCTGGCCCTGGTTACAATATTAATATGCCGTATGTTATAGTGAAGGCAGAAAGAATAGACGGTTTTCTGGTTGTGACGACGGGTTCCCCACTTCACTTATTTCCTAAAAGGATCATGGTCCATATAATAGAATTCCGCCCCCACTCTGTACGTATGTCAATTATTGTCAAAATAATATCTTCGTTTCCTTAATGTACGCATTCAAAACATGACTATACGTGTGTTATTGAAACAGGAAGAGGATTTCACAAAGGAAATAGTCGGGTTCGACATTTTTTAATGAGTTGTGATAAATTTAGATAGTTGTCATAGTAACAGTTGTGACGTGGACAGTGACAGTGACGAGGGGTTATTGCAATGTGTATGTTACAGTCTGACATAATAAACCAATTACGCTTTGTTCTACATTATACAGTATAGCAATGCTATAGTAAATACGATCTGTAGGCCTACTACACAACTGATAATAATTTATTATGAAATGTATATTGAGAATATTATTATTTAAAAGTATCCGGCTAGTTTAATTTCTTAAATTAAAACAAAACAAATGAATGTTAATTAATGAATTCTGATATTTGCTGAGTGTTTTGCCTGTCCGACAAGTCGCATAAGTTAATGAAAACAAGGCTAGTAAAGCAGTTTATTTAATATTTTTTAAACTTAAGTGTCGAATTATTAATTAAATTAAATTTCTGACATATGCTGTTAAATGAAATACGAGACTGGATCGAAAAGTAACGCACAGTAATTTTCTTTTTTACAAAAAGTTTAATAGGTTCAATTACAAACAAATGCACACATGAAGGGACATCTTTTGTCTATTTTTCTATATAGTCTCCAAGTTTATAAACGCATTTATCTCATCGTGATACCAGTTTCAAAATGCCTTGTTCGGTTGGAGTATAGCCATGTGCGTACTGCTGTTTCAACTTCTTCATCTAACGAACCTTATCTCAGCAGTTCAACATTTCATATGGTGCGGTTAAGATATTGTGCATGACACACTGAAGTGCCTAAAAACCTGACAGACGACCACAAGGGCCAGCGAATGATGACAAGCTTGGATCATCTATCGCATTACGCTTTCATTTCTTTGGCCCCGTGAAGAAATTCCTGGCCGGTAAATGCTTTGCGTCAGATTCAGAAGCGAAAACAGCAGTCCGCATATGGCTATACTCCAACCGAACGGACTTATATGAACAGTGTATTTTGAAACTGGTATCACGATGGGATAAATGTGTTGAGAAACTTGGCGGCTATATAGAAAAATAGACAAAAAATGTCCCTTTATGTGTGCATGTGTTTTGTAATTGTACCTATTAAACTTTTGTGAAAACAAATATATATTTGCGTTACTTTTCGATCCACCCTCGTATAATGTTGCTGAAGGAATAACAATAACATTAGATTATAGCAATACTATAAGCTACGGTATGGGAGGGAAGTTTATTGAGACACAGCCATACGGGGAAAGGAAGGAAGGTTGGTCGGTGGAAGGTGGTGTTTTCAGAAACCCGTCTGTTTTTCTGCACCTCGACTTTAATCTTAACCATGCAACCATGTTTTATTTGTAAAGTAAATTGATTCCTAAACGTGTAATTAACGAAGCATGTTATTATATTTCAAATGAATAGTTAATGTACACAAAAGCTTTTTCAGTACCATCATTCACATCACTCCCAATCAGATATTAATCACAGTTCACCATAATAATAAGTGGTTGTGTTCAATACGGCAGTTTTTGTAACTACATTCTCTCGAGAACATTTACTACAAAATTTCACTGTCATCACATTGTCTTGAAACTTTCGGCCTAACAGGTTTGATGGTTTCAGCCGTTAACTCATTATTATTTACAAAATATTAAACTTTAAAAAATCTTACGTAACCATGGACGTCAGTTCTCACAGACCACTACAAAATTAAATTGTTTTCTAGCACGGCTTCACTAAGAATTATGGGTGACGCACATGGGGTCATAAAGGGTCCTGTAAAGGGAAGGTAGTGAGAATAACTGCACACTTGTGAAGGCGATATGGAAGCAGTAGCATCGGTTTATGTTCTTACTGTGGTCACAAAGACCTCACATCCATTTAAATCGTTTCATCTTGTGGGTACTATGGAGTCAGTGTGACAGCAAAAAGAATCCCTTTAGGCAAGCCTACAAGCTGAGGCGGATTTCGAAGTGCTTTTGGTTTAATTTATTGTCCCTGCGTAATACTTTTCTTTTTTAGTCTTGGCATGACAAACCCACAATAATAAGAACTGAATTCGGTAAAGAGGAAGAGCCTACAATCATTTCTTTTGACAACAAGAAAAGAATATTCTGGGAGCCCGTGCGCAAGATCAGCAATGAATAAAATTAGCAAAGCCGATAAACAAGACAAAATTAATGATATTATAATAATTCTTAAGGAGAGCCATTACTCTGATAACTCTATCAAAATCAAGGTATCAACATAACCGAACAGTAGTCGCAATGTTCTTTGAGGACAACACTTTCATATTAAACTCCTTTTTGCTGAGAATTATTTTATCACAGCAATATCAAAGTGCACAATGCACCATATGAATATAAAAAATTCTGAAATCTTTTTATAAAGAGAGAGTTGTTTATTATGTTTTAAACTGATATTATATTTTATTATTTATTTTTGATTTTGCCATGCATTATTGTTCTAAAGGTGTGTAACTATTATTTTTAATATTTCAAACTCTATTACATTTGTATTTTTATCCTTAGTCGGTCCTCACACATTCCTTTCGGCAAGCCTTCAGGCTGAGGTATATTTTTAAGTGTTATTGTTTTTCAAACATTCAAATCTCGCCTTATATGAGAACTATCGAGAAACTAGTTATTGATTTGTAGAGTACTCACCAAGAGCTTTTCAACGATACCCCACAAGACGTGCTTTCAAAAATTTCGAATTTCCATCCCCCCACACCCCACCCACAAAACCCCCGAATCGTTATTGTCACTGTGAACTCCATAGGGAGTACTGTAATTTAGTGAAACAAAGTTTTCCTCTATACTTCATAGGAGCTGAGATATAGATTTTTCAAAATTTCAACCCCCTTCCCTCGACCCCCTTTGGGCCAATTTTGCTCATTTTGCTCCGAACTATTGGGCCTAGAAATAACATAATAAAATTTGGTTCAAATATCTTCAAAATTACGACCGCTAGCGTATATATATATATTTAAATTGAACGGGCGGTGGTTTCGTACTTAGGCAGGCATGAAACGTAAAAATATGAAAGAATTTTTCAAATATCATGACGTGGTGTCGACTTCAATACGTTGATTTTTCTTCGAAATCTAGCTAAAAAACATGGCACTCCTATGCAAGGGTTAAAACTAAAACCCATTATTGGCTATACTATCTGTTTATGTATATATGTCACAATATCTGTTTAAAATGCATAAATGGTTAATGTCCTGACTTAGAGCCATTACTTAGACCCGGATGTTTAGGTTTTTATAAACCCTGTATTAGATTTTTTAATATATTAAGATAGTTTTATTTTAGTTTTTTACCATTTTCAGAAGCGTTTTTTTAAGTTTTACTTATAAATACGGTGCAAAAAGCATGTTGATTTTTACCTTAATCATAAAACTTAGGAACACTTTTTACTTAATTTTCCAACACTTTATAGTTCGTAGAATACAATTTATTATAGAATCACCTCTGTCATTTCCAACTCCACCGCATAAACTTAAGAAAGTTTTTCAAGTAAGAACACTTCACTTTCGGCGTCTTGCTGGAGAATACACTGTTAATACACTGCAAGTACAAGAGTCTTAAGAATGCCTCTAACGGGGATTTCGGTTTACTAACGATTTCTTTCACCGATACAATGGGGTTAAAATGAAAAGAAAGAGTAAAGCTTTATTTTCTCTTACTGGTAACAGTGAGCTAGATTAAAAAAAGTAAGAAGATATTTAAAAATCAATTTTAGTAGTGCATTACTAATAATTCTATTAATTACATATTATTAGTTTAAGCATTTTATACTATTTTAATTAAAAGTTTCAGCCTTTTTATTTTTTACGTCTTATTTAGCCATGTTTAGGTTTTGTAAGTTTGGACTACGTGACTGCCATGGCCCGGACCCAAGTCATTGCCACCAGTGGATTGTATGAACCTTTCGGAGTCTGTGAGAGGAATCCTAAGGTTTAGTAACATAATATTACTTTCTTGAGTTTTGTCCATTCTGTAGCGATAATCTTAATGATTTATGTATAGCGTAGAGCTTTATCACTGGTACTCACTACTAAATTGCGGTATTTTGTTACCTGTTGGAGCGCTTTCAACCGCATGGAGCGGCCATCTTCAGCAACGGCCATCTGCTGAAGATGGCCGCTCCATGCGGTTGAAAGCGCTCCAACAGGTAACAAAATACCGCAATTTAGTAGTGAGTACCAGTGATAAAGCTCTACGCTATACATAAATATTACTTTATACATTGCATGGTTATCATAGGTAATCCCACGAGAGGTTACGAGTTTATCGATAGATTCGCGACTGCGCAGCAGGAGCGAATTTATCTTATGAAACTCGTAACCTCGAGTTGATTTATTAAGACTATTTCACGAATAAAATGTAATAGATTACATGAATAATAATTACTTTCTTCTTGTTAGTTTAAAATGAAATAATTAATACTGTCAGTTGTCAGATCACGGCATACTAAATAAATGAACAGTCTCCATAATGGATTACTAATCAATGCTACCAACGTATATTGACAAAATACCGTAGTGAACCACTACCAACGTATATTGATAAAATGCCGTAGTTAACCTAAAAATCAAGATACGAAATAAAGACACATTTTAATTCTAGAACGTAATTTTAATATATGAGCAATCTGTTGCATTTCAGTTTCTTTAGTCAATTTGTACTTACGTTCCTCACAAAACTATTGGAACTGGATCCATAAGCATTTTCTATTTCTTTCGGTATTTTGTGGCCTAGCTTCCTTTATAATAATGCATTACCAAACTTGAGGCTGCCATTTCTGTTTTCAATTTAGCGCCGACAATGGATGACGTAATTTAGTATCACTGCATACCGATACTGTTACAGTTCAGTAACGAACAGCGTGTTTTACCCGATAAAATGCTATCCTCGCGATTCCTACAAGAATATTGTAAGATAAACGGCCGTGATTGGTCTATATCCGAGGATTTGCTAAACGTTATTGGTCAATATCAAACACGCGGCATATGAGTGGAATAGTCCTTGTTATGCCACGAGTGACTGGGAAACCTCCGATAAATTCCCGAGCAACCAAGCATGTATTGAAGTTGAATTATTTCAATAGCATTTTAGATTGACAAGGAACTATTAAAAGGCATTTAAGACATATAATCAATGTGGCTGTTTACTGCTAAAAAATCACGATCAGTTAATAAATATCCAATTAATCAAGTAATGTTTGCTGAAATTTAATACTGAAGATATTACATTATGTAAAAAATAATTATATTATTGGTATAGTTCCTAGCGATGCAGTTTCTTGAAATAATATATTAAGCACGTAAGAGCAGATGTAGATGCTCAGCTGCCTGGACGAGTCTATTATCGAAAGGGGGAATAATAGTTTGTCTTCCTGAATTGATCTCTCAGCTCTCAGATGCTTTTCCTTCACCTGCATTTCACCAGTGTACAATAATGTTAAGATAATGTTTTTATAATGTTTTCAGGAGGTGATTACAATTATTAAATGCCAACGTTGCTAAACTATGGAATATATTATAGTGCTGATTCCTAAAAGTTATAAGCATAATATTAATTTAACTCCCAAAATAAATTTTAACGTAAATATTAACGTAAACCTTAATGTGTCTTACGTATACGTCACCAATTCCTACAGTCTCCGACCTGTTTAGAATATAAAAAAAAGAAAACTTGTCTTTATAAATTTTGTAGGAGGTGATGAAGCAAATTCGATCAAGACTTAGAGAATCAGGTCTGTGATTGGCTGAATTCAGACTCATTCTTACATGTTATTGATCCAAATCTAAGATAGACGTATGAGGTAAATAGTCCTTACAAGTATTTAATGAAAATATGCAAGAATATAACATCAGTGTTGAAGTAAACCAACTCACCCTGGATAAAATTTTACCCATTGAAAATGATCACAAAATACATATCAGACATTCTCCTGTGCATACTTGATCAAGGACAAGCTTGTTCTATGGAACAACAGCCGTATAGTGGGTAACTTGAACAACACAATATCGACCGTTCGCAAGGCAATGGAAATGTGCCAGTGGAATGCTAATTAGATTTGCCATCTTCGCTTTGCATCGTTCCCTGCTATTTAAAGCCGCTATTACAGAGTTTGTATACAAACACCGTTATGTCTCTAATCAGCTCGTTAAAGTATAGGTACACACACATATATTGCCCCTTCATAGAGAGTTGGCAACTGGCTATGTGGATTCACGGGAAAAATTTTAAATTCATTTAATGCCTTAAAGAATCTACGTACATGAAATCACTTTGTTCATAAAATGAGCTATATAGGCTATTAGAATTGTCTTAAAGAATCTTAGGTCACCGATGAGAGGATCACGAGATAACAAGCAGAAAACCTAGGAAAGAAGATGATTCCGGAGGATCAACCGTTATTTTTTTTCTTCCTAACACAGGTCAAACGCGAGTGCAGGGAAGGCCATTCGTAGGTGAAAGTTGAATTAGGAGACTAGCTCATCATCAGAGGACAACAGACAATCATCTTATTTACGAATGTTCAAACACAGAAAATAAAAAATCCATCCTCATAAACATTCCTGTCCAGGTACATGGCCCCTCAATAGAATCTAATGGGTTCGCCATATCCAATATAAATAATGATTAAAACAATATTGATTTCAGAGAACGCCCTTTACCAGGCCTCCAGTCAAAATTAAATCAGGACGAATTCTTTCAACAAACGCTAAGGAGGCTTTGTTAGCAATATCCTGTCCACAACTGACGTAATTAAAAAGAAGATGTGAAAGCCTTTTGAAAGCTGTCTAAATGATAAAAAGAGAAATTGAAAATCTAGATTTTATTTACGGACTCGTACTCCTTACCCGAGCATCCACATGCAATGGAAATGAGGTGAACTAACATAAAAAATAAAAATAATCTCGACAAAGGATGTTATTAACTCATAATAAGAAAGACGAGTACACAGGAAGCTCATTTGGCGCTCCGGTTGAAACTTCATTACAACAACGGTCTGTTCGGGGTCTCATGTGGTAGGTTTATCCATTTTTGTGGTACACATAATCATTATTAGTAGCTCCCTCTACCCAACATGAGGATTGAACACAACAAGAATTTTCATGTATAAATTATCCTTGTAATGGAGATAGACCTGATCTGAGTGAAAAATCGAGTTACTGAAATGCTTTCTGTATAAAGCTAGAATATATCGTAAATTTATGCCAGTAGTGTGCAATATCCGGTAGACACTTTGAGTTGCAATGTCATGTCCTTAAGTAGAGCCATCTAACTTTATGGACAAAGTTGTTATCATCCTGATCATGTTTAAAACATTGTCATAAGAAAACCGTAAAGTCTGTTTAATATATTTAATTGAAACTGAAACTGTTTTCCTAACATTATGAATAAGGCAAGGTATTTAATGACCATAAAATAGCGAGAAAATGCAAAATAAGAAATGCACTTATGACCAAAAAACAGTGAAAAAATTACTAGTGAATTTACCATTATTACTTATAATAATTTTTTTAAAGTAATGAATTGGTAAAAATTTAATGACTGACTGTGTGTTATATATGAATTTACAATATAAAACATGCTTATTTTGTTACTAAAGAAGTAAGTAAATTTACACTACTTGGATACCCTTAGCGAAAAGAAATTCTTTCTGAACCGGCATGCCCATCAAATTGACCTTAGCAAAAATGTACCATTTAAAAAGAAAGAAAAATCTTTATTGCTACAAGCCAAACTGCTATGGTGTTTACAATAAACCTGAATTAAAATCAACTATGAACATTCTGAGATTCTCAAACACAAACAATTGTATTTTGTCTGAAATTAACGATTTGTACATGGAAGAGCTCCTCTCTACCTCCACTGAAACCTAAAAATACCGAAAATGAACTAAAAACTGCAACAAAAAAAAACATTACCCACCTCTTAAAACTACAAAAAATTCAAAATAAAGAAAAAATGCAAAAATAAATATTGACCTTATTTAATCAATTATTTCATGGTACAAATTTATATATATACTAGCATGTGCCCGCGGCTTCGCCCGCGATAATTACCGGTATTTCAAGAATTAAAAATTAAGAGAATAATAGTTAAATATTTATTAACACCTAAATCGCGTGGACTACATACCACGATTAGATAGCATTGACTGGTAAAAGTTACCTCAGATTCGAGTTTCTTGGCCCAGAATACCACTGTATTGTGAGTTTCGTCCAAATCGAACAATGTTTGACGATATTTAGGCCTATATTGATTATACCTCTTCCGTGTAGGTTGAAAATTTCATATGTCTGCGTGCCTTGATATTCTAAACAAACGAATCGTCCAGGATGGACTTACAAAATCAAGCGATGGCCAGCGATAATTATTTCAAAAATTAAAAAATTAAGACCATAATAGTAAAACCATTATATTTACTAACACCTAAATCACGTGGACAACATACCACGATTAGATAGCGTCGCCTGGTAAAATCGACCTCAGATTCAAGTTTCTTGGCCCAGTAAACCTCTGTATAGTGAGTTTCGTCCAAATAAGACAATGTTTGACCATATTTAGGGCTTAAAACATTCAAGCGATCGCGAAAGTTTTATTTTCAAAATATGACAAAAATAGCCAAAGCCAACTGTAATTGATTTGACATTGAAATGTATAACTGAAAATTAATGTTTCGAAAACAAAAAATTCACGTTTTTTGCCCGTTTTTCACTCATAACTCACGAACGAAAGCTAAAATTAAACTTCCGGCTTCGAGGTGCATTTTCAGACCCTTCAGCCCACCTATGTTTAAAATTTCAGATCTCTGCGCTCAGTAGATTTCGCTGGGCATCGCGGACAGACAGACAATTCCTTTTATTAATATAACTTAGATAACATGAATTATATTGATCACGGCCTCCTAAAGGAGGCATGCAATAAAGAAGGCCGTGTATTGATACCTTCTCTAATTTGTCAAACTTCCATTTCATTTAATCCAAACCCATCTGATAAAACTGGCAACAATATGTTCTGTGATTTTGTTTCGATAATTCTGTGTAAAAAGGGATTGAGTATTCTCAAAAACATTTAATTTTTGGCATTTAGAATCCGAATTTTTCAAAATCCTTTCTTAGTGAGCACCTACATTATGAAACAAAGGTACTGTCAAAATTCCAAGTCTCTACCTGTTATATTTTAGGCTCTACGTTGATTCCTGTCAGTAAGTCAGTCAGTCAGTCAGGACAAAGCCTTTTATATATATAGAGATATATATTTGAGCTATATTTTAACCTTCATATAAAAAAGATGCAAAATCATAAAATGTCTTGCCCTAATTATGACATTTTAAATTTAATTTGTTGAAAATTAAAAAACAAATAAAATAAACAATCTTCAAGGACGACCGAGGTCCCAGCATTGAAATTTTAAAACAGACCACCGGTCTTTAAAGCGGTCCTTCATAGCAGTCCTTGCTATTCTGGCACCGCCAGCAAAATAAAAAGAAATGATTCTTTGAACTACGTGTTAAAATACATTTAGTATCATCTGTACTATGGTAAATATACACAATGTTCCTCTGTCCCAATAGTTGTAAATACTCGCAATAGTAATCCCACACATATTATGCAGAATCGTTCTCTTTGACACCTGGCGGCCATGGATAATTCTGCAGCATCCCTAGGGACAACTCGTCTCCATAACGCAACATTGTGTGAGCTCCACATGCTGGGAAATGCTGCATAATGTTCTCGAGTGTCCTAGTGAACTAGCAACATTGTGGCGTACTCATCGGTCCGAATCGTCTACAAATTCAAATCAATCCAAACAATGAAGTTATCGGTTTTTTAATGAAAGAATTACTTACGAATTTCCGTTAAGTGCGGTCTTAGTCCTATGGTTAAATCTGAATGTACTAAGAATAATGAAAAATACAATTCTGTATATTATAATATTATACGAAATTTAAGTAAAGTAGGTAATATACTTCTATTTTTCTGATAATTTAGATTTATCCTAGTTTTGTTGGCTGTTATTGTCATCATTAAAACAAATTCCCAATGTATTCACCGTAAATGGAAATTGATCTCATTTTGTGGAAGATTATAAACGATGGATTCGAAACCCAACGCTAATATTCTTTTTTGTATTTCTGACTGCATTTCATGTCTTAATTATTTTCAAAACGATACAGCCCCAAAGTGCAGTGCTCGTTGGAGGTGACATACAATTTCTTTTATAGGCCTACTTACGCAGTCATATAATATTACTAGTGTGATGAATAGCCTATTAATTAATAATATCCAAACACAGAACAATTATTAAGGGCTATAATGCATAGGAAATCATAAGAATATAAATATAGGAAATCATAAGACTATAAATATATTAAATATATTTTTACAATTTTCTGTTTACTCTCTGTATTGGCACTCTCAATAAACATCGCCTTTGCCAACGAATTTTCTTTCCAAACCATCAGTCAAAACGAATCATTCAGGAATACTTGTGACGTCATTGCCAACAACAGTCTGATGCATCACTCATTCGTCTGGTGAATTTACAAACTCGGGGACGGATTGCTCTTTACAGCTCAGGCCAGGCGAACAGTTCCCCGAAGGTGTGAAGCCATTCCCCTGCTTCCCCTCCCTTCCTGACCACCAAGGCGCTACTGAACCAAACGCTACGCTTTAGAGGTCACGAAGGGAGGGGGAGTAGGAGAGTGACTTCACACCTTCGGAATTCTGCTCGACAGGTCTCTTACAGCTAATAACTAGGTGTCACGTTTGACAACCCAACAAGTGATTATGTATGGAGAGGAAAGGAGATATTTGTGGAGGCATTAAGTTGTTGATTTTAGTTTTCATTGTGCCGGATCCCATATATTGCGTCTTGAAGCTTACTGTCCGTGCATTTAGACGAGAGCACTGTAAACACAATGCGCAGTGGTATCAGTCTCACGTGATCCATACTAGCAACACACTCCCCTTCCGTCCCGCCCTATCTCTGCGGCGCATGCAAGTGCTCACATCTAAATGCACAGGCTGTAACTGGAGAGGAATTATAGAGATGTAGAGAAGAAAACAGACCGGCACAAACAATCTAACAGACGACAAGCTCATTGTAAGACAGCAGGAGACCGTAAAGAGCAATCCATTGAGGGAATTAAGATCTCAGAATAGAATCCCCTTAAATTTCATGCAGAATGAAAAGGAATCAGATAAACTCAAGACTACGACTCACACAAAGGCACGTTATTAAATCAACTTAATTGTCTGCAGAGACAGGCTGTGCTTCCAATGAAGTCATCTCAACTGTTTTACAATGGAAACACTATAATCGTACCTCACAGGGGTATATAGGACTAGCCTATGGCGGTTAATTTGAAAAAGGAGACTCTAAGCTGTCACAATTACTGATTCAATCGATCTACTTTTCTTTCTTAGGCCTATTAAGTTTAAATAACGTATATACATCATTTATTTCTTATTTAGGGCAAGATAGGGTGACGCGCCGCACTTTTGTGGAAATTCGTCTACCTCAAAACAGGATTGAATATTTTGAAAACTCTTTTTGAGATTCCAAGCTATGATATTCCCTCCCTTTATTTCAGCAACCAAAATATTTATAAAATAATAATTAAATGTGTAAATACAATTATTAAATTGAAAGACAAAGCGGGAGAGATGCCGCGTTACAGGGTGCTATGCCGCACGTATGGGAGACATGCCGGATTCATAATAACAGTCTAAATTTACATCAAAGGCACGCATAAAACAAAAGAGAACCTATCTGCACAATATCTGGACATGGGTGACTAGCCTTTTTTTTCATTTTCTGTACCAAATAATCCTTCAGGCCCAAGTGAGGGTTTTCCCAATTTCCTGTGTCCATGCGCCTACGAATAGTCCTCTCTGGCATAAGATAGCAACGTTCGGCTTCCCGAATGGAAATTTCCCACGCCTTAATTCGCCGAACAGCTTCTTGTAGGTCATTGTCACTCCATAGGCCACGATGTTTAGCTCCTTCCCTTCCCCTATACCGAGTTGACATGTTTATTGTTGAAAAGAGCAGAAAAAATAATTTTGGGGGGTAATTATACTGCAAGACATTGTGCGGCGTGTCACCCTTGAAAGCTATGCGGCATGTGACCCAAAACTCCGGGTCACGCGCCGCACTCATCTGTAGAGCTTATTGTTATTGTTGTTATGGCGAACTTCACTCACAATATCTTTACAACCTCTAAATAGTCTATTAAAAGTAGTAAATGCAGAAAAAATTGAGCAAATACAGATCAGGAAAGAATAAAGTAATGCGTCCAAAAAAGTTTCGCAGTGAAACTAGTGCACTTACCTGATAAATGCCGCTATAACAATGAAATAAACACCACAGACAATTAACTTACTCGATCCAATTACTCTAGAGAGGGAACTGGAGATGGTATCACGACAACTAGCGGTATCTAGTGTCAAATGTCCGAGTTAGAGGGGGTGCGGCAACTATCCCGGTGCGGCGCGTCACCCGGTCTTGCCCTATAATGTTCTTCCTTACATAGTGAGCTTTGTTTTTGCAAACATTCTGGAAACATAAGAATCTCACTTTGAAATATAGTGAACGCCGCTTAATGTAATCGCGGATAATGTTATCACTTTTATGAAGTCCCTCACGGATTGATAATCATACATTGAAAAAAGCTGTTTATTGTGATCAAAGATTCGGTTTGTGTTATCACATTTTCCTTTTTTGCGGCTTTATTTCCCAGTACTGTACGTCATTCAAAATTTCGTTTTTAAGGGTTTCGTCTCTAAGTGAGCTGTATTGTGTTGTACTGGAGGTAGCAATTCTGTTCCCAGCTCACAGTTCGAGGGGGTGGCATACCTAACTTTCACTTTTAAGCAATAAAACATGTTTCACCCCACTGCTAAGCTGCAGCTTTTTATTTATGAAGGTAGCAGTGTGGACATGCAGTGATGCCTAGTGTAAAATGAAAAGACTTGAACACACAGGCATTAGACGTTCACCACGTGGCCTTCAAGACAGATCAGTATAGACTTCCAAAAATACTCGTAACTGAGTATGGGGTATTGGTTAATGGACTACTAAAGGAAAGAAAAACAATTAAAAGCTTGTTAATAGTTGAAATAAATAGTTGCTTGGAGTTTATTACAGTACTAGTCTATGAGTGGTTCAATGATTCGCAATTCCGTATTATTTTGTGGACAAATACTTTTAATTCTGTTTTGTAGTGTATTAGACCTAACATATATATATATATATATTATATATGGATAATCTTATGGATAACATATATGGGTAACTTATATGGATAACATATGATCTTCATCTAATTCCTCCAGCTACTGTTATCAATCGGTTAATTTTGTCAGATTTGGTGCGTCCCAAGTGATCACAATAAGCAGCGTGCACTGTTTATGGCGCTTGCTGACCTGTAAAATGCACTAGGCCTACTCCAGAAAATGAAGACACTTTTTATTCATTTTTTTTGTTTTCATTGAATGTCATAAGCTTCGTCAATGTTGCTATAGATGCAAGATCAGTATTGATAAATAGTAATAAATATTATATGGGGCTACAATATTTTACATACGATAGGACCTATAAGTCTATATGCTACAGGCAATTCTTGAAGTAACTAATATTATAACAAATAATGTTTGAGGAGTCACTTATATAACAGTACATTAGCCTATGCAACGACCCTATAATTGTGTATCTTAATTACCATTATAGATAAGTTCGTGACGGCTTCTTGTTTTCTCCGCTTGTGGCGCGAGTGTTCCGTTGCGCGTGGGTGCTTTTGCGCATTCGGAGGTTTCTTTGCGACGGTTGCTTTTTCGTTCAGGCACTCGCAGCTGGACCTTTCTACCCTACTCTAATGTACTTATACAAGAATAAATAGGGTTTCGAATCAAATTATTTTCTTACTCTTCTAAATTATATTTTTGTCATTTATCAAAATAATTATTTGACTTTTAGATGAACTTTCTAATAATGTGGAGTACTAAGATTATAGATTTAAAATTTCCTCCGCGCTGGTCACTGGAGATATTTTAATCAGTTGAACGGAGAATAATTAGTCATGCTAGTTCTCCAGGATTTGTAAAATCTTAATGAATTCCTTTACTTAGAGTATTTAAAGTATATCTTCTCCTAGATTATATTTCTCATGCTCCTGTGATTTAAACTCGCATAATACACGACATATTTCTTTCTTTCTTTCTTTCTTTACCGTAGTTTCACCTCTCCCTTTTAGGATTTAAGCGACCCAAGCCGCCCGGGCCTTACAGGGCCGCGAACTGTCGGGAGAGGGATTATCTTTGGATCACATACATACTTTTTTGACCAGACAAGGACATGGAGGGCCTCCCCGGATGAGTGATCAGCCCAATGCCGGGGCCACCTCCGAGACAACACGAACACATAGGACGAGACACAACATTCACACACAACCACACACTCACTCCAAACAAGGCGAGGATGGGATGAAGATGATAATGACGGCCAGATGATATCTGGGGACCACAAGGGCCTAAAGTTACCCGACATTTGTCTCAAAGGTGAGGGAAAACCCCAGAAAAAAACCCCACCTAGGTAACTTGTCCCGACCAGGAATCGAACCCGGGCCCGCTGCGTGAGAGGATTGAACGCATCCCCTGAGCCACAGCGGTGGACACACGACATATTTAACTATTCAAATAGATTTCGTTCTGTGATATTTACTTGAAAAATCTTTAGCTTGCGTAACCTACGTAACATTTAATTCTCTGTTTAAACTTTTACGTATGAGATAATATATAATTGGTGTGTCCAGTTGAGAACTCGTGCACAGATTAATACTATGAGGTCGTGATGCAACCCTGGCGTGTAGGCAATAGAGTATATCGTAATGATTTACGCGAGTCTGTTCAAGTTCACTGACCTACATTCTAAGTACAAGTCCTGGTATAGTCTGATCTTACAAGGGTTTATTCAAATGAACAGTATACTTGTATTAAATTCAGGAATGTTTAAAACTGTTGTCTTAAACTGTATAAGCATATCTCCAAGCAGTCTATCAGGAGATACATCATACCTCTGTGATAAGCCCCAGTTACGCAGGTTCCTTCTGTACACGTAGCTGAAAGGAAGAAAAGATAAGCTGTACCATTTAACAGATGACACTTATTGAAACCCTTTAGAATAAATCAAATCTAAGTTCATATTTCCATTAAAGAATTCAACTTCATAATTAAGTTCACCTGCTAATTCTTATTTATTTGATTTCGTACTGTCAAATATAATTATCATAGCATTGTTCTCCTTTAGTGTACATCAGTTTCTTATATCAGTTTATTTATACACACAAAACAAAAGAAAATAAGCAAGAGCAGTAAAAGTTGCATACGCCTGTTATTGTTCATCTATAATTAGATCTCGACGATAGTTTTGAGATTTTATATCCATTAGCAAACGAAAACGCCTGACCTTGGCAATCAGCTGTTAGTAAGTTCTCGTATTTTTTTCATCTGAGAAAGATGGCAATAGACATGCTTTTAAAAGATTTTCAGTTCACAGTTACAGTGGTATCTGGAAACATAAACAGATTAGAAGTTCTTTACAAATAAACCTGTATATCACCTGTAAAATTGTTATAAAGTGATTACCTGATGGAATTAATATGATGTAATAATTTAGTGTCATAAAGGTTTTAAATTGAAACATTTATTTTTAGATAATACGTTCTTTTATGAAGGGATATTAGGATTTTTGGGTCATATGTTGTAATTTTTAGGTCATATTTAGTAATTTTTAAGGTTATATTTACAGTCATATTTTCCATTTTTGTAGGTCACAAACATCCGAACCCTGGTAACAACAAATCTAATTAATGAAACTAGGTAATTCTCTTCTATATATAATAAATCTAGTAAGTATACAGTCCTATTTAATATTTTATTGTAACCGTTACCCATTTCTGTATATAAGCCACTTCAGTTGTCTCCTGTGTGACACGAATGAAAATTCCTTACTTTACATTTAACTAGAGAATTTTCTCTGCAGAAAGAGAAGCTAAAGCCGGAGTTGTTAAATAATAAGAAAGACGAGAGTTGATTGCTGTTTTATCCTTTTATCTGGTCAGAGATGTCTGCTGAATGAAATTGCTATAATTTGACTTGGTGAATAGGCTTTCTCGTGCTGCACGAGAATTGCCGCCCCATTTGACTCGCTTTTACTGGGCTGTGACCACATCTTCTTTAACACAAACCACTTTGGTTCTTGCCACTTCAGTGAACTCGGCCCTGCTGCTGGTCAATTGAAAGGAAATCGTCAGTGCCCTGATTTATGAATGGGGCAGAGATGTAGTGGGCATTTTTGTTCTCCTTGGGTGGAAAGAATAAAGAAAAGAAAATAATAAGAATAATCATTAGAGAGGGCAAAGTGGAAATGTGACTAAAATATGAGAAGAATTATCATAATATAGAAAAGTACAAAATAAAGAGAATTCCAAAATGTAAAATATAAGGTCATTGTAAAAAAAGGACTATGAATATAGGAACAAATCAAGTCAAGAAAGAAAGAAAGAAAGAAAGAAAGAAAGAAAAAAAGAAAGAACTAAAGAAAGAACGAAAGAAAGAAAGAAAGACAAAGAAAGAGTATACTAGAGTATGACTAGAGTATGACTTCTGTACTCAAGGATTCCACACATCGAAAATTATTATCAGGACTGAAGATGATCAAATGATCGAAATGCGCATATCCGTATGAAACAGAAGCCAACAGCCCAATTGATGCAACGGAATACATTCACAAGCCGCCTCCAGTCCAACTATTTTTACAATTAATATTTCACCACAGACTCCAGTGCACTCAAGTACAATTTTATTTTAACGACTTTGCTGAAAAGACTTCGGTAAAAAAAAAAAAAAAAAAAAAAAAAAAAAAAAAAAAAAAAAAAAAAAAAAAAATACTGTGTTCATCAAATAGACATCAGACTGTTGTATATTTTATCTACATGTATTCAAGTATAAATATATTTTTTAATGACTATTGCTGAGAAATTCTTCGGCATAACTTTACGTATTTCAACAGATGATACAGTGTGATTTTTTAAAATTAATTTACAGTGCACAGCATCAGTGTATGTATTTTTAATGGTTAGGTTTTTAATTAGATACATATAGCATATTGCTATCTTAAATGTAAGTGTATATTATGTGATTACATAATTTTATATCCAAACATATATTTATGACAATAGTAAACTTCAGAACCAACAAGATATTGAACACTTTCTAAGAATGTATAAATTCATGTAGGAGGGCATTATATAGGAGTGTATATGTGCATAAATCTAGTTAATATTACAGTACTGTAGGGCTTAGTGACGTTGCATCCATTGAACTTTTGGTCCATTGTGGTTTGTGGTTAGGTGGACGAGTCTTTTCATAATAACATCTATTAAGTACGTTACATATACTCTGATGAAACTAGATTAAAACATTTGGGTTATAATTTTGTCCATAGTAGTCTATTCCTTTCAGTTAGAGTTTAACAGGTTTATGTAGGCCTACGAAAACCATTCATAATGCGCGACTGCATGGAGGTAAACTACATTTCAAGTAACGCATGTTACTTCACGTGAGTAATTAATTCCCTTACATAGAAATCGGGCTGTCAGTGACACCTGCGAGGTTGTCAACAGCCTCGCTGCCGCGTTCTGACACCTCCCTCCAAGCCAATAGCGCGTATCTCAACATTTCATTACTTTTCAGTATTGAGGTTTTAATAAATAACTAAAGCGCGGCTACTACAAAAGTCATTTTAATTATATTCTTCATCATCAACGTTAAATTATGTTGACATTTTACTGTGGAATTAATTTTTTAAGCATATGGAGATCATTTTGAAATGTAGCTAACATACATCTATTAACCAAAACGTGAGATATGCCCTACAAAATAAAGGAATGCTTTAGGAAATACTAAAAATATGAAACAGGCAAGTAACATGAAGGATATTATAGGAGAAAAATTCCTCTGACACTGAGGCTTCGGCTAGGACCTTCGGCTATGCGTGCAACGGCTCTAGTAACTAAGCTAGCTAATAGTCCGTCAGTGAGGAAGACCACTAAAGGCAATTAGTCACAGGAGAGAGATTCCATCTGGCGCTGTGAAGCTAACTCTGGCTTTTTTAGTTAGTAGAGAGGCGGCAAGGATTTGTAAAGTCAAAGGTCCTGGGTTCGAGTCCCAGTGTCAGAGGAATTTTTCTCCTATACCATTCCCATGAAATGTCCAACGGGGAAATACTCTGTGGTTCATGAATGCATATGTAAGAAAAACACTAAATTTCATAATTCCCAATACAAGTATTATTCTAATTTTTTACGTGGTCGATTCGTTTGTTTATAGTGAAAGGGCACGGAAACATCTGAAATTTTCAACATCGACAGCAGAGGGATAATGATGTAGGCCTAATTGGGCAAACATTAATCGAATGACCGGAACTTACTATGCAGGGGTTTACTCAGTCAGATAACTCGAGCCTGAGATCGTTTTTCCCAGTGTTGTGCGACGTAGCCTACCACGGGCTCACTTTGTGGGACCGAGAGTTGCTGCATACGCCAACGGTAACGCTTGTAGGTAGGTTTCGACCGACCAACCGAGCGGGCGCAGATGTGAAAAACAACGGGAAAAAAGCATTTCGTTTCCCGGTAAAAGGAATTCATATGGGTCTGGTAAATGTGATAGAGCATTAAAAGCAGTTCCTGCAGCATAGCAACGTGCAATTGGCCCCAATCCATTTACAACCCCAAATAAACACATTACTGTTTTTGTGGAAGCCTATCTAATCTGAAAACACAAGCATTAACCCTATATTACACAGTTGTGTAGGTCAGGTATGAAAGCATGCAATATTTGGTTGTAAGCCTTAATGAATGAAGAAAATGAACGCAATTTACTAGCGCATAATAGCCTACAGCCTTGACTGGAAAATAATCAGGTACTAACTAGGACAATAGTCACATCCAGTGCATGTTGTGACGATGGATTAGCGCAAGGGAAAACAGTTGCAACAATCATTTCATTACCATTACCTAATATAATGATTGAACTTGTGTTTCCGAGTACATCCAACGCCACCTATTAACAGGACAATATTCAATTATAAAACTAATTGATGGTTGAAATGCTCGATTTTCCATAACTACCGGGAAAAAAGAGCATCGTTTAAATCGATTTTATGCAAAATAACACAGCAATTTGTCGTTCGCTTCGATTTTGTTTACATGCTCTAATTGATTCATTTGTTTATAATAATACGACACGCCGTCCTCTGATCTCCCTTTTTACATAGGTGGACAGAAGGGGATCGTGAATACATGCCTTAATGGGAAAACATTGCATGATTTTGACTAAACTCACTATGAGGGGATTTTTTGGGCTAGGGAACTGGAATCTGAGGTCGTTTGTGTTTATGCATGATTTGGGTAAGGCTCATGAATCTGTGGCTCCTTTAAATCGTTTCATTTCAAATCTGTTCACATGGCAGCACAAGATTCGTTTATATTAGTTGAATTATTTATGTTTACTTCATAAAACGATATAATTAGAAATGAATTATTTATTAGTGCAATTTATAAAAACAATGGTGTTTTTAATAAAATCAGGTAAACTAATATCACAAAGCGCCACAATGATTTTGTTTAATCAGTCATAATTGCAATTATGGTATGCAGAAAAAAAGTTATTTTTGTGATCAGTTTCCGAGTTGAGTTCTAGATCGATTCAGTAGGCAGGGCTTACAGAAGAACAAAGTTCTAGATTGATAATCATATGCGAAGGAATATGTGGGTAGTGTTATTTGTCAAAGCTACCTGTATTGCAACTTCCAAGGTTGAATATGCACACTGAAAAAACAAAACAATATGTTTTCATGTTTGTATTTGATAACTTGTGTCAAATATATTACCATAAAATAGGCAATAAATTAAACATTATTCAGATACCATGGAATCGATTTGATCCAAAATCAACAGGCTTCTTTCCATGGACGTTATAAATGTGTATACCAAGTTTCATGAGAATCCAATAAAGCGTATTGGAGTTATCGCGCGTAACAGACATATGGACGGACAAACATTTTCTGTCCACCACACAGTCTCATAAAGTACCATTCTGGCACTTAATAAATAAGTTTGAATTATTTTCCTTTTAAATAAATTATTTAAATAAACCATGTAACAGTTGAGTGGGCACCTGCTAGTTAGTTAATAAATACCGATTACATAGGTACTACTGGTCATATGTCATTTCAGGAGGAAGATGATAGAAGTTCAGGGGAACAAGAAACAGCACCTGCTTCTTCTGCTAAACATCTGCTATCGTCTTTTCTGAAGAAACAAATATAAGATAAGAGATTTTTATGGTTCCTTAGGTATGATCAGCAATATCACTTACAAATTGAAATAAATAATTTGTGTATGGAAGGTAGTTACAATTTCTTACTGAAGCCTTGTATTTCTCATGCGTAATCAATTGCAAAAAATATGATGTGAAAGTCACATAACTTCCTCTGCCCAAATAAAAGTTAGGAGTATTCACATAGGCCTATCCTTGTACAGAAACACAAGACACAATTTAACGCTAATTATACGATAAATATCCTGATAACCTCTTCTCTGAAAAAGATGCGACTAAAAAAAGTGCAGACTATATAGCAAACAAAAACAAGTGACTGCAGACATTTATTGAAACTTCCGTCGTTAAGAATAATTTCCGAACTTTATCGAATATTTCCCTCCAATATGTCTTTCTCACTTCATTTTTATCTATATTAATAAAAGGAAGTGTCTGTCCTCCGTCTGTCTGTCCTCCGTCTGTCCTCCGTCTGTCTGTCTGTCCGCGATGCCCAGCGAAATCTACTCAACGCAGAGATCTGAAATTTTATACATAGGCGGACTTAAGGGTCGGAATGTGCACCTCGAAGCCGGAATTTTAATTTTCGCTTTCGTTCGTGAGTTATGAGTGAAAAACGGGCAGAAAACGTGTATTTATTACGTTTTCGAAGCATGAGTTTTCAGTAATACAAATCAATTACACTAGGCTTTGGCTATTTTTGTCATTCCTTCGACATAAAAGCATCGCGATCTCTTGAAAGTTGTAGCTCATGCTGGTCGATTCATTTGTTTTTAATGTCAAGGCACGCAAACATAATTTATGAAATTTTCAACCTACACCGAAGAGGAGGATTATTATTATTATTATTATTATTATTATTATTATTATTATTATTATTATTATAGGGATAATCAATATTAGCCTAAATATGGTCAAACGTTGTTCGATTTGGACGAAACTCACTATAGGCCTACAGGGGTTTTCTGGGCCAAGGAACTCGAATCTGAGGTCGCTTTTACCAGGTGACGTTCAAGGCGTATAGAATAGGAGGTGGGTCGGACTGCGGTTCTCCCCCACCACTCACCAGCTGTGATGACGCGGCTGCAGTCCCACAGTTACAGCCGGTGCAGTCCTTATAGCTTACTTCGCCTACTGTTTCGACTGATATCGTTTTCATGGGCGCCCATACCCGGGGGCAGAGGGGGGGGGACCACGGCCCCCTAGCTCTCAGGAAAAGGAAAAAAATATATATTAATAATTATAGCCCGGTGTCTTTCTTTTAAGACATATTGAGCAGGCCTATTATTTGCACTGTTTCATGTGATATTTAACTTTTCTTATAAATACTAATAAGTGTTCTAACTTAGGTAACGATTTCTTGTTTTAGTTTGTATGTCTTAGAGTAAAGAAAAAAATTGCGAACTAGTTTTTCAGTGGGAAAATAGCATAAAATATGATATTCATTAATTCAATTACTAAAAATATCCCTGGGGTAGATCCCCGGCCCCCTTTACTTGGGGGTATGGTTTTTTTATTTAACCACTTTCGAAGTCAATTGAAACTGCATCATCAGAAACTAAGTCGAAAGCAAACTATCCATGATTTATTTACACTTACAATGTCACATTTGTTTGCCCTCCCCCTAGAAAATATCATATGGGCGCCCTTCAACGTTTTGAAACTAACTTCTATTGAATTATAAATGTACATACATCTGAAACATTGTCATACTGTTACCTTTGAGTTGCCTGATGCCAAGGTAATGTATGAATAAAACAATGTGTAAGTTACAGTACGAACATTCTGAATTGTACATTATTTCCAAATGACAGTAAAGGCAACAATGTAAATTACCATGCAAGGTTTTTTAAAAGTTACAATATATTTTAAAATACAGTTTATGTCCTATATTATGTAGTATTCTTGTAGTCTTGTAGTTACTTGCATCTTCAAAAAAGGAATTCCGTCATTCCTTGTTCCTTTATATTTAAAATCAACTCGATTTGAGCCTTGGAAAATATCTGTACGCCACTGAGCATATTCTGGACTTCTTCAGATACATTAACTGCAATATCTTTTTAAAACTGTTACATTCATCAACCAACCTTTTGTTTATCTGTTCCTGTTCTAATTTATACAATTCAATACAATATACAGGCGCGTGGATCGGGACTGCAGCTCCGTCACGAATCAGGTTCCCCCACCACGCGGAAACCAGTCCGACCCACCTCCTATTCTATACGCCTTGGGTGACGCTATCTAATCGTGATATGTAGTCCACATGATTTAGGTGTTAATATAATGATTTAACTATTATGCTCTTAATTTTTAATTTTTGAAATAATTATCGCGGGCGAAGCCGCGGGCACATGCTATCTTAAAATAATAAAAGGACGTGTTTGTCTGTCTGTCCACAATGCCCAACGAAATCTACTGAACGCAGAGATCTGAAATTTTAAACATAGATGGGCTGAAAGGTGGGCGAATGCGCATAGAAGCCGGATTTTTAATTTTAGCTTTCGTTCGCGAGTTGTGAGTGAAAAACTGGCAGAAAACGTGATTTTAGCGCTGTCGAAGCATCAGATTTCAGTAATACATTTCAATGTCAAATCAATTGCAGTTGGCTTTGGCTATTTTTGTCATACCGTGGTAATAAAAGCATCGCGATCGCTAGAATGTTGTAAGCCCACGCTGGTCAATTCATTTGTTTAGAATGTCAAGGCCCGTAGACATATGAAATTTTCAACCTACACGGAAGAGGGATAATCAACATAGACCTAAATATGGTTAAACATCGTTCGATTTGGACGAAACTCACTACACAGGGATTTTCTGGGCCAAGGAACTCGAATCTGAGATCGCTTTTACCAGGCGACGCTATCTAATCGTGACATGTAGTCCACGTGATTTAGGTGTTAATAAATATAATGATTTAACTATTATGCTCTTAATTTTTAATTTTTGAAATAATTATCGCTGGCGAAGCCGCGGGCACATGCTAGTATAGAATAAGAGGCCGTGAAAGAGTGTGTATTCAATTGTTCACCACACAACACAAACTTTTTACAAACAGTGGGTGAACAGTAGGTGGCTTGTAACTGCCTTCAGAGAATTTTTTCGAAAAAAAGTTTCAAATAAAAGTTTTATCTCTCACTATAAGGTACACTTGTGCAAAAGTTAAAGAAAATCGTTAGAGCCGTTTTCGAGAAAATTGCGAAAAACGAAAATTTCTTCATGTAAAGTCCCCTTAAAAATAAGAGAAAATAGTCACCAATCTTATCCTCACATCTTCAGAAGGTACCTGACCCAAATACGAAATTTTGTTTTCATACGATTTTCCGTTTTGGAGCTAGCTTGTTCACAGATATTCCACACAGACACACACACTGACACACAGACATGTTTCCAAAAATAGTATTTTTGGATTCAGGGGGCCTTGAAACGTGTATATATGTCAAAAACTCAACTTCGAAATTGGGGGTCGAAAACAATACTTCCTCTACCTATAGTACCTATGGTACGGGCAGAGGAAGTAAAAAAATCTGATGTGAAAGTCACATAACTTCCTCTGCCCAAATAAAAGTTAGCAGTATTCACATATCCTTTTACAGAATCGCAAGACACAATTTTATGCTAATTATCCTATAAATACCTCTTTCAATGATGCGACTAAAAGCGCAGGCTATATAACAAACTTAAAAAAAAGAACAAGTGACTGCAGACGTTTATTGAACTTCCCGCCGTAAAGAATAATTTCCGAAATTTATCGAATATTTCCCTCAGATACTTCTTTACTCTATACCTGGCCAACAATACATATTTCTCACTTCACATTCTTATCTATATATATAAAAATGAATGTATGTCTGTTTGTCCTTTATGCATTACTAAACCATTCAACCGATCGCCATGAAACTTTGGGAAGTTGTTGAGTACATTCCCGGGAAGGTTTCTGGCATATTACACTTTTAATTTCAGCTTTCGTAAGCGAGTTATGAGTGAAAACGGAAATGAGACGTGCAATTTTCAGCACTGCCTTCTAAACTGTATTATTCTCGAGACGGCGGTGCATTTCAGTTGTCAAATCAATTGCAGAAGGCTTTGTATATTTTTGTCATATCTTGGGGGAAAAAAAAACATGTATGTCTGTTTGTCCTTTATGCATTACTAAACCATTCAACCGATCGCCATGAAACTTTGGGAAGTTGTTGAGTACATTCCCGGGAAGGTTTCTGGCATATTACATTTTTAATTTCAGCTTTCGTAAGCGAGTTATGAGTGAAAACGGAAATGAGACGTGCAATTTTCGGCACTGCCTTCTAAACTGTATTATTCTCGAGACGGCGGTGCATTTCAGTTGTCAAATCAATTACAGAAGGCTTTGTATATTTTTGTCATATCTTGGGGAAAAAAAAAACATCGCGATCGCTATGAAAGGCAATGGATATCGCAAGTTATTGTAAACGCCAGAGAAGTTTATAATAAGGTAATATTAAATATTTATTTAAGATGGAATATGCTTCTTATGAAAGATGGTTTACAGAAAATTCCGGGGAAGTTGCTTAGTTCGGGGTCCTGGCTACAACATTTCTATATGTAATCATAATTAAAATATCTTAGCCTATGTAGGGTCGTTAAATCTGCCTGAAATGTAACGGAATTATAAGTCTGGACAAATGAATATAGAAACCACGGCCTCAATGGCTTATCCCAGTTTTCATCTATATAAATAAAAACGAATAAGTTATATGTCTGTCTGTCACATAGTACATTTACACTCTTTTTTCATCGTGAATTTAATCGATTTCAATTCTCATAATCTTTCGAATACTGAATTTTTCCATTTATTTATTTATTATTATTTTTTGCGAATTTGCGAGCATCGTCGACAGTAATGCCCCCCCAAACGGAAATCGATTGGTCGATCTACATCTCAAGCACAAAATAAAAAGGCATTACGAGCTTCAGAAACAGACGAGCAACGGGAAGCAAGATCGAATACAAACTGCTCAAGCCCGTTCTTTCCAAACGATCGCTTTTGCGCTTTCGAAGCATCAGTTTTCAGTAATATATTTCAGTTGTCAAATCAATTGCAGATGGCTTTCCTACACTTTCGTCATATCTTGGAAATAAAAGCATCGTGATTGTTTGAATTTTGTAAGCCCACTCTGGCCGATTCATTTGTTTATAATGTCAAGGCACGCAGACAGATGAAATTTTCACCCTAGACGGAAGAAGAATAATGAATATAGCCTAAATGGGCAAACATTGTTCGATTTGGACGAAACTCATTATGCAGGGTTTTTTGGGCCAGGGAACTCGAGTCTGAGGTTCTTTTCCCCATGCTGCGCTTTCTAATCGTGGAATTCACTTCAAAGCCGAATTTAGGCCTAGGGCCTATAGCTGTTTCATTAATTAGGCCTATCAATCGTTTAGTTTAGACCTATGAATGTTTCGTGTGCAAAGTGTTAATAAATATAATAGTTTAATTATTTTGCTCTTAATTGTTAATCTTTCGATTAATTATCTTGGGCGAAGCCGCGGGGATCTGCTATAGCCTAAGCTATAATAAGGTATAGCCTATCTAGCGTTTTCTGAGGGAATAGTTTGTGTGTGATAAGACGTTCTTCCCCATTTCAAATTCTAAATACCTTAAAGACCTAGCGTTTGAAAATCGAAAGTCCTTCATAAGTTTTTTCGCATTTACAAAATACAAAACCCGAGCGACGCCGGGCCTTTTCAGCTAGTGTAGAATAAGAGGTCGTGAAAAAGCGCGTATTCAGTTGTTTATCACGCAAGACAAAATTTCTACAAACAGTGGGTGAACAGTGGGTGGCTTGTAACTACCCTCAGAGAATTTTTTCGAAAAAAAGTTTCAAATAAAAGTGTTAGCTCTCAGTAAAAGGGACACATGTGCAAATTTTAAAGAAAATCGTTAGAGCTGTTTTCGAGAAAATCTCGAAAAACGAAAATTTCTTCATGTAAAGTCCCCTTAAAAATAAGAGAAATTTGTCGCCAATCTTCGAATCACATCTTCAGAAGGTAGCTGACCCAAATACGAAATTTTGTTTTCATACGATTCTCCGTTTCGGAGCTAGCCTGTTCACAAACTTGTTTCGGCCTTGAAACGTGTATATATGCTAAAAACTCAACTTCGAATTTTAGGGTCGAAAACAATACTTCCTCTACCTATAGTACCTATGGTACGGGCAGAGGAAGTAAAAAGCGATCGTGAAAAAATTTAATCAAGATAAAATTACACCTTGCTCTGTTACATATGATTGTATTTTATTTCATTCCCTGCAGCTGCACTGGTTACAACAAGAAGATTATTTTTTGGGGGGGGGGCTTCCCATTCATTTTGCGAAATGTGATGTATTGCAACAAATCAATGGAAATGGACAATTAATAAACAAGCTACTTATGCAACCCTGAGGTTAATTGCCGCGCTTATCTGACCCCGCTATTCAACCCTATTCTGAGCTAACTCCATCCAACCATCCTCGTAAATCCGACTTCTCTTACATCTATTCAAATATTCTCCAACCTATGTCTAGGTATTCCAAGTGGTCTCTTCCCTTCGCGTCTGCAAGTCAATATTTTTAAGAAATGTCTTTCTTGCCCCATGCTCGCAATATGTCCAGCCATTTCATCCTCCGTGATTTAATTGCCATTACTATAATAGCTGGTGACGAGTACAGGTTATGAAGCTCGTCGTTAAGCAGTTTTCTCGAGTCCCCAGTTTCATCTCTTTTAGATCCAAACATTTTCCTCAGTACTCTGTTTTCGAACACTCGCAGATTATGTTCTTCCCGAAGAGTAAGCGACCATGTCTCGCATACATATAATACAACCAGCAGAGTAAATTGTTTGCAAATTTTTAATGTTAGATTTCTGGACAGAAGACGAGAAGATAAAAGATTCTGAATTGCATAAAAACAAAGCATTTCCTGATTTTAGTTGACAATTAACTACTGCCTTAATATTATCTGTACCTGTAAATATTGATCCCAGATAATTGGATATCCGCACTTGTTCGAATCTTTTACCGGCTATTCTTATAGCCTATATTCAGCGTTTTATTTTTATTTTTTTATTTTTTTTTTTTTTTACATTTTATGAACATATACTCAGTCATTTTGCTCAGTTTTATATCAATTTGCCATTATTGTGATTTACTTCAACAATGTCTCCTTGTAGAGAGGGGAAGCACAATTCCGCTTATTCCGTAATTGTAGTTTTTCAAAGAGGGTATCATGATGGATGCTATCGAAGACTGTTGAAAGATCAATGAATATAGCTAAAGCCTGTTTGACTTCATTCTTTGAAGCAGTGACTCAGTAACATGCCTTGAAGGTCCCCATAAAATGTTGATGTGCTGATAATACTTCGTTAATTGAACATTCAGGAAACAGTTTGCTTCAATAATACGAGAGGAGGTCCGAAAATAAGTTTCCCCTCTACTTTTCCCCAGGAAGTCGAACAGCAAATAGGGAAGACATCGGTTGAACGCAAAAGACACCATTGGTTATCGTTCGACCGCGATCCAGCAAATGTTAGGACGCCCAATGGGTTTTGTTGCTGGACTTTTTGGAGGATGGAACTATCACTGCTACGCGGTACTGTCACATCCTGTCGAAATTGAAAGAGGAGATTCTGAAAAGCGGCCTGGCCTTCTCCAATCTGGCGTCCTGTTGTTGGACGACAATGCGAGACCACACTCGGTGACGGGAACGCAAAACCATATTGCAACTCTATAGCCCATCCGCCACTCAGTCCTGATCTCGCACCCAGTGACTTCCGACTTTGAAGAAGATTCTCGGCGGAAGCGCTTTGCGATCACTGCTGACATCACACAAGCCGTTCGACGCTTTTTCCGTATGCAGAGCCCTGAGTTTTTCCTGGAGGGCCTTTTGATGCTTCTAAAGCAGTATGACTGATTTGGTTAAACTTTTCCGGGCTTTGACATCAGTCGTCAATGAGACCTCTCCGAGGAGACTTCGCTTGAGACCACGCCGCTGAGGATGCTTGCCGTAGACGCAGGCGAAACGTCTTAACCGATAGACCACGGCCACAAAGCCCGGAAAAGTTTAACCAAATGGACATCGGCCGTGAAATCCTAGACCATTTTATTAGTATGACAAATGTCTCAATGTACATGGTAATTATGTGGACAAATATAGGTACGTCTTATCTTTAATGTCTCATTATATTTTTTGCCTTTCATACACAGCTCTGTACACAGTCGCCAGGGGAAACTTATTTTCGGACTCTCCCTCGTAATATTTACATTTCGTAAATTTTTTCAGTGTTACAACCCGTTAGCTCTGAGTGGTCACTTACACCTCACGTCCATAGTTAAAAGTTAACTCAATATTCAAAGCCCCTAAGACCTCGTCCTATTTACAAAATTAAGCTAAAACAGGAGGAACTGTGAGTAGACATACAGATACCGGTTGGTAGGCTACTCAGTGCACCTGCTCCTGCCATTGTACAGTCACTAAGGCTGGAGCGGGTTTATACTTCTCCTTCCATATTTTATTGATGAGATGTGACAGATTTTTATCCGGCTCGATTTGTGGAAAGGACAGAGGGATGGATATAGGGGCTCTGTGTGTGAGGAAAGGGAGGATTTGCATGCGAGGTTTGTGGGAACGAGTCATCAAGGTTTGAAATGTTTGCCATAAATAAGCAAGATGGCGTTGTGTTTCTATGTAAATAAAAAAAGAATAACGGAATGTCAGAGAGGAAACTACCTGCTGCATGTGTAGTGTATGAGAATGCGAATCAGCCGGTAAGAACAAAATACCATATCAATTAGTAATGACAATCTCTAATCTCTGAACCTGCGAGATTTAAACTGTTATTACTCGTGGATCAACATATCAATGCCAATCTTACTCAAATTTATGCTTCATAGGAGTGATCAACAAGCTGGATATTGCTATATTTGTTATGGTCGTTTCATAAACATACTCTTTTCTAAATAAATATCACTAGTTTCGCCCGCGATTAATTACTCAACTGCTAGATGTTTTGTTTAAATCATTTATTTAACAGACAAATATTTTATACATTATAGACCTATTTATTTACACTGACATCGTTGTTTACATCCGTTGCAGGAATTAGCCTACATAATAATTAATAATTAAAGGAACAAAATTAATTTTATGCTACCAATTATGAAACAATTAAAATGAAAATTAGATTCATTAACCTCACCCAAATCATACATAAACAGTTTTATTACAAAGATTGATGATTAACGGCTTCGAGGAACATTTCACGAATAAAATGCGCCCCCCCCCACCAGGTGGGGAAAGACTTCAGATTTGAGGTCCCTGCCCCCCCCCCCCCAAAAAAAAAGAAACCGCATAGTAAGTTTCGTGAAAATCATTCAATGTTTTCCCATTTAGGCGTGCTTTCATGATCCCTTTCTGTCCACCTTTAAAAAAAAAAAAATCTTTGCGAATCGTAAACAGAGGAATGAAAATAGCAACCGAGCAAGGCCATCTTGAATTATTTTCGCAATTGAATACTGTCTTCCTAATCTTGTGTTTTTCTTATGGAAGGTTTTTCTTATGGAAGGTATTTCGTCACCTCGTAAACATTTGATTTTTGGCATTAAAAATCAATATTTTGCCAAATCCTTTAATGTTGTAGGCTACACTTACATTATGACAAAATTCCAAGTTTCTACCCATTATAGTTTAGGTTCCACGTTGATTGTCTGCTGCCGTGTGTGAGTTGGTGCGTGACTGCCATGCACCTGGATGAGCATTCTCCCCACGGCTCCGGGCCGAATACTTCATCATCATCATCATCATCATCATCATCTACATTGATTCTCTGTCAGTCAGTTAGGACATAGGACATATATAGAGAGTTTATACGCTCGTTGCATAGGACTGTTCCACTTCGACCAATTTTAACGCCTAAGTTTTTAGATTTTAGAGTACCTTGCGTTTGATCAATTAAACTACTCTATCTGTCTCGGCGATCAGCTGTTAGTAAGTTAAAGTTCTCGCACGATATCTGTGCCGATGAGACAGTTACTCGCTAGAGACATACATGCTATTGTGAGAGAGAGAAAAAGAGGTAGCTTGGCCTTTACAAATAAAAAGGAAGGTACTGTTGTGCGAGAGAGATAGTTAGCAGGCCAATCGACGCAACAGTCCCCACGAAAACGTAATGCAATGACTTAGGCCATCGGCACAGATATCGTGCGGGAACTTTACCGTCTTTTGCAGGACAGCGTGAAAGATTCTTTTGACGTTTTAACCTCAAATAAATACAAATTAAACTATACGAAATCAATTAAGTTTAGTGTAATATTAAAATTAACATGAACAGAAGTTATTTTATTTTAAATACGGTTTGTTTATTGTGCAGTTCGATTTGCTGCTTTCAAGGCTTTCCACGATCGATATTAATCGATAATTTTACAAGAGTTATAATGAAATTAAGTAATTTTAATGTGACTCTTACATCACATTTAATAAGCATAATATAGTGTGGCCTATTATGCAACGAGTAAATTAAGAGTATAATAATTATTAAAGCATTATATTTATTAGCACTTGCACGAGAATCATTCATAAGCTAAGCCATTAATAATATTAATGCAACAGCTAAAATTCCGTCTTCAGAGTCCATTCTACGATTAGAAAGCGCCCTGGGAAAACTTTATCAGAATCTATTATGCAGTTCCAAGGGAACCTGTGAACATAATATATTGTTTCTCAACTGTTTATTGGCATGAATATGATGTGAATTTTATATGATCAATTCAGTGTAATTTCAGAAATTAGCCTATATAATGTTTCAAGGGAAGGAATGGTTTGTTTGGATTATTATTATCAGCGATATTTCAAGAGTTAAACCATCAATATTTTATTGCTGGTGCCCCCGGCTTCGCCCGCCATTATTTATTGACTCCAGGATTTTTAAGAAATTACACTGGTAGATTATTCAAAATGTTTGTGGTTCAGAGCTATGAAAATTGTAAGTAAAAATAAAATTAGAATATTTGTTCATTGTGTTCATTTCACTTAGGCCTTATATAATAAAGAAACGGTTTTCCTTCCTAATTTTGTAGTCGTCATGAAAGTTTACACTGCGAGACGAACATCGCCGAGTATACCCAATGTCTCACGAAGCGGGCGAGCGAGCAAGCACGCTATTTAGGGCCGTTGAATTGTATAAGAGTAGATACTAGTCTTATAAACATATACCATGTAACTAAAAAGTAAAATTGAAGGGGCTAGTTCCATAAGGGCGTAAGGCACAACAGCAAAGTTGTGAGAAATCTTAATGTTTCTAAGCAATGTTACCACTTACAAGAACAGGTCTTTTCTTAGACTGAGCAGAGGTTT
The DNA here is from genome assembly GCA_964059195.1 of Ectobius pallidus. Taxonomy (NCBI): domain Eukaryota; kingdom Metazoa; phylum Arthropoda; class Insecta; order Blattodea; family Ectobiidae; genus Ectobius; species Ectobius pallidus. The sequence continues at coordinate 11,211,162 of CAXKWD010000007.1, read as the reverse complement.
AAGGCACAAGTATAATTTGTTCACTGAGTATTTAAGATAAATATGAAGAGAAGGCATAAATGTTAAAAGCTCAGTATTCAAGATGTGTCTTACGCCCTTATGGAACTAGCCCCTTCAATTGTAACTATGGTTTCTACTCTGTTAAGCCATAATGGAAATACTGCATTTATAGTCCTTGGAGCCGTTTGGTTTCAGGACAGGGCTATGTTTTCCTTTCGCAAACAATTAATACTGCCAGAAACAGCATTCAAATTTGAAAAGTTACATGTTGTAACACAGTATTCGTAATTGTTACGGAGCTCTGGGTATTTCTAGCCGATTCCGCGTGTCTGTTAAGCAGCTATACGAGCTGTTAATCTTTGTTTTGGCCAATAAAGAGTACATTATTTATCAGGCAAGAACTTATCAGTTACAGACCTAAGCTTTATGCTGTATCAGAACGCCCTGTATACAACTGTCTCAATACAGTATCCACTTACAATACTTGAACTAAAACACATAACACAGAAGTTATAAGCCTATAGCTATATCACAACTAGTATCTATTAATATTAATTAAAAATGTACAGTGATTTACTGTACCATTTTGAAACAGCTGACCTGAAATACAGTCCATATACTAGACTCCTTTATTCCTTTGTGTTTGTGTTTGTCCATTAATTTTCATGTAGGCCTTATTCTGAATGTGTATCAGGCTTGTTTGTGCTATCTATTGGTCTTTGAGTTTATTTTCCAACTTTTGGATTTTGAAGTCAACTAGGCTACGAGTTCTGACTATACGTACCAGCCAGCTATACCTAAAAACCTAATACAAAATAAAGGGAAACCGGCAAAACTTCAAATTTTGTCAGACGTTAAGATAGCGGATTGGTCGGTTGGTATATGGCTATTTAATGATGGGGATGTACTGCAATTTAGGCTTGTGACCGTCGCCGGTGTGCTAGAATTTTGTCCCCCAGTAGTTCTTTTACATGCCAGTAAATCTGGGCCTGTCACATTTATGCACACATAAATGCCATCGACCTGCGCCTGGATCGAACCCGCAACCTTGGGCACAGAAAGCCAGCACGATACTATTTCTGCCACTCAGGCCGACTTTAGATAGCGGAACAATATAGGCTAGTTCTAACGGTGAAAGATTCCAAATTCACGATTAGGATAAATAACTGAAAACCGTAATGAATAACGACTCAAAGCCGTGACAAATATTCAGACACCCAAAATAGTTTCGAGCGAAAAATCGTGACCACAGTGTCAGGGATCCGAGTATGAATTGACCGCTAATTTTATTTTTAAACATAAAAGAATTATTGTGTAACGCTGTATAAAATTATTTACATATTTTGCCACAAATAAATCACGAAATCAATATAATTAATAGATTATAATTATGTAAAGTACTGTCAACTACGGCTAAATATTTAAAGCAAGGACCTGTTAGACTAATTCTGTGAGAATAATTTACACTGATGAAACAGTTATGTCTCCATTACTGAAATATTGATTCTTTTTACCTACACTACTTGTGCTATGAACTCTTCAACTAAAACTACCACTAATCGTTCATCTCCTAATGTACTGCCGATTTGAATGGAATAATCTCACTGCAGTATGTATGAGATTACTTCAATGGAGTATTTAGGAGGGGTTTATCGCAAGTGACTTTAGTTCTTTCCCTGCTAGGTTTGGATTCGTAATTAGGTCAGTTAATCTCATTATATGAGACGAGTATTATAATTTGCCCTCACTTCAGATTTCAGTGCTAAAATGTAATGGAGCAAAAGAGGCCAGGCTGGGATATCATTGAGAGATAAGACAGCCACGTCCGTGAGTAGAGACCCCAGAGACTTGTGGAGTGATGTCGAGCGAGAGACAGATATGCAACGAGGAAAATCCGTGTATGGAAAGAGCGCAAAGCTGTATCCGTATTCATGCAAAAACATGGTTGAGAAATGTTGTTCACTGAATTCCTAAGTAAAATAATTTGATTATTTAGTTTTTTATGCAATAAGGTTTTATCTCGCGGTTTTTCCATGGTCCAATGATTTCTTATATAACAATAATTGAGATCAAATTCATAATTAGCTAATTTACTAACTTCTTGCTGTACGATGTAATAACAGTTGCCATATTTATTATTTTGGAGCCCTAGAAGTTATTGTTGTAGGTCCCAGGTTCAAATCCCGGGGCAGGACAATTTCACATGGGTTTTTCATGGTTTTCCCAGTCGTAAAGGCAAATGACAAATTGGATATTTATACATCATGATTCATCCTCATCATTTCATCTTGTATCATATTCATTTAAATTGATATCAGTTAAAATTTACTCCATAAAAATACACCAACAATAGAAAATAATTGCTACTCAATAGATTCATGGCCTACCCTACTGTATAGATACACATCCCGAACTCCTGATATGGCCCCGCAACTAAAGGAGTATAAACACAGATGAAAAGTTATTCTGAAACGGAATAAGTGAGACTTTCAAGACAATAAAATCTAATGTTCCATTCAGGTGTGAGCAAGAATATTATCTGGTTAGATGTACGGCAAACGCTAACGTTACGTGACAGAAGCTCTGCATCTGTATCTTAGAAGTTGACACGTTGATTTTATAAAGAATGGCGTGAACTATTGTGGTAGGAAACTTGGATCCTTGTTGCAGAAATAACTTCCTATATGAGACAATTGTGAATAATATTAGGATCAATCCAGAGTTTATGTAAATGATGAAGTTAAAGCCAGTCCTATAATCCTGCGCTGGCAAATTATAGTGTAGTCAGGCTCTAGGGTCTTCTTAGGGTGAATGAAATTGGGTGAGCATTCAGGCAGTTTCTAAGCCATTTTCAACTCTTGTTCAAATCGATGAAGCGAGTACTGGACTGACATACATTATAATAATATTTTCGAGGATCGCTTTTATTTGAATCGTGTCTCATCCCTGAACTAGTGCTTGATTATTATACTTGATCCAAGATGTGTACGGAGCAAAAGTAAACAAACGATTGTGAAAATAGGCTACCAAGCACAGTTCACAACAGTTCGTTTTTGAGACTGTTTAGTTGATTACATACAGTAAAGTGAATTGAATTTTATTTTTTAGATTAAGCGCCAAGGGTCCCGGGTTCGATTTCTAATGTTTTGTATATATTTACAATCTGTATCTTCTTGATGCTGGACAAACTTTTTTCTCGCACGTTTCTTTACTGACAACGTAAGTTCTGAAGGCCCTGGCTCGCAATTTTCTTCTATGACAGAAATTAAGCTTATTAGAAGTTATACCTATTACTTTTACTTATAATATGTACTGCGCTTCATGTATATGAAAAGTACAACGATTTAATTAGTTATGTTATAAAATAGGTATTGTATTTGGTAACTTATGTCACTTGTTTTCTTCAGATTCAACAAGTTTGCCAAAGCAACGATAAAAACAAATGAAATCTTGTTTGCTCACTGAACAGAACTTATGTTTTCACAATTACATAAGATATAAATAATTGTAGGATCGTTGCGGAATGGAAGTAAACATCTGACTGAGCTTGTTGCACTATCGTGAAGTGTGAGCTGGTGCGATTAACCAATGGAACGACAGGACACAGGCAAGTCTGCTGTTTTCCTTTTGCTCCGAACACATCTTGGATCAGGTATAGTGTAGATTTGAAAATAAGATTTAATGGGACTTGGGACTCTACATTTAGTAACTCACGCTGTTTATTTTGTACAATTGAACCAGCCAAGTCTGCAGCAATGATTATGTTAACACAACTTGGTGACACTGTAATTACCTATCCATTGAACTTTTTAATTTCCTATAGTTATAATCGTTTACTGTCTCTTTATACTGCATGCTGATATTCTCTTTAACAATTAAAAACTTATCCCGTGTATAATATAGTTCAAACTTTATAATTTAAGCGGGCAGTCTCCCAAATATGGAAAATCAATATTATCACTGGATGGCAGAAAACACCTATTCGTTACCAGGCTTAGACTCCTTGGGTTGAATATTGGGTTAATATAGACGACGGTATAAGGTTGTCCTACTTATCAATTACTTTAATTACATTAATTTATAGCTATATAAGCGGCTTTGTCCTGACTGACTGACTGACAGACTGACAGAGAATCAACGTAGCGCCTAAACTAGATAGGTACAGACTTGGAATTTCGACAGTACCTTCGTTTCATAATGCAAGCGCTCACTAAGAAAGGATTTTGGAAAATTATTATTTTAAATGCAAAAAAAAAAAAATGTTTTCGAGGCGACGAAACACCTTTCATAAGAAATTCGATTGTTGTGTAAAACAGTCTTCAATTGTGAAATTAATTAAAGATGGTCTTTCTAGGTTGCTATATTGACTAATTTGTTTACGATTCGCAGAAATCTTATTTATACAGAAGGGGATAAAGAATGTAGACCTAAATGGCAAAGCATTGAATGATTTGGACGAAACTCACTATGCGGGTTTTTTTTTGGGGGGGGGGGGCAGGGGAACTCTAATCTGAGGTCTTCTTTTGCACCTCAGATTACGGAAGGTATTTCGTCTCCTCGAAAACATTTGTTTTTTTGGCATTTAAAACCAAAATTTTCCAAAATCCTATCTTAGTGTGCACTCAAATATGAAACGAAGGTACTGTCAAATTCCAAGTTTGTATCTATCTAGTTTAGGCTCTACGTTATGTAGTTTTCTCCAATCCCCAGTTTAAACTCTGTTAGGCCCAAATATTTTGCTAGCCCCTGTTTTCGAACACTTTCAGAATATGTTCTTCCCGAAGAGTAAGCGTCCATGTTTCACAGCTATATAATACAACCGGCAGGGTAATTGTCTTGTAAATTTTTATTTTTAGATTTCTTAACAGAAGACGAGAAGATAAGAGTTTCTGAACTGCATAAAAACAAGCATTTCTTGATTTGAGTTGACAATAGAACTTCTGCCTTAATATTATTTGTATCTGTTGTTACTGCTCTCAATATTTGAATTTCTCCACTTGTTCGAGCGACTTACCAGCTATTCTAATATTTTTTAACGCATTACTTTGGCTTTTCGTTACCAAATTTTTAGTTGTTTGTAAGCGTATAACAGTTCAGAAATGTTTATTATTTCAGTTATGATTAATAAACTAAATTGTGTGAGACAGTCTAATTGACTATTCTGAGCAGTTGTGCAATTACTCTTGGACCCCAACCGTAAGTAGGTGGGAATTCACACACTCATGAACTTGAGGAATTTTCATGAAAGACTAATTAGTACCCTAATAAGGACTGAATTGCCTCTCATAGCAACGCGTCTCATAACTCGCATGAGCGTCTACAAAAGCCCACTCCTAGATCTTCATTGATGCTGAATGCACTTCCACCAGATGACAAGAAAATAGGCCCATACATCGTTAGTGAGCATTCACACCGAAGTAACATAGCATGCGAATCGCACTACCTGGATGCAGGTTGCACATCGAGCTGCATGGTTCACAGTTTTGCATTCATACCGAAGTAGCGAATGCGATCTGCAGTTTAACGTAAGTTATATAAATTTTAATCCAGGCTTTTTTCCTACTACTTTCAATAGGCATATCGTATAGCCTACGCATGTACAAATTATTGTAGCTCTCTTTTCAGCAATTTTCATTACATATTTGCCATAATCTACCGCTACACAAGCGAATATGTGTTGAATGTTCTTAACAATTAGGAAACAGCTGAAAAGGAAACTGTACGCATGCGTCATCCTGAGTAGCGTCGCATGAAATAAATCCAGATCTATCTGAAGAAATGAATGTCACACTCTGCGAGATTCATTATTGCCACGCTACTTCGGTATAAAGACTTGAACTTGTTTATTTGGGATTTAAAATGAGTAGCGCACAACCTGCATCCAACTATTGCGACTCGCTTGCTACGCTACTTCCGTGTGAATGCTCCCTTAACATCATCACACTTCAATATTCTTGGACTGTGTGGAATGGTTCACAATAGGAAATTGTTATATATCTTACTTCTTACCCTGTTAGGTTTAATACACACTTTGAGGTCTTTTGTATCAAAAAATATAATTTTTGGAAACGTTTCGATGTATTTGTGAATACTGTTGCTAGAAAACGAAAAATGGCATGAAAATTGTATTTTTAATGTAGTATGTATCTTTCAAAGATGTGACACCAAGCATTGCAACGACTTTTTCATTCTTTTAGGACCACTTTAGACCTTTTACGACCACTTTAAAAATAATGTTATTTTTACCGATCTTTTTAGAAGATTTTATTTAAATGTTGCACTTTAATCACTTCTAAAGAAAATTTTTGAACTGTAGTTATAGGCTAGCCATCGTTTGCACGGACTCTGGGTTTGAGTCCTGTCTAGGAATAATATACATGAGGTGCATATGAATCTCCTATTGTGATGTGAAATATATATAAATTTCTTGTCTTCTCTAGTCATGCTTCTCTCATAGATAATATCTGCTCTGTTTGAAATATTCTGGCAGACCTTACACTTAAATTGCTGATATGAAGCATCTCTGCAAGCCTCAGAGAGAAACGAATTTAACGGGTGATTGTAGTAATAGAGATGAAATAGGATTGACTCATCCTACCAATAATTTGTAAATATCACGGTTTCTTTGCAATTGAAACAAGACGCATGCCGTAAACTCAAGGATAGGGTCATATATGAAAACGGATTACTATTTATCAAGTGCCAGTATGGTACTTTATAAGAATGTGTGGGAGACGGGGAAATGTCTGTCCGTCCGTCTGTACTCTTTATCGAATTTTCATCAAACTTGGTATGCGCATTTATAACGTCAATGTGAAGAAGCCTGTTGATATTGGACCGGAGTAATGTCCAATTTAGTGCCTGTTTTAAAGCTAATAACTCAAATAACTCAAATATGCGTTATCGGATTTTCATGAAACTTGGTATACACATTTATACCGTACATCGAAAGAAACTTATTGAATTTAGAAGAAATCGGTTGACCGGTACCGAAATAACTAGTAATCAACGGTCACATCTATAACTTATTTACTTACTCAATGGCAATAGACAATTCCTCAACAAGCTAAATAAATTTTATCTATTTTATGGAACCCGGAGGTACATTGCTGCGCTTACCTGAGCCCACCATTCAACCCTATTCTATGCTAACTCCATTCAATCATCCCTCGCAAATCCTCTCTCCCTTAAATCTATCCTAATATTGTCCTCCCACTTACGTCTAGGTCTTCCAGGTAGTCTTTTCCCTTCGGGTCTCCCAGTCAATATTGATGAGATATGTCTTTCCTCCCAATGCGCGCAACATGTACAGCCCATTTCATCCTCCGTGATTTAATTACCCTTACCATGTCCGGTGAAGAGTACAAGTCATGAAGCTCGTTGTTATGCAGTTTTCTCAAGTCCCCATTTTCATTTCTCTTAGGCTCAAATATTTTCCTAAGTACCCTCTTTTCGAACATTCTCAGACTATGTTCTTCCCGACCAGTAAGCGGCCATGTCTCACACCCATATAATTCAACCGGCAGGATAATTGTCTTATAATAATAACAAACTTTTCGTAGAAGTTTGCCGCCAGGGATTTGAACCAGAGTGTGAGAAAAATCTCCGCCTCTCTATCATTTTCTGTCATTCCCTGTAATTTCTTTAGGTGTAGGAAAGGATGGAAATCACTGGGAGCGAGGTCCGGGCTGTAGGGTGGAAGTTTATACACTTCCTAGCAAATCTCCTGCAAAAGTTCGGCTTGGAGATGTTTAAACTTTCATCCTAAAGCCCGGACTTCGCTCCATCAGTGATTTCCATCTTTTCATATACCTCATGAAATGACGAATAATGGCAGAGAGGCGAAGATGGTTGGCACACATCTACGACACTGGTATTGAAAAGTTGGTCCGACGGTAAGACAAATGTTTCAAATCCGGTGGTGAATACGTTGAGTAATAGCTGAATACTGGCTGTGTCTATTCCAATAAATATTTCCATGAAATTGTGTTTTGTTCCTGTAAACGGTCCCATGGAATCTTACTTTATGGACGCTCCTCGTATGACGTATGGGTAAATACTTTTATTTTTTATTTTGTTTTAGGATGACGGCTGTTTTAATTGCTCCGTTTTGCCTGATGTTGAGTTTCTTCCAACGTTTCTAGCCAAACGGTTCATGTCCCGAACTATTGACAATTCACTATTGACAGTCTCGAGTGCAAATTTTCTATTTATTGCAGTAAATTTCTTAAATGACTCTAACGGTTTCCCGGCATTTCATCTATTTATAATTTATTTATTTATTTATGCAGTCACTACCAAACGCATTTTCTATTTACTTCACATTTAACAGGAACTATCAAGTAATTATGTTGGGAGATAATCTGCCTTGTCCAAAGATAGAAGTTGTAGGCTATGGTTGGGTTCTTTATCTCACACCTGGATTTTTTTTTTTTTAAGTTACCTGTTACTTGCTGCATGTCCTTTAACTGCATTTTTAGAAGGATTAGATTTTTGTTTTCTTATATTAACATTCATGGTACCGCCAGCTGGCTTTTGAATGTTAACTTCTGAACCAAGTCGTTTTTATTTTTGATACCTAGTTTGTTCTTTGCGTATTTTTACTTCCTCTGCCTGTACCATACGTAACTTTGCTGCCAATCTCATACGCTTCAATCTTGCCGAAGATGATCTTTGTGCATGTGAAGACAGCGAGCAGGATACCATGTACCACATGCTCTACACCTGCCCCCGGTACACAGACGCCAGACTACTTTTACACGAAGCTGCTAGAAATGCAAACGAAGTCTGGGCACCTGATCTCAAGTTCTGGACTCTAAAAAATTCCTTCCCAGCGCTAAAAGCCTTCGCCAAGCAAGCGCTCCTCGAGAAACAAGACGAAGACGGAAATTAAACACCATGTGAAGGGCAAGCCCCATTGGGCAAACCCTCCACCCAGCCCGAGCAGGGTTTTAGAGAGGTTTCCCCTGCTCACAGGCAAATGCCGGGCTGGACCAAAATCCCCTCACACAATAACACAGCACAACAACTTAGATCCTAACATAAACACACGCAGCACACTACCCAACACAGCACTAAAAGCCGATCAGCGCAAGGCAAACACTAACTCAAAATAAAGACACTTGTACAAGCACACAGCCCAAAACGACATAACCTCAATCATCCCACATGGATGCACACAAGGGCACTATAGGAACACACAGCACAAATGGTCACCAAAATTTGGTTTGACCGGAGTCTTTGGCTTCATTGCTAGGCACTCCGGGGGAAAGGGTGGGCACAAAAAAAAAATGTACCATACGTATAAAAGATAAAGGAAGTATTGTTTTCCACCCTAAAATTCAAAGTTGAGTTTTTACCACAGGCCTAAATACAAGTTTTGCGGTCCCATATATCCAATAATAGCCTACTATTTTCGGCATATGTCTATGTGTGTGTGCGTGTGTCTATGTGCCTCCAGAACGGAAAATCGTTTGAAAATAAAATTTTGTATTTGGGTTAAGTACATTCTGCGGATGTGACACGAAGATTGGCGACAACTTTCTTTTATAGTTACATGAATAAAATTTAGTTTTCGAGATTTTCTCGAAAACGGCTCCATCGATTTTCTTTATATTCAGTAAGTATACGAGATGTTAATACCAAGAACTATAACCTTTATTTATAACATTTATTCTAACAAAATCTATGAAGGGTAGTTATAAGCCACCCACTCTGAATACGCTCTTTTTGCAATTTGGCCTCTTATAACAGAAAATCGCATGAAAACAAAATGTTGTACCTCTGTTAGGTACCTTCTGGGATGTGACATGATGATTGGCGACGACGTTCTCTTATTATTAAGGGACTTTACATGGAAAAAGTTCATTTGTCGCGGTTTTCTTTAAATTTTACACAACGGGTCTTTACACTGAGAGCTTAAACGTTTATTTGAAATATTTTCTTTTTAAATTCTCTGAAAGGTGGTATTAAGCCACTCTTTGTGAATACGCGCTCTTAGCAAAATGGCTCTCGTTCTATGCCAGAATGTGAAGTGAGAAAAATGCATTGACCACATGCTTAAAGTAAACAAAATTTCGAAAGTGCATTAATGAGATTTTATTTGGGTTATTTGTCCTCCGGGGATGCGATGTGATTTGGTAACGACATTCTTTTCATTTTTACAACCAATTTACATCGTCGCCATGGCTACTTGGTTGATTGAACACGAAGCCACGCATTCCCTTCAATAATAATTACACCTTACCCACACTTCAATGTAAGACTTAATCCTTCCACTCGCAATGACAAAATAACAATGACAAAATACAGATTACAATGATTGTTTATAAACAAAATAAGTAAATCCGCCCAAAGCAACTCAGCACTTGATTGACATGGTGCTTCGGATTTATACACCATTGGCTGGAAATAAAGAGAGGATTTGAAACATTTTAAAATGGCTATTCCAGGATTTGCGTCACGTCATTTGTGCTTTCGACAACTCTTTGTAGCGTTTTAATGCATGTACAAATACTGGATTACGATTCTATCTAAAACCCTTCACAGTTGAATGAACTTTCATGTAACGAATTAGTATTTCTGGTGGTACAGTGCACGCCCCTTAATGTGATCACTTCGAGACGCAGCTAAACTGATAATATTAACCGACTGATAACATTAGCCAAAATAATTAATTGAATGTTATTAATTCATATATAAGATAATAGACTACAAAAACAGAATCAAAAGCTATTTATTCATAAGATAACATGTAACTGTGAATCACTGAACCACTCATAATACAGTAATAGACTGCAAGCAAGTATTTTTTCAACCAGTAACAAAGCTTTATTTTCTTACTTTCCTTTAGGAATCCATTAACCAATACTCCATACTCAGTTACGAGTTACGTGTGTTTTTGGAAGTCTATATTGACCTCTGGTGAACACCGCGTAGCAAAACATCTAACTCTTGTCTGTTCAATCTTTTCATTTTACACGAGCCATCACTGCATGTCAACACTGTTATCTTCACAAATCAAATGCTGCAGCTTAACTGTGAGGTGAAACAAGTTTTATTGCTTAAGAAAGGAAATTATGCAATGCCACCCCCTCGACTGAGGAGACATGGTAGGAGGTATTTAAACATCCATCCTACAGCCTAGAGTTCGCTCCCAGTGATTTCCATCTTTTCCTACACCTAAAGAAATGACAGGGAATGACACAGAATTACATGCAGGCGGAGATGTTTGTCACATAGTGGTTCAAATCCCTGGCGGCAGACTTCTACGACACAGGTGCTCAAAAGTTGGTTCCACAGTATGAAAAAAATTTCAGTTCCGGTGGCGATATGTTGAAAATTAGCTGACATTTCTGTATCTGTTGGATTATATATGTCCATGAAATGTGTTTTTTTCTGCAAACAGCTCCAGGGAAACTTACTTTATGGACGCGCCTCGTAATACTGCTGCATCATGCATTCTGCAGCAGTTGTATAGGAAGCTATCGATTACAATAGCTGAACACACATCCCTGGAATCACCAATAGGCTACTTTTGTGGATGAGTGAAATATAATAACATCAAACTATGTCAACAGCTCGCAGAAATGAAAGCGAAAACTTCGGCTGTATCTGAAAAATTCTAATTCCCTCTGAAAAGTTTCCATATTGTTTGTTGTGCCATTACTCCAGGGTGATCAAGAATTTTCTTCATTAATATCTCAGCAGAAATTTCCATATTATTTAAAAAGTCAACACTATCAATTTCGCATACATCAACATTATTTAACCGAGCGAGGCGGCCGAGAACGTAACGTCTTGGGCTCGCATTCGGGAGGTCCCAGGTTCAATTCTAGTGGCCATGGGTTTTTTCATGGTTTCCCCACTCGTTAAGACAAATGCCGAGTTAGATAGTTACATACCGTGAATCATTCTCACCACTTCATCCTGTATCACATTCATTTAAATTAATATCAGTTGTAATTTACTACATAAACACCAATCATAGAAAAACTGACAATCAAGAGTTCCATGGCCTACCCTACTGTATAGAAACATATCTCACACTCCTGATATGGCCTCGCAGCTGAAAGGAATATAAACACAGCTGAAATAAGAAAAATTATTTAAAGGTTCAGAGAAGGGCTTTGGAGAAAAACTAGAGAAGCCACAAAATTTACTTACTGAGATATATGCGAACCATAAAATTGATCTTGTATTATTTCTGCAAAATTATGACACAATGTTTCTGTGTTGTCGAAATATATGTTATAAACGATGTATTTAATAGTCATAATTATACATTGTGCTAATATTGTAAACTATAACTATGCGATTTTTTATGATAAAACGCGCGGTGACTAAAACGTCACATGCTGCCATTAAGCAGCACGAAAACATTATTTTATACGGCACAACTTGTTTCGAAAATGCATAATATGAATACTCACTGTTTAAAAGCACAATTTCGATTCGGTGCAAGCCAGTTTGTGTGTTTTATAGCGTTTTGAGGTAAGCAATTACCATGAAGCCCTTCATCTTCTGATCCGCACTATTGGTAGCATTGGGAACTCGGATCGATTCATCGAATCGACTGTTCATTCATCTAGTATGCCGTGATCTTACGGCTGACAGAATATTGACAACAAAGTAAGAAAATTATTATTATTATTTACAAAATCCGTTAAAGTTTATACTTGGAATAGCCTTAATAAATCCTATACGAGATTACGAGACTCATCAGATAAATTTGCTGGAACTTCGTCCTCGCAAATATATCGATAAACACGTAATGTCTCCTGGGACTACCTATGATAAAAAAAAAAGTGGTAGGATTTTAAATCACTCTCTCTTAATGTAACTAAAATTAATTTAATCCCATTCTTCTTAATAATTTCTAGATTAAAACAATTAAATTTACTGGAATATTTAAAATCAATAATTCATAACTCGGATTGCGGAGATTTTACGGTTTGAGAATGCAATTCTCTTAAAGAATCTGCAAGTGAAATATTTCAGGATTATTTTTGATCAGCATTTTAAACGGATTAAACACATTTTACGAGTGATCAAATTTGAAAAAGAATATATAAACGGAATGATAATTCTTTCACACTAGGCAAAGGAGGAAAGGTAGATACTGATTGAAAAATTCAATGCCATTGCAGAGTGTAAGTTCTGTACTGTATTGCCATTAACACTGAAAGAGTAGTTTATTTAGCCCTAGTCAGTATGTAGTTATATAGGATAAGGAAGCATTTCTAAAACTATCCTTACTCCATTAACTTAATTACAAGAACGCAAAATCAAAATCTGGTTTGAAAAAGCGGGCTTTACACCCAACTGAAATAATCTATTCCGAATTTAATATATTTAATATGGAGGACATTTTTATATGTATTATAACAAGGGCTCGTCGGGGTTCAAAATCAGAACACCGAGTTTCTAATTGAAGGATGGAGGATTCTTTATTTCCTATCAAACAAGTCAGAAAACTCCTGAATGTTCTCCAAATCACTCTTCTGTCCGGTGCTCACTGCCACGTCACAGCACTGTCCCAGTCCAGTCCCGATCAGCTCACCAGCTCTTCCGTTCACTAGTTCCTCCGTTCACCCTTCTCTCCGGTCACTAGTTCCCCGTTGACTAGGTCTTCCGTTCGCGGGTCTCTCCGTTGACTAGTCCCTCCGTTGACTAGTCCCTCCGGTCACTGGTTCCTCAGCTTCCCAAGTCCTCAGCTGCGCTGATCGGTTCACTCCGTCCAGGTCCTCAGCTCCTCAAGCCACACTTACTTGAGGTCGCGCTGATCAGTGCTCTCCGTCCAGTTCACACTCTGACGCTGACTCTCTCCCGCTGTTACTGACTGTTATGGACTGACTGTTCTCCCATTGACTGACTCATCACTCCTCGCGGACTGACTCCCTCTGACTGGCCGTTGCTGTTACTCTCCTCGACTGACTGTCTCTCTGACTGACTGTCTGCTACTCACGAACTGAACTGAACTCTGTTACTGTTACTGTTACTGACTTACTGACTGACTCTCTCAACTCTGATTCACTGACTGACTGTCTCAGCTCGCTCGCGGCCCTATATATAGGCCCGACGAATATTCCAGAGCCGATGTCTCGAAAGTTCCGCCCGCTTGGAATCTGGAATGCGCTCTGCGCCGCGCGGGCACACTCCTTAGCGCGAGCTCCTCCCTACAGGCCTTCCCCCACGAAGCTTGGCCCAATCGCCGCCGTTGTCATGCCCACTAGCGCTCGTCTGCCGCGCGTCCACTAGAAGGCCGCGATGTTTCCAGACTCCGTCGTTCTGGTTCTTTCTGGGCGGCTCCTTTATCTGTCAGTTTCTAGGCGAGTCTTTTCTGGGCTTTGTGACAGTATTATTAAAATTCTACTATGAAAATAATACAAAATTCCTAGCTGTTCCACACGAACACAGTACAAGACGTAATAAATCTAGTACTTTAGTAGAACCCAAATGCTTCATTTCAGCTTATCTGTCAAATAGCTCTAGTTCTTCTGTCCTCATCTGTATAATTCTAGTCAAATTAGATCCAGGTTTGGCCAAGTGTTTTTATTGCGTATTTAAATCTAGAATTTTAAAAAATGCATAAAATAATTTTCATCCCTTTAAATTTTTTTGCCACTTTGTTTGCTCCTTTGTCTAGTACTACTACTATGATAATTATTTTTCATTATTATAATCAGGGCCCGGATTCTGATGGCATGTCATCTTTTTATTCATGCTGCACGGACATTGCCAACTTGTAGATAAATCCTAATCATGGCCTCTAGATTATAGAAATGCATTTTTATTATGTCATTTTTTGTCATTTTATGCAATTTTATATTTTTAGGGCATTTATTTAAATTTTACGTCATTATTTTGTCATTTTCGTGTCATTTGCTTCCTTATTTAGTCATTTTCAGGCATTTACATTGATTATATTAACTTTTTTTGTCGTCTTTGAAGAGTTGTTTCTTTAATGCAAGAAGGACACACTTGGTGGTCAAGTGTTGCCACGTCTCAAAACGAGAAACGAGAATCAAAGAAACGCCAAAGTATTTAGACCTACACCATCCTATCTGCATTTACAGTTTTTTCTTTACAATTATGTACAAATTACTCTATAACTTTGCGTGTACAAAAATACTTTTTTTAAATAAAATTTAAGTTTTTAGGTCATTCTTTATAATTGTTAAGTAATTTTCTTTGAAATTTAGGGTCATTTTATAGGTCATTTTCCAAACAATTTTAGGTCATCAAAATCCGGGCCCTGATTATAATTTATTATTATTTATATCAATTGAGTCAGGCCACTAGTCTCGGCTTGGCTTCTTCCCGATTATATTTTCTTGATGTTTCGTCTACTTCTTATATTTTTAAATAAGTTATGTTAACATTACACTTCAATGTTACTGCAAAACATATGCCTATAAAAGTGTAACACTGGAAACTACCCCCGAGCACGAGCTCCTGTTCCTTTGGGGTTTCAGTTCCAACCTATGAATTATACATGTATTTATGTAACTATGCCGTCATGTAATTATTAATTTTTTATGCTACAAGTGGGTCAACAACCCGGTGGCAGTGTTGCAATTAATACCAGCCATATATATAATTATACATACAATATACACCATACATACATTATTATGAATTATGCAGTTAATAATATTTTAATAACAATATCTTAAAAGGTATTAAAATACATGCTATATACCGTTGAGCTTGATCAATAAAATCAAATAGACTTAATGTCATCAACTCAAAAATATTACGTTTTAATACTTGCCTAGGCCTTTCGGCGTATTTCCGCTGTCATCAAGGCATCTTCATTTTGGTGGTTTGAATGCCTCATAGATTAAAACGAAAACTGCATTGTCTTACACCTTGTCACATTTATTAAAACAAATTCTAAAAGCTTTATAAAAACACTATCAGTAAATCATCCTCAGCTATATCACCCTCCAGTGTTGTTATTAAGTTTTTAGAAATTTTGATTTATAAATGTGCAGTTTTGTTTTTAACTATTGAGGGATCAAAACCAGCAAAATGAAGATGCCCTGAAGAAGGCGGAAATACGCCGAGGCGCCTAGGCAAATATTAAAATAAAATATTGTTAAGTTGCTGGTACCAAATCTACTTTTATTTGATTAACAATACCTTAATGAAAACAGGCATTAAAAAAATCTTAAATTTATTGTTGTCATAAGTTGAACGACTGCATATGGGAATTGGAGAAAACTGCATAATGACGAGCTTCATAACCTATACTCTTCACCCGATATAGTAAGGGTAAATAAATCACGGAGGATGAAATGGGCTGGACATGCGGGAGGATAGACATACTGTATTTCAAAAGTATTGACTGGGAGACCCGAAGGGAAAAGACCACATGGAAGACCTAGACGTAGGTGGGAGGACAATATTAGGATTTGGGAGGGATGATTGGATGGAGTTAGCACAGAATAGGGTTGAATGGCGGGCTCAGTTAAGCGCAGCAATGAACCTTCGGGTTTCTTAAAATAGAGAATATTCCTTTGCTTGCTTAGGAATTCTTTGTTGACATTGAGTAAGTAGGCTAAGTAAGAGTAAGTATAAGTTGAATGAAGGAATGAATGGAGCCTGTAATATCCTAAGAAGGTCAAGAATCCTGCAAGAAGAGATTTCTAACTAGAAACTCACGTGATGAGCTATTCCACGTAAGTCAGTGTGCACATGTTTCTCTTCATTACTTTGATCCTCCCTTACACTGACCAATGATTCTCATATTCAGTTTAATTTTCATATAGTTTCTTTATAGTTTGTTGCTGCCTTTTAATTTTGTTTAAAAATCTTTCCAAACTATTCTATACCGTGCAACAGTAGACCATTGTGGCCCTACTAATTGTCTGAAGTACTCTGCCCATCAGAGTCTTGGTCTGCCTAGGTTACTTCTTCCAACTTTTGCGCCTATCTGTCATGGTGAAGACTCGCAATGTATTCTGCTAACTTTTATTTGATTCTTGCAGCTGGGATGACCTAATTTCTTGTGGTCTTATGTTCGAAACTCTCTAGTCAAATGCTCAGGATTTGGCCTTCCATCTTCCTTTGACAAATACTCAGTGATTTCTTCTTTTAAGCACCAGGTCTGGAACGCATAGATACTAGGGTGATGCATGGATGTAGAGCTTCGATTTTTAGTTTTACATTTTCTTCTAATATTCCAATGCGTTAACAATATGCATCGCTAGGAACTATAACAATAACTTTATAGTCTATAATTACGTTTTATGCAAGATATATTCAATATCAAATCTCAGCAAACACTATTTGCATAAACGGATGTTTATTAACTGACCGTGTTTTGATCACATAAAAAAAGTCAATTTGATTATAATATAAGGTCTAAGGGGTAGTTTTTCTTCTTATACCCTCAAAAACGAAGCAGATAAACCAAGAATTTTTTCCTGCAATAGTCTCAATTATTTATTAATGATATAGCAGAAGTATTTTGAGTTGTAGTTCACCTAAACTGTTTAAAATTGATATTCTTAAAATTCTATTGACATGATTAAATTACTAAAACACACATATTTATATAATCGTTAAAATACCTATTTACATTATCTTTGGAGTAATATTTATAAATGTATACAGCTTTTCTTGTTGGTGTACACTATAATCAATAGTAGTATTAATTATATATATAGCCTATATATTTTAGTATTGTAGTACTTTCTTCACTGCTAACGGCAGTGGTCATAATCTGTTAAAATTCAGTTTATTTAATATGGAGTCACCAATGCTTTAGTAGTATAGGATTACAGCATATACAGATGTAATTTAAAAGTTTTAAAATCTTCTTTTCTCTTCTTGTAGGTGTTCACTCGCAGATAATCCTTTATAAGGGTCGTGAATCAGAGTTGTAGGATTATTGTTTCCTCTGTATATCGTTCAAAGGAGATGCGGTGCAATCGTGCACTATTTTCAGTCCACTTGTGACCTGGAGAGAAGTAGATCTTTACTTGAAACTGCTGAACTGTATTTTAATATGTCATTAATGCTGAGATTTGCTGATGATATTGTTCTGCTAACTGAAGATGAGGAAGACCTAAGTGAATTATTGAATGGTATGAATGGACTGTTAGAAAATAATTTTGGACTGAAAATTAATAAAAACAAAACAAAAGTGATGAGATGCAGCAAGAATGCCATAAGCAACATGAAGAACATTAAACTCGGAAATGACAAAATACAGGAGGTGAATGAATTCTGCTACTTGGGGAGCAAAATTACTAAAGATGGACGAAGCAAAGATGATGTGAAAAGCAGGATATTACAAGCAAAAAGGGCTTTCTTTAACAAGAAAAGTCTATTGGTGTCAAATATTGACCTAAAAGTCAGAAAAACATTTCTAAAGTTATATGTTTGGAGCATAGCACTCTATGGCAGTGAGATGTGGACTTTAGGAAAAAGTGAAAGGCATAAAATAGAAGCTTTTGAGATGTGGTGCTATAGACGAATGTTGAAAATCAGGTGGACTGACAGAATATCTAACGAAGAGGTCTTAGAAAGAATAGAGGAGCAAAGAAGTCTATGGACGACACTCATTAGAAGAAGGGCCAGACTAGTGGGGCACATTATGAGGCATCCAGGCTTGGTCAACACTATATTAGAAGGAACAATAGAGGGGAAAAATTGTAAGGGAAGACCACGATTAGAATATGCAAAACAGATTATTGGCGATTTTGGATGTAAAAAATATGTAGACATGAAGAGACTGGCTCAAGATAGGAAGAACCGGAGAATTGCATCAAACCAGTTGTAAAACTGATGACTACAGAGAGAGAGAATGTTACTCTGTCAACCTAAAATGCATTTAAAATAAAATCAGGTAAACTGATATAACGAAGTGCCAGTATGTTTTTTTAATCAGTGATAAACGCAATTATGATAGGCCCATGCAGAAAAGTTATGTTTGTATTAGATCTCCGAGTTTAACTCCAAAAACAAAATGCGCTGGCAATAATAATGATGATGCAATAGACCTACGATCCGCTGATAACATCTGTTTCAAGTTTGAAGCAGGCTTAAAGGTTATGAATGAATAAAAAGTCAATATGAAATCTATCTTGTAGGAATTACATTAGGTATATTGCTGTACAGAAACGAATATATAAAATACTCACATTAAAATATAGCCTAATGTAAATATCGGTAAACTACATAACCAAAGAATACACAATATAACATCAATATTCAACGGCTAGTTGTTATAAATCGTTTATTTACATTATTTAAATTATTATTTAGTCCACACTGATATCGTTATGAAGAAACAAATCAATCAAGGTTGCTAACAATATCAATATACGATTGGCAATTTGTTACGTTTTTTAATATATTGTGGGCCTTGAAAGAATATTCATTACAAAATTAATATTGATATAGGCCTACTCGTTACTTCAGTACCGGTCAACCGATTTGGCCCTAATTCAATAGGCTTGTACCCAAGAACGTCATAAATTCGTATATCAAGTTTCATGAAAATCCGATAAAGCGTATTTGAGTTATCGCGCGTACAGACAAACGGACGGACGGACAGACAGACAGACAGACGGACGGACAGACAGACAGACAGACAGACAGACAGACGGACAGACATTTTCCCTCCCGCACACAATCTCATAAAGTACCATACTGGCACTTAATAATTGAATTTCAGTACCCTTTATTTCTCATTATTCGTTAAATGGTCATTATAAATTCAACTCGTGACTTGGAACTCTCCTGCATACATATTTCGGCGATTATAAGTTGTGGCATTATCTATAATATTTTTCTTAATCCTTATACCTGTAGATGTTTACTCCATGTATTTACAGTTAGCCCATGTGATCAATTTCCTCTAACTATTTTATTTCTTTAGGCTAATCTATTTCCAAATTTTATCGGTCACGATAATTCAGTGTAATTAATCAATACCTGAACCACCCTCCTTCAATATTCCCAGGGTGTAAAGCGTCAACCATTAATCAACTCTTATCTTCTCACTGGTACCTTAATCATTAGTACCTCTACTGACATTACAGATAAATATGATCACACCAATGAGTTAAAAATACTTCCTAGGATTGCATGTTGCCTGAAATGAAAAATGAGAACTATACACATTACACTTTCATATACTAATATGAGAGATGTAAACAGAGATATAATTGAATCCGAGTTGTGACATTGTAGAAAGAGAAAACTCTATAATTACAACGTCACAACTACAGAACACCAGCGTATGTGATGTTTCCTGCTTTATGCCGGTTGTCAGCTAAGCTAACTCAGCTTACTGTGATTTGAACCACAGTGTGACAACCACCTTCGTCTCTCATTCATTCTCTGTCGTTTATTTAGGTGTAGGAAAAGATGGAAATCATGGGAGCGAAGTCCGGGCTGTAGGGTGGAGTTTAAGCACCTCCTAGCAAGTCTCCTGCAGACGTTCGGCTGGTAGAAACATTCACCCTAATGTCCGGACCTCGTTTCCAGTGAAATCCATCTTTTCCTACACCTCACGAAATGACAGAGAATGACAGAGAGGCGAAGGTGGTTCGGCACACTTCTACGACCACGATATTCAAAAGTTAGTGCCACGGTAATACAAATGTTTCAATTCCGGTGGGGAATATGTTGAAAAATAGCTGAACACTGGCTATGTCTGTTGCAATAAATATTTCCTTGAAATTGTGTTCTGTTTCTGTGAAAGGCCCCAGGGAAACCTACTTTATGGACGAGTTTCGTAGTTTCTTGAAAGATTCAAGCACATGTAAGAGCAAATGTAAGATAGTCAGCTGTCAGGAAGTCGGGAGAGTCCATTATTAAAAATTAACGTGAATAGTATCTCTGAATTCATCCCCCATCTCTCAACGGCCACCCATTCGCTGTTCTCTCGCTTGTCACCAGTGTACTGAACATTCATGCTGTTGAGGTTATTAGAATTAGAATTAGTATTGTTTTATTTTACCTGGTGGAATTAAGGCCATTAGGCCTTCTCTTCCATTCAACCAGGATTAATACAACTGAGCTTTACAATCTTACAATAAAATAAGTATGATACAAGTACAAAGTTACAAATACACAGGAACATGATTATATTGTTATCATTTAAGACTTAGAACTAGTTCACTAGAGATAATACAATACATAAAAAAAATATGTTAAAATAGTTTGCTACTTACTAAGATTTAAACTATTAATAAAATATTAACTATTACTAAGAAATATGATGTGAAAAGATTTAAACTATTACTAAAATATTAACTATTACTAAGAAATATGATGTGAAAAGATTTAAACTATTACTAAAATATTAACTATTACTAAGAAATATAATGTGAAATAAAAATGAAAAGTTGTGAACAATTGGAAACGTTTTCAGTATTTAGATATGTGATGATTTATTGTTATTAATGTAAAACAAAGTCCCTAACTATGGCATCATTGGTCAGCTTACGCAAGAATTGCATTTGTGTTTGACAGTTCCTACAGTTCTCAGGTAAAGCATTCCAAGATCGCGACATGGAGACAACAAAGGAGCAAGAGTAATGGGTTGTTTTATGACTAGGGATACTTAGAATAGAGTTTCTTTGTGAGCGAGTACCGAGATCATGATGAGAAGATAACCGTTGAAAACGTTCATACAAATAAGTTGGTGTAGAGGACTTGAGGATGTTGAATAGTAGAGTGATGGAATGTGTCAATCGTCGTTCGCTTAGTCTAGCCCAGGACAGCATTTCAAAAGAGGGGGTGATATGTTCATATTTACGGATGTTGCAAATGTAACGAACGCATAGATTATGAGCCCGTTGCAGTCGTTGTCCCAAGTCGGTGTTTAAGTCTGTATATAGTACGTCGCAGTAATCAAAATGGGGCATGATTAATGTTTGCACCAGGATTTTTTTTTAGTTTAAAGGGGAGGAAATTTTTGAGTCGCTTTAACGAGTGTAATGTAGAGAAGACTTTTCGGCATATCTCAGTAGTTTGTAGTTTCCAGTTAAGATTTTTGTCCATAATGATGCCAAGGTTTTTTACTTGATGTACAAAAGGGACAATTGATGCATTTACTGTTACAGGGGTAATGTTGTTCATATCCAAATGGCAAAACATTTGCTGTCGTCCAATGATGATTGCTTGTGACTTTTCTGCATTGATAGTTAGGTCAAACTTTCCTGTCAATGTGGATGTAGTGTCTATGTCTTTATTGAGTTTTTCAATTGCATGGTGTATTGTCTCCGGTCTTGAGTGTATGTATAGTTGGAAGTCGTCAGCATACAGATGATATTTACAGTGTTTTAGGGATTTAGAAATGTCATTTATGTAGATAGAGAACAGTAATGGTGCTAATACGGAACCCTGGGGTACTCCCCTCTGTACTGGCCGCCATTTTGAATTTTGGTTTGGAGTTGATATGCATTGTAGGCGATCAGTGAGATAGGAGATGAACCAGGATACTACGTTGTCTGATAGATGCAATGCAGTAAGTTTATGCGTTAGTAGTTCAATGTTCACTGAGTCGAATGCTTTGCTTAAGTCCAGTAATACTAACACGGTTGTAAGACCGTCATCTAGGGCTAGTCGAATGTCTTCATTTACGTTAAGCAGTGCCGTTGCTGTACTGTGACCAGTTCTAAATCCAGATTGGTATGGGTCAAGCAGTCTGTATTTGTTCAAGTAATCTGTCAGTTGCTTATGTACAATTCTTTCAAGAGCTTTGGACATTGCTGGGAGTATGGAGATTGGTCTATAGTCATTAGGGGTTGACGGTGATTTAATTTTGGCTATGGGAGAGATGAATGCCTTCTTCCAGTGGGAAGGATACGTAGCAGTCAACAGTGATGCGTTAAAAATATGTGTCAATTTTGGAAGAATGATGTCTATGATTTTATGAATGAGAGTTATGCTAATGTTGTCTGCGCCCGTGGCCTTGGATTTTATGCGTTTTATTGCCGATTTTATTTCAATTGGGGTAACTTGTGTAAAGTGGAATTTGTCACGATTGGGAGGGGGAAGTGCATGGATTTCTTTGATAGTGTTTGCATATGTTTCTGGATCTGTGTGCACGTTAGGTCTTCTAGTAAAGTGTTCAGTAAGTCTGTCTACAGGAATATTTATAGTTTGAGTCTGGTCTTTTGTTTTACCTAGTCCTAGTGAGCGTAAGTTACGCCACATACTTTCACAGGTTGTCCCTGGCGAAATGAGAGTGGGCATATGTCTAAGTTTCGCATTTCTAATAATTTGATTTGTCCTGTTTCTTAGTGTTTTATAGTTTTGTAGGTTAGTTTCACTTTTGTTACGTATATAATTTCTGTAAGCCGCGTCTCTCCCCGTCATTTGTTTTCGAATAGTTTCTGTCATCCGGGGGCTGGAGGCCGGTTTGTCCGTTTTCTTCTTGAGGGGGCATGTTTGTCATATAGTTCCAAAATCAATTTGTTTAATGTTTCTACTTTTTCATCAACGGTGCGAATATTGAATATTGTGTACCAAGGTAATGCAATAGCATCTTCAATTAAAACTGTCTCGTCAATACGTTTAAGGTCTCTATACGTAATAATTTTTGGCGCCATCTTCGAGCACTGAACAGAATACGAAACATGTATTAGGTCATGTGCAGAGATTCCTGGTACAGGCAATTGACTGTGTGATAGTACTTTATTTGCATCGTCAACAATGATGAGGTCTAAAAGGGTTTCGCTTTTCTCAGTGTGATGGGTAGGATCAAGTGGTAGAATGGTCATGTCTAGGGAATTAATTACAGTGCGTAGTTGTGTTACTTTAGTACAATTCCTCTGCAATAAATTAGTATTGAGGTCTTCTAGTATCAAACAGTGTTCATAATCTAGCATTGTATTTTGTAGTGCTGTTTCTAAATCATTTGAAAGTTGAGCATTAGGGGCTTTATACACTACACATAGAAGACATTTCTGATAGGATGTAACAATCTCTATTAACATAAATTCGGTACTGCCTGAATATTCACTAGGGGAGTGATGAATTATTTTAGGTTTCAAGTCCGTTCTGATATAAGCTGCTACTCCTCCCCCTCGTTTGCCTGTCCTATCGTTTCGGCATAAAACGTACCCGGGGATATTTACAAGAGAAGAGGAAAGAGTTGGTTTTAGCCAAGATTCAGAAATTAGTATGGCGTGCAAATGCAAAGGGGAGATAATTGAATATAATTCTTGGAAGTGAGACAGTAAGCTTTGTGCATTGATGTGAATGACATGGAGAGCAGAGGGGTGGGAAGAGAGAGCTTTAGAAAGAAGATCTGTTGTTGAATCAGAGGGTCCAATGAGGGATGACTGCGGGAATTCTCTGAGGGCGCTTAAGTCAAGGTCAGCGAACTCTGGAACTGTCAAACTTGCAGACACATGGTTCAAATCAATGGTGCCAACTGAGTCGTTCACAGAAATCTAAA
This sequence comes from Ectobius pallidus, assembly GCA_964059195.1. NCBI lineage: Eukaryota > Metazoa > Arthropoda > Insecta > Blattodea > Ectobiidae > Ectobius > Ectobius pallidus. Next base: position 11,186,732 of record CAXKWD010000007.1, on the reverse strand, counting down.
CTACTTAAAAATATGTTAAGATTTAACTTATTATTTCTAATATTATTACTCTTATTTAACTGCTAGTGCTGTACTTAGTTCAGGTGCACGCACACGCTATTCACATCATGTCTTCTTCACTTGATATTCTTATTTTCCTATCACCTCTCTTTACCATTATGACTCCATCCATGGTCCATACATTTGGCAGGCCGTATTTCCCGATGCATTCTTGGAGCAGCTTGTGGCGCCATCTGGTGAGGTCTTCTCGAACTGTTACCGAACTCCCTTTAAGTTGCCGTTTATTGCGAAAGACTTCATTCCTCTTCCGGTAGCTTACAAACTTCGCGATTATCGGCCTTGGCTTTTCACTGGTAAATTTACCCACTCGATGACTTCTGTTAATGTCACTTATTTGTAAGTCTACACCAACTTTCGCTGCCACAGACTTCACGATTTCGTCGGTGTTTTCACCTTCCGATTCCTTTATACCGAAAATTCTTAGGCACTGGAGTCGCTGGTATTGTTCAAGATCGTCTGTTTTTTTAGTGATTTGGCATTCCAATTCCATAATCTTCTTATCTCTAGCAGCAAGAGTCTGTTCAAGTCTTTGAATTACCTCTGTATTCTTTTGAATTGTTTTCTGCAGCTCACTAACTAGGGAGTCTTTGATGAGGTTGGCAACATTGCGGAGCATGGCTTCATCTTGCCACATTTTTTTTTTTTTTCAAATACATCAATATAAGAAGTAGTATCAAAACCAGTAGGTTTTTTGACTACGAGCTAAGTGTTTGCTGTCATAGTACAAAAAGAAAACTCAAAAAGATTTAGTCACCGCCATCAAAATAGCAGCAACTAAATAGCTTATACTGTCACTTTCTGTTCTTCATTTAGTTTAAAAGTTCTGTAGAGCTGACTTTTGGGTTCTGTATATTGGATAATTTATAGTGTCGTATTGTCCAATAGCTGATATGAAAGGGTTTTCATGATTTTTGATCTTATCATAAAGTTTTTCTAAAGCTTGTAAAAGATGAGGACACAGATATGGAACTTCGAGATCTTCGTGAATTTGAGAGTTTCTTGTGCTCCAATCACTTGCATGGATTATCCGGAGAACTTTGTTCTGTACAATTTGTAAAGGTTTAATTGTTGTCTTAGGAGCATAAATCCAGGCAGGAAAAGCATAGGTTATAACTGGACGAATCAATAGAATATATAAATTTACCTTCTGTTTTAGGCTAAGCACTGGAGATTTCAATAAAGAGTATATATGAACTATTCTAGCTGTAGCCCTGTTGACAGCTGATTTTATATGATATGTCCATAGCAATCGTCTATCTAGAATAACTCCCAGATAGCGAACTTGATCAACAAAATTTATCTCTTTTCCAAACAGTTCAAGCTTCTTGACTGGTTGTTTGAAACACTTGCTGAAAATGACTGCTTGGCTTTTGTCGGCATTTGCTTGCATTCTCCATAGAAGTAACCATCGTTCAATCAAGCCGATATGAGTCTGAATTTCTGCAACTGCTTGGCTTGGATCATATTTGGTACAATATATAACTGTATCGTCAGCGAACTGAGAGACTGTTGTGTCTGATACCAAAGGAAAGTCTGAGGTATATATGCAATAAAGGATTGGACCGAGCACAGATCCTTGGGCTACTCCACCCTTGACAGCACGAACTGAAGAGTATTTTCCATCGATGCGTACTTGAAAAGTTCTTTGTTGTAGATAGTTGGCTATGAGTTTTGTAAGAGCATCTGGAAGATGAGGAATGAGTTTATAAATTAAACCACAGTGGAACACCGAGTCAAAAGCTTTTGCAATGTCCAAGAAGAGAGCTCCAGTGTAACTTTGTCTATTGAATCCTTTCGTTATTTCTTCAACAAGAGATAGAATGTTATATATTACTGATCTATTTTTCTGAAATCCCATCTGATAATGTGGTATAATATTTGGAGTATATTCTAATAGTCTGATAAGAATGATTCTTTCTAGCACTTTTCCATGGGTATCCAATAAGCTGATGGGTCTGCGATTTTGAGGAAGTTTTGGGTCCTTTTTCCTTTAGGAATTGTTATAATAACAGCATGCTTCCACGCAGTTGGGAAAATATGAAGTCTGAGTGCACTATTATAAATCTTGGTAAGGTAACAAATAGCTTTTCTTGGGAGATTTTTCAAATGTAAGTTGGTAATCCCATCTTTCCCTGGTGATTTTGAAGACTTTAGTTTTTGCATGATTTTTGAGACTTCAGTCGGAGAAGTATGTCTCAGATTTGATGTGGCATTCTGTTGTATAAAGCCTTGAACTTCTGTAATTATTCTGTTAGTCTGATATTGGTAAATAGAATGTACTGGAGCAGGCGAAAACTGTGAGACGAAATGTTCAGCTATTGCTTCAGCTTTATCACTCGGGGTATACACAAGACCAGCCGGGCTTGTTATTGGTGTAGACTGTCCTTTGGAAATTGGTTTTGTTAGCCGACGAGTTATGCGCCATATGTTATTTGAGGCTGCCGAGTCTCTGACATCTTGTTCAAATTTATTAATATTATAGCTTGAAACCAATTTATGCACTTTGTTTTTAAGATTATTATAAATGTTCTTTGCTGAAACAGTGCGATATTGTTGCCAATTTTTTCTTGCCCTTCTTTTTGCTTTTATGAGGTCAGTAATTTCCTGAGGTAAAGTCTCAGTATGAGATATTATTTCTTTCTTAGAAGCATAGTTGATAGCAGCACGTATAGTCCTAGTATACATATCAACAGTTAGGTCAAGATCGTCTTTATGTTCTATGATTGGATTGCATATAAGTGAACTAGATATATAATCACGATACTGTTTCCAATTTATGGATATTTTTCCGTTAGGTTGTAGAGGAGAAGATGCTGGTGCATGATCCAAGAGTAGGAGCATTGGATTATGGTCAGAAGTCAGCTCAGGTATTGTTTCAATAGATAATATCCTGTAAGTGCATTTCATGGCAGCTATGTCAAGTACATCTGGGAGATGTTGGTTGTTGTAAGGATAATGAGTAGGAGTGAGAGGAGCTTGTATGATATAACCATTCTTAATTGCATGGGATTCTAATAATTTTCCACGTGCCGTTGTTATATTGGAATTCCAAACAGTATTCTTGGCATTAAAATCTCCAGCATGAATGTAATTTATAGCCGATTGATGCAGGGTGTCAAGATCTGAGTTTAACAGAGGTTTTGAAGGGGAACAATATATTGCGCCAAGCTGTAAAGTTCTGTTGTTATTTAATGGAAGTGAGATGAATGTTCCTTCCATTTCATTAAAAGTAGGAGTTGAGACATGGCCATGGTAAATAGAAAGTTTTATTATAATTGCAGTCCCTCCATAAGGTCCTCTAGGTCCATCAGTTCTGTATATGGCATAGTTTCGCATAGTAAATCTTTTGTTTGGAGTTAAATGTGTTTCATTTACCAATAGAATATCAACATCATTAGTACACAGAAAATGTTCGAGAATGTCTTTGTCACGTAAGATGCCGTTGGCATTCCAATAACATATACGAAGAGGTCTTTTAGCAATTGCCATTTTCAATATTATTGGTGTCAACCAGATTTGAAAATCCTTCAATAAAGGAGCATATTTTGCTAAATATGTCCTTCTGCTCCCTTACCTTATTAACTATATGACCGATTTTAGTTAGGTATGGTTTTAAATCTTTTATGAAAGCCCAAAGATATTTCAAGTCTTCGAGGAAAGAAGTGGATTCTGTGACTTCCTGCTCTCTTTGTGTACCTCTGACCGAAAATCCAGGAATTATTCTGTTTGTTTGTGGAAGATCTGGAAACTGTTCTATCAATCATGTTCCTACTATCAGCAAGTCGTCTGTTCCGTAGGTTTCCATTTACATATGCTTGTCTTTTCCACATTCTCTTGAATTAGAAGTGTGATTGCCTGCGCAATTAGCGCATTTTAGTGCTTGGTTTGATGGAGCATCACATATACTTGAAAGGTGGCCCTGCCCACATTTTACGCATTTAGGAGAAACATAACAAGCGATAGCTTTGTGACCAAATCCCTGACATTTAAAACATTGAATAGGACCAGATACACTTTTGTACTCTTCTATTGTCACTCTAATGTGAAATATTCCAGTAAGTTCTTGAATATTGGGTGCATCTGGGATTTGATATACTGACACAACCCACAAGGGAATCATTTCTTGACTCCTCTCTTCTGTAACAGGATCACTTCGTGTTCTTTTCATTTGTCGGATAGATTCTACAGAATAATGAAGAGATTTCAATTCATTTTCTAATTCTGTAGTTCCGACTTCTATTGGTAGTCCCCTAATTAATACTTTACGGGTTTTCGGAGTACCATAAGGGAAGGTGTAATATTCATATTTATTGTCTTTAAGGTAGGTGCCTAGTATATTGTAATCTTTTTCACAATTTGTCAATATTTTAATTCCATTCGGACAGTATTGAGCTGTAATCTCTTCTTCCATTTTTGACATTAATTCCTGTCTTACTTGTAAGTAATTGCATTTAGATACCACTATTATTGGTGGCGGCTTCTTTTTGGTGTTTTTGTTACTACTATCCCTGACTTTTTCGGTCACATTTGATGACTGCGTTGTATTTGTAGTAGTAGTTCGTGAATGACCTGACATAGCCTGTGTAATTGTCGTATTTATATTCATGGAATCAGTTGTAGTGAGAACACTGAAACTGTTATTTAATGTTACTGGAATTTTTTGTGCCATGTGCTGCACTAACTTTTTAGAGGTATCAACTTTAATAGTCTTTTTAGCAGGTTCAAATTCGAAACGTGGTCTCTTCAGTTTGGCATAACTTCTCATTTCTTGGAGAGAATGCGCAGAAAAAGAAGGAACTGATAGGACTTCAGCATTAGGTAAGCTAACACTATTAGCACTAGGTAAGGCAAAGTCACATTTCACGTCATTCGTGAGCATATTCTCATGCTTTATCTGATCACCGTCACACTTACCCTGATTATTTTTTGCCATTTCAACATCATCCATATTGTCCATTTGAGGAATCAGAGATCCCTTCAAATTCGCAAATAAACAGTCTATATGTATTGTGTCTTTAAATCTAATGGATAGAATAAAACACAGAAAATCCAACACTCTAAATAACCTTTATCAGAGCTTTTAGCCACGTAACCAATAAAACAAATAGATAATTGCACATTCAACACAACAATCGGTTTATATTCGCCGCCATTGCTGTAGACGACTAGCCCCTGGCTATGAAGGGACTGCTGAATGCCATCTATCGGTGTAGTGGGCAAACAACGATGGATCGCCTGCAGACTAATTCTAGTTTCAGTATTTCATTATATTGTTTTCAGAAAGCTGTAATCATGGGTACAAGTATGGATATAAGTCCCGCAAACAAAGAACAATGTTTATAACTTAAATGTTATTTATCTGGGGTCGTTTTCATAAAACGGATCTTCAACCATTAAGAGTACTTCAGAATAGAGCAATCAGAATTTCACTAGGTGCACATTATTTGACACCAACTCGCATTCTTTATGAACAATCGAAAATCTTGCCGTTTGAGACCTTAGTTAAAGTAAATGCCATTACATATATGCACAGAGTAGTACATGGTAACATCCACAGTAATTTTCCAATAGAATATAACAAAGACATTCATAACTATGAAACAAGGCAAAAACAGAACATATACCTCACACACTCTTTAACTGTAACTTATGGGACAAAGGGATTAAAATATTATTTGATCAAAACATATAATGAATTACCACAAGAACAAAAGAATATATTAAATTATAACAAATTTAAATCACAAATAAAACTCTTTTTAAAATCTAAGATTAACTAAGTTCTTTGATATAGTAATAAATAGATACTGTATATTGATCACTATTATACTATGTAACTATGTTTCCCTTCATCATCTATCATTTCACTTCACTCTTAAAATCAAGTCATTTTGTTTTGTGTTCCTATATTCTGTACCTCTTCACTCTTGTACCTCTTGTATATATTGCACCTCTTGTATATTTATAAGTTATTTGTAATTGAAAATTTATGTATCACAATGCATGTCATGTTGTATATAGCCCCTTAAGGTGAGCTTTGCTCGTTGGGGTTTTCTTACAATAAATAAATAATAATAAATAATAATAAATAATAATAATTCCGCAAAAGCAGCTCAGAATATGCGTAGCCTCAAAATTCAATCTCAGACATCTACGAAACGACCGGCCGTTACGGATATCGGCCATCTTGATTATTTACGTCAAGTTTATACAAGGGGGCCAGGCTGTGTAAAGCTTTGCACACATTCAGCCTTATGCAAGGATTATTAGTACACTTTTTCTCCTCAGCTGTGTATATTCCTGGTATAAATGTTACAACTGGATTATTAGTAAGACTGTTGGTTTATATATCTGCCGCGAGATTGCTGTGTTTCTCAACCTGCTTACCCAGGATTCTATCGGTTCTGGCAGTGTAACGTCACACCAATAACGTCCAATCACGAGTTTCTTAATGATTCGATAAGGTAAATGCAGTGGAAATCTCGCTAGATCGTGCTATAAAAGAAAGTTTATCATTCAGGGCGGACGGATTGCACCAAATCATTCAACAAGACATCTCTCCACAGAACGATATGTTAACCATAATATATAATTATGTGATATTGGATATTTTATGAAGAGAATCTCGGGATTAAAGTAGGAGCCCTTTAAAGTTGGCATTTACCAACAATTTAAAATATACATACATCAATAAGTGAATATAAATGCAATGTGTTATTGAGTCTAATAAAATTTAAAAGGGTATATGTGTGGTACTTGTATGTGCTAACTTTCCACAAATTTCCTTTCATTTGTAGCAAAAAGCGACATTACCGTTCAGAAATGTTTGTTATTTCATTTATGATTAATAAACTGAATTGTTTGTGACAGTCCAATTGACTATTCTGAGCAGCTGTGCAATTATTCTTGGACCCCAGCCGAAAGTAGATGGGAATTGACACTCCTGAAACTGAGGAATTTTCATAAAAGCCTAATTAGTACCCTAATAAGGACTGAATTGCCTCTCATAGCAACGCGTCTCATAACTTGCGTGAGTGTCTACAAAAGCCCACTCCTAGCTCTTCATTGATGCTGAATGCACTTCCACGAGACGACCACACCATCACACTTCAGTATTCTTGGACTATGTGGAATGGCCCACAATAGACAATTGTTTACATTTCTTACTTCTTACTCTATCGTAGGCACTATGGGTGGAGGAAGTGTGTGTGTTTTTTTTAATACGAAATTCTATGTCGAGTTTTCATGTTTAATAGCACTTTGAGGTCCTTTGTATCCGAAAATATAATTTTAGGAAACGTGTATTTGTGTATGTGTGCGTGAACAGTATTGCTAGGAGAAGAAAATTATATTTTACATGTGGCTTAGGCCTATGTATCTTTCAAAGATGTGAAACTAAGCACTCCAACGACTTTCTCATACTTTTATGGCCACTTTATAAGTAATGATATTTTTATTGACCTTTATCCAAAACGGTTCTTACGATTTGGTTAAATGTTGTACTCTAATCACCTATAAAGAAAGTTCTTGAACTGTAGTGATAAGCAAAACAAGTTGTACAATATCTTCATTGAGTGCGGGATACCAAAGAAACTAGTTGGCTGATAAAAATGTGTCTAAATGAAACCTATAGCAGAGTCAGGGTAGGGATATTTATATCAGATAGGTTTGCCATTAGAAGCGGCTTGAAGCAAGGAGATGCACTATCACAATACTTATACTGTGCTATCACCTTTACTTTTTAATTTCGATTTGGAATATGAAGTTAGGAAAGTTCAGGAAAATAAGGTAGGCCTAGACTAAACGGCAGTCACCCGCTTTTAGCTTATGCAGATGACGTTTGCTTGTTGGGCGATGACGTAAACACAATTGAGAGAAATTATGAAAGTCTTTTCGATACCTGCAGGAATGTTGGATTGGAAATTAATACAGAAAAAACTAAGTATATGGTAGTGGAACGTCAAAATAATGCTCCACAAAATAATAGTCGGTAAATCGTTCGAACAAGTGGAGGAATTAAAATATCTGGGAACAGTAATTACAGACACAAATAATATTAAGGCAGAAGTTAAGTGTAGAGTCAAATCAGGAAATGCTAGTTTTTATGCAGTTCAGAAACTTCTATCTTCTTGTCTTCTGTCCAGAAATCTAAAAATAAAGATTTATAAGACTGTCTGTTGTATTATATGGATGTGAGACGTGGTTGCTTACTTGTCGGGAAGAACACAATATGAGAGTGTTCGAAAACGGGTGCTTAGGAAAATATTTTGGCCTAAGAGAGATGAAAATGGAGACTTTAGAAAACTGCATAAAAACCAGCTTCATGACCAGTTCTCTTTACCAGACATAGTAAGGGTAATTAAATCACGGAGGATGAAATGGGCTGGACATGTTTCGCGCATTGGGGAGGAAAGACATAGGCTATCTCAAAAGTATTGACTAAACTAAAACTAAACTCCGTAGCGCCAGATCCCTGGAGGGATTTGGCCTACCACCCGACCGCTGCGTCATCTCCCGTAGGCAGATGGCAGAATTGGGGGGCATGTGGTCAGCATGCCGACACCCACGGCCGTTAATGGTGGTTTTCTTGACCGGAGCCGCTACTTCTCTATCAAGTAGCTCCTCAATTTTGAATCACGAGGCTGAGTGCACCCCTACCAGACCTCCCTACCTCAGAAAAATCCGAGGAGGTACCGGGAATCGAACCCGGGCCGACGGATCTGTAGTCAGCGACGCTAACCACAAGACCACGCCGGCGGACCAAAAGTATTGACTGGGAGACCCGAAGGGAAAAGACCACTTGGAAGACCTAGACTAGGTGGAAGGACAATATTAGGATAGATTTAAGGGGAAGGACAATATTAGGATAGATTTAAGGGGAAGAACAATATTAGGATAGATTTAAGGGGAAGGACAATATTAGGATAGATTTAAGGGAAGTAGGATTTGCGAGGGATGATTGGATGGAGTTAGCACAGAATAGGGTTGAATGCCGGACTCAGGTAAGCGCGGTTTGTTCGGTCCGTATAATTTATAACATTACCAATGGATTCGCTTTTCGGTCGCTGACAATCGACCGCGTTTTTTTTTCGGTACGTGTAACATTGGCCTTACACAAGTTCCTGAGATACAGCATTTTTGCAAGCCTCAGAAAGGGAGAAATTTAACGGGTGACTGTAGTAATGGAGATGAAATAGGATTGATTCGCCCTACCAATAATGTTTAAATAGCATTGTTTGTTTTGCAATTGAAACAAGATTGCTATTTAATTATCTTGATTAAAGTAGGCCTATGGAGAAACATTCCTCTGACACGGAGCATGGAACTAGAGTTGAGAACGTGGCGTGTTTCGCGATGTTCAAGGGTATGTTGCAAAGAATCCTGCCTGCGAGGGAGAGCAGCCAAAAAAACCGCTGACAAGAATGGAATTGTTTCTTACGAATTCCGCAGTATGGAGTAAAGAGAAAAGCAATAAAGAGACAATTGAAATTATAATACATATATATTTTTTTCTTAATTTGTGGCCGTTTTAGCTTTTTTTTATTTATTTTTGTTAACGCTAGGTTTTCTGTTCAGAAAACTCTTGTACTGAACCAAGTCGCTTGTGTTTTTGATACCTAGTTTGTCCTTTGCGCATTTTTACATATTACATATTTTGCGCATAGAGGAATTATTGGTTTCGACCCTCAAATTCGGAGTTTAGATTTTGACATAGGCCTAAATACAAGTTTTTAGGTTCCATGAATCCAATAATAGGCTACTACTTTCGGCGACATGTCTAAGTGTGTGTGTGTCTATATGTCTATGAACGGAAACTCGTTTGAAAACAACATTTTGTATTTGGGTTAGGTACCTTCTGCGGATGTGACACGAAGATTGGCTACAACTTTCTCTTAGATTTACACGAAGAAAACTTGGTTTTTCAAGATTTTCTCGAAAACGTTTCCAACGGTTTTCTTTACATTCAATAGGCCTAAGTACACGGGATGCATACACCAAGAAATATAACTTTTAATTGTAACGTTTGTTCAAACAAATTATCTGAAGGGTAGTTATAAGCAACCCACTGTTTGCAATATGACCTCTTATAACAGAAAATCGTATGAAAATAAATAATATTTGTTTTAGGTACCGTCTGTGGATGTGACACGAAGATTAGCGACGACTTTCTCTTATTTTTAACAGGACATTTCGTTTGTTACGGTCCACTCGAAAACAGCTCTTGTGATTTTGTTTAAATTTTATACAAGGGATGGTAAGCGCTTAAACGTTTATTAGAAACTTTTTTTTCCGAGAAAATTATCTGATGGGTAGTTATAAGCCACCCACTCTGAATATGCGCTCTTTGCAATGGTCTTTCTCAGAATGAGAAGTCAGAAAAATGTATTGGCCTTGATTATAGTAAAGTAAGTTACGAGAGTTGATTAATCCGATTTGATTTGGGTTATGTCGGGGATACGACGTGACATTCTCTTCATTTTTACAACCAATTTACATGAAGAACATGTCATCGCCACCATCGTTCGTTAAATATGAAGCCACGTGTTCGCTTACATAATAATTATAACTTACTCACACTTCAATGTAAGACTTAATCCTTTCACTCGCAACGACAAAATAACAATGACAAAATACAGATTACAATGACCGTTTATAAACAAAATAAGTAAATCCGCCCAAAGCAACTCAGCACTTGATTGACATGGTGTTTCGGATTTATACACCATTGACTGGAAATAAAGAGAGGATTTGAACATTTTTAAATGGCTATTCCAGGATTTACGTCACGTCATTTGTGGTTTCGACAACTCTTTGTAGCGTTTTAATGCATGTACAAATACTGGATTACGTTTCTATCAAAAAGCCTTCACATTTGAATGCCCCTTCATGTAACGAATTAGTATTTTTGGTGGTAGGCCTATGGTGCACGCCGCTTAATGTGATCACTTCGGTAAGCAGATGAACATATAATATTAACCGATTGATAACAGTATCCAATAAGAGAGCTTACCGTTGGGATGCCATTTATAAGAGTTCTGGTCGTCGGGTCCGGTATTTATAGCTGTACTTAGATTCTGATGAAGTTACTGGGGGGAGCGATGATTGAAATCCTGTTATGTTATATTATATTGCTCTGTTACAAAAAGGTACTATTTGTTCTTGACGATTTTCATCAATGAAGGCAAAGCTTTCATTTCTGAAATTTATGATCCCTTCTAATTGTTGAAATACTTCTAAGCCAACAATGATGGGTAAATTTAGTCCATGTATAACTAAAAATAGTATATCAATTGTTTGACCAGCTAGTGTAATAGGTACTAAACATTGATGTTTAATCCTACACCGCTGCTTTCCGGCTGCCAAAAGGGCAGTCATATTAAATACAGGCAATATTTGCGAAATCGCTTTTGTGCGCTGTAATTCAAGGAAAGTAGTATAAGAAATTACTTGAGCGTCACTTCCTGTATCTAGGGTAACTGGAAATATCTTTTCCCCAATATTGACTTCTATGACCGGAGGTCGATGCTGGGTGCTCATTAGTTCCTCTCGTTGCAAAATCCCTATAACAATGTCTGTGTCTTCACTGTCTGTGTTGTTTTGCAAATGTCCCGGTGCAATTTCTTTATTAGATATATTATTATTATTGTTGATGGGTTCATTGTTACCATGAAGAGGGTGATTTTCATTTTCATCATCAACAAGGGGAGAAAGCACTTTACCAACAATTTGATTGTTGTCAACAATGGGCGGTTCTTGCTCATTGTTGACGCTGGCATTGTTATTCTCTGTTTCTCTTTGATGATTACTATGAGACTTATTCAATGGTATAGTACTAGTTAACTGGTTATTTACTTTTACTGGAGCAATTTTAGTTTTCACAGCTGCCTTGGGAAATTTCATCATATTAAATATGTGATTTCTTTCATTAGGCCTAGTCAATAATGGATAAGTTTCACTAGTTTGTGAAGGTTTGAAGACAAAAGAATTATTTACAAAGTTTGCTTCACGATGTATGATATCGACACTTACTGAAGTTCCTCCATTTTTATTCAAATGAGTTGCAGGGTTGTCCACAGAAGGAGCGTGTAAAACCCTTACTCGTTTAAAGTAACGGTGGGGGTGGGAGACTGTGTTCGCTGTTCATTGTTACTTTGATTGTGGTTGTTTTGCCTATTTCTTGTGTTTTCACGGTCAGTGTTACTTTCATACTGGTTATGGTTGTTGCGGGTGTAGCGAAAATTATTTCGTCCTCGGTAGTATGGACGGAAGAAGCCTTGATTGTACTGGTTTCTGTTGAACCAATTAGGCCTGTTGCCTGCGTAACCACGTCGGTACTGTCCTCGGTAATTATTATTAGATCTGCCATTGTTGTTACCATATGGTCGCCACCGGTAACCACGAGTTTGCCAATTATTTCTAGAATTTCTAACATATTCAGTCTGTGGCCAATAAGGTTTAGTGCTTTGGAAGTTGTTATCTGGGCTAGATGCCTCTGTCCGTAACCCAATTTGAAATGATTCATTTTCAGGGAGAGTTTGAACTAGATTTATGTTTTTGCGCTGGTTTTGGTTAGCTGATACTACAGGGTGTTGTGGTTTGTTTGATGGATAAGGGAGGTCCTGCATAGGTTTTAACAATTTCAACATTTCTGCAGTGGTTTGCGGAGACGCGACAATTAAGCAATTCCTTACTAAAGGGGGGAAATGAGACGGGAGTGCCTTGAGAAAGTCTGCTTCCAAGATTTCAGGTTTTAGAAGTTGGCGGCTTTGACACAATGAGATAAAATATTCCGAATAGCTTTGACCGTGACTACGGTCAAATTTGCCTTGAAATATATTAGCCCTTAGGCGTAATTGCTCGCTCTGGCTCCAGAATTCTGACAAAAACATTTCTTCAAATTGATTCATGGACAGCTGATTGTTGGGATCGATTACTTGTAGCCACCGAGCTGCGCTAGACTTCAATGATTGTGCAATGAATATCCTTTTTAAATGTTCTGGTACTGATCTTAATGCAAAATAAGTTTTCAAATCGTTGATGTATCTTACTGGATTGGTCTTTACTGTATCTTCAAAGCTAGGAAGGGGAAAATCCGAACTGTGAAGAGCAAAATTACTATTAACAAAATTTTGTGGATCCCGGCTATTACTGGCAGCTCGTTGGTCTAGTCCATTATCCATCCTAGGTAATGGGGCGGGGGGCTCGGGTACTTCTGGAACAGGTGGTACTGGATCGGGTGGATTTGAAGATGTGGATGCTGAAGTTGAAGGGGCATTACACACATGGGGTATTACAGCATTTTCACTAGCTTGTTCACTCAGGTGTTCTTGTTCCCTGACTCTCTGTCTAAGCCTATCAACTTCGGATTGGAGGGTACCCAACCGAGTAGAGTTATTAGCAGTTGTTCTTTCGATGGATGTTACTTGCTGTTCTACCGATGAAATATGACCCCTAACAGAATCTACCTGGTTACTTAAAACTTGCTCTGTGTTAGCAATTTGTGTAGTTACTCTAGAATCTAAATTTTGTAGTTCAGAGGTAACCTGTGTTCGGTGTTCTGTTATTAATGTTGTTATCTGATGGTTCTGAGTCTCAATGTTAGTGTTTATTGTTGAAATTTTACTTTCGATGTTGTTACTTAATGTGGAGTTCATTGTTGAGATTTCTTGTCGTATTTGTAAGTTTTGAGTTTCAAGAGTAGTGTTGAAATTAGAGTTCATTGTTGTGATTTCTTGTCTTATTTGTTGGTTTTGATTTTCAAAAGTAGTGTTGAAATTAGAGTTCATTGTTGTGATTTCTTGTCTTATTTGTTGGTTTTGATTTTCAAAAGTAGTGTTGAAATTAGAGTTCATTGTTGAAATTTTACTTTCGATGTCATTCTTAAGTGTAGTGTTTTGTGTAGCCAGGTCATTCATCTGAGAAGTAAGTTGTGTAGAAATACCAGCTATCATTGTTTGTAGCTGAGACAGAAAATCTGGAGTAAGGGATGAAGTGTGAGGGTTTGAGTTTTCAATACATTGTGTAGGGTTCAATGTCATGTTTATATCCTCAGCTGGAGTGCTAACTTGGGGGAATGTGTTCTCTGTGAAAGGCAAAGTATTTGTAGCAAGGTCACCTCCTATTTCGTCCTGCATAACATCTGCGTTTTCAGAACTATGTCCTAATGCACTTTCACTATTTTCAGAAATTGTAGGAATGGGATCTGAGCATAACGTCTGAGCATCTGAATTTTGCTCCATGATGTGAAATTCTTTATGATTTCTTAATTTCATAAAATTTACGATGCTAAAATTTAATGTACTTTGAAAATGTAAAAATTAAAATAAAATAAAATTGAAATTTAAAATTTAAAAATTAAAAAAAATTACTTAAAATTTGACTTTAAAACAAATAAAGAAGCAAAATCCAGAATTCGACACTTAAGTTTTGATCAACGATACCCTTTGATGATCCAGGTGTCCAGGTTCCAGGGTTGGTGATGTCCAGTTGATGGGGAAATGCTGTAGGTGTTGATCCAATGGGAGGGTTTTGCTGAGTTGAGGAGTTATCCAATGATGGTGTTGCACTGATTTTATTTAAATTCAAACTGTGATTTGTACAATTTGTGGTAGTGTTCCTAAAATATATATGTCGAAAATTAAATTTTATTTATTAGTCCCTCGATATTCTAATTCACGCCCGTGAGTTGGTCGCCATTTATAAGAGAGCTTACCGTTGGGATGCCATTTATAAGAGTTCTGGTCGTCGGGTCCGGTATTTATAGCTGTACTTAGATTCTGATGAAGTTACTGGGGGGAGCGATGATTGAAATCCTGTTATATTATTTATTGTCACGTAGAAAATGGGAATGCCGGTTAATTAACTCAGATGGTAGGTGGTAGCACGAGGATTCTTATCAGGGTCGTGGTTACAGAATATCGGGGCTATGTTAATTGGGTGGTCGATGTTCAGGATTTAGGGTAATTAAACAGTACAATTGATTTCCAGATCTAAATATATTATCTCAAAATGATTTTCGTTGAGTTATCGAATTAACATTGTCTTTGAGGTTAGATGATGTAAGTTCGTCGATTAATGTCTGTCTTTCACTTGGTAACTATATTCAATATTATATTAGTAATTACTGTGTTAATTCATACGCGCTATCTGTTGATTATATTTCTTTCCACTTGTATTAAATCTTTGTATCTATTTCTACCGCGCGGAAAATTTACTCAAACAATATTTTAATTAACCTTCACTAATTATACTTTCACTTGATTACTTTTTTATCAATGTCTCTATAAATACAATATGCTTAACTTACGCGCTTCGCTGAGTTCCTTTTAATCCATTTCTAACGCGCGGATATATTTCACTTTTATCTCTATACTTATGCTGTCTCGAAATTACTTTATATATTATAGTTAAGTTACGTGGTGTAATTTTTAGTCTTAAGTAACGTGGAGTCTGTCTTCTGTCTAATGATCGAATGATCGTGATTTTGGGGTCCTCGGTGCTAATATGTTCTTCTGCTGTGGTGGGGGAAAATAAATGTCATTGGTTGTGTTAATGTATAAGTTGCTTCTAATTGGTTGCAGAGATGTTGTTCTGCTATGCTGTTTAAAATTATGTCGGTTTAGAAGAGCGTCCAACGCTACTCTGGCTTCAGTCATTAATTACAAAATGTGTCAAACTCCCTCGTCGTCTTTGAGTCTAGTGGGCCGGATGTAGGCGTGGTTGTTTTTAGTATTTGTATCAATAACTATGATAACTGAAGGTTATCATAGTCCAAGTTGTTTTATCTGTATCGGTTAATTTATTCCACATTTATCAGTATAAATCTGTATTCTGAGTAATGTAAATCAAAAGAGTTATTGATGTTTTTATATTAAAATGATAAAAGGGTTAATAAAACATTTAGTGTTTTATATGAAACTGTTGTAGATTTTGTCCGCTATTAATTGGTGTAATTAGTTTTGTTGTGTCTATTTCCCTTATGGAGCAATTAATGTTTAAAGTTAGGTGTTATGTGGGAAGAATAAACTGTAGGGTTCAGTATTGTCAGTCGGGAGGGGGCTATGTGTGGTGTTCTCGGTTGAATTGAGTACGAAGAACGATTACAAATGTCCGTACAATGATTGGAAATCCACGCGAAAGATTGAGCAGCTACTTCAATACGAGCGTGAATTTACGATCATTTGTAATACCCAATTTGAAAATCCTAAAAATTCCTATGTTGTGTCTAAAATAAAAGTCCTAAAATTTAATTTTTCGACTCCCTAAAATAATTCTTGACGTCATTTCAAATTATTCTCTGGAGTTTCTTTGTTGAGTTACTATTTTATGATATCATTCTTCAATTATCTTTGCTTTTATGTTCGAAGTAATTATGAACCTTACATCATCTAAACCTTTGATTAATTCTGTTATTATTAAACATACACATATAAATTCATAAACAATAAAATACACTCTTAATCTTAGTTTACCTTGAAGTAGTCAATTTCTCGTTGGTCGTAGTACACATTTTTGAGTCCATGGTCCATTTAATACACTAGTAAATAAAAATCATAATTATACCTTGTATATAAACACAATTATGAAATACACTTGAAATGTTAAATTGTAATGTTAATTTTAATTATATCTTCCATTAAACTTGTTTTTGATGTTAATCCATATATTGTTGCTGTAAACCGTTGGGGTATGTCTCTCTTCACTTATTATAGTCTACTCATCTCGTCAATTATGCTCAAATTACAAAGATTTCCTTCCTACCCAATTTCTTTACCTTATACATTTTCATTCATTGATTTGATTATTCCTTTAATACTCTTTCTATTCTTTTCATATTTCTTTTTACCTTGTAAATTATTCTTCATTTATTACTTTCAATATTCTTTAATTCTTTACTGTTCTTACTATTCATAACCATTTTTCTCATATATTCTCATATTTCTGATTTCGTAGCTATCATCATTACACTTTTTTATTAGTCAACATATACTGTACCTTGTTACATTCTTTATTCAATGTTACTTTTTCATTTGGTTTACCTTACACTTACTTATTCTTTCTCATATTCTTAATTCATTCATATTTCATCTTATAATCTTCCATCGTATTTTTAATTCATACATGTTTCACTTTATTTCCATTTATTTCAATAATAATCCATTCTTAATTACTTTTTTAACTCATTCTTCGTTATGCTTTCAATTGGTTCACTTGCTAAATAATTTTACTCAATTGGTTATTAAGAGGGGGCAATCATCTGTCCATTTTTATGTAAAATAATATCTCTTTTTGAAAAATAAAATAATTTTGTTACTATTGCTTTGTGTACTACTCCAATAAAATTTCAAAAATACAAAATATGTCAAAATTTTAAATGTCTACTTAATTATAAATTCAAATAACATTGTGATTCCCTTTGTCAAATAAATGTTTTACTTCTTCAGTAAATTACCTAGAGGGGAGGTGCCTATTTAAATACTAACTATATACACTGGATTCACTATAAAAGCAATAAACTTATTGGATTGCATCTATATTTTATAGTGTAATAATTGCTGTGAAGTCATACGATATCTTATACCATAAGCTTCATTTCTTAATTGTCTTTCAGCAATCATTCGGTGGCATATTCTACTCAACCATAAATAACTACATTCGTCATATGACGTCAGGTAAAACATTAATTTGAGAAGTATGAATCACTCTGATTATTTTACATAGTCATTATCATCAAATCCTCTTGTCACAGTCCAGGTCTTCAACTTTTCAAACTCTCCTTCTGTTTCAAACTTTCTGTGGCATTATGATTTATGGGCCATAACATGGTAGGGTTTTAACAGATGTTTCCTATATTTACCAAGGATTTTCTTAGGGTTCTTTATTTGTGTGAGTTGGAAGGTGTCCGTTCCAAACTTTGCTTTTACGCAGTAGGGGCCTTTAAACAATAAAGAAAATTTCTTCTGACGGTTATGTAGAGTGCTAGAGATTACATGGGATTTTAACAGTACATAATCTCCCGGAACGGGGTTCCATCTCCTGCGGGGTCGCCTAGGCTTCATTTTCCTCTTTAACCACCTACTCTGGAGGCGTTTGAGGATGGAGTGGCAAATGTCAAGGTCTGATTTATTGCATGTCGGCAGCACAGGGGGGGTGTTCTTGAATAGCGGGTCTATCTTACATTTTGTTACGACTTGCAATGGGATCTCTTTTGTTACGTGATGTTTTGTCTCATTGAGAATAGCTTGAATGGGTTTTAGGTATTTGTACCAGTTCTTATGTTGCCTATGGGTCAACAGTCTGAGGTATGAAATGACTTGTTTAATATACCTTTCTGATAAATTACAACTGGGATTATAAGCAGAGCAATGTAGTGTTTTGATGTTTAGTTGTGAAAGTCCTGTGTTCCATTTTGCACTGGAGAATATACTGGCATTATCTGTCAAACAAGCTCCGACGTTGCCAAACGACTTTACATATTCCTCAACCTTTTTCAAACATATGCCTGTCGATAAATTTCTGATAGGATATAGGGCAACTAGCTTTGAAAACACATCAACCAAAAGAAAAATATATTGGCAACCGAAGTTACTTCTCACCAAAGGACCTAAAATGTCTCCGCAGATCAATTGGTTCGGTTTTGTGGATTCTATGGAGTTAACAGAAACTTCATATGCAGTGTTCTTGCATTTGCCGACTTGGCAGAGATGACAAGTTCGTATGAAAAGTCTGATTTTACGGCCTAGCTGTTTAACATAAAAATGTTCGCTGATGGAATCTATCATCTTTTCAGTTCCACTGTGCGCCAAATTTTCATGGTATCCAGCAATGAGGTCGTTTTCCAAGGAGGGGGGGATATAGGGTCGCCAGGCTGGATTTTCTCTTCCGCAAAATTTATAGATTATGCCATTGTATGTGGCTAAGGTGCTTTGAGCATTAGTTTCATTCAATGGATTAGTGGCTGGTTGTTGTAGTTCCCGCAACTCATTCTTTATGGTGGACAAATATGGGTCTTCAGATTGCAATTTAGACAAGTTACTAAATTTCTTGTTTAACTGATGTCGATCATTAACTGAAATTTTCATAATTTTGACTTCTTTCTCGACTTGACCTTCTAAGCTAGCCATTCCTGGATGGTTAGGCAACCGGGATAGCAGATCCGGCAGGTAATTTAGGGATCCCTTAATGTGCTTTATTTCGATATCATACATAGTGATAGCGCTGATGAGACGTGATACTCGTGAATTACTTAACTTACATTGTTTTAGAAAACTGAGACTCATGTGGTCACATAAAACGGTGATTTTACGGTTGTATATATAGTGTTTGTATTTGTTGAGGGCCTCATACACTGCATACACTTCAAGTTCCGTGGGATACATTCGGGACTGGGCGATAGTAAGACCTTTGCTAGCAGTCGCAATAATGCGTTTTTCGCCATCTATCACCTGAAACAGGATACTTCCTATGCCTTTAGCACTTGCGTCCGTTTGAACGTAGAACATCTCCTGTTCTTCAGGTTTCTGTAGTTTAATGGACTCCGCGAACAGCTGCTTAACCCTGTTAAAGGCCGCATCATGCTCGGGGGTCCATGTCCACTTTTGATTTTTCTTTAGGAGTGGCTTTAAGGGGCAAAGTTCTTGGGAGTAGTTGATGACAAAGCGTGACTGATATTGGCATACGCCAAGGAAAGATCTTAGTTGTTTTTGATTACGGGGGGCTGGGATTTTCAAGATGGCTTCCACTTTTTCTTCATCAATTCGGCAATCCTTCCCGGATATAATATATCCGAGAAATTTCACCTCCTTTTGAAAAAAATGGCATTTCGAAATATTCAGGGTGAAACCTGCATGTAATAGCTTTCCCAGGGTCTGGTCTATATGAGCCAGATGTTCAGCTATGGTTTCTGAGGCTACAAGGACATCGTCTAAATAGGGGATAATGAAGTTATCCGTCTGCCAATCAAAAGTAAGAGCTAGTGCACGCAAAAGGGCAGACGAGGAAGTGCGGCACCCGAAGGGTGTCCTAGTGAATCTGAAATTCCGTCCTTGGTAATTGAAAGAAGTTAAATCTCGTGAATCTGGATCAAGGGGGACTTGCCAGAAGGCAGAAACTAAGTCCGTGGTGGAGAAGTAGTTTCCTTCTTTGGCGCGGGTAAGAAGTTCATCTGAAGTTAAAGGTCTGTAATGGTCTTCTTGGGAATCAGCATTGATCGACCTAGCGTCAATCGTGATGCGTACTTGTCCAGAGGGCTTAAGTACTATGCAGAGAGGATTGCAGTGGGGACTCGTGGAATTTTCAATGATTCCCTGCGATAACATGTCCTGTATGACAGCTGAAACTTTCTCACGCAAACTAAGTGGGATGTGTCTGGGCTTGTGTCTGACTACAGTGGTAGATGGACGGATTATTCGGTGTGTGTACAAACGGCACTTTCCAATTTTATTTGAAAATAAATCCTTATGTTTATACAACACATCAAACAAATCCTTCCGTGTAGCGGGGTCTAAGTCATGTGCTTCCTGTACTTTAAGGGCTATTAATTCTTTAATTTCGCCTTGTGTATTTATGTGATTTATTCGTGGTTCTGTTTGTAAGATATTTTCATTTAAGAGAGGATTTTTAGAGAGTAGGTCATCTCTTGTCTGCGTGGGTGAGGGTCTGTCTGTAAGAATGTGACAAAGGGGGTGAGTATTCACGGTCAAAGATTCTATGAAGAATTCTTCCTGGCTCACATCTGCCTCGCCGCGGGCGGTAGCCTGAGCGGTGGTTGCTCTGTTACAAAAAGGTACTATTTGTTCTTGACGATTTTCATCAATGAAGGCAAAGCTTTCATTTCTGAAATTTATGATCCCTTCTAATTGTTGAAATACTTCTAAGCCAACAATGATGGGTAAATTTAGTCCATGTATAACTAAAAATAGTATATCAATTGTTTGACCAGCTAGTGTAATAGGTACTAAACATTGATGTTTAATCCTACACCGCTGCTTTCCGGCTGCCAAAAGGGCAGTCATATTAAATACAGGCAATATTTGCGAAATCGCTTTTGTGCGCTGTAATTCAAGGAAAGTAGTATAAGAAATTACTTGAGCGTCACTTCCTGTATCTAGGGTAACTGGAAATATCTTTTCCCCAATATTGACTTCTATGACCGGAGGTCGATGCTGGGTGCTCATTAGTTCCTCTCGTTGCAAAATCCCTATAACAATGTCTGTGTCTTCACTGTCTGTGTTGTTTTGCAAATGTCCCGGTGCAATTTCTTTATTAGATATATTATTATTATTGTTGATGGGTTCATTGTTACCATGAAGAGGGTGATTTTCATTTTCATCATCAACAAGGGGAGAAAGCACTTTACCAACAATTTGATTGTTGTCAACAATGGGCGGTTCTTGCTCATTGTTGACGCTGGCATTGTTATTCTCTGTTTCTCTTTGATGATTACTATGAGACTTATTCAATGGTATAGTACTAGTTAACTGGTTATTTACTTTTACTGGAGCAATTTTAGTTTTCACAGCTGCCTTGGGAAATTTCATCATATTAAATATGTGATTTCTTTCATTAGGCCTAGTCAATAATGGATAAGTTTCACTAGTTTGTGAAGGTTTGAAGACAAAAGAATTATTTACAAAGTTTGCTTCACGATGTATGATATCGACACTTACTGAAGTTCCTCCATTTTTATTCAAATGAGTTGCAGGGTTGTCCACAGAAGGAGCGTGTAAAACCCTTACTCGTTTAAAGTAACGGTGGGGGTGGGAGACTGTGTTCGCTGTTCATTGTTACTTTGATTGTGGTTGTTTTGCCTATTTCTTGTGTTTTCACGGTCAGTGTTACTTTCATACTGGTTATGGTTGTTGCGGGTGTAGCGAAAATTATTTCGTCCTCGGTAGTATGGACGGAAGAAGCCTTGATTGTACTGGTTTCTGTTGAACCAATTAGGCCTGTTGCCTGCGTAACCACGTCGGTACTGTCCTCGGTAATTATTATTAGATCTGCCATTGTTGTTACCATATGGTCGCCACCGGTAACCACGAGTTTGCCAATTATTTCTAGAATTTCTAACATATTCAGTCTGTGGCCAATAAGGTTTAGTGCTTTGGAAGTTGTTATCTGGGCTAGATGCCTCTGTCCGTAACCCAATTTGAAATGATTCATTTTCAGGGAGAGTTTGAACTAGATTTATGTTTTTGCGCTGGTTTTGGTTAGCTGATACTACAGGGTGTTGTGGTTTGTTTGATGGATAAGGGAGGTCCTGCATAGGTTTTAACAATTTCAACATTTCTGCAGTGGTTTGCGGAGACGCGACAATTAAGCAATTCCTTACTAAAGGGGGGAAATGAGACGGGAGTGCCTTGAGAAAGTCTGCTTCCAAGATTTCAGGTTTTAGAAGTTGGCGGCTTTGACACAATGAGATAAAATATTCCGAATAGCTTTGACCGTGACTACGGTCAAATTTGCCTTGAAATATATTAGCCCTTAGGCGTAATTGCTCGCTCTGGCTCCAGAATTCTGACAAAAACATTTCTTCAAATTGATTCATGGACAGCTGATTGTTGGGATCGATTACTTGTAGCCACCGAGCTGCGCTAGACTTCAATGATTGTGCAATGAATATCCTTTTTAAATGTTCTGGTACTGATCTTAATGCAAAATAAGTTTTCAAATCGTTGATGTATCTTACTGGATTGGTCTTTACTGTATCTTCAAAGCTAGGAAGGGGAAAATCCGAACTGTGAAGAGCAAAATTACTATTAACAAAATTTTGTGGATCCCGGCTATTACTGGCAGCTCGTTGGTCTAGTCCATTATCCATCCTAGGTAATGGGGCGGGGGGCTCGGGTACTTCTGGAACAGGTGGTACTGGATTGGGTGGATTTGAAGATGTGGATGCTGAAGTTGAAGGGGCATTACACACATGGGGTATTACAGCATTTTCACTAGCTTGTTCACTCAGGTGTTCTTGTTCCCTGACTCTCTGTCTAAGCCTATCAACTTCGGATTGGAGGGTACCCAACCGAGTAGAGTTATTAGCAGTTGTTCTTTCGATGGATGTTACTTGCTGTTCTACCGATGAAATATGACCCCTAACAGAATCTACCTGGTTACTTAAAACTTGCTCTGTGTTAGCAATTTGTGTAGTTACTCTAGAATCTAAATTTTGTAGTTCAGAGGTAACCTGTGTTCGGTGTTCTGTTATTAATGTTGTTATCTGATGGTTCTGAGTCTCAATGTTAGTGTTTATTGTTGAAATTTTACTTTCGATGTTGTTACTTAATGTGGAGTTCATTGTTGAGATTTCTTGTCGTATTTGTAAGTTTTGAGTTTCAAGAGTAGTGTTGAAATTAGAGTTCATTGTTGTGATTTCTTGTCTTATTTGTTGGTTTTGATTTTCAAAAGTAGTGTTGAAATTAGAGTTCATTGTTGTGATTTCTTGTCTTATTTGTTGGTTTTGATTTTCAAAAGTAGTGTTGAAATTAGAGTTCATTGTTGAAATTTTACTTTCGATGTCATTCTTAAGTGTAGTGTTTTGTGTAGCCAGGTCATTCATCTGAGAAGTAAGTTGTGTAGAAATACCAGCTATCATTGTTTGTAGCTGAGACAGAAAATCTGGAGTAAGGGATGAAGTGTGAGGGTTTGAGTTTTCAATACATTGTGTAGGGTTCAATGTCATGTTTATATCCTCAGCTGGAGTGCTAACTTGGGGGAATGTGTTCTCTGTGAAAGGCAAAGTATTTGTAGCAAGGTCACCTCCTATTTCGTCCTGCATAACATCTGCGTTTTCAGAACTATGTCCTAATGCACTTTCACTATTTTCAGAAATTGTAGGAATGGGATCTGAGCATAACGTCTGAGCATCTGAATTTTGCTCCATGATGTGAAATTCTTTATGATTTCTTAATTTCATAAAATTTACGATGCTAAAATTTAATGTACTTTGAAAATGTAAAAATTAAAATAAAATAAAATTGAAATTTAAAATTTAAAAATTAAAAAAAATTACTTAAAATTTGACTTTAAAACAAATAAAGAAGCAAAATCCAGAATTCGACACTTAAGTTTTGATCAACGATACCCTTTGATGATCCAGGTGTCCAGGTTCCAGGGTTGGTGATGTCCAGTTGATGGGGAAATGCTGTAGGTGTTGATCCAATGGGAGGGTTTTGCTGAGTTGAGGAGTTATCCAATGATGGTGTTGCACTGATTTTATTTAAATTCAAACTGTGATTTGTACAATTTGTGGTAGTGTTCCTAAAATATATATGTCGAAAATTAAATTTTATTTATTAGTCCCTCGATATTCTAATTCACGCCCGTGAGTTGGTCGCCATTTATAAGAGAGCTTACCGTTGGGATGCCATTTATAAGAGTTCTGGTCGTCGGGTCCGGTATTTATAGCTGTACTTAGATTCTGATGAAGTTACTGGGGGGAGCGATGATTGAAATCCTGTTATATTATTTATTGTCACGTAGAAAATGGGAATGCCGGTTAATTAACTCAGATGGTAGGTGGTAGCACGAGGATTCTTATCAGGGTCGTGGTTACAGAATATCGGGGCTATGTTAATTGGGTGGTCGATGTTCAGGATTTAGGGTAATTAAACAGTACAATTGATTTCCAGATCTAAATATATTATCTCAAAATGATTTTCGTTGAGTTATCGAATTAACATTGTCTTTGAGGTTAGATGATGTAAGTTCGTCGATTAATGTCTGTCTTTCACTTGGTAACTATATTCAATATTATATTAGTAATTACTGTGTTAATTCATACGCGCTATCTGTTGATTATATTTCTTTCCACTTGTATTAAATCTTTGTATCTATTTCTACCGCGCGGAAAATTTACTCAAACAATATTTTAATTAACCTTCACTAATTATACTTTCACTTGATTACTTTTTTATCAATGTCTCTATAAATACAATATGCTTAACTTACGCGCTTCGCTGAGTTCCTTTTAATCCATTTCTAACGCGCGGATATATTTCACTTTTATCTCTATACTTATGCTGTCTCGAAATTACTTTATATATTATAGTTAAGTTACGTGGTGTAATTTTTAGTCTTAAGTAACGTGGAGTCTGTCTTCTGTCTAATGATCGAATGATCGTGATTTTGGGGTCCTCGGTGCTAATATGTTCTTCTGCTGTGGTGGGGGAAAATAAATGTCATTGGTTGTGTTAATGTATAAGTTGCTTCTAATTGGTTGCAGAGATGTTGTTCTGCTATGCTGTTTAAAATTATGTCGGTTTAGAAGAGCGTCCAACGCTACTCTGGCTTCAGTCATTAATTACAAAATGTGTCAAACTCCCTCGTCGTCTTTGAGTCTAGTGGGCCGGATGTAGGCGTGGTTGTTTTTAGTATTTGTATCAATAACTATGATAACTGAAGGTTATCATAGTCCAAGTTGTTTTATCTGTATCGGTTAATTTATTCCACATTTATCAGTATAAATCTGTATTCTGAGTAATGTAAATCAAAAGAGTTATTGATGTTTTTATATTAAAATGATAAAAGGGTTAATAAAACATTTAGTGTTTTATATGAAACTGTTGTAGATTTTGTCCGCTATTAATTGGTGTAATTAGTTTTGTTGTGTCTATTTCCCTTATGGAGCAATTAATGTTTAAAGTTAGGTGTTATGTGGGAAGAATAAACTGTAGGGTTCAGTATTGTCAGTCGGGAGGGGGCTATGTGTGGTGTTCTCGGTTGAATTGAGTACGAAGAACGATTACAAATGTCCGTACAATGATTGGAAATCCACGCGAAAGATTGAGCAGCTACTTCAATACGAGCGTGAATTTACGATCATTTGTAATACCCAATTTGAAAATCCTAAAAATTCCTATGTTGTGTCTAAAATAAAAGTCCTAAAATTTAATTTTTCGACTCCCTAAAATAATTCTTGACGTCATTTCAAATTATTCTCTGGAGTTTCTTTGTTGAGTTACTATTTTATGATATCATTCTTCAATTATCTTTGCTTTTATGTTCGAAGTAATTATGAACCTTACATCATCTAAACCTTTGATTAATTCTGTTATTATTAAACATACACATATAAATTCATAAACAATAAAATACACTCTTAATCTTAGTTTACCTTGAAGTAGTCAATTTCTCGTTGGTCGTAGTACACATTTTTGAGTCCATGGTCCATTTAATACACTAGTAAATAAAAATCATAATTATACCTTGTATATAAACACAATTATGAAATACACTTGAAATGTTAAATTGTAATGTTAATTTTAATTATATCTTCCATTAAACTTGTTTTTGATGTTAATCCATATATTGTTGCTGTAAACCGTTGGGGTATGTCTCTCTTCACTTATTATAGTCTACTCATCTCGTCAATTATGCTCAAATTACAAAGATTTCCTTCCTACCCAATTTCTTTACCTTATACATTTTCCTTCATTGATTTGATTATTCCTTTAATACTCTTTCTATTCTTTTCATATTTCTTTTTACCTTGTAAATTATTCTTCATTTATTACTTTCAATATTCTTTAATTCTTTACTGTTCTTACTATTCATAACCATTTTTCTCATATATTCTCATATTTCTGATTTCGTAGCTATCATCATTACACTTTTTTATTAGTCAACATATACTGTACCTTGTTACATTCTTTATTCAATGTTACTTTTTCATTTGGTTTACCTTACACTTACTTATTCTTTCTCATATTCTTAATTCATTCATATTTCATCTTATAATCTTCCATCGTATTTTTAATTCATACATGTTTCACTTTATTTCCATTTATTTCAATAATAATCCATTCTTAATTACTTTTTTAACTCATTCTTCGTTATGCTTTCAATTGGTTCACTTGCTAAATAATTTTACTCAATTGGTTATTAAGAGGGGGCAATCATCTGTCCATTTTTATGTAAAATAATATCTCTTTTTGAAAAATAAAATAATTTTGTTACTATTGCTTTGTGTACTACTCCAATAAAATTTCAAAAATACAAAATATGTCAAAATTTTAAATGTCTACTTAATTATAAATTCAAATAACATTGTGATTCCCTTTGTCAAATAAATGTTTTACTTCTTCAGTAAATTACCTAGAGGGGAGGTGCCTATTTAAATACTAACTATATACACTGGATTCACTATAAAAGCAATAAACTTATTGGATTGCATCTATATTTTATAGTGTAATAATTGCTGTGAAGTCATACGATATCTTATACCATAAGCTTCATTTCTTAATTGTCTTTCAGCAATCATTCGGTGGCATATTCTACTCAACCATAAATAACTACATTCGTCATATGACGTCAGGTAAAACATTAATTTGAGAAGTATGAATCACTCTGATTATTTTACATAGTCATTATCATCAAATCCTCTTGTCACAGTCCAGGTCTTCAACTTTTCAAACTCTCCTTCTGTTTCAAACTTTCTGTGGCATTATGATTTATGGGCCATAACATGGTAGGGTTTTAACAGATGTTTCCTATATTTACCAAGGATTTTCTTAGGGTTCTTTATTTGTGTGAGTTGGAAGGTGTCCGTTCCAAACTTTGCTTTTACGCAGTAGGGGCCTTTAAACAATAAAGAAAATTTCTTCTGACGGTTATGTAGAGTGCTAGAGATTACATGGGATTTTAACAGTACATAATCTCCCGGAACGGGGTTCCATCTCCTGCGGGGTCGCCTAGGCTTCATTTTCCTCTTTAACCACCTACTCTGGAGGCGTTTGAGGATGGAGTGGCAAATGTCAAGGTCTGATTTATTGCATGTCGGCAGCACAGGGGGGGTGTTCTTGAATAGCGGGTCTATCTTACATTTTGTTACGACTTGCAATGGGATCTCTTTTGTTACGTGATGTTTTGTCTCATTGAGAATAGCTTGAATGGGTTTTAGGTATTTGTACCAGTTCTTATGTTGCCTATGGGTCAACAGTCTGAGGTATGAAATGACTTGTTTAATATACCTTTCTGATAAATTACAACTGGGATTATAAGCAGAGCAATGTAGTGTTTTGATGTTTAGTTGTGAAAGTCCTGTGTTCCATTTTGCACTGGAGAATATACTGGCATTATCTGTCAAACAGGCTCCGACGTTGCCAAACGACTTTACATATTCCTCAACCTTTTTCAAACATATGCCTGTCGATAAATTTCTGATAGGATATAGGGCAACTAGCTTTGAAAACACATCAACCAAAAGAAAAATATATTGGCAACCGAAGTTACTTCTCACCAAAGGACCTAAAATGTCTCCGCAGATCAATTGGTTCGGTTTTGTGGATTCTATGGAGTTAACAGAAACTTCATATGCAGTGTTCTTGCATTTGCCGACTTGGCAGAGATGACAAGTTCGTATGAAAAGTCTGATTTTACGGCCTAGCTGTTTAACATAAAAATGTTCGCTGATGGAATCTATCATCTTTTCAGTTCCACTGTGCGCCAAATTTTCATGGTATCCAGCAATGAGGTCGTTTTCCAAGGAGGGGGGGATATAGGGTCGCCAGGCTGGATTTTCTCTTCCGCAAAATTTATAGATTATGCCATTGTATGTGGCTAAGGTGCTTTGAGCATTAGTTTCATTCAATGGATTAGTGGCTGGTTGTTGTAGTTCCCGCAACTCATTCTTTATGGTGGACAAATATGGGTCTTCAGATTGCAATTTAGACAAGTTACTAAATTTCTTGTTTAACTGATGTCGATCATTAACTGAAATTTTCATAATTTTGACTTCTTTCTCGACTTGACCTTCTAAGCTAGCCATTCCTGGATGGTTAGGCAACCGGGATAGCAGATCCGGCAGGTAATTTAGGGATCCCTTAATGTGCTTTATTTCGATATCATACATAGTGATAGCGCTGATGAGACGTGATACTCGTGAATTACTTAACTTACATTGTTTTAGAAAACTGAGACTCATGTGGTCACATAAAACGGTGATTTTACGGTTGTATATATAGTGTTTGTATTTGTTGAGGGCCTCATACACTGCATACACTTCAAGTTCCGTGGGATACATTCGGGACTGGGCGATAGTAAGACCTTTGCTAGCAGTCGCAATAATGCGTTTTTCGCCATCTATCACCTGAAACAGGATACTTCCTATGCCTTTAGCACTTGCGTCCGTTTGAACGTAGAACATCTCCTGTTCTTCAGGTTTCTGTAGTTTAATGGACTCCGCGAACAGCTGCTTAACCCTGTTAAAGGCCGCATCATGCTCGGGGGTCCATGTCCACTTTTGATTTTTCTTTAGGAGTGGCTTTAAGGGGCAAAGTTCTTGGGAGTAGTTGATGACAAAGCGTGACTGATATTGGCATACGCCAAGGAAAGATCTTAGTTGTTTTTGATTACGGGGGGCTGGGATTTTCAAGATGGCTTCCACTTTTTCTTCATCAATTCGGCAATCCTTCCCGGATATAATATATCCGAGAAATTTCACCTCCTTTTGAAAAAAATGGCATTTCGAAATATTCAGGGTGAAACCTGCATGTAATAGCTTTCCCAGGGTCTGGTCTATATGAGCCAGATGTTCAGCTATGGTTTCTGAGGCTACAAGGACATCGTCTAAATAGGGGATAATGAAGTTATCCGTCTGCCAATCAAAAGTAAGAGCTAGTGCACGCAAAAGGGCAGACGAGGAAGTGCGGCACCCGAAGGGTGTCCTAGTGAATCTGAAATTCCGTCCTTGGTAATTGAAAGAAGTTAAATCTCGTGAATCTGGATCAAGGGGGACTTGCCAGAAGGCAGAAACTAAGTCCGTGGTGGAGAAGTAGTTTCCTTCTTTGGCGCGGGTAAGAAGTTCATCTGAAGTTAAAGGTCTGTAATGGTCTTCTTGGGAATCAGCATTGATCGACCTAGCGTCAATCGTGATGCGTACTTGTCCAGAGGGCTTAAGTACTATGCAGAGAGGATTGCAGTGGGGACTCGTGGAATTTTCAATGATTCCCTGCG
This sequence comes from Ectobius pallidus, assembly GCA_964059195.1. NCBI lineage: Eukaryota > Metazoa > Arthropoda > Insecta > Blattodea > Ectobiidae > Ectobius > Ectobius pallidus. The sequence continues at coordinate 11,156,723 of CAXKWD010000007.1, read as the reverse complement.
ATAACATGTCCTGTATGACAGCTGAAACTTTCTCACGCAAACTAAGTGGGATGTGTCTGGGCTTGTGTCTGACTACAGTGGTAGATGGACGGATTATTCGGTGTGTGTACAAACGGCACTTTCCAATTTTATTTGAAAATAAATCCTTATGTTTATACAACACATCAAACAAATCCTTCCGTGTAGCGGGGTCTAAGTCATGTGCTTCCTGTACTTTAAGGGCTATTAATTCTTTAATTTCGCCTTGTGTATTTATGTGATTTATTCGTGGTTCTGTTTGTAAGATATTTTCATTTAAGAGAGGATTTTTAGAGAGTAGGTCATCTCTTGTCTGCGTGGGTGAGGGTCTGTCTGTAAGAATGTGACAAAGGGGGTGAGTATTCACGGTCAAAGATTCTATGAAGAATTCTTCCTGGCTCACATCTGCCTCGCCGCGGGCGGTAGCCTGAGCGGTGGTTGCTCTGTTACAAAAAGGTACTATTTGTTCTTGACGATTTTCATCAATGAAGGCAAAGCTTTCATTTCTGAAATTTATGATCCCTTCTAATTGTTGAAATACTTCTAAGCCAACAATGATGGGTAAATTTAGTCCATGTATAACTAAAAATAGTATATCAATTGTTTGACCAGCTAGTGTAATAGGTACTAAACATTGATGTTTAATCCTACACCGCTGCTTTCCGGCTGCCAAAAGGGCAGTCATATTAAATACAGGCAATATTTGCGAAATCGCTTTTGTGCGCTGTAATTCAAGGAAAGTAGTATAAGAAATTACTTGAGCGTCACTTCCTGTATCTAGGGTAACTGGAAATATCTTTTCCCCAATATTGACTTCTATGACCGGAGGTCGATGCTGGGTGCTCATTAGTTCCTCTCGTTGCAAAATCCCTATAACAATGTCTGTGTCTTCACTGTCTGTGTTGTTTTGCAAATGTCCCGGTGCAATTTCTTTATTAGATATATTATTATTATTGTTGATGGGTTCATTGTTACCATGAAGAGGGTGATTTTCATTTTCATCATCAACAAGGGGAGAAAGCACTTTACCAACAATTTGATTGTTGTCAACAATGGGCGGTTCTTGCTCATTGTTGACGCTGGCATTGTTATTCTCTGTTTCTCTTTGATGATTACTATGAGACTTATTCAATGGTATAGTACTAGTTAACTGGTTATTTACTTTTACTGGAGCAATTTTAGTTTTCACAGCTGCCTTGGGAAATTTCATCATATTAAATATGTGATTTCTTTCATTAGGCCTAGTCAATAATGGATAAGTTTCACTAGTTTGTGAAGGTTTGAAGACAAAAGAATTATTTACAAAGTTTGCTTCACGATGTATGATATCGACACTTACTGAAGTTCCTCCATTTTTATTCAAATGAGTTGCAGGGTTGTCCACAGAAGGAGCGTGTAAAACCCTTACTCGTTTAAAGTAACGGTGGGGGTGGGAGACTGTGTTCGCTGTTCATTGTTACTTTGATTGTGGTTGTTTTGCCTATTTCTTGTGTTTTCACGGTCAGTGTTACTTTCATACTGGTTATGGTTGTTGCGGGTGTAGCGAAAATTATTTCGTCCTCGGTAGTATGGACGGAAGAAGCCTTGATTGTACTGGTTTCTGTTGAACCAATTAGGCCTGTTGCCTGCGTAACCACGTCGGTACTGTCCTCGGTAATTATTATTAGATCTGCCATTGTTGTTACCATATGGTCGCCACCGGTAACCACGAGTTTGCCAATTATTTCTAGAATTTCTAACATATTCAGTCTGTGGCCAATAAGGTTTAGTGCTTTGGAAGTTGTTATCTGGGCTAGATGCCTCTGTCCGTAACCCAATTTGAAATGATTCATTTTCAGGGAGAGTTTGAACTAGATTTATGTTTTTGCGCTGGTTTTGGTTAGCTGATACTACAGGGTGTTGTGGTTTGTTTGATGGATAAGGGAGGTCCTGCATAGGTTTTAACAATTTCAACATTTCTGCAGTGGTTTGCGGAGACGCGACAATTAAGCAATTCCTTACTAAAGGGGGGAAATGAGACGGGAGTGCCTTGAGAAAGTCTGCTTCCAAGATTTCAGGTTTTAGAAGTTGGCGGCTTTGACACAATGAGATAAAATATTCCGAATAGCTTTGACCGTGACTACGGTCAAATTTGCCTTGAAATATATTAGCCCTTAGGCGTAATTGCTCGCTCTGGCTCCAGAATTCTGACAAAAACATTTCTTCAAATTGATTCATGGACAGCTGATTGTTGGGATCGATTACTTGTAGCCACCGAGCTGCGCTAGACTTCAATGATTGTGCAATGAATATCCTTTTTAAATGTTCTGGTACTGATCTTAATGCAAAATAAGTTTTCAAATCGTTGATGTATCTTACTGGATTGGTCTTTACTGTATCTTCAAAGCTAGGAAGGGGAAAATCCGAACTGTGAAGAGCAAAATTACTATTAACAAAATTTTGTGGATCCCGGCTATTACTGGCAGCTCGTTGGTCTAGTCCATTATCCATCCTAGGTAATGGGGCGGGGGGCTCGGGTACTTCTGGAACAGGTGGTACTGGATCGGGTGGATTTGAAGATGTGGATGCTGAAGTTGAAGGGGCATTACACACATGGGGTATTACAGCATTTTCACTAGCTTGTTCACTCAGGTGTTCTTGTTCCCTGACTCTCTGTCTAAGCCTATCAACTTCGGATTGGAGGGTACCCAACCGAGTAGAGTTATTAGCAGTTGTTCTTTCGATGGATGTTACTTGCTGTTCTACCGATGAAATATGACCCCTAACAGAATCTACCTGGTTACTTAAAACTTGCTCTGTGTTAGCAATTTGTGTAGTTACTCTAGAATCTAAATTTTGTAGTTCAGAGGTAACCTGTGTTCGGTGTTCTGTTATTAATGTTGTTATCTGATGGTTCTGAGTCTCAATGTTAGTGTTTATTGTTGAAATTTTACTTTCGATGTTGTTACTTAATGTGGAGTTCATTGTTGAGATTTCTTGTCGTATTTGTAAGTTTTGAGTTTCAAGAGTAGTGTTGAAATTAGAGTTCATTGTTGTGATTTCTTGTCTTATTTGTTGGTTTTGATTTTCAAAAGTAGTGTTGAAATTAGAGTTCATTGTTGTGATTTCTTGTCTTATTTGTTGGTTTTGATTTTCAAAAGTAGTGTTGAAATTAGAGTTCATTGTTGAAATTTTACTTTCGATGTCATTCTTAAGTGTAGTGTTTTGTGTAGCCAGGTCATTCATCTGAGAAGTAAGTTGTGTAGAAATACCAGCTATCATTGTTTGTAGCTGAGACAGAAAATCTGGAGTAAGGGATGAAGTGTGAGGGTTTGAGTTTTCAATACATTGTGTAGGGTTCAATGTCATGTTTATATCCTCAGCTGGAGTGCTAACTTGGGGGAATGTGTTCTCTGTGAAAGGCAAAGTATTTGTAGCAAGGTCACCTCCTATTTCGTCCTGCATAACATCTGCGTTTTCAGAACTATGTCCTAATGCACTTTCACTATTTTCAGAAATTGTAGGAATGGGATCTGAGCATAACGTCTGAGCATCTGAATTTTGCTCCATGATGTGAAATTCTTTATGATTTCTTAATTTCATAAAATTTACGATGCTAAAATTTAATGTACTTTGAAAATGTAAAAATTAAAATAAAATAAAATTGAAATTTAAAATTTAAAAATTAAAAAAAATTACTTAAAATTTGACTTTAAAACAAATAAAGAAGCAAAATCCAGAATTCGACACTTAAGTTTTGATCAACGATACCCTTTGATGATCCAGGTGTCCAGGTTCCAGGGTTGGTGATGTCCAGTTGATGGGGAAATGCTGTAGGTGTTGATCCAATGGGAGGGTTTTGCTGAGTTGAGGAGTTATCCAATGATGGTGTTGCACTGATTTTATTTAAATTCAAACTGTGATTTGTACAATTTGTGGTAGTGTTCCTAAAATATATATGTCGAAAATTAAATTTTATTTATTAGTCCCTCGATATTCTAATTCACGCCCGTGAGTTGGTCGCCATTTATAAGAGAGCTTACCGTTGGGATGCCATTTATAAGAGTTCTGGTCGTCGGGTCCGGTATTTATAGCTGTACTTAGATTCTGATGAAGTTACTGGGGGGAGCGATGATTGAAATCCTGTTATATTATTTATTGTCACGTAGAAAATGGGAATGCCGGTTAATTAACTCAGATGGTAGGTGGTAGCACGAGGATTCTTATCAGGGTCGTGGTTACAGAATATCGGGGCTATGTTAATTGGGTGGTCGATGTTCAGGATTTAGGGTAATTAAACAGTACAATTGATTTCCAGATCTAAATATATTATCTCAAAATGATTTTCGTTGAGTTATCGAATTAACATTGTCTTTGAGGTTAGATGATGTAAGTTCGTCGATTAATGTCTGTCTTTCACTTGGTAATTATTATATATTATATTATATTTTAATTATATTTTAATTAACCTTCACTAATTATACTTTCACTTGATTACTTTTTTATCAATGTCTCTATAAATACAATATGCTTAACTTACGCGCTTCGCTGAGTTCCTTTTAATCCATTTCTAACGCGCGGATATATTTCACTTTTATCTCTATACTTATGCTGTCTCGAAATTACTTTATATATTATAGTTAAGTTACGTGGTGTAATTTTTAGTCTTAAGTAACGTGGAGTCTGTCTTCTGTCTAATGATCGAATGATCGTGATTTTGGGGTCCTCGGTGCTAATATGTTCTTCTGCTGTGGTGGGGGAAAATAAATGTCATTGGTTGTGTTAATGTATAAGTTGCTTCTAATTGGTTGCAGAGATGTTGTTCTGCTATGCTGTTTAAAATTATGTCGGTTTAGAAGAGCGTCCAACGCTACTCTGGCTTCAGTCATTAATTACAAAATGTGTCAAACTCCCTCGTCGTCTTTGAGTCTAGTGGGCCGGATGTAGGCGTGGTTGTTTTTAGTATTTGTATCAATAACTATGATAACTGAAGGTTATCATAGTCCAAGTTGTTTTATCTGTATCGGTTAATTTATTCCACATTTATCAGTATAAATCTGTATTCTGAGTAATGTAAATCAAAAGAGTTATTGATGTTTTTATATTAAAATGATAAAAGGGTTAATAAAACATTTAGTGTTTTATATGAAACTGTTGTAGATTTTGTCCGCTATTAATTGGTGTAATTAGTTTTGTTGTGTCTATTTCCCTTATGGAGCAATTAATGTTTAAAGTTAGGTGTTATGTGGGAAGAATAAACTGTAGGGTTCAGTATTGTCAGTCGGGAGGGGGCTATGTGTGGTGTTCTCGGTTGAATTGAGTACGAAGAACGATTACACAGTATCCAAAATAATTAATTGAATGTCATTAATTCATAAGTAATATAAGATAATACACCTTAAAACAGAACTAAGATTATTTATTCATAAGCTAATACGTAACTGTGAATCACTGAACCACTCAGAATCCAGTAATAGACTGCAAGCAAGTATTTTTTCAACCAGTAACAAAGCTTTTATTTAATTTTTTTTTTTTTTTTTTTTTTTTTTACTTTCCTTTAGGAGTCCATTAACCAATATTCCATACTCAGTTACGAGTTACGTGTGTTTTTGGAAGTCTATACTGATCTGTGGTGAACACCGCACAGCAAAACATCTAACTATTGTCTGTACAAGTCTTTTAATTTTACACTAGCCATCACTTCATGTCAACATTGTTATCTTCAAAAATAAAAAAAAAACTGCAGCTTAACTGTGGGGTGAAACATGTTTTATTGCTTAAAAGAGAAAGTTAGGTAATGCCACCCCCTCGAACGGGTCATCCTGTGAACTGTGAACAGAATTGCTACCTCCAGTACAACACAATATAGTTGAGTTGGAAACGAAACCCTTAAAAACGTAATTTTGAATGACGTACGTACAGTACTCGGAAATAAAACCGCAAAAATGAAAATGTGGCAACATAAACCGAATCTTTGAACACAATAAACAGCACTTTTTAAATGTAGGCCTATCAGTATTAATCAGTACGGGACTTCATAAAAGTGATTTCATTAAGCTGCGTTCACTGTAATGCCTAACATTGTAGTTGTACAGGTTGCAGAGTTAAGTAAATGAAGCTTAGATGATTGAAAGAAGCGGGTTCAAGAACGAGTAAATGTAAACACCACACTGCTTTAATACAGTTTGATAGTTTCAGGCGGGCCATACACGTTACGGTATACCGGTGAGGTTTACCTGTACAGGTGACCTGTACAGGTAAACCAGAGCGTGTGTGCCAGCCGCTGCAGGCCAAACTGCACAGGCGTAGCGACGTGCGCAGACGACCGGAGAAGAATCGAAATTCAATTCTTTCTACCTGCGCAGGCGTGTAGACCTGAGCGTGTGTGTGAGTCACTCCGGCACGCCTGTACAGTGAACTCAGTCGAGAGATGGCGAGCAAACAAGAAGACGCGATCGCTTTAGTCGGTTTGTTAGTGGCCATGAAGTGTAATGCTGCGTATACATATGCGCTCTGCTCCGCACGCGTGCCGCTCGCGTGCTGCTCGTTGAAATTATTTTCACAGCGCTCCTCAAGCGTTCCATAGGAAAGCAACAAACCTACTGCGAACCACTAGCTTTCATCATTAGGCCTAATATTTTGTGTGTTATCTTGCTAATATGTTCAACACTACCGTGCTAGGCATAAAAGCCTTAATTCCAATTTTTGCCGAAAATGAGTTACATGCATATCCACCATGTACATGTTGTTCAAAATCTGCTGAAATAATAAAATCACAGATTTTACATCCCTAAGCCCTCTCAACTCCAACTCCAAAATCAGCTGCGTTAAGAAGGAAATCAGCCTTATGTCCATTATGATAAAGGAAAATACCTTATTTCCTTCTCAACTTGGGTTTAAGGTAAATTTCCTTCCTATTAGTAACAAACAAACCCACAATCAGAAACAAAATTACCCTAAACCGAGAAGCTTTGAGTTAAGGTAGAATATCTTCTTTATTTGAACTGAAAATTAACCCGACCCAACAATACATTTTGAGATCAAAGAAACAGATCAAGAGAAAAAAATCCCTTTAGGCAAGCCTACAGGCTGAGGTAGATTTCAAAGTGCTTGTGGTTTAATTTACTGTCACTGCGTAGCACTCTTCTTCTTTAGCCTTGGCATGACAAACCCGCAATAATAATTGCAAAAAAGAGGAAAGAGCACTTTTTCAAACATTCAAATCTCGCCTTAAATGAGAGCTATCGAGAAACGAGTTATTGATTTGTAGAGTACTCATCAAAAACTTTTCAATGATACCCCACAAGACGTGGTTTCAAAAATTTCGCATTTCCACCCCCACTCCCTCTCGTACCCCCAAAACCCCCGAATCGTTGATGTCACTGTGAACTCCATAGGGAGTACTCTAATTTCTTTGAACAAAGTTTCCCTCTATACTTCATAGGGGCCAAGTTTTCAAAATTTCAACCCCCTCCCGCGACATCCCCCTTGGGCAAATTTTGCTCATTAACGAATATGTTTGAACTATTGGACCTAGAAATAACATAATACAATTTGGTACAAATATCTTCAAAATTACGGCCGCTGGCGTGTATAGATATACTGTATGTATATATACCGGTATATATATATGCATATACTGTATATATATATATAACAATTTGAACGGGCGGTGGTTTCGTACTGAGGGAAGCATGAAACGTAAAGATAGGAAAGAATTTTTCTAAAATCATGACCTGGTATCGATTGCAATAGGTAGATTTTTCTTCGAAATCTACCTAAAAAAGCATCCCATATCTGAAGGAAAAATATAAAGATCAGCAAAAACATCAAACATTTGTTGTCTAGCGTTTTATGCCCAGGGTATTATTTACAAGGATATTGTGCATTTCCTTTGTAGGTTTGTGAGAATATAGTTAACACTCCAATGTAAATTGTATTTAGAATTTTTAAATTTATAAAGAGATGATAGCATAAATGGACTATTTTGATTGGATGTTAGCAGTTTATGATTTTTCAAGATTGGATGGATCCAATCAGTGATATTATCTTCATTGTTCGAATGTACTTTTAACCCTTCAAGTCTGACATTTAATTGTTGTTAAGGTGTTGTTGCAGGTGTTAAGCTTGAGGAGCGATGGAGGAGCGCGAGCGGCACGCGAGCGGAGCGGAGCGCAACTACCAAACACACGTCCCAATGTGAAATCAGAAATCCTTTGTGTTCGTCGAAAAAACCAACAGGGGACGGATCGCGGCGAGCGGTTCGCGTGCACCTCAAAATGCCGTACCAATCTGCCTTCCGTGTGGCACGCGTGCGGAGCAGAGCACAAGAGGAGCGCAGATGTATACGTACCCATAGACACAAATGTTATTTATTACATTTTAAAAAAACTAACAAGTGTCTAGAACGGAAAGCATCAGGGTCGATCTTTATGTTCAATGCTTTTACTGTGAAATAATAATAATAATAATAATAATAACTTGGGGTTTGTATTTTTTCCTCAATCTCAAAGGCAAAAATGCAGGATACATTGAGATAGAGCCGAACAATAGAAGCAAATGCTGCACGAATGAGTTATTATAAGAGTTTACTGGTAAATTTGGGTGGCCACGAGGTTTGATTTGAACCCAGGATCTCTTCCCTATTACCCTATACCACCTCGCTCTAATTGATTTTGGTGTGTTCATTACGACTGTGGTAAACTGACTACATTTCACAACAATATCTAGATTATAGTATTCTTGTCACTATGGGGAACAAAAGAATATCTTTATCTATATTAATAAAAGAAAGTGTCTGTCCTCCGTCTGTCTGTCCGCGATGCCCAGCGAAATCTACTCAACGCAGAGATCTGAAATTTTATACATAGGCGGACTAAAGGGTCGGAATGTGCACCTCGAAGCCGGAATTTTAATTTTCGCTTTTGTTCGTGAGTTATGAATGAAAAACTGGCAGAAAACGTGCATTTTTTTGCGTTTTAGAAGCATCAGTTTCAGTAATAAATTTCAATATCAAATCACTTACAGATGACTTTGGCTATTTTTGTCATCATACCTCATAACTTGGAAATAAAAGCAACGCGATCGCTTGATTTTGTTAGTCCATCCAAGACGATTCATTTGTTTAGAGTGTCAAGGCCCACAGACATATGACATTTTTCAATCTACACGGAAGAAGGATAATCAACCCTAAATATGGTCAAACATTGTTCGATTTGAACGAAACTCACTATACAGGGGTTTTCTGGGCCAAGGAACTCGAATCTGAGGTCGCTTTTACCAGGGGACGCTACCTAATCGTGGAATGCACTCCACGTGATTTAGGTGTTAATAATTATAATTTGAAATAATTATCTCGGGGGAAGCCGCGGGCACATGCTAGTTATTCATATTTTAATAAAAATGTATGTTCTGAAATTCACATTTCAGTCAAGTTATTTTGTTTTTATCTTGATACCTATTCATTTTATAAAGAAATGTATTTAACAAAAAAAGTTCTTTATAATCTTCTCTACAACTTTACTGTGGTAGGTTCTCAAGTACCGCCTACTGTAATGGAGATAATCTAGAAAAATTGAAAATCGATACGAGTAAAGTCATTTTTGCAGAGAAATGGAAAAACTATTTTATTAGCCACAGATAAGAGTTTCCAATTTTACATTTTTATTAAAATCGTTAGAGCCAATTTTTATGAAATCAAAACTTTTAAAAAAGTTTTTATGAAAGTCCCCTTAGTATTTCAGTTATAAAACCGAAATTCTGGGCAGTTCGATAAAATTTCGAAAAATTCATTGATTCAAGAAATGAAGTAAATACAATAGACCGTTTATCCTCTGTGCTTGTCCACAGACGGACAGACGTCATTCCAAAAACACTTTTTTCGGTTTCGAGGCATCGTGAAACATGCTTTCCCGGTGTTATCTCGATTTCGATTTTTTGTCACGATCACAATACTTGCTCTATACTACGTATATGCGAGAAAGTGAAACTGTACAGGCGTGCCGGAGTGACTCACACACACGCTCAGGTCTACACACCTGCGCAGGTAGAAAGAATGGAATTTCAATTCTTCTCCGGTCGCCTGTGCAGGTCGCTACGCCTGTGCAGTTTGGTTGGCACACACGCTCCGGTTTACCTCTACAGGTCACCTATGCAGGTAAACCTCACCGGTATATCGTAACGTGTGTGCCCGGCCTATACATACCTGAAGATACACTTTTTCAGCACATTGAAGATGGCTTCACATGTCTCGAATTATTTTGCCAAGAGCTTGGGGTGATATTATAGTAGAATACTTGAGACATTCGTACGATCGACCCGTTGCAAGAAACCTCAAAGTAGCTGTCAGTCTTTCATGGGGAGAAATAGAAGTTCTCATAACTGTATTTTTCTTCTGTATTGGAGTGACAACAGTGTTTGGTAGACTTCTTCATTTATCCGCAAATAATTACGGTAATCTGTAGGATCTGAACTTAACTGTTTTAGTAATCTTGTATGAGTGTATTCATTTCTCTTTGTAAGCCAATCTTTACACCAGGCTGTGCGTTTTCGCTTCTTTTTACACTTCATGGTCACTAACAAACCTACTAGAGCGATCGCGTCGTCTTCTTGTTTGCTCGCCATCTCTCGACTGAGTTAAAACCTTCCGGTTTACCGTAGCGTGTGTGTGCTCTAGCCTGCACAGGTATACCTCTCCGGTTTACCTGTGGAGGTAAACCTCACCGGTATACCGTAACGTGTATGGCCCGCCTTAGCTGCAAAAAAATGAGCTCTGGAAGATCAAAATTCCACAATTCCTAACTAAACTTTCTGAAACTTAAATCACGTACTAAGCTCAATATTTAACATTATGTGACAATTTTCATGAAACTATTGACAGTTTTGCAAATATTATTTTGTATTATTGTCATAAGTATAAGAACATTACGTCGCATCAAAAATATGTTATATTGTTAATATTACTTCATTCATTGTGACTCATAACAATTTCAAAATATCTACAGTGGGATTCTTTCTCCTTTTTTCTTGAGTGTTTTCAAGAGTGGTATGGCGTTTTGACAGAGAAACAAACTCTGGAACATTCTCCTATGATTAAAATCAGGTAAACTGATGTAACAAAGTGCCAGAACGCTTTTGTTTCATCAGTGGCAATTGAAATTATGATATGCAGAAAATAAGTTATTTTTGTAAACAAGCTCCAGATTGATTCATTAAGCAGTGCTTATGGAAGAGCAAAGATATCAAGTTTGATGTGATGGAATGTGTGGGTAGTGATATTTGTCAAAGCTAACAGTATTGCTACTTTCAAGGCCGTATATGAGCACTGTAAAACAATAGGCTATGTTGTCACAAGAACTGATTTGTATTTGATAAATTCTTGCTAATATATTACCATAGGCAATAAATTGGGTATTACTCCGGTACCGGTCACCCGATGTGGTCAAAAATCAATAGGGGTCTTTCCATGGAAGTTATAAATGGATATACTAAGTTTCATGAAAATCCGATAAAGCGTATTTGAGTTATCGCGCATACAGGCAGATGGACAGACATTTTGCCGTCCCTAAACAATCTCATAAAGTACCATTCTGGCACTTAGGCCCGGTTGCATAAAAGCTCCAGATATCTTCTAGACAGCTAATCGTTCTATACATATATAGACTCGATAAACACCTTCCCATTTCCGAAAGCGAATTTGCTCAAGAAATAGCCAATGTCAGATAAATGAGTTGAGCACTTTGTCAATAGATGGAGACACGGTGCTTACTCTAATATCAAGTTGGCCGTGATTGAATAGCAACCAATCGGAGCGCTTCTTGCTATTCTATTCAAAATGGCTGAATTATCTTTCTGCTTTTCCTTGTCTGCTGTTTGTCTGCTAAAATGAATGTAAAACGTGAGATAAACTACAGTAATTTCGATTTCGAGACTTGTGCATTAGAGAAAAATGTCACCCATCACAATCTGAGAACATAATGCGTAAAACGTAGGCCTAACACATAAATTAAGTTATAGCTAATTTACCACAGAAAGGAATGCTTCGATGGTTGTTCCCAATTCTAATGATGGGCAATTTAACGCTGAAAAAGGCATGCTTGCAGTTGTTACTTATATAATATGATGGACTATTTATCCATAGGTCATTCCTTTGACAGCCTGATTCTTTCCGAAACTCAATATCGTCAAAGATCTAATTCTTTCAGGGAATACTTTTTGCTTTACACATCTCTAGGCCTAATTATTGCCTCAGGATGAAGATGACGAGAAAGATGATGTATATGTATTAATATTCGTGCTGTAAAATGGCAATATTTTCTTCATAAAGTGTTGCATCACAAAATAAAATTAATATACTTAAGCTACATTTTTTCCGAATCTGAATATCATCGTAGGCTACTTCTTGAAAGGATTGCTGTATTTCTTTCAGGGAATATTTACTTCTGTATAGACCTAGGCCTTATACGATCTGGCATTGAAGATGACCAGCAAGAAAATAAGATGTGAATTAATATTCGCGATGTTTTCCTAAAAGTATTAACTTACAACAGAAAATGAAATTAATACAAATAAACGATGGATACAATAGCCTAGGCTATAACAAAGTTCATCTAACCGATAATATACAATTTTTCTAGTACAGTATTATGAATTATTTCACACGCAAATTAATAACCAATGTCAGCTTCATTACTACTTTTAATTTTAATACCATAACAAGCTAGTAACATAATGTAAGATTAAATACTAACATAATAACGAAACATACATCAACATAAATATTTCGTATTTCCGCCATGTTGCGTGTTTATCTACCGTTTCGCCAGATATCTAGTGATTTATGGTGCGATAGTTTGTAGGGCGTTTTATTGAACGATTAGCCGCCATCGAACGTTTCAGAAACGCTTACGGATTGAATAATGCCATCTAGTAGATATCTTACGTTTCGGAAACCCGGCGTTAATAATTGTTTAATAGCGCGGGTTTGAAAGAGTGTAAACACCGACTACCCCTGATATCTTGTGATATTTTATTTATTACATATAATTCGTTAAATAGTCATTATAAATGCAACGGGTGACTTGGACACTCCTGGTTAAATATATCGGCGATTTCGAAGTAAGCTGTAAGCAATAAATTTTTCTTTTAAATCCTTACATTAGTAGACTTGTACTTCATGTATTTACATTTACCCCACACTGAGATAAAATTCCTCTAACTATTATACTTCTTTAGGCCAATCTATTTTTAAAAATTTATCGGGCAAGATAACTCAGTGTAATTCATCAATACCTGTACCACCCTCCCTTTCATATGCCCAGGGTGTAAAACGTCAACCATTAATCAACTGTTATCTTCTCATTGGTACCTTAATCATTAGTACCTGTACTGACATCACAGATAAATATGATCACACCTATGAATTAAAAATACTTCATAGGATTGCGTGTTGCCTGAAATGAAAAATGATAATTGTTCACATTGTGCTTTAATATACTAACATGAGAGATGTAAACAGAGATTTAATTGAATTCGAGTTGTGAATTTTGTTTAATATATATCTAGACGACATTCTTCGAGAATGGTAACTCAAAGTACATAAAGGCATTAACATAGGACATAGCTCACTGAACATGTTACTTTTGCAGATGACGCTGCTTTTATTTTTGATAAAGAAGACAAATAGCAAAAAGCTATTTATGAGCTAAATAATATTAGTAGACTCTACAATATGAAAATTTCAACCCGAAAATCAAAGTATGGCTTTCCACGGAGAGTTTCCGATCAGAACAAAAATTATATTAGAAAATAATAGCATTTTAATTACCTCGGTTGTAATGTTATTTACGAAACAGACCAGGATATTATGAACAAAATTAATAAATTTCAAACTATTTGTGGAACTATTCGATGGACATTAAAAGGGAAAACTAGAAAAGACACACAGCTCAGGTTTTTTAATTTCGTCATGGCACTTCCTGTCTTGCTTTTTGGCAGTGAAACATGGACGCTAACACGACTTAGGAAACTCCAAGCAGCTGAAATGTGTATACTAAGGTCGGTCAAAGATGCACACAAGAACACCATATTAGAAATGAAGCTATCAGAGAAGAACTAGGTTTGGAACCAGTACAAGACAAAGTAATGCACTGTAGAGAAAACCGGTTAACTTACAACATATTGAACGCAAGTCATCTAACAGGGTCCCTAAACAAATATCAAATTATAAACGAATAGGACAAAGATCAGTAGGACGACCTAGAAAACGATGGAAAGATGTGTGATCGGAACTGGCTGAAGTCCAATCCCTAATGGAAGATGATGATGGTGACATTATGAAAAAAGAAAAACCTGTAAATAAAACGAAACATCTACACAACAGCAGTGCATTGTACCTAGGTAACATTTTCTGGGCTGCAATGTTGCTTGTACAGTTATCCGGTAAATAGATTCTTGAAATATTTAAGCACATTGGGAGCAAATGTAAGATAGTCAGCTGTCAGGAAGTCGGGAGAGTCCATTATCAAAAATATCTCTGAATTCATCCCCATCTCTCAACGGCCACCCCTTCGCTGTTCGCTCGCTGACACCAGTGTACATTCATGCTGTTGAGGTTATGTATTTATAATGTTCGTAGGAAGTTATTAAAATTATTAAATTTGAACGTTGCTTAACTACTGAATACATTTCCCGTAAAATATTGAACAACTGATTTCTGAACAGATGTAGGCGTAATATTCACTTTACTTCCAGAATAAATGTTAACGTACCGAGACCGGTGACGTATGTATAAGTCACTGCATATAGAGTGTCCGACCCGATTAGAATATAAAGAAAAGAGGACTTGTCATTACCACTTTTGCAGGAAGTGATTAAGCAAGTTCGATAAATATTGAGAGAATGAGGTCTGTCACTGGTTGATATCATACTCATTCTTATATTGTTCCTAATCGAAAGAAAGACATAGTCTTAAGGTTACATCTTAACGTTGAGTCCGTCATTTTGAAAGTTTTATCGGAAGTAAAAAACATGAATAGAAACATTTTTGGAACATTTCCATTGGTTACAGGCTGAAAACTATAAGAATGCCAAATTTCTAGTTGTTAGTTTACCTGGAAGTGGCAAACAAAATTATGTCAGTGAGCTAGCCACGCGTAGGGGATGCATTCGCTCCACTAACTCAGCGGGCCCGGGTTCGAATCCTGGTCGGGACAAGTTACCTAGGTGGGGTTTTTTAGTCACCTGTGGGACAAATGTCTGGTAAATTTAGGGCCTTGTGGTCCCCGGATACCATCTGGCCGTCATTGTCATATTCATCTTGTTCGGAGTGTGTGTGTGTGTGTGTGTGTGAATGATGTGCCCAATGTGTTCGTGTTGTCTCGGAGGGGCCTCGGCATTGGGCTGATCACTCATCCGGTTAGGCTCTCCATGTCCTTGTCTGGTGAGAAAAATATGTGATTCATAGATGATTTGTCTCCCGACAGGTCGCGGCCCTGTAAGGCTCGGGCGGCGTAGGTAGCTTAAAATATCCCTAAAAGAGAGAGGTAAAACTACGGTAAGGATAGAAGATAGATAGATAGCCACGCGGCTTTACACCACAGTGATGACTTGCTATTTTTAAAAAGCATGTGACTGTTAATTGGTCTTTATTCCGGTACCGGTCAACCGATTTGAT
Source organism: Ectobius pallidus (assembly GCA_964059195.1). Lineage (NCBI taxonomy): Eukaryota > Metazoa > Arthropoda > Insecta > Blattodea > Ectobiidae > Ectobius > Ectobius pallidus. The sequence goes on along the minus strand of CAXKWD010000007.1, from coordinate 11,141,053 downwards.
CCAACATGAACTGGGTTCTTTCTGTGAACGTTGAAAGAGTGCATACTCAGTTTCATGTTAATCTAATAAAGCGTGTTCAAGTTATCGCACGTACATACACACGGTCAGACAGATGGACAGACATTTTTCCCGTTCACCATGTAATCTTAGACAGTACTATTTGCCTAGGCGCATAATTATATTAAACTAGCAGGTGCCCGCAGCTTCGCCCGCAATAATTAATTCAGAAATTAAAAATTGAGAGCGACATAATTAAAATATTTTATTTATTAACACTAGTACGTGAAACATTCATAGGCATAAACTAAACGATTAATAATTATAACAAAACAGCTAAAAATCCTGCTTTGGAGTAAATTCCACGATTAGAAAGCACCGCTTGGGAAAAACGACTTCCGATTCGAGTTACGTGGCCCAGAAAACCCCTACAGAGTGAGTTCCGTCCATAATTGAACAATGTTTATTCATCTAGGCTACATACATTATCCCTTTTCCGTCTAGGTTGAAAATTTCAGATGTCTGTGTTCCTTGTGACGTTATAAACAAATGAATCGACCATGGTGAGCTCACAGATTCGAAGCAATCGATAATTCCATGAAATATATTGAAAATATCGCAATGCTTTTATTTCCAACTTATGACGAAAGAAGGCAAAGTCACCTGCAATTGATTTAACAATTGAAATGTATTACCGAAAACTGATGCTTCAATAGCGAAAACATCACGTTTTCTGCCGGTTTTTCACTCATAACTCTCGAACGAAAGCGGAATTTAAAAATCCAGCTTCCAGGTGCATTTGGTTAACCATCAGTCCATCTATGCTTAAAATTTCAGATCTCTGCGTGTAGTAGATTTTTCTGGGCATCGAGAACAGGCAGACAGTCTGAGTAACTGAAACCCATTTACTGCGGTGGCTGAAACCTGTTAATGACATAATAGATTTAATTATAAAGTTTGTATCCATTTGTTCTCGTTTTATATTATCTACATACAAATTAAATGTGTTGCGCTTTTTAAATATAAAATATAATAACCCCACACTTTTGTTAACATAATAACATTTTTAATTCAATGCACAGCCTCTGCTGTGTGTGGCCGCATTCCACACCGGTTGGTGTCACAAATGAAATGTTGATAATATTAAAATTCAGGAAAATGGAAATTAGCCCATGTTACATCTGGAACTATATTTGTTTACAGCACATACTTTATCCAGTATCAACATAGTTTGCATGTTACGAATTCGTCCGCTACTGTATTTGGAAAGCTTGTATTTGTATGGTTAGGATAATATGCATTGTTATAAAAACTATTTAATATTCTATATATGTGTATGTTATTTGTTCATTAAAACAGTAACAGTATAGCAAAAAACTGCAGCCTTTGGCAAATTGAATCCAATAAAGCTCTCGGCCGGGCTCTACATTGACTAACTAATGAGTCCAACCCGGATTGAGAGTGACGCAGGAAACAAAGCGTACATCTGCTTCTAGAATCACAACGCGGCCACATTTTAATTATACTTCTAAGCTTATGAGACATATGAACTTGTTTTTTTTTAACCAAATATGCTTGTTGTTTGTAAGCAGAGGCCCCAACTTTTGAAAAACATTGGGTGGGCTGAAATACAATAAAATCGTCTTGCCCCGTCCCTACTTTATTCATGAAACGAACTTATAAAGTTTTAAAATTATTACGGATGAATACAGACCGGTCCAAGAAATGATTCCTGTAGCAATTAAATTCACTGTAATATTTAAAAGCAATAACCCATAACTCGAATTGCGGAGATTTTACGGTTTGTGAATGACATTATTGGTATTGGTATTGGTCAGTACCAATTTAATGCTCAAGGTGTTCAGAGGTCTAGGTATAGGCACTTGACCCTTCAGGACTGAAGATGGCTTTTTGAAGGCCGAAATGCGCATCTCCTAGATAGAGGTCAGCTTGATTATATCTGATACATTGATTTTAAAATTGCGATCAAGATCTTACATCATTTCATCTCACAACTACAAAGACAACCGGCGAATATAAACAGGACAGACGCTGTTGACAGTTACTCACGTTACATAGGGATATACCGACATACTTAGTGGTAAAAATAGAACCGCAAAGGATTTGTTATTGGTCTATCAGTTAATTTAGACTGTAATCTGTAATATATTTTAAATATTTATATGTAGGCCTACCTGTAAATAATTTATGTGGTTTTAGGTTGTAATATGAGTCTTGACATATTAAAATATTTATTTTTAAATTTTTAATTGTTTTTAGAGTTTAAAAGCGATGTACATTTGGAATAACTGTAAAAGAACTATCAGATTTTAGTTCATAATTAGTGTTAGCCAACTGTATACAGTTGCAAGTAAAAACCAGGATATTATCACAATATTATTTCCAGCAATAAATTGAAAACTATTCTAATAAAAACCATGTATCTAGATATAAAATCTTCTTGTAACTCTTAATTTGTGGTATAAGGCGGAACACTGTAAGCATTATTTCAATCTTACCACAATCGGATATGGAATTTATCAATCTTTCCATTTTACACTGCATGTAAACACTGTTATCATCAGAAATCAAAGGCTGCAGATTAACTGTGAAGTGAAACATGTTTTTTTGCTTAAACGAGAAAGTTAAATAATGTCCCCCTCGAACTGGTCATCCTGTGAGCTGGGAACAATATTGCTACCTCCAGGACAACACAATGCAGTTGAGTTAGAAACGAAACCCTTAAAAGGAACATCTTAAATGTAAAGTACCGGTACTTTGAAATAAAGCCGCAAGAAAGAAAATGTGATAACATAAACAAACTGTCTGATCACAATAAACAGCATTCTTCAATGTATCAGCATTTTTCCATACGGGACTTCGTAAAAATGATAACATTATCTGACTGATGATATTATCCAAGAATACACTAAACGGCGTTCTCTTACATTAATAAAATTTATCTTCTGAGCCTCAAATATACACCTAGCAAGAAATTCTACTCTACAAGCTTCTCGTGTGTGTGTTCATTAGCCTAAGCTCAATCAGTTGAGTCAGTTTCTTCTTTATCCACTTGGGGGTGCGCGTGATTAGTTGCTTGGAGCTGTTTTTGCACATTTTCGAGGTTGTTTGCTCATACTGAGACTTGACTTATGACTTCGCTTGCAGTTGGGCCTTCAAACCAGGCTAATGTAGTGCCAACAAGAGAAACACTCCGTTTGAGTACTTAATTTTAATACAGTGAGAGGATCCATTAACGTAACTCACGATGTTTTAATAAAATTCAAATTAGTTGCTTTTAAATTATATACGCCTATGGCTTTGATGTGGGGTACGCCGTAGCGTAGTGGTTGAGACGCTGCGCTACAAACCGGAAGGTCGCGGGTTCGATGTGAATGTGAAAGTACAAAGCACAGTTGACAAGAGGTCGTTTATGTGACTGTTCAATCGATTACATACAGTAAAGTCAATTGAATTTCTTTTCTAGATTAAGCGCCAAGGATCCCGGTTTCGATTCCCAATGTTTTGTTTCTTTATTGGTGACGTAAGTTCTGAAGGCACGGCTCGCAATTTTTTTTTCTATAATACAAATTATTATTAGAGGTTATGCCTATTACTTTTACTTTCAACATGTAGTTTACTTTTCATAATTAATTACTTTTCATATTTAATTGTTATAATTCATAACTAACTATGTTATAAAATACGTCTTGTATTTAGTAACTTATTTAACACGTTTTTGTGCAGAATAAAAAATCTGCCAAGGCAAAGATAAAAACAAATGAAATATTGTTTGCTAGAAAAAAAGTAAGCAAATCACTTAACATAACTTATGTTTTCATAATTGCATAAGAAATAAATAATCGTGCGATATGTGTGGAATGGAAGTAAACATATTACTGAGCTTGTCGCACTACCGTGAGTATGCGTTGTGCGATTTACCAATGAAACGACAGGACACAATCAAGGCAAGTCTGTTCTTTACTTTTGTTTCGTACATATCTTTGATTAAGTTTAATTTCTTTTTTTCCTGGACTTCAATCCAAGCTGTCCAAAATCATTACAACTCCATGCATCACTAGCTTGGAATCAATTTTGTTTGCCTAACTTCCAGGCCCTACTTATAACCATATCTGTCATTCAAAAGAACTCATTTGAAGTGTAACTTGATATGTGATATCGGGAAGACTTTCACATAAAAACTACTAAAACATATTTGCATCATGTCATGCATGTGAGAGAAACTTAAGCATCTCTACTATATCAGATTTAAACTCTTAAAAATCCTTTCAGTCACTTACAAAGGAAGCTACTCAGGAACAAAAATACCTGACGGCGCTCTGTTAGATATCTGGGTGTCGGAATTTTTAAATGAATTTCCGAGAGTTATTGACTTTGCTAGAGAACTCAAGAGGGCGCCCGCATCTCCTTAAAAGGCGTGTCTTCATCTCCTGAACTTATTTCAAATATGCGAAGTTCTCTCATTAATATGAATAACATGCAAGGAGTGTGATCCGTCTCATTGAAAACGAAACATAAATAATGAATTACTTTAAGTTAAAAAACATAGTTACATGATACGATTTCTATACTCTTAAAAACTAGGAATCTTCATAATGACAAATTTTACTTTAGAAAATTAATACCAGTTCAAATTTTTACTTGAATTTTAAGTACTTCGTAGTGATGTAAATTATTATTAATTCTTGTTAAAATTCTATTGAAAGTGATTAATACGAGGGTGGATCGAAAAGTAACACACACTTCTTTTTACAAAAAGTTTAATGTATAAAATTATGGCACCCAGTGAGAGAGTGGGCTAAGCCAGAAATAACGGAAACGAGAAATGTTGAGATTTGTGTTTGGCTTTCTAATGAGAAAAAATTTCATCTTAACACTCTATTTATTTCTTCTTATCAGAATTTACACATTTCACAGTGTTTACAAAAATTAATTTCAGACCACAGTGCCAACCCTTTATCACCTTATTAAGGTCTTTTTCGCAGTTTTTCGATTTTTTAAAAGTTTTTCAAAATTTTGAAGCGCCGTATTTCGGTGCGTATTTGGTTTTAAATCACGTTTAAATAATGCAAATAGTAGGGAATTTAATGCTCTTTAACTTCTGTAATAGAATGGTTTAGGCTAATAACGCGTTGATTAGGAGTTATAAGGAAAAAACTACAAAACCCCAAAAATTTCGAAGTTTTCGGCTGCCCTGAAGTTCGCACAAGGTTCTCGAATTGGGAAACTTGGATTTTACACCACAGAATACCCACATACAACATATAAAAAAACTAGCTTAAAAGACCCGGCGTCGCCCGGGTTTTTTATTTTGTAATTGGAAATTATCTTATGAAGGACTTTCCATTTTTAAATTATAGGTCATTATAAAGGTATTTAGAATTTGAAATACCTTAACGATTTATCCCACTCAAACTGCTCCCTCAGAAAACGCTTGGTATAGCTTTTTATGGCTCATAGTGGATGTAGAATTTTGCATCTCATCGCTTGTACACAGCAAACCTGGTAGGGGTTGAAATAAGAAGAAACATAAATTCCGGTAACATAAAATTGTATTGTCTTTGCTGAATATTTTATTTCTCACTCTCATGTTACCATAAAACTGTTTTGGGGATGAAATTAAACAGAAAGCAATATCAATTTCATACTTCTCTCTCCAAAAACCTGCGATATAATAATATACACATTACCATACTACATTTTGTTTTCTCTATGTCCAGGGTAAAGAAAGTTATGTGACAGCATTATTTTCGTGGATTTCATTCTATAATATTATATTATATTGATAACTTCTCTTATTTGTCAAACTTGCATTTATTTCCAAACCCATCTGATACCATTAGCAACAATATGTTCTGTGATTATGATTTGATAATTCTGTGTAAAAAGGGATTAAGTATATTCAAAAACATTTGATTTTTGGCATTTAAAATCAAAATTTTTCAAAATCCTTTCTTAGTGGGCACCTACATTATGAAACGAAGGTACTGTCAAAATTCCAAGTCTCTACCTGTTATAGCTTAGGCTCTACGTTGATTCCTGTCAGTCAGTCAGTCAGGATAAAGCCTTTTAAATATAGAGAGACTAGCATGTGCCCGCGGCTTCGCCCGTGATAATTATTTCAAAAATTAAAAATTAAGAGCATAATAGTAAAATCATTATATTTATTAACTCCTAAATCACGTAGACTACATACCACGATTAGATAGCATCGTCTGGTAAAAGCGACCTCAGATTCGAGTTTCTTGGCCCAGAAAACCTCTGTATAGTGAGATTCGTCCAAATAAAACAACGTTTGACCATATTTAGGGCTTACAACATTCAAGCGATCGCGAAAGTTTTATTTTCAAGGTATGACAAAAGTATCCAAAGCCAACTGTAATTGATTTGACATTGAAATGTATAACTGAAAACTTATGTTTTTAAAACGCACAAAATGCACGTTTTTTTGCCCGTTTTTCACTCATAACTCACGAACGAAAACTAAAATTAAAATTCCGGCTTCGAGGTTCATTTTCCTTCAGCCCACCTATGTTTAAAATTTCAGATCTCTGCGTTCAGTAGATTTCGCTGGACATCGAGGACAATTCCCTTTATTAATATAGATAATATGAATTATAATGATACCTTCTCTAATTTGTCAAACATCCATTTCATTTAATCCAAACCCACCTATACCATTGGCAACAATATGTTCTGTGAATTTGTTTCGATAATTCTATGTAAAAAGGGATTAAGTATTTTTTAAAACATTTAATTTTTGGCATTTAGAAGCAGAATTTTTCAAAATCCCTTCTTAGAGAGCATCTACATTATGAAACGAAGGTACTATCAAAATTCCATGTCTCTACCTGTTATAGTTTAGGCTGTACGTTGATTCCTGTCATTCAGTCAGTCAGTCATTCAGTCAGTCAGGACAAAGCCTTTTATATATATAGAGATTATAAACTTCGGATCTTTTTCCAGGTAAAAGTACCTGGTGATTGGACTATTACCGCGCCCTACATATCACGTTACTAATGCTTCCGAACTGGCATAGCCCACTCTCTCACTGGAGAAACGGCATTCTCTTAATTTATGAAAATTGTCTTTCAAGAATAGATGGGGAAGAAACCCACACAAAGCTTGAATATTAGGTTTACAGTTACACGACTTATGTACTACACAGAGATGATGATAACTCAAATTTGAACATTTTTGGCTGAACCCACTCTCTCAATAGATGCCACAATTACAAACAAATGCACACATGAAGAGACATCTTTTGTCTATTTTACTATACAGTCGCTTAAGTTTCTCAACACATTTCTCCCATCGTGAAACCAGTTTCATAATACACTGTTCATAGAAGTCCGTTCGGTTGGAGTATAGACATCTGCGGACTGCTGTTTTCAATTCTGCATCTGACGCAAAGGGTTTACTTCACGAATTTCTTCATGGGACCAAGAAAATGAAAGTCCGACATTCATGCTGATGGTCTCAAACTTCTTTACGACAATGCTCGCTGCAGTAGTTCATGAGAAAATTAACAAATCTGGTTGGGAGGTGCTCCAGCAAGCTTCATACATTCATTTGTTTGGTCTCATGAAGAAATTCCTGGCCGGTAAACGCATTGCGTCAGATACAGAAGTGAAAACAGCAGTCCGCAGATGGCTATACTCCAACCGAATGGACTTCTATGAGCAGGGTATTTCGAAAGCGGTATCACGATGGGAGAAATGTGTTGAGAAACTGGGCGATTATATAGAAAAATTAAGATGTCCCTTCATGTATGCATGTGTTTGTAATTGTAACTATTAAACTTTATATATATATATAGCCTATATATATATTTATATAGTGCGTTACTTTTCGATCCACCCTAGTAAAAAGACTTTTACGCACTTTTATCCTTTTGAAAACGTATGAACCTTCATATTGAGAAATTTTAGTGTAGGAAATTAATATCAGTTTACAAACTTAAATTATTACTTGAATTTTAAGGTCTTCGTAGTGATGTTCATTATTAATTGTTGGTAACCTTCTACGAATAGTGATTAATACTTATGTTAATTTAGACTACTTATTTTATTCGGGTATCTTTAAACAAAACATTACCCTGTTTGGAAACGTTTGCAGCTCTAAGACCTTGTCTTTGATCTGTGCTCCAAAGTATAACAAGAGTTCTCAAATTAGGGAAGAAGTGTTAACTTCCTTTCAAGTTGCCACTACAAAAACGAAGGGACTCTAACCAATCATATCGGTCTAATTGGTGATTAAGACTTCTACCAGGTCGAACTCAAAATGTCCGATTCGTAAAGACAAAAGCCACTTTTTAAAAATTCCAAACACCCAAGCATAGATATCATTTTAACTCTAGACTTCTCACCCTTTTCTGAATATCGTTACTGCTCACCTAGGGGGTACATTGTCATCCCATTACATTTTAGACTTTTGCCTCCCCTGTCATCAGGGTAGTTAAATGTACTATGATATATGGATAGACCCGTGTGCTTAGCGGTTATAATAATTTTAAAAAGTGGCAAGACATCTCAATGTAAAAATGCATGCTGTGTCAAGAAGATGCCATTCAAAACTCGGATCATCTTAGAACGTGCTCTGCTCTTCAGCAATATTGGGACAAATCGAATGGACAGCTGTATTCGTAAGCCAGAAGGCTAATGAAAATTGTTCAACAGCCTGAGCAATAGATTAAATAAATAATTTTAAAAAACTGTAATCATATTGTGTATTAATTTTCCTACTTTTCGATTGCTATTTTAACATACTCGGTATCATGTCCATAACATCCCAACCTTGTATTTCTGCCTTCAGTGATGGGAAAGACCTTTAACACGTTCACTATTGTCACTGTCATATAGATTAGGCCCATCTTCGTCTAAAAAAGAAAGAATGAAAGCTTCAAGGCGTTCATCATTGGCAGAAATAATGCTATCCATTTATGAAGTAAAGAGAAGTCACTGTTGAATGTATAGAAGAGGCCTGTCGAACAGTACTCCGAAGGTGTGAAGTCGTTCCCCTGCTTCCCCTCCCATCGTGACCTCCGAAGAGAAGCGAATGGTTCAGTTGCGCTTTTGAGGTCATGAAAGGAGTAGAAGCAGCGGCATGGCTTCACACCTTCGGTGTACTTTTCGACTGGCCTTGTATTGAACGATGGGGAAGCTTTAGTGCATGCATGCAAACTGTACAAAATGAAACTGGGTCGTATGGAGTGATGAGTTGCCCCGGGCAGCAGAAGGGGGGTTAGTAGAAAATATCAGTCGATGCCAGCCTAAATGGGGCCATATGGCGATAAAGCTAGGGAAGGATCCGACTTCAATGAACCGTCAGGAAATTACCTATAATTTGTCCTATTCAAGTTTGATCCTGTTCAAAACAAAGGGGATGAGAACTCAAAGAGAGTTCGCGGAAAATTCGCATCGTGTGACAAAACGTGATTGGTTAAAGTCATTAGCATGCGCTATTACCAGGGAGTGGCTTGCTAGTAAAGAAGTACTGTTCGTAAGTTCATGCAACAATAATATCAACATTTACACGTGAAATAACAAAATCTCACTGGAATCGTCATCATTATAGTATATCAATTAGCAAACAAAACAAAGAATTCATTGTTCACGACGACCCTGCGGGTGAATGGTACTGAGAATAAACAAAACTACCATTAACACGGTGATGTCATGCGTTCTCACGTGCTGACTATGACAGCCACGCCTCTTTGTTTTGAACAGGATCATTATTAAGTGAGATATAGAATAAATAGTAGGTAGGGCATCTATAAAAGCGTGTTATTTATAAGCTTGAATGATTCCAGCATGCAGGATAAGAACCACACAATACTAAATCTCGCAGACGGTTTGTTTGCGGACCCATGTCTCCTGGAACATTTTTGCTTACGTTATCGTATACTTTCAACCGTTCCGATTTGCGCTATTAATTATGATACACCCTGTATAGTTGTCCACTTGACTTGACCCAGTGAAGTGTACAGCATAACCTGAAGTGCTTCCAATCTCAGATTATCTTCTCTACACATCATGAAGTTCGTCGTTTAAGTTTGGAGATGCGAGGTAATTCTGCTCCGGCATTTTTATTTCGTAGAATACTATCCCACTGGTGAGTATCATGACTCCTTGAGACATGAAGGAGAACTTTACGTTCGAGTTTGTTCATTGACTGGATACGGTTTACTTCTGGAAGTGTCTAACCATTCTGGAGGGGGGGGGGAAAGGCAGATTATTCCACAACAAATCGTAAAACTCTGAGTATCCTACTGTATAAAATGATTGACCGAGCGAAGCCAGATACTGTTTTAGCTCTGTTTATCTGCAAATTTATTCATAACACAATCACGACCAAACACGTGGTTGTATTTTCTTCCATTTTGCATTAATGTTCCTTGAAGTAATTGAAAATGGAGTATGTGTAAGGATTTTTCTTTTTTGTTTCCGTTTCATGTAATGTTTAGCTACTTTCAACGATTCTGTTTCTTCTGGTGACCATGTTCTCTTTACAATGAATCCCGTTGGATATAGTATATTGCGATACAAGTGCCGTAAGCGATACATACGGATCGAGGAAAGAGTTTGAAAAAACGAGGCGCTTGCGCCGAGTTTTTTCAATTTTCCGAGATCCGTTATACGCTTACGGCACGAGTATTGCATGCTATTTTTTGGACGATGATTATTTATATTAATTTAATTATATTAATTGAGATATTACCTAAAAATATTATGTATATACACTATTGAAGATAGATGTTTATTTCAGAAAGTGATTCGCATGTATTTGTTGTTATGGGAACCTAATATTTGTCCTGGGGGGCCTTGTCCATAAAAGCTTGTATTATGATGTGTGTCGTAAGTAAATTCTTACCGCACGGAAATTTTTGTTTTTATAGCAACAAGATTGCGTGCGGGAATGTAAACTTACGATCCACGGCAACAATATTCGTAAGTACCACTAATTAGTTAAGTCGTGCAAAAACATTTAAAGAGTGCGAAGAAGGGTAGATGTCAGTTCTTCTTTTGTTTTTTATGTGAGATCCATTGTTCACTGAAGTACTATTATAACATGGGCAGTTGAACCCAGTCCTCAATATTGAAGAGTCACGCGTCTAGCCGTCGACGGAACTAGGGGATGTTCCCAAGGCACACCCTCATGATCCTCCTTTCTGAACAAAAATTATTACAATAATTTAAAATTAAACATTACTGTAAAGCAATCAAACGGCTTCAAGAAAAAGAACAATTGAGGGCTTAGAAAAAAGTGGTACAAGTGACAAGCGAAGAAAACTTTAATCCACATGGTAAAAGTAATATCGCTTGCAGGAGTATTGGATTAGAAACTAATACAGAAAAAATTAAATACCGTATTTTACGGACCATAAGACGCACTTTTTTACTTCGAAAACAGAGCCTTGAAAATTGGGTGCGTCTATTGGTCTGAAGTACATTAAAAAAAAAAATAAATTATGGTAAATATTTCCGGAATTCCATAGTTATAAACAAAGTGTTTTAAACGATAAGATTGTTACAAATTTGGCAGCCTGTAGGCCTACTTCAGTGCACTTGTCACAGTCGTAAAATGAGGGTATACAATGCGAAAAGAAAGAATGTTTAGTTCTTTTATACTAAAGGAGTTGTCTCTGCCGGGTGGTTTAAATGAAGGTGATGACCTCTAAACAGCCTTGTCCCGTTTAGCGTATGCTGAATTGAGGATTAGAGGGTGTAAAAGAATGTTCAGTCTTTCATGAGAAATCAGTTCAGTTGTTAAAATTTCAAGATGCCACCTGTACAGAAGAGATATTCGTACAATGCAGGTTTTAAGCTAGAAGTGATTTATACTGACTGCATTGTAGAAGGTTATAATTTGTTTATGCGATGAAGTATAATTATTCCCTTTAAAATGTTTGATTTAGAATCACATGAAATTTCTTTTCCTTTAAATTTCCTTCAAAAAATCAATGTGCGTCTTATGGTCCGGAGCGTCTTATGGCCCGGAAAATACGGAATATGGTGATTAATCGTCAAAATAACGGCTACAAAGTACTAGAATAACCGGTAAACCATTCGAACAAGTAGAGGAATTTAAATATCTGGATACAATAATTACAGACCCAAATAATATTAATGCAGAAGTTAAGTGCAGACAGAAATAAAGAAATGTTTGCTTTTACGCAGTTCAGAAACTCATATCTTCTAGTCTTCTGTCCAGAATTGTAAAAATAAAGATTTATAAGACTATCATCCTGCCGGTTGTCTTGACTGGAAGACCCGAAGGGAAAAGACCACCTGGAAGACCTAGACGTAGGTGGGAAGACAATATTCGGATAGATTTAAGAGAAGTAGGATTTGCGAGGGATGATTGGATGGAGTTAGCAGAGAATAGGGTTGAATGGCGATCTCAGGTAGGTGCGGCAATGAACGTTCGGATTCCATAAAATAGATAATATTCCTTTTACTTGCTTAGGAATTGTCTATTGCCAATGAGTAAGTCAAAGTAATCCCAGATAAGCAAAGAGCCTGGGAGAAAAGTGTTTTGTTATTTCTCCTGTTAAAAAATTTAATAGTTTTCAATTTAAAAAAAAAACACATTTTTTCCTGAGCTATTAATACACCTGACAGTAGTTTTACCATGTGAAATAAAATTCTAATATGACGTCACTTGTGCCATCTATTTTCAGGGTCATTCAATTGGCAATGCGCTTGCCATTGCTATCTCTACAGCTCTCCAGGATAGCAGACAAGACAAAATGAATCAGCGCGTTCTTGAACTTTCGATGCACAAAGGGATCGATTCATTTCTGTAACCGGGTCATGAAGTCAAGACTGTTGTAAAAGTAAAATGTTTATGTTTGCACACCCTGATGAGTAGTTCTCATTAAGCCTAAGCTCCCAGCATATGAAGGCACGTTCAGCAAAACAAACTGACTGAACCTCTGTGTCGGATGGTTTGAGAATTACGACACAGGCATTAAAACGTGCGTGGAACCTGAAACTTGGTAATGCTTGTAGACAAAGCCGGCGAAGCTGTGATGCGAGGGGAATTACCTTGCCAAACATATATAACAATACATCTCAAGCCTCCCCTCAAACTCCGCCGAGGGCGTGAGATGTTATTTAAAGAGGATAGGGTTGCCACCTTTTGGTAAGGCTAAGGAGGGACACTTATCGAATATATGCATATCGCCGATCTTCATACCTAAATTTGTACATGGAACAATTTATTAATAAGAGAAAGATGGTATATATTCATTACAAAGCCAAAACTGAATAGGCTATGTAACAGGAACACTAACATTAGGAAAGAAAAGGCTAGCAAAATAATTAAAAATATATATAATGCGTCCCTCTTAGACATAATTCGGGACGCTGAAAATGTTCTTAAAATGCGGGATGTCCCGCCAAATTCGGGACAGGTGGCAACGCTAAAAGAGGAACACTTTAGAAGAAATGCTTCAACTCCACAGAAATGAGAAGCGCTCAGTAATAAACGTGTCCGAGTCTTTTGAGACAGTGGAATGGGTGGATGTTTTCCGCTATAGAACCAGCCCTACATTAAACAAGTATGACTGTATTAATAAATTTCATTTTGCCACTAGTGCTAATTGTAATTCTAAAAATATGTATATATTTCAACCATGTGCACTAGTAATAATATAAGAAATAATTTAACGTTGAGAAGGAATCAATAAAAAATTCAGTATATTGTCTAAAATTACATTGTATTGAGACAAAATATAAAAAGAGCTAGTATATAGGCCTACTAATGAAAAGTATGTACACAAAATCAAGAATAAAAACTGAAAGACAGTCAGTATGTAATCTTAAACTAGGTATCTATTGAAGTATTGCCATATTTTTAAGAAGGAAGAATATGTTCATATACCCTTAAATAGAGAATGTTCTTATACAAGCATAAGAAACCTAAAAACAATCATAGAAGATACGTCAAGAGTTTTTAAAAACATATGTACAAATTGTAGAGCAAACTTGCAGATTAATCTTCTATATTGTAGTCACTTTCAAGAACAGTTGAGTACATCAGAGTTAGGTTAAAACTTTGCTCACACAAATTTGTTATCGTAGTTTGTAAAAAAACTAACACCATACTGCACCAGTTTTATAAAATCTACATGTGTTTTACAAACTACGATAACAAATTTGTGTGAGCAAAGTTTTAACCTAACTCTGATGTACTCAACTGTTCTTGAAAGTGACTACAATATAGAAGATTAATCTGCAGGTTTGCTCTACAATTTGTACATATGCTTTTAAAAACTCTTGACGTATCTTCTATGATTGTTTTTAGGTTTCTTATGCTTGTATAAGAACATTCTCTATTTAAGGGTATATGAACATATTCTTCCTTCTTAAAAATATGGCAATACTTCAATAGATACCTAGTTTAAGATTACATACTGACTGTCTTTCAGTTTTTATTCTTGATTTTGTGTACATACTTTTCATTAGTAGGCCTATATACTAGCTCTTTTTATATTTTATCTCAATACAATGTAATTTTAGACAATATACTTAATTTTTTATTGATTCCTTCTCAACGTTAAATTATTTCTTATATTATTACTAGTGCACATGGTTGAAATATATACATACTTTTAGAAGTATGACTGTGTCACCCTTATGTAGATATGAGTAATGTGCTAGTTGAGACAGACTAAAGTAGCGTCAAGACGATCAATACTATTGTCAATATTCGCTCCAATATTGACGGAGGACTATATCGATAGAAATATTTATCGTCTATACTATATCCCAACTAAGAATGATCCTGTTCAAAACAAACAGGCGTGGCTGTCATAGTCCGCACGTGAGGACGCATGTCATTACCGTGACAATGGTAGTTTGTTTATTCTCAGTACAACTCACCCGCAGGGTCGTCGTGAACAATGAATTCTTTGTTTTGTTTGCTAATTTATATACTATAATGATGACGATGCCAGTGAGAATTTGTTATTTCACGTGTAAACTATGCTGATATTATTGTTGCATGAACTTACGAACACTCCTCCTCCACTAGCAAACCACACCCTCGTAATGGCGAATTCTAACGACATTAACCAATCACGTTTTGTCACATGATACGAATTTCCCGCGAACTCTCTGTGAATTCTCCTCCTCTTTGTTTTGAACAGGATCATTCTTAGTTGGGATATACTATAGGAGCGAATTAAAGCGTCTTATGATAAAAATATTGTCAGTATTGAAGAACCGTTTGAGGTTTATTGTCAGTATTTCCTTCAATATCAGTTGTTTGTCAAACCGCGAAGTAATTTTTTGTAGTCATACGGTTCTGTAGAATGCAAAAAATTATGCAAATGTTCGTGTGGAAAGCGGTTCTCAGCTTATAGACTACTATTCTTTGGACCAGCGTCTATTTCTCTTTCTCTTTGACTTTTCTTTTCGCCCAGTGAAAGAATCAATGCTAGAAAACCCAAATCCGAACTGAAAAAATTTCGACCAAAAAAAAAAAAAAAAAGAAGAAGAAACATTGAAACAGTCCCGATCATGCAGCACGAATATTTTTGCCAGAATGAGTATTGGTGAGAATAAAGATGCGTTTTGAAGCATATTGATGAGCGCATTTTTTTCTCTCTGGTTTCGCTTGTTGTATTTTTTTCCTTTTTCATATCCTTTCTTTTTTATCTTTTTCCTGTATTTTCCTTTTTTATTTTTTACACACAAACACCCATGACCGAGGCGAGACTCGAACCCACAGCCTTCTTCACCACGGCTAAGGAGACCGGCACTTCAATACAGAGCATCAACAGTGAAGAGAATATTGACAATATTATTGATCGTTCAGGGGACCCTTTACATGTTTACTTCAGGGCAGGTTCAAGGGCGGACAATATCTACCCATTCCACTGTCTCAAAAGACTCTGACCCAAGTATACAAGCATAGTACGTCATGCAAGGAGGTTATAATGGCTTCGTTCGTTTCATATTTTTCATACGAGTATCTTAATAAACTCCCATTATAGGCAAATTGCATACGACTGTTTTTGTTCGACTGTAATAAAATATTGAAGTTTTCAGATTTCAGTTTCATTAAAGAAAGGATAACGGCTGGCCTCGGGAAATTTGTGCTCTAAAGGTGTAATGCTGTTTATCATTGCATTAAGTTATATGCTCAAATATGCACAGTAACATTTTTTTAAAATTCAGCTGTATTTATACTCCTTTTAGCTCGAGGCCATATCAGGAGTTCGGGATTTGTGTCTAATCAGTAGGGTAGGCGTAGGCCTTGGAACTATTACTGGTGTAATTTTATGGAGTATATTTCAACAGATATTAATTTAAATGGATATGATATAAGATGAAATGGTGAGGATGATTCATGGTATGTAAATATCCAATTCTGCATTTGCCTTTACGACTAGGGAACCATGAATAAACCAATGTAAAATTGACCGGCTATAGGATTTGAATCTGGGACCTCCCGAATGCGAATTATAACTGTTCGTAGGGGGGGTATTTGATTAGCACCGAGATGAGCGCCAATTTATAACCGTTTGTAGGTCTGGATATATATAGGCCTAGAGTTGGGCGACCAATTTATAACTGTTCGTTGGGTGATGAAATGATTAACGTCAAAATGGGTGCCAATTTATAACTGTTCGTAATGTTGGGTGCTAATTTATAACTGTTGGGTGCCAATGTATAATTGTCAGTAGGGGTCGTTGAATATATTATGTCCGGCTATTTCTAACTCAGTTGGTAGAGCGAGATCTCTTTCAGGGTCGTGCTCGACGAAAACTAAAATAGGATATAAGATGAAGGGATTATAGGTCGTAAAAATGAAGTCTATTGATAATGAACTTGAATAATATTTGTAAGTTTATTTTGTCCGAAAATCTTTCACTTAATTTGTTAATTTCTTAAAATGTCTGGAGGAAGAATACAGTAATGTCTTTATCTATTTGCTTCGTCGTCGCCAAAATTACTTTAGGTAATATTATTATACTTATAACATCTGCACGTTTTATTGCAGGAATTTTAGGTTATATATCTTATGGCGGTATTTATTCGTTTAACTTTTCAATACGAAAAATAATATCTATAATCTTGTCTTATTCCGATATATATATCTTTATCCTCGACCGTATTATTTAAAAGTCGGTATAAAATTAATATTAGTACTTGTTACTGTTTCACTGTATATTTCTAACTCCGGTTTAGTCTATAAAAATTACGTCCGTCGCTGTTGAATAGATGTCTTCAAGTCCTCGTTGGTCGCTCCTGTTCGTGTTAATATGTTTCGGTGTTAAAATATTCTAGCCATTCCATTGGTTCAGTCAGTAGGCTTTGTCTCTTATGATTGGAAATTAGCTAAGTCGTCTGCTAGTGTTTGAAATATTTGTCGTTAAAGTGGGTTGAGGTTGGGGGAGAAACGTATCCATCAACTTGACTTTAATAGCTGGCGACAGTGGACTTCTTCAGACAAAAAGCCACGCCTTCACTTCATTGTATTCCCTTATTTAGTTAATAATTCATAAAGTAATTGTCACTATTGTCTGCAATAAGTGTAGTTGTATAGCTTTCTTGATTATGCGTTGAATGATGTAATTTTCTATGTTGTCGTGTTAATAATTAATCGTTTGATTAATTATTTGTAATTGCTGGTAATGTCTTTTGATTCAGATGGTCATGTTGTATATCAAATTGTTCGTGTAAATGTCCTCTGTCTTGTCATGTAATTCGTTTTATGGTCATTGTAATAGTCTAGGTGTAATGGTAGTTTTTTAGTAGTCGATAATGTTGCGGGAAGTTCAAATATTGTCCGTGAAATGTATTTTCTTATATTTGATTCCTCTTTTTATATAAGTCCATATGAACTGATCGGTTACAAATGTCCGAACGCTATAATTATTAAAATTATGAAGTAATTGGTATTTGGAAAATAGTTTTATAAATAATTTTAAAAATTTTTCGTTAGTCTCGCATCCAAAATTTCTCGTTCAGTTCGTATATCAATTAGTTATTTTGATTTTGTAATGATGAATATTTTGTAATTTATTATCTGTTATCTTTTATCTGTGTTCTTCCTCGTCGACTGAATAAAAATATAGTTTTCACATTAATATTCTTAAAATATAAACATTGTTAAATCATACACTTGTTACATTGAATCAGCTGATAATCTTCCTTTCTTTACTTCATTGTACTCACTTGTAGTACGCTTCTCTTTCCTTTTCACCTAATAAAATGAAATCTTTGTTACATTGAATTACTTGATAATAGTCATCTTGACTGGTTGTAACTCATTTCTGGTACATCACTGTTCTTCACCTAATGAAACAATTTTACTAATTACACTTAATTACTTACCGTTAAATACATAAAATTTTATTTAACACACAATGGGATTTGATTACTTATACACTTCACACTTTATTTTTTTTAATTACACAATCTAAAAACGTATTATTTTCTTTCTTCTGTTCTTCAGGTATCCTTTTTATTCAAATAAATTTATTTTGCTTATTTCGTAATATCATGTTCAAGTTTACTACAAATTTATGCATTCTTACTCCTACACAATCAATAATATCATTCTTAAATGTCAATCTGCTTTTTCTAGCATGATTATTATAAGTGCATGCCTTACCTTCATTTTATTATTTTCTTTCTCATTAGTGATCTTTTTCACTCTTTTGACAGTGGATTCCTTCCTTGTCATACTTTTCTCATTTTTCATCGTCGACTCATTTCTTACCTTTAATTATTCATAATCTTTGCACACTCATAAATTCACTTTTCATAACTCATTATTTATCTCTTTGATTTTCATTTTATACCTTATATTTGATTGGTGTGAGGTTGTAGGGAGGATACTAAATTGAATATGCATGATAGTGAAATACTTATTCATTTATAAATCTTAATTCTTTAACCAAAGTGTAATGTGTAATTATAAAACTTAATTCAATATTTTCAATAAGTGTAATTAAAATTTTCTTATATATTTAAATCAAATACTAGTGTGATTATCCTAAGTCAAATCGATGTTTCATTTCCTTCAGTATAATTCAGAGGGGAATCTGCACATCACTTCTTAAATATATATACAATTTTAGTCGAAGAAAGGCTGTACACACATCTCTTCGTCTTCAAGGAAACACTGCAAAAATCACTTCATTATATGAGGTAATTCTTGTATCGTTATTGTCTTTCAGTGTTTACTTATAAAATGATGGCTTCATCGTTTTACCTTAAATTAATACATTCGTTGTGTTAACGTAAAAATGAAACATAGATCTGAGAGGGTTCACGCAAAAATATTTTACATTCCATTCTCGTAGTCCTTTTTCGTTTCCAGTTCATTGATTAAGAGCAAAATTTACCTCGTATGCTTTGATTCTCATACAATCCGTGACATCACATGATATGGTCTCAATAATTGTTTACGATATCTGCCAACAATTTTATGGGGTTTCTTGGCTTCTTTTAACTCAAAGGTATCGGTACTAAATTTTGCATTTATTACTAATGGTCCTCTAAAGATTAAAGAAAACTTACGTTGTTTGTTTTGAAGTCTGTTGGATAACACATGTTGTCTTAGTAGTACATAGTCTCCTAATTTGGGTTCCCATTTCTTTCTTTTCTTGCGTGGCTTTTCTTTTCTTTTCAACCATCGCTTTTGTAACCTTTGAAGAATGGCTTGACACACTTCAATGTCAGATTTCTCACAAGTGTTCAAAACAGGTGGGGTGTTTGAAAAGAGGGGTCCAACTTTACATTGCTTTACTACTTCCAAAGGAATTTCTTTTGTGACCTGGTGTCTCGTTTCATTCAATATGGCCTGTATAGGTTTTAAGTAACGAAACCAATTTTTGTGTTGTCTGTGTGTGAGTAAGCGTAGATAAGATATAACCTGTTTGATATATCGTTCGGAAATGTTGCTTTGTGGGTTATAATTAGATGAATGTAATGTCTTGATTCCTATCCTACTTAAGCCATCTGTCCATTTCCGGCTTGCGAAAATTGAGGCGTTATCTGTCAGACAACTGGATACCTGTCCGAACGTATTGACATATTCTTGCATCTTCATTAAGCAAATCTTTGTTGATAAATCTCTTATGGGATACAAGGCTACTAATTTGCTGAATACATCAACCAAAACAAAAACATATTGATTACCGAAGTTAGTGCGTATGAGGGGTCCCAATATATCTCCGCATATTAATTGATTTGGTGCTGTTGATTCTACAGAATGTATCTCAGTGGCGTAGGCGGTGTTTTTATTCTTTCCAGTCTGACATAAGTGACAGGTACTGACATACAGTCTCACTTTTCGTCCTAACTGTTTAATGAAAAAATGGTCACTGATTGCATTTATCATTCGATCAGTACCGCTGTGAGCTAAGTTCTCGTGGTAGCTTGCAATTATGTCATGTTCCAACGCTTTCGGTACGTATGGTTTCCAAGTAGGGGTTTCCAGTCCGCATAGTTTGTATATCACATTATTGTGTAATGCAATGGTTTTCTGGTTATCATGGCCGCATGCCGGATTGGAATTTGAATCGGGGATGCCCTGCAGCTTAGGCCGAATAGATGAAAGGTATTCGTCGTCGTTCTGAAGTGTCACTAAATTTGCTAATTTATTGTTGAGCTTATATTTGTCATTGACAGTGATTCCCATGATCTTGACTTCCTTCTCAACCTGTCCTTCCATACTGGCTATGCCTGGATGGCTAGGCAAACGAGAAAGAATATCGGGAAGTTTGTTATCAGATCCTTTTATGTGCTGTATTTCTATGTTATATCGGGATATGGCGCTGATAAACCTGGATACTCTGGAGTTGCTCAGTTTGCACTGATTGATAAAACTCAGACTCATGTGGTCGCACAATACTGTTACTTTGCAATTATAAATGTAATGTTTGTATTTATTTAAGGCTTCATGAACTGCGTATACTTCCAATTCGGTAGGGTACATCCTGGACTGTGTGGTGTTCAAGCCTTTGCTTGCGGTGGCTATTAGGCGTTTTTCGCCGTCTTTAACCTGGAATAAAATGCTTCCGATCCCACGGGCACTGGCATCTGTGGCTATAAAATATGGAATCGAATCGTCTGGCTTTTGCAGTCGGATGGACTCCGCGAACAGCTGCTTAACCTTATTGAAGGCCGCATCATGTTCCGTTGTCCATTTCCATTTCTGGGCCTTCCGCAAAAGAGGCTTTAGGGGAAAAATTTCTTGGGCATAATTTTGTACAAATCTGGCCTGATATTGGCATACACCAAGGAAAGATCGTAATTGTTTCTGATTCTTAGGGGCTGGGATTTGCAAGATGGCTGCCACCTTTTCGTCGTCGATACGGAAATCTTTCCCGGATATAATATATCCGAGAAATTTTACCTCTCGCTGAAAGAAATGGCACTTGGAGATATTAAGGGTGAATCCTGCGGTTCTTAGCTTGTCTAAGGTTTGGTCTATGTGATCCATGTGATCTGCTATTGAATATGACGCAATCAAAATGTCGTCGAGGTAGGGGATTATGAAAGGGTTGCTGCTCCAATTGAAAGTTAGTGCTAGCGCACGTAGCAGTGCGGCTGAAGACGTGCGACAGCCAAACGGGACGCGACAAAATCTGAAATGCCGTCCTTGATAATTAAAACTGGTCATATCGCGTGATTCTGAGTCTAAAGGGATTTGCCAAAAAGCTGAGTTTAGGTCGGTTGAAGAGAAATAATCTCCTTCTTTTGCTCTAGATAATAACTCATCAGAAGTCAACGGCTTATAGTTGTCCTCCTGGCAGTCATTGTTGAGGGTCCGAGCATCAATTGTTAAGCGAATATCTCCTGAGGGCTTTATTACTATACAGAGGGGATTACTATGATTGCTCATTGAGTCCTCGATGATTCCCTGATCCAACATGTTTTGTATCACAGCAGTTACTTTGGCTCTTAAACTCAATGGGATGGGTCTCGGTTTATGTCGTATTACAGTGGTAGAGCGTCGGTTTATTTGGTGTGTATAGAGATTACATTTTCCAATCTTATTGGTAAACAAATCTCTATGTTTTCTCAGTATACCTAATAAAGTTTGCTGAGCGTGTGTATCTAAGCCCTGAGTTTCGCTTACCTTGGCCAATATAAGCGAATCTATCTCAGAACTCGTCATAATGTGTTGAATATTTACATCCACTTCTGAAGTTAAGTGTTGTATATTATGTTCTGTTTGAGAAGACAGAAGTGGAGTGAGTGGTTGTTGTGAATGGTCGTCTTGTGTAAGCTGTATGAGGGGTTGGGGGTAGGTATTTACAGCCTCAACAAAGAACGTCTCTTCCTGCAGGTCTGGGTTACAGTCGCCTGCTGTGAATGGAAGGGGGGCTGGCCTCCGGAACGGTACAGTAAGCTCCTGCCTGTCATTTCCAATAAAATTGAAATTTTCATTTCTAAAGTCAATGATAGCTTCTAGCTGTCTAAAAACTTCACTGCCTACAATCAATGGTAAATTTAATCCTGTTATCACAAGGAATAGAACTTCCACCGTATGACCGGCTATGTTTAAAGGTACGAAACATTGGTGTCGTATTCTAAATCTTGTTCGGCCTGCCGCTAGAAGTGCAGACATATTGTATACAGGTAAAATCTGTGTGATTGCTCTAGTTCGTTGCAACTCCAAGAATGTGTTTTGCGACATTACTTGGGCATCTGATCCGGTATCGAGAGTAATTTGATAGGGATTTTCACCTATCAATACCTCAATAGTAGGGGGTTTATTTGGGTCTTGAGACAATTCACTACGTTGTAAGATGCCTACAGTAATATCTGTGGGCGTGATCATGTCTGTATTGTTGTGAAAATCAGTTGTTGTATAGTCATTGTTAATGACAGTATTGTTGTCCACTGCATTGTTGTCTGTAAGAATGTGGGGTGTTGTGTTGCTAGTTTTAGAAAGTGTGTCTGTTATAGCAGTGTCATGTATAGTTGCAATTTTATCACGAACTATTTCTTTGTTGTGAATCATTGCATTGTTGTGATGTCCTGTTTTGTGGTTTTCCTTTTTATTGTTAACAGAATCAATATTAGTGTCATTCAGGTTATTTACTGCAACTTTATTATGTTTTGCACCAGAAAATCCTGAATTGCTCGGGCACACCATGCTACTTACAGCATGCACGGCGGCATTCGAAAATCCTTTTCTACTAAGTGTAGTGGGTTTGTGTTGTGTAACAGTTGTTGACAAAGCTTGTTTGTAGGCTTTAGAGTCTTGTACTGAGTGTGGTGCTGACCTGAGTGCTTTATCTGATAGTTTCATGACTTTATTAGCTGTACCTCCATTATTGTTCCTTAGAACTGCAGGGCCCCTTTTGCGAGGTTCCAATGGTGCCCTTAGTCGTTTAAAACAACCGTCGGTGGTGGTGACTGGTGGTCATTGTTGCTATTTTCATGATTGTTATTAGTTGTGTTATGTTGGTTTTCATTATTCTGTCCATTGTTATTTGCATATCGGTTTAGTCCACGGCGTGAGTTATTTCTACCTCGAAAACTTGGTCGGAAAAATCCTTGATTGTATTGAGTTCTATGGAACCATCGGGGTGTTCCATTGTATGGTCTTCTGCCATAGTTATTCCTATTGTTCTGATTTGAGCCTGTGAAGTTGTTATTATTTGTATAGCCATTATAATTATTGCTATTGTAATTATTATTGTAGTTTTGGTCTTGGGAATTGTTGTTTCTGAAACCGTTGTTGTAGCTTGAGTAGTTCCTGCCATTGTTGAAATAATAAGGGCGATATCTGAAATTTCTACTCCTCCAATAAGAAGTCCTATTTCCTCTCTGATATGGCGTATTTCTCCAGAACTGTCCTGGGCTATCCGAGCTATTTTCTTGGGTTACATTAGTCTCGTTTTCATTTACTTGTTGGTGTTCCTCACACAACTGGGCAGATCCTGTCCGCGTCTCGCATCCAAAAGCGTTTTGGTTGGGTTTGGTTTGGACATAATTAATGTTTCTTTTTAGGCCTTGATTAGTGTTGGTAACTTGGGATTTATTTATCTTTTGTGGTGGAAATGGGGATTCCTGTAGGGATTTCAACAATGCTATCATGTCAGGGATTGTCTTGGGGCTCGCGACAATTAAACTGTTCTTTATTGAAAACGGATAGTGTAAGCAGAGGGCTTTGATGAAGACTTCATCTTCGATACTAGGGGTTAACAGCTGTTTTGAATCACATAAAGAAATAAAATGTTCCATATAGGTTTGGCCGCTATTACGATCAAAACTTCCATGAAAAATCTGACCTTTTAATCTCTCTTGATCTGATATTGACCAGAATTCTCGAAGAAAGGACTCTTCGAATGTCTGCATATTCAATTCCAGCGTATCATTAACCACATTGAACCATCGAGCTGCACTACCTTTTAATGACCTGGATACCATGATCATTTTTAACTGTTCAGGTACATTTCTTAAGTTGAAAAAGGTCTTTAATTCGCGCAAATATCTTACGGGGTTAGTCTTCTGTTTGTCCTCAAACGTGGGAAGAGGCAAGTCGCTTTGACTAAGGGTAAATCCAATCTGATTACTGGGGTTGAAATTTTGATGATTATTATTATTATTTGGATTTGAATTACCTGCAGTGTGATGGTTCAATCCGTTATTGGATCTTGGTAAGCTTGCGGGTAGAGGGGGAATGGTAGGTGTATCAGTAGGCGTGTCTGGGAGAGCAGATGAAGTTGACGCAATTTCGCCCCGGTCAGAGACCAAGACTGTACTCTCTGTACGATCTTCCTGATCCCGTAACCTATGACGCAATCTGTCCAACTCCGAATTAAGGGATACCAATCTAGTGTTGTTACTCCTAACTTCTCTTTCTACAGCACTTACATGATTTCGAATTCCATCTACCTGGGTACGAACCTCTGTCTGTACAGCTTCCACCTGGGTACCAACCTGGGTCACTCGGGAATCGATTTGTATCAATTCTTCAGCAACCTGTTGTCTATGGTTTTGCATTAACTGAGTAAGATTACTAGTTTGAGATGTTAGCTCTGCATTCAAGTTTTCATTAAGTTCGGTTTGCATTGAATTTATTGTTGTTGTTAAAGTAGTATTCTGACTATTAAATTCATTCTGCAAAGAATTAATTGTTGTAGTGAGGTTAGTATTTTGATTGTTACATTCGGTCTGCATTGAATGCATTTTACTATTAAATTCCGTCTGCAATGAGTTAATTGTTGTGTTTAGATTAGTGTTTTGATTGTTAAATTCGGTCTGCAATGAATTCATTTGATTATTAAGTTCAGTTTTAAATTCAGTCTGCATTGAATTAATGGTTTCAGTTAGCGTAGTGTTTTGACTGTTAAATTCAGTCTGTAATGCATTAATGGTTGTAGTTAGATTAGTGTTTTGACTGTTTAATTCAGTTTGCATTGAATTAATGGTTTCAGTTAGCGTAGTGTTTTGACTGTTACTTTCAGTCTGCAATGAGTTAATTGTTTCAGTTAGCGCAGTATTTTGACTGGCCAGAGAAGTTATAGCATTCATAATTTGTTGTAATGCATTGACATTTACAGTGGCTATTTCAGGGTTAGAAGACATAGTATCTGTTGGAACAGCTGACTGTGATGTTACACCTGCTGTTAAATTCTCACTTACATTGACATTTCTATTGTCTAATTCACTGCTTTGCAAACTAGATTCATCATTTGACACTGGGTGTAGGGATTCATGCTGTGGTTCTGGGTCACTTGAACATGTTATTACTTGTACAGTTTTCACAGACATCTTAATTTTGTTATTGCGTAAACGCATAGAAAAATGTGAAATTGAAAAATAATTACTGAAATATAAATCTAAAAAGTCATTCCTTCTTGAAAGGATATAATTTAAAGTTATTTTAAGCTTTTACAAAAAAAACTAAAGAGAAAAAATATGATTGTTCTGTGAACTCTGTAAGTATAAGCAAAAATTTTAACGATACCCTAGTCCTTCTGTTGTTGCAGCTGTCTGTCGGTCAATAGCCTAGGAATGGCCATCAGCTGACTGGAGGTCACAAGCTGAAGAGGGGTGTCGATCTCTTGTAGAATTGGGGGGGGCGGGGGTGTAGATTTTCAGTTGAGTGGAGGGTTTATGGTGAATGTTGATGGTGAATGTTGATGTTGTTGGTAATCCACATGGAGTCTATACACTATTACTGTTTATTTCGAAGAATTAATTTGTTAATAAATTTCGTCTATCCCCGTGTCGTTTCAAAAAAATTTTCGACTTTTGTTGGCCTAATTCCTATATCCTATTTCGTTTCGAAAATTCTGCCCTGAGATGGGAGCCAATTTATAACTGTTCGTAGGGGGGGTATTTGATTAGCACCGAGATGAGCGCCAATTTATAACCGTTTGTAGGTCTGGATATATATAGGCCTAGAGTTGGGCGACCAATTTATAACTGTTCGTTGGGTGATGAAATGATTAACGTCAAAATGGGTGCCAATTTATAACTGTTCGTAATGTTGGGTGCTAATTTATAACTGTTGGGTGCCAATGTATAATTGTCAGTAGGGGTCGTTGAATATATTATGTCCGGCTATTTCTAACTCAGTTGGTAGAGCGAGATCTCTTTCAGGGTCGTGCTCGACGAAAACTAAAATAGGATATAAGATGAAGGGATTATAGGTCGTAAAAATGAAGTCTATTGATAATGAACTTGAATAATATTTGTAAGTTTATTTTGTCCGAAAATCTTTCACTTAATTTGTTAATTTCTTAAAATGTCTGGAGGAAGAATACAGTAATGTCTTTATCTATTTGCTTCGTCGTCGCCAAAATTACTTTAGGTAATATTATTATACTTATAACATCTGCACGTTTTATTGCAGGAATTTTAGGTTATATATCTTATGGCGGTATTTATTCGTTTAACTTTTCAATACGAAAAATAATATCTATAATCTTGTCTTATTCCGATATATATATCTTTATCCTCGACCGTATTATTTAAAAGTCGGTATAAAATTAATATTAGTACTTGTTACTGTTTCACTGTATATTTCTAACTCCGGTTTAGTCTATAAAAATTACGTCCGTCGCTGTTGAATAGATGTCTTCAAGTCCTCGTTGGTCGCTCCTGTTCGTGTTAATATGTTTCGGTGTTAAAATATTCTAGCCATTCCATTGGTTCAGTCAGTAGGCTTTGTCTCTTATGATTGGAAATTAGCTAAGTCGTCTGCTAGTGTTTGAAATATTTGTCGTTAAAGTGGGTTGAGGTTGGGGGAGAAACGTATCCATCAACTTGACTTTAATAGCTGGCGACAGTGGACTTCTTCAGACAAAAAGCCACGCCTTCACTTCATTGTATTCCCTTATTTAGTTAATAATTCATAAAGTAATTGTCACTATTGTCTGCAATAAGTGTAGTTGTATAGCTTTCTTGATTATGCGTTGAATGATGTAATTTTCTATGTTGTCGTGTTAATAATTAATCGTTTGATTAATTATTTGTAATTGCTGGTAATGTCTTTTGATTCAGATGGTCATGTTGTATATCAAATTGTTCGTGTAAATGTCCTCTGTCTTGTCATGTAATTCGTTTTATGGTCATTGTAATAGTCTAGGTGTAATGGTAGTTTTTTAGTAGTCGATAATGTTGCGGGAAGTTCAAATATTGTCCGTGAAATGTATTTTCTTATATTTGATTCCTCTTTTTATATAAGTCCATATGAACTGATCGGTTACAGAATCCACCTCACTCGTTAATAATATCATATTCAGTTATTTGAAACAAGAAGACACGCCTTATTTTCTGCACCCACGTTTTTATGTTCAAGTAAAAATATGTCAAAAATAAGCTAAGTATTAAATAAAAATGAATGAATAAATAAATAAATAAACATCCGCGCAATAAATCTAATATGAGCTGTCTAGACGTGCGTGGAGAACCACCATAATCTTTATTACAAGCTTCATTACTAGGTTTGTATATATTCAATATTAAAAGGAATGGTGTACGTTTTTCTAAAAGCTACACAATTCATTTTGTTCTCATTTGCGGGATCGTTGTATTTGTAGTGAGGTATTTCTCGTGAGGTGGTCAGGCTGTATTACTCGGTTCCTATTTCTCCGCTATATTTTTGAACTTTAATTAAACCACAATTTTATTTCCAATATTCTGACCATGAAGTCAGAAAGATAAATGTTTGTACACTGTACAATAATCTTTTTTTTTTCCCCTGCTCTCCCGATTGTACTTTCTAACCGACCAGTTCTCCCTTTCCATTCGCGCTCTACGTAAACATACATCATAATATTCATTGCAACAGTGAAAAATCCGTACGCTATTTTTATTGAGCCAGTTTTGGAATTAGTGGAATAAATGCTTGTACAGTTAGTGGCTTTTAGCGTAACTCATCTGCGGACAGACACTGTGCCAATAAAGGAATTTTCTATTTCGTGCCGTTACTGGTTTTTAAATCCAACGCTCACTTTCTCGATATAAACATGAAGTATAATGTATTGAATTCCAAATACTAAGCTTCTTACCGTTTTCAGGATTACATTTTGTTTGTAAATGCCAGTGTCTATTTCATAAAATGGAAGAGTTTATGTCTTGTTTGTGTCGGAGTTTGTAACTCTATCAAAATCAGAGTCGAGGCTTTCCCGGTGTTCAGAATATAATAATAATAATAATAATAATAATAATAATAATAATAATAATAATATACGAGGGCCGTCGACAAAGTAAGTTTCCCTAGGGCCGTTTACACAAAGAAAACAAATAAGGATATTGTGGGGAGTGGGTTTTCAGTTGTGTCTGCCTGAGTTTATGTCAACGATGGGTAGCAAGTATGTTAGGCCCATATCAGTAGTCTGAAAGAATTCTGTCCACTGATGCGTCATTCATCGCTGTAGGTTGTGCATTAGTTGAGAAATAGGGATATTTATGGAAGCATTTAAAAAGGGAATATTTTTAGTCCGATTTGAGGAGTAAATTATTATTTCTCAGATTTTTTGGGGGGATGAATCTGTGAAAGTGATATTGATTTTCTTTGATTTAAGCCCTCGAATGGTAGTATGGCAACATGAAAGTATGAAATAAAACATCCCGTACAGACAGTAAAATGCTCTGTTATCGGAATTTCAAATTCTTATTATTTCAACCTCTACGAGTCTTGGTGCGTAAAAGCAATGGGATGCAAAATTATACATCCTGTAAGAGCGATATAAGCCATATCTACCGTTATCTGGGAAAATAGTTTGAGTGTAATAAGTCTCCCTTCTTCGCTTAAAACTTTAGATATTTATATAAGGACTTACACCTTGAAAAGGTCGTCCATAATTTAATTATTTATTATACGTAAAATATCAAGCCCAAGCGACGCCGAGCTTGTTAAGCTAGTCTTTTACATAAAGTGCGATGTTCGTGGCCTGAAGCATTTTGATTGGCTCTAGAGGATAGCCAGTTAGCGGCCAAGCTGTCACAATCGGATAAACGAATTGCACTTTTGAAAGCGAATACTGGGTTATTATGTGCGTATGAGGTATCAATCGAAACATTTTTCCGTTCCCGTGTCATTAAATTTTAACTCGTTCAGTTATAATAAGTGTTTTGGCTAATACTCGTATATTGAATCTAAAATGTTATATTTGAAAATCGAAGAGAACGTTTCGTTTCGATATCATGATCCAAAGCCCCAAAAGCGATTCATTCAAAGAGCAGTAAACAATGAAGCAAAAGATATACTAGCAATTATAGTCAACTTTCGAGCTAAAATTATTGTTTAATCTGCACAAAACTTTACTGTGAGTAGTGGTGGACCATCCCGAATTATACAGAACTTAATTATAATCTAAAATACAAAAGAAGGGGAAAGACTAAATAATAGGCCTACATGAAATTCAAATTAATGAACACAATGTTCACTATTTAGGACAAATACTGACAAATCCTAACATATTTACTTATTAAAATCAGTCTTAACCCGTTACGGGTCCCAGTGAGTATACTAACTTCATTAAATCGCGCTTGAACTGTAAAATCCTGAGAAAGCTACAGTTCCAGAAGCTAATAAGAATACGAACAATGTGAAATTCTGTACAAAGCATGGATTGTAAGGGATCAAGTTATTGTCGGAGGATATGATATCCTGTATCCTATATCATATAGGCCTAGTTCTATTTTAGCAGTTGGAAAATGGATAGGGAGCAAACACTTGAGATGCTCTGTTGTTTTCCCGTTCTCACAATCTGTAGTCTACGCATTTCTTCGCAAATATAAAAGTTTATTTCTGTGACACGGAACACAGTTACCTACTCAGACTCTGAGAATAAGATTTCACGCATGTGCTAGCATGGTTCCATGGTTTCTCGTCTCTGCAGCAGACACTTGTCATCTTGCAATGTATCACAAAGACCACCAGGTTGCCTCTTATCAACTCAACAGAAAAACTTTCCCTTACAAAATCACTTCTTTCTTTAATCTCTCCCACCTTCACTGAGTCAACCATCTTGCTTTCTGCCACCAAGAATAGGAACTTTGTTTTCTACTTTCAAGGTTCTTTCTTCAATTCTCACAATTTATCGTTCTTACAAATGAAAAAAGTTAATTCCGACAGCAGTGCCAATGGCGTTACTTTTTTGACGAGATGACATTTATGTCTATATTACCGCCTGTAGGCCTACTTGAAACAGAAATGAGAAAAATTATAATTACAACTATTCTACATCTATGTTTAATGTATCTTTAATATCGTAAAGAAATCTGAACATCAATCCATTTTACAAAGAAACTGGCTTAAAAGGCCGATCTCGCCCGGGTTTTGTAAGTAGTAATTGGAAATTAACTTATGAAGGACTTTCGATTTTCAAACTATAGGTCCTTATATAGGTAATATTTAGAATTTGAAATGAAGAAGAACGACTATAGTTGGGAGCTGACGAGATGATCCCTGGCATGACTATGGGGCTCTTATCTGCAGCCAATACCAGCGCTCTCCTACACGTGCAGTTATAGCACAACACCGTCTTCCCCCTGCATGCCACCACCAAATCACGGATCATCTCGTCAGCATCACATTCAAGCTATTCGCTCAGAAAAAGCTCGATACAGCTTATTATGGTCCTAGAGGATGTAGAATTTTGCATCTCTTCGCTTCTACACACCAAGCCTGGTAGGAGTTGAAATAAGAAGAGACAGAATTCCAGCAGCATAAAATCGTATTGTCTTTGCGGAATATTTTATTCCTCACTCTCATGTTACCATACAACCGTTTCGGGGATGAAATTAAAAATAAATTCAATATCACTTTCATAATTCCCTTCCTAAAAACCTGCGATATAATAATATACATATTACCATACCTCGTATGGTATTCTCTATATCCAGGCAGAGAAAGTTATGTGACTGTATCACATTGTGCATTATTTTCGAATACTTCATTCTTCAGTATTTATTTACACCAATGCATTATATCGATAGTTTCTCTAATTTGTCAAAGTCCCGTTTCATTTATTTCCAAACCTACTAGTGAACACTGCCAACAATACACTGTTGTTATGTGAGCTGTACATGGAATATGATTTGAATTTGGTAATTATTAAGGTATTAAACTTATATCTCCTCTAAAATCAGAAATAGCATATAAAGTCAATTTTTCTCAAAATTCTTTCTTAGTGAGCACTTACATTATGAAACAAAGATACTGTCAAAATTCCAGGTATCTATCTATTATAGTTTAGGCTCTACGTTGTTTCTGTGTCAGTCAGTCATTAAGTCAGTCAGGACAAAGCCTCTTATAGCCTACTAGCTTAAACGGCCCGGCGTCGCCCGGGTTTTCTATTTTGTAATTGGAAATTATCTTATGAAGGACTTTCAATTTTTAAATTATAGATCCTTATATAGGTAATTATAATTTGAAATAGGAAGAACGACTTATCACACTCAAACTACTCCCTCAGAAAACGCTTGATATAGCTTTTTACGGCTCATAGAGGATGTAGACTTCTGCATCCCATCGCTTGTACACAGCAAGCCTGGTAGGGGTTTAAATAAGAAGAAACATAAATTCCTCAACATAAGATTGTATTGTCTTTGAGAAATATTTATTTCTCACTCTCATGTTACCATGAAACCGTTTTGGGGGAAGAAATTTAACAGAAATGCAATATAACTTTCATCCTTCTCTCCCCAAAGACCTATTACCATACCTCGTATTGTTTTCTCTATGTCCAGGGCAGAGAAATTTATGTGACGGCATTATTTTCGTGGATTTCATTTTTTAAATATTTATTTAGAACATGAATTATATTGATAGCTTTTCTAATTTGTGAAAGTCACATTTCAATTATTTCCAAAGCCTTATGTGAAGACTGCCAACAATACTGTTGTCAAGTTTTCTGTGATTTGGATTTGATAATTCTGTGTAAAAAGGGATTAAGTATACTAAAAACATGCGATTTTTGGCATTTAAAATAAAAATTTTGCTAAATCCTTTCTTAGTGAGCACTTACATTACGAAACGAAGGTACTGTTAAAATTCCAAGTCTCTACCTATTATAGTTTAGACCAGGGGAGGACTGAAGGTTGCTCTGTGACGTCACTGCTTTCTGCTCTGTGACGTCACTGCTTTCTGCTCTGTGACGTCACTGCTTTCTGCTCTGACTGCTCGCGTTATACCTCTGCGAGGAGCATGTGAAATGATGGCATCAGAGAACAGTGGGGAAGAGAGGGGCATTAGTATTGCGGGCAGAGGAAATTTAGGGGGTTAGAATTCATGTAGTATGTATTTCCGAGTTAATGAAACAAGAATTGATTTTCTTGATAGTTTATCGATTAATTACAGTACAGTAGTTTGACATATTATAAATATTTTTTTCTATTTTTCTATACAGTGAGAACAATTGCCTTTAAACAAAATATATGTTCTTTGATGAAAATAAACATCAGTATCATTTGAATTAACATAATTCACTGCAATAAAAATAATTTAAAAAACTAACTGAATGAATCACCATACCTTCTCGTCTGATAAAAGAATACAGTAACAATTTTCTGACTTTCCTGTCTCTCTTTTCTTTATCAAGTTTATCAATGTTGGGACAATGTTTTAGCAACATTTAATCGAAGACTATATGTTAGATTGTGATCTGACAATGTACTTCTTGATTTAAGCTTTGGACATTTCATTAGTGAAAAAAACTTTTCGGCTACATATGTACATAACATTCGTGCAGCAAGTACATAAAGTCTCGGGAATCTGGTTTCATAGAAATTTCTGTAAAAGTCAGCCAAGTCCACTTTACGTTCGAATTTGTCCTTTAACAGATCGCCGCATTGTAAATTTAGCAGTTCTAACTGATATCGGCAAGGAACGTCGTTGACATTAACTGAATATGGGGTACCAAAACGTTTTGAACATTGGAGAAAGGTTTTCCACATCCTGAAACCTCGATTCGAACTGAAGAAAAAGGTTTTGCAGAACTAAAACATATTGTGCAGAGAGAACAATATCAGGATCGCGTACTTGCGTCAACTTTAAAAAATGCTCCGTATTTTCAACCAGAAGTTGTTCGGTCTTCTAGTACCTAGGCCTACAGTACACAATAAACAACCTGCGACTTCTGACAGTTCACTCGAAGCGGGTAGCAGGGATAGCTGCGTTGCCACGTTGTATCACTTGTAGTAGAGCTTCTGTCAGCTGTTTAGCCGCGCTCGAAATTTCAAACCTCTCGCATAGCTTCGGCATTTAATAGGCTCATAATGGTTAAAGGTAGGATCGTAAATTAAATTGCTTAAGTCTTCAAAATTTTTATTTTATTCCTAACATTTTGCATTTAAAATATGAAGTATAGCGTTAATAAATTTTTATTCAATTGAAGGTCATATTTAAAAATGTTGGGTTTTTTTACCACCTTATCATTGAGGGAATAAGGTTAAAAAATCCAACATTTGACTTCTCTGTCAATCCAGATTTATGCAGCATGCAGCGTACGAAATTTGTAGAAAATAACCATTAAGTGTTGGCGTCGTAGTCGAAATGACCATGCATGACCAAAATTTTTCCGTGTGTTTAGTTATACACATTCTTGAAAATGTAACAGTTTTCCTAGCTTTCAGTTATATAATTGATTATTATTATTATTATTATTATTATTATTATTATGATTATTATTATTATTATTATTATTATTAGTATTTTATTAAGTGCCAGTATGGTACTTTATGAGATTGTGTGTGGGGAGGGAAAATGTCTGTCCGTCTGTCTGTCTGTCCGTCCGTCCGTGTGTCTGTACGCGCGATAACTCAAATACGCTTAATCGGATTTTAATGAAACTTGGTATATACATTTATAATGTTCATGGGAAGAACCCTATTGATAATGGACCAAATCGGTTGACCGGTACCGGAGTAAAACTCAATTTAGTGTCTATTTTAAAGGCGCGATAACTCAAATACGCTTTATCGGATTTTCATGAAACTTGGTATACGAATTTATAATGTCCCTGGAAAGAAGGCTATTGATATTGGACCAAATCGGTTGGGCGGTACCGGAATAATGCCCACTTTAGTGCCTTTTTATGGTAATATATCACAAAGGCGCGGATAACTAAAATACGCTTTATCGGATTTTCATGAAACTTGGTATACGAATTTATGACGTTCTTGGGTACAAGCCTATTGAATTAGGGCCAAATCGGTTGGCCGGTACCTAAATAACTAGTATATCAATATTAATTTTGTAATGAATACTCTTTCATGGCCCTCAATCTATATATATAAAAATGAATGTATGTGTGTGTGTGTGTGTGTCCTTTATGCATTACTACACCATTCATCCGATCGCCATGAAACTTTGGGAAGTTGTTGTGTACATTCCCGGGAAGGTTTCTGTCATACTACATTTTTAATTTTAGCCTTCGTTCGCGAGTTATGAGTGAAAAACGGCAAGAAAACGTGCATTTTTTACGCTTTCGAAGCATCAGTTTTGAGTTATTCATTTCAGTTGTCAAATCAATTGCAGAAGGCTTTGTCTATTATTGTCATACCTTGGAAATAATATCGTCGCGATCGCCATGGAAGGCAATGGATATCTCAGGTTATTATAAAAGCTATAGATGTCGATAAGGTAATGTTAAACATATTTTATTTGACATGGAATATAGTTTACAGAAAATTCCGAGGAAGTTGCTTAGTTCGGGGTCCTGGCTACAACGTTTTTATATGTAATCGTAATTAAAATATCTTATGTAGGGTCGTTAAATCTGCCTGAAATGTAACGGAATTATAAGTCTGGACAAATGAATATAGAAATCACGGCCTCAGTAGGCTTATTCCATTTTTCACCTATATAAATAAAAACTAATGTACTATGTCTGTCTGTCAAATACATTTACGCACTTTTTTTATCGTGAGTTTAATCGATTTCAATTCTCATAATCTTTCGAATTACTGCATTTTTCCATTTATTTTCTAATCGTGAAATTCACTTCAAAGCCGGATTTATAGCTGTTTCATTAATTAGGCCTATCAAATGTTTAGTTTACACCTATGAATGTTTCGCGTGCAAAGTGTTAATAAATATAATACCTTAATTATTTTGCTCTTAATTGTTAATCTTTCAATTAATTATCTTGGGAGAAGCCGTGGGAATCTGCTATAAGCTATAGCCTATCTAGCGTTTTCTGAGGGAATAGTTTGTGTGTGATAAGTCGTTCTTCCCCATTTCAAATTCTTAATACCTATATAAAGACCTTAAAGACCTAGAGTTTGAAAATCGAAAGTCCTTCATAAGTTATTTTCGCATTAACAAAATACAAAACCCGAGCGACGCCGGGCCTTTTAAGCTAGTATATTAAAAAACGTAACAAATTGCCAATCGTATATTGATATTGTTAGCAACCATGTTTGATTTGTTTCTTCATAACGATGTCACTGTGGGCTAAATAATAATTTAAATAATGTAAATCAGCGATTTATAACTAGCCGTTGAATATTGATATTATATTGTGTATTCTATGGTTATGTTGACTACCGATATTTACATTAGGCTATATTTTAATGTGAGTATTTTTTATATTCTTTTCTGTGCAGCAATATGCCTAATGTAATTCCTGACAGATAGATTTCATATTGACTTTTTATTCATTCATAACCTTTAAGGCTGCTTTAAATTGAAACAGAGATATCACAATATTAAAATTGCTGTAATACCTGGCCTTTACACGGAACCACCCTTAAATTATTGCTATTTAAAAGCTTTTAAATAATTGTGTGCACTGATATTCTCTCCAAGCACACGACCACTCAGTAACAAACCGAAAATAGCGCTAATACACGGAACACAAAAATTAACACAAGTAAGCAATAGTGAACCACGTGCTACTATGTAGTGCAATATGGCAACGTGCTACCCCTCCAAGTTCAGGTTGTAGGCGAAGGGAGAAGAGGGTGGTGGCACCTTACTGGCTACAGCACAAGCGGTGGGAACGTTGCCATGGAAACATACCCCTCCAAGAACTGTCAGAAGTCGCAGGTTGTATATTTTGTACTGTAGCTCTAAGCGTACTCTAAATACCCCTACTACCGTGTGCTCTTGCTGACGTCACACACAAGGGATCGTGTGCACTTGCTCCACAAACGTCATCACAAGACGCAGTTGACTTCCACTGGTTTAGACTCTACGTTGATTCTCTGTCAGTCAGTCAGGACAAAGCCTCTTATATATATACAGATATATAGAGATTGGCACATGTTTTAAGATCATAATTGTCAAGTAAACACAAGGTACAATAGACTACTATAATGTGTAATTTTTCCATGCTTTCCGTGTGGGTGGATGTCGGGATTTGAATCGGGATTTTCGGTTCTCCGTGCCGCCCCTCTATAATTGATCTACCAGCCGATGTTCTCAAAATATCGATGTTTTCATGTCGATGATCGACGTTTTCTACATCGAGGGAAAACAACCGATGTTTTTGCTGTTGATGTTTCTCTCCAACATCGATGATTTTAATTATTTAGAGTTTTTTTGCAATAATTTTGATACTTCAATGATGACTCGTATTTACAGTACATTGCTTTCAACAAAACATGGATGAATTGTGGACTGTAGTTGCAGAGTAAACCTCTGAATTGATTGTACATCGGAGAAAAGGTAATTTCGCATGTTTTATAACCAAGGTTCGGATTCTAATGACATGCCATATTTTTATTAATGCTGCATAGACATTGCCAACACAATAAATAAGTAAATCGACAGATTTTACAGATGAAACAACTTCAAATACACCTAAGTCCTTAATATTCAGTGAATTTGAGGTTTTAAACTTGTATTTGACCCCCCAATTAAGATAATATTATAACATCTCTCTTTGAGGGAAAAAATACCATATTTTATGAAATGGCTGTCTTATTAAAAAATGTTCTAGCACCATTTCCATTCAGTTTCATAGATGTCTTAACTATATTAAAGTTTTTATTTAATGCCATCACAAAGATGATTATTACAGCAAACCGTAACATTGTTTGCAAGATTGTGTTTTCACTAAATGTTCCCCCTAATAATATTTCAAATAACAAAATGTTATTTTTATTGCATGTTCATGCTTGTAATTGTCTGTTTTATATATTGTACTTTAATATAATTAATAAGAGCATATAAGTAAATATTTTTGATGTCATAATTCATTTTTAAGTTAACTGTGTCACACCCCATACCGAACAGCTAACCATCAAGTTATCCAGAGAAATCTTTTTGTTAAGTAGATTAAAAACTTTAGTTAGTAAACAGCATCTACTTAACTCTTATCATGCTTTTTCATTCCCATCTCCAATATGCGGTTATATTATGGGGAAATTCTTCTGGCGCCCAAACAGTGTTCAAGTGGAAGAAAAAAGCCATAAGAGTAATACGGGAATTGTACGCCATGAGTCATGTAGGCCAATTTTTAAAGAGCTAAAAATTTTAACTGTACCCTCACTCTACATTAAAGAATGCCTCCTTTATAAAAAATACAAACACTTTACCACTCAGAACAGCTATTCACGGGTTTGAGACTAGAAATAGAAATGATTTAAACATGGACTACACCAGATGATACACGAGTCAAAATAGTTTTAAATATACAGGTTTGAAGTTCTACAATATGTTACCGCTTTCAGTGAGAAATTTACCAATCTATGTGTTTGGGAAGTACCTACATAATATTTTAATTCAAAAGTGTATAGCCTATATGGTGTTCATGACTTCAATTTATGTTAATTTTATTATGTTTTTAATGTATTTGTTTTTATGACTATTGTCTATTTCAACTTGTGTTGACAAATGACTAATAAAGAAAATTCAATTCAATTCAAATTCACCCGTCACAATTATTAAAATAAGTTTTTAGTAACAAAATTAATTATTTTTGTAAAATTAATTATCCCCTCCTGTATGTCGATCAGTACTTGTACTTGGAAATATTAAACAAAAGTGGTGAAGCTAATCAATTCAAAGAATTTTTAGTTAAAGCCAAGTAGGCTAAGTCATAAACGTACGAGGGTCATTTCAAAAGTCCTGCACAATGTAGGTAGAATTCCTACAATTCCTGGTTCCTTCAATTTGGGAAACAAATCAAAGTCTGATGGGCTCAAATCAGAACTGAATGGGTGGGGAAGTCTTTCCCATCCATAGACGTGGAAAACGTCTTGTTACAATTGATGAAGCTTCCGGTGAGGTGACTTGAATAATCAGACAGATCAACAATGAAGGTGCCCTATCCGGAATACAGAATTTGCCAAAATGTTGGGAAGCTGTCATAAGCAAGAATGAAGATTATATTGAAGGCCTGTAAAGGTATTATGTAAAATAAATTGTTTTCTTCAATTTTATCTTACAGTGTGCAGAACTTTTGAAATGACCCTCGTATGTCCAATCATGATCACACCCGTCACAATTACAACTTTTTTTTTCTCGAGTAGGCCTATACGACTTTGAAAAAACCTGAAATCATGTGTTTGGATTCCCCACACAGCAAAATTTCATGAAATTCATGCTAAATGGTACAGAGACAGAATGTACAAAGTATAATAAAACTTCTCCATGTCAAATCAACACACTTTTAATTAAAATATAACCTCACCATTAAAGATTTGGATGAAATTTTGTAGAGAGGTAGTTTTCATGTATATTAAGAGAATTACAAACTTTTACTGAAGTATTTCAATCCATTTTGAAAATAAAGCCATGTAAAGTACTAAAAAATTACAAAAATTGCATAAAAAAGACAAGTAGACAAATCCTACAAGTTCGGCGAATGAAGAAACCATGAAACATGCAAGTCAAACTGGCTGGGCGTAAGGTTTGAGATCTAAACCCAGGACTTCTTACCTCGGCCACCTCGCTCGGATTGATTTTGTGTTTATTACGACTCTGCTTGCCTGTATTGCATGTCACAACAGTAAGTTTATTATTACAGAGTCCCTGTTACTGTGAGGAACAAAATAATATGATTTATAAAGTATGTTCTGAGTTACATCATACTTATTATATTTAGCTTGATACATGATAATGATTTAGTGTTCGGCCCGGAGGCTGGTACTGCCTTGGGACAGAGTCATGGGTGGGGGAGGCCCACTTAGGGACACTAGGCCGGATGATACCGCGTAGGGTGGCCAGGTCTTTGCTTTTATAAAGAAACTTGCTTCGCTCATTGGGGGCTCCGCCCCCAAACCCCACTGAGCTTCTCGGGAAAGGTTTTTGAAATCTTCCTGTTTTTTAGGGCTAAAAGTTAAAAAAAATACTTTTTGGAATTTTTCTGTAGTTTACAGCCTAAAAGCTATACGTGTACCAAATTTCAAGTTTCTACCTCATCTGGAAGTGGGCAAACATTAATGTCCGTATTGAGCCCTTTTTGGGGGGTTTTTAGTGCTAAAAATTAAAAAATTACTTTTTTGGAATTTTCCTGTGTTTTACAGCCTGAAAGCTATATAGGCCTGTGTACCAAATTTCAAGTTTCTAGCTCATCTGGAAGTGGGCAAACAATAATGTCAGTATTGATCCCTTTTTCGGGGGATTTAGGGCTAAAAATAAAAAAAAAAATACTTTCTTGGAATTTTCCTGTGGTTTACAGCTTAATAAGCTTAATAACCAAAGTTTTTAGAGCTATATGTGTACCGAATTTCAAGTTTCTAGTTCATCTGGAGGTGGGCAAATATTAATGTGAGTGAGTGAGTGAGTCAGCCTTGTGGCTTTATATTATAGGGATGTGTACGCCAAAAATGTTCATTTTAACTTCCACTACAACTTTACTGTGCTGAGCTTCCATGTATCGCCTACTGTAATCCAGATAGTTTAGAAAAATAAAAATAAGTGTACCCCCTACGCAATTTTCACAGAAAAGTCTATATATAGTCATTTCATTAGCCCCGTACAGATGTTTCGAAATTTACGTTTTTAATAAAACCCTTAAAGCCATTTTTTCAAAAAAGCAAAATTTAAAAAAAGTTTCCATGAAAAGTCCCCTGAATACTTCAGTAATAGTAACGAACTTCCAAATATCCTTAATTCAAAAAATGAAGTACATACAATGAACCGTTTACCCGCTACGCTTGTCCACATTCAAATGCCAATCCAAAAACATATTTTTCGATTTTTTAGAATCGTGAAACATATTTTCCCGGTGTCATCTCGCATTCGATTTTTTGTCACAATAACAATAATATTTTCTCAACCGAACGAGGTGGTAGAGATGGTAACATTTGAACTCGCAAACGGGAGGTCCAGGTTCAAATCCCAATAGTTTCATGGCCTACTGTATAGACACAGATCCTCAATTCTTGATATGACCTCGAAGATCAAAGGAGTATACATACAGCTGAATTAAATGTATATACAATACATATTCTTTATACTACCTATATGCGAGAAAGTAAAAGAAACTATATGGGTGAAATAATGAGCTCTCGGTGATGGTTTTATTGGAGGGAAAGAGCCATAGCCTCAGGGGATGGACACCCCTACCTATTTATCTTGCTATTATATTGAGGGTGGGTGATAAAAAGTCTTATCGCTTGTGTGACACATTGGCAGATAAGCGATGCTGTAGTAATTGTTATGGTATTATTAGAATAGGGTCTTCGTCTTTATATTGTACTAATACATTAAATGCATTGTGTGAATTTCTGAAATGAACGTTTTTACAGTAGTTGTGTTCGTGATGCAAAAGCCTGGGACCCAGCAACTCTGCCGCTACGCAGAGGGCTTCAAGGTCAGAGACACAGCCTGTGTCGATGTGAGCTAGCCTATCTGTTATTCCATGGGGGGCTTTGATTGTAAGCCAAAACCGAACCAACAAGTAGATTTATATGTACGTTACTTATCTGAACTTGCATAAAGCGCAAAATAGATATATAAGCATTCATGAACCACAGATTATTGTCTCTGTTGGACATATTCTCATGATATCACAAAATACTAATATTACACTGAACAAATCGCATTCAACCCAACATGGCTGTGTGATTCACTGGAAGAAAAAAAACTGTAGCCTACCTTGATCTGTCCATTCCTTGCGTGCCTGCGATCACTGCCGATTCACAAAACCAATATATTCTTCAATATTCACACTTTTGTTTATTATTCTTGTAACACACACTAATACACACACAAAGAACAACATTCACAAAATTCACAACCCTCTTGAACAACGCGACGGCAAAGACTGACTGACTCGATACTGAACTTCGATCGATAGCTTCAGCTGGCTATGCCGATACTCAACTTCGATTACATTGGATCATAGTGCCAGCGTTGAAAGAAAATTCTTTTCATGATCAGCTTACACAGATACACATACAGTACATTGTATGATTATTTATAAGGCGGTAGTTTAGTAGGTGATAATAGAGAACTACGGAAGTCAAGGAGATAAGGTTATATCAATATGTCTTTTTATATCTTGTACTCAGTTACCAGTGACAATGTTGTCAGACCTGATGCTACGTCGCTTCTGCCTTGCTAGTCGTCAGATTGGCTTGTTCTTCGGTGCCGCGAGATTTGTTTACGTGTGTGAGTTTTTCTATTGTGTGTGTTTAGTGAAGTGCGTGATTAATATCAAGCAAGTCTTCCTCAGTTTGATGTACAAGGAGTCCTCTCATCATTTCCCGACTCGAGTAAGTACATTTAATGCAATACGTACTGGGATGTGCATGTTGCAGTACTATGGCCACTTGTTTTATAATATTGCCGTCTTAAAAACGATGTTTTAAAGTAGTGGGAGTAAAGTTATATCCTCTGTATTCTTTTAATAATAATAACAACAAAAACATGTCTTTGCAATTAAGGCTTTGCCAATAAACATAGTATGATAGTTACTACAAATCAAAGTCAGCCGTAAAAATGTCTTTAACAGAGTAAAATGGCCTCTTTCTCAGCCATGAATAAAGGCGCGAACAGCCCATAATACAAAATGTAGGCTTCGTAAACCTAAGCCGAACAGAATATGCGTCATAAATACAGCATTTGGAAACAAAGACTGCACAATAGGCCTACAAGAAAACAGATGAATTGTAAATATTAATAACCAACAAACAAAATACAACGTTATGAAAATTCACTGTCCGAAATGTAACAGTTTTATTGGGGATGACTGAAAGCGTTTTTGAGACTAGCATCTTAACCCTCCGATGAAGTAGGCCTATGTGACGCTTTTACTTATGTCTGTCAGATGGTTGTTTAGCTACTAATGACTAGCCAATATTTCAGACAATTATATATACGGTGAAAGCGGATTTCCTCCAACTACCAGGGAAGGCACATAGAACAAATAGTGTAGAAGGATTTCATAAGCAGTGAAGGGTGAAACTTCCATTTTCCACATTTTTAAAGCCACATACTTGACTTTTCGTACATATACTCCTGGTGTAACGGTTAATGTTGTGAAGAAGTGTCATTTCTGTCTGTTTATTAACTTTTGAGTTATTAAAATATTATTAAAATCATTACTGAAAATTTCCCATAGGGAGAAAATATTTAGATTACAAAAATGGGCAATAAGAATAATATATCGAAAGAAAAAATGGAATCTTGTAAAGCGCTATTTGAAAAATTAAAAGATATATTACAGGGGAGTATATATACTCTGTTATGTGTTATATAGTCCATAATATTGATAAATTTCAAACTAATTTTAGTGTACGTGGACGTACTACCAGAAACATGAATGATTACACAGATCAACTAACTCTTTAAAACTCTTTCAGAAGGGTGCTTATTATTCTGCAATACAGATATATAACAAGCTTCCAAACAACATTAAATTATTATGTATTCAAAGAAAAATCAAACCTTTCAAAACATCTGTGAAGGAATTTTTAATAACTCACACAGCTTCTACAATTTGGAGGAATATATCCAGCTTGGAAAAATATGGCAGCTTGCAGTTTCTGTATATTACTGTTATAACATGCATGTATCTTTTGATCTGACGTGTTCTATATCCTTGAGCTCTCTCAACACAGGATCTACAGGACGAGATGTCTACATACTTCAAAATTAATGTCACACAATTTTTCAGTAAAATGTCTGTTTAAAAAAAAAAGGAGCATTGAAATATACAGAAAATTATAAGTCATTAGTTTTCCTGTATCTTGAATAGAAATTTAGAAAAAAATAATATTCAATTCATGTCTGAAATTTAAAGAAATCCTTTTCACAAAATATTTCATTTTTATTGTAAAAACTATTGACTTTTAAAAAATCCTATGTGCTTTTTTGTTAGTCATATTTTGTAGAACTTACAGTAAAATTTCAGACTCCTTTCTATAAATTAGTAGATCGCATTTAGTTCTGGATATATACAAATAAAGTAAAAATAAAAGTATGGGAAATTGACTTTAAACTATTCCATGATAGGCCTATTTAAGTGAAGAATGCGTACATGCAGCCTCAAGAGAAGTACTCAGCCTTACAACTGATGCTTTTTAAAAATAAACCAACTTGAATATTACTTTTATTTACTTTAGGGATAATCTGTCAATCTGTCAAAAAATATTTTATTTAGATCACTAAGATATAAACATTTAAGGAGTGTAGTCTGTTTTAATATCGCGTAGCCTAATTAGGGAAATTTTATAGTGCATGAAGGCACTGAAACTAAGAAATTATATACTGTACATTAATTTAGAAAGTTTTTTTTAAGTACCGGTAACCTACAAAAAACAACTAACTAATGCTAATAATGCTAATTTTGATAAAATTGGTA
The DNA here is from genome assembly GCA_964059195.1 of Ectobius pallidus. Taxonomy (NCBI): domain Eukaryota; kingdom Metazoa; phylum Arthropoda; class Insecta; order Blattodea; family Ectobiidae; genus Ectobius; species Ectobius pallidus. Next base: position 11,096,832 of record CAXKWD010000007.1, on the reverse strand, counting down.
AATAATTGACCTATTACCTCCTCAAACTGTTTTATAAGCCTATAGCGAGGTGTTGTGTTTATAAAGAAATAAATTTATTAAAATTGAAAGAAATATAGACAAAAACAGACATTAAAATGGCGACATTTCACGGAAGGAAGGATGTAACGAAAACCTCAAGCCTATCACTTTTATCTGAAGAAAGAGATTTTTCTAATTAACTTACGGTCTTAAAACTGGTTGGCAATAGATTTCAACGTAAGATAACTACTCAGCCATTTCATAATTACGGGTGGGACATTCTAGCGTAATATGACAACTTCTTTTGTTCATTATGTGTCATAAATAATGAATTAGAACTGGTTCTGCACATTCTGTAAAATCTACTTTGCCTTCTCCTTCATACTAAATGGAAAGCATTATTTAAAATTTATTTCAAATATTTAAACTTTGTTTTTCAAAATCTATTACGGATGGGACATAATTTGGACAATGATTTTAATGATGCAAAACAGAGGTTTATTTGCTGTTCTGGTATTAATGTTAGAGTCTTCATATTGTTATTAATGAAGGTATGAGGGATTAAATAAAAATTATAAACTGTTTTAAAATTGTCAAAACATTTATTTAACTCTTACAATAATATTTAACAAAGCTATCACCATTAGGGGTGGGACAAAAAGTAAGTTTCTGCTACTTTACATAGTAATTAACCACACATAGTTTTTTAAGTTAATCTTACAACAAATTGTACCTTAAGATGTGTATTTTCTCAAATCAAACAGGACATAGCTGATTACTATATAATTCTTAGTTTTAATTAGTGTTATAATCATGCTATAAATGTCAAAAAATTAACTACAACGCAATTAGCCTAATGAGTAATCGACAAATTTTACAAATGAAATAACTTCAAGTACACATAATTCCTGAATATTCAGTGAACTCTAGGTTTTAGACTTCTATTTGACTTTCCAATTAACACTAGTTTTATAACATCCCTCTTTGAGGGAAAAATTACCATGTTGTATGAAACGGCTGTAGGCCTACTGTTTATTTTGTTGTGCCGGATTTAGTCATATAGTTAGTCCATTGGCAGGAGCTTGTGCGCCTTTGAGCTACTACAGTACTTATCAGCAAAAATAAATCAAGACTATGAGGTTTTGTCCTGCTACGATGAAGGCTACATGTTTTTAAAATGTTTATTTATAAGTAAATAAAGGACACTTCAGGCAATTGGCTGAAATGTTCTATATGCCTAATGTTTTCTTTCTTGTAAATTTGCTACTCTAAGAACAAGGTGTTATCACTGTTTTATTATCTTAATAATCATAATCGTATTAATGTTTGATACATACAAAAATACATTGTCAACGTACATATTATAATAATTAGGCCTATTATAAAAAGAAGTCATCCGTGAGAAATTCGTTGGCAGATTAACGTGATCTCTGTATCAGCTAAGAATATATATGTTTTCAAAGAAGGCTTCTCATATAATAATAATAATAATAATAATAATAATAATAATAATAACTTTATTGTCATATAAACATTAAATGATGCATTGACATCGTCTGACTACAAAAATTACAATCTATTTAAAATTAATAAACATTAAAAGTGTACCAGAATATGAAATAAAATAGATAACTACAATAATAAATGATCATGTGTGTTTATTCCAATCAATTTCATAAATTTCCTGAATATTATATAAACATTCAGACACAAGTATGGCTTTAATATTATTCTTGAATGCTGTGATTGGCAATTTTCTTATTCTAGGTGGAATAGCATTATAGAGCTTAATCGACATATATAAAAAGCTTTTCTGAGAGCTACTGTAGTGTACATGCTGAGTTCTTAGATTATTACTATTTCTTGTATTATATTTGTGTATGTCACTGTTTAATGTAAAGTGATTTACATTCGTATGTACATAGCCTAATTAATACTAAAGAACACACACAAAGAAGGTAAGGTCAGAACACCAAGCTTGATAAATAGGGGTTTACAATGAGTTCTATTATTGACATTACAAATAATCCTAATAGCCTTTTTCTGCAATGTAAAAATTCTTTGAGAGTGCGAACTAAAGCCCCATAGTAATATTCCATAACTTAATGGACTCTGAATTTGAGAGTAATATACTTTTAGTAGTACTGTGGAGTCTACAGAGTATTTTAGTCTTCTCAGCATGAACATGCCTTTAGCCAGTTTTTTGCTAAGGCAATCTATATGTGCATACCATGTCAAATTTCTATCAAGAATTATACCTAGGAATTTTATAGGTTCTGACAAAGCCCTATTTACAGATACCTTATCAAAGGTAAATGTTACATCACAAATTTTTTCTAGATTCAATGAAAGATTGTTACTTGCACACCAGTCATTTATTCGCAAAGAACTAATATTTAGGCAGTCATCAACTTCATATCTATTATTGCAGCTTACTTTCAAACCAAAATCATCCGCAAATAAAAACCCTTCATTTGATACATTTTCTACATTAAAAATTAAATCATTTATATAAATATTAAAAAGTATAGGCCCGAGTATAGAGCCTTGAGGGACTTAATTTGCCTTCCAGCGGAATAATCTCCATCTTTGTATACAAACTGAGTAAGACTACTAAGATAAGATAGAATGAGATCAGTCGGGTCAGAATTAAAACCATAGTAAAGGAGCTTATTTATAAGAATGTGGTGTTTCACGGTATCAAAAGCCTTGGACATGTCAAATGATCTAAAACTAACAGATAAACCTTTTTCTAAGTCAGCAATACCATTACTTATTAACCTAACTACTGCATTACTAGTGTTTCTCTTGGGTCTGAAACCATATTGTTTGTCAGTAAATAATTCATTCTTTTCAAAATATTTAGACATCTGTTCATTCAATAGAGCTTCGAATACTTTGTAAATTACAGGGACTATAGATATTGGCCTATAGTTATTTATTTGCTTATTATCTCCCTTCTTGTAGACAGGTATTACTTTAATGTTTTTCATTGTACTAGGAAAAGTGCTATTGCCAATGAGACAATCATTAAATAGGTGTGTTAAAACCTCACATATAGGCCTATAACTAGCAGATATTTTTAGGATTTCAGTATTAACACTATAAATATCTAGACACTTGCTATTATTAAGACTAAGAATTTTAATAAACATGTCCTCAACACTCACATGCTGGAAACTGAAGTTTTACTAGGTTTGAAACACTTATTAATGTAATAATTACTATCATAATTACTGACAGCCACTTTGTTACTCACTTCAGCAACATGATCAATAAAAAAGTTGTTGAACGAATTCGGGCTTATATCCTCACCAGATCCAGCAGCTTTACTATTATAATTGGTTAAGCTATTAACCACATCCCACAAAGCTTTGCTTTTATTTTTTGAACCCTCAATTTGTTTATTATAATATGATATTTTTGCATCTTTTATAGCTTTCCTATAATTTTTTTTACAATTTTTAAATTTATCATTCATTTGTTTGTTTTTAAACAACTTTCCTAACCTATAATATCTGTCACACATATCTATATGTTTTCAATCTATTTATAGATAATTTACGGAGTTTTTTTAAGTAGTGTGTACGCCTAATGATAGCTTGTTTCATATACTTTCCGTTCTAAGAACAGTGTTCTGTTGTACCGGCTCATTCCTTGAGATTCTTTTCGGGAAGTTGGCGTCATGCTGCTGCCGCGAAAGCGCTCTCATTAGCCGGTGACCGGAGTCTGTTACAGTCGGCTTTTAAAAATACATGATGAGAAGGTGGCCCTGATTTATAAATGGGCAGAATGGTTTCTTACTCAGGGCGACAAACCTAGAAAAGATGGGGATTTTTTATGATTGAAAAATTAAAAAAGTACCTGAACTAATAATTATATGAAGAACAGTAATTTAGGAAACACTTGTCGCAATCATGAAATTGTAACTAGAATGTTTTTGACTTGACCAGTAACTGACTGTAGGCGACTGCGGAATGATATTTTTCACTTTTTTGAAACTCGTTAATTTTAATTTGCACAACTCTGAAAACTTACTTGATATTGTAGATGAATTTTCACAGAGAAAAATCCTAGGAATAGAAAATTGAAATAAACTTTTTACCAATTGAATTTGAAAGAATTAAACTTGAAGGTGTGGGAAAATATTAGATTGAATTTCAGTTTCTCATTATGAATAAGACATTGAAATATATCTTTTGTTCTCAAATATTGATTATAATATACCTGTAATACATTTTAATATCTCGTAATAATGTTATTTTGCATAATATGCTTTAAATTACCAAATACGTTAAATATTTATGTACAATTTCGACGATTGACGGTATTATACATTACAAATATTTTGAGCTTTAAGAATTTTTGAAATGAATTCACAATAGTCCACCGCTGTGGCTCAGGGGATGCGTCCAATCCTCTCACGCAGCGGGCCCGGGTTCGATTCCTGGTCGGGACAAGTTACCTAAGTGAGGTTTTTTCCGGGGTTTTCCCTCACCTTTCAGACAAATGTCAGGTAACTTTAGGCCCTTGTGGTCCCCGGATATCATCTGGCCGTCATTATCATCTTCATCCTCATCCTCGCCTTGTTCTGAGTGAGTGTGTGTGTGAATGGTATGTATCGTCCTATGTGTTCGTGTTGTCTCGGAGGTGGCCCCGGCATTGGGCTGATCACTCATCCGGGGAGGCCCTCCATGTCCGTGTCTGGTCAAAAAAGTATGTATGTGATCCAAAGGTAATCCCTCTCCCGACAGGTCGCGGCCCTATAAGGCCCGGGCGGTTTGGGTCGCTTAAATCCTAAAAGGGAGAGGTAAACCTACGAAAAAGAAAGAAAGAATTCACAATAGTAATCATGTATTTTTTCCAAAAGGCTATTAGGCCTACTTTTATCTTTTATCGAGTAAAAACTATACTGTATGATACAATCAATGCCGAGAGATACAGAAAACAAATAGTAAAGCCATTTTTATATCGAGTGTCAGATGCTTACTCAGCCGAAACATTACATTTCACAAAGGAAATGACGAGGACAGTGCAGAGGATTACGGCATTCTGAGCCCCTGATTAATCGGCCTGCGATTTCTATTTATGGATAAAACTAAAAAAATAAGGTATACAAAGACAATCCGTGAGTTAAAAGACAGTTTTGTGCAAGGAATCGGGAATGTTAGAGTAGACGGGTCAATGGCAAATTTTCTTCGAAGATATTAGATGACATATAAAATGAAATGACATATTATATTTCTGTTATAAAATGTTATAATGGTTCGGTGAAATTCCAAAAGATGTAAATACAATGAACCGTTTACCCGCTGTGCTTCTTCACAGACGCACGTCATTCCAAAGTCACTTTTTTCGGTTTCTAGGCATCGTGAAAGTGTTTTCCCGGTGTTATCTTTCGATTTTTTGTTACGATCACAATACTTTCTCTACATTAAGTAGGCCTATATGCGAGAAAGTAAAATGCACTTTTTTCCTCGGCCCTCTCGAAACACTATAGTTTTGTAGTTCGTAAGTTACTTTCGTATTAGGCCTACAGCAAGAACTAATTCTCGGCAGGCTTTGCTGCGTGGAAAATTCCACACTCACAGGAGGCTTTGGCCAGGGCCGTAGCAAGGTCCTTCTGCGCCCTTGGCGAGTTTGACAAATCTGCGCAATCCAATACTGGGGGGTCTGAACAGTTTTTAAATTTCTGTAAAACTGTTTATTATTACTTCCTCTGCCCGTACCATAGGTACTATAGGTAGAGGAAGTATTGTTTTCGACCCTAAAATTCGAAGTTGAGTTTTTAGCATATATACACGTTTCAAGGCCCCCTGAATCCAAAAATACTATTTTTGGAAACATGTCTGTGTGTGTGTGTGTCTGTCTGTGTGGAAGTTTGTGAACAGGCTAGCTCCGAAACGGAGAATCGTATGAAAACAAAATTTCGTATTTGGGTCAGGTACCTTCTGAAGATGTGATTCGAAGATTGGCGACAAATTTCTCCTGTTTTTAAGGGGACTTTACATAAAGAAATTTTCGTTTTTCGCGATTTTCTCGAAAACGGCTCTAACGATTTTCTTTAAAATTTGCACATGTGTTCCTTTTACTGAGAGCTAAAACTTTTATTTGAAACTTTTTTCGAAAAAATTCTCTGAGGGTAGTTACAAGCCACCCACTGTTCACCCACTGTTTGTAGAAATTTTGTCATGCGTGATGAAGAACTGAATACGCGCTCTTTCACGGCCTCTTATTGTATATAAGAATGAGAAGTGAGAAAGATGTATTGTTGGCCAGGTATAGAGTAAAGAAGTATCTGAGGGAAATATTCGATAAATTTCGGAAATTATTCTTTACGGCGGAAAGTTCAATAAACGTCTGCAGTCACTTGTTCTTTTTTTAAAAGTTTGTTATATAGCCTTCGGTTTTAGTCGCATCATTGAAAGAAGAGGTATTTATAGGATTATTAGCGTAAAATTGTGTCTTACGATTCTGTACAAGAATATGTGAATACTGCTAACTTTTATTTGGGCAGAGGAAGTTATGTGACTTTCACATCAGATTTTTTTGTATAAAAATAGGCTACTGTTATTATCAAAGAAAACCTAAACTTCAATTTGACTTTCAAGGTACTAAAACCTTATTTTCAGACGATTGAACTACTTAAAAAAGAATTAAATAATAAAATCTAGTATCAAAAGTAAATTACATAATAGGCCTGAGGCCTACTAAAATGTTTAACACATTAATATAGCTAAAAGTATTTTTCGAATAGTTGAACCGCTTTCATCTCAATAATAACGTACATTTTAATTTTTATTGTTATATCATTCCATACTGTTCATGATTTATGTTATACTCTGTCAATAAAAAAGTGTTAATTAAAGAACGTTACATGACTGCTTTTCGTTTGTAGACAATCGGCATAATACTACAGATAGTTCACGTGCAGTAATTTTTAATAACCTGAAATATTTCTTCCATTAACGTGGAATTTTTATTGCTTGTTAAATTGCACCAGTCTAAAACATGGCGGGATTTTAATGGTTAATTTTGCGCCCTTTCTGTACCTGCGCCCTTGGCGGGGGGGCCCACCTCGCCACTGCCTAGCTACGGCCCTGGCTTTGGCTTGTGTAACTCAACATCACTGCAGCACCGAACGCCAATCAGAGCCTCCATTTTACAGCAACAACCTTACTATACGCCTGTAAGTTTCATTTTGTGGTGTTGTGAGGTAATATGTCTATGTTGTTACATGCCGTGTCGAATTTAATTGGTTGACAGTCATAAAACCGTTCGGAAGGTATTACTTTACTGCATCTTTAATTCAGAACTCCACTCATGCCATCTGAGTAAGACATGAACTACTTAAAGTATTTAACTAAATTTAAGATTTAAGATTTATTATTCGTCAGAGTATTACATGCATAGGCTACAATAGACTTTGTCAAAACCCTTAAAACTGTAAATGAAATTAAACAGTGTATTATGTCACGTCACACGTAATAACCGTATTATAGACATAGAATGGTCGAAAAAAATGTTTATTATTATATTTTCTTAAAAACGACTCCATATTATATTGAGTCATACACTTTACATACTTGTAGGGCATGCAATTTTTTCTACGATAGGAAAACAAATATGGAAATACAGTACGTCAAAAAATGGGACAAATAATTACAACTACAGCAGGTGTTTTCTAGGTTACCCAATACAAAGCTTACGCACTAATATTATTTTAATCTTGGTGGCGTTGAATAAAACGAATACTTGAGCGCATGCGCAAGCAAGACAAGATCTTGCATCACACTTAGCTGCCTCATGAATAATAAGAAATAAATGCAAGTAAAGACAAGTAAGATTGAAATCATAAACTCCAACTAGCAAATATGGTTACGTTCCATGTCTGCAGAAATAATTATATCCAAAGTTACAGGTTTTTATAAATTGACGCAGATGTGCGATAAATTATGTTGGCGGCACTGGTTGTTATCAGTATGACATAGCATTAAACACTTTTGTGTACAAACTTCTCCGTCCATCGGTTCTGCTTCCCCGTTATCCCACTAGCCATTTTTCATCTCTCCTATATAATTTAGACCTTTTCTCAATTAACTCACTTTTCTCTGAAGATGACAGCGGACTAAGCTGCCGAAAGCTCGGAGTCTGAAGACAGACACAAATATGCAGGTATGCAAGTTTATGACTAGAGGGATTGGACATAACTTAATTTGTTGGGTATGCTACGTGAAACGTCTTGTGCATGCTGCCTAAACCTAGCGCAATCTGTACGTTTGATTTATTTTCATATTGAAACAAATAGAAAAGGCAGTAAGTATGCTCGCTTCTCGTATATTCTAGCCTATTATTTAGTTAATATTTTAAAACTAATAAAACTAAAATTTAACATGCATTCTCTGTTAAATTTGCACACCTAACATAAGGCGTAAATTTACCAACATCTGAGTGCATTGTAGTCAAGGCCCTCTATTCAATACCAAGAATGATATAAACCTACCTAGGCCGAGCATTCTAAATCATTTGTTCAGATTTTACATATCTCCGTTATATGATGTTTCTGAGAATTAATTTTAGAACTACCCCGGTAATTTTTAGCTACACCACATAAATTAAAGAAGCACATTTTTCAATTAATTAACCAACTTTTAGAATACTTTACTCTCTGCATTTTGCTTGAGCACTGTGAATAAACTGCAAGTGTAAGCTTCTGAAGAATGCATTTAATTGAATTCTAGAGATAGGCCTGCCAGGGATTTTGGTTCACTAAGGAAAAGGTAATTAAATCACGGAGGATGAAATAGGCTGGACATGTTGCACTCACGGGAGAGGAAAGACATATCTCTAAAGTACTGAATGGGAGACCCGAAGGGAAAATACCACTTCGCAGACCTAGACGCACATAGCTGTGGTAGGACAATATTACGATAGATTTAAGGGAAGTAGAATTTCAGAGGGATGGTTGCATGGAGCTAACACAGAACAAAGTATAAATAATATTTACAGACTTGTATAGATATTTTGATATCATGATAACTAGAGATTTTGTCCTAGTAATATAGTTATATATAAGTTTGCGTAATATAATGGATCAGTCGGTGGAAAAGAACTCGCTTAACGCTTCGGAGTTAGCGCCATCTGATACTGCAGCTCTTGACGTAGCTGGAATGGAGTTCAAGTAATACATCAACCCTCCCGACATGTGATACCAGAATCAATGAGTGGAATTCTATTCTCTGGAACAGAAACTGTCACTGACTGCTCTCGATTCTGGCGAGAAGAATATACGTCCAACAACGTGACGTTATCTTCGCGCTTCTCTCTGCAGTCAACTTTGTCTTGTCAACTTTAAAATATATAGGAAATAACGCACTTCTACACCACAGTGTTAAAGCTGTGACTTCGTAAAATAATTATGTAATACCTTAATCTCAACTATATTTTTTTCTATTTTTTATTTGGCTAGGCTATTCGGTTTCATACAACCGTACAACAATACTTGTGATCGTTTATCTTTAACATTTGTCTCTACGATTATGTCTCATAGTATTTCAAACGTAGATTGCATAATAGACGGTTAGCTTATTATACCAAATTCTTAAGTTTTCCATACCTCTTTACTTGGCTCCCCGATTTACGTTTCTATCCTCCTACCATAATCGTGGTACACGTTGGCAGCACAACTCTCTGTTATCAATTCCTAGTCATCATACAACCTCATACTCTCACTCATTCACCATAACCACAGGCCGTTCTTGGAATTCCTTTTCACAATTATTAAACAATTATTGTCCACTGAACAGAACTAGCTCTTTGTAGTCACTCTATCTCTCATTGTACATAGCATTAGTCTTTTTAATCTTCTTATAACTTATCTATAACTCCCCAGCATTTAACTTTATTTCACAAACTTAAAGTTCCATTATAACTTAATTTGGCATTTTTTTTTATTTTGCTTGTAACATTTTTAAAAATGAAATTATGTTTTTTTTTTATGAAACATGTCTTTTTACTTAATGAATTAATTATTATGATTAGCCTTAACCTTAGTCTTAGTATTAGTATCTTATCCATTACTTTGTTATTAATGTAAATCTACATTGTATATATTTTTAACCTGGTTGAGTGGAAGAAAAGGCCTTAGGGCGTTAACTCTGCCAGGCAAAATAAATTATTTACTACTAATGTTGTTCACAACTTTTTAAGTTTTAGTGATTTTAATAAAAACTCGCGCCTTTACTAAAACAGTTTCACTCTTTCTTCTTTCAATTTAGGTGTGTTTATACTCTTATCAGCTGCGAGGCCATATCAGGAGTTCGAGATATCTGTCTATAGAGTAGGGTAGGCCATGGAACTATTGATCGTCAATAGTTTCCATTATTGATGCATGCAGTAGATTTCGCTGGGCAACGCGCACAGACAAACAAACACTTCCTCTTATTATTAAACATGCTTCTCCAAGAAAAGGTGCATTTATACTGATTGTACAGGATTTGATGCCCGTCAAAATTGCCCGTTTTTCGTATAGACAAGAAGAAAAAAGGCATTGATCAAAACCCTATAGTTTATATTTACCGAAGATTCTGATGCTTGTAGTGAGGTTACAGTAATGATGTTGATAGTGAATATAGCTGTTTTAAGCATTCTACAATGTGAGGTCGAAAGCTATTTAATTATACAACGATGCAATATTTTTCACAACATATCGCTCGTGGGCTGCAATAGTGGCACAACTCAAAATTTACGAATTTTGAGTTAATGCACTCTTCAGAATTGCAGATTGGTCTACTTTCCAGCAGCAACAGCGGCATATTTTATAGTACAGTATTCTACAAACAGATGACAGAAGTGTCGCTGTTGCATGCTCTGCTTTGTTATCTACTCTGGCTGCAATAGTGACACTTTTCAAGTTGTGCCAGTGTTGCAGAAGTATTTAATTGTTTTCTGCGGGACATCTCTGGTGTACTTCACGAATTGTGCCGTTGTTGCAACTTAACATGACTATGGTTATGGTTTTGGTGTTGCAACTTGGTTACTCATTACACTTTTTTAATAATTTGTTTACATCATTAATAAAGCTTACTTTTTTTGCCTGTACATTCGTTTCATAAGCCACAAACTTCCAAGATAGCCCAACGTAATGTATTAGAAACATTCATCAATAGTGGCACATCTCAAAAAATGAGTCCTGAAAACAACAAGGAGGGTGAGGGGGTAAAATTTGTATGATGTTATTACTAACTGAACCCTTACGGAGCCATTTAGTACCGTTTGCCACTTATTCCATCAGTAAATCCTATGAATGATGCATTTCAATATAAGGTGAAACTTCAAACTCATTTACCTCAGCTTCTGATTTTTTCAGTTGTGCCACTATTGCAGCCCACGAACGATATGTTGCTCAATCGTAATCGTAATTCTGACCTGCGTTTAAGCCACTTTTCTTTTGTTACTCCTGTGAAAAATTAAACACACCGCATGAAATCAGTTTATAAGAAGGTTACAATCGGTATAAATACTAATATTATGTATATAAAACACCTGCACCTATATATTTCGTGTTGCGAAGCATACTAACCTAGAGTACAGTAAGAGAAAATGAATATGAAAATAGGCCACAGGAAAGATAGGGAATTCTTCTAAGTATACAATTATTGTTTACATTGTGACTTCAAATTATTAAAATTATGGTGTGAAAATTTAGATTTGGGATTTTTAATGATTCGTTTAAATTACAATTTCAAGGGAAATGAACTATATTGGAATGATATTCATAATTTAGAACTACCTATGTCAAATTAACCAAATTTTGAAAGTATATATTGCAAGGGTGCCTTATAAAGCGCCTTCGACCATATGAAACTACCTGGTTCAGAAATTCACAACATCTTATTTGTAGGTAACAGAATATGGGATTTTTGTTTTTATTTACATTGTTGCTGAAAATATGAATGCAATGAAATATTTAAAATTTTCAAATTATGGTACAAGGGAATTTACTTCTCTTATCCGGGTTGATTTTTAGAATTTACACAATGAATAGGCTCGTAAAGTTACACATATGGTATCATATCACAAATTCATGCACTAAACACTTGCATTAAGTCAGAAACATTATGAGGAATAATGTGTTAACCTGTTAAAATATGTATAAATTATGAAGTATTTTGAAAAGGAAACAAGCTATTAGTGTAAAAAATGAAGAATGTATAACAAATTGAATATACAGGATGGAGGATTTTGACATTTGGGACACAACAAAACTATAATAATGCTATGTTATGAAACAGTTTGTCAAAGACAATACATATCTTTATATACTAGCCATGTTTTGTAAATGAAGAACCAATTGAAACTCACTCTCTGTACACAGGAAATGTTAAGAAAACATAACTAGGTTTTAGATTTGGTTGAGACTTTATAATGACCAATTTCAGTAAGAGAAATTATTTATTATGACTCCTACATAGCAAAAGGCTAGGAAAAAATATAAATCATGATAAAAAAGGAGTTACCCCAGTAGAATTTTCTTGTACATCAAAAAGTGTAGAATCCATATAAGCTTTTAAGCATCATTTTGTTGTAGGAAAGTAACGTTTCTAGGAATTCCACGCCAAATTAATAAAAAATGGTATTATGAAGTGCTGAATCATCTGCTTAGTTGCGGGTAGGAGCCGTGTGATCCAGAAACAGGGCTGTAAACACAATATATTTATTATTGCTGAGTGTTAAGATTTCTTTTCATCGCTACATGTTAAACACCTATGTTTTGCCTTCCTTTGGCACACAATCCCGGCTGCTTGTTATCTACTGTAGACATGGAGTTTCAAATCAATCTGATTAGGATCACTATATGTTGAAAAGGTCTGCTTAATGTTGAAGGTATGCAAGGTGGAGCAAGAGTGACCAAAAGGAAAGACTTCAAGTTGATGAGACAGATAATGTTGTGATGTGATGTGATGTGTAAGTTGTTTTCAACCCTATTCTGTGCCCATGATATATATAGTCTCCTTCAGTGTAGTCCCTACCCAGAGATCTGAATGAGGGATTATTTTATCTCGGGAGAAATTTGCACTGACAGAATCAGTAAATAGTGTAAGCATTTCTGAACAATTTTTTTTTTTAAACTGATGAGAGGTTGTTAACCTTACACCAAACCCCCAAGCTGGAAGACCCCCTCTGTCGTCTGTCCGCGACTGCTTATTCAATATATTCACAGCTACCCTCCATATCTGGAGGCCGTATCCTCAATCCGCAACCTGAGGACGCGCCATGTTGTGGTGACAGACCCACTCCTTATATACATTTTATATGTATATGTGTATAGATATACACATAAGTTTACTATATACGAAGCATGGAAGTAGAAGTAAAGCAATATAAATTATGCTAAATAAAAGAAGAAAAACTTAAAAATCGTAAGTTATCCCCATAACGCAGATTGTATACCCTTGAAGGATTTATTGGGCATACACACACCAGGTGTCTACAAAATCCCCTGTGAATGCATATATTTCTTACATTCGGTAAATAGGCCACAAATTCCAAATCCGGAAGAAGCAAATAATTATGCTACTTGGGCCGAACTCTAGCAGAGGCTTTGAAATTCAGATTCAAACCGAAGTTCCAGTGTACAACTTAGCCAGGACAGACAGGCATTTTAAGTAGAGCAGTACCCATGATGCATTTTTATTATTGAGAGCTCTCTGCCTATCTTTTCTACATCGCGGCATTCCACTATACCTAGACATCCTTCGTTCAGAATGTAGACCTTTTCCCATTTAGCTCACGTCTACCAGACGATGTGAATTTTTATCCATGAACACGTAGTCATCCATTGAAACTTTAGTGTAAGTTACATGCTTCCATGTTCAAAGTTTTTAGGTAAACTTAGCAAATGGTCGTGTTTACATAAACCCTTTGGGCTAAACATGTTTGTAAGATAGCTTTATGACTTGGGAAGATTTCTATCTGCTGGATGATTTCCAACTTTTTTAGTTTTCACTAAAAATTTCGTTAAGAAATCCCCAACTCGTGTGCCTACTTTCTTAGTGTTAACTTTTGAGTTTCAGATAAAAAGAAAAGTCTTTACTCAGCTTATAATTTTGTTGAGAAGTCCCTTAGGTCCTATCTTCTGCTCAGAGCTTTGAAGCTGTTTCTATTGCTGTAATGTTGCTTTCTACCACTGTATTCTGTCCTGGGTTTAAGCCACTTTTCTTTTGTTGCCCCTGTGAAAAGTTAAACACACCGCATGAAATCAGTTTATAAGAAGGTTACAATCGGTATAAATACTAATATTATGTATATAAAACACCTACACCTATATATTTCCTTTTGCGAAGCATGCTAACCTAGAGTACTGTAAGAGAAAATGAATATGAAAATAGGGAGGCCACAGGAAAGATAGGGAATTGTTCTAAGTATACAATTATTGTTTACATTGTGACTTCAAATTATTAGAATTACAGTGTGAAAATTTAGATTTGGGATTTTTAATGATTCGTTTAAATTATGATTTCAAGGGAAATGAACTATATTGGAATGATATTCATAATTTAGAACTACCTATGTCAAATTAACCAAATTTTGAAAGTATATATTGCAAGGGTGCCTTATAAAGCCCCTTCGACCATATGAAACTACCTGGTTCAGTAATTCACAATATCTTATTTGTAGGTAACAGAATATGGGATTTTTGTTTTTAGTAACATTATTGCTGAAAATATTAATGCAATGAAATATTTAAAATTTTCAAATTATGGTACAAGGGAATTTACTTCTCATATCCGGGTTGATTTTTAGAATTTACGAATAGAATAGGCTCGTAAAGTTACACATATGGAATCATATCACAAATTCCTGCACTAAACACTTGCATTAGTGTAGAAACATTATGAGGAATAATGTGTTAACCTGTTAAAATGCATAAATTATGAAGTATTTTGAAAAGGAAACAAGCTATTAGTGTAAAAAATTAAGAATGTATAACAAATTGAATATACAGGATTGAGTATTTTGACATTTGGGACACAACAGAACTATAAAAATGGTATGTTAGGAAACAGTTTGTCAAAGACAATACGTATCTTTATATACTAGCCATGTTTTGTAAATGAAGAACCAATTGAAACTCACTTTCTGTACACAGGAAATGTTAAGAAAACATAACTAAGTTATTTATTTGGTTGAAACTTTATAATGACCAATTTCAGTAAGAGAAATTATTTATTATGACTCCTACATAGCAAAAGGCTAGGAAAAAATATAAATCATTATAAAAAAAGGATTTACCCCAGTAGAATTTTCTTGTACTTCAAAAAGTGTAGAATCCATATAAGCTTTTAAGCATCATTTTGTTGTAAGAAAGTAACGTTTCTAGGAATTCCACGCCAAATTAACCAAAAATGGCATTATGAAGTGCTGAATCGTCTGCTTAGTTGCGGGTAGGAGCCGTGTGATCCAGAAACAGGGCTGTAAACACAATATATTTATTATTGCTGAGTGTTAAGGTTTCTTTTCATCGCTACATGTTAAACACCTATGTTTTGCCTTCCTTTGGCACACAATCCCGGCTGCTTGTTATCTACTGTAGACATGGAGTTTCAAATCAATCTGTATAGGATCAATATATGTTGAAAAGGTCTGCTTAATGTTGAAGGTATGCAAGGTGGAGCAAGAGTGACCAAAAGGAAAGACTTCAAGTTGATGAGACGGATAATGTTGTGATGTGATGTGATGTGTAAGTTGTTTTCAACCCTATTCTGTGCCCATGATATATATAGTCTCCTTCAGTGTAGTCCCTACCCAGAGATCTGAATGAGGGATTATTTTATCTCGGGAGAAATTTGCACTGACAGAATCAGTAAATAGTGTAAGCATTTCTGAACAATTTTTTTTTTTAAACTGATGAGAGGTTGTTAACCTTACACCAAACCCCCAAGCTGGAAGACCCCCTCTGTCGTCTGTCCGCGACTGCTTATTCAATATATTCACAGCTACCCTCCATATCTGGAGGCCGTATCCTCAATCCGCAACCTGAGGACGCGCCATGTTGTGGTGACAGACCCACTCCTTATATACATTTTATATGTATATGTGTATACATATACACATAAGTTTACTATATACGAAGCATGGAAGTAGAAGTAAAGCAATATAAATTATGCTAAATAAAAGAAAAACTTAAAAATCGTAAGTTATCCCCATAACGCAGATTGTATACCCTTGAAGGATTTATTGGGCATACACACACCAGGTGTCTACAAAATCCCCTGTGAATGCATATATTTCTTACATTCGGTAAATAGGCCACAAATTCCAAATCCGGAAGAAGCAAATAATTATGCTACTTGGGCCGAACTCTAGCAGAGGCTTTGAAATTCAGATTCAAACCGAAGTTCCAGTGTACAACTTAGCCAGGACAGACAGGCATTTTAAGTAGGGCAGTACCCATGATGCATTTTTATTATTGAGAGCTCTCTGCCTATCTTTTCTACATCGCGGCATTCCACTATACCTAGACATCCTTCGTTCAGAATGTAGACCTTTTCCCATTTAGCTCACGTCTACCAGACGATGTGAATTTTTATCCATGAACACGTAGTCATCCATTGAAACTTTAGTGTAAGTTACATGCTTCCATGTTCAAAGTTTTTAGGTAAACTTAGCAAATGGTCGTGTTTACATAAACCCTTTGGGCTAAACATGTTTGTAAGATAGCTTTATGACTTGGGAAGATTTCTATCTGCTGGATGATTTCCAACTTTTTTAGTTTTCACTAAAAGTTTCGTTAAGAAATCCCCAACTCGTGTGCCTACTTTCTTAGTGTTAACTTTTGAGTTTCAGATAAAAAGAAAAGTCTTTACTCAGCTTATAATTTTGTTGAGAAGTCCCTTAGGTCCAATCTTCTGCTCAGAGCTTTGAAGCTGTTTCTATTGCTGTAATGTTGCTTTCTACCACCGGATTCTGTCCTGGGTTTAAGCCACTTTTCTTTTGTTTCCCCTGTGAAAAGTTAAACACACCGCATGAAATCAGTTTATAAGAAGGTTACAATCGGTATAAATACTAATTTTATGTATATAAAACACCTACACCTATATATTTCCTTTTGCGAAGCAAGCTGACCTAGAGTACTGTAAGAGAAAATGAATATGAAAATAGGGAGGCCACAGGAAAGATAGGGAATTGTTCTAAGTATACAATTATTGTTTAAATTGTGACTTCAAATTATTGAAATTACAGTGTGAAAATCAAGATTTGGGATTTTTATTGATTCGTTTAAATTATGATTTCAAGGGAAATGATATTCATAATTTAGAACTACCTATGTCAAATTAACCAAATTTTGAAAGTATATATTGCAAGTGTGCCTTATAAAGCCCCTTCGACCATTTGAAACTACCTCTTTCAGAAATTCACAAGTACTCTCTTATTGCTAGGTAACAGCATATGGGCTTTTTTGTTTCGATTTACATTATTTCTGGAATGGTAATGCAAGCAAAAGCTATTCATTACGAAATATATAAACTTTTCTAATTATGATACATAGTAATTTAGTTCTGTCATCCGGTTGTTATTTAGAATTCAAACATTGAATAGGCTCGTCAAGGTACACATATTAAGCAAACAGAAATGAAATCATATCGCAAACAGTAAACTGAATTCCTGCACTAACGCTTGGGGAATAAGGTGTTAAACCTGTTAAAATATTTATAATCATGAAGTAGTTTGATAAGGAAACAAATTATTAGTGTTAAAAATGAAGAATATGGAGGAAGAAAGACTTGTACAAAAAATGGGTTGAAATATTGACTTACTGGACACAAAGAATTATAAAAATGCTTTGTTAAGAAATAGTTTGTGAAAGACAATACATATCTTTAGATGCTAGCCATGTTTTGTAAACTAAGCATCAATTGTAACTCACTTTCTAATCATAGGAAATTTGATTTGGTTACACACGTTATAATGACAAGTTTCTGTAAGAAAAATTATTTAGTATACATATTACAAGGAAAGAAAAAAAATCCCTTTAGGCAGGCCTACAGGCTGAGGTAGATTATGAAGTGCTTTTTGTTTAATTTATTATCGCTGCGCAGCACACTTCTTCTTTACTATCCTTGATAGTAGCATTAAATAGTCAGCTATTGTGAGCTGAACGAAATGTTAATAGTTGCTTATATAGCTCTGTTCAACAGTGATTAAAAACGCACTCCCATTGGTGAAGAAAACATGAACAACTCAGCAATGATATTCTTAAAAGAAAATACTTAGAAGCAATCTGACAGTCATATGATGAGAGGATAAATAAAATATATTCATAATTATTGCTTAATTAAAATATAAAAAAATAGTAATTGAAAATAAATGTTGAACAGAATTCGGTAAAGAGGAAAAGCCTACAATAATTTGTTTTCACAACAATAAAAGGATATAATATTCTGGGAGGCCGTGCGCAAGATCACCAAAGACTAAAATTAGCAAAGCCACTAAACAAGACAAAATTAATGATATTATAACAATTCTTAAAGAGAGCTGTGACTGTGATAACTCTAACAAACTCAAAGTATCAACATAATTGAACAGTTGTCACAATGTTCTTTGAGGACAACACTCTTTTTTCATTGAAACTTAACTTTCATATTAAACTCCTTTTTACTGAGAATTATTTTTTTACAGCAATATCAAAGTGTACAATGCATCATATGAAATATAAATAAATCTGAAATCTTTTTTATAAAAAGAGAGTTGTTTATTATGTTTTAAATTTACCTTATATTTTATTATTTATTTATTATTTTGCAATGCATTATTGTTCTAAAGGTGTGTAACTATTATGTTAAATATTTCAATCTCTATTACATTGGTAATTTTATCCTAAGTCGGTCCTTACTCCTTCCTTTCGACAGGCATTCAGGCTGAGGTATTTTTTAGGTGTTATTGTTTTTAAAACATTCAAATCTCTCATTATATGAGAGCTATCAAGATTCTAGTTATTGATTTGTAGAGTACCCATCAAGAGCTTTTCAACGATACCCCGTACGACGTGGTTTCGAAAATTTCTAATTTCCGTCCCCCAACCCCACTCGTACTCCCAAAACCACCAAATCATTGGTGTCACTGTGAAGTCCAGAGGGAGTACTCTAATTTATTCCAACAAAGTTTCCCTCTATACTTCATAGGGGCTGAGATATGAATGTTTTAAATTTCAACCCCCCGACCCTCCCTTGCTTCAATTTTGCTCTTTAACGAACTTGTCCGAACTATTGGGCCTAGAAATAACATGATAAAATTTGGTTCAAATATCTTCAAAATTACGGCCGCTAGCATGTAAAGATATTATATATATAATATATATATATAAACTTCACAAAAGAACATTTGAACGGGCGGTGGTTTCGTACTTGGGAAGCATGAAACGTAAAGATATGAAAGAATTGT
Organism: Ectobius pallidus; assembly: GCA_964059195.1. Classification (NCBI taxonomy): domain Eukaryota; kingdom Metazoa; phylum Arthropoda; class Insecta; order Blattodea; family Ectobiidae; genus Ectobius; species Ectobius pallidus. The sequence goes on along the minus strand of CAXKWD010000007.1, from coordinate 11,077,389 downwards.
TCGAAAATCATGACATGGTATTGATTGCGATAGGTAGATTTTTCTTCGAAATCTACCTAAAATATAAATCCTGATGAATTGATAGAAATAATGAATTAACATTTCAGACAATAGCATAAATATCAAGTGGAACTATTAATTACATTTACAACATACACTAGGATTCCTGTCAGTGTCGTATCCATCCATCGACAGTATTAATGCTTCAGTTCATCAACTTGTTCTATCTAGATTATTCCTGGATTCCAGCAGTCTTTGTTGGACACCCTGTGAAAAGATATTAAAATTTATTATTGTTGAGTGATCAGATAACTCTTGAGAACTAAGATGCCTTCCTTAAGCAAGCATCACCCTACGGAGCACTACGTTTTCTAGCGAAGACCCTTTTTTTTTGTTTCGCCCACCTCTCGCGGAGAATAAAAATTGTTCTTCTTTCACCACATCAGTGCAAGAAATCTTCTTATATCCGGCCCACCCTCGTTTAAACCACGAGCCGCGACCGATGAAAACGTAGTCCTGCCTTAAGCTTTACATGTAGGCAAGTTTCCATAGGAGGATTTGTCAGGTTGGGAGAGCATTACTCATGTACCCCTGTTAACACCAACTTTATTAGTTTTCACCAAAATTTTTATTGATATATCAGAGTACTTGCCTGCATTCTTAGTTCTGAAACAGTTAAATCCGATGAAATGGAATTGTATACTCAACTTAGGTGTCGTGAAGTCCAGTACGGTATTAAGATTTATTATTGTTGAGTGATCAGATAACTTTTTTCTTGTTTTTGTTTCTTTTTCTTTTATTTATTTTATTTTCTTTTTTCAGAACTAAGATGCCTTCCTTAACCAAGCATCACCCCCCGAAATATTACGTTTTCTAGAGACGACCCTTCTTTTATTTCGCCCACTCCTCGCGGAGAATAAAATTGTTCTTCTTTCACCAAGCCAGAGCAAGAAATCATCTTATATCCTGCCCACCCTCGTTTAAACGAGCCGCGACCGATGAAAACGTAGTAGGCAACATGTAGGCAAGTTTCCGTAGGAGGATTTGTCAGGTTGGGAGAGCATTTCTCACGTACCTCTGTTATCTCCAACTTTTTTTGTTTTCAGCAAAATTTTTATTGACATAACAGAGTACTTGCCTGCATTCTTAGTTCTGAAACAGTTAAATCCGATGAAATGGAATTGTATACTCAACTTAGGCGCCGTGAAGTTCATTCCTCAGCTAAGAGCTGTAAATTCTTTCGTGCATGCATTTTACACTGTTAATGTTTCATTGTTTCATTTCGACCAGTCGATTCTGTGATGGAATACCGTACAGTATTCCTTGGAAGATCCTGTGAAATGTTAAACACTCTAAATGAAATCAGTTTATAACACGGTTACAACCGGTAAAAATATTATTATTATGTATATATAACTCCTACACCTATAAAAAATGTAGGTTTCCTTTTGCAAAGCACGCTAATGTAGCGTACCATAAGAAAAAATGAATATGAAACAAGGAATGTTACAGCTAAATATGAAATTCTTCTAAGTATTAAATTGTGACTTCAAATTACTAAAATTACGGTCTGAAAATTTATATTTGGGATTTCTAATGATTGGTTTGAATAAGACTTTGAGGGGGAATAAACTATATTGCGATAATTTTCATAATTAGAATTACCCAATGTCAAATTAACAAACTTTGGAATCTGTTAGATTGGATTCCTGTCTCATAAAGCCCCTTCGACCATATGAAACTACCTCGTTCAGAAATTCACAAGTACTCTCTTATTGCTAGGTAACAGCATATGGGCTCTTTTGTTTCGATTTACATTATTTCTGGCTAAGGCTATTCATTACGAAATATATAAACTTTTCTAATTATGATACATAGTAATTTAGTTCTGTCATCCGGTTGTTATTTAGAATTCAAACATTGAATAGGCTCGTCAAGTTACACATATAAAGCAAAGAGTAATGAAATCATATCGCAAACAGTAAAATGAATTCCTGCACTAGCGCTTGGGGAATAAGGTGTTAAACCTGTTAAAATATTTATAATCATGAAGTAGTTTGAAAAGGAAACAAATTATTAGTGTTAAAAATGAAGAATATGGAGGAAGAAAGACTTGTACAAAAAATGGGTTGAAATATTGACTTATTGGACACAAAGAATTATAAAAATGCTATGTTAAGAAATAGATTGTGAAAGACAATACATATCTTTAGATGCTAGCCATGTTTTGTAAACTAAGCATCAATTGTAACTCACTTTCTAATCATAGGAAATTTAATTTGGTCACACACGTTAAAATGACAAGTTTCTGTAAGAAAAATTGTTTAGTATGACTCCTACATATTAAAAGGAAAGAAAAAAAACCTTTAGGCAGGCCTACAGGCTGAGGTAGATTATGAAGTGCTTTTTGTTTAATTTATTATCGCTGCGCAGCACTCTTCTTCTTTACTATCCTTGATAGTAGCATTAAACAGTCAGGTACTGTGAGCTGAACGAAAAGTTAATAGTTGCTTATATAGCTCTGTTCAACAGTGATTACAAACGCACTCCCATTGGTGAAGATATTCTTAAAAGAAAATACTTAGAAGCAATCTGACAGTCATATGATGAGAGGATAAATAAAATATATTCATAATTATTGCTTAATTAAAATAATAAAAAATTGTAATTTAAAATAAATGTTGAACAGAATTCGGTAAAGAGGAAGAGCCTACAATAATTTGTTTTGACAACAAAAAAAGGATATAATATTGTGGGAGGCCGTGCGCAAGATCAGCAATGAATAAAATTAGCAAAGCCACTAAACAAGACAAAATTAATTATATAATAACAATTCTTAAAGAGAGCTGTGACTGTGATAACTCTATCAAACTCAAAGTATCAACATAATTGAACAGTAGTCACAATGTTCCTTGAGGACAACACTCTTTTTTCATTGAACCTTAACTTTCATATTAAACTCCTTTTTACTGAGAATTATTTTATCACAGCAATATCAAAGTGTACAATGCATCATATGAAATATAAATAAATCTGAAATCTTTTTTATAAAAAGAGAGTTGTTTATTATGTTTTAAATTGACCTTATATTTTATTATTTATTTATTATTTTGCAATGCATTATTGTTCTAAAGGTGTGTAACTATTATGTTAAATATTTCAATCTCTATTACATTGGTAATTTTATCCTAAGTCGGTCCTTACTCCTTCCTTTCGACAGGCCTTCAGGCTGAGGTATATTTTTAGGTGTTATTATTTCTCAAACAATCAAATCTCTCCTTATATGAGAGCTATCAAGAAACTAGTTATTGATTTGTAGAGTACCCATCAAGAGCTTTTCAACGATACCCCGCAAGACGTGGTTTCGAAAATTTCTAATTTTCGTCCCCCACCCCCACTCGTACTCCCAAAACCACCAAATCATTGTTGTCACTGTGAACTCCAGAGGGAGTACTCTAATTTATTCCAACAAAGTTTCCCTCTATTCTTCATAGGGGCCGAGATATAAATGTTTTAAAATTACAACCCCCTCCCCGACCACCCCCTTGGGCCAATTTTGCTCATTAACGAACTTGTCCGAACTATTGGGCCTAGAAATAACATAATAACATTTTGTTCAAATAGCCTATCTTCAAAATTACGGCCGCTAGCATGTAAAGATATTATATATATATATATATATATATATATATATAATAGGCCTATATATATAAACTTCACAAAAGAACATTTGAACCGGCGGTGGTTACGTACTTAGGGAAGCATGAAACGTAAAGATATGAAAGAATTGTTCGAAAATCATGACATGGTATTGATTGCAATAGGTAGATTTTTCTTCGAAATCTACCTAAAATATAAATCCTGATGAATTGATAGAAATAATGAATTAACATTTCAGACAATAGCATAAATATCAAGTAGAACTATTAATTACATTTACAACATACACTAGGATTCCTGTCAGTGTCGTATCCATCCATCGACAGTATTAATGCTTCAGTTCATCAACTTGTTCTATCTAGATTATTCCTGGATTCCAGCAGTCTTTGTTGGACACCCTGTGAAAAGATATTAAAATTTATTATTGTTGAGTGATCAGATAACTCTTGAGAACTAAGATGCCTTCCTTAAGCAAGCATCACCCTACGGAGCACTACGTTTTCTAGCGAAGACCCTTTTTTTTTGGTTTCGCCCACCCCTCGCAGAGAATAAAAATTGTTCTTCTTTCACCACATCAGTGCAAGAAATCTTCTTATATCCGGCCCACCCTCGTTTAAACCACGAGCCGGGACCGATGAAAACGTAGTCCTGCCTTAAACTTTACGTGTAGACAAGTTTCCGAAGGAGGATTTGTCAGGTTGGGAGAGCATTTCTCACGTACCCCTGTTAACACCAACTTTTTTAGTTTTCACCAAAATTTTTATTGATATAAAAGAGGACTTGCCTGCATTCTTAGTTCTGAAACAGTTAAATCCGATGAAATGTAATTGTATACTCAACTTAGGCGTCGTGAAATCCATTCCATAGTAAACTTTTTCTTGCATTCATGTTACATGATTAATATTTCATTGTTTCATTTCACTAATAGATTCTGTCATGGATTACAGTTTTCTTTGGAAGATCCTATAAGAAGTTAAACACTCCACAGAAATCAGTTTATAACAAGGGTACAGTCGTTATAAATACTATTGTGTATAAAACTCCTACACCTATGTTTTCCTTTTGCGAAGCATGCTAACCTAGAGTACAATAAGAGAAAATGAATATGAAACAAGGGAGGCTACAGCTAAATATGGAATTCTTCTAAGCATTAAATTGTGACTTCAAATTACTAAAATTACGTTCTCAAAATTTATATTTGGGTTTTCTTAATGATTGGTTAAATTAAGGATTTGAGCGAGTGTGAACTATATTGGTTTGATATTCAATATTTATCAATATCCGATGTCAAATTAACAAATTTTGGAATCTGTTAGATTGGAGGCCTGGCTTATAAAACCCCTTCGATCATATGAAATTTTACAATTTCTGGCTTCATCTCACAAATTTATAATTTAAATAATAAATAATAATAATAAAAAAAATAAAATAAAAAAAAAATACCCTGAAAAATACATTTAAATTACTTTGCACACAGATATACAATTTATGATCTATATGATCAACTAAATAATCATGTAAACATATATATAGTACCCACAATCATTTAATGAAATCAGAATAAAAAATAAAAATAAAAACTAGTATAGGTATGAATTTTTCAAGACACAGTAATAATTAAATTAAATATATATATGTGATAAGGACAAATAATTAAACCAATTTGGAAATCATACAGTACTCTTCATATTCTTTTATAGGGTAAAAAGATTTGGAAATAAAAAATTCTTTGAGTTTTTTCTTAAATCATCCTGATGAATGTATTTCTTTAAGTTGGGGTGGTGACATGTTATAAAATTTAGAGCCAGAGAAGATGATGTTCTTCTTTGCAAATTCACCTCTGTAAGAGTTCATGAAAAGGTCAGTACCTCTTCTCGTATAATGATTATAATAATAATTCTCTTTGGATCACCAGGGATCGCATGCGATCTAATGGACCTACCTACCTACTATGCCTTTATGGTAGCACAAGTTTCGTTTTGTTGTTTAATTACTTGTATTTATTATGTAAATCAATATAATTAAAAATAAAATTACGTAATTCACGCAATTTATGTAAAAATGGTGTCAGTGATAATATATTAGGTTTTTGCAATGTTGTGTGTGCATAGATAGCATTATAATAAGGGGAGAGAAAGTAGGTCTTGGTAAGAATCAAATTCTCTGTTTTTGGTTATTTGTGTGTTGCATTTTTTTTCAAAATAAACGAGAAAGAGTTTTAATTAAGTCTAAATATTTTGAATGACATTGACGTGCCCCATCAGGTACCCTCTCACTTTTACGTAGGATTTATATAATTAAGTTTTGTTCGAATTTCTCGCTTTAACGGTACATGTTAGCTTAGGAGGGAAGTTTTAAGTGCTGTGGCCACCCTGTTGTTCACACGCGATGCGCTTTTCCTTTGTTTTTCCCATTGAAATGAATACTTACTGGAATGCCTTCTGAACGAGAGGAAAGTGAGGCTTCTTGTGCGACTAGTCATGTCTGGTCTCGCATGGAAGAAACCAAGTACCTGCACGCAAGAGACAATTAAGTAGTAGTAATTAGTAGGATCTTCTCGATTTCATTGGCTTTTTTGAAGTGAAACTTCAATCGAGTAAATCGAGTAAATCGAGTAAATCGAGAGCTTTGCGTTACGCTCAAAATTGTCACGCAATTAGTGTTACGCTCAAAATCGTCATGAAATTAGTAGGGTGTAACGGAACGGACTGCACAGAAAACAATCAACTCAATGATTCAGGGACGTATCCAAGATTTATTTTCGGGAGGGGCTGTGATAAGCCTTACATTGTTATCACTAGGGCTCAGAAGTTGATGATCTAAAAAGCCTAAAAATGACCTTAAATATATGAAAATATGACATGAAAGATTGAAAATATGATAATATTTCTATTTTCTAAATACATATCTAAAAAAAGGGAATATACAGAGGTTTATTAATAAATAATAATAAACAAGGGACAATATTTAAGTGTCTTATACAACTACTTTAATATTATGTTTTCTATTATCATTGTTATGTTTACTATATTAATGAATGCCTCACAGCTAACGAATTATGAGATTGCTTTGTCTACAATTTTTTAAAAGTTCATTCTGAAGACAAAATAGCAAATTTATACTACATCCTGCATTGTCTGTGATGTCTTAGAAAAAGATGATATTTCATCAACATCCGAGCCCTAATTATCACACACACAATTATACTGAACACGTTAGAATAATGCCTTTCATCTTTTATAAGTCAAGATGTGCAATTAAACTGTCTTCTATCTATCAGTGGCAAAGTGCAACATATTAGAATGATTTAATGTTTCGGGGGGGGCCCCTCTGAATACGCCCCTGTCTCATCTACAATTAGAGAAAATACGTAAAATAAGTATGCTCTTTTATCATGTTTGGATTATTTTTTTACTGATTACCACGAATCTTTTTACGAGGTGGATGTGTTAAATCCATGTATTGCAGATCATTTAGCTCTTTTACTTGTTTTAAGATTTAATATTGAATGTACAAAAGATTGTAAAATTCCATCGAGACATTACAGTCATTTTAATTATGAACTATTTTTTAGTATGATTGGAAACAAATTGTACTTTGTGTATGATTTTTATAATGATATTGACACTGTTTTTAATAGATTTATTGATCTTGTATTTAAATGTTTTAATGCAGCTTTTCCTGTTAGATTTATGAATAAGGTGGATAAACGGAAAGTCAAATGGTACACTGACGAACTTAAGACACTAAAGAATCAGGTTAAACGCCTGTATGATCTATATAGGATTTCGAGAGAGGATGTAATTAAACATAGATACATGATGTTGAACAAAGAATACAAAAACAAACTGAAGGAAGCCAAAAGTGATGCTTATTATGATTTTATTTATAACGCCAATAACAAATGTAAAGCCACTTGGCAACTAATAGATAAGGAGCGTAATGTCAGTAATAGAAGTAAAGTTGAGATAATACCTGATGAATTTAATAAGTATTGTGTACAGTCAGTGAAGGATATTGTAACATCCGTCCAATATAATTTAGACGTGGCCATGACCTATTGTACAAAATCAAAACCAAAATACAGTACAGAGTTTAATTGGAGTACTGTCTCTGTTGATGATCTAATCGTGGCAGGAAATAGTTTAACACTGTCTGGTAGCTGCGATGTTTATGGTTTATCTAATCGCTTTATCAAAAGGATCATACCAGTTATTGCCTTACCACTGATGGTTTTGTTCAACAGGTGTTTATTACAAGGAATTTTTCCTGCTGTCTTGAAAATAGTAAAGGTTAGCCCAATACACAAGAAAGGTGACACCTCAAACTTGAAAAATTATCGCCCAGTGTCACTGGTTCCTATTATATCAAAACTTTTTGAGTGTATCATGTATAGACAACTTATATCACATCTGGAAGTTAATGATATGTTAACATCTACACAGTATGGCTTTAGAAAAAATAAGTCAACGACTTTAGCTCTAGAAGATATAGTAAACTATATTTTAGATGCCTTTGAGGATAGATGCCTTGTGTCACTGATACTTTGTGATCTCACTAAAGCATTCGACTGTGTGGTACCTGAATTACTTATCTGTAAGTTGAGGCACTATGGTTTGAGTGAAAATAGTTTAAGAATTTTACAATCTTATTTGACTGGAAGAAAGGAGTATGTATCTATAAATAATACCAATTCGCAACTTGTGGATATAAATTATGGCGTATCTCAAGGATCAATATTGGGCCCTCTTCTGTTTATTGTTATGATTAATGATCTTAGTTATAATCTACCCAAGGTCCCAGTCTTATACGCAGACGACACCAATATAAGGGCAAAAAACAAAAACTTGGATGAATTAAATAATGACATTGATATTAATTTTAATGTGGCTAAACACTGGTTTATGGTAAATGGATTTCTTTTGAACGAAAGTAAAACACAGGTAATGTATTTTGGACTTAAAGATGTAACAAATGATCTTGATAATGTTAACTTTTTGGGATTTGAACTGGATTCAAAACTTTCATGGAAGTATCATATAGATAAAATTTGCAAGAAGCTGTCTGAAACCACTTACCTTCTCAGAAAACTCACATGTTTTATTCCGCTTGATGGTGTTAGAAATATTTATTATTCACTTGCTCAGAGTCATATTGTGTATGGTGTACTTTTATGGGGAAGCAGTTCACATGTCAAGGAGATATTGCTTTGTCAAAAGAGAATAATTAGAATAATTATGCGCAAAAAGCCTGATGTTCATTGTAAACCTTTGTTTATTCAACTAAAAATACTTACAGTTTATAACCTTTTCATATTCTATGCTTTGCTTCATATCCATTCTAATTTACACCAATATAATTTAAGATCTGATGTACATAACATTAATACTAGAAATAGATACAAATTGAATATCCCTAATTGTCGACTTAACCGGACTAAAGAAACATGTTTTGTTAAAGGTATGGTGCTTTACAACAGATTAACTCTTGAAACCAGAAACTTAAGTATAAGCTGTTTTAAAAGAAAACTCTTTGATTGGTTGCTAAGGCATCCTCTTTACTCTATTGACGACTACCTGAGTTTTAATGTAGTTAATATACTTTGATTTTATGTGAAATGTTATTATAAGGGATTTATTTTAATATACACTGACAATGTCTATAGCAGGAACAAGCTGCTCTTTGACAATAAAGTATTATTATTATTATTATTATTATTATTATTATTATTATTATTATTATTATTATTATTATTATTATGTAATGAATCATGAAAGAGAAACTTGTTTCCTTAGCGAATTATGGAGAGTCTGGGGTTACGTGTGGTAGGAAAGGCACGGAGTTAATACATGGGGACCCAGTAGGGTGAATAAGGGTCAAAATATACTTTTTTTGTTTGCTGTATAAATAAATACTAGAAAGTTTTCTGAATAAAATGCTGCAGTTTTTATGTTCTTATCACCATTTTTAGCATTTTTACAGACAATTTACCATTTGACTGCATTTCATGGACGTGGTCGATAAATTTCACATTTCTGTCCTTAATTCAAAAAAATGAAGTAAATAAATGAACCGTTTACCCGCTGTGATTATCCACGGACAGACGAACAGATGCACAGACGGACAGATGTCATTCCAAAACACTTTTTTTGGTTTCTAGGCATCGTGAAGGATGCATTCCCGGTGTTATCTCGATTTCAATTTTTTGATGATATAAATCGTGACCACTATAAAAATTTCCCACAATATTTCCCTGGTAATAAATAACCGGGAACTTTGAATAAACGAATTTTGTTCAGAGCGCCTACATTAGTGTTTACATCCACTTCTGGTTCCACTTCAATATTAGGCCTAATTGTGGAAACATCTTTCCGCTTACAAACATTCGTCCACTTTTTAAACACCCTATTACTATGTCGTGGCATTGTAAAATATTAAAAATATCGATTAAATATTTTAACACTACTTGAAATATCCACAATAATAATTTAGCTACTATAAAAATAATTCCAGCTATAACAACAAATCACTCAGTAAACACACTGGGCTGCCATGGTAGCACTGATATATCAGGGTTGGTTCTTTCTTTAAAGCTCGATATCTCAAAACTATTTTTTTCCATACATAAGGAACATTTTTCGAGAAACTATTGAACATAGAAAGCTGAAATTTTCAGGCAATATATTACTATATCTGCTACACATTTTAAAGCAGCCGTTTTTAAAAACTGATTATAGTGTTAAAGATATGAAGTGATTAGTATGACTTTTTATTATTAAAAATAGGCTATTGTAAAAAAATTAATTATTCTCACAATAATGCATAGATATGAAAACCCCTACTTTAATGTATGTAAAAAGGTCCATATAATGTTCTGTAAAAATTTCAATCAAATACAGTTAATATATTCTGAGAAAATGTTCCTTAAATTCCTCACTTTTTAACATTGTCAGTATACACCCTACCGGGTCCCCTAGAGAGAATGTAATTTGCCGTGTGTATACAATTTACATTCATGAGCTTGAGAAGGAATAATTAAAACACAACTTCTGGTTGTGCACTAACATTTGCTGACGGGAATTGAAATCCTTACAGGAAGCAGCATGTCAATAATGTTGTGTTTGTTATAGGCACACTGGTGACATCATACTGAAAATCTATCTTTTGAAAACACTGAAACATTTCACATTATTTATTAAAGTGTCGAAACGCATAATTTGTTCCTTTTTATTTTCTGCGATGCCCAACATCTCAATCTGTCCTTTTCTGAGGTGATTAACTGAAACTGTGTCTTGATAAATCGAAGCGTTTTATTTTATAAGGGTCTAAGTGCCAAAATCATGATTCAGAGAAAACAAGGAAAATAGATCTGAAAAGCAAATTTAAGATAATTATTTAGGGCATATTTTAATCATGATACTGCTTCTGTTAAGTGACAAATACTCCTGAAGATAATACATATGATAACCATTACAAAAAAATAACTTTTGCCAGTTCTTACAGTCTTTTTTCTTAATGTGAAATCAAAAGGGTCTATGTACCAGCTTAATAACTGCAAAAGGGTCTATGTACCAACTTAAACCGCAATATCACATGGCATTAAAATGCATCACAATCTTTATTAGTGGTAAAAATGAACACAGCTAGTGTTAAAATCATTAAGGATGAGAGTTTGTAATATAAACATTTGCATTCAAATTTATCCTAAAGGCATAAAGAAAAGAAAATTTAATGAGAAAGGAAACACTGATCTTTATCACCTTGTCTTATCATGTCTTTAAACAATAATCTTTAATATGTGCATGCATTACTAATAATGTCCAAGTAAACGCCTTTTGCTTCTTCTCGAAAGTATGGGATCATGTTTTCAAGGAACTTCAGTTTTTCGGGTTTAATTACCCCGCCTCGCTGAAGTTCGAGTATTTAACACCTTTTTTGAATCCACGAACGCAATAATATTATTTACTAACTAGTAACCTGTGTGATGGTCATTTTTCACTACTCCCTAATTTCTCAAAAGCTTTTCTAAGGCATACAAAATTCCTTCACCTTTCTTCCTCCTTTTCAACGCCTTCTCCATTTAAATAAGAAATCTCTCAGTTTACGTAAGAAGAAAGGAACATCACACTCAACAAACACAATAATCACGCTATTGTAACGAGCGTTAAGCGAGAAGTGTTGACAAGATGGCAGGTGATGTGCACCTTGGCTCTTAGACCCGCGGAAAGAGTTGCTGGAGATAGACCCAGTGGTATCGCTTGGAATTTATTGCTAACATGGCTTTCCCTTGCCCTTGAACCCCTCTGAAATGTATTGGGCTGAGCACGTAGATTTATTTAAACTGGTCAGCTGAAAAATCACGATTTTGGCTCTTAGGCCCGTATAAAACTAAACGCGTCAATTATCGATCTACAATGTATATCTAAAATACATGAGGTGTGCCAGGCACAATGCCTTCTGTAACAAAGTTTTTTTAGATTGATTCCCTTCATAATAACACTTTTCTACTTCACTTTTAATGTCCAGTGCCATTCGTTAATAAACAAGGTTATGCCAGTTTTTTTAATAGGCCTAGCAAGAAAATACTTTCTGTAAAAAAAGCTGAAACAATAGCCTAAACAATTTAATTTTCCTTGAAAAGATCAAACGAATTCCATAAGCATAAAGGAAAGAAAAAATTGTGTTGTAAGGACTGGTGTCTGCTCTCATACGACACCATGAGATTGTGCCTACCTTCTCCTATCCATAACTGCCGTTGCAACTCTTGCAACGGCAACTCTTCAGCAACTCTGATAAGCAACTCTTCAGATAGCCTCATGTATAGTCTCTTCAAATTAACCTCTTAATCTTTTAAGAACGAGGGGTATCTGTGCGATCCCAAAAACACTTAAAACAAGAATCTCCGCTGTTTTCAAAATATAATTTTCAAAATGTATAACCTTATTGGAAAAATAGACTCAGACTGAAACATTCAATGCCGTAGCCGGGATTTGAACCAGGGTCTTATAATCTCCGTGCCGCTGATTTTGTCAATTGCACTACCATGGCAACATGTCGGTACAACATTACTCTCTAAATGACTCAGATAAGTTAAATATTGCAGCATATATTTTTCTGAATTAACTTAATATTCAGTACTTATACTTGGAGCCGCCAAACAATCATTCTGGGCTTTTTTTTTTAATCGTATTAAAATATATTTTAATTCCTTTATAATTTTTATAATACAAATTCAAACTCAGTTGTAGAAACTAAAAGTCAAAAATGTACAAAATGGCTTGGATTTCTGGTTATCTGTTGTAATGACGGTTACGTACTACTATTTCACGTCTCAATAATCGCCGGGTTAGAAAGAAAACTCTCACGGATGAAGAAGTTTTGAGGTGTTACATTATATTTCTGAGGATCATTAAGTGGCAGTCACCCGATTTCAGCTTATGCAGACGACGTTTGCTTATTGGGCAATGATATAAACAAAATCGAGAGAAATGCAGAAATTCTTTTCGATGCCTGCAGGGATCTTGGATTGATAAATAATACAGAAAAAACTAAATATGAGGTAATGAAACGTCAAATAATGCGCTAAAAATATAGAATAGCCGGTAAATCGTTCGAAACAAGTGGATAAATTCAAATATCTGGGAGCAATAATAAATTACAGATACAAAAAACGTTAAGGTAGAAGTTAAGTGTCGACTGAAATGAGGAAATGCTTGTTTTATGCAGTTCATAAACTCTTATCTTCTCGTCTTCTGTCCAGAAATCTAAAAACAAAGATTTAAAAGACTATTATCCTGCTGGTTGTATTATGTTGATGTGAAACATGGCCGCTTAGCCTACTCTTCGGGAAGAACATAATCTGAGAGTGTTCGAAAAAGGGGGTTTAGGAAAATATTTGGGCCTACGATAGATGAAAATGGGGACCTGAGAAAACTGCATAACGAGCTGTACTCTTCACCGGGTATAGGAAGGGTAATTAAATCACGCAGGATGAAATGGGCTGTACATGTTGCACGCATGGGGGAGGAAAGACCACTTGAAAGATCTAGACGCAGGTGGAATGAACAATATTAGGACTGATTTAAGGTAAATAGGATTTGAGAGGGATGGTTGGATGGAGTTAGTGCAGAATAGGGTTGAAAGGCGGGCTCAGGTAAGCGTGGCAATGAACCTCCAGGTTCCATCAAATAGATGATATTCCTTTACCTTGGTTAGGAATTGTTTATTGCCATTGAGGAAGTAAGTAAGTAAGAGGATCATTCAGATATAGGAGATGCTTCACACATACAGGATCAAATAGAGAATAGTGGTATTTTCTCATGATGATGATTAACAGCCTACAGGCGATTTGGAGAGGAGCAGTTCAGACAACAAAGGAGACTAACCTGCAGTTTCATGTGAAAATCAAGAGATCAAAGATGTTACTGTTATTATCCTCATCGTATTGAATTTCAACATCAGAATGCATGCCACTGTACGGAAAAGCCACTTCCTGAGGCTGTTGGTTATTACAATAAGACATAGTTCGCCGTCGACATCATAAACTAAATGGGATGAAATTGAGCCTAGCCCTATCTCCTTAACCATTACAGTTTTAATTTTTTACTAAAGAAACAACATTAAATATATGTCCCTTGGAGCAAAGCCCGTAATTAGATGTTTATAAGAATGCATCCTGTAATTCTCATACCTTAAAACACGTAATTCATTATCGTAACATATAGCTGACGGTCATCTTGTGTGGCTAAACAGGTTGACCAACACGACAAACCTCGAAGAAGATATAATATGGCACACTTTAGAAACGCGTGAATTCGGAATGACCTCTATACTAATACCACTGTTCATAACCTAATCTATCCTAACTGCCACTAAAATAGAATCTACCTGCCCCTACTTACCTTAATGCAAGGAAAGTTGGTATCCTGCTTCGCCCATAACCAGGATGGCGTGTTTTATGCGTAATAAAAACGAACTAATTGAAATGGGTAAAAATAGAAGATCTAGTTCTAAAAACTGCTAATTTCACCCCTTACTCAATTCCTTCAACAAAAGTAAGTACATTTAATCAAGTATTAAGATCCATAAATGAAAATTGAAATGGTTAAGGAGATCGTGCTCTCACCGAAGGAAATTTCGTTTCATTCAAGTACATGTCGATCACCAGTACATGTTTTAAACAATACCATTGACCTAGCTGCAGTCAATGCAAGGATTATTTTCAATTCTGTAACAGGAAATTCTACAAGTCGGAGAAGTTTTATTCTGAAACTCGATGAAGAACTACGTACACGGAATTCAGAAGTCCATTAAGCGGGAAAAGGAAGGAACAGAAATGGAAGGGTGGAAGAGGAAGAAGGGGTGAAGTTAATCGAAGACAGCAGCGCCAAATGTCGAAACAAGACAAATGCAGACTGTAATGTGGGTCATGCACGAAAAATGTTATAAAGAAAATAATTTTCATTCTATTTAGGCCTATTTACAATGTTAGTTGTTAGCTCCAATAGTGGTTTCTTAATCATTTGCAGTGATTTATTAACTTTGAAGATAGCATAAACTGACCCGAACGAGTAAAATATAATTTGTATTTAATGTCAATGAAATGTTTGCATAGGCATATTGTTATTAAGTGCCAGAATGGTACTTTATGAGATGTGTGATGGACGGAAAAGTCTGTCCAATCGTCCGTCTGTCCGTACGCGCGATAACTCAAACACGCTTTATCGAATTTTCATGAAACTTGGTATACCGATTTATAACTCCATGGGAAGAAGCCTATTGATTTTGGACCAAATCGGTTCATCGGTACCGGAGTACTGCCCAATTTAGCGTGTATAATATGGTAATATATTAGACTGAATTTATCAAATGCAAATCAGTTCTCATGACAACATATTGTTTTACAGTGTTCATATACGGCCTTGGAAGTTGCATTACAGTTAACTTTGACAAATAACACTACCCACATATTGATTCACATATGCTTATCAACTTAGACCTTTATTTTTTCGTAAGCCCTGATTAATGAATCGATCCGGAGCTTAACTCGGAAATCGATTAAAAGAACTCATTTTTTGCATATCATAATTGCAATTATAACTAATTAAACAAAAACATTCTGGCATTTTGTTACATCAGTTTAACTGTTTTTTTCATTAGCATAGATTATTGTAATTTCGTCATTATATAATGTTGAAAAGTGTCACAATACCTTATAATGTGTACAGTGAAATCATTACATTGTGTAGAATGATGACAGCCAGCAGCGGTCAAAATTACCGCAATGGCGGTTCCATTTCTACAGCAAGTTCCGGCGGTTCTAGTGTTAAGAGGAGTTAACCATCACTGGTCTTATTACCAGACAACGAAAATTTTCTACCCATAATAGGCTCAGTGGAAGTTGCCTTTGGACATTTACAAAGATTCTACAGTAAAGCATCGGTCATACAAATCCTGTTTTAACGACTACATTTCCTGTTAAAAAAATCCAGCTGTATCTTATCCATCAAGTAATTATGTAAATCAATTAAAGATTTTTCCAAAGAAACATGCTGAATATCCCTGACCCCAGGATCACATAAATGGATTCAAAAGCGCGAATTTCATATCTGCATGCATGAATCAACGAATAAAGATTCTGTCTAATGTGAGATTAAAATAACATACTGTATCTGTGACGCAACAACGATGGTGGTAAAGCTGGTGGTGAATTTGCAGTTCTCTGCGTCCCGTAACTTTGTAAACAAATAAATCCATCAGAGTGGGCTAAGGAAATCAAAGCGATCATAATTCCATGTATTACGTTGAAGAAATCGCGATACTTTTATTTCCAAGTTCTTACACAGTATGGTTCTTATCACAGTATAAGTATTAATACTTATACTATGGTTCTTATGACAAAAAAGCAAGGCCATCTGCAACAAATTACTGGATTGAAACGTATTGCCGAAAATTGTTGCTCCAATAGCACGAAAAATTAACGTTTTCTGCCATTTCTTCCACTCATAACTCGCAAACGAAAGGGAAATAAAATGAAAAACCCGGCTTCGAAGTGCATTGGGGTACCCTTCAGGCCATCTATGCTTAAAATTTCAGATCTCTGCGTTCAGTAGATTTCGCTGGGCATCGCACATAGACAGACAGACAAACACTTCCTGTTATTATTACAGATTTCTTAGTTATTGAGCTAGACTTTTTTAGTTTCTCAAAACTTTGCTTTTAGTGACGTAAGTACCTTTCTGCAATGACGCATTCAAATATTAGGCTATAATTATTCACTTCCGTTTGTGAATCTATCTGGAATATGGTCCTTTCAAATTTTATCGATATGTAATATTATTTATTCAGGAAGGACCTTTACATAAATCGCTATTTATTTATTTTTATTTATTTATTTATTTATTTAACCTGTCGGAGTTAAGGCCATAAGGCCTTCTCTACTACTCAGACAGGGAAAAACATGAACTACATAATGATGATGATGATGATGATAATAATAATAATAATAATAATAATGATAATAATAATAATAATAATAATAGTAATAATAATAATAAATGAAAACAATAAATGTTATTCCTTGAGTACAAGAAACGTACATTAAATACAAGGAAAAATTTCACACATTAAGTACTTGAGTAATCTATATTAATAAAAATGAATTTACAAAAGGGTTGTTGCCGCATCACTTGAGAATGGCTCGACCGATTTGGCTGATTTTTGTTTTGTTGTGATCGTAATTGTCTGGAGAAGGTCATTGGCAGAAGGTCATTGGAAGAAATGGCAGAAAGAAAATGTTTGGAAAATCCACGGGAAAAGTCGGAAATGTGATGAAATGAGGCAAAGTTAGACAAAGTTAGAGAGTTCTGCTGTCAATCGTTTACATAAAAAAAAAAGATTAAAAAATTGAAGTGTGGCATTCACAGTTTGAGAGTTCCACTTTCACATGTTTTCATAACAAAACAAACAAAAACAAAAGTGAGTCTTCCAACCAAACCAAATTGAAAGTGTGTTATCCATTCATTTTGAGAATGCAAGTCCGTGTAAACAAATGCACGTGATTTGAACCCCACCACACATCATGCTACAAGACAATATAGTGCGGTATTAGATTTTATTTTTATAACAGTAAAAGCTCATAAAATGTGACGAACATTTTTAAGATAACAATATCAACTTACTGCAAATGTTTCAATGTATTGCGAAACGTGGCATTCGTGACATAACCCTCCAGTTTTCGAGAATCATTGTTGTGAATAATGTAAACATACAAATTTCAGTGAACAGCGAAACGTGGTGTTTATAATTTATAACCCAGTCTGTGAGAAGCATTAAACATAATGACTGAAATTCAACCAGGCCCAAGTGGCATAATTAAATATAAGAGAGGTAAATCTTTGCGAAGTGGACAGAAGGAAATTATATTGAATGTGTTTAATGGGTTAAAAATATATATATCCAGCACTTGCAATTGAGGACGTTGTAAAATTGACACCGGTATATTTACCAGAAGTATCTGGAAAGTGCGTAGTGAATACAGAGACTCTGGTGTAGTGAAAACTCCCCCAAGAAAGGCTGAAAAGCTGCATAGTGTTTTAGATAACATTGATGACTTTGTGAAAAGTGCTATTCGAGCAAAAGTTCATCAATTCTTTTTTGATAGCATACCTCCAACTGTGGATAAACTTCTTTGTGCTGTCAATGAGGACTCCAACCTACCTAATTTTAAACAATTTATAAGTTATTGTTGGACATTGGAATGAAATATGTGAAAAGAACTGAGATTAATGTTATAGTAGATCGTGATGATATTGTACTTTGGAGAAGACTATATCTTAGAGCTGTACGGCAATACCGAGCAGAGGGTTGAAAGTTTTATTACTTAGGCGAGACATGGGTAAATGCAGGACACACCACCCCTAAAATTTGCCATGACACTGCTGTTGAATCAAAGGAAAAAGCTTTCAGGGCAGGATTAAGTCAAGGTTTAAAAATCCTATGGGTAAGGGGAAACGCCTAATAGTTACGCATATAGGTAGTGAAACAGGCTTCTTAGATGGGGGTTTGCTCATTTTTGAGTCAAAGAAAACAGGTGAGTACCACGAAGATATGAATGGAGAGGTATTCCGTAACTGGTTTGCTAATGTTTTGCCGAAACTTGAACCCAACAGGTTAATAGTTATGGACAATGCATCATACCACAGTGTGAAACTCTATCGGCGTCCAAATACTTCTTGGCGTAAACAAGATATTGTGGAATGCCTACAAGAAAAGAATGTAACATTTAATGATAAAAGTGTTAAGGCAGAGTTAGTGATCTTAGCACAGGAATTCGCGGACAAAGATGAAAATAAATATGTGGTTGATGATATGGCAAATAAAGCGGGCCATCAAGTACTGAGGTTGCCCCCTTATCATAGCAATTTAAATCCAATTGAACTGGTATGGAGTTTTATCAAAGGGTTTGTGGCCAGAAATAACAAAACTTTTAAATTATGCGATGTTCGGAAACGGTTTGACAGAGAGAGCAGTATTGATGGTGACGCCAGAAATGTGGCAAAAGGAAATCAAGCATGTAGTGGCTATATCTAGCGTTTTCTGAAGAAATAGTTTAAGTGTGATAAGTCGTTCTTCCTCATTTCAAGTTCTATGTAGGCCTACAAATAGAAAGTCCTTCATAAGTTAATTTCAAATTACAAAATAAAAACCCGGGCGACGCCGGGCCTTTTAAGCTAGTATATAATACAAATTACTAAAATAAAGGAATGAAAAAAGGTGAAAGACTAAACAAGTACATTCTTTGTTATTAAAAGTAATAAAAATTGTAAAAACATTACAAATTAGCATCAATTCCTAAATGTTATTGTGTACTAGATTTATTAAATGACGCTTGAACTGTGAAGTCGTTTGGCAGCTCCTAAGATACCTAGGCAATGAATTGAAGGGGCTAGTTCCATAAGAGCGTAAGGCACATCTTGAATTTTGAGCTTTTAACATTTATGCCTTCTCCTCATATCTCTTAAATACTCAGTGAACAATTTATACTTGTGCCTTAAACCTCTGCTCAGTCATAAGAAAAGACCTGTGCTTGTGAGTGGTAGCATTGTTTAAAAAAATTAAGATTTCTCAAAACTATGCTCTTGTGCCTTACGCCCTTATGGAACTAGCCCCTTCAATTCCAGTGACAAATAGCTGTTGTTGTAAACTAATTCGAATAATGTGAAGTTCTGTGAAGAGGCATAGATAGAAAGGGGTTAAGCTGAGAGCGTGTACCCAATTATTGCGGATTTATAAAATTAATTTAATATGTGTTGATGGTATTACAAAATTACACATAATTTAAGAATGTAGTATTATAAAGCACAATAATTAAAGAACAAGATGGATGGCAGCGTTAGTGGCAAAAAATGATAATTGAATGTCACAAAGTGGTAACCGTGAACTCATGTCAAATAAAGCCATACATCACAAATATATAATACCTGTAAAGTCCTCTTTGGAAAGGAAAATTACATCTGCAGCAATCTTCACCACCAAAGCAGCCATTCAATAGAAACGGAATGTGTGGAAGATGTTCAGGAAGGACTTTCTGAATGGAGTTTGCAATTGCTGTTGTAGAAGTTGTTCCCAATTAAAGGGCCAGCTTTAGGGTCAGGGTCTGAATACAGTACAGAACAGAAAATAAGATTGAATCACCAGAGGAACGTTTCCATTCAACTGCTCTGTACTGCATGTGTTACAAAGCTGGGAGTGTTGCGATGTTTAAAACGTGCTTCTCACGTCTTCTATGGCTAAATGTGACCTTAAGTTACCAACTGAACTCTATAAGCGATGTATTGCTCGTTACAACAATAAAGGCATATACTATACTATACTATAGAATTAAAAAAAGCCAAGTTTACAAAAGAGTTTGGATTGCGTTGGAGGCTCCGTTAGAACCAGTTGTCTGGTTAGGAATTTTCACCGGATTTTTAGAGTTTCTTTTTTAAGTGAAACTTCTTTAGGCGCGCTAGGAGTAAATCGAGACCTAATCCAAAGTTGCGTTACGAACAAAATCGTCACGAAAGTAGCAGGGCTGTGACGGATTGCAGAGAAAACAACTAAATGAAATTTAAAAAAATTAAAAATCCAGAAATCCAAAATGAAAAATAAAAAATTCAAAAATAAAAATTTCTTAAATCCAAAATTTAAAACATCCAAAATTCCAATATTTAAAAATTCAAAGATCCAAAATTTAAAAAAAAAAATCCAAAAATTTAAAAGGTCCATAAACCCAAAATTAAAAAGCCCAACAATCCAAAATGGAAAAATCCATTAATCCAAAATTGAAAAAATTAAAAAATTAAAAAATTCAAGTTTCACTTCTGTCGCGTGGCGTTCTACGCACCCGATTTTTTATTTCCGATTTATAAGTTACGACTTTATCCCTTACCATTCATTTACTTAGGGAAAGGCAATTGAAGACCACCTCAAATAAGGTATATCTAATATATAAAATCGAAAGTGTGTATGTATGTTTGTTCCTTATACAAATCTACATTTCTTTACCAATTTACACGAAATTTTGCACACATACCCAGTTAAGCCCGGGAAGTAACGCGGTCAACATTAAAATTGAAAAAAATCCGTCCTTCCCTTGAAAATTATATAATTTCTGAGAATATTATACTGAAAATAATGAAATGCTGTTCAGTTCACATGACAACATAGGGCTTTGGCAACTATATAATGATGGACTTTAACGAATTATGATTCCATCGATGTAATATATTGGCGAAAATAATTACTGAAAAATGAATTCCACGAAAATTAAGCACAGTGTGATGCAGTCACATAACTTTCTCTACCCTCGACATAATAAATATTTTCTCACTTCACATTTTGATGTAGAATAAGAGGTCGTATGGCAGGGACAACTTAAGTGTGTGAGTACGCTATATCAGAAGTAGGTAAATAATCCTTTCCGCTTATACGTTATCCATAGCTGTAGGCTTTGTATTAGTTGAGAAATAGGGATGTTTATCATAGGCGCTAAGCATGGGAAGGAACATTTTGAGTCCTATGCTCGCAGTATATTATGTCCCGGGTTTTAGGGGAGGAAAGTATGAAAGTGATACTGCATTTCTCTTTTATTTCAGCCCCGAAACGGTTGTAACATGAGAATGAGAAATAAAATATTCCGTCAAGCCAATAAAATCTTATGAAATTTATATTTCTTCTTATTTGAACCCCTACCAGGCTTGGTGTGTAGAAGCGATGGGATGCAAAATTCTACGTCCTCTATGAGCCATAAAAAGCTATATCAAGCGTTTTCTGATGGAATAGTTTGAGTGTGATAAATCTTTTTCTTCATTTAAAGTTCTACATACATATTATATAAGGACCTAGAGTTTCAAATCGAAAGTCCTCCATTAGTTAATTTCAAATTAAAAAATACAAAGCCCGGGCGATGCCGGGCCTTTTCAGCTAATAATTGATATAAAGTACACAAGAACTTATGATCTTGAAGCTTCTTTCTTGCATTAAGATGATAGTTGCGATAGTAGCTGATAAATAATGCACATTGAAGACAAGATCCCTAGATGGAAAATATGATTCAATAACTGTATTTCAAACGGAGGACCAATCCTAGCTTAACACAATGTATAATTGTAGAAATTGTGTTTAGTCCAACACAATAGAAATTAGAATGTTTAAATATTTAAGATGCTATCTTTCATTAAATATTCAGCTGTTTAGCCAAGCACTTGTAGAACGTAAACTCGCTTCGCTCATTGGGGGCTGCGCCCCCAAACCTCTGCTGAGGTTCTCAGGAAAGGTTTTTTAAAAGATCTATGAGAGATAGAGTGCGTGTATTTATTCTGCTGTATTGGCTATTACCTTTTTGGCCACAATAAACATGAAAAATAAGTGTGGGAAGACTTTAGGTTTTTTTCGGAATTTTCCCGTCGGTTACAAGCTAATAGGTATCAGTTTGCCAAGTCTAAGTTTTCTAGATCAACTGGAAGTGTACGTACATTTATGGTGTATGTTATGGAGTAAATTTCAACTGAAATGGACATGATACAAGATGAAATAGCGACTAAGTTTCATGGTATGTAAATATTCAATTTGGCTTTTGCCTTTACGACCACGGAAATCATAAAAAGATACAAGTTAAATTGGTTGTAATATGTTGTAAAGAATGCGGGACTTCATCTCCGAGATATTATTAAAGAACATAAATTATGAATTTCCTTTAACAGATAGGAGAAAATGTTGTTAGTTCTGGACAAAAATATGTTAATTGGATTTAATTATGATGAACCTGAGACTTCAGAATGAGAGTTCAAGAGGTTACTATCTCGACTACCCCGTTAGGTTTACGGAAATAATTATTCTTAAACTTTCAGAGCCATACATGAACATTGTTTGATAATACCGTTGTCATGGAAACCAAGCCCTTTTTAGGAAGTTTTTAGGGCTAAAAATTAAAAAAAAAAACTTTTGGAATTATCCTGTGGTTTACAGCCTAAAAGCTATATGTGTACCAAATTTCAAGTTTCTAGCTCATCTGGAAGTGGGCAAACATTAATGTCGGTGAGCGGAGCTGAGCCCTTTTTCGAAAGTTTTTAGGGCTAAAAATTAAAAAAATAAACTTTTTGGAGTTTTCCTGTAGTTTACAGCCTAAAAGCTATATGTGTACCAAATTTCAAGTCTCTAGCTTTTCTGGAAGTGGACAAACATTAATGTCAGTGTGCCGAACCGAACCCTTTTTCGGGAGTGTTTAGGGCTAAACATTTAAAACAATTAACTTTTTGGAATTTTCCTATGGTTTACAGCCTAAAATCTATATGTGTACCAAATTTCAAGTTTCTAACTCATCTGGAAGTGGGCAAACATTAATGTCGGTGAGCGGAGCTGAGCCCTTTATCGGATGTTTTTAGGGCTAAAAATTGGAAAAAATATTTTTTTTTGTAATTTTCCTGTGGTTTACGGCCTAAAAGCTATAAGTGTACCAAATTTCAAGTTTATAGCTTATCTGGAAGTGGACAAACATTAATGTCAGTTTGCCGAACCGAGCCCTTTATCGGGAGTGTTTAGGGCTAAAAATTAAAAAAAAACTAACTTTATGGAATTTTCCTGTAGTTTACAGCCTAAAAGCTATATGTGTACCAAATGTCAAGTTTCTTGGTCATCTGGATGTGGGCAAACATTAATGTCGGTGAGCCGAGCCGAGCCCTTTTTCGGGAGGTTTTTAGAGCTAAAAATTAAAAAAATAAACTTTTTGGAATTTTCCTGTGGTTTGTAACCTATAAGCTATATCTGTACAAAATTTCAAGTTTCTAGCTCATCAGGAAGTGGGCAAACATTTTTGTCGGTGAGCCGAGCCGAGCACTTTTTCGGGATGTTTTTAGGGCTAAAATTTTTAAAAATTCACTTTTTGGAATTTTTCTGTGGTTTGCTGCCTAAAAGCTATATGTGTACCAAATTTCACGTTTCTACCTCATCTGGAAGTGGGCAAACATTAATATCGGTGTGCCGAGCCAAACCCTTTCTCGGGGGGTTTTTAGGGCTAAAACTTAAAAAAATAAACTTTTTGGAATTTTACTGTGGTTTACAGCTTAAAAGCTATACGTGTACCAAATTTCAAGTTTCTAGCTCATCTGGAAGTGGGCAAACATTAATGTCAGTGAGTGAGTGAGTCAGCCATGTGGCTTTATATTATAGAGATGACACTAAAGGTTTCCAAACCTTGTAAAATCGATGATGAGTTGAATAAACTTGATTCTTGAAGGTTATACGGAATTATGATTAATTCCATTAGAATAGAACAAATTATGTCCTTAAAGAACAAACTGATAGAAGAAGGAATGAATAACAACGTGTAAGAAGGATTCCTATTAGTCTAGAACATATATGGGCAACGCCCGGCCCGCGGGCCGGATGTGGCCCGCCCCGATTTTTGATCCGGCTCGCGGAATTTATAAAATCGCGCTCGAAAAACTAAATATTTTTGATTCTCGCTAACTAGAGAGTGAGAGGGGGGAAACAAATGCCTGAACTACGAGGGTGCTCCTTCCGGTCAGCGCTAGAAAAATGCTGCAATAGGCTTAAATCAAAATATCGAACCAGACTTACAGTTGAAAATTTGTAAAACACTCTGCTCTTGTGTATTAGCGGATTGATGTCAACATTGATTATCTTGTTTCTCAAGTTTAAGCTCAAGCTTGTCATTAATTTCTGCTGATTGTAAGTAAATGCATAATCAGTTCGATATTGTTCTCATTCATGTAACTTTACCACTATACTTTATAAATATAAAAAACCGTATCATGATTATTTTTTCACAACTACCTATTATCTACGGCCCGCGACTTCATAAATATCGTAAAGTTTAGCCCACATCTTTCCAAAGGTTGCCCATACCTGGTCTAGAATAACAAAGAATTTATCGAAATAAAAACTTATCATTCAGAAATGACTTTAAAGGAAATACCTTCGTGAATTATAAGAGAATTATAAATTAAATATAATTTTGATAATCAGATCTTAGGTATTGATTATAAAAAATAAATAATAAAGTAACTAAATGAATCCAGTTGAATAGAATAAATTATAGAACACATTTTAGTCATTTGTTAAAAATAAAAGAAAGCAAAAAGACAATAAACAATTACAAAGCCAGCCAAGGACTAAAACCAAATCATTACCAGCTATGAAATGAAGAACAAATCATAGAATTAGAAGTATGAAATATAAACAGAATTGACATCAAAAATAAAGTTTCAACATAACTGAACAATTAATGTGGTTTCATGGACCTTATAAACCCATCCATATGTAAGAGAGTATAGAACAAAATTGACATATCTCGACTTTGATTAATAAAACAGAAAAGATCCTATTAAATATGCAATTATAGACACCACTCGTAAAATGCATTTATTTCTCACCCTAGCAATCTTTTGACAGTAGCCATAATCCACTCCAAAATTACAAATTCTTGTAAGACTTGTGGGACACATTTCACTTTCATAAGAGGGACTGGTTACTATAAATCAACGACTGTGTTTCTAAGAATAAGCAGGTGATCTGAAGTTTTTGTCCGATTCCTCATACACTGTGATAATGGAAAGAAAGTGTAACCTTGAATGTGCTTTAGATGTTAAATTCTGCAGCTACCATACCTGCTAAGTCGATAGAGAATTGCTTACTCTAAAGAAGGAAGAATTTATTAAGACTGTTCAGGAGATTTACGAGAAGAACTGGTGCAGCAACATGACGGATTTAGTGCAAGTTTTCTGCGGACTGTCAAAATATATTGTTTCTACATATCATGCTGAAAATAGCAATGTAGAAGCAGACTGTCGATTTTCAACCAATTGTATTTTTATTGTTAATTTATTAACTTGCTTTGTGTTGATTGCAATTCTCACTAGACAGCGCTGACCGAAGCCATGTAAATTCAATTAATACGTAACTTTACGATAGTAATGTTTGTATTGGCGAGCCGGCGAAGATCTAGAAAAATTCAACATCATTAAGTGTTACTTACAGACAATTAGGAATGAACCACTTACATACCTTCGCAAAGATAGGTTCAAACGTTGAAATAAATTAGTTCAGATAATATTTGCTTCAGGTTTGTTGTGGGTTTTTGTGTTTGCCAAGGCGAAGAAAGTCAGCTTATTTGTGTGTGTGTGTGTGTGTGCAAATGTTACATAATTACATAATCAATTTGCAAATGTTATGTGACACCGACAGAAAGAATAAAGACATTAGACTTTCACACTCTGTGAAGAATACATTCAAATTATTATAACTCTTTGTTTTTAGGTTTGTGCGAATTCTTTGTGTGTTTTTAATAGTAAGTATGATATGACAAACTTCAAACTTCATTAAAGTAGGGAATTTCAAAGTTAAAGTCCCCAGGATCATAAGATTTTACTAGCAGTTTATTATGTATTTACTGCATGAACCTTTCAACAGTTTCCTGTAACACTGGCATATCCCTGCTTAAAGCCATTATGTAAAAGGTATAGGCCTACGCAGAGATTCATACAGGGTTTGGCTTAACAAGGGCCCCTGGTATTTTCACAAGTACACTTCATCATGGAGGTAACGTGGGCTGTGCTTGGAATAATTCTCATCCTGGCTGCAGTCAATTCTGACGTTCTCACAACAGAACAACGCCATATTGTTCTTTGTTTGAAGAATATCATAACCAACAACTTCAAACCGGACAAACCCGTCTACATTACATTCCCTACGTTAAGTGAAGAATACGCTCCGAAGTTGGTTAGGCGTCAACTAGCATTTAAGCCCGCGAAGCGAAACTATCAACGCGTCATCGATACCTTGGCAGAAACTCTCAACGATGACATGAAATGGCAGGTTATCTTATTACAAACTAACTACAGTGGTCCAGCCGTGCATTCGGACCACAGACTGCCACTGTCGTATCCAGATGCAGAGCAGTGTGTTTTATTTCTCTGGAGCATAAAGCACGATGAATATATTTATGTTACTTATATTGATCAGCTAAGAATGCTATTAGGGGTGGCATCCCCACTCGACAATCGCTATGTGACAGTTTTACTGACCGTTAATGTCATCACTAGGGGGATGTTTTTAGACCTCAATTCATATCAACAACGGTTCGAATGCAGAAGAAATAGCATATTTCTGGTGCCTGAAAGAAAAAGAAGGAACACAGAAGCACGGATTGATGTTTATGCTTGGTTCCCATACAGGTTTCCAGAGATGTGTAACCAGTCGAATCATCCAGTTGTTGTAGACTCTTGGATAGAAGATGATGTGGGAAGATTTCGAAACAATGTACCATTGTTCAATAATAAAGTGCCTAAAGACTTCGGTGGATGTCCAATTACAGTTCAGCTAATCAAGGCGTTTGAGACAACACTAACGAAGATTGAAACCCACATTTTAAAGGAGATACTCAGTTTGCTGAATGTTACAGTTGTTAATCGCGTATTTTACTACAATAATTCTACACTGGGCAGTGCCGATATTACATATGGTTCTTTGCAACTCGATTATAAAACGAAACAGACATACATTCGCCATTCCCACCCGACAGCACATATACAGACCAAGTTAAGGTGGTTTGTTCCTTGTCCGAAGTCGAATCCAAGACATGGTAAGTTTTATGAGGTCTTCACTCTGCCGGTTTGGGTCATCATGAGCCTAACATTTGTCTTAGCTGGGTTGACTGACTGGTGTATCCATTGGATAGATATGCACATTGGATCTGGATTATTCTCACATGATATGTCATCAGGGTTCTGCAAACTGTGGGCCGCCTTTCTGTCCGTCGGGATCACTAAAGTGTCAAGTAGTGTACGGTTTAGAGTGTTTTTCTTGTCTTGGTTAATGTACTCAATTGCAGTGAACACTGTTTTCCAGGCGTTCTTCACATCTTACTTGATAGACCCTGGGAAAACTCTTGAGGTTAATACACTTGAAGAGTTCAGATGGAGTGGATTTGAAAAGTACGCAGAACTTGGTTCTCTTTCATTGTGGTGCGACAATGAAGTTTTTTCTGAATACTGTGACAAACTATTAACTGAGAAAAATACGTTAAGCGAAGAGATAACTCTGAAAATATGTTCCAAATATAAAATAGATGAGACTCAGGCAAATTTTCTTGTTTTGGCTGTATATCAGAATATGAGTATACTTGCTACTGACTTACAGGCTGGAATGTTTCAAGCCTTGCTCTTGCCGGGATATAAACTGTGTTCCGTGAGAGATCTAACGATACCTACTACAATAATAGTGTATTTGCCTCCATCTAGCTTGTACTTCAAGCCTTTTCATGACGTGGTACGTCGGTTGCGGGACACCGGGCTACTAGAGGCAATAAAAAACAATTACTTTCTCCTTGTAAGAGGGAGAAGTAGTTCAGATATCATGAAAGCTTTAATTTATGAAGGCCCTTCTCCTGAAAGCATCTATTTTGTTTTCAGATTGTCTCATCTCAAGTTTTCGTTCTACTTACTGCTTATGGGATATATAATAGGTGTAGTGGTATTTCTGGGAGAGGTGTGTTTGAAATTTGCAGGAGAAAAGTGGTGCTGTTTCTAACACCAATTTGGCAAATTCTATACACCTCCATTAATATTATTTAAAAACACACTAGAAGCCTAATTTTAGGCATATGTCAAGCCAAGAAGAAAGTCTCGGCCCTATTTCATAAAACTCTACAAGTGTGACAAATACGACAATTATGTCAAGTCTGAAAAATTTGTTAATATGTCATGACAATTTTATTTTTCATAAATATTAAAATTGTTCCTTACATTACAAGCAAATTAATGTAAATTGTGTGACTAAAAGAACCCTTTTCATAAATGCGACAATTTTAAGTCAAATCTGAAGATTACTTCAGTACACTGCAGATGGCTCTCATATACGCATACGATAATCGATCTTAACGTCAAATGTGATACCTAATCAATCGATTATCACTATCGAAAATAATTCAATTATATTTCTCTTTGAATACGAAGGCACTGTAATTGAAAGTTAGGTTAATCCGTTGCCTAAAAACGCTGCGTGGTCTCATGTCTATTTCTTCATCACTTTCACTACTACTAGTGTTCATTATTAACAAGACAATTTAGCAAGTTTATTAACAAGAAGTAAAAATCACAAAAAAATCACATAACCTACTGACTTGGCCTACATATGAAAGATTGCCTTTCACTTCTGTAATGACAAATCTAAATTCGTTTGTAAGTTTGTAAATATATCAACAGAAATTAATGTTTTATAAAAGGTAGGTATCCTAAGATTTGACATATTTGTCAGACTTTTACCTGTAAACTCAAAAGATTTGGGCAACAGCAATATGTAAAATTGTCATACAAATCTACAAAATTGTCATGACATTTATGTAAAGTTGTCAGCTTTTATGAAAAACACAACTGTCAAAATGTAAACCTATAAAACAATTTACTGACATGCCACCTTTAAAATTGTAACTTTTACAAAATAAGGCCCTGGTCTGTCTACTCAATGCCGGACATTTCTGTACAGAATATAGGCTAAGCATTACGATGAAGATATTTATTCTTCTACTAAGTACAGAGATGCTGTTCCATGAAGGAGGAGCGATGAAAATAAAATATTGAAGTGGGTTATTTGCTTTTTAAACGTGTGTAATTATTTTGCTGTTTTGTCACATTGCTTTAGCTTTAAGATCAGACTTGGTTGTTAAACAAGGGGTATTACTCTGTTAATGACATTTTTATATCTGGAGTGCATTATCTGACCTTTTAAATGTACTCTTTTATATCATTCGACAATGCCTTGTACTTGATTATTCTGGCTGTAATTACATTATTATTATTATTATTATTATTATTATTATTATGTATATTTCTTTATCACTTTCACTACTACGAGTGTTCATTATTAACAGGAAAATTTAGAAAGTTTATTAACAAGAATGTTTAATCACAAAAAAAAAACAGTTTGCCAAGTTATGCCACACATTTACATCACCTACTCTGTTGGCCTACATATGAAAAGATTGACTGTCACTTCTGTAATGACAGTTCTACATTTTTTGTAAATTTGTAAATTTGTCAACAACAATTAATGTTTTATAAATGGTAGGTATCCTAAGATTTGACACATTTGTCAGACTTTTATCTGTAAACTCGATTCATGGATGGTTGATTCATAGTATGCCGTGATCTCGCAGCTGTTAGTTTTGTTTTTATACAACAAAGCACGAAAGTGATTATTATTTGTATAATCCGTTACACTATTCATGGAATAGTCTAAATAAATCCAACTCGAGTTGACGAGTTACATCAGATAAATCTATGGATAAACTCGTCAACTCTCGTGGGATTACCTATGATATTTTTTGCATATTTTATATTAAATACTAAATAATTATTATTTTATCACTTGAGCCGTGTAGTTATTCTCATATTTGTACTTTTTCATCATATTAATTCGTCTTAGCTTTAAGATTAGATTGACATAACACCAAAACACTTGAAAACTAACTCTGGAACAGTCCCTCAGGATCAACTTTTTTATTGACTAGGTATTAATATGTGTTTAATGATGTTTATTCTTGTGTGTTTCTTTACATACTTGGGTATTAGCTTATATTATATCATATTTGTGGTATCATAAATAAATAAAATCATTAAGTGTTACTGAACTTAATGCTCATGTATAATATATGTCAGGACATAAAAAGCTGAGGTCATTGCAGGTGCTTGGCTGAGTGAGTCCCACTCTAGTGTGTTCAGGATGTTTTTTCCTCTATTAAGATGTGCATCCTTACTTTTTATTGACTAATATTGATTGAGCTTGTATTTTTTCTTGATTTGTTATTATGTGAATCTTTTTTGTGTGTTTTTGTATAATTGCATTTATGTAGTATATTGTAAGTGTGGTGGTTTAATAAATAAGATAATGATTATTTAACTTAATTTTCCTGTATAATGTATAATTAAGTACCGGTAAATATAAGGCACTTGAGAAAGCTGACGTAACTACAGGTGCTTGGCTGACTAAAAGCTAAAAAACAGAGTCCATTACATCTCCCTTTGAAACATTACTCTTGAGTGAGACAGAAGATTCTTATATCAAAAGGCTGTTGATGGTCCATATCAGGATGTCATCTTCCTTTATGAACGTATTAATATTAAGGCCTTTAAGGGGAGACATACAGCTTTCGGTGAAATTCTTTGGTGAGAAATGTGTTAGTTTCTTTATTTTCTCTCAGCAATGAATTGCTCTACAATCTTGCAATCTGACATACTTTTATTGACTACTTATAAAATTGCATACTATTTTCAAAATTAATCAAACTGTTACAGTTACTTGTAGTTTCATGCACTGAAATGCCGTTTTGATGGTAATTTCCACAAATGGCAATATTTTTTAGTAATTTTTTTTTATCTACATCATATGAACAACATTGTCTACAATCTTTGGAATATCTACAGTAAATGTACTTTTAAAAAATCAATTTTAAAAACTTTCTTCTTCATTAAAAAATATATATATATACATTTTAAAAATAAACTGTTAATGATAATGAATTATTGTAGATAGTGTTATTTACATGATATTAAAAAATACACAGAAAAATAGTCACTCAGAAATATTGATATTTCTGGAAGTTATCAAGGATAAGGCATTTCAGTGCATGAAACATGGATGCCATTTTGTAACGAAAATTTTGATAAATTTTGAAAATAATATACAATTGTAGAAGTAGTCAATAAAGAGTATGTCAAATTGCAAGATTGTAGAGCAGTTCATTGCTGAAGAAAAAAAATAATGAAATTCATCTATAACTCACCTTTGAATTTCACCCCTTAAATGTTCTCGTCTCGGGGGGGAGGGATGTAGAAGAAACCTGGCTTTATACAGTACACAACCAGTTAATGAGTCAAAGTTTAGAGGGGGATTTTTTATTGACAGCTGTCTGTAAATGTAGGTGACCAAACTGATCCATGATATGATAAGAATTAGATTTTAAAGCTACTAAAGTACATGAAATAAATTTCATAAGGTACCTGAACACTATTTTAACAACACAATAAAACATTAAAGTTGTACAATAGGTTCTTTATGTATAGGCCTAGACGAAACAAATTACGGACTAAGCTGTTATTGTAAATTTATATGCAAATATAAAGACTAGCATACATTTTGAATGTTATTGGCAAAAATCCCGAGGACATCTAAGTTATATATGAGGGTATAAGGTGGACAAGAAATTCTTATACAAAAATAACTTTCCCTCATTGGACGAAAATGAAGTTGATCAATAATTACTTTCAGATGTGTAAAATTTTTAATAAATTATATAAAAAGAATAATTGGCGCGGAACGGGACAACTCCCAATGTTTGCAAAGGAAGAAGAGGAAGAATAAGAAGAATTGAATATTTTTAAAAGTTAATTCAAGATATATTTTTAAAAACCACTTAAGTATGCTTTTTGAAACCCTACAAAATAAGATATATTACACTTAATTTTTAAGTGTTGTACAAGAAGGAAAAATGTCAAATTATTGCGTGCAGTGATGTTTAAGTTAAGCATACCGGAAAAAGTTTTAGTTTAACGTCGGCGAGATAGGCTGGTCCGACTCTCCTTAAAGAAAGACTCGACCAACTTTGGAATTGTTGCCCTAGTCCAACGACCTTCCACTGATTGATCTTACATTTCTTTGAAATGTTTTATCAAGTACAATGTATTCTAAATTTAAACATTTAATTATATCGAACAAAAACAAGTCGTATCTTGCCTGTTTGAGATTAGGCTCGTGAGAGGACCAATGATAGGGATTGGACGATAATATCCGTGAGAGGATAAATGTAGGATAGATTAATAGGGTAGCTTCATGTAACATGAAACAATGTACATGTGAGAAGTATAAGATTTCGGAGGACCATTTAGAGCAAGAAGGGACTATATCACGAGGTCACTGGGTACAGAGATCACAGGAAACATATTGGTTAAACAATCTAGAATGTAATGAAATACTTGCACTTTATTAATACTTGTAACCACTCGAAGAAATAATAGGTGAACACTGAATAATAATTGAATAAACACGTTGAAACAATGAATTGGAATTTGGCGCGAACCAGATTGCACCACTAGAAGTAATTTAGTAAATTTTGTAATTTACTAATGAATTATATATCAATTTAACGGTAATAAAAATTGCTGTAGAATGTATGTATTTTAAGTTATTAACACTTGATTGTTCACGTTTTATAGCTTCTTGGTGAGTGATGACGTCACACGCTATGTACTTAACTTGGAACCAATAAGTGAATCTAATGAACTTATAATACGGCGAATAAGTAAATTATGTATAAGTAATTTACTTGAAATTAATAAAACTTATGAGGAAGTTTTATTCCAATGATTTCTAGTAAAAATACAAAGCGCGCGAAGAGGCCTTTGTTACTAGAACCGGAGCAGTGTCAGACCGTGACTTGATCGTGTAACTGCAGGCTTAATACTGATGAGGCTTCCTGACGCTCTTTGAGGCGTCTTTAAAGAGGGAATACCCGACACAAAGAACTCGTGATCAGGATATGATGAAATATACGCCTACTCAACTTAATGGTTGGCGCAAGAACACCTGGCGGATGATTTGAATTAAAACTATTTACTGCACATAATAAATATGCTGGAAAAAACACTTAGCTTGCGTGAACATACTCCGCGCCATTGACTATTAACGTCAATAAAAACATAACAGGAAAGCAAGCTATAATAGAGAGACGCTTGTATGTACACAAAACAAGCACTGATTCTAATTGGATGTATACATGTGATATGTATTGGAAAATTACTTCTTACATATATTGCAAGAATATGATATTGAATAGAAAGCACTGATTTCACTATTTACGTATAAGCACACGACACACAATATACATCATAGGAGATACGTAGACATGTGAGTTCAAGTGAAGCTGAAGACGTCTTGAAGGTAGCCAAGTGTGACCCAAGACGAGCAGCGACACAAAGAAAAGCTTCAACAGATAAATAGGATTGAACATTGCTATCGGAGTATGCATTGGAATAAGGAAAAGATACATGATAATTATGAAAGAATGTAGGCAATTATCAAGAACATGGTGATAGAGAATTCCAATGAATGATAACGATAATTCATAAGTAACCATAGAATGTAGAAAATGGAAATGTAGTAGAACTTCAAAGATAAGTATGACAATTATTATGATCAGTCATACAGTATGCTCAAAGCACATAAAACCCATGTAGTAATTAGTGGCTCGCCTAGTAATCTAATGTATGAGGATTAGGAGTCAGACATCATACGTCAAGATCAAAAACTATATAAACCATGTAGTAGTTGTGGCTAGGATTGCGATCCTATGACCGAGGACTAATGTAGATAAGGGAAACCAAAACACCAATAATACAAGCACAAGGGAGAAATGGGACGTGTTGCTTATTGAATGTTGTTGGCATATAAGGTAATTCAACTACGCAGCAAAAGGAAAGTGTTACAAAGGAGTAACTCACCTATGCAGCAAAAGGAAAATGCTATAAATGAGTAAATGCACAACAGACAAGGAGCTTATCATCGACAAAGCATTTGATCCCCTTGAACTGAATGTCAACATGAAGAAATTCAAGCTAGCGTAGGTCAAAACTCTTGAACTGAAAACCAGAGAGAGGTCTTTCAAATAGCAAGATTGATAGAAAGAAAAAATACATGTAACACATCTCGCAAGAGTACGATTTGTTACAGAGATAGATGAGAAATGGACTTCAAGTGGAGAATCTTGAATATAAGATCATAGAAAGTGTTATATGCTACTCGTCTTGGGGTAGAGGACACACTTTGACTATGGGCCGCTTATATTCGCCACTGGAAGTGCGCACAGTAATCACTCGAACCAAGCCGTCTTCTCCCGGATGAGTAGCGGTGATCACGCCTAACTTCCATTGAAGAGGAGGAATGTTGTCTTCCTTCAAGATGACGACAGTACCAACTTGAATGTTGTCACTGGAACAGGTCCATTTCTGCCTTTGTTGTAGTGAGTGAAGATATTCGGATGACCAGCGTTTCCATATGTGTTGCAAATGATTTTGTAACAGCTGCCATTTTTCTAAGTACCTCTTATCTTCCGTAGGAGGATGTGAAGGTAGAGATATGAGAGGTTCTCCAATTAAGAAGTGACCAGGAGAAAGGTATGACAAGTCAGCTGGATCATCATTTAGACGAACAAGTGGTCTAGAATTCAAGCAAGCTTCGATTTGAGATAGAAGCGTAGAAAGCTGTTCATATGTGAGAATTTGAGCTCCCATAACTCGCCTGAGATGAAACTTCATAGATTTCACTGCTGCTTCATGCAGACCACCGAAATGGGGAGAATTTGGAGGAATGAACGACCAGCAATAATCGTGGTTTGCAGTGAAATTTTGAATTGTAGTTTGAAAGTCTCTTGACTGCAATAGCAATCTGAGCTCCCTTAACTTGTTGTTTGCTCCAACAAAGTTAGTGCCATTGTCACTGAAGATTTCTTTACAGAGTCCTCGACGTGCTGTAAATCTTCGTAGGGCTGCTATGAAGGCATCTGATGTTAGATCAGAAACTAATTCAATGTGAATGGCCTTTGTTACCAAGCAGACAAAGATAGCGATGTAAGCTTTTACAGTAGTTTTACTGCGTGGAGCCCCATATCTTATGTTGAAGGGTCCAGCGTAATCGACTGCGGTGCGGAGAAAAGGTCTAGCAGGAGTTATTCTATAGCTAGGAAGATTTCCCATTAACTGTTGAGAACTTTCTGCTTTTAGCTTGTAACACGTGAGACATCTATGCAAAATAGATTTTACTACTCTGCGAATACTAGGTATCCAGTAGGCTTGTCGTAATGAAGCTATAAGCAGCTGATGCGAAGCATGTAATAGCTTGCGATGCTCATATTCTACAATCAGAACTGTTAAATGATGTCTTGATGGCAATATAACCTGATGTCTTGCATCATGTGTAAGATCTGATTTCTCCAACCGTCCACCCACTCTTATAACGTTGTTCTGATCTAGGAATGGAACTAATGCATGGATAGAGCTTTTCACTGAAACTTGTTTGTTGTTGCTAAGATCTTTCAGCTCTTGAGAGAAAGCTTCTTTCTGAGCAATTTTAACACAAACTTGTAGAGCCTTTTGTAATTCTTCTGCTGCGAGAGGTCCATGATATTTGTTTTCATGACGGCAGGCAGAAATAAATCTATACATATAACAAGTAACTCTCTGCAGGCGCTTGAGATTAGAGAATCTTGTAATAAAACTATCTTCTACTACAGTAGCTGCCATGCAGATGGAAGTAAGTTGCTCTGAGGAATCTGGAGGGCTTAATTGTTTTGGCTGTTCCGGCCATAATGTTGTGTTATGAGCCAACCACTTAGGACCGTGCCACCACAAATCAATATCAGACAATTGTTCAGAATATACACCTCTTGAAACGAGATCAGCTGGGTTGTTTTCTGTAGAAACATGTCGCCAGGCTGCTGTTTCAGAAAGTTCTTGTATTTGTGACACACGGTTGGACACAAATGTTTTCCACTTTCGTGAATCTGATTTTATCCACGACAGAACAATAACTGAGTCTGACCATAGATAATTTTGTGAGGTTTGAATGTTAAGGTCATTCAACACCTTGTTGTACAGTTTAGATAACAGCAATGCTCCACAAAGTTCAAGACGTGGAATGGTTTGCCTTTTAAGAGGGGCAACCTTAGACTTGGAACATAGCAAGTTAATTGTAACTTCACCTTCAATGTTCACAGAACGGAGATATATGCATGCACCGTAGGCCTTTTCTGAAGAGTCACAGAAGCCATGGATCTGTATATCTTGAAGGGTACCATGTGTGAGAACAAATCGTGGAATACGCATCGTGTGTATTGTACCTAAAATGTCGCAGATCTCAATCCATTTCTCTGCTATGTGTGAAGGTACCTCCTCGTCCCAGCCAAGCTTTTCAATCCATAATGATTGCATGAAGATTTTGGCATTGATAACCATAGGACTGACAAGGCCTAAAGGATCAAAAATGGATGATATGACTGATAGGATAGTACGCTTGGTAAGTTTAACTCGAGTATGAGTTTGGAGAGAAGGATGGGATTGAATCTGGAAGTTATCAGTTGCAGGATGCCATAGTAAACCAAGGGCATGTGCATTTTCACTGTTGTCAAGAGACAGAGGCAACTGTGTCTCTCGATAAGATGATGGTACAGATTCCAGCAATGCTTCATGGTTGGAACACCACTTTCGCAAGGGAAATCCGCCACTGTCAAGCATGAGGATTAATTCTTCTTGAAGGCGTAGCGCTTCTTGAAGATTATCATGACCTGCCAGGCAGTCATCTACATAGAAGGAAGTCCTGACTGCTTGTGAAGCGAGAGGGTATTTAGCTTCTTCTTCTATTGACAGCTGGTGCAGGGATCTTATGGCTAAAAATGAAGCTGATTTAGTACCATAAGTAACTGTAGTTAAGGCATAATCTTGTATGGGTTCATCTGTGCTGGAACGCCACACAATCCTTTGAAGATTTTGATCATTCTCGTTCATTTTAATGCGCCTGTACATTTTAGAGATGTCAGCTGAGAACGCATACTTATATGTTCGAAAACGAATTATAATTGATGATAAGTCATCTTGCACTGTAGGCCCTAATTTCAGAATGTCATTTAGGGACTTGCCTGAAGATGTTTTTGCAGAAGCGTCGAATACGACTCTGGTTTTGGTTGTGGTGGATGATGGCTTGATTACTGCATGATGCGGTAAATAGAAGCATTTTTCACCTGGCTGTGGAAGTGAAACCTTCTTCATGTGTCCCAATTCTTCATATTCTTGCATGAATTTTTTGTAATCTTCCTGCAAGACAGAATTGGTTTGGAATTTTCGCTCCAGATGCTCTAAGCGTTTTACGGCTTGTTGTCTGGATTCGCCCAAGGAGTCCTGAGATCGATTCTTGGGTAATTTCACTACAAAAGCACCGTCCTCTGCACGAATAGTGTTTTGTACGAAGTGCTCTTCACATTCCCTTTCTTCTTTAGTAAACACTGGTTTAGGAAAGTCTTCTAGTTCCCAGAATCGTCTTAACTGTGTATCAACATTATCAACAGTCACAAATAAATTGTGTTGAGCGAATGTGACCTTCTTGGATTTAATTGCTTTCTTGGGAATAGTTCCACTAAGTATCCAACCTAGTTCCGTGTTACTAAGAATAGGGTTATTAGGAATGACTATTCTTTCATTAGTGAATAGTTGGTAAAACAAGCTAGCACCAATGAGGAGTTGGACATCACCAGGGATGTAGAATTTAGGATCCGCTAATGTTATTTCACTAGGAATATTGAAATGTTTGGGATCTATACGGACTGAAGGAAGTTTGTTTGCAATGTGAGGGATTACTAGACAACTCATTTCAGCCTGGAAATTCTGGATTCTGGATCGCAGATTAACCTTAACACTGTGATTGCAAGAAGAGGTGCCATTAATACCTCGTATCTGAGTGTCGACATCTGTGGTTGGCAGCTGCAACTTCTTGGCTAAACCTTCAGTTATGAAGTTCAATTGGCTTCCTGAGTCCAGTAACGCTCTGCATAACACTAAATTTCCTTGTCTATCTTCAAGATGCACTGCTGCTGTTGCTAATAAAATCTCCCTTTGGTTGGAATTTTCTTTTATCGAACAATAACTAGCAGGTACATTATCTGTAGATTCAGACGGTTGATGTGGTTGTCGAGGAGCCTTTTTACTGTCTCGTGTGTTATTATGTAACAGTTTGCTGTGTGAAGCCTTTCCACAATTACAGAATGACTTGATTTTGCAATGGTCTCTTTTGTGACCGTTGGAGAAACAGTTTGCACATAAACCTTTGCTTTTCACAAAATCCCAACGTTGATCTACACTCAACTGTGAAAACTTGTCGCACTTATATAAATTGTGACTTTCCTTGCAACAAGGACATGTATCACCTTTGATGGCAACATAAGATTGACGAGTCGTTTTTACAGATTTCTTTTGTGTATGTCTTTCACTTTTTTCTTTGGATGGGCTTGGCACATTGTTAGAATTGGATAGCACTTCTAAAGAATGAGCCTTGGCTTCTAGGAAGTTCATCAACTCTTGAAGCGGTGTGAACCTTTGTGAGTCAATTTTGCTTTCCCATTCCTTGCGTGTAGTTTCACCAAGATGATCCAATATTAATTGAATGAACATGACTTCGTGTAATGGGATTTCAATATTGAGAGCTTCGATGGCGTTAAGATTGCTTTGAAACTGATTTAGTAAGTTTCGCAAGTCTGTAACATTTTCATCTTTCATTATTGGTAATGAAAGTAGATTTTTTATATGAGCTGTGGCAATAACTCTAGTATTATCATATCTTGCACACAATAAATTCCATGCTATTGGAAAATTCTCATTCGTGACTGGAAGATTCTGAAGGAGCGCGTGGGCTTGTCCCTTAACAGAACTCAGCAAATAATGGTATTTCTGGATGGGATCCAATGAATCATTGTTCACCACTAAACTACTGAAAGTGTCGTGATAGTGTTTAAAGTTAGTCACATCCCCACTGAATACAGGAATTTGAATCCTTGGGAGTTGTATATTTCTATTGTTGCATTGTGAAGCAGAAGATTGACATGTGTGATGAGAGTTAACACTGTGATTAGATCGTTGACTGTTCACAGAGTTCGCACTATGCACTTGCTGCTCGTGTAGAAACAGAAGACCACTGAGTTTAGCTTTCAACACTCGATAGCTGTTTCTTATTTCTTCATAGTATTGCATATGACCATCTATTTCCTCTTCGGCTTCGATGAGGGATTCAATTTGAGCTTGTAAACATTCAAATTTCTCCCACAGCTCCTGAAGGTTGTCAAATTCAACTTTCAGTTGAAACACATCAACTTCTTCTGAAAGGCTGTCACAATATTTCTGTATCAATGTGAATTTTCTTTTAAGAAAACCCCTTTTCTTCTTTAAATCTCTCAAGTCACTTTCCATGATAGATGAGTTGTTACTTGAAATTTAAAGATGAGATGCTAACACCGCTGCACGATGATACATGTGAGTCAGCTGTTCACTGCTTTCTTGAAGTTCGCTTGTGACCGGAATCCCACGATGAGTCGAATCACTGCTGCTATGATGCTGTCCTCGATGCGAAGTTCAGGGTTGCTGGAACTCACGAACTGACCGACGCGGAAGCACAGATGAATGAGACGAACTCGAGAAACGGTGTTTGCGAATACAAGTATGCAATAAATATGATTGTACCAATATGATCCTGCCCGGTAAAGGACCAATGTTTGAGATTAGGCTCGTGAGAGGACCAATGATAGGGATTGGACGATAATATCCGTGAGAGGATAAATGTAGGATAGATTAATAGGGTAGCTTCATGTAACATGAAACAATGTACATGTGAGAAGTATAAGATTTCGGAGGACCATTTAGAGCAAGAAGGGACTATATCACGAGGTCACTGGGTACAGAGATCACAGGAAACATATTGGTTAAACAATCTAGAATGTAATGAAATACTTGCACTTTATTAATACTTGTAACCACTCGAAGAAATAATAGGTGAACACTGAATAATAATTGAATAAACACGTTGAAACAATGAATTGGAATTTGGCGCGAACCAGATTGCACCACTAGAAGTAATTTAGTAAATTTTGTAATTTACTAATGAATTATATATCAATTTAACGGTAATAAAAATTGCTGTAGAATGTATGTATTTTAAGTTATTAACACTTGATTGTTCACGTTTTATAGCTTCTTGGTGAGTGATGACGTCACACGCTATGTACTTAACTTGGAACCAATAAGTGAATCTAATGAACTTATAATACGGCGAATAAGTAAATTATGTATAAGTAATTTACTTGAAATTAATAAAACTTATGAGGAAGTTTTATTCCAATGATTTCTAGTAAAAATACAAAGCGCGCGAAGAGGCCTTTGTTACTAGAACCGGAGCAGTGTCAGACCGTGACTTGATCGTGTAACTGCAGGCTTAATACTGATGAGGCTTCCTGACGCTCTTTGAGGCGTCTTTAAAGAGGGAATACCCGACACAAAGAACTCGTGATCAGGATATGATGAAATATACGCCTACTCAACTTAATGGTTGGCGCAAGAACACCTGGCGGATGATTTGAATTAAAACTATTTACTGCACATAATAAATATGCTGGAAAAAACACTTAGCTTGCGTGAACATTGCCTATAATGGTATTTAAGACTAATTATGAAAAGAGCGTAGCGATCCATTGCGTAGCCTATTATACACCCATTCTGAAGTGTCATTAAATCACGTTTCTTTATGTGTGGTGACATTTTGTGTTTCACCGAGTCGTGTCTACATAATTACATAATCAATTCGTATACTTACAGTTTGGACATTAGCTTCTACGTTATGTGAGGTTGTGGCCAATGAACATACCTTAGAGTTGGTGTGGCATATCTTTTTAATAACATTCGAGCAAGGATATTACTTCCGCTACCTGTACTATTGTAATAATAACAATAATAATAGCACCTAAACAAGCACCAAAATTCATGGAGACGAAATATGGTAAAATTAATCGAGTTTCACAATTTAAATATCTCGGTGAAACAATTCAAGAAAATGGAATCGAAACAAAAGCCAACGAAATTAGATGCAAAAGGATGGAGACTGCATATTGACTCACCCAAAATATCTACAACAAAAATTGTATCTCCAAGCACACGAAACTAAGACATACAATACAGTAATTAAACCAGAATGCCTCTAAGTATCAGTTTTGAACAGGAAAGCAGACATTGAAAACATTGAGGAAAAGAAAACGCAAAGTCATAAGAAAAATTCTAGGCCCAAAACTCGCAGACGAACAATACAGACTCAGACAGAAAATCAAACAAGTCACAAATATTCACAGTGACATTAGAAAACGCAGATTGCGATTCTACGAACACATTAAATGAATGAACCCAGACAGACTTGCAGAACAAATAGTCGAATTCTACGAAAACAGACACTATGAAGTGGATTTGAATCTGGCAGAAATTACACCAGAAGATATTCAAAACCGGGAAGTCTTCAGGACCAAAATTCACAAATGGCAAGTTGACCGAGGAAAAACCAAAGAAGATGACTGGAACAACGTGGTCTAAAGAGAAAGAAACCCCACAGTAAAAGAATGAAAGAGAGTGTTCAATCTGCTTCTTCATAGTAGTAGTTTATTCTTTATAGCCTATATTTTAAACTTATACTAAACATATACTCTTCTTAGATATTAAAGTAATTGCCCAAAAAGAAGTATGATAAGAAATAATTGCCTTGGTGGACTTATTCGCCGTTTAATTAAATTATATACGTATTTGCATTCGCTAAGTAATTCTCCCACAGGCTGCTGTGAGGACTCTTTATTAGCCGACGACAGAATAATGCACCCACCTTCCTCTCCAATCCATGTATCACAAGGAAAATATTAATGAAAAGCAGGCAGCAGCTTTACACTCCCTGAGGACGTGAATTACACACGACGCGGGTGCTCAGCTCAAGCGATTTAATTGTTAATTTGTATACGGATACAATATTTCAACTATGTAGCCACACATTTCCTATTTCCCTACAATAAATTTATATCAATAACCAGGGCAAGGCATTTGATGATTTTGCATCTTTCTTATACAAAGGTTAAAAGATGGCTCGAATATACATAAATGTGTATAATGAAATAATTTATTAAATAAGGGCAATTTGTTTTTTCATTTTTTTGAGCTATTTTAGCATTATTCGCCATTTTTTAGAGATAGGTAATTCTTCTGGAAATGTTTAGGTCATTATAGGCATCTTTAGGTCATGTTTCAGTGGAGGTAGAGAGGAGCTTTTAGATGTACAAATCGTTACTTTCAGACAACAGACAATGGTTTTTTTTCAGAATCTCCTCCAAGTGTTCATAGTCCTTTTTAATTCAGGTTTACTGTAAACACCATAGTAGTTTTTCTTGTAGCAATAAAGATCTTTTTATTTATTTTTAAATGGCACACATTTGCTAGGGCCAATTCGATGGATGAGCCAATTCAGAAAGAATTTATTTTTCGCTAAGGGAGTCCAAGTAGTATGAATTTACTTATTTCATTAGTAACAAAATAGCCTAAGTGTGTTTTATATTGTAAATTCATAATATAATGCACTGTCATAAATTGTTTTTAGAAATTCATTGCATAAAATACTAATTATAAGTAATAATGGTAAATTCGTTGGTATTTTTAAAATTTCGTGTCATTTATTCACTATTTTTAGGTTATAAATGCATTTTCTATTTTGAATTTCTTCAGTACTTTATGGCCATTAACTGTATTGCCCTATTAAAAACTTATTTAAACGAATCCTGTTTTGTTTGCATACGGTTAAGGGAAATTATAACGACACGCCTCCAGGGTATTTAAGAGCAGTGGTTAAATCGGTAGTTTG
Source organism: Ectobius pallidus (assembly GCA_964059195.1). Taxonomy (NCBI): domain Eukaryota; kingdom Metazoa; phylum Arthropoda; class Insecta; order Blattodea; family Ectobiidae; genus Ectobius; species Ectobius pallidus. The sequence goes on along the minus strand of CAXKWD010000007.1, from coordinate 11,033,706 downwards.
TAAAGCAAACGCAAGTGCGAAAAGCAATTATTTTAATAGGCCTACTAGTGGATTTTTTTTATAATTTATGAAATACAGTTTCACGTAGTGTGGTGGAAGGTTATATATTGAATTTGTTGTTAATTTTCCTACTGAATAAAACATCACGTAAACTGATATAACGAAGTGCCAGAATGTTTTTTAAACAAGTAATAATTGCAATTATGATAGGCCCATGCAGAAAATAAGTACTTTTTTTAATAGTTCTCCGAGTTAAACTCCAGATCGATTCATTAAGCAGGGCATACGGATGAACAAAGGTCTAAAGTTTGATTCTTAACTTTAATTCATATTCGTATACACTGAGATAATAATTCTTAAAATATGTCAACATTTTACAAAATTCATTGGAATTAATATAAATGGTATAATAAGGTTACGTTTCGCTGACATGTTTGTTTCGAATTTAAGTCAGCCGTATAGGCTATGAATGAATAAAAAGTTAATCTGAAATATATGTCAGGAATTACATTAGGTATATTGCTGCACAGGAACGAATAAGAAAAAATACTCATATTAAAATATTATTTAGATGTCGGTAACATAATTATCGATAAGATGAACAATATTATATCAGTATTCAACGGCTAGTTGTGTTTTAAATCTTTTATTTACACTGACATCGTTATGAAGAAAAGAATCAATCAAGGCGGGCTAACAATATCAATATACGATTGGCAATTTGTTATGTTATTTTCAATATATTGTGGGCCATGATAAATATTGTAGCGTGTTATATCCATTACAGAATTAATACTTACATTAACTTGGAAATGAAAGCATGCTCTTTAATAAGTAATTTGCCCATGATTTCTATTTACAGAATTGTTTACATTAGGACATTAGTTACGGAGCTCGGCCGCTGATTGGTTTGCCGCGAGCCAATCAAAATGCTTCGAACTGTCGGAGATCGAAGATTATATTATAATAGATGTGACAGTTAATTACTCTTTATTTCTGTACCGGTCAACCGATTTGGTCCAAATTCAATAGGGTTCTTCCCAGGGACGTTATAAATGCGTATACCAAGTTTTACGAAAATCCGATAATAATAAATAAATTGCAGCCAAATAGCCATACTTGGAAGATAGTTTACATTGATGGTTTGTATATTCACATATTGTCTTTGTTCTTTTTGTACCGAGTTCGATATGGTACCAATCGCATGGTTTTTCACACTTACTATATGAAAATCCGATAAAGCGTATTTCAGTTATTACGCGTACAGACACACGGACAGACAGGCAGACGGACATTTTCTCGTCCACCCCACAATCTCATAAAATACCAATCTGGCACTTAATAATTTTAAAAGGATAAAACATAATCAATATATTTTTAAATAGTGTTTACATAAATTGCTAAGGAAGAACGATGGTCCAACCGAAATGGTAAAAAGCACCGCGCACGACCTGTTCCGGTAACACAAGTTGCGGAACCTCATAAGGGTTAATATTTGCTTTTTTCAGATAAAATACCCTGAAGTTCCAATAGAAGTTCCATTTCGACCAAGCGGTAAAAAATCTAGCCGTCGAATGGAACAGCAGGAAAATTTGACAACTGTTCACTGAATACCAGGGATACATAGGCCTAAGTTTACTTTCCTATCAAACCCTAAAATATGCGACTAATAAGTTATATATGTGCAATATATATAACTTATGTGCAATATGGGCATGCTGTTCTTCGAGGCCTTTGGGATTTCTCAATAATTGCTTAAGCCATTTAGTGGTGACTCGGTGATTTATTCATAGGTATTCCCACGGTTTATTTGCGAGAACGAAGTTCGAAGGTGTGCAGGAAGGTGTATTTTAATTTCTGTAAAAGTTTCATTGTGGCATCTTAAGTAGTTCCATAGAAAACGATACCGGAAATTCGTGATTTTAACATTGCCGGTATAGAGCATACCGGGTCCACTTAAGTGGTTTAAAAAACAACATGTGTGGATTTTCTTTCGAATGAGTTGGGTTGGAAGATTACAGTTACTGATGTTACTTGCTTACTTACTCAGTGGTAATAGACAATTCCTCCGCAAGCTAAAGAAATATGATCTACTTTATGGAACCCGAAGATTCATTGCCGCACTTACCTGATCCCACCATTCAACCCTATTCTGAGCTCACTCCATCAAAACCATCCCTCGCAAATCCTACTTCTCTTAAATCTATCCTAATATTGTACTCCCACCTATGTCTAGGTCTTCCAAGTGGTCTTTTCCCTTCAGTCAATACTTTTGAGACATGTCTTTCCTGCCCCATGCATGTAACAGGTCCAGCCCGTTTCATCCTCCGTGATTTAATTACCCTTACTATATCCGGCGAATAGTACAGGTTGTGAAGCTCGTTGTTATGCAGATTTTCTCCAGTCCCCATTTTCATCTCTCTTAGGCCTAAATATTTTTTACGCACCCTGTTTTCGAGCACTCTCAGATTATGTTCAGTAAGCGGCCAACTCTCACATCCATATAATACAACAGGCAGGATAATAATACTTACAATTACTGTTAGCTTACAAACATTGCAGATGATGTTGACATCTATGAGGGTAAAATTAGATGTAGGAAATGTCAATATTAATTTTACAAGCTAGTCCGTCATATCGCTTGAAGTTGATATGAGGAATGAGGTGGAAACTTACTACAAAATAACATTGCAGTATTCAATGCTCACGACGAATCTGAGGGAATATGAACTTGACATCCCCACACATACGAAACGTTCCTCTCAATACAGAATTTCTCATGCAGACATTCAAGCTTCTCAACTATATATTAACATTGTAATGTATTTTGATTGAAGTTCGCTAGATCTTCACACTGCTACACTATCATTGTAAGAGTTGTCACCTTAGCAGCAATTGAATTCAGAAAGAAGTTTATTTTATCCTGGAACTAATATTTTGAACTCGTGTCTTGTACAAGGTGACACAAAAAACGGGAATTTTTTAATATCCAATAATATAACCAAGAGTGATGGAAGAAAACATTTTATTCATACTAATTGAAACCCTAAAACTTGTCATTTAAGAAACATTAATGGAATTTATCATTTATAAAAAATTACGTCCTTTAGATGGCGTCCTCCTGTACGAATGCATTCTTGAAACCTGTGTTGAGATTCCTCATTGACCGCTGCAACATCGCAGCTGGGATACTGTGAATTTCATCACGAATTCTCAGTTTTAACTCATCCAGAGTTCTTGGTCTAGTCGTGAACAGGGGGTCACAGTAACTGTCAATGCGGATCGTTACGTGGAGATGTTACAATCTTTCGTTACACCTGAATTGAACAATTTTCCATACGTTCAAGGACCCTGGTTTCAACAGGATGGAGCCACATCACACACTGCACGGCAATCAATGGAAGTTCTGCGAGAATTGTTCGGTAACCGTGTTATCTCAAGATTCAGTAACGTTCCCTGGCCCCCTAGATCGCAAGCTTTGTCTATTTGTGATTTTTTTCTTGTGGGGCTATCTCGAGAGTAAAGTGTACACGACTCAACCAAGAACTCTGGATGAGTTAAAACAGAGAATTCGTGATGAAATTCACAGTATCCCAGCTGCGATGTTGCAGCGGTCAATGAGAAATCTCAACAGCAGGTTTCAAGAATGCATTCGTACAGGAGGACGCCATCTAAAGGACGTAATTTTAAAAAAATGATAAATTCCTTTAATGTTTCTTAAATGGCAAGTTTTAAGGTTTCGATTGGTATGAATAAAATGTTTTCTCCCATCGCTCTTGGTTTTATTATTGCATGTTAAAAGGTTCCCGTTTTTTGTGTCACCTTGTATTTATCCTAAATTTACCCAGAGATATCTTTTCAATATAACGTTTCCTGTTTTTCTCGTTTAAATAAATTTGGAGAGGAAATTAGGTCTAGTACAACAAATCATAGTTAACCTTGATGAAATAAGTCTCCGGTTGAAAGAACAAATTACTCTTTTTTTCATTTGAGCGGATCAGTTTTAATTAAATGCACCATCTTTTCGGACATATGACCATTTAATGTGAAAAGCTCTGTTTGATTTCCTCTTGAAATTCGATGCCAACTTGCACTATCCAAGCTTCCCTTTTAATTAATCTTAAATGCTTTGTAAATTTCACCTGGATATTTCGTATAATATTTCTCACATTTCCACTGCCATTAGGTACGTTTACAATTTATATCTACTTCAAAAGCTGTTCTCATGTTACATTTTAACCAGATTGAGAAAAGGCTGGGGTACGCTAAGGTTTCAAATATAATTTTAATTATCTTCCTAAAATATATTTTAATACATAGGCAATATTTATTTTATATAAATACATAATTTATTTTTTCATATAACATTCATTAATACTTATTACTTACTCGATGGCAATAGAAAATTCCTAAGCAAATTAAAGTAGTATTATCTTATTTTCTGGAACCCAGAGGTTCATTGCCACGCTTACTTGAGCCTGCCATTCATCCCTATTCTGCGCTAACTCCATCCAAACATCCCGCGCAAATCCTACTTCCCTTAAATCTATCCTAATATTGTGCTCCCACCTACGACTAGGTCTTCCAAGTGGTGTTTTCCCTTCGGGTATTTCCGTCAATATATTTAGATATGTTTTTCCTCCCCCATGCGTGCAACATGTCCAACCCATTTCATCCTCCGTGATTTAATTACCCTTACTCTATCAGGTGACAAGTACAGGTTATGAAGCTCGTCGTTATGCAATTTTCTCCAGTCCCCATTTTCATCTCTCTTAGGCCCAAATATTTTCCCAAAATTCTGTTGTCAAAGACTCAGATTATGTTCTTCCCAAAGAGGAAGCAACCATGACATACATAAATAAGTATAATTTTAAAATAATATATTTTATCTGTGGGTTTTTCCGAGAACCTGCACATGACTTCACAAAAGTAGTTGCTTCTTTTTATTGCAAAATGCCAATAAACGATATTTTAATACACTTTAGTATACTCAATAATTGAATCGGTTATTTTAAATGGCCCTTTCTCCACTTTTTGTGAAAATGAATTAACAGTGGATTCTATATCCTCGTCACGAAAACCACCAATAACGGCCGTGGGTGTCGGCATGCTGACCACATGCCCCCCAATCCTGCCATCTGCCTACGGGAGATGACGCAGCGGTCGGGTGGTAGGCCAAGTCCCTCCAGGGATGTAGCGCCACGGAGTTTAGTTTAGTTCTATATCCTCGCAGACATACACACCGGCCATTTTAAAGGACCTTCCTCCTGCCCAATTGTATAACAGTAGCAGGGAACTGTACTTCTAGGGCAGCGTTTCTCAACCTTTTTGAACCCGAGGACCTCTAAAATGTCTAAAAAAGTTTACGGACCCCTAATTTTACATCCCTTTTTTAAAAGTAGGCTATATGTAGGCCTATATTCTTAATATTTGGGGTATTAATTATAGTTCGTTATAACGAAATAATATTCTAAATACATTTTTTTTAATTCGACGGAAACACAGTTATTGAATTGGAAGTTAAACTATTGACAGTAAAATTATATTTTGAACAGACTTTGATATTTATTACCAATTTGATAATATAATTAGGAATTATAACACAGGTTTACCGGTATCAGACACTCGGGCACCTCCAACAATAAAACCCTTGTTAAGAGAGCGCCTCTAATAACAAATTCCGACAAAGTCTTATTTTTCAGGGTTTTGAATGAAAGAGGGAACTTTAGACGTCAGTGCATCAGGGGTTTCAAACTGTGGTTCGTAACTGAAAAAGTAAGGAAACTTTCAATAGGACCTGTATTTTCGAAGATTTTAAAAACTTTGACATCTAATGTCCATTTTATGTGACAAATTTTTACTTCTTTACTTCCCACTTGCTTTATGATATTTTTTTAATTTTGTCTGCGGACCATCTGCACCATCTTCCATAGGTTGAGAAACGCTGTTCTAGGGCATTCTTAAAAGGCCCTTACACCGGGATAGAGGAACCTCGTTCCAGCAAAGGCTCAAAATATTATGTAGAACTGATTTTAAATTTGATGTTGATTTGGTGGATACTAAAGCAATCATGCAAGGAGTCATGCAAAAGGTCAGAAGATATTTATTTGCACCTGCCAACTACTCTGACTTTATGTACAGTGGCATTACATCTGACTTTAGTCTACACATGGTGTTCATGCACCACTTTTCCCCAAAGCATACGAGGAAATGGTACAGGAGAGGCAAATGCCTTAGAATAGTTGTAAAATATATTCCACATGAGTATTTGCATTATTATAGAGACATCGTTACCTCTACAATAGTTTGATAGAATGTAAATGACTGACTATTGCTGCATTTATGGAGACAGAAAGTCCCCTTATTCCAGAAATTATGAATATATCTCTAGTATGGGCTCTAAAGGGAATTTTGAACTTAGTTTTAATAGCTCTATTTTGTATTACTTCTACCTCTTGAAATAGGTTTTTCCTGCATTATTATTATTATTATTATTATTATTATTATTATTATTATTATTATTATTATTAATATTATTATTATTATTAAGGATTCACTGAAATAGAGTAAGTTAGTAATTTTCACTTCATTTCCTGATATTTCCATCTCAATAATTTTCGAAGCTGTTCATTCTTCATGATAGGAAGAGAAAACCGATTTCACAAATGACATTAAACATCACTGCAGAAGATAATAAAGTCAAGTGAATGTTTAAAGGAGAGCTACTTCTTGACTTCTACAAAGTTTGTCAAGACTTTCAAACTTCCTGATCACGGAGGTTGTTGTTGAGTAGGAAGTTTAGCTTCTCAGAGTACCGTATTGGCTAATTCTCGCATGTAATGGCATTCTAGGTAATGCGGTTTATTATAAAGAAAGGTATGGTAAACAAAATCTCTGCATTGCGGCTAAAGTATGCTAACACTGAAATTATTGTTATTCTAACTTTATACTTGGAATTGATGCTGAGCATAAAACCCAAACAACATTAGAAATAAGGTCAATACACACGTTTCGATACCGAGATAGGCTTACTTAAGATTAAGTGGAGGTACATACTGATAAAGGTCTTAAAGCAGCCGAGGCTTCATACTGATGGAAGTCTTTTAGCATCTGTGGCTACAAACTCATGGAGATCTTATAACATCTGAGGCTACATACTGATTCATGTTTTTAATACAGCGGAGGCTACAAGCTTATGGGGGTTTGTATCATCTGAAGCTACGTACTGGTAAAGGTCTTAATGCAGCCGATCCACATGTAGGTGTAAGTTTTATGTCAGCCGAAGGTGCACACAGATGGAAGTCTTAGAGTAGCCTAGGCTACATGTTCATAGCCTACTGATGGAGGTCTTATATCAGCTGAGGCTAAATACTGATAGAGGTCTTATAGCAGCCGAGGTTAAATGATGTTCAGTAATTGCCAAATAAAAAATTCGTATATTCAGCTATGCTACTTCAATTCTATTATTATTTGGTTGCGTTCCTTAGATTTATTTTGCATTCAATTATCACCTGATAACTTGAATAATAATAGTAATAATATTTCAAAGATGCTACTTCTGATTATCTGAAATATTTGAGGCGTTATCGGAATGCCTTGTAATAAACTCATACCGAAATCGAAACTATTAGTTTCTTTGTTCATAAAATTGCACGAGTGTTTTACGTGATTCATAAAAAAATTAATAGGCCTATACATCTGAAAACAAACCAATTTTCATATTCATTATCTTTATAAGATGTGAAATAGGCTTACAGTAATAATGAAATTTAACAAGAAACAATTAGCAACTTTCAATTTTTAAAGAAAAAGAATAAAACCTGAAGAGAGCCTCGGAGGTCCTGCATATGTATTCTCAGATATTTTTCGGATCATGCATGCTAGGGCTAATGTAATGTCTAACAAAATCTTGTCTGTCGGTAGAGGAGGAATCTAGTGAGACTTTATTAATTGTGTTGTTTTTGGAAGTACAACGCAGACTTGGAGGTACAAGAGCTCCATGGAATGGGGACGACTGTGTGGACAGCTCTCGAGGGAAATTACCAAACTGCTGACACACACACTTGCAAGACCTGTCCTTGCTTTCCCACAGTTATTTCTATCATTACAATAATGTTAAATGGAACTTAAAATTGCAACCTGAAAAGATTGGTTTATTCTTTTTTTTTTCCTACGGAAAATTACTACAAACATGTAAAAGAAATAAAATCAACGCTTTTACAACTTCTGATGAAGTGAGAATTTCTTACACTGTGGTACACTGCTACAGTTAGAATTAATTGGTCTTGATTCCACGTAAATTAAATTATTGTAGTATATATTCGTTAAAACAGGATTTTCACACACACATATATATATATATATGTTGGGATATATGTGTATATATATATGTATATATATACATTCATTTTACATAGACTATATATGTAAAATGTTACCGGAATTTCTGTTTCTTCTTATTTCAACCTCTACAAGGCATGGTGTGTAAAAGCAATGGGTTGCAAAATCCTAAGTTCTGTATGAGGGATTAAAGCCATATGTAGCGTTTTCTGAGGGAATAGTTTGAGTGTGATAAGTCGTACTTCTTCCCTTCAAACTTTAGATACATATATAAGGACTTACAGCTTGAAAATCAAAACTCCTCTACAATTTAATTTTCAATTACTAGCAAAATACAGAACCAGGGCGATGCCGGGCCTTTTAAGCTAATACTATATAAAACGTATTTATTTCAGAAATTCTCACAAGGGAACCCTGCGGGTAGTCATGTCGAAACCTACCCTGAAATTTAGCATATCGATATATCTTCATTACAGATACACATGCAAATAATATTCTGCTCAAATTAACCGTGTTCCGGTGAAAACGTGTTTGTTTTGTTGCAAGAAACAATAGTGGGCACTTGTACAGCTTGCCTTTGGGAATGCTACTGTGTTACTGTTCAATGCGATGCTCTAGTTCGGTAACAATAGCGTTTCAATCAACCTGTTCTGAATACTGACATTCCTAGTCCAGAAAAACTCACTAGGTGTTATAAACTCGGAATAACATGCCACTTAGCCTACTTTGCACATCATTGCAGGCCAAAGTAAAATTAATTTAAAGGGGACATACAGCTTTCGGTGAAATTCATAGGTGAGAAATAGGTGAATTTCATTATTTTTTCCCTCAGCAATGAATTGCTGTACAATCTTCCACTCTGACTTACTCATTATTGACTACTTCTACAATTCTCCCATGGCGATAACAACGAAACAGTGCCGTACAGCACTTTTAAAAACAAATCACATGACTGGCTAGTGTTAAATATTTTCCATCGTATTAGAAAATACTTTGCTTGTGAAATCAGTGCAATTAATGATATATTGCTGAAGATAACTTTTTTAGTTTGTAAGTATTTGTAAGTGAAAAGTCAAAATTATAACTCTTTAATTTTAGTTAGTTTCTTGGTTGGTATATGATTATTTAACGACGGGAATGTACTGCAACTTAGGCCTGTGACCTAAGGCCTGTGACACCGTCGACGGTGTGCCATAATTTGGTCCCTCAGTTCTTTTACGTGCTAGTAAATCTACTGCCATGGGCCCGTCGCATTTATGCACACGTACATGCTATCGTCTTGGGCCGGGATCGAACCAGCAATCTTGCGCACAGAAAGCCAGCGCGATACTAACGGCCACCCAGCCCGACATGTACTTTCTTGAAATTATATATTTTTATCATATAATAATATGTATCATAAGTTAAATATCATATTATTCCCTCATTTTGTCTGTTGTCTTAATGTGAATACCTAAGGACGATGATAATAATATTAATAATAACAATAATAACAATAGTTCTAATAATGCAGATAAATAGGCATGAAACTTCATCTCAGTTAATGATAGATTATTGTATCAATATTTGAAACCTTACCTTGTACAGAACTAGGGTTCGGATGTTTATGACCTAAAAAATTTGAAAATATGACTGTAAATATGACCTAAAATGACTAAATATGACCCAAAAATCCTAAATATGACCTGAAAAAATAATGGTTTTTATAAAAATAAAGGTTCCTATTTAAAATATTTAATAACACAAAATTATTACATCACATTAATTTAATCACATGTTCACTTTTTAACAGTTTTACAGGTGATTTATAGTTTTACTTCTAATCTCTTAATGTTTCCAGATACCACTGCAAATGTGAACTGAAAATATTTTAAAAACATGTCTATTGGAAGTTAACAAGAAGTAATTGTGTTATTACTTGTTATTGTCCTTTCACATTTCAGTTACGGTAAAACCAAAATATTGGTGATTTTTTCGGAAAAAGTCGACAATTAGTACACACACTGCATAACTGTGCTCTTTTGCCTTATTTATAACCGAAATATGACGTTAAATTACAAATATGACCGAAATATGTCCAAGACCATGAAAATTGCCAACATAAGATTTTATACGCAAAATAAAAGCGGTCCGATTAGAATAACAAATGTGCAACTCTTATTTAATTTCTGTTTGCGGCAAGAATGAAGGTCAGGATAAAAATATGACTTCTCCTAAACATCCGTACCCTATACAGAACTAAGAAGGAAAATTACCAGTGATGTATTAGAGGAAAATCTTATGTACGGTACTTGAGGAATGGTAAAAGAATACTAAATTAAATATTATCATAGGTAATCAACGAGATTTGACGAGTTTATAGATAGATTCGCGACTGCTCAGCAGGAGGGAATTTAGGCTATCTGGTGAAACTCAACTTGATTTGGATTTATTAAGGCTATTTCATGAATAAAAGTGTAACGGATTTTACAAATAATAATTACTTTCGTGCTTTGTTATATGTTGTATGAAAACTAAACTAACAGCTGCGATTCTACCATCCGTGAATCGATTCGAGTTACCATGTTGTGACTAGTGCTACCAATGGTGTATATAAGACGTAGTTAACTTAATTCAGGTAACCCTAAGCTAACAGCAGAACAGAATGAAAGCACATCAATTGGCTTGCACCGAATCGAAATTGTGTGTTTAATCAATGTACATATCTATTATTTCAATTTCCAAACAAGTTATGTTGTAAAAAATAATCTGTTTTATTGCTGCTTAACGGCAGAATGTGACGTATTAATCACTGCAGACTGATACTTACGCGTCCAGTAACGAGCAGACGTTTTACCCGATAAAAGGGCATCGTCACGTTTCCTACAAGAATATTATAAGATGAACGGCCGTGATTGGTCTATATCCCAGGAACTGCTAAACTTTATTGGTCAATATCAAACACGCGGCGTATGAGGGGAATAGTCACAATAATATACATGAACTTGTTATTAAACGATATAGCCTAGTATTTCATAATTGGCCTATAATACTGTCCGCAATTTTTGTACGACTAAATTATTTTAATTCTCATTTTAAAAATGCGTTATCGTTTTATTTAACTTTTTTGTATTAAAAAAAGGAATCGTATTAAGGTTTGCATGGGTATGAGGATAATTTATATTATATTTAAGCCCTGTCCGTTGTTTTTATATTTTTATTTTAGCATGTTTTCCCGCTTTAATTAATGATCTATCCAGGATCCGTAGTTTTTATATTTTGTTCTGAGTTTATAAATCGTCACACTTCTTGATATTTCTTTATGTATTTAAATATTCCACACACAGTGTTCAGAGTGAAGAATAAACCTTACTAATACAGTTATGAATTATCTATGACTATTGTGTAGACATTTTAATGTGAAACGTCTTATACATAATTAAAAACGCATTTCTAGTTAATAAGAGTGTACGTGAAATGTTGTGAAAGGTAAAGTTTTAATAACTCCGTGAGTGTTCCAAGTCGTAAATAATTTGAAATCTAAGAAGTTTATCCATGAGCAAGCAGAATACTTGGCTCCCAGAGGATGCGATGCGTCTTAACTTGTTTCAAGACTTCGCATCTTCAGAGCTGAGTCTAGCATAATTCTGCCTGGATTATAATATTATGTTGGAGTGTTTGATTGGTGGAGCTATATTATTTACATTCTCGAATTCGGAGAGTTTCCGTATTATAGAATATAATAGTTATTCGCTGTTTTCTTCGAGTTTTTATTAATTAGCTCGTTGAAGTAACTTACTTGAAGTAGACTAAACCAATTTACATATACCGTTTCACCTTCTACAGTGAGTCCCACGCAAGAGTTGGCCAATGACGCGGGTTTCTGTGACGCGGCTGGCACAGCTCCAACTCCCGAGCGATCGTGTGAAATATCTACGCTTTTAAGCCGCGATCGGTGTAATGATTCGGGTTCTCACATTTACTGTTAAAATTACAAAGAAATTAATCACGTACCTCATCACAAGATATGTTAAAGATTTTCTCCTCTTGCATACGCACAACACTGACACCTTTTCTTACGCGCGTGAAAGAAAATTCCCTAAAAAGTTGCCAGTGTTGCGCGTATTCAAGAGGAGAACATTTCCAATATATCTTGTGTTGAGGTACGTGGTTATTTATATGTAATTTTAACTGTAAATGTTAGAACCTGAATCATTACACCGATCGCGGCTTTATTTACGTAGATATATCACCCGATCGCTCGGGGGTTGGAGCTGTGCCCGCCGCGACACAGAAACCAGCGTGATTGGCCAACTCTTGCGTGGGACTCACTGTAGATATTTCTCACAAGCCATTTCACATAAGCATCAGGTATTCCCTTCCACACACTAGATATTTATAGACATTTCACTTACACACTAAATCATATATTACACTTCACAAACTAGATGTTTTACACAAGACATTTTACATTCACACCAATTCACATAGGTCTATTGCATTTCACGTACCAAACTGTTACACGAGTTGATATTCCTGGAATTTTCAATACTTGAATTCAATAAGAGCTCATCCTGAACTATATAAACTAAATTTACACAGATTCAAGAAACAAACTTATAAAATTTATTCAACCTAATGCATGACTCATTTTACTATATCCCAATTTTTTGCTTTTCATTTTGGCTACTCGTGCTTGTCATTCCTCTCTAACACATAATGTTTAATATATATTATGTTTTGCTTTTGATTTATGTTATTTACTATCTGCCTTGTTTTGTGTGTGTATTTGTGTATGCCATGTGTGTGTGTGTGTGTGTGTGTATTTTGTATGTAGCGTCGCTTTGCCCTGAATTTTTTGTTTTCAAATTTCCATTGATCTCTGTTTTCTGTTGCTGAGCTGAGCTGAGCCCGAGCACGAGCTTTTGCTCATTCGAGCATCAGTTATGAATGTATGTTTTATGTCTTACGATGGTAAATAAATTAAAAATATATAACAATAATTTTTTAAAAAATAGTAGGCCTATAACCTAAATCTTGTACATACTTATAACGTATATTTGTATCCTTAAGTACTCACGTACTGCATTACTCTATTATTTTCATTGTACTTCCTGACTACAATCTCCTGTTCATTGCTACGTAATTCCAGCTCCTTTCTTATTGCTTCCTGGTGAGTTATCGGATCAAGTCACACAACGAGAGTTGTGCCTTAACAAAGAGTACTGGAAGCGATTATGTGGTTTTTTTTTTCCCCTCCACATTATCCACTTAGCTGGCTAGACATTCCTTTTTAACTTTAAAATTAGTTAATCTAGAACTAGATAAAGACACAAACTAAACTAAACTCCATGGCGCTACATCCCTTGCGGAAATCACTTGCTATACACAACTATCGGCTTTGGGGCATGTGGTCGGCATGTTGAATCCCATGGCCGTTATTGATGGTTTACGAGACGTACAATGGTGCCTCATATTCTTATGATGATGATACGGTGGTGATCTTCAGTAGATTAACATGGGATGCCTACAAGAATGCTAATCTTGGTGTAAATATGATAATAAATGGGTTAGATTGTAAGCTACTCTCTCTTAACGTAATTAAACTAATTTGATGCCTTTCTCCTTAAGAGATTCTGGATTAAAACGACTAAACTCACTCGAACATTTAAAACTAATAATTTGTAAATGTCCTTCTCTGCAAGAAACTGCAGAAGTGAAGTATTTGAGGATTATGAATGATGAACATTTAAAATGGTATAAACACGTATCTTATGTAAGGAATAAAATTCGGAAATCAATATAGAACCCTATATAGATTTGTTAATCTCTGTAACTGTAGGTCTATTATCACTCTAATAATAGTTTAAAAAGCTGTAGTTCAATCTATTATTATGCACCAGAATGGTACTTTATGGGATTCTGTGGGGGTGGAAAAGTGTCTGTCCGTGTGGCTATATGCGCGATAACTCAACTACGCTTTATTGGATTTGCATGAGACTTTGCATAAGTATTTATAACGTCCATGGGAAGAAGCCTATTGATATTGGACCAAATCGGAGTAATGCTCAATTTAGTGCCTATTTTATGATATTATATTAGCAAGAATTTATGAAATGTAAATCTGTTCTCATGACAACATGTTGTTTTAGTGTTCATATACGGCTTTGGAAGTTGCAATACAGTTAGCTTTGACAATTAACACTACCCCCATATTCCTTAACCAATGCTTGTCAAACTAGACCTTTGTTCTTCCGTAAGCCCTGCTTAATGAATCGATCTGGAGCTTAGCTCGGAAATCGATTAAAAACTTATTTTCTGCATATCACAGTTGCAATAATAACTGATTAGACAAAAGTATTCTGACACTTTGTTACATCAGTTTACCTGATTCTATTTAGAACGGTATTACTGGATGGAGAAGCATTTCTAAAACTACTTTAATCCATTAACATTACTTAAAAAACTCATGTTTAAACTCTTCTTAAAAAGTACATATAATATTCTGATTTAAATGCATTTATCGTTGACCAAATTGATAGACATTATAAATTTATAGGTCAGTCCCGCCCTATAATAGTCCACGAGTCTGAATCCTTTATGTTTTAGCCCGTATCGCTAACATGAACTGGTCATTAACGGTCAAGGGCCCACATATAATACGATCTTATGATATCATCCTTGGCATTATTGTTGGTCTCACTATCGCTAACTTGACTTGAATACTCTGTGTCATTTCCCTCAAACCATGTTTGTACAGTTTCCTCAAAGTTAGGATCTGTAAGTTAATTTCCTTTTGGCTTTGAAGCCAGGACCTTTGGCTACCCATGCCACTGCTCTACCAACTGAGTTAAGCCAGAGTTCACTTCACAGCGTCAGATGGAACCTCTCTCCTATGACTGATTGCCCTTAATGGTGTACCTCACTGACAGACAAGTTATGTCATATCCAGTACTGTGAGGCACACTAATTAGTGATTTTTGTGACCGGGCTTCCACTCAGTTATTGTACAGTAACATTATAACATACAGTAATATATATATATATATATTCTATGGTTAATGATTGCGTGTGTGTGTATATATATACACACACCATAGATTATTGTCTCTGTTGGACATTACATGACACTATTATAGAAATAAGGGCAATCGGTCATAAGAGAGGGGTTCCATCTGGCACTGTGAAGTGAACTCTGGCTTAGCTCAGTTGGTAGAGCAGTGGCACTGATAGCCACAAATCATGGGTTCGAATTCCAGTGTCAGAGGAATTTTTCTCCCATAATCTTCTCATGTAATATCCAAAAGAGACAATAATCTGTGGTTCATGAATGCATAGGCTACATATCCATCTATACAGATGCTGTTCATTTCCAGGCATACCAACGCAATAAGTCCATGGTCATATTACGCTCGTACAGTGTTACCAAGGATACAAGCGAGTGCCACATTTCCCATTACCAGCCTTGTTGACTCAGCACTTGAGAAGGGAGTGAGAGCGGAAATAAGAGCCGACATTCTGCTCAGAGAATGAGGAAGATAGTTCAGACATGGAATTTTAAAAAGCAGCATCCATTTCTATAGCTTTCACTTGACGCTATCTATAAAGCAGATATGAAGACGGGAACAAGAAAGCGAGCTAGGAATAGAAATCTGGTCTCCTTGGAGAGACAGGTATTCTGATAGGTAGAGCCTTCACTTCTCATCTTGAATTGAAATATCTCAACTAAGAAAACTAAGTTTATATTCAGCAAGTTCCTGACAAAAATAATGGAGATTTTCTTTATTCGCATTATTTTCTCGTTTGTTTTACCATTTTTATTTTGTTGCTTATTCTCCACTACGAAATACATTTTTGATCTTTACTTATTTCCTTCTACATTTCGTTTCCATCTTCTGTAAACTCCGTTTTTAAATCCTTGTCTTGTATGTGTGCTAATCTGCATAATTGCTAGGAATATTAGTAATAGTTATTAGCTGTTTCTAGAGTTTTGCTTAAAATAATTATTAACACTGTCTATGTTTAAATGCTTAGGGCATATGATAAGCATCCATATTTCTCAACTAAAAATGCAAAGCCTACAGCTATGAATAACGTATCAGTGGATATGGCCTACTCGTTGGCACACATTCAAACTGAAACAACTGAAAATGCTGTCCCTGCAATACGAACTCTTATTCTACATCAAATGTGAAGTGAGAAAATGGTATTTACTGCAAAACATTGTGCATTATTTACGTGGATTTAATTCTTCAATACTTATTTATACCAATGAATTATATTGATTGGTTCTTAAATTTGTCAAAGTCCCGTTTCATTCACTTCCAAAGCTACCTGTGACGACTGCCAACAATGCACTGTTGTCATGACAGCTGTACATGGATTTGATTTCGCTTTGATAATTCTGTGTAAATAGGTATTAGGCCTACGTCTCCTCTAAAACATTTGATTTTTGGCATTTAAAATAAAAAAAAATAAAAACCTTTCTTAGTGAGCACTTACATTATGAAACGAAGGTACTGTCAAAATTCCAAGTCTCTACCTAATATAGTTTAGGCTGTAAGTTGATTCTCTGTCAGTCAGTCATTCATTCATTCAGTCAGTCAGGAGAAAGCCTTTAATATATCTAGATATTACTTATTATTAAGCCTATTATATTGTTGCAGGATCAGTGCCAGAAAAAGTCAGTGTACAGTTGCGATCCATTTGTTTTTGTCATTTTCAGGCTAGCATTTAAACATTAAGTTAAACATAATAAACTGCCTCCTTTTCTTTCCCAGGATTTCCATAGAAAGTTTAAATGCAATAGAGTTTGTTTGATGTAAAACCACGGCACTGGAACGCTAGAAAGGCCAAGTCCCTCGCTAACTTCCACAAAACTGTAATAAATTCAATGCTGCCCGTTTTCATTGTTCTGTATGCAGCCACATAACTTTAAATAAACCACACAACTAAATCCACAGTATAATAATGATATGTAGCAAAGAACGTAACTTAAAGCTTCTATGCAGAAGAGTAAGGAAACCACAACAAATGAATTTAACAAATACGTACAAATCATTTTTAAACAGAAATGGCCAGCTTCATTTAGTGGTCAGAGCTTTAGCATATAGATTCTTTGAAGACCATGCTTTTAATATTAAAGATTTTCATTTAAGGCAACAGCAGACTGAGTTTTAATTATTAAAGAAATCATTTCTGTTACAAGAGAAGAACATAATATAGTCTATTCAGTACGTTCCACGTTAATCCCTGAAATATCCTGGCTATAATGATAAAGTAACGTAATAACATTAACCCATTAGAGAAAGACTGCAGACTCCTTAAATTATAATAATACTTTAATTATAACCACTACCTATGTCACGTGATAAACCTCTTAAATTAATATCAAGCTATATAACCTCATTATGCCTGATCCAAAATATGTACGGAGCAAAAGTAAACAACCTAGTGAGAAAGTACAAAGCACAGTTCACAACAGTTCGTTTTAGAGACTGTTTAGTCGATTACATGCTATATCACATATACTTTATAATTCTTGTTTTGCAATAAGGTGGCCAGTCAAGGTTCTTCAATTTTATTATGACCAGGGCCAGGGTTTTGAGTTACCCGAAAACTAAAAAAAGGCCAAAAAAGTTGTATGAAAATAGTAGTTTATTCGCCAGATTTGTGTCTAATCGACATGTATGTTGCTGACCCAACTAAAGGCTGTCTTTCTATTTCCAAATTAAATTTATAACAAAATCTATTTATTTGTACTTATTTAGAGTTCCGATAAGATTAATTTCAAGTAAATGCACAAAAACTCTATGTAGTGCAAGAAACTACGCAAAATGAGGAAATGATGACTTTAAAACAGAAATATTATTTAATAATATGAAATAGGGAAAAGGACCATAAAATTTCAAAAATAACCAAATAATATCAATTTTTAAAAATGGTTTAAAATTAAAAAGTGAGGGAATATGACCCCAAAAATAACCATTTTTATAATCTAAGAGTTATGATCAGAATATCTGCACTAGAGGGCAACGTCCATGATGTACCAGTAAAAAGATGACATGTCATTAAAATCCGGGCCCTGCTTATGACACATCCGTCACGTGATATTAAAATTATATACATCTGGGTTCTTATACCTCACGTGATAATAAAGATTAATCCGATTGGCTACTCTCGTGATGGCAAGTGGTACTTGGGGTGAAAATCACCCCACCCTCTCAATAGGGGGTTATTTATAGGTGGTCATATGGGTTTTAACAATGTGTCAACAGTATACTTCTCCAAAATCTGCATGACCTTCAAAAACCCTTAATTGTTTCAACAAAATCTACCCCTCGAAGGGGGTGAAAACTGCCTTGATACATCACCTCCATATTTCTTGTCCCTCATGTAATTTGGGGGGGGGGTGTAACTCGCAGCCTCCCTCAGACTCTAAAGGCTTTATTACTACTACTTACGATAGTACCAACTTCATCGATCCATCAATTACCTCAAAACAGGAAATGCACAGTTGCACCTTATCAAGAGTGCATTGCATGGCAGTTAGAAGGTCTTCAGTGAAAGTTAGATGCCTGAAGAATTATCGTAATTAAGTATCAAAATTACTTTCCGTTATAGGTTCGTACTGTCCACAAAATTGCCAAATATGTGCACTGTAACACAAAATATAACACTCTAAAATCTTGAGAAAAAAAAATTTGATAGCATTTGTGTAAAAAAGGACAAATAATTCAGCTTTCCTCCAATTACATAAGATATTCATGTTTGCTTATTAGTTTTCTTAGTGACATTTGTAAAGTTCAGAACAGTTTTAGTGATAAACAGCTCGCACTTTCTAAGAAGAATAATGTTATATTATTATGCTCTGTATGAAACGAGATCCTGCACCATATAATTGCAACCATTTCTATCCTCCATACTTCACGAATAATAAACCAATATGTGTAGGCGGCAAATGGAAATATGTGAAAATAGTATGTGGAACTTTGTATTACATAATATTATGCATATAAATACAATATTATAGGAGAAACATTCCTCTAACACTGGGATTGAACCCAGGACCTTTGGCTATTTGGGCTACTGCTCTATCAACTGAGCTAAGCCAGAGTTCACTTCACAGCGCCAGATGGAACCTCTCTCCTATGACTGATTGTCCTTATTGGTCTACCTCACTGACAGACAAGTTATGTCATATACAGTACTGTGAGGCACAATGATTAGTGATTTTTTTCTAATCGGGCTTCCACTGTTATTGTACAGTATCAATCAAGATGAATATGTTATATGCATTCATGAACTATAGATTATTGTCTTGTTGGACATTACATGAGAATATTATAGGAGAAGTGAAATCTGACTTAGTTCAGTTGGTGGAGGAGTGGCACGAATAGCCAAAGGTCCTGGGTTCAAATCCCAGTGTCAGATGAATTTTTCTCCTATAATATTTTCATCTAATGTCCAACAAGACAATAATCTATAGTTCTTGAATGCATATATATATATATATATATATATGTCAGGCATTTTTTGTGTATGCAGAGTTTGGAATGTACTGTGTACTACTTACAGCAAGTAGCTTGAAACATGAACACAGCTCAGCACCCGCGAGGAAAGGAGAGGATGGAACAAGTGTGCCACTTTATAATATTACAGGTCGTGTGGGTTGCAGCACTAGCAGGGGCAGGCTCATTAGCCTCCATACTACCGGGGGATCAATTACCCTTCCTGCCCGCCTGGTGAGGAAATGGCTATTACAGATCATACATCAACTTGCTACAGCCACTGTGCTATACTGTCTACAAATAAGGTCTTCCGTCAGACCTGTACTGATTAGTGGCATCACTGTTGTAGTGTTTTAAAAAAGCCACAAGGTTTCAGCCTCGTGAAGCTACCATTATTACCATTATTATTGCTGTATTGCATTTATTTCACCTTATTTCATATTTCTTATTCAGGGCCCGGATGGTTATGTAATGAAATCAGTAAAATATGTATATTGAAGAATCTCGAAATACGTAATAAACAGGGCCCAGATTTTTACATGTCACCTTTTAACTGATACATCATTCACATTGCACTAGCGCAGATATTCTGATAATAACTCCTGACTGGTAAATATAGCAATTTTTAAGGTAATTTTTTGGTCATTTCCCTCTATTTTTATTTTTAGGTAATTTTTAGAATTCATTGCCATAATTGTTTCATTTTATGGTCTTTTTGTATACTTTTAGATGATAAGTAATTGTTTTCTTATTTTGTGTTGTTTCTCGCATTATATACAGTTTTGTTCATTAACTTACATTGAATGTTTCGGAAATCTAAACAAACATAAATATATAAATAATTCTTGTTGTAATTATAACTTGGATATAGAGTACGGCTGTGTTTGCTGTTTTCATTTAGGCCTAACTGTATGTAATTAGTAGTTATAAGCCTACAACTTAGTCAAGAACATAAATGCAGAATAGACGTATATTTAATGAATAAACTAGCATTGTAATACCAATTTTTATGTCTTTTTTAAGTTTTGGTTTTTATTTTATTTTTGCAGTCTTTTATAGCTCATTTTAAAGAGTTTTAGGTCATTAAAATGTGGGTCCTGGTAATAAAAAACTAAAATACCAAAATTAGTAACTATATAATATCACAATCTTTCCATTTTCTTGTACTATAATGTTTTAATTAGGCAAAGTGGAGAATCATATAACAATCTGAACATGTAAAAGCTAAAAAAATTAAAATTACATATTGCTGTTAATTTTTAAAATTACGTTCCCTTATCACAATAAGGAACAAACATGTTTCAAATGGATCAGGAATATAACCTCTCCTGTGATCATACTGACTAAATGATCGCTCGGCTTCACATGAATTAATATTTACACTTACAGAAGACTTCCGGTGTGTTCAATTTCAAAGACATTGGTACTGTCTACACTACTTTGATAACAGCACTCATTGTCTTGAATCCTGGATTTTTCTGCAAACTGTAAGACAAATTATCCTTCACTGCAGTTCTGACTAGCCCTAGTAGACTTTCCAGATAAGTGACTAAGAATAAACAACATCAAGGATGTCTAGAAGTTTCGGAGATTATTTCTTCAAAGATGCAATTGTAGTGCATAAATTCGAAACGTTGCACTGGATGTAGGCAATATTGTTCTTAAGCTTTCCATCACTAAACGATTGCTTTGCTTTTTCTATAGAAACTGCATCTTGGGAATGAAAACGCTAGAGAACTTGTTTCACAGAATCAAAATTCTTCCTGTAGCAACCTACAGCATCACTCCAGCTTGCACTCCTTGTTGAAATTGGCTGAGAAGGGAATGGAAGCTTAGGAAACAGTTCTTTGAGTGGATCAGCTTTGATAATTTCAATTTTACGTTTTATCATTCAAGTCTCCCTTTGAAAACTTTTAACCGAGGTTATACTGTATTTATAAATCTAAACGAACATAATACCTGCCGCAACGTAAAGAAGGGCGAATTATATTCCCAATATATATAAAAATGTTCTCCATTACAGGCCATGGAGGCCCAGAGGGTGCCAGGAGTCTGAGGTTCCCAGAATTTTAGACAATCGGCACATGAAGGTGGTAAGGTTGTCAGCCTTACGCACCGGCAGGCCTTTATCCTCAGGACTGCTCTTGGTACTGATTTCTGTTAGAGGCTGAGTGGACCCCAGGGTCGTTGTGCCACCAGAAGGATTAGGCCAATTGAAAATCTCCAACGAACTCATTGGGGATCGAAACCGCGACCTTCTGGATTGTACCGCAGCGTCTCAACCACTACGCTACGGCGTACACCGTTCCCGATATATAGTGGTCTTATTTTCATCGTCCCCACTCGGCGATTCAAATGTCGGCATTTCCTTTTGCCGTCTGCCGGATTATATTATTGTTTATTGAGGCTAAACAGTAGTTTGCACTCTCAAATCCAAGCACGTGGCAGACTCTGTTGCCAGATTCAATGTAATAACAACAGTAATATAGTAAAAAATTTCGGCGTTTCTTTGATTTTCGTTTCCGACTGAGACATGATAACACTTCAACACTTGGCTGTTAACGAGTGTGTCCTTATTGCATTAAACAAACAACACTTCAAAGACAGCACCGCTGGGGACGATGATAGCGAGAGGAATATGCATAACTTTCTTTACCTTAGTTTCATTTCTCCCTTTTAGGGGCATTTAAGCGACCCACGCCGCCCGGGATTACAGGGCTTCGACCTGTCGGGAGAGGTATTATCTGTGGATCACATGCATACTTTTTTGACCAGACGAGGAAATGGAGGGCTTCCCCGGATAAGTGATCAGCCCAATGCCGGGGCCACCTCCGAGAGAGCACGAACACATAGGACGAGACACACCAGTCACACACACACATTCACTATGTACAAGGCGAGGATGGGATGAAGATGATAATGACGGCCAGATGATATCCGGGCCTAAAGTTACCCGACATTTGTCTCAAAGGTGAGGGAAAAAACCGGAAAAAGCCTCCCCTAGTTATCTTGTCCCGACCAGGATTCGAACCCGGGCCCGCCACAGCGGTGGACGACTATACCTAACCGGGGATTAAATTTGAGCTTGAAAGTTGAGATCATGTGTTTATGTTTGTAATATTGTAAAGTTCAGTTGTATTAATCCTGGTTGAATGGTAAAGAAGGCCTAATAGCCTTAATTCCACGAAGTAAAATAAAACAATTCTAATTCTAATTATATGTTTAAAATTTGGTATTAATCGAACATACTATCCGTTAGAACTGCCATTAAAACCAAACTTTTTTTTCAATGAGTAATTCCATACGCCTCGCTCCAACAAACATTTCAAATGATTACCGAGATTTGCATTTAAAAAGCAAGGCGAGGATCATTCCTACTGAATAAACCACTTTGCTTTCATGATGACCTAATTAGTATTCTGTACAACTGTAATGATAATGTACTAGGTGTATCTTTCTATTGTATTATTTTCTCCGGATGCGAGCCAGAGCGATGCGGAAAGGAAACCCTCCCCATTGTCAGATGGTAGGAATCACAATATCCTACAGTTATGAATGGAAATGCAGAGCTCTAAACAAGTCGCTTTTAATTCAGTGGTCTGTTGACAGTATTGGCGAGTGATTCGATGCAGAAGTGACATTCAAACACGGAATATCAGAAAGTCTGATAACCATGCATCCGGGTCCCGATTATTCAGTGGCAAGCTTATTCAAATTTTAACTCCCCGATTCCTGCACCCATACATTCATGTATTGCCGCTTCAGTAAGCTTCAAGGGTAAAATTCGAAGCATTCTGTCATCTGGAAGTTCGTCTCTTGAAAATATGCATTCTATTCAGGCTTCTATGATGAGAACTGGTATTGTTTTTGAAAACGAGAAGGCCTAGATTTGTTTTCTCACTAAATAGTAACTGAAATATACATTCGAGTCTTTCATGACGTGGCTGAAGTCATAGTTGCCTCAAGACAATCTCTTAAGGGATTTGAGTAGTCAGAAATGTATACACAATCCTCACAACCAGAATTATATTCCTATATTTCGATCAAAGAAGAAAATCACTTTAGAAGTGGGCTTGCTGTGTCCTGAATGCATTTATCTGGAATATGGAAGTTATGGTGATACGTTTAATTATAGGAAGAGGACCTAGAATATTGCTTCGGGCTCTTTCAAAACCTAGAAAGACTACTTACTAAGTTTTTCATAATTTAGTACAAAGGAATGCAAGTCTTAAATTGCTTTTTTAGTACACGCTCTGCAAAGTGGCTGTTTCTCGGACTGCTAACACGCCGGAAAGTAGCAGTTTACCGTACTGCCGGTAAAGTTGCCTTGGTAACCCTAGCGAACGTATTTCCAACTGTGGCTCCTGGGTGTCCATACAGTGTCTCCCAGTGTGAGTTAAATTTTACATGTAAGAGGCTTTATTGTTCACTAGCAGGTGCCCGCGGCTTCGCCCGCGATAATTATTTCAAAAATTAAAAATTAAGAGCATAATAGTAAAATCATTATATTTATTAACACCTAAATCACGTGGACTACATACCACGATTAGATAGCATTGACTGGTAAAAGCGATCTCAGATTCGAGTTCCTTGGCTCAGAAAACCTCTGTATAATGAGATTCGTCCAAATAAAACAACGTTTGACCATATTTAGGGCTTACAACATTCAAGCGATCGCGAAAGTTTTATTTTCAAGGTATGACAAAAATAGCCAAAGCCAAACTGTAATTGATTTGACATTGAAATGTAGGCCTATAACTGAAAACTTATGTTTTGAAAACGCACAAAATGCACGTTTTTTGCCCGTTTTTCACTCATAACTCACGAACGAAAACTAAAATTAAAATTCCGGCTTGGAGGTGCATTTTCCAACCCTTCAGCCCACTTATGTTTAAAATTTCAGATCTCTGCGTTCCGTAGATTTCGCTGGACATCGAGGACAATTCCTTTTATTAATACAGATAATATGAATTATAATGATACCTTCTCTAATTTGTCAAACATCCATTTCATTTAATCCAAACCCACCTGATACAACTGGCAACAATATGTTCTGTGTATTTGTTTGGATAATTCTGTGTAAAAAGGGGTTACGTATTTTCAAAAACATTTAATTTTTGGCAGTTAAAATCAGAATTTTTCAAAATCCTTTCTTAGTGAGCACCTACATATGAAACGAAGGTACTGCCAAAATTCCAAGTCTCTACCTGTTATAGTTTAGGCTGTACGTTGATTCCTGTCAGTCAGTCAGTCATTCAGTCAGTCAGGACAAAGCCTTTTATATATATATATATATATATATATATATAGAGAGAGAGAGAGAGAGAGAGAGAGAGAGAGAGAGATAGAGATTATCTATTAACAAGCATAGTAAACCTTGTTAGACCATGGGCCACTAATATGAAACCCCTCCCCCGTGGGAATTTCCGACACATATTTTTTTTGTTGGTATTGCCATCTAGTTTAAGTTTTTAGTTGTTTGCCCCTTGTCAATTACAGCATTTACCCGGAAAACCACGGAAATCCGGAGAAAATTAATTTGTTTTAACTTTTCATTGTTCTTTGCTCCTAATATTCCCAGGGAATTTATGATTCACACATTTTTGTTGCTATTGGCATCTAGTTTAAGGTTTCAGTTGTTTGCCCCTTACAAATTACAACACATCCCCGGAAAACCCGGAAAACCACGTACATACGGAGAAAATTACAATGTTTTATTCTTTAGATCTTTGTTCTTTGCTCCTAATATTCAAAGGGAATTTCTGACTCATATGTTTTTTTATTGGCATTACAATCTAGATTAAGGTTTCAGTTGCTTGCCACTTATCAATTACAGCATATCTCCGGAAAACTCCGAAAACCACGGAAATCCGGAGAATATAACTTCGTTTAACTTTTTTAAAATCATTGTTCTTTGCTCCTAGTATTCAAAGGGAATTGGTAAATCATATGTTTTTGTGTTGGTATTGCCATCTATATTAAGGTTTCAGTTGTTTGCCCCTTACCAATAACAGCATATCCCCGGAAAACCCGAAAAACCACGTATAGACAGAGAAAAAGACTATGTTTTATTTTTTAAATCTTTGTTCTTTTCTCCTAATATTCGAAGGGAATTTCTGACTCACATGTTTTTTTATTCGCATTACCATCTATGTTAAGGTTTCAGTTGTTTGCCCCTTATCATTTACAGCATATCCCCGTAAGCTACGAAAACCACGGAAATCCGGAGAAAATAACTTCGTTTAAATTTTTAAAAGTCTTTGTTCTTTGCTCCAAGTATTCAAAGGGAATTGGTGAATCATATGTTTTTGTGTTGGTATTGCCATCTAGATTAAGGTTTCAGTTGTTTGCCCCTTATGAATTATAGCATGTCTCCAGAAAACTCCGAAAACCACGGAAATCCAGAGAAATTGACTTTTAAAAAAATTATTTATAATGTTTCTTCTTTGCTCGTAATATTCCAAGGGAATTCCTGAATCATATGTTTTTTTTTTGTTGGTATTGCCATCTAGTTTAAGATTTCAGTTGTTTACCCGTTATCAATTACTCCATTTTCACGTAAACCCTGAAAACCACGTAAATCCGGAGAAAACGACTTTGTTTTAATTTTTTTTTAATCTTTGCTCTTTGATACCAATATTCCCAGGGAATTTCTGAATCACATAATTTTTGTTTGTATTGCCATATAGTTTACGGTTTCAGTTGTTTTCCCCTTACCAATTTCAGCATGACAAAGAATACTGGAAAAAATCCTGATGCTGAAGGGTTGAAAGCGATTGAAAACCTAGCAGAACACCCTTCATATTCTAATTTGTCATCTGTGAATGATAATTTATCTTGCCAAACCTTCCACAGTCCCTACCCAACTTTCTTGACTGAAGTTAGAGAAGGGACATTGGGTAAAACAGCACAATTTTGGATTGGTAATATGAACAGAGTGTAATTGATTTTATGATTTCAGCGAGCAACTAAGGAAACTTGGCATGTTTAGAAGATATGATTCCCCTTTTCTTTGCATGTGACCATCAAAATTATGGCAGATATCTCGTAGTCCATATCTCACCCTTTTGTACCTGCAAAGGACACACCTGAAGCAGAAGAATTATTTCGCAAAAACGGTTACAGTGACTGTAGATCACAAGTTCCGAGTTCTAGAAATTCTGTGGATTTCCGTGGTTTTCCGGGTTTTACGGGGATATGCTGTAATTTATAACGGACAAACAACTGAAACCTTAATCTAGATGACAATGCCAACAAAAAAATATGTAAGTCAGAAATTCCATGGGAATATTAGGATTAAAGAACAAAGGTTTTTAAAAAAATAAAACGAACTCGTTTTCTGCGGATTTTCGTTGTTTTCGGAGTTTTCCGGGGATATGCTGTAATTGATAAGGGGCAAACAACTGAAACCTTAATCTAGATGGCAATACCAATACAAAAACATATGAGTCACCAATTCCCTTTGAATACTAGGACCAAAAATACCAAGATTTAAAAAAATTAAAACAAAGTCATCTTCTCCGGATTTCCGTGGTTTTCCGAGTTTTATGGGGATATGCTGTAATTGATAAGAGGCAAACAACTGAAACCTTAATATAGATGGCAATACTAACACAAAACCATATGAGTCACCAATTCCCTTTGAATACTAGGAGCAAAGATGTAGGCTTAAGATTTAAAAAAATTAAAACAAAGTTATTTTCTCCGGATTTCCGTGTTTTTCCGAGTTTTATGGGGATATGCTGTAATTGATAAGGGGAAAAACAACTGAAACCTTAATCTAGATGGCAATACCAATACAAAAACATATGAGTCACCAATTCCCTTTGAATACTAGGACCAAAAATACCAAGATTTAAAAAAATTAAAACAAAGTCATTTTCTCCGGATTTCCGTGGTTTTCCGAGTTTTATGGGGATATGCTGTAATTGATAAGAAGCAAACAACTGAAACCTTAATATAGATGGCAATACTAACACAAAACCATATGAGTCACCAATTCCCTTTGAATACTAGGAGCAAAAATGTAAGATTTTAAAAGATTAAAACAAAGTTATTTTCTCTGGGTTTCCGTCCTTTTCTGAGTTTTCTGGGGATTTGCTTTAACTGATAAGGGGCAAACAACTGAAACCTTAATATGGATGGCAATACAAACAAAAGAACATATGAGTCAGAAATTCCCTTTGAATATTAGAAGCAAAGAACAAAGATTTAAAAAATAAAACATTGTCAATTTCTCCATATATACGTGGTTTTCCGGGGATATGTTGTAATTGGTAAGGGGCAAACAACTGAAACCTTTACTAGATGACAGTACCAACAAACAATACCTGAGTCAGAAATTCCCTGGGTATATTAGGAGCAAAGAACAAAGAAAAAGTAATTTTCTCCGGATTTCCGTAGTTTTCCGGGGTTTCCGGGTAAATGCTGTAATTGAAAAAGGGAAAATAGCTAAAGACTTAAACTAGATGGCAATACCAACAAAAAATATGTGTCAGGAATTTCCTGGGGATATTAGGAGCAAAGAACAAAGAAAAACTAATTTTCTCCGGATTTCCGTAGTTTGCTGGGGTTTCCGGGTAAATGCTGTAATTGATAAGGGGCAAACAACTAAAAACTGAAACTAGATGTCAATACCAACAAAAAAATATATGTGCCGGAAATTCCCACGGGGGGGGGGGATGGGGGGTATACAGAAGCCTACGCTCTACGTCATTTAGAAGTCTTCATTTTAAGAAATAAATTCGATAATATTTTTTATATTCTTTACAACTGAGGGTGGACGGAAACGTATGAAGTTTGCATTATTAAGCCATGGTTTAGTCCCCTTGACTATGAGTGCTATTTGAACGGAACGACTGCAGATGATATTATTGTGTGATTGCTTCTTTCAAGGCATAATAAGTTTTGTTGCAGAAAATGTGATAAAAGTAAGCTTAATATAATAATGTAATGTAAGCAATTAATGTTAATAAATGTAAATGTTAAAAAATGTAAATGTAAATCTATAACTAGCTTAATCCGTTGCGCGGATTTTGTATTTTGTAATTCTCAATTAGCTTATGAAGGACTTTCCATTTTCAAGTTCTAGGTCCTTAAATAAGTATGTAGAATTTGAAACGAAGAAAAAAAGACTTATTGCACTCAAGCTATTCCCTCAGAAAACGCTTGGTATAGCTTTTTATGGCTAACAGGATGTCGAATTTTTTACCCCGTTGAATCTACACACCATGCCTGCAAGGAGTTGAAAAGAGAAGAAACAGAAATTCTGGTAACATAAAATTGTATTGTTTTTATGGAGTATTTTATTTCTCACTCTCATCTTACCATACAACCATTTCAGGGCTGAAATAAAAAAAAATAATTCTATATAACTTTTATACTTTTCTCCCCCAAAACCTGGGACGTATAAAATATACAGTACATTGCTCGCGTAGAACTAAAAATGTTCCCTCCTATTTTGTCTTCTTTTATATGCTTAGGGCCAATGATAAACATCCCTATTTCTCAACAAATAAAAACCAACTATGAATGACGTATCAGTGGATAGGATT
The DNA here is from genome assembly GCA_964059195.1 of Ectobius pallidus. Classification (NCBI taxonomy): domain Eukaryota; kingdom Metazoa; phylum Arthropoda; class Insecta; order Blattodea; family Ectobiidae; genus Ectobius; species Ectobius pallidus. The sequence goes on along the minus strand of CAXKWD010000007.1, from coordinate 11,004,323 downwards.
TATTACCGACTTCTTTGGAACTCAAGCAGGCTCAGACATCTGGATTAAGCTGTCCCTGCAATACGACCTCTTATTCTACACCAAAATGCCAAGTGAGAAAATTATATTCTCCGTGTCCAGGGTAGAGACTGCATCACATTGCGCATTATTTACTTGGATTTCTTTTTTCATTATTTATTTACACCAAAGTATTGCATCGATAGCATCATAATTGGTTAAAGCCCAGAAATATGTAGCTCCCTAAGCCCTATGTGAACAGTGTAAACTGTATTCTGTTGTAATGAGAACTGAATTGCATTTGATAAATATTCAGTGAAATATTTTCAGAAATGATATAATTTTTCAAGAGAAGAAGTAGTTTGTTTGAATTTTAATGTTGACAGACTTAATTTCCGGGTTGAACTGGGTATGTGTGCAAAATTTCGTGCAAATTGCTCAAGAAACGTAGATTTGTGTCGGGAACATACATACCCATACACCCACATACACATTTTCGATTTTATATATTAGTCAAGTAGGTAACTATATTGAGTTGGAGTATATAATCGCAGAATTTAGCAAACAAACAACAAATTCAGATACCAAGTGAGTAATTTTATCAGAAAATTGTCTTATCCCTAAACTGTATCGAGACTCAAGTACGAAGACCGTACTGAATTTGTTGTTTGTTTGCTACATTCTACATTATATCCCTTCAACTCTGTACCTACTGGTTTAAACAATTGAGTTGTACCTAATTTTGTAAGCAAACTTTATTACATAATGTATGACTAATAGTACCATTTGTCAAAATGTTATATGATAAATTAATTGCGGATCAAAATATCACCAAAACTCGCCAAAGGAATTCCCCCAATTAGTGTATGAATTACACTGATATACTACTATTGCTAAAAGCAATACGATCATATCAATATGACTCCCAATATGCAGCTTAATAGGCCCGGTGTCGTCTGGGTTTTGTATTTTGTAATTTGAAATTAATTTATAAACTACTTTCGATTTTCAAACTCTAGGGCCTTATATAGGTACGTAGAACTTGGAATGAGGAAGAACGACTTATCTCGCTCGAACTTTTCTTTCATAAAACGCTTGATATAGCTTTTTATGGTCCATAGAGGATTGTCGAATTTTGCACCCCGTTGCTTCTACACGCCATGCCTGGCAGAAATTCCGGTTGCATGAAATTGTATTGTCTTTACGAAACGTTTTATTTCTCACTCTTATGTTACCATTTAACAGTTTTGGGGCTCAAATAAAAAAGAAATTCAATATCACTTTCATACTTTCCTGCATAAAACCTGGGACATAATATACTGCATGCATAGGACTAAAAATGTTCCATTTCATTTAACTTCTCTATTTCTCAACTACTACAAACCCTACAGGTATGAATAACGTATCAGTGGACAGGAATTTTTTTTTGCCAATTTCTTATATATCATACTTGTTGGTACACTCTCAGGATGAGACAACCGGATTAAGCTGTCCCTGCAATACGACTTCCTATTCTACATCAAAATGTGAGGTGAGAAAATATGTTCTTCATGTCCAGAGTAGAGAAAGTTAAGTGACTGCATGACGTTGTGATTTAGTTTCGTGGACTTCATTCTTCATTAATTATTTTCACCAATGCATTACATCGATAGCATTAGAATTTGTTAAAACCCAGTATTATGTAGTTCCCAAAGTCCTATGTGAACACTGTAAGTAATAAACTGTTTTCATTGGATGTGAATTGCATTTTCAGTAATTCAGTATAATTTTCTCAGAAATTATATAGTCTAATTTGTTTGAATTTAAATGTTGATGGCGTTTACTTTCCGGGCTTAACTGGATATGTGTACACAATTTCGTGCAAATTGGTAAAAAAAAGTAGATTTGTATAGGGAACATAAATACACACATACCCACATAACCACACTTCCACACATAGGCCAAAAACACACTTCCAATTTTACATATTAGATAATAAAAGATAGTGCTTGTCTATTTGTCTGCCTATGCGTGATGCCCATCTAACAGCACGCAAAAATCTTAAATTTTAAACATAGATGGACTGAGGGGTGGCCGAATGCAGCTCAAAGCCGGATTTTTAATTTTAGCTTTCATTCACGAGTTATGAGTGAAAAACTGGCAGAAAACGTGATTTTTTTGCGCTATCGAATCATCAGTTTTCGGTAATACATTTCAATTGTCAAATCAATTCAAGGCGGATTTGCCTTTTTTTGTCATAACTTGAAAATAAAAGCATCGCGATTTTTTCAATAAACCGCATGGAATTATCGATCGTTTCGATTCTGAGCTCACCCTGGTAGATTCGTTTGTTTTTCATGTAAAATAATGTAAAAGAGCTTTCTAAATGTAGAATGTACTCCAAAGCCGGATTTTTAGCTGTTTCATTATAATTATTAGTCGTTTATTAATCGTTGCTCTTAATTTTTACTGTATCGTAGGTGAAGCCGCGGACACCTGCTGGTATGTCTATTCTATGTACAAAGAATGATAAGTTATGTTATCACCGTACTAGGCCTATATCACAAAAAAATTATGAATAATTGAATTTCTTGACAACAGCTTAATATTTAATTACACAGTTCTTTTCTCTTTAATTTCATATATTAATTTTTAAATTCTGACTGCTAGTTCCTTATTCAGAGCCCTGTTTCTAAAATTCTTCATTTTGCCATGCCCCTTCCTCAGCTATAATATTTCAGTATTTTTAATTGTTCCTCTGCTAAAACGTATAAAATTGGCTATTAAATGTTACTAATACACTAGTAAGCAAGTGGAGTGATATGCTAAGTAGGCTACGTATGAACTGTTTGAACTTCGTATTTTCATGTTTATCCCGACATGTTTTTTCTATGCGTTTCTATACAAGTTTTGCTTTCATCTCATCTTCCCGTAATTAGCAAATCACTTGGTATTCAGTTACCTCAAACATCACAATTCTTCTATAAATTAACATATCAAGGTGATTTTTGTGTCATTTAGAAGCTTGAAATGTTCTCTAGTTGACGTGGAGAAATATCTGATAGGCCTATATGAATTGCCTACTGTGTTCTAGATTTTTGTTTATAATGATGTGAACAAAAAAATATATTCAGTTTACGTAAATCTATGTAACAATTTAAAATCTATGTAACCATTTCTAGATGTTAGGCACTAGAGAATTATTATGTGCACAAAGTAGTGAAAATTTAGTGTTATTATCTTTTATAGTTTTGCAGTAATAATGTTTCAAGTTTATAATCAAATTAAAAAAAAAAAAAATTCCTATAAACAAATGATAAACAATTTGAAAACATTTTTCTTGTGAAATGCCTTAACATACAGCTGTATAATATAAATTATATAACAAATTAGTGTCCTAATGTTTAAAAATAAGGTGTTCATACTTGCAGGTGTATATCTTAATGAAGATTGTAGGAACGTCACTCTTTTTATGCTGAGATATAGCCGTCCTTTCACAGTGACGTCACGCTAATTATATGTGACGGTAACCCTGTTATCATTCCTTGTATGAACATTAAAATCCTGGTTGGTTACATGTTGGGAACACATGACCATAACAAAGCATTCATAATTCTATGAGAAGAATGTTATTAAGCAATAAGAGTACAGAAGTGTCCACTTTCTACCACTAGGCAATATGTTGATATATGTGTTAAGTACTTCTTTTTCGGGGCACTGTTTATCTTTAATTTTAAAAAAATACTGGATATGCACTCTTTCCAATTGACTCAGTCTTTTGCATTTTAAAAGGGAGGTTATAGAATATAAGAATTAGTAGGGCAAGGCATTTAATGACCATAAAATAGTGAAAAAATGCAAAATAAAAAATGCATTTATGACCTAAAAATAGTGAAAAAATGACCCAAAATATTAAAAAATGCCCAATAAATTTACCATTGTTGCTTATAATTAGTTTTTTAAGTAATTAATTGCAATAATCAATTTATGACAGTGCGTTATAAATGGATTTACAATATAAAACACACTTATTTCATTATTAAAAAAGTAAGTAAATCTATACTACTTGGGCACCCTTGTGAAAAAAAAACCTTTCTGAAGTGGCATGCCCATCAAATTGCCCCTAGTAAATATGTGCCATTTAAAAAGAAGAAAATCTTTATTGCTACAAGAGAAACTGCTATGGTGTTGACAATAAACCTGTATTAAAATGAACTATGAACACTTGGCGGAGATTCTCAAATAAAAACCATTGTCTATTGTCTGAAAGTGACGATTTTTACATGGAAAAGCTCCTTTCTACCCCCACTGAAACATGACCTAAAATGCCGAAAAATACCTAAAAATGCCGAAAAACACCTAAAAATGCCGAAAATGACTTAAAAATGCAGAAAATGACCTTACAAATGCCAAAAAATGACCTATCTCTGGAAAAACGACGAAATATGCAAAATAAAGCAAAAAAATGCAAAAACAAATTGCTCTTATTTAATCAATTATTTCATGATACACATTTATATATATTCGAGCTATCTTTTCACCTTCACATAAAAAAGATGCAAAATCATCAAATGCCTTTCCCTAATAATTAGTTTAAGTACAAAGTGCTTGCTTTGTTTATTGCTCCAGGGGCAATTCTAAGCATGATACGGGTCCCCATACATAAACATAAATTAGATCACAAGCAAAAATCAGTTTATTTGTATAAACACTCAGAAGACGTTACTGGATTCAGCTACATAGACTGGGTATAATGATGAGCGTTATGCCATGGCCGGGAACAAAGTAAGAAGCTACTGTTTCTAATAGCTTTCCCATAATGAATAATTATGGCTTTACTATCGCTTTCTTTACAGGATGGAAGTGGCTGTGCTGCAACCCTTTGCTATACGAACATTCCAAACTACAGACAACATCTTCATGTAAGTTACTTGTCTTTATCTTAACATTGGTCCAAGACTAGGGAACTTAGCCCATTATTTATAGAACGCTTCAAATATTATATTTGACCTTCAAGAACCAATTTGAATATTATTTGCCTATATAATAAATCAAACGGGTACTTGATACAACCAACTCACCAATATTTTATTTTATGCCTAGGCCTTTCCACATACTTCTGTCTTCTTCATATAGGCCTACGTCGTCAGTAAAGTTATCTAATTGTAAAAATTTACTATCTTTCAATAAGTACAATTTCATGTAATTTAAAATGTTAAGTGCAAATGGCTGCAGTGCCTGGGAAAGAACAATATTGCTTTTCCCACGCTAGTTCTCATTTAAGGTTCTGGATGTTGTGTCACACTATGAACGCACAGCTGTAAGCAATTTTTATTTTGCTACCAGCTAAAAGACAAGTGATCTATTTATAGACCATTGGACACTTGTGTTATCTTCAAGCACACGGAAACCGAGTGACGCAACATCTATTGTGATTTTTCTTGCTTATTGACTTTCTTGTTTGAAATAAAAGCGACTATACTTGATCCAAGATGTATTCCTAGCGAAAGTGTACAACAGACTTGCCTTCACTAACTGCGCCCTGTCGTTTCGTTGGTTAATCGCACCAGCGCATACTTCACGATAGTGACAAACTCAGTCAAATGTTTACTTCCATTCGTAAAATTATTTATATCTTATGTAATTGTGAAAACATAAGTTCTGTTTAAGTGAGTTGCTTGCTTTCGTATTTTTAGGTCGATTTCGAAGAAAAATCTACCTATTGCAATCGACGGACAAGTTCGTTAATGAGCAAAATTGGCCCAAGGGGGTGGTCGGGGGAGGGGGTTGAAATTTAAAAAAAATATATCTCGCCCCCTATGAAGTATAGAGAGAAACTTTGTTTGAATAAATTAGAGTACTCCCTATGGAGTTCACAGTGACACCAACGATTCGGGGGTTTTGGGGGTACGATTGGGGGTGGGGGATGGAAATTAGAAATTTTTGAAACCAAGTCTTGTGGGGTATCGTTGAAAAGCTCTTGATGAGTACTCTTCAAATAAATAACTAGTTCCTCGATAGATCTCATATAAGGCGAGATTCGAATGTTTTAAAAAGTGCTCTTTCCTCTTTTTTGCAGTTATTATTGCGGGTTTGTCATGCCAAGGCTAAATAGGAAGAGTGCTGCGCAGCGGCAGTAAATTAAACCGAAAGCACTTCGAAATCTACCTCAGCCTGTAGGCCTGCCTAAAGGGATTTTTTTATCATTAGGCTTACATGCTTTACAACATATATCCAGGAAACGAGATTTCATTTGTTCTTTTCATTGACTTGGCAAATTTGTAGTTCTGAAGAAAAACAAGTGACATAAGTTACTAAATACCAGACGTATTTTACAATATAATTCGTTGTACGTTTCATTTACATAACGTGTGATGAAGTACACCACTTATTGTAAGTAAAAGTAATAGGATTGCCTCTAATTTGTACGATAAAAGAAGTTACGTCCCGATAAAAAAAAGTGCAAGGAAAAGTTTTACCCAGCGGCGAGAAGATATATATTGTAAATATATACAAAACATTGGGAATCGAGCCCGGGACCCTTGGCGCTTGAACTAAAAAAGGAAGTTCATTTGACTTTACTGCATGTAATCTTCTAAACAGTCTAAAAAACAAATTATTGTGAAGTGTGTTTTGTACTTTCACATTCGGCTGTTTACTTTTGCTCTGTCAAATCTTGGATCAAATGTAGGGTGTTCTTAGAAGAGAAGATATCGTACAAGTTTGGCCTAGACTGATTTTTAAAGTATCTCGTATAATTATTGAATTCCACAATGTTTTACAAGGATAGTTTTGTAATTCTAAACTAACAGAAAACGGTAATGATTTGTAAACTCCTTTAGTTCTTATTCTTTTCCTTATTCTTAGATTACATTATGAGATGTAGCATATAATAGTTATGAAGTAGTATTCTAAGGAATTACACTAGATTACTAGAAGAAGCATTGAATATTTTATGTGACGTTAAATTAGATTCATGAAGATTTTGCGTCCAGACAGTCTGACAGTTGAAGATAAAGCATTTAATGATGAGACATTGTCACGGATCAGTTGAAATAAATTTCACTGCTTCTGAATACACAGACTTATCAGAAACAACTAGCTCTAGGTCTAAGAATCAGGTTAAAATTTCAACAACCGAACAGCAAGCACCCAAGTACACAAACATTCCAGGTAATGACCACGCTTTAAATGAGATACGAGAAACCATGAAGAAAATTTGAAGGATTACACGCCATTTGAGAGTGCAGAGAAAGTTTTAATGAATTGTTCGAATCTCTCAAGTATTAGCTTAAATGTACTCTAATTGCTTTCAGGAATACATTTTAAACATAAAATACACGAAATAAGCAGAAATATATCTCGTCATTATTACTGTACGTTTTGATAACATTACCAAACAGTGTAGAAAATCTTCTCGGGTTTGCAGCCCGAGAAGATTTTCTACATAAGATTCGCCAGGAAAGTCTCAAATCTTACATTACCAAACAGTGTTCTGTTTATAGACTCTGTAACCCACAGTGTGCATGGCGAGGAAAACAAACGATATTGTCTAAATATTGTTGACTTAATTAATATATAGGGTTAATGAATAACACCAAAATATTTTACCTGTGTATACAGGGGAAAACAGCACTCCTTGAAAAATCTATAGCAAATTAACACATCAAAGTAGTCGGTCATTGGCCACTACTCCAGTCCGAACGAGGTTTTCGAGGGGTTTCCCTCGTTCTTAGGCGAATGCCGGACTGGTCAATAATCCCCTCAAACAGATACACGCACTACAAATCTCTAGAATACATAACTACAAGTCACTAAAAAAAACACACTCGGGAAATATTGCACATAAGACCTATCCGCTCTTAGGTCTATCCTGCGCCAAAATACAAAGACACAAGTACACAGCCCAAACACGTCACACGATCAACATCCCCTACGGATGTACATAAGGGCACAATAGGTATACACACATCACATATGGTTACCAAAATTTGGTTTGACCGGAGGTATAGGCTTCATTGCTTGGCACTCCGGGGGTAAGGGTGGGCACAGAAAAAAAAATATATATATACAGGGGACATAGCCAAGCAACTTTTATTAGGAGACTTTTACTCAATGGATTAAATTCTTCCTGTTACAGCATAAAATCTACCAGGTCTTGGCCACCACTGACTTCTGACCTCGTTGATAACACTGCAGTTATGAATAAAAAACTAATGCAGTGGTGCCAATCATGCGATTAGTCTGTAAATTTTGCAAATTATGAAAAGACACAATTTTGATATAGTTGTTAATGAATTATTAAGAATCAGGTTTTCATCGGTCACTAAGAAGGCTTGAAATCTATTTAATGATAATTTTAACCCTAGTTTGGTTTATTATTGACTTATGAGCACCAAATTATAATGACTTCAGTACCCTGTGGCATACACATTTAACATCATAGGCCAAAAATCTCCTGATAAGTGTTGCTTGTCTATGTTATGTCTGTACACAGGTAAAATATTAATTAAAAATCTGTACATTTTTTCTTTCTAATAAAAAAAATTGATCTTTAATGTGTTAATTTCCACATAAAAGTTAAGAAAAGCGATGTTTTCTTTTGCATAAAATAATTATATTCATCTTGAGAGGAAATCACCAAATTGCTTAACTAGTATGAGGGTCGGAAGTTTAATAGTGGCAACACATCTATAAAATCAAGGTGAAATCGCTTTTGTTGGATGTTGGTTGGATAGCCAGCATACTTCAGATCAAATAGGAGCCTTCAATCACTACGAATGCGTTCACAGTAATCAGAAGAAATTGAGTTGACTCTATCAACTGGTCTAAAATTAATTTTTGATCTGACAGAAAGCCAATGATTAAAAATAATCCAATACCTTAAAATTATTCTTCATTCACTATAATATGCAATAACATAACGAACTGTTTCAAGACTGGATAATATTGAGAATATTATAGGAGAAAAATTCCTCCGACACTGGGACTTGAACCCAGGACCTTTGGCTATTCGCGCCAATGCTCTACGAACTGGGCTAAGCCGGAGTTCAATTCGCAGCGCCAGATGGAACCTCTCTCCTATGACTGATTGCCCTAATGGTCCACCTCACAGACAGACAAGTTATGTCTTATGCAGTACTGTGAAGCACACTAATTAGTGATTTTTGTGACCGGGCTCTCTGTGTTATTGTACAGTTGACATTCAATATGGATATATATATATATATATATATATATATATATATATATATATAAGCTTTCATGAACCACAGATTATCGTCTCTGTTGGGCGTTACATGAGAATATTATAGGAGAAAAATTCCTCCGACACTGGGACTTGAACCCAGTACTGCATATGACATAACTTGTCTGTCTGTGAGGTAGACCATTAGGGCAATCAGTCATAGGAGAGAGATTCCATCTGGCGCTGTGAATTAACTCCGGCTTAGCTCAGTTGGTAGAGCATTGGCGCGAATAGCCAAAGGTCCAGCCATATAATAGAACCGGCAGGATAATTGTCTTATATATTTTTATTTATAGATTTCAGGACAGAAGACGAGAATTTAAAAGTTTGTGATCTTCATAAAAGCAGGCAGAGTTGTTCTTTATAAACTGAAAATTAATGATTCTGAGATGAATAGGCATTGATTTTGAAAATATTATATTCCCTAAATCTTGTTAAATAAAAAAAAAAGCTCCTAAATAACACAGATGGATGCAATAAATATTACATGCGAATGCTTAAAGAGAAATTAAACAAGTAAAATTTAACATTTAAAACTTTAGCTAGGCCCATCTAGAAATATCTTTAATACATGGGCTAGACCACCCTAGCAATACTCCTTACGCTAGGTTGACCTAGAAAATATTCTTCGACGCATAGCTAGCCTTGGGATGGGCTCACCCCCTGAGCCGCAACAACAACGGCACATAGGCTTTTCTAGATCGGAGAAGAAATCGAATATAGAGATAGAGAGGAAGACAGGAGGAAAATAAAGCAGAATAAGATAACGAGAGAGTCATTCAGATGAAAGAAAAAGTAAGCATTTCAATTCGTTTAGGCCTAATAGTAACATGAAACATGAGCATTAGTGTAATGCCTAGAAGAATTGAAGTTCTTCAGTGAATCACTTCACACTAGCAGGGAAGCCCTTTCACAGAAAAAGTGAGGAAAGATGCTGAAGTCTTGAAAATGGAGCAGAGCAAGTGGTTTACAGTCAAGCATCTCCTTGGGTCAAGTGCTCTTGAATCTCACCTGGTTGCTCTCTGTAGCTCACATCAAAGTAGCAGGTCTCATATTAAATGTTTCAGTTTATTCCCATAACATTCATCCCGTTTACAAATATACTTCCTTATCGGCTTGAGTGGCGCAAACAGTATCGCTCTGGCTTTCTGTGCCTAAGGGTGCGGGTTCGATCCCTGCACAGGTGTTCATAATTGTGACAGGTCCATACCTTTAGGTTTACAGGCAATTCCGGCACACCGGCGACGGTCACAGACTTAAGATGCACTACATCCCCGTCGTTAAATAACCATAAAACCGAAACAAAAAAATGTACTTCCATATAGCCAGAATGTTTATGGAAGGAATGGGACCGATTCTCCTAAAAGACAAGGCTATATTATGAGCAACAAAACAAACTTCTAAGATTTGAAAATACAAGAGAACGGTTGTTCGTCCAGGCCACTCAAGATTCCAAGGCCGCATTATCTCTCCTCTCGCTCCCCACATATCCAAAGCCCTCCGCCAAATCGTACCAAGTCGTATTAGTGACATTAGCTGATTGTTGTTCCTTTTCATAATACCACGTATCCTAATTGTGATGAACAATCATGCGTGAGAAACATAATCAATTTCTTCAGAAAGAAGGAAAATAATAATTATACTGGTGGAAATGACAACTTAAGAAACAGTTGTAAATAAGAAACACAATACACAAGCCAACTGGAAAATTCGGCGTCAACTTTCAAAGATTTCACAGAAGATAAGCATGCAAGAGGTTGGTGAAATTGATCATATTTATGTTATTTTCGGTACAAGCTTTGATAGTATGCAGGTTTATTAAGAACTAGCATGTGCCCGCGGCTTCGCCCGCGATAATTAATTCAAAAATTAAAAATCAAGAGCATAATAGTTAAATCATTATATTTATTAACACCTAAATCGCGTGGAGTGCATTCCACGATTAGATAGCGTCCCCTGGTAAAAGCGACCTCAGATTCGAGTTCCTTGGCCCAGAAAACCCCTGTATAGTGAGTTTCGTTCAAATCGAACAATGTTTGACCACATTTAGGGTTTTTTTTTTAATGTATAACATCAACATGTTCCATTACAATAGTAATACTACATGTTTGATTATCCTTCTTCCGTGTAGGTTGAAAATGTCATATGTCTGTGGGCCTTGACACTATAAACAAATGAATCGTCTAGGATGGACTAACAAAATCAAGCGATCGCGTTGCTTTTATTTCCAAGGTATGAGGTGTGATGACAAAAATAGCCAAAGCCAACTGTAAGTGATTTGATATTGAAATTTATTACTGAAACTGATGCTTCGAAAACGCAAAAAATGCACGTTTTTTGCTCATTTTTCACTCATAACTCACGAACGAAAGCGAAAATTAAAATTCCGGCTTCGAGGTGCATTTTCCGACCCTTCAGTCCGCCTATGTATAACATTTCAGATCTCTGCATTCAGTAGATTTCGCTGGGCATCGCGGACAGACAGACGGAGGACAGACACTTCCTTTTATTAATATAGAAGAAACAACAATGGGGGGCTTTGCTCTATCAACATCGGAATTTGTTAAGAAGGCAAAAATAACTTTTTTCCAAAATCCATTAATATATACAATCTTCTCGTACCAAACAAAAATCGTTTTATGTTAAAATGACTTTAAAAACTCCAGTACAAATGGTTAAACTCATATCCAAAATTTAATAGTTTATGTTTGAAGGTCAGAGATCCCTGACCATTTAACAAAAAAATGTTAAATCCTAGTGAATATAAAACCAGGTAAACTGATGTAACAGTGACAGATTGCTTTTGTTTAATCATTGATAATTGCAGCGGTCGGATGGTAGGCCTTGTCCCTTCTCGGATGTTAGCGCCACGGAGTTAGTTAATTGCAATTATGATATGCAGAAAATAAGTTATTTTTGTAATCTATCTCCTTATCAAGCTCCAGATAGATTCGTTAAGCAGCCAAGAACAAAGGTCTGAAGTATGATACTTAACCTTAATTCATACTCGTAGGCCTATACAATGATATAACAAAATTCTTAAAATATGTGAGCATTTCACAAAATGCACTGGCAAAGTTCTCTTAATGTACGTAGGCCTAATAATTTCACATTAATGTACAGTCGGTCAAATAAAAAACGTCGGGATTCGTATGCCGTTAAAATTAAAGTTTTAACGTATTAGTTCACAAGTTTCCTATAAAAAACATAAAATACAAGTCATTTTCGGAACATATGAGGCCATGCGACAGGAGGGAAAAAATGAACGAGGGAAAAATGAAAATCGCGGAAAGCGCAACACACGATATTCAACTTAATGTATTGTCATAATTCATTTTGCTTTGTCATCGCACCACATATAAATGCTAGCTTGAGAGAAAGTGTAGTTAGGGCTGTAATTGACCTGCATTTTTCGGCCTCTGAAGCAGCGAGAAGGTTCCATATTTCTTAAAGAGGTGGGTACTTCACTATAATGCGACCGGAAGTTTTCATAGGAATCGTGGATCTGGCCGGCGTATTTCGATGCTATTAGATTGGTGGCAGAAGTTGAACGTAAGTAATTGATTTTGCACTAGAAGTACCGGTATTATAAAATAAAATCTTTAAAAAATGCTCCTTGAATAAACATATTCCTCGCGAATCTATTAATTATTAATATTATAAAAATTTGCAACCAAGAATATGGCGGATTTGAGGCATATAGCCACAGCCTTCTATACATGGTTGTTTTGTAACAAAACTGACTAAATAATCAAGAAAATACATGGATAGACAAGAGGCGTGTGTGAACCTAACCTTAAGTTTTCCTGTACATGCGCATATGCTCGTTCGTGATAAAATCAAATACTTCCCGACGTTTTTTATTTGACCGACTGTACCCTTTGTATATAACAGCATTCATGTAGTGCTCATTTCAACTTGATCAACGAAATAAACAAACATCTGACTGCATGTAGTCAATGCCCTCAGTGATTAGCAACGCGGCATTGTAGTATAGTCATGATTTCCCATTTAAAAAGCATCTGACTTTTAACTAGTCGTTACTCCGGTACCGCTCTACTGATTTGGTCCAAATAAATAGGCTTCTTGCCATTGCCATTGTAAATGTGTATACTCAATTTCATGAAAATCCGATATAGCGTATTAGAGTTATCGTGCGTACAGACACACGGACGGACAGACAGACAGACGGAAATACATTTTCCCATCCCGCACACAATCTCATAAAGTACCATAAGTGCCTTAAAGTGCAATAAGTGCCTTAATAAACAAAATGTAATTCGGAAGGCTGGATTAATGGGTAAAGAATTCACGCAGGGAATGTTATTACAGCTAAAAGCTTTGTGAATGATTGTGGCTAAGTACAACATATGAATACAGTAATATAATATGCAATTGACGGTTATGGTATCCAACTATATGGTATCATTTTGTAGGAGTTACTGCCAAATACTTGTAAAAACCAGATTCTGATTCTTGGTGCAAGAAGGAATGCTTTGATACTGTCGTCTCTGAGAGAATTGGCTGAATGCCTGTAACAGCTGTTGTTCAAAGGATAAACAGGATATGTTTCTACAAAGAGAAGAGAGAAGAAAACCGCGAAATGATTCGGAGAAGCCATGCAGGAAGAATTCATCCAAGTATCACTTAGTGGTAGGCACGAGAAGAGCAGAGATACGCATTTCTTTCTATTCTTGCTGGGAGTACTCAACTTAAAGGTAAAAGTTCTGTGGAAACATACCAGTTTCGCATTACCCCCTTATACCAACATACCCAGTCATTTCCAGTTCATGTGAGTCATTAAATATTTTAACTCTGATCTGAATGTAAGGATAATGCATAAACTCTTCAAAGAGAAGTTTCCATGTACAAAGTGAACAACTTCCTATTTGAGTTATATTAAAGATAGTTTTAATCTTATATTAAGGCAGCCACAAGTAGAAAGCCATTGTGCCTGCGAAGAGTTAAAATTCATGATAAAAACCCCCACGCAACATATCGTGCCTAAAATCCCTATACAGAAACTATTTTCCTTGAAGCAACCGACTTTTAACCTAGTTTAAGGGCAACAAGCATTCTCCCTAATGAGAGGTCTTAACTACTTATTGTTACACTTTGATCAATATTTTGCTACTGTCCAAATATGCTCCCAACTCAATTGATAATTGATAATTCAAAGTAATGCCTCTCTTCAATTTACGGTGGCCAGAGATGGTATAGCCGATCTTTCAAAATGAAATTTCAAGATTTGATGGCAGCAATACTATAAGATAAACAAACCTGTATCCGTTGAAACTTGTTGAAATAATAGTAGCCAGAGTTTGTTTAATCTGGTGAGAGTTAAGGCAATAAGGCCTTTTCTTCCTTTCTTCCACTCTACAGGGACTAACAAAGCATTGAATGATACAATATATCACATTAAAACGATATAAAATACATTAAGTGATACAAAACATCACACTAAGTTATATAAAATAATTAAATGGTACAAATGCGATTAAATTACACAAAAAATAAATGACATAACCTAAAATACACAGATATAATATGATGGGTATATTAGCAAACCAAGCTGTCTGCATTCTGATGAAAGATAGAGATTTTAACTTCTAATGAAAGTTTAATGCATTTCCTTTTACATATTTAATGTGTGTTTTGCAAATCTGAGTTCTTCCCTTATGTGAGAACACAGGTTTGCAACACATACCCTAAATATTATGTTATAGGAAATGCATTAAATTGCAAAATTATCCACCGCAACAATTAAGTTGGAGGCTGTGAGCCTACTATTGCTCGATTCCGGAATTCTGAAGGCTTTTAGAAGTATTTAGGATTTTCAAATGGGGATGTGGGTGTGAAATTTGGTCTCACTTTGAAATATCATTCAAGTTTGCACCTGTCACTCTTATGACGTAGAAAGGTTTGAATTCTGATGGTACATGTTTGTAGTGCCTTTTACCGTGTTAAGTTGTTTTCGTCGTTGAATGCATGCAAATTATAAGATTTGATAGCGCATGAAAATCCCGTGTTTACTGGTAGCCTATGACATAAACTATCACATTTTTCAAATCACTGAGATGACCAACTTTAAGAGGTTTATACACAACTCAAAACATGTCTACAAGCCAGTACACATTTGAATGAACATATTCTCTGGATAGGCCAAATATTCATTGGTGGTTTTATGGATAATGGTTGGTTGTATATCATATAGTTTGTACAGATAGGGGGAAAAAATCGGACCGACTCTTGTAGCTGATTTCAGAGCCTTGTGATACGTAAATAAATGTAAGAGATGTAACGGAAACGTTTGTTGTCACAAGCAATGCAAATTACGTGAAATTATTTCTCAATTCAAGCAATTTATCAGCTGTAGAACAAATTTCAATACATTCCCTGCTATCCTGTGAATGCCGCTAGGCATGCGCAGTGGCTCATATCGGCAACTTAGATATTTTAGTCGGTCCGTTTTTTTTCCTACTTGTACACTGCCAACCCTCCGCTGATTTTCCGGTCTCAAATTTCTGAGCAATGAGCATCCCATTTTAGTGAACAAAATATATACTGACAAATAAATAATATGTATTCGGAACGTATCTTTCAATATCACGGTACCGGTACGTGCTTCAAAAATCTATGGGGTCTTGTCCTCATGAAAGCAGGCTAAGAGAGCTTATTTTCAGCATCTCGTCTGCAGAATATTGACCCAGATATAAGGAAGATAATATTTGGAACTAAGAATCTCTCTCATATCTCTAGAGTCTATCTAACTTTATTAAGCCAGAGAAAGAAAGTTATCAGAATAAAAGAGTTTGAAAATTGATGAAGTCACAATATTAGAGGCAGGGGATTGCAGAAATGCCCAATCCTCAACAACGCAGTGATTCTTATGACACTATCGCAATGGATTAACATCATTAATATGTCGTGTAAATCTCAGGGCTAAGATTCAGAACAAACAATAGTTCATGCAGTGAGGTATTGTGTGTAGTACTATAGCTTCTACATGGAGAAGTTCACTTCTTATCTTCATGCATCAGAAATAAACGTGTTGAAATTAAAGCCTTTGATAGAATGGAATACTGCATTGAAACCTTCCATCTTGTTTGAAATTGAATGTGACCATGCAAATGAGGTTAGATTTTCAAACTACATTTCAACCGTCGCATTTCTAAACTGTACAGCGTCTTTCTTGGCGCTGCGCTACAAACCGGAAGGTCGTGGGTTCGATTCCCGATGAGGTCATTGAGATTTTTCAATTGGCCTAATCCTTCTGTTGGCACTATGGCCCTGGGGTCGACTCAGCCTCTAACATAAATGAGTACCAGGAGCAATCCTGGGGGTAAAGGCGGCCGGTGCGTAAGGCTGACAACCTTACCACCTTCGTGTGCCGAATGTCCAAAATCTGGGAGCCTCAACCTCCTGGAACCCTCTGGGCCTCCATGGCCTGTATAGGGATCACTTTACTTTACTTTTACAGCGTCTTTCTTGTACGATTTGGCCAGTCATGCGGGTTTCTGCGTCGCGGCGGCCACAGCTCTAACTCCCGGGTGATCGGGTTAAAAATCTACGCAAATAAAGCCGCTAATGGTGTAATGATTCAGGTTCTCAAGTTACAGTTAAAATTATAATGATAAAAAACACATACATCATCACAAGAGATGTTGGAAATGGCCTCCTCTTTCATCCACACAACACTGGCACCTATTTTAGGAAATTTTCTTTCACGAGCATAAGTTCAGTTTCCGAAAATTAGTTAATTTTTCTTTACGTAGATATTTCACCTGAAACTGAACTTGAAAAATGAAGTGTATAGGTCAAACCCTTATACATTGGAAGAACTTAAAGACAATATCCCAAGAGAAATTAACTCTATCTCGGCAGTTGAACTTATGCTCGTGAAAGAAAATTACTTAAAAGGTGACAGTGTTGTGTGGTTGCAAGAGGAGGACATTTCCAACATCTCTTGAGATGAGGTATGTGCTTACTTTCATTGTAATTTTAATTGTTTTGTGAGAACCTTAACCATTACACAGTTAGAGGCTTTATTTGCGTAGATATTTCACTCGATCGCTCGGGAGTTAAGAGCTGAGACCGCCGCGACGCAGAAGCCCGCATTATTGGCCAACTCGTAAGTGAAACACACTGTAAATAAATAGTACACATTATTCCAAGCTTTCTTCAAACATCAGAATAAAATCCTACACTTCATATACTTCTAAGGTAGGTTTAGATTGCTGACTATAGAACATGTTGAGGGGTAACGATAGTCATTCTTTCACAAGCTGTAATTTGGCAAATACCTTTGGATTGAAACTTAATTCCCACTGAAACTATAAGGAAAAACAACCCTGGGAGTCTGAAGCTGTTCATAGAACAAAAAGAATGGAAAAGAACTTTGTATTTCCCTCTCTAGGTTCTATGAAGATTTCACTCTGAATGCTACGTTCAAAGAAAAAAATAAAACTTTCTGTCATTCCATCAAGAGAAAAATATTTTCCATATGGTTATGCTTAGCCTACTACCGAATTGGGTCCGTTATTACCCATGATCAGAAAGCTCTAATTTCGTTTCAGAAGATAAATAATTATTTTCATACATTTCATATTCCAAAGCATTAGCCTAAGTTATAGTACATTCGTAAAAGTATCCACCTAAAATATGACGATGCTATTTTAAAAGTTACTACCAAATATTTAACTTCACAAACACATGAAGTAGACCGAAATGAATCCGGATGGAGATAATGAAGTTCCACTCTGCTTTATTTGGCCAGTCGAGTTTGGGAGGGGAGGACAATGGTCGTGATACATTCACACGACCAGTAGCTGTACAGTCATGAGAAAACAACGCAAAAGAATGTATATTACCTCATTTCAAGCTTTAATTGCCCTATTTTGTTTTGCTAACACAATGCGACCAGAAAATTATGAAATGGTATTGTTTAGATCTTATTTATATAATAGCAGCTGCCCGCAACTTCGCCCATGATAATTAATTCAAAAATTGAAAATCAAGAGCAAAATAATTAAAAGAGTACATTTAAACATTTAATAATTATTAGAACAAGGCATTTAATGACCATAAAATCGTGAAAATATACAAATTAAAAATGCAATTATGACCTAAAAAAAGTGAAAATATGACACAAAATAATAAAAAAAAATACCAATCAATTTACCATTATTATTTACAATAAGCTTTTTGTTATGTAATGGATTTATAAAAGCAATTAAGTGGAAGACAGTATATTATATATCAATTTACAATATAAAACACACTTATTTTGTTACTAAAGAAGTAGGTTAAGTAAATTTATAATAGTACAGTACTTCGACACCCTTAGCGAAAAACAAATTATTTCTGAACTGGCATCAAATTGACCATGAAAATATGTGTCTTATAAAAATAAAATAAAAATATATTGCTACAAAACAAACTACTGTGGTGTTTACAGTAAACCTGAATTAAAATGAACTATGAACACTTGGAGGAGATTCTCAAATAAAAACAATTGTCTGTTCTCTGAGTGTAACGATTTGTACATGGAAAAGCTCCTCTGTACCTCCACTGAAACATGAACTAAATATGCCGAAAATAACCTATCAATTTCCAATAAATGACCTACTTATTGAGAATGACGAAAAATGCAAAATAAAGCAGAAAAATGCAAAACAAATTGGCCTTATTTAATAAATTATTTGATGATACACATTTATACAACGAGATACCTCTTAACCTTCATATAAAAAAGCCACAAAATCATCAAAGCCTTGCCCTAATAATAATAACGAAACACCTAAAATTCCGGCTGTGGAGTGCATTCCAAGATTATAAAGCGCCGCTTGGGAAAAAGACCTCAGATTTGAGTTCCCTGGCCCCCGAAAACTCCTGCATATTCAGTTCCGTCGAAATGGATCAATGTTTGCCGATTTATGCCTACATTCATAATCCCTTTTCCGTCTATGTTGAAAATTTCAGATTTCTGCGTGCCTTGACATTATAACTTAAACAAACGAATCGACCAGGGTGAGCCTTCAGAATGTTTTAAATAAATATATTTTTTTAAGTTAAGTTTAGCCCAGTTTTCCTAAATTATTTGCCTTGTTTACAGTTTTTTTTCCTGGTTTTTCATTGCACACATACACTCATGTCCGAGGTGGGACTCGAACCCATAGCCTCCTTCCAGGATCTAAGGCAACTGCCGCTGCTAAGGAGAGCAGCAGAATCGAAGCGATCGATAATTTCATGTGATCTTTTTAAAAATCGCGATGAATTTATTTCTCAGTTATGACAAAAAACGGCAATGCCACCTGCAATCGATTTGACAAAATAAATGTATTACTGAAAACTGATGCTTCGATAACGCAAAGAAATCATGTTTTCTGCCATTTTTCACTCACAGCTTGCGGACGAAAGAGAAAATTAAAAATCCGGCCTCGATGTGCATTCGGCCATCCTTCAGTCCATCTTTGTTTAATGTTTCATATCTCTGAGTGCAGTAGATTTTGCTGGACATCGTGCACAGACAGACAAACCCTTCCGCTTAATATTATAGATTACTAGCTTAAAAGCCCCGGCGTCGTCCTGGTTTTGTATTTTGTAATTGAAAATTAACTTATGGAGGGTTAAAGATTTTCAAGCTCTAGGCATGCGAGTTTGAAAAGAGGGAAAACGACTTGTCGCATACAAACTAATCCCTCAGAAAACGTTAGACAAAGCTTTTCATGGTTCACAGAAGACTTACAATTAATTTGCAATCCGTTGCTTCTACACGCCGTGCCAGGTTGGGGTTTGAAATAAGAAGAAAGAGAAATTTCGCTACCATAAGTCCATAACATTTTACTGTCTGTACGGAATATTTTTTTCCCCATTCTCATGTTCCCATACAACCGTTTCGGGGCTAAAATATATATAAAAAATAGCAATATTACTTTCACACTTTCTTCCCCTAAAGCCGGGGACACAGAAATTTACTGCGCACATAGGACTAAAAGTGTCCTATCGTATTTCATGACTTTTATCGTGCTTAAGGCTTACAATAAAGATCCCTATTTCTCACCTAATACAAAGCGTACAGCCATGAACAACGTATCTATGGATAGATTTTTTTTTAAACCAACTTCTGATATAGCATTACTCGCTACCCATCGTTGGCACAAACTCAGGCTGAACAGCTGAAAATGCTGTCCCTGCAATACGATCACTTGTTCTACATCAAAATCTGACATTTAAAATGCCCAGGATAGAGAACATTTTGTGATGCATCACACCCGACATTTATTTGCGTTGACTTCATCCTCCAAAATTCATTTACAGAAATGAATTATATCGTCAACCTCCCTAATTATTTGTCAAAGCCTAGTGTATTAAAACTTCCAAAGCCTTATGTCAACACTGCAAACAATATTGTTGTCATGTGAACTGAATTTCGTTTGGTGAATTCAGTGTAATATTTTCCGAAATTATATAATTTTTCAAGGGAAGGGATGGTTTGTTTAAATTTTAATGTTAATCGCGTTTCTTTCCGGGTTGAAGTGGGTACGTGTGCAAAATTTCATTCAAATTGCTGAAAGCCTGTAGAATCGTTTAAGGAACAAACATACACATTTCAGTTTTTCATATTAGGCTAGCTTTATTGCGTCACAAGCCTAGGAATTTTGTCTTATTTTTATGGTAGCGTTTTAATAAAGAGTATCTATAAGTTTGGTCAGTGTTAAAAATGTTAAACTCAGAATAGACTAGTTCAGTCGGGTAGTCAAAGCGCTTTCATTTAAGCTTAGTTTTGTAACAAAGTTGAGTGAGTAAGAATAGTTTTAGAAATTCCTTGCCTTCCAATAATACCATACTGAATAAAATCAGGTAAACTGATATAACCAAGTGCCAGTACTTTTTTTTTAAATCAGTGATACACGCAATTATGATAGGCCCATGCATAAAAGTTAACTCCAAAAACAAAATGAGCCGGCAATAATAATAATGATGCAATAGACCTACGATTCGCTGATATCGCTGTTTCAATTTAAAGCAGCCTTAAAGGTTATGAATGAATAATAAGCATATGAAATCTATCTGTCAGGAATTATATTAGGTATATTGCTGCACAGGAACGAATAAGAAAAATACAGTAAAATATAGCCTAATCTAAATATCGGTAGTCTACATAACCATAGAATACACATTATAATATCAATATTCAACGGCTAGTTGTTATAAATCGTTTATTTAAATTATTATTTAGCCACACTGACATCATTATGAAGAAACAAATCAATCAAGGTTGCTAACAATATGAATAAACGATTGACAATTTGTTAAGTTTTTTAATGCATTGTGGGCCTTGAAAGAATATTGATTACAAAATTAATATTGATATAGCCTACTCGTTACTTCGGTACCGGTCAACCGATTTGGCCCTAATTCACCTGTACCCAAGAACGTCATAAATTCGTATACCAAGTTTCAAGAAAATCCGATAAAGCGTATTTGAGTTATTGCGCCTTTAAAATATACACTAAATTGGGTTTTACTCCGGTAACGGTGAACCGATTTGGTCCAATATCAATAGGGTTCTTCCCATGGACATTATAAACGTGTATACCAAGTTTCATTAAAATTCGACAAAGCTTATTTGAGTTATCGCGCGTACAGACACACGGACGGACGGACGGACAGACATTTTTCGTCCCCCACACAATCTCATAAAGTACCATATTGGCACTTAATAATGGATTCGACTATGGCTAAGTGAACTACTCTTAGAATGTCATAGGCCTACAGTTACGGAGAGTTAGAGATTTATATATTTGTTTCATATTCTATATAACATTTATAAGAGAATTATTTATACCATTTCAAATGTTGATCAATGATAATCCCCAAATATTTCACTTCTGCAGATTCTTTCAGAGAAGGACGTTTACAAACTGTAGGGAATCCACAATCTGAGTTGTAGATTATTGATTTTAAAAGTTCGGGTGAACTTGAGCCTATTTGTTTTAATCCAGAAACAATTAAGGAGAAAGACCTTAAATTAATTTTGTAACAGACCCTGAGATAAGAGATAATATTCCTTTGACGTGCTTAGAAATAATAGGAATAATAATATATATTGTTATGAGGAATGATTCTTACCACTTTGTGTAGGCTATAGCCGCATAAGCATTTTTGTACACATCCCCCTACTTTAATCCACTGAAGATCCTCATAATGGTTTAAAAGAATTATAAAATAGTATCTAGGTACATATTATAATTATTACTTTGTAATATGTTTTGTTATAACAAACAATTTACTTTTGGTTGGTTCAAAGTTTATAATAACAAAATAAATGAGTAAATGTATTGAAATATTTATTACAAAATAAATTAGTAAATGTACTGAAATATTTATTTGTGAACCTCAGAGACCCCCATGGTGAAGTATGAAAAAAAAATATCATAATATTGCTAGAGTCAACTGCTTTTATTAAGTGCCAAAATGGTAGACTACTTTCCGAGAATGTGTGGTGGACGAGAAATGTCCGTCCGTCTGTCTGTGTGTCTGTACGCACGATAACCCAAACACGTTTCATCGGATTTTCATGAAATTTGGTATACGCATTTATAACGCCCATGCGACAAAGCCTATTGATTTTGAACCAAATTGTTTGAGTGGTACCCAAGTAATGCAAAATTTAGTGCCTACTGTATGGTAACAGGCCTACATTAAACAGAATTTATCAAATGCAAATTATTTATCATGACAACATGTTGTTTTATATTGTTCATATACGTCTTTGGAGGTTGCAATACAGTTAGCTTTGACAAATAAGACTACCCACATATTCCTTCACGTATTCTTATCAAACTATAGACGTTTGTTCTTCCGTAAGCAGTGCTTAATGAATCGATATGGAACTTAATTCGGATATCGATTACGAAAAATATTTTCTGCATATCATAATTGCAATTATCACTGATTTAAAAAAGGATTCTGGCACTTGGTTATATCAATTTACCCGATTTTAAATTATTCTGCTGTGGGCCGCCTGTCAGAAGTAATGCAACGTTACAAGTTGTGTATATTATAAAGTAATTAGTTTAAATATTACCATGCTTCTTATGTTATTTTATATCAAATATTATATTATATCAGATAAATATAAGCATTTTTCAAATATTTTGACGAGAAATTATCTGCTTATCAATGTATTACAAACCTCGTTAAAGGAATTCTCCGGAATACAGTTAAAACGTGGTAGACAGAACACAATTGCCAAAAGCGCCAAAGGTAATAGACATTGGCAAATGCGTTCTTAACTGGCTACCTTGGTACCTTGGTACCTGTAATGAATTTTTTAGTTTGACATAAGAAGCCAATATGTTCCATTCAAAAATTATTATTATACAACGTCTAGCTCCAACGTTTACAACAGTAATACCTGAGTAAATAACTGCTTCGACTATTCAATAGATTTACATTTCCTTGGTGAAGAAAATAAATCGTAAAAGAAAGTGAAGTTAAAAAATCAATAATGTTCTATATATATAAAAATGAATGTATGTGTGTCTGTCCTTTATGCATTACTACACCATTCATCCGATCGCCATGAAACTTTGGGAAGTTGTTGAGTACATTCCCGGGAAGGTTTCTGGCATATTACATTTTTAATTTTAGCTTTCGTTCGCGAGTTATGAGTGAAAACGGGAATGAGACGTGCATTTCTTGCGCTTTCGAAGCATCAGTTTTCAGTAATTCATTTCAGCTGTCAAAACAATTGCAGAAGGCTTTGTCTATTTTTGTCATACCTTGGAAATCATATCATCGCGTTCGCTATGGAAGGCAATGGATATCTCATGTCTTTGTAAACGCTAGAGAAGTTGATAAGTTAATGTTAAACATTTATTTAACATGGAATATGCTTCTTATGAAAGATAGTTGACAGAAAATTCCGGGGAAGTTGCTTAGTTCGGAGTCCTGGCTACAACATTTTTATATGTAATCGTAATCAACAGTGGCGTACCAAGGCTACTTGGCGCCCGAGCCTAATTAAATGGTAGTCGCCCCCTAACACTAAAAGGTTCAAGGTTCAATGAGTTTAATTTAAACACAATTTAATGTTCACAATTGTTTATTTTTAATAAGTGGTATGTTACTTTAACACATTATAAAGAAAAAAATATGAATGAATAAAACTGTAAGTATTATAAGGTTAGTTTGTTTGAAAAAAAAAATTATAAAGAGAAAAGAAGTTTCAGAGTCATAACAAAAATTTAAAATGTGCCTTCCTAGCCTTGATGGATGCAATAGAGTTAAAGTCTATAGTAGTCTAGACAGACAGACGGAGGACAGACAGACGGAGGACAGACACTTCCTTTTATTAATATAGATAAAGCTTATTCAAGTTATCACGCATATAGACACACAGACATACGGACAGACATTTTTCCCATCCACCTATTGAGTTTTAGACCACGGTTTCTTGAAAAAGTTTGATAATAAAATGTGATGGAATAAGTGGGTAAATAGAATATTAACAGAAGGAAATCACAACAAATGTCTCACATCTAATAATAAATGTTTATTATAAACTAGCGTGTGCCCGCGGCTTCGCACGCGATAATTATTTCAAAAATTAAAAATTAAGAGCATAAAAGTTTCTTTCTTTTTCGTAGTTTTACCTCTCCCTTTTAGGATTTAAGCGACCCAAGCCGCCCGGGCCTTACAGGGCCGCGACCTGTCGGGAGAGGGATTACCTTTGGATCACATACATACTTTTTTGACCAGACAAGGACATGGAGGGCCTCCCCGGATGAGTGATCAGCCCAATGCCGGGGCCACCTCCGAGACAACACGAACACATAGGACGATACACACCATTCACACACACACTCACTCAGAACAAGGCGAGGATGAGGATGAAGATGAAAATGACGGCCAAATGATATCCGGGGACCACAAGGGCCTAAAGTTACCTGACATTTGTCTCATAGGTGAGGGAAAACCCCGGAAAAACCTCACCTAGGTAACTTGTCCCGACCAGGAATCGAACCCGGGCCCGCTGCGTGAGAGGATTGGACGCATCCCCTGAGCCACAGCGGTGGACAGCATAAAAGTTAAATCATTATATTTATTAACACCTAAATCACGTGAATTACATACCACTATTAGATAGCGTCGACTGGTAAAAGCAACCTCAGATTCGAGGTCCTTGGCCCAGAAAACCCCTGTATAGTTAATTTCGTCCAAATCGAACAACGTTTGACCATATTGAGGCCTATATTGATTATCCCTTTTATAATAATAATAATAATAATAATAATAATAATAATAATAATAATAATAATAATCCTCTTCGGTGCAGGTTGAAAATTTCATGTCTGCGTGCCTTGACATTATAAACAAATGAATCGACCAGCGTGAGCTACAACATTCAAGCGATCGCGATAGTTTTATGTCCAAGGAATGACAAAAATAGCCAAAGCCTACTGTAATTGATTTGACATTGAATGGTATTACTGAAAACGATGCTTCGAAAACGCAAAAAATACACGTTTTTTGCCCGTTTTTCACTCATAACTCACGAACGAAAGGAAAAATTAAAAGTGTAATATGCCAGAAACCTTCCCGGGAATGCACTCAACAACTTCCTGAAGTTTCATGGCGATCGGAATGGTGTAGTAATGCATAAAGGACACACACACATACATTCATTTTTATATATATACGAGTAGATGTGATATAATAAATGTTTATTACTAATAGAGTACCATATTTCAATACTATAATAATCTGTTTAGTAAAGAATTCATTAGTAGTAATGTAAATAAATGCCCTTCACGGACTATAAATTACAATTACTACCACTGTATGGGTTTAACAAAATACTGACAAATATTCATCACTAGCTTAAAAGGCCTGTCTTCGCCCGGGTTTTGCATTTTGTGATTCTAATTTAACTTATGAAAGGCTTTCGATTTTCAAGTTATATTTCCTTATTTAGAATCTGAAATGAGGAACACCTTCTTATGACACTCAAAATATTCCCTCAGAATACTCTTCATATGGCTTTTTATGGTTCTTAGAGGATGTCGAATTTTGTACCACGTTGCTTCTACACACCATGCCTGGAAGGGGTTGAAATAAAAAGAAACAAATTCTGGTATAGTCCAGTTACTCATTGCGTACCCAGGCGGCTTCCTTTCGTTAGGAGGAAAAGTTTGCCGACAGCTCAACCCATGTTCTTTGTTTTTACCGCACCAATCAACTAGTTACCCCAGCCAATCAAAATCTAAGAATGTCCTGTGGCGATTTTGACAGCTACTCGTCAACTCCGCGTGGAGTGAAATAAGTGGTTGCAAGATCAAGTTACAGTAAACAATAACACGTGTGAATTGAATAAAGCGAAGGAAGAACTGAGGTCAGTGATAACAATGAGAGAATATTGCAACGTTGCTTTTGTTTTGGAAAGCGGAAGCCCAAGACCGATTTAGTCAGATCAATTAACATAAAGAAACACCGAAACCTTTGAAGCCGACTGGCCATCCAATGAGTAACTGCACTAAAGTAAAAAAAATTATTGTATTTGTGGAATATTTTATTTCTCACTCTCATGTTACCATACAACAGTTTCGGGGCTGAAATCAAAAAGAAATTCAATATCACTTTCATACCTTCCTCCCCCAAATCCTGAGACATAATAATGTACTGCGCACATATAGAGCTAAAAATGTTCCATTCTATTTTGTCTCCTTTTACATTCTAAGGGTTTATGATAAACATCTCTATTCCTCAACTGATACAGAGCTATGAATAACGTATCAGTGAATACTGTATACTTTTTTACTGACTTCGTTGGCACCCAAGCAGGCTAAGACAACTGGATTAAGTTGTTCCTGCAATACGACCTCGTATTCTACATCAAAACGTGAAGTGAGAAAACGATAATCTCCATGTTTAGGCGAGAAAGTTATGAGAATGCATCACACTGTGCATTATTTTCGGTGGATTTTAATATTAATTATTTATTTACACCAATGAATAATAGCGATAGCTTATCTAATTTGTGAAATTCCAGATACTTCCAACTTCCAAACCCTTATGTGAACACTCCAACAATACACTGTTGCCTTTATAACTGAATTGGATTTTCATTAATTCAATATAATATTCTCATAAATTGTATACATTTTCAAGGGAAGGAGTGGTTTGTTTGAATTTTAATGTTGACCGCGTTACTTTCCAGGCTGAACAGGGCATGTGTAAAAATTTCGTGCAAATTGGTCGAGAAATGTAGATTTGTGTAGGGAATATACATACCCACACACACTTTCGATTTTATAAATTAGAACATTCATTTAGCAATAATTGGAAAAGTATGAATTTCAGCAATCCCAGCAATATTAAACTATTTTTCCTTCCTCTGCCCATACCATAGGTACTACAAGTAGAGAAAGTATTCTAAGTTGAATTTTTAACATAAATGCGTGTTTTGAGGTCACCTGAATAAAATTTTCAGAATCATGTTTGTTTGTGTGTCTGTGAGTCGCTTTGTTTTGAACAACATGTTTTAGCCCAGAGCGGAAAATCGTATGAAATCACTTGTCTTCTGCGAATGTGACACGAAGATTAGCGACGACCTTCTGTTAGTTTTAATGCCCCTTTACAAGGAAAATTAGTTTTTCGAGACTTATCGAAAACGGATCTAATGATATTGTTTAAATATTGTACAAGAGGTACTTATACTAAGAGCTAAAATTTTATTTGAAATATTTTTTTCGCAAAAAAATTCTGAAGGGTAGTTATAAACCACCCCTGTTTGCAGAGATCCACGTCTGGCAAACAAAAACTATTTGCATCAGGTTGAAACAACTGAAGACGCGTTCTTTGCAAGACGGTCTTTTATTCTATATCAGAATGTTAAATGAGAAAGGTGTATTTCCTATGCTTCGGGCAAAGAAAGTTACGCGAGTGCATTAATCAGATTTTATTTCGGTTATGTATCCTTCGGGGATGCAATTCCCTGTGGTAACAACTTTTCCTTGATTTTTACAACCAATTTAGATGAAGAGAATGTCATATATAATATCATTATCATAGGTTATGCCACGAGAGTGTGTGAGTTTATCAATAGATTGGCGACTGCGCAGCAGGAGCGAGTTTATCTGATTAAACTAGTCAACTCGTGTTGATTTATTAAGACTATTCCATGAATAAAAATGTAACGGATTATACAAATAATAATTACTTTCGTGCTTCGTTGTATAAAAACTAAACTAACAGCAGCGAGATCACGATATACCACGAATCAACCATCGATGAATCGATTCGAGTTACTATAGTGTGACTAGTGCTACCAGTGGTGCATATAAGGCGTAGTTAACTTCATTCAGGTGAGCTAAGAGCAAAACAGAATAAAAGCACACGAACTGGCTTGCACCGAATCGAAATTGCGTTCTTAAACAGTGGACATTTCTATTATTTCAATTTCCATACAAGTTATTTTATGCAGAATAATCTGTTTTCGTGCTGCTCATGGGCAGCATGTGACGTATTAAGCACTGCACACAGAGGCTTACGTGTCCAATAATGAGCAGACGATTTTATCGATAAAACAACATCCTTGTATTAAAAGCAAGAATTTTATAAGATAAACGATCGCCATTGGTCTATATCGGGTGAATTACTAAACGTTATTGGTCAATATCAAACACGCGGCGTATGAGTGAAATAGTCATACTAAGAGAACACAGTTTGATTTGGGCAAAGGAAGTTGTGTGTTCCACATTAGATATTTTAACTACAGCTTTGTACTACACGGACTATGAGAGCTCTAAATAAATATTACTTTTACTTCATCCTTCATTATTGTTAAATGTCTTAATAATTAATAAATAAGTTTTTTGTCGAAAAATTAATGTCACATAGAGATCATGATTAGGTATTCTAATAATTGTATGAAATAAATGTAGACTTACAGTGACAAGAAACATTTTCAAACATTATTGCCAAGAAAAAATGAAGTTGATACAAAGAAACTACTTAAAACTTTTTACGACTAAATTATAATTTGTTAAAATTTGTGGAAATGTTTTTGGTTCCCTATATTACCAAGAGGTGTCAGACTTTTAACATGCTTGGTATTATTTTATTATTGTACAGAAAAGACTTAAAGCTGTCTCTTAATACCGTACGTGAACTATTGTTTCTTTTTGTTAAATCGCTTTAAGTCCAGCTTTAGCTTCTTCCTTCTGTACTGTTCTATTCTTTCTTAATGGATGTTCAATGTTCATGTATCCCTTTCTTTAATCGTTGTAAGAGGAAATTCAGACACCCACCTTCATCCCTCCTCGGATCTCAGCACATAAAGCTTCTTTTAGATTTAATAGCAACAGTGAAGAGAAGTAGTCACAGCAATTCTAACGGAACAAGACTAAGACTTATTACAGAGTTCCATCATTACATCCAGTCAAAACAATTGGAGGAACATTTTTTATTTTATAATCTATTGTGTTTTAAAGGAAAACGTAAGTACATTCTACTAAACGAATCTCTCATTGTATATAAAATTAGCTGTATTTCTACTCCTTTTAGCTACGAGGTCATATCAGGAGTTCGGAGTCACTTAAAATATTCAAATTAAAAATGCAAATGTATGAGATATTGATAAACTAATCTGAAAAGTCATTGCAATGAGGCGAGATATTTTCTTGATAAAACACTAATTTAGTACGAGGCGCATCCATCAAGTAAGTTACCTTAGGGCCGTTTATACAAACAAAATAAAATTTCATGGAAATATTTACTGCAACTTATATAGCAAGTGTTCAGCTATTTTTCAACGTATTCGCCACAGGAACTGAAACATTTGTCATACAGTGGGAACAGTCTTGAACACTTGTGTCGTAGAAGTCTGCCGCCTGGGATTTGAACTTTATACAGAGTGCGGCATTTATCGTTTCCCATTTTCAAAACCATGAAACACATTTATTTAACAAAGGAATAAGCTACACTGAACATTTTAAAATGTCTTTCAGTCTTGGATTTGCAATTCTGGTCTTACTTTTTGAATATGATGTCTTTGATATGCCCTCCATTAATTTCAAAACATTGCTGCAATCTTCCTCGTATAGGCCTACCGGTCATTATGGGATGTGTGATGTCTTGCGTAACATTTGCAATTTCCTGCTTAATTGCATATTTAAGACTGTTCATGTCAGCGAGGGCATGAGCGAAAATTTAGACATCAGATAACCCCACAGGAAAAAAAAAAAAAAAAAAAAAAAATCTGGTGTAGCAAGGTCGGGAGATTTGGAGAGCCATTGGATATCACCAAACCTGGAAAGAATTCAGCCGGGCAAAGCAGTATGTAGCGTGTCCAATGAAAGGCGCACGTTCAGAGTTGACAGTCACCGAAGCACCACTATCGCTCTCAAATAAATAAGGGTCAATAACATCCCGCGCTGCAATGGCACACGACCTTAGGACTGTGAAGTGGCCGCTCCTGGATTATGCGTGGATTTGCAGGAAATTGCAAATGTTACGCAAGACACCACACATCGCGTAATGACCAGTGTACGAGGGAGATTGCAGCAATGTGTTGAAGTTAATGGAGGGCATCTCAAGGACCTCATATTAAAAGAGTAAAACCACAATTGCAAATCGAAGACTGTAAGACATTTAAAAATGTTCAATGTAGCTTATTTCTTTGTTAAATAAATGTGATACGCGGTTTTGAACATGGGAAATGATAAATGCCGCACGTAATGCTGAAGGCATGTGCACAACTATTTCTGAAAAGCTGCAGCCATAGTTTTCTCAAATGAAAGCAATTTCGTGCTATTACTTGAGTCACTACACTAGACTTAATTTCTGTTCTACTGTTCAAACGGAATGCTTTTAAAGAGTGAAAATTAACTTCCTTTGTAGCGTAAAAGCGAATACACAACTTCTGAAGTCTAAAGTGGATTATGCTTGAAATGGCGATAAAAGAAGACACACAAAAAAGAGAGAAGAAATAAACAACAGTCAAAAGACATAAATGCTTTTGAAATTTCAGAAAGCAATTAAAGGTTGAGAGAAAACAGCTAAACCTTTAACATTTCAAATTCTCTAGATCCTTGTTTGAAAGTCGCGACGAAGTATGAAAACGTTAATTCACTGATGTAATGAAAATTCTGTTTCAAGAATAGTGAAGCTGAATGAAGGTGTACTGTTAAGTGTTCCCACTCTTGGCAGCTATTCAAATAAGGAGACACTCATGTACCAAAGAAATACAAATGTTTACTTTATTTTATAGTGACTATTCCACCCATATGCCGCATGTTTGATATTGACCAATAACGTTTTGTGATTCCTCGGATATAGACCAATCACGATCATTAATCTTATAAAATGCATGCTATTAATATGAGGAAGGGATTTTACCTAATAAAATCGTCAGCTCCTTACTGGACACGTAAGCATCAATGTGCCGTGATTAATAGGGTACGTCAAATGCTGCCATTAAGCAACACGAAAAAAGATTATTTTATACAATATAACTTTTTTGGAAATTGAAATAATATAAATGTACATTCATTAAAAACAAAATTTCAATTCCATGCAAGCAAGTTCGTGTGCTTCTATTCTGTTCTGCTGTTCTGCTGTTCTCCTGTTAGCTCACCTGAAAGAAGTTAACTATGTGTTATATGCACCATTAGTAGTACTGTACATGACATGGTAACTCGAATCGATTCATGGATGGTTGATTCATAGTAGGCCTATACCGTGATCTCGCTGCTGTTAGTTTAGTTTTTATATAACAAAGCACGAAAGTACCGGTAATTATTATTTGTATAATCCGTTTCATTTTTATTAATGGAATAGTTATAATTAATCCAACAGGAGTTGACGAATTACATCAGACAAACTCTCGATAATCTCTGATGGAATTTCCTATAATAAAAATAAACTTTCTTACTTAGGCCTACTCAATGGCAATAGGCAATTCCTAAGCTACCTGAAGGAATATTATCTATTTTATGGGACACGGATTCATTGCCACGTTTACATGAGTTCATCATTCAACCCTGTTCTGTGTTAACTCAATCCAACCAGCCCTTGCAATCCTACTTCCCTTAAATCTATCTTAATATTGTTCTCTCAACTGTGTTTATGTCTTCCAAGAGGACGATTCCCTTCGGGTCTCCAGTCAGTAAAATAATAAACACAGATTTAAATGAAGGTGTTACATTTATCGAAAAAAAACTTAAAATAATGTGTGGACCTACTGTTAAGAGTATATACACTGTACGCCGCTTATTGTGATCACTTCGGGACGCTTAACTGTGGGGTGAAACATGTCTGTGGCTTGGTTCTAAAGGGGCCAATGTCAATTTTTTGCAAAAAAGAGATCTATGCGTTATTGAGCTCGGCTAGTCTTTATCTTTCGTATACTAAAAGTGCCAATGTCTATTGCTATTAATAGACATAATACAGAAACCTTAAAGGCCAATATCGGAAGTTCTCAGCAAAAAATGCTACTTCTATAAAGGTTTCAAAGTCAGCTATCTCAAAAGCAAGTTTTATGACAATGGCCTTTTAGAACCAAGCCACAGTGTTTTATTGCTTGAAAGAGAAGGTTAGGTAATGCCACTCCCTCGAACTGGTCATCCTGTGAGCTGGAACAGAATTGCTTCCTCCAGTACAACACAGTACAGTTGAGTTAGAAACGAAACCCTTTAAAACGAAAAATTGAATGACATACAGTACTTGGAAATAAAACCGCAAAAAGGAAAATGTGATAACATAAACCGAATCTTTGATCACAATAAACAGCATTTTTAATGAATCGATATT
The DNA here is from genome assembly GCA_964059195.1 of Ectobius pallidus. Classification (NCBI taxonomy): domain Eukaryota; kingdom Metazoa; phylum Arthropoda; class Insecta; order Blattodea; family Ectobiidae; genus Ectobius; species Ectobius pallidus. Next base: position 10,971,280 of record CAXKWD010000007.1, on the reverse strand, counting down.
AATCCGTATGGGACATCATAAGCGTGATAACATTACCAGACTGATAACATTATCCGCGATTACTTTAAGCGGCGTTAACTGTATTAAAAAAATATTTATAAGGACACTTTAAACGAAAAATACATTTTATTGAATGAGTAGCAATTTATACCCATGAATAAGATTTCTTTGAAATCCATTAATACATGGGACAGACACTAGAATTGTGACGAATTAGGTTGGACTACAGATGCTTTACTGTACCTCATAATTCTTTACACATATTGATGGTTTTGTTGCACCTTGTCACGGATAAATGTACAATGTGCAAACAAAATGAAATCTGGAATAAAAAATGTAGACTAATAAAATAGTCATAAGTTGACGTCATTCATAGCTCTGACAGGTAAATGGAGCTCACACAATTAATTTCACAAAATAACTTGGCTTCAGTACCGTAACATTAATCATTCATGTTCACTTCATTAGTTGCCATCATCATGATACATGTATTGCTGTTTAATACGAATTTGGAAGAAGCAAAAAATTGCTCTCTGGCTAGAAAGCTTCAGTTGGTTTTATATGCAATCGATACATCTGTCCATTCCTGATACATGAAATGAAACACCGGAGATGAGAAATGTTGGGATTGCCTTCACACGTCACTGCACAAAGGGATGCGTGTTCAAACACAGATGCGTACCACTTGTAAGATGATTACAAATTAGCGTTTGAAATACGCGGTTTCATAGTGATGAATGTTAAACTCCATTCGACATCAGTTAGTAGTTTGAGCCATATGCCATTAAAAGTACGTTATAAAAAGTATACGATTTTTATGAAAACAGCCACAGTAAAAAGGATGCTAATTATGAGCCTTTTCTCAGAAATAGTCAATAAACTGTATACCGTAGACCACGTTATTCACGTATACAAATTCAATGATTTTCATAGAACAACCATGATCCAATAATACTTTCTTGTAAGATGGATTTTTTTGTTTTGCCCTCTACCGCTCCCGTAACCCTAGACCACAGGGCAAACTCTGGTCGGTTAAATAAAAAACAGGTCGCACCTTCGGTTGACTAGATCCCACCCAACCCGCCCTAAATGGTGCACTTTCTTTTATGTCATGATCTAGCGAATTCTCCGCTATTTTTCTGTCCCCGTAATATGAAGAAATTCGGGATTGGACGTTGGAAGCGTGACGTCACACCGGTAGACGAGCTATAATTGTGGGTGACAGGCTGACAAACCTCGCGGGAGATATAATATGGCAAATTTTCGAAATCTACAAACAGTGTATCGTACATTATTCGAAAATGCAAGGACGCTTCGCTACGGCAGCCGCCTCCGCTTCGCGCACTTAACTAGGTGGTTAGTGTTATGCATTATTTGGACTATATGCAGAGGTGAGTACAAGGCGCTTGCGACAATATTCGAGGACGGTTGGTCAGCCTGCTTCGCTCAGAAACAAAATATATCACACACAACGTGCAAATGCGAATATCGAGAGGGCGAAGCTTAAGGGGCCTTAGCCTCATAATTCTGTACACATATTGATGGTTTTGTTGTACCTTGCCACGGATAAATGTACAATGTGCATACCAATTGTGTCTTGGACTTAGCCTCCGGTCCCAACTACTTTCCGGCGCTTGTTTTCTATTGCTCTATTTTTTCGCTCTTGTTTATTTAAGCTCGTGGGTAATGTGGTTTGAGCCAGCTGTTTGATTCAGCACTAATAGAATTGCGTAACTCTGTTTGTGTTTCGTGATCCATCTGTCGGGGTTGTCACTTCGATCCGGTATTCCCCTAATGAGTGAGGAAAACACTTCTTTGATCAAGTATACTACAATTTTTCCATCCTAACCTGCCACATAGGGTAATCGATTGAAATAGAGTTACATATTATACGCAGAATATTATATAGCAAATAGGATCCTAATGTGAAAGGAGATGAATGATTTCTTCTAATCATCTTAGGTAAGTGTATTACTTGTTTATCGCACGTTAAATAGTGATCAATTATAATTCCCGGACACTTAAGTTTTAAGATTGTTTTGTAATACACATTTACAATACTTTTGTACAACGAACTCAGAATTGTAAGGTATAGAGCAATAATTAAATTATTTTGGTCTCATTTTAGACAACTTAAGACGATAATGAAAAATGACTAAAGATTTTCCAACATTTAAAGTTAATAAATTAGAATCAAACAAATTTCACAATATCTTTAATTCATATTTTATTAGCATCATTCCAAGTTGTTTTTCATAAATGGCATGTCTGTGTTATCGTCATAAGAGTATAAAGTGGTACTATTAGAAACATTTTTTGAACATTTATCAATAATAAATCATTAATAAAAATGAATAATAAAATCAGTCCAAGAATTGTGCCTTGAGGTAGTCCTATCGATATAATTCGGGATTAATTCAATTTTGTTCAATTGTTTTCTACCATCGAGATAACATTTGAATAAATTTAGAGCATTCCCCTTGATTGATACCTTGTCCATTTGCATGCTTATAAAGGATTTCATAATTACATTATGTTCTCATTATTCTGTGTTTTGTAATTAGAAGTTATTTGGGACTGTGGAGTGTTCCAACGATACTTTATTACGGTTAATAATATTATATAACAATTACATTAATCTTTATAAATAACCTTTGTTATAGCAGATTCCATTCACCACTCATTATGTTAAAAATTAATAACCTCTTTGTACGATATTGTGATATATTTCAATGAGGAGCAAAGTTGTATGTAAATATTTGACATGGACAAAACGCGAATGGCAGCTTTGTGGTGTATCGCTTCTGTTATTCTGCAGCGTAGCAAAATAATATTGTTATGTGTCATAAATATTAACTCGCGAGCTTCGCAGTGGTTGGACCACAATAATTATGATGACATCACTACATACACCCTCAGGCTGTCGAGTGCATTCCCACACCAAAACCCTCACATTGCTGAACGAGAAAAATACAAAAATAACGTAAACTAGTAAGCGCATGCAAGGTGTCCAGGATAATTGTATACAGGGTGTTAATGAATAACATCGAAATATTTTACCTGTGTATAGAGGGGACATAGACAAGCAACTTTTATTAGGAGATTTTTGCTTTATAGATTCAATTTTTCCTGTTACAGCATAAGATCTCCCACGGCATGGCCGCCACTGCCTTCTAACATTAGAAAAAAAAACAAAGGAGCTTCGTTGTTAACACTGTAGTTAGTAGTTATGGATAAAAGAAGAATAATGCAGTGGTGGCCAGTCTTGTGATTAGTCTGTAAATCTTGCAGATTATGAAACCTCTAAATTATGATATAGCTGTGGATGAATGATTAAGAATCAGGTTTTTATCGATCAGTAGGACTGCATGAAGTCGATTTAATGAAAATTGTAACCCATTTTGCATAATTATTGACTTATGAGCACCAAATTATGATGACTTTAATGTCCTGTACATACAAATTTGACGTCATAGAGCAAAAATCTCCTTATAAAAGTAGCCTGGCTATGTCCCCTCCATACACAGGTAAACTGTTTCGGTGTTATTCATTAACACATTATATATAGCTAAGAATAGAATTGAAGGGCCTAGTTCCATAAGGACGTAAGGCACAAATATTTAATTTTGAGTTTTTAACATTTGTACCTTCTCCTCATATCTCTTAAATACTCAGTGAACTATTTGTACTTGTGCCTTAAACCTCTGCTCAGTTATAAGAAAACGACCTATGAGACTCCACATTCATTCTACTTCATAACATTTCCATGCAGGCGTAAGGCACACTTCCTATCTGTTGTTGAGGAGTGTTTATCAACTGTTTCTATTTTCTGCATCCAAGCAAATGTTTATAAAAACTGAACTTGTGTAACTTCATTCAAAATAGATTGGTTTGCTTATCATCTACTGTATTAATGGCTATACTGGTATTCATTGACAAACATGCAATTGTCACTGTATAATACAGGTTTTTACTAAAATAAAGTATAAACAAATAATATGATACAAAGTAAAAATATTTTGCTACTGTAATTAATAGGAAGATTAAAAATTAGGAGCAAAATAATTAAAATATTATATTTATTAACAGTTAGCACGCAAAACATTCATAGGTCTAAACTAAACGATTGATAGGCCTAATTAATGAAACAGCTATAAATCCGGCTTTGAAGTGAATTCCACGATTAGAAAGCGCAGCATGGGAAAAATAACCCAAGATTCGAGTTCCCTGGCCCAGAAAACCGCTGCATAGTGAGTTTCGTCCAAATCAAACAATGATTACCCATTTAGTCCTATTTTCATTATCCTTCTTCCGTCTAGGGTGAAAATGTCAGATGTCTGCGTGCCTTGACATTATAAACAAATGAATCGACCAGCGTGGGCTTACAACATTCAAGCGATCGCGATGCTTTCATTTCCAAGGCATGACAAAAATAGACAAAGCCACCTGCAATTAATTTGACTATTGAAATGTATTACTGAAAACTGACGCTTCGAAAGCGCAAAAAAAATGCACGTTTTCTTCCCGTTTTTAACACATTACTCGCAAACGAATGCTAAAATTAAAAATGTACTATGCCAGAAACCTTCGCGGGAGTGTACTCAACAACTTCCCAAAGTTTCATGGCAATCGGATGAATGGCGTAGTAATGCATAAAGGATAGACAGATAGGCTATACATTCGTTTTTATACAGACAGATTTACATAAAGAGAATGTCATTATTGTAGGAAGAAGGAAAACTTTTATTTGTGGAGACGAATTTATGTGTTTCACATGAGATTTGTCTAAAGTAAATTCTCTCGCCCATGCTTGATAAGCATAGCATTGCATTTCTAATCACGATAGTAATAATAGCAACTCTGGTAATGTACAAACAGTAATAGTAATATTGACATTCAATCTAATAATAATATGTTGGAAAACGTATTAAGTGTTCCACTTGCAATGCAAGATGTCATTGTCTGTGACATGTAAATTAATACGTTTGTGAAAATGTGGAATATGCTTTTGATGTATCATTGTCATTGGATATACTCAGAGTAGGAAGTTATGAATAGCTTCCCTCCCTTTCCTGGTTCCAAGTAAAATTGGCTAATATTTTGTTAACGTCCGTGATTTGCTTCTGATTATCGACTTTCTGGTGTCTCTACTTCCAATAGCAATTCTGCGGTTTCCACTCTAATCAATGGCGGGGAATGAAAAGCACTCTGACTATATAAAAGCTCCAACATAATTAGAAGTCTGCCTGTATGCGGTATGGCTTCCGGATTCCCTGAAACTTATTAATCACCGGTAATGCAGTAGCCACGGATATACTAATTATATTAATGTAATGGTATTGTAAACCTACAGGAACATTTTTCCAACCGAGCGAGGTGTCCGAGATGGTAACGTCTTGGGCTCGCATTCGGGAGGTCCTAGGTTCAATAATTAGTGATTTTATGATCGGGCTTCCACTGTTATTGTACAGTATCATTCAAGGTAGATATATACTTAATACATTCATGTACCAAAGATTATTGTCTCTATTGGACATTACATGATCACAAAATCACTAATTAGTGTGCCTCACAGTACTGCATATGACATAACTTGTCTGTCAGTGAGGTAGACCATTAAGGGCAGTCAGTCATAGGAGAGAGGTACTATCTGGCGCTGTGAAATGAACTCTGGCGTAGCTCAGTTGGTAAGAGCATTGTCACGGACAGCCAAAGGTCCTGGGTTCAAGTCCTAGTTTCAGAGGAATTTTTCTCCTATAATATTATTATGACCAGAATACTCAAACTGGTGCAATTTGAACTTTGCATGTGTCTTGTAACGGATGTGACACACTGTACTCTACTATACTATCCTAAAAAAATATTCTTTTACTTACCTTAGCTGGTTGAAAGTTTGTGGAGATAATAACGATTGTGTAAGTTTTGTTCCTTTATACACAAAGACCACAACAACTCACAATCTTCAATTTAATTGTTAATCTAAAACAGCTAATTTTGTATTCAATCCTCAACTTATCTGAACTTCTGACTTAAAACTGTCAAATAGTATAATTTTGAACAAAATTATATCAAGGAAGCGCCCGTTCCTGAACATCCAGACATTTTATTTTGTAGCAGGCCTACCTGACTTTAACACTAGAATGAGCAGTTTTATTTTTGCTATGAGGTGTATATTATAAAAAAATGGCTGAGATACGCATCCAGTGGGTGTACGTGTGACTACTGATGAAATAAGCAATATGCATATAATAATAATAATAATAATAATAATAATAATAATAATAATAATAATAATAATAATAATAATAATAATAATAATAATTGGTGAAATGAAACTACTTTAGTCTACTATGTACAAAAGAAGCAGATCCATTTTTTGTCTTATGAAATATTTGCACTGTAAGTGAATTGGACTTGTCAAACATTCAGAAAATGTGATTTAATATTTCAACATCAATCCTCATTATAAATAACGTTTTTAATATAGGGAAAGGTATTCTACTTACATTCATTATTCATTACGTAGATTGACCAGATTGACCAAATGCACCAGATTATTACTTTGCCACAGAGAACAGAAAGAACAAAAGAAAGAACGAAAAAAAGAAATAAAAGATGCAAGAAAAAAGGTGACCACAGGTAGGCGTACGTGAATCCGAGGAGTGCACTTGTCGTCAAAAGAAGATGTTAATGAAGTATTTAGTGTTACCGGTATTTTGAAGTAAATGAAGTCAGCGTAAGATTTTGTACGAGTTAATGCACTAGAGATTATCAATTCATGAACCCTGTGTGGTAATGATCATGGCTTGTACAATGTTCAGATAGAGACATGAAAACTCCACGTAAACTGAGGAAATATAAATATATCTACAAGTGGATCTCCGATATGAAAGCAGACTGCCTTCAACAAAAATAAAGATGTAACGAGGCAGCGAAGCCAAACTCAGAATTATTTCGCTTTATGTGCTTTTTAACGGCTCATTTTTGGCAGTAGGTTTTAATTGCATCCGTAATAGTGTGGCATCTTCACTTATTGGAGAAGTGCTTCCATAAGAACATAAAAATCCACCTAGCGGTGGAGATCCAGCTGTGAGTTGAGAACCCTTAAAAACTCTTTTGTAACTTCTAAAGGCTGTTTCTGTTCATTTAAAAAGAAATTTAATTCCTTTAAAAAACGTGTAGACGTACTGCAAGGCATTATCTATCCTCATCGTTTTTCTCCCCCATTTGTTTTACCGTTAAAAGAATTCTAGTAATAAATTAGTAGGCCTAAAAGCAAATTTTATCGATTATATAATGGCGATGGTGGTGTTGCTGTTATTGGTGACGATGTTTTAATACGACTATTTAATTAGTACGACGCATAATTCACATTGACTTTGCCTCGGATATCGACCATTCACGGTCCTTTTAAGGGAGGAGTTTATCGGATAAATCTTAAGTTCTTTACTGTACCATCAATGTATTAGGTTGCAGCGAATAATACTTTACATGTTGTAACTTCTTTATGCCAATTTAAAACATGAATTATTTAAATGTGTTTTTATTAAATATACAGCTTTTATTCGCTGTAAGCAGAATGTCAGTGTTTTTTCTATTTTGATTTCGTCTTATATTAATTTATTAATATTTTCATATTTTCATGTTCCCACTGAAATGTTTATAACTTCCGGTATTTAGATGTCTATTACAGTAATATTATGAATGTTATAACATTTATACTTATCACTAGGACGAGTTACTTCTATTACGTAGTAGAACCTCTGAAAGAGGCCAACTTAACCCTAGTGTTTGAATATTATAATCCTCCGATGTTTCATAATTATCACTAGAGCACTAACATTTCCTCAACGAATACTGGAATTTATATTCCAAAATCAAACAGATTGCCTTGCAGACAAAGAATACGTGAACAATACACTTATACAAAAATTACATCACAAAAAATTAGTGTCTTCCAAACTGAACACACACATTCGTCAGCATCAGATATTGATTCACTCAGTACAACGGGATGAAACGAATGTGACCACTTGTATGTCCTGAAATATATTGAAAATAGTTCAATAAATTCGAAGTAATAATAATAATAATAATAATAATAATAATAATAATAATAATAATAATAAACAACTTACCATTCTTTCCACATTTATTGAATTCCTATCTGAATCCACTTGAAAACTCTCCTGATCGTTTAACATCGAGTTATCATCATGAACATTACTATAATTAGTTCTGTATTTGACTTTCTAGGTAAGGGAAACAAATAATATTTCTTTCTCTATCTTATAAGATTTTACTTCTTTTCAATACAACTTCCTACTTACAACAGAGTTAAAGGAGAAATAGAATAGACCAATCTGGTGAAAGGTAATTGTTCTATACAGCATTGTTGTTGTAATTTTGATCTTTATTATAAATTAGCTTATCACTGATATCAAATTCAATGCATTTAGCCAGTTAATTAAGAAGAATAACATAGTTCAATGTGACCTCTCCCAGGCGTTTAGGGTAAAATATATTTTAGGTTATGGCAGGAAGAAAATTATTTTTGCTGAGTGTACTCAGCACATAAAAATAATAAAATCAGGCAAACTGATGTAACCAAGTACCAGAATGCATTTGTTTATTCATTGTTGTAATCGATTTCCGAGTTAACCTCCAGATCGGGAAAATGTCTGTCCCTCTGTTTGTTTGTCTGTCTGTCTGTCTGTCCGTCCGTGTGTCTGCACGCGCAATAACTTAAATACGCTTTATCGGTTTTTCATGAAACTTGGTATACGCTTTTAAAACGTCCATGGGAAGAAGCCTATTGACATGGGACCATAGAGGTTAACCTGTACCGGAGTAGTGCCCAATTTAGTGCCTGTTTTATGGTAATATATTAGAAAGAATTTATCAAATGCAAATCAGTTCTCATGGCAGCATATTGTTTTACAATGTTCATATACGGCTTTGGAAGTTGCAATACAGGTAAGTTTGACAAATAACACTCTCCATACATTCCTTCACAAATGCTTATCAATCTTCAGACCTTTGTTTCTCCGTAAGCCCTGCTTAATGAATCGGTGTGGAGGTTAATTCGGAAATCGATTACAAAAATAACTTATTTTATGCATATTATAATTGCAGTCATCACTGATTAAAGAAAACCATTCTGGCACATGCTTACATCAGTTTACATGATTTTATTTTTCCCGTCTTGGTTGCCGAGTAATCCGAACTGCCGGGATATCGAGTGCCGAGTCTATTAATTTTCAATCCAAAGCATTACATCACCTAACTAGCGTTGTAAATGCATCTTAATTAATAACATTATTCTCGTCACACATGGTAGTGCATGCCCGTTTAACACCACTATTTTATACTTTGTAAGTTTATTTATAACTGCCTCATACGTAATGTTCCATAGGGCACAGTAGGCCACGAACCGTATACAAATTAGTAGCAATAAAAGGGGTGACTTAATGTCTGAATACTCGGAATGTAGAGAGGGAATATTAAAATGGCGAAGATGCTAAGATGACAGTCAAATAACTATACATTCGAGGTTATACTCAGAGGTTACCTAAAGACTGAGCTAATGAATTTATGTTCTGATAGCACTGTTCTGTACCTTGTTATAATTACTCCAATAAGTTTGCGTATATAGTAATACGAAATTATTCCATGAATATTACTATTCTAGGATATAGATAGAAATCAAAACTGGCAGAATGATTTAATATTGATGCGACATTGCTGTAAATGCTGATCAGCAGTTCTAGGATTTCTATGTAAATACATATTTGTTTTTTTAGCCTACAAACATTCCTAGGATTGCTGATCAGCATTATATACTTTTACAGAGTTATTCTATCCTACGTTTTGATCAATGATTCTGTTCTGGAAGTGGATTGAAAAAGCCGGGCATCTTCCAAACGATAAAAAATTAAGCTTATATAGAGTAATATTATGGTTGAAAATTTTGACGCTTGCCGTAATTTAGGTGTCAACTACAAAGCTGTTTAACAACGAAGCTAATTCATTACACTAAAATAAAAGAACTTCCACATTCATCAAATTACTTCTTTATTTTAAGGTGTACAATGTTGATAGAAACTTTACAAAAATTTGCAAACTGTTTGGTTAAAGGCCTTAGTTGTTGGAACCGTCCATGAAAACTGAAGATTTTTCTCAATACCATTTTTCTTAAATTCTTATAACCACTCCATCCTGATCTATCCTGAGCTGCTTTCACCTTCGCTGCTCTATCATGAGCTGCAATCTCCTCCGCTGCCCTATTATGAGCTGCTATCTCCTCCGCTGCTCTATCATGAGCTGCTATCTCCTCCGCTGCTCTATCATGAGCTGCTATCTCCTCCGCTGCTGTCAGATTAGCTGTTATCACCTCCGCTGCTCTATCATGAGCTGCTATCTCCTCCGCTGCCCTATTATGAGCTGCTATCTCCTCAGCTGCTCTATCATGAGCTGCTATCTCCTCCGCTGCTCTATCATGAGCTGCTATCTCCTCAGCTGCCCTATTATGAGCTGCTATCATCTCCGCTGCTCTATCATGAGCTGCTATCTCCTCCGCTGCTCTATCATGAGCTGCTATCTCCTCCGCTGCTGAAAGATCAGCTGTTATCACCTCCGCTGCTCTATCATGAGCTGCTATCTCCTCCGCTGCCCTATTATGAGCTGCTATCTCCTCCGCTGCTGTATCATGAGCTGCTATCTCCTCCGCTGCTCTATTATGAGCTGCTATCTCCTCCGCTTCTGTAAGATGAGCTGTTATCACCTCCGCTGCTCTATCATGAGCTGCTATCTCCTCTGCTGCTGTATCATGAGCTGCTATCTCCTCCGCTTCTGTAAGATGAGCTGTTATCACCTCCGCTGCTCTATCATTAGCTGCTATCTCCTCCCCTGCTCTATCATGAGCTGCTATCTCCTCCGCTTCTGTAAGATGAGCTGTTATCACCTCCGCTGCTCTATCATGAGCTGCTATCTCCTCCGCTGCCCTATTATGAGCTGCTATCTCCTTTGCTGCTCGATTATGAGCTGCTATCTCCTCCGCTGCTGTATCATGAGCTGCTATCTCCTCCACTGCTCTATCATGAGCTGCTATCTCCTCCGCTGCTGTAAGATGAGGTGTTATCACCTCCGCTGCTCTATCATGAGCTGCTATCTCCTCCGCTGCCCTATTATGAGCTGCTATCTCCTCCGCTTCTGTAAGATGAGGTGTTATCACCTCCGCTGCTCTATCATGAGCTGCTATCTCCTCCGCTGCCCTATTATGAGCTGCTATCTCCTCCGCTGCTGTATCATGAGCTGCTATCTCCTCCGCTGCTCTATTATGAGCTGCTATCTCCTCCGCTTCTGTAAGATGAGCTTTTATCACCTCCGCTGCTCTATCATGAGCTGCTATCTCCTCCGCTGCTGTATCATGAGCTGCTATCTCCTCCGCTTCTGTAAGATGAGCTGTTATCACCTTCGCTGCTCTATCATGAGTTGCTATCTCCTCCGCTGCTCTATCATGAGCTGCTATCTCCTCCGCTTCTGTAAGTTGAGCTGTTATCACCTCCGCTGCTCTATCATGAGCTGCTATCTCCTCCGCTGCCCTATTATGAGCTGCTATCTCCTCCGCTGCCCTATTATGAGCTGCTATCTCCTCCGCTGCTCTATCATGAGCTGCTATCTCCTCCGCTGCTCTATTATGAGCTGCTATCTCCTCCGCTTCTGTAAGATGAGCTTTTATCACCTCCGCTGCTCTATCATGAGCTGCTATCTCCTCCGCTGCTGTATCATGAGCTGCTATCTCCTCCGCTTCTGTAAGATGAGCTGTTATCACCTTCGCTGCTCTATCATGAGTTGCTATCTCCTCCGCTGCTCTATTATGAGCTGCTATCTCCTCCGCTTCTGTAAGATGAGCTTTTATCACCTCCACTGCTCTATCATGAGCTGCTATGTCCTCCGCTCCTGTATCATGAGCTCCTATCTCCTCCGCTGCTGTACCATGAGCTGCTATCTCCTCCGCTGCTGTATCATGAGCTGCTATCTCCTCCGCTGCTCTATTATGAGCTGCTATCTCCTCCGCTTCTGTAAGATGAGCTGTTATCACCTCCGCTGCTCTATCATGAGCTGCTATCTCCTCCGCTGCCCTATTATGAGCTGCTATCTCCTCCGCTGCTGTATCATGAGCTGCTATCTCCTCCGCTGCTCTATCATGAGCTGCTATCTCCTCCGCTGCTGTAAGATGAGCTGTTATCACCTCCGCTGCTCTAACATGAGCTGCTATCTCCTCCGCTTCTGTAAGATGAGCTGTTATCACCTCCGCTGCTCTATTATGAGCTGCTATCTCCTCCGCTGCTCTGTTATGAGCTGCTATCTCCTCGCTGCTCTATTATGAGCTGCTATCTCCTCCGCTGCTCGATCATGAGCTGCTATCTCCTCCGCTGCTCTATTATGAGCTGCTATCTCCTCCGCTGCTCTATCATGAGCTGCTATCTCCTCCGCTTCTGTAAGATGAGCTGTTATCACCTCCGCTGCTCTATCATGAGCTGCTATCTCCTCCGCTGCCCTATTATGAGCTGCTATCTCCTCCGCTGCTCTATTATGAGCTGCTATCTCCTCCGCTGCTGTATCATGCGCTGCTATCTCCTCCGCTGCTCTATTATGAGCTGCTATCTCCTCCGCTTCTGTAAGATGAGCTGTTATCACCTCCGCTGCTCTATCATGAGCTGCTATCTCCTCCGTTGCTCTATTATGAGCTGCTATCTCCTCCGCTGCTCTATCATGAGGTGCTATCTCCTCCGCTGCTCTATCATGAGCTGCTATCTCCTCCGCTTCTGTAAGATGAGCTGTTATCACCTCCGCTGCTCTATCATGAGCTGCTATCTCCTCCGCTGCCCTATTATGAGCTACTATCTCCTCCGCTGCTCTATCATGAACTGCTATCTCCTCCGCTGCTCTATCATGAGCTGCTATCTCCTCCGCTGCTGTATCATGAGCTGAAATTTGGGTTATGTAAAACAATTATATTATGAGTAGTGCTCTGTAGATGCGAAACTGGATTCGTTTTTCGACAATTCAGAACAAAAAACTCAGAATATTCGAGAACAAGGTAGACCTACAGAGAAAAGTTTTCAGATAATACCGAGATAAATGAAAAGGGAATGAAGGACACATTTAGTGATGAAATTCAACTTCTATATAACCTAACACCTAATAATCATGTAGACATGGTTGGGCAGAACTCGTAGCTCGAAGAACACAGTTTCGTGCAAGTTATTGAGGACCTAGACACAGAGGGGAGAATTACCTAATATATTCATAAGACCCGCCCCAGGGAGATCGGAAAGAGACAAGTTGCTTAAGCAGAAGAAACTAGGACGATGAATATTTTTTTCTTGAAAGTTTGTTATTGTTCTACCGAAGGAATAAGCTGTAAAAGTCTACATCCCATGTTTTTGGCTAAAGCTATGCTTTGCCTACTCGATACATAAATAGCAATTAACCTCTTCTTAGAATTCTTGAATGTCTGTGAAAGGGCCTATATAATATTTATAATTGAGTAATATGGTATCATATTTGTCAATATTAGCAAATAATGTGCTAGCAATAAATCTGTGATATGTGACTTAGTTTTAGGTGAGTGAAATTGATGGTGGAATATGTCGTTGAGATTAACCCGAATAAACAGTTCTAAAATGTATTAAAACGAACTCTTCTTAAAGTACTCATGTCAAGTATTGAGAAATCTCTCCAGGGTATTGACTCGCAGAAATATATACTTCCTTAGTTTAAATCAATGATAACTGAAGACATAAAGATATCTTCAATATGAAGGAAAGTCAATTTACCTTGGTTATGTTGCGCGCCTAAATAAAATCAATGCATATACACTTACCTTGATCACTCATATATTGCATAGCCAATTGCGTAAATCCAAATTTGTGCCTGCATGTAGAGGTTTCTGTAGTAGGCCTATCTCTTTATATATAAAAGGCTTTGTCCTGACTGACTGAATGAATGACTGACTGACTGATTGACTGAATGACAGGAATCAACGTACAGCCTAAACTATAACAGGTAGAGACTTGGAATTTTGACAGTACCTTCGTTTCATAATGTAGGTGCTCACTAAGAAAGGATTTTGAAAAATTCTGATTCTAAATGCCAAAAATTAAATGTTTTTGAAAATACTTAATCCCTTTTTACATAGAATTATCAATTCCAAATCACAGAATATATTGTTGCCAATTGGTATCAGGTGGACTTGGAAAAAACAAATGAAATGCAAGTTTGACAAATAAGAGAAGTTATCAAAATAATTCATGTTATAAATAAATATTACAGAATGAAATCCACTAAAATAATGGAATCACATAACTTTCTCTACCCTGGACATAGAGAAAACAAAACGAGGTATGGTAATGTGTATATTATTATATTAGGCCTATATCGCAGGTTTTTGGAGAGAAAAGTATGAAAGTGATAATGCTTTATGGTAACATAAGAGTGGGAAATTTCCCGCCTCGATATTACAATTTTATGTTACAGGAATTTGTGTTTCTTCTTATTTAAACCTCTACCAGGCTTGCTGTGCACTGTACAAGCGATGGGATGCAACATTCTAGATCCTCTATGAGCCATAAAAAACTATATCAAGCGTTTTCTGAGGGAATAGTTTGAGTGTAATAAGTCGTTCATCCTATTTGAAATTATAAATGCCTATATAAGGACCTAGAATTTAAAATTGAAAATCCTTCATAAGCTAATTTCCAATTACAAAATACAAAACCCGGGCGACGCCGGGTCTTTTAAGCTAGTCATTAATATAAGTCGTGAACAAAGTTTCAAATGTTTTTTACTTACCTTGTTATGGCATAATGCTTCAAAAATAAGTTCTAAAGCGATTAAGTTACTTATGCATAAAAAATAACACAAATAAAAACAATTAACAACATTTAATGTTAAAGAAATTATTCTTCTATCTTATAAGAATTTCTAGTAAAGCAGTTAATTTCATCACTGTCATTCCGTGAACACTAGCCTCGATAAGAAAAAATATTTTGGTAATCCTTGATCGCTGGAAAGCGTTCTCCACTCCATCCCATAATATATTGGGAGCCATGCACCAGAAAATCAAAGCCTTGCTGCACAAGTGCATACTAGGTGGCAGGACGGCTGGAAGTTCCCAATATCGCTGCACGGCACGCAATAAAATTTGTATTTCACAAATATTAATGTCTGTCTAAAACATATTGTATGTTACACATGGTAAAATGGTTTTAGTTTGCTCGTAGGATTGCTACACACGCTCTTACGGGCTCGTTTCGCGAACATAGAAAATCTCGTTTTCGCCACTTGTTTCATAAATAATTATTGTTAACTCATTTCTTCATTATCTCTAACCCTAATATACCTTCGGGCGAATTAGGGTTTAATCCAATTTTGGATATCCAATAAAAATACGGTACATGGTATAATCTAATTTCATTAAAGCTAATTATTTGCTGATCACCATATAGACCGCCATCAAGTTTCAGCCCTTGCCTGCACCACGTGAATCAACGATTCCCTCCCCCTGAGCAGTCGATTCTGTGAACACACATTATTTCATTGCGCCATTTTAGGTTAATTTTGTGTGAACTTCTTAGCGATGTTATTTATATTTACAATACTCCAAGAAACAGATGTAATAACATGGATTCTCCAAATATTCTCATAGTCTCAAACGCAGATATCTTTGTGCTCAGACTCTGATTTTCAATATATTTGTTTGCAAGGATGTTATAAACCGAACAAGGCTTCCTTTGTTGAACTTATTCCTTCTGGATTGCATCAGTTTACAAATAAGTGAGTCGGCTTTGGTACAGTCAGTATCGTGCTGGCTTTGTGTGCGCAAGATTGAGAGTTCGATCCCGGACCAGGTCTACTACATTTATGTATGCAGGTTGATGTTATCTTTGTTCGCTCGTATCAACATTTTCTCTACGCTAAGGACCTGATCAAACTCTTCCGCGGCCGGCGGGTTAGGCCTATACGAGGAACTATGTGTACCTCTGCTGTAGACTATCAATAAATGACTTGTATCTACAGTATCTACAGTACAACATGAGACGCGCTGCTAGTCCTATAACTTCATAAAAAACGTTGTTCTAAAATTACATAAGCACTAATTCCATTAGGCAACATTCCAAAATACGGTTTGAAATAACGTTATGGGCTATAAAAGTCAGAAGTTCTTAAACCATTATCTCCTACATGGATATAATGGGCTCTTTAATATTAAATGAAGCAATAATATTTATTAAAATTATACGCTTTATCTTCTAATTTGGGTGTTTCACGCAAGAAATACGCTTCCAAGATTACAAATAAAATTATTTAAATACCCACATCAACACAGGTGCAAACCCGCACAAGAATACAGTACTCATGCCGAAGTTATAAAAGAAACCAGGACAAAAACCACAGGCTATAAATACCTGAATTCTAAGCCAAGTGAGTGTGGTTTCGGAAGTTGAAGTCTTCGAAGATTCCATTTTATATGCTTTTGAGAAACAGAAATGTTTCTCAAATCACTTCTAATTTTGATCCACGCCGAAAATGAAGAACGATCTCTTAGCAACAAAATTCTTTGATGGCGTACAAAAATTTAGTAATATCTTGGCAACATGTACATAACTTATTTTTAAAAATGTATTTCTCTATGTGGGAAAAAATTACTAAGTGCTATTGACCGGCTTGAATCTGGAAATAACAGTTGGTTCGGTATGTTTTGAACAATTCTCTGGCAGAATATCAATATTCAGATTCCTGGGATGACTTCTCATATACTAACATAAAAGGCACTAAATTTGGGATTATTCCGGTACTGGACAACCGATTTGGTCGAATATCAATAGACGTCTTCCCATGGACATTATAAATGCGTATACTAAGTATCATAAAATCCGATAAAGCGCATTTGAGTTATTGCGCCTTTAAAATAGACACCAAATTGGGTTTTACTCCGGTACCGGATAACAGATTAGGTTCAAATTCAATAGGGAACTTTTCATGGATGTCATAAATTCGTATACCAAGTCTAATGGAAATCCGATATAGCGTACTTGAGTTATGGCGCCTTTCTATTAGAAACGCGCCATAATCTATAAAAATAGGCACTAAATTGGGCATTACTCCGGTACCGGTGAACCGATTTGGTTCAATATCAATAGGGTTCTTCCCATGGACATTATAAATGTGTTTTCCAAGTTTCATGAAAATCCGAAGAAGCGTATTTGAGTTATGGTGCGTACAGACGCACGGACGGACAGACAGACAGACGGACAGACATTTTTTCGTCCCCCACACAATCTCATAAAGTACCATACTGGCACTTAATAACAGTAAAAGAGGAAACTTTTTATAGTTATTAAATATTAATACCAAGAATGGAAAATAGTTTCTCCTTAGTGATCAAATTGTCCCCTCCCGGCGTTCTAGTGTTAAAATAACAAAGTCACTAAAAATGGATCTAAATAAATTTTATAGGCAATCCCTCGAACGTTTACGAGTTTATCTTATGAAACACCTCTTAAAATCGAGTTGGATTTATTGAGACTATTTTATGAATAAAAATATAGCGGATTATACAAATAATAATTACTTTCTTACTGTGGTGCATAAAAACAAAATTAACCGCTGCGAGATCTCGACATACCAAGAACAAACTATCCATAAATTGATTCGAGTTACCATGTTTTAACCAATGCTACCAATGGTGCATATAAGATATAGTTAACTTCATTCAGGTAAGCTAAGAGCAGAACAGAATAAAAGCACACGAAGTGGCTTGCACCTAATCGAAATTGTGTTTTTAATCAGTGTACATTTATATTATTTCAATTTCCAAACAAGTTATGTTGTATAGGCTAAAATAACGTGTTTTATTGTGTTCATTGGCAGCATGTGACGTATTAGTCACTGCACGTTGATAGGCCTACTTACATTTTCAGTAACGAGCTGACATTTTATCAGATAAAATCGCATCCTCTTAATAATAACAAGCATTTTATAAGATAAAGGATCGTGGTTGGTCTATATCCGAGGAATTGCTAAACGTTTTTGGCCAATATCAAACACTGGGTGAGTGGAATAGTCAACTAAAAATTAAAGTGATCTCCCTAGCTATAAATTTAAATTAATTTCATGTTTTTTTTTTATCACAATTGCAACGTAATTCACGCAGACGGTGGAAATTGATCTTGTCTAAATGCTGTGGCTATTCTGAAATATAAATTTGTATCCTTGTTCTTACGTTTTATGCGTGGATCAGATTTTTTCTGTATGTTCAAATTATTAAAAAAATATTCGTAAACCAAACCTGACTACAGTACATTTCCGTGCTGCTTTTGTTACCAGCTTGTTCTTGTACATGATGACGTACAATAACCTCTTCTATTAATGAACAAAACGAAAGCTCAATACTGTGTATTGTCATTTCGCTGTGATTGGAGTTGCGGTGGGGGCTGGCTGGAGCTAAGGAGACATAATTAAAATGCACATTGTTCCACATTTTGTATAATTGAATTAAAGTACGCTCTACGAAATCCCTTTCTTAATTGATGGTTTCTGTAGCATATGAGCACGTAGGCCTAACTTCGTTTCTACGGTTTTCATGGTAACAAGCCGTAGAATTGAAAAAAATCTTATGTGAATTTCACATAACTAACTCATCACAATAATAGTTAGCTTCTAAGTATAAGATAATTATTGCGTATGACATTATCTTCATGTAAATTGGTTGTAAAAATTAAGAGAATTTCATTACCACATCACATCGCATCCCCGAAGGATACATAAGCCAAATAAAATCTGATTAATGTACTTGCTTAGAGTGAAGAAAGTTACGACTTTCTTCACTCTAAGCAAGGCCAATTGGGGCTGTACCGATTAATCGATTAAATATTTAATCGCCGATCAATTACATTTTCCGATTAATCGGATTAGTCGAATTCTGAAAAACGTTTTTCGAGAAATGGGTCAAATGATCAAATTCCTCTCTCAGTGCCGAGTGAGAGAGTTTTTAGTGCTGCCGGTATTATTGTAAACAAGCTATGATCGTGTCTTGAACATTCAAATGTCAACAAACTCGTGTGTCTTAAAGTCTTGGCTGAAAAAGTAGCCCGAAATTTAAGTTTTGTATATATTTTATCACCAGTTAACTAATAATGGTATTCATTAATTCAGGATTTCTTCTGATTATCTGTAGTGTATAGTTATTAAACGTGTAAAATAATATTAAATGTACACTTTGGTTTCGTTTAAAATACCGACCTGTTTGTCGATTAATCAGTCGATTAATCGGTTGATTAATCGGTCGATTAATCGATTAAAGTCAAGCGTTAACTCGATTAAAAATTTTAATCGATTTTCAGCCCTATGGCCAATACAATTTTCTCACTTCACATTCTGATAGCGAACAAAAGGCCGTATTGCAAAGAGCGCGTATTCAGACTGGGTGGCTTATAACTACCCTTTACATAATTATTTCATAAAAAAAGTTTAAAATAAAAGTATTAGCTGTTATTACAAGCACCAAACGTGTAAAATTTAAACAGAATCGTAATAGCCTGCTGCTTTTTTGCAGAAAATCGCGACAAACGAAATTTTCTTCATTTCAAGTCCCCTTAAAAATAAGGCGTCACCAATCTTGGTGTCACATCCCCAGAAGTTACCTAACTAAAATACAAATTTTGTTTTTGTACGATTTTGCGTTACAAGAGGCCGTATTGAGACAATTTATTATATTTATATAATTATATATATATATATATTTTTTAATTTAAACTTTTAGCCCTATGTATAAGGAACACATCTGCAAAATTTAAGAAAATAGTTGGAGCCTTTTTCGAGAAAATCTCGAAAATATAAAAAATGCTTCATTTATAAACAAAAAACTTGTCACCAATCTTCGTATGACATCCTTAGAAGGTACCTAACTCAAATACAAAATTTCGTTTTAGTACGTTTTAGTACAATTTTTTGTTCTGAAGCTGGGCAGTTCACTCACACACACACAGACGGCTGTATATAGAATAATATGTAAAATATATTTGGTTGGTGTGTTTAAGGGTATTGCTGGTGTATGTGCTATTTTTTGGTGGGGAGTGTGTGTGTGTGTGTGTGGTGTTTTGTTTGTATATTTACTAGTGTTTAACTGTTTGTGTGTTTTTTTTTTTTTTTAGTTTTACTTTTAGGATACATTTTTGCTTGTGCACAGTTAAAGCATGGACAGCCTAAGAGCTCATGCAACGAATAATTTAAAAAGATAGTTTTTCTTGTTAACAATAAAAGCACTTCATTCATTCATTCATGTTTCCGAAAATAGTATTTTTAAATTCAGAGGAATCTCAAAACGTGTGTTTATGTTAAAAAAATCGACTTCGAATTTGGGGATGGGATACAGTACATACTCTACCTATAGTAGGCCTACCTATGCTATGGGCAGAGGAAGTAAAAATGTTCTCTGATATTAAATTCACTTCCATAACACTGCGATGCATGGGAAGAGTAGCTTAAGTGAAGAGTAACTTATGAGCCATAAGCATTAGTAATAAAATCAGGTAAACTGATGTAACAAAGTGCCAGTATGTTTTTGTTTAATCAGTTATGACTGCAATTATGATATGCAGAATATGTTTTTTTTAATTGATTTCCAAGATAAGCTCCAGATTTATTCATTAAGCAGGGCTTACTGAAGAAGAAAGGTCTACCATCTCGGCCACCTGGGTTCTTTTAGCGGTCTAGTTGGATAAGCACATGTAAATCAATAGTGTTTTTTTTGTCAAAGCTACCTGTATTTTAATTTCCAAGGCCTTCTAAGATCACAGTAAAACAATAGGCTATGTTGTCAAGATTACTGATTTTCATTTTTTTATAAACTCTTTCGAATACGTATATTACCATAAAATAGGCACTAAATTGAGCATTACTCCGAAACAGGTCAACCGATTTTATCCATTATGAATAGACGTCTTCCCATGGACATTATAAATGTGTATACCAAGTTTCATAAAAATCCGGTAAAGCGTATTTGAGTTACCGCGTCTTTAAAATATACACTAAATTGGGTTTTACTCCGGTACCGGTCTACCGATTTGGTCCAATATCAGTAGACGTCTTTCCACGTACATTATAAATGGGTATACAAAATTTCAGGAAAATCCAATAAAGCATATTTGAGTTATCGTGACTTCTTATATATTAACATAAAAACACTAAATTGGGCATTATTCCGGTACTGGCCAACCGATTTGGTCCAATATCAATAAAGTCTTCCCATGGACATTATAAATGCGTATACGAAGTTTCAGAAATATCCGATAAAGCGTATTTGAGTTGTTGCGCCTATAAAGTAGAAACTAAATTGGGTTTTACTCCGGTACCGGCCAACAAATTAGGTTCAAATTCAATAGGGCACTTCTCATGGACGTCATAAATTGGTATACCAAGTTTCATGGAAATCCGATACAATTTATTAAAATAGGCACTAAATTAGGCATTACTCCGGTACCGGTAAACCGATTTGGTTCAATATCAATAGGGTTCTTCCCATTGAGATTATAAATGTGTTTTCCAAGTTTCATGAAAATCCGAAAAAGCGTATTTGAGTTATGGCGCGTACAGACACACGGACGGACAGACAGACGGACAGACATTTTTCGTCCCCACACACAATCTCATAAAGTACCATACTGGCACTTAATAAATAAATTACGGAATATCAAGACGGAAAGAATAGGCTGGTTTCTCGAAACAACTCCCTCCACTGATCACCCCTCTTTCCAATCCCCTAAAGTTCTATTTTTACTTAAATATAACTTATTGCACTTTAGTAAATACCGTACCGTGAACATTACGGAATATAAAGTAAACGCATTCGGAAGGTACAAATCCCGTGACAGGCCAATTTGGCATGGGTTTTTCATATTTTCTCCAGTCGTAAAGGCAAATGCCGAATTGATATTTACATACCATGAATCATCATCCACATCATTTTATCTTATATCATATCCATTTAAATTAATATCAGTTGAAATTTACTTATGGCTGCGTCTCAAACGAATTTTCACTCCCACACAATAGCTTATAGTAGCGGTACATGTTATTATTTCAGTAACGTTGTTTTCAAACAAACAGAATATTTCAGAAGACTAATTCACTTACAAATGAATATTCTTATAATTAATTTAATTATTACTAAGCAACTTCTTTGGTTGCCGTATTATGTAAACTTGTGCGACTTATTGGACAACACAATATTGGACAAGCACAACATTAAATAAATATCAGAATCCATAAATTAATTTTTACATGTTACAGGCCAATCGAAATTTAGAAATTTAAATAGTTAGTATTAATAGTAGGCTAATACTCTCACCATACATTTGATACTAAATTGTCAGCCATGTAGTACAGATCCTATTTATTATAAAGTTACTATAATGTGAATTGTTAAACAAAAAATAATTGGTTCATTAAGTCAGATTGAAACAGGTTTGTCCAGGCTTTAAAACTTAGTGCCCGATCGAATATGTTAACAGCAACCGTACTGTACAGACTTTGCTCGGCGTATGCCCTAGCTACCATATGCTAGTTCACGTGATAGTAAACAAACCAGAATACAGATATAGGAAGACCACAAAATAACTTCTCATTCTCTAAACTCACATTACAAGCATGCAAAACGATACGTTCTCCTGTTTGTGTATAATAGTCCTCCCAAATGTTTCAATATATGTTTGCGTTTTAGAACACTTTACTTTCGGCGTGCCGAACACGTATTATAAATTTAAACACGCACAATGACAAGATACACTGTTGACCAATTTGAGAGGCACCGTACTACGAGCGCATTCACTTCTCGGTACTACTATCAATGACTGTCTTATCAGCATACGCAAACACCCTCCACCCCCTATACTCAGGTTGTTGGTAACCGGAATCAACTCCCTCTGTGGGTTCGGGCACTAAGTTTTAAAGCCTGTGTATAACATAACAACCTCACTTTCATGACGCCTCGTTATTGTAACAAATTGTTAAAGTTGGTACTGAAAGTGGGAGATTTTTATTGTTATTAGCCTGTATGAAATACAGTGTGTCCCACGCAAGAGTTGGCCAATGACGTGGGTTCCTGCGGCGCGGCGGGCACAGCTCCAACTCCCGAGCGATCGGGTAAAATATCTACGCTAATGAAGCCGCGATCGGTGTTACGATTTAGGTTCTCACATTTACAGTTAAAATTACAATGCAAATAAACACGTACTTCATCACAAGAGATGTTGGAAATGTTCTCCTCTTGCATTCACACAACACTGACACCTTTGTAGGAAATTTTCTTTCACGCGCATAAGTTCAGCTTCCGAGACAGAGTTCATTTCTCTTGTGATAGGCCTATGTCTTTAAGTTCTTCTAACAGTATGTGAATATTATTTATGGGGAAACTTGAAAAATAAAGTGTATAGGTCAACTTCCTGTACATTACAAAGGAAACGGGTGAAATATCTACACTAAAAAGCCCGCTGATGGTGTAATGGTTCAGGTTCTCACAAAGAAAAACACATGTGATTTATCTGGCAATACTGATTAAAAAAAGCATTCTGGCACTTTCTTATATCAGTTACCTCATTTTATTTTGATACAATTCGTGGATTTAAAAAAGACGAGTTCTCTCCCAACTAAAGCACGGTGTTTCTATCTCGGAAGCTGAATTTATGCGCGTGAAAGAAAATTTCTTAAAAAGGTTCCAGTGTTGTGTGGATGCAAGAGGGGGACATTTCCAACATCTCTTATGATGAGGTACGTGGTTATTTTCATTGTAATTCCAACTGTAAATGTGAGAACCTGAATCATAACGCCATTAGCGGCTTTATTAGCGTAGATATTTCACCCGCTCGCTCGGGAGTTAGAGCTGTAGTCGGCGCGACGCAGAAACCCGCGTCATTGGCCAACTCTTGCGTGGGACACACTGTAGAACATGAAGGTGCTAAGAACAATTCAGGGGAAAACTTTATTAGATAAGATACACAATACAGAAATAATTAGGGACTTTTTTTTGTGTGCCCTCCCTTACCCCCGGTGTGCCAAGCAATGAAGCTTATCACCTCCGGTCAAACCAAATTTTGGTAACCATTTGTTTGATGTGTTTACCTAATGGAAAACAATCGCCTAGCAAAAAAGGCTCAAGAAAGCAGACCAGACGGAAACAGATTAAGAGGAAGACCTGCTAAGAGATGGAAAGACAGTACACACGACTCATCTGAGGAATAAAGGGGAAATAAACAGGATGTAATCCTACATTACACGAATAAGAAGAAGAAGAACTGCTCTCCTCCATTGTCCACTGACCCGGGGATATCTTGCGTCACCCTGCACTTTCCATTTCACGTTGGTTAAAGGTTTGGGTTGACTATTGTGGGATGCCCGTTACAATCAAAATAAAACAAATATATAGAAGAAATTAAAACAAATTATCAATGCGAATTTTCTGCAAATGTAACATGTGTTGTACAAAGTTTTCATAGAAATGTGTGTTATCGTATGTGCATTGTATGTGCACTATTTGATTCAATTATGTGTTGCTGAAGTTTCTGGTACTAGCCTATTTTGCAGTTTCATGAATCTGTGTTAGTTTCAGACATAATAGAATAACTGCTAAGTTATAATCTGGCATAATCTTTGAGGAGTCTCGCTAATCCGGAATAGATGGGACCAGAATTTTTCCGTTTTCATCGAAAGCCCAGATTAAACGGAATTTGCCTTAAAATGCTCGAACTGTAGTGGAATACAAGATATAGGTGGGAAAACCTCTAAAAATCTATTTTCACTTAAATATAACTTTCTCTCCACTTTTGTAAATACCGTGCCGTGAACATTACGCAATATAAATGTAATGCATTCGGAAGGTACAAATCCCGTGGCCGGCCTATTTGGCATGGGTTTTTCATGTTTTCCTCAGTCGTAGAGGCAAATGCCGAATTGGATATTTACATACCATGAATCATCCTTACCACTTTATCTTGTATCATATCCATTTAAGTTAATATCAGTTGAAATTTACTCCATTAAATACACCAACAATAGAAACAATTGACAAGCAACAGTTCCATGGCCTACGCTACTGTACAGATACAGATACCGAATTCCTGACATGTCCTCGCAACTAAAAGGAATATGAACACAGCTGAGTTAAAATTAAAATTTATATATTTTATATATTTATATATTTATGTATTTATTTATATAATGTCAGGAAGGTTAGGCATATCCGTTATGCTGGGGTAAACTAATATTAATTTTGGTTTTTCATAAATAAGGACCAAACAAATGAGAGGTTATCACGGCCATCTTCGAAGAATTTACAACACCTAGAAACATCGCTACGGTCTATACAGTCGTCCCCATACACGCCACGCATGTGCCTGTGAATTTCAATCGGGTTATGCCATTTAGTCCATAAAAATCGCACTACACCTCGCTGAAGTAATTTCTGGCTGGTAAACGCTTTGCGTCAGATGCAGAAGTGAAAACAGCAGTCCGCAGATGGCTATACTCCAACCGAACGGACTTCTATGAACAGGATATTTTGAAACTGGTATCACAATGGGAGAAATGTCTGAGAATCTCGGCGACTATATTGAAGAATAAACAAAAGATGACACTTCAAGTACCGGTACCTATTAAATTTTTGTAAAAAATAATATATATATAGTCTATATACCCATATTGTGAGTTACTTTTCGATCCACCCTGGTATAAACATTTCGCAAGGGAGGTACGTTCAGTGTCAACTTGCTAAACTTTAGCAAATGAAACAATACATGAGACTTGGTGATTTACTCTATCGTCTAGTTTTCCTCATTTGCGGAGAAATCCTATTATAGAACCTGGGTAAGCCTCTTTGCTGGCTGATGTACGAGTCCGCATGCGCCGTTAACCAAACACTGCAGAGCAGTTTGCCAGAATACATAATTACACCTTTTGTTAAGAGGTATTTGTAAGGCAATTTATATTGGAACGGCAAACATTGCATGAATTAATTCCAGCGCTTTTAGCTACTACATTCCTCACACTTTCTCTTAAATCAATGTTAAGCCTCTTATGATATTACAATTAAAGTGTCAACATTTATAATGAGAAGAAAGTTAAAACAATGCAAGTCCGACTTTTCATTCTAATTAAGTTAGGAATGCAATACACTGAATCTTCATTTCCTTGCATAAATCATATAAAACACTCATTAAATGTAAATATAATAAATATAAAATCAGATAAACTGGTATAACAAAGTGCCAGAATGCTTTTGTTTAATCAGTGAAAATTGCAATTATGATATACAGAAAATTAATCGATTCCGAATTAAGCTCCAAATTGATTCATTAAGCAGGGCTTACGGAAGTACAAAGGTCACGTGTTGATTTAGCCATTTTTGTTTAAAAAAAAAACTTGGAATTTTACTATACCCTAAACTAGTGGTCTTTAACCTGGGGCCCGGGGACCGCATTCGGCCCCGAAAACAAATACTAATTTTAACTACAAATCCAGTATTGACAATTTAGTAAGAAAGAAAGGCTCACATGTTACTGTGCTTTGTGTTATTCATTAACATTGCAAAGTTGAAGACAGAATATAAAATATGCGTGTATAATGTTAAGAAATCCCTACAGTTACTGTGATATATAATCGATATATTTGTATTACGTAAGTATCATGTTATTAATAATCAAGTATTCAGTAATTCAATTTTAGTCTTTCATCAAATACAAAATGACCTTTAGTTTTAAAAAAAAAGGTTTAAAACTACTCCTAAATTATATCAGTGCCAATTTTATTCTGTTTGGACCCGTGGGAAGAGTTGCTGCTGGTACCATTTAAAACCTCGGTGCACTTCCAACAGCCAGTGCATGCAAACATCAATGCCGTTTTCTCAGTTTATATTTGCCTGTTATTTTCCACATTCAACATTTATCTTCTCCCAAAAAAATAAAGATGTGATTTTTTTTTACAGAATACTTTACAACGTGTGCAGTAACTTAGTTCTTTTTTATATTATTGTTGTGAAATGTAGTCAGTCTAATGAACACACCAAAATCAATTAGAACGAGGTGGTATAAGGTAATAGGGATATGGTCCTGGGTTCAAATCAAATTTCGTGGCCACTTAAATTGACCAGTAGGCTCTTTTAATAATCTCATTCGTGCAGCATTTGCTTCTATTGTTCGGCTATATCTCAATGTATCCTGCATTTCTGCCTTTGAGATTGAGGAAACCATGCAAACCACAAGTTATTATTGTCATTGTCATTATTATTATTATTATTTCACGGTAAAGCATTGAACATAAAAGATCGACCCTTATGCTTTCCATTCTAGATATTTGTTAGCTTTATGAAAATGTAAAAAATAAAATTTAATTGTCTCTATAAATTACTTTTTTCTGTGCTAGCCTTTAACACGTATATGCGAGAAAGTTAGTGTAACATATTTTTATACCCTTTATTTTAGTTTTTCTCTGTAAAACATATTTATTAAAATGTATAAACAATATCCAAAACTCCATAATTAATTCTGTAAAACAAGCCTCAACGGATCTCACTTCAAAATATGGTTCATATTTTAGTATCAGTCGAAGGAGATAGATTTCAATTTTGATATAATTAATCAAATTAATACATTAATTTCTATTAAACAACTTGATAGTATATTAAAATGAAACTGTAGCACTTTAATTTAAGTTTACAATTTAATTTCAAGCGTCTATGGCAAGTAGTTTAATCATCACTTGAATCATCCCTTAAGTCCAATAAGTTACTGCCATTGTTGGGATATTTGGTTTAACGAGAGTTGGAGTGAATTTGGCATTGCCAACATTGAAGCCTGAAACTTGGTCTCACAGTTTGCAGACAAAGCGATAGCAGGGGATTGCTAACCCGCCTCCACAGGGAGATAACAATACATTCTAACCTTCCTCTCCCGGGCGGAGACGTGCAAAAATGAGATGTATTTTAAAGCAGAGCACCGAGAAGAAATGAGTATGTTCTATGTTGTAGTTAAGTGCACACATTAAAACCAATCCGACAGGGCCGGGTTCCAAACCCAAATCTCGTCTCATGAAGATGCAGCACAGGAACCAATGTGTCTGGTGTTATTCCTTCACTTTGTTTGTATTTCATTTTTATCTATTTTGTTCAATTTAATATTGGTTCTGTTAACTGCCACTTCTGGAAATACGAAGATTCGGTAAATTTTAAGGATAAATATTTATAATCTCCACTATACACTTAAAGTAAAGTAAAGTAAAGTAAAGTAAAGTGTTCCCTATTACAAGCCATGGAGGACAAAGGGTTCCAGGATCCTGAGGCTCCCAGATTTTAGACATTCGACACTTGAAGGTGGTAAAGTCGTCAGCCTTACGCACCGCCCGCCTTTACACCCAGGATTGCTCCTGGTACTCATTTCTGTTGGAGGCTGAGTCGACCCATAGTGCCACGAGAAAGATTAGGCCAATTGAAAAATTCCAGTGACCTCATCGGGGATCGAACCCGCAGCGCCTCAACCACTACGCTACGGCGTACCCTCCCATTATACACTTACTCTATGAAAATATTAATTTTCTCCGTTTTTGAATTGGATACCCCTGAAAATCGTGGAATCTAACCCAAGAAAATATTTACAAATTGTTTTTTAAGTCATAAGACTCGCTTATAGGCCTACTAAAGCTAACTTTGTAATGTGTGGAGTACAATATTTTGTCTACGGTCCACCTATTTAACGCAAATTATGTCTATAGTTCCGAAATTCATCTGTTAATACATTTGATTTCGTATTCCTAAGTAAGCTAAAGGAATATTATCTATATTATGGAACACGAAGGTTCATTGTCACGCTTACCTAAGCCCGTCATTCAACCCTATTCTGTGCTAACTACATTTATTACTAAAAAGTCCATTTTATATTTTGCTTGAAAAAAAATTTAAAATGAGTGAAGAAGATGAATTTGTTGGTACACAAGCTGTAGAAAAGTTTATAAGAGCTGTTACTGGTGCATGAGTAATCGAGTAAGAATACATGATGATACAGAACAGGAAGATTAAAGCTTTTAGTCTTTGGTCAGAATGTATTATGATAAATTCAACTGTTCTGATTAAAGATAATGCTGATATCAGTAAGGGGGGAGGGGAAAACTTAAGGAATTCTTAAAGAGACAATATGTTGGTTTTGAGAGGGTCCGTTTTACGTTTTAAACGTGTTTAATGTTTTGATGAATATAAAGATTAGGCTTTTGTTGCCTGGACATAGTAAACTAAACCTCCAATTTAGTAACAGTAGTAAATCTATATTAATAAAAATGAATTACCAAATGGTTGTTGCCGCATCACTTGAGAACGGCTCAACCGATTTGGCTGATTTTTGTTTTGTTGTGTTCGTAATTATCAGGATAAGGTTTTTATGAAAGAAAATTCTTGGAAAATCCACGGGAAAAGTTCGAAATGTAAAATGAGGCACAGTTATAGAGTTCTGCTGGCAATTGTTCACATAACGAAAGTATTGTTTACGGTGTTCACATAGGGCTTTGGAAACTATATTATAATACTGGGCTTTAGCAAATTCTGATACTATCGATGTAATTAATACATTTGTGAAAATAACTCTTAAAGAATCAAATCCACGAAAATAAAGCAGTCACATAACTTTCTCTACCCTCGACATGGAAAATATAATTTTCTCACTTCACACTTTGATGTAGAATAAGCGGTCGTATTGCAGGGACAATTTAAGTGTGTGCCAGTGAGTATGCTATATCAGAAGTCGGTAAAAAATCCTATCCACTGATACGTCACTCATAGCTGTAGGCTTTGTATAGGGATGTTTTTCATAGGTCCTAATCATCTACAAGAAGACAAAATAGGATGGAAAATTCTCAGTCCTACGCCCGCAGTATATTATGTCCCAGGTTTTGGGGGAGGAAAGTATGAAAGTGATATTGATTTTTTTTTAATTTCAGCTCCGAAACGGTTGTATGGTAATATGAGAGTGAGAAATACAATTTTCTGTCAAGACAATACAATCTTATGTAACCGGAATTTCTTTTTCTTATTATTTGCACTTCTCCCAGGCATGGTGTGTAGAAGCAATGGAATGCAACATTCGACATCCTCTATGAGCCATAAAAAGCTATATCTAGCGTTTTCTGAGGGAATAGTCTGAGTGCCATATGTCGTTCTTCCTCATTTCGAATTCTACATTCATATTATATAAGGACCTAGAGTTTCAACATCGAAAGTCCTCCATAAGTTAATTTCGTATTACAAAATACAAAATCCGGGCGACGCCGGGCCATTTAAGCTAGTATTTTATAATTTAAAGTGTAACGGTATGTTTTTCTATACACAATTCCAAATTTTCCACACAAAAATTGTTCATCCTCTTTAAACGTGTGCATAGCCATTTAATCCAGTTGGGAGCATGGCACGTCCAACATTACTCGAGATTGATAATGCTTTTTGTAACCTGTGAAAAAGTTCAAGCTACTATGGAATGATATCTATCTTCTTTCGTATGGTAAATATGTTCTTTGATCTAACATCTCCACTTCTCTTTGGTACTGCCATGTTTGTTTTGAATTATTATGGAGGAAATGGTTTGTTTGTTGTGGTTATGAAAATGAAGAATGGCAATGAAGAGACGTTTCACTGGAAATGAGCACTAAACAATGTAAACAGTAATAATGTAAAGAAAATATGCACACAAAAAAGTGCTTCAGGAAAAAAACTAAATAATAATACAGTCAATGCACATGAACATTTAGCTACATCTTCACATCTTAGGGAATTTATATAATGAAGACTACAGAACCATAGATTTAGCTAGTTTTCTGTGTAGTGATAATTTATGCAATGGAGCCATAACATTTTAAGAAACTTCATGTGTTTAGTCTATCCAGCACTTTCAGTATAGAATGTAAGAATCGTGATTACAGAAAGAAATCGCCTAGTAGTAGACTGTATGGTAAAAAGAGCGACTGAAATAACTACAGTAGTATTATTTCTGTCTGACACTGCTCAGAAAGATGCGCCGTAGACAGACGAGTCCACTATAGAAAAATTGTCATGTTAAGGGGTGGTTGTTTATTAGTACACAGGTCTCGGAAGAAGGAACATCTCTTGTTGCGGTGCCTAACAGACAGTGCTTCAGGTGAGTGCAGTTGTGCGCAAGACGTTTGCAACATGCCTCCGATTCATAGTAAACTGGGAGGGAGTAAAGTTATTCATTCGCAGACAAGAGAAGTAGTATATAATGTATATAAATATTTTCGGGATGTGAGGGGTCAGCGTGCATCTGTATATAAAAGGGTTTCAACAGCTACAGGTGTATCCATTAGTACTGTGAAGCGAATCGTGAAAGAGGCCAAAAGTATTGAAGAAGGAGCTTCTAATTCTTTTTCTACCCCTGATAAAGAAAAAATACGTACCTCGAAGAAATCATCTCCTGACAGTTTTAACGAAGAAGTAGTCCGACGAACAATTAATAATTTCTATATTGAAGAAAAGCAGAGACCGACTTTAAAAAAAATACACTCAAGACTAAAAGAAAAAATTGACTTTCAGGGTAGCATCTCTACACTCAGGAAAATTATTTTACATATTGGTTTTCGGTGGAGGAAAACAAGAAATAATAGAAAAATTCTTGTGGAACAACAGAGAATAAAGTCCCTCAGATGTGCCTATTTAAGGTCTATTCATCAGTATAGGACTGAAGGGCGTTCAATAGTGTACATGGATGAAACCTACCTTCACACAACACATACTACACCATGTGCCTGGAGTGACGAATCGCTGAGTGGACTCTTCTCGCCAGTTTCGAAAGGACAACGGCTTATTATAATTCACGCTGGAGGAGAGCATGGCTTTGTGCCCAATGCTTATTTGAGATTCATTTCACACAGAAAAACAGGGGACTATCATGGGGACATGGATTTCAATAACTACGAGCAGTGGCTAAAGGAAAGACTAATTCCAAATCTTTCTCCTCACTCAGTCTTGGTTATTGATAATGCCCCTTACCATAACCTGCAGCTGAATAAGCCTCCCACATCGAATTCTCGAAAAGACGTGATGATATCTTGGTTGCAGTCCCGCCTTGAAAACGATAATTTTGAGAAACAAAACTTTCATAGTAAGACAAAAGCTGAAATTTATGAACTAATACTGACACTTAAGCCACAACACCGATGCTACAAAATCGATCATCTTCTCCAGCAACATGGCCACGATGTTTTAAGGCTCCCCCCTTATCACCCTGAGCTCAATCCGATAGAACTCATATGGGCTACTGTAAAAAATTGGGTAGCCGAAAACAATGTGACATTTAAAATGGAAGATGTCATGAAGATTACGGATGAGAAGTTTTCCTCAATATCTGCAGAGGAGTGGAAACGGAGATGCCAGCACGTGAAGAATATTGAACAGGAATATCTGGAAAGGGAGGGACTCCTGGATGCGGCTCAAGAATTGGTCATTCATTTGGGTGGTGATAGTGATGCTTCTAGTGAGAGTGATTCGGATGCTAATAATGTTGGTGGTGATGGTGATGATGATGCTGATAGTAATGGTAAAGGGGAAAGACTCTCAGTCTCTGGTGTCACTCCTATGGAATAATATCCAGTCCTGTAATTGAGCACAGCGGTAACACCACACTTGGTATGTAGAGTAAATATATTAAAGTTCCATACTGTATGTTAGAGTTAAAACATTTAATGTTAGTGTTATAACATTTAATGAATGAGGTAAAAATATCTGCCAGAGCTGTACTTGGATAGGGATTTGTTTGTAAACACAAACGCTGACTAAAGATATATAAGCTACTACTGTCATGATCGGCGGGATGGGAAGGTCTCTGAATTAACCCACACCGCTGGATTCTCTTCTCCTCACTCGCGTTTCGTCGGGGTCAGACAGAAATAATACTACTGTAGATCAGTATGCTACGCGTTGCATTGGACTAGGTTTATCTGCACTAAAACAGTTTTGTGGATCGTGGGTCTTCCCCACCTTTCAAACAAATTTGATATACCCTGATCATGGATCTAATACAAAAAGCCACTTGTATAGTTGCAGAGGAACCCATGAAATATGCTGTAAAAGAGAAGGATCAGACAATTGGACTTGAAATGGAGATGGTTTCTAGAAGACTAGATGGCATACGTCGAGGTATAACGTTGCATCAGTGACTGGGGCAGAGAGTGGTAAACTTATAAATTTCGGTGTGAAGTCATCATACTCAAGACTTGCCAACCGAAGGAGGGCCCAAAGAGTGTATTGAGTTTGATACTCATCTTCAAGACCACAAAGTTCAGTGTGTGACCAATCACAATGGGAGTGCTGCTAGCATGGAAGACATTTTCAAACGCTCCATGAAGGTCAGTAGAGTACATCGGTGATGCTGACATCAAAACGTGTAAAAGTGTGCATGATCTTCAGCCATTTAGCTCACCGCCAAGTTGGAGGCTTACACCATAACAAAATAGCTGAAGTGAAATTCTAATTTTTCACCATCAGGCATTACAATAAGTTTACTGATCATTATTCCTGGAAAAAAAAATATGTATGAAACACTTCTGTAACGAAAACCCAATACAACAATCAAAAAATGGATGTATTGAAATTTCTACTCAACATGTTTGTTTAAATTAAAATCCCTTAATATGAATCGTAATGTACAATATGTACTGAAATCGATATAAGACTATCATCTATGTTATAAATTGTTGTTTGTCCTAAGCTCACAAAAGATCACAGCAAAGATCATTATCACAAAAGAATACACTATCATTTCATATAACGATTCACTATACTAAAACGTATCACTGTTACTTAGGCCTATTTCTCCTTTTATTTGCGCCGAAACAGGATTTAAACTACCTTACTGAATGTTTCTCTTGGGAATAAGCATTGCAAAATTTGCATTAATTTCGTGTAATGTAAAAATACATACCTGTTTTATAATACTATATACAGTAATAATTATTTAAAATATTTAATTGAAAGTTCATCTAGTTCCCTATTCAAATCGCGTCCACGTCAGTCCCCTGCAGTACTGATGTTCAACAGTATAGCAAGACAATCTAAGAAACAAGATGCGCAGAAGAAAAGCAGAAGGGAGGTTGGCGCAGCATCCTCTATCCCAGCTTACCTATCCCACCATCCCGCAAGTCGGCCGGCGTCCCACATGTTTCTTAGTCTCATTAGTATTTATTGCTAAAAGTGAGAGCAGAAGAAGGCGTTGAGTAATATTAGCAGTAGGATTTTAGAAAACTGCACATATCACATAAGTATACTAACTTACACAAATAATTAAACTCATGAGGAGATAAAACATAATAATTGTTAATTGTAATTCTGCTAGCCGGTTCGCGATCGCCATAACTAGGCCACGGCACCAATGAAAATGTACGAAGTCTCGGTCGGTCGGTCGGTCGGAGTAGAGGGGAGGAGTGGAAGTAGAGCCAAAGGCGCAACCCGAATATTCACGCGCTTGTTATTTAATTTGTCGTACAACAGGAAATGTTGCTAATACCATTTGGAGGCATCTAAAGAACTTGGCTCAAGAAAAAAAAAATTACAAGTGTTTGAAATTTGGGCTTTTGTACGAAGTTCGATCTAATGTTACCCAAAGTGTATGTCTGCAATTAAGTTGGTGTTCTCGTGCCGATATGGGTCTTGGAAATCTATTCATTGAACAGATAGTGAGACAAAGATAATTCTAGAACCAATCATTTATATTTCATCAAGCTTCTTAAGGAAACAACCGGTTGAATACTCGGTACAACAAAAGATGAATACGAGGATGGCGGTTGTGTTTCAATGCAGCTGCCATTATGACTTAATAAAATATTCCTGTTTAAATCAACGGGACAGCCACCCTTAAAAGTTGATTAAGCGACTCTTAACGTGACTTGGTGTATAATTAATTATTGGCCTGATTTATAATATGCGATCAAGGATCGCAGCCTTAAATTTAACAAATGACATGTAATAAACCCTAAGTAGATAAATTGTGTACATTTAATAAGTGCCAAAAAGGTACTTTATGAGATTATGTGGTGGACGAGAAAATGTCTGTCCGCCTGTCTGTCCGTGTGGCTTTACACGTGATAACTCAAATACGCGTTATCGGATTGTTATGAAACCTGGTATACGCATTTATAACACCCATGGGAAGAATCCTATTGATATTGGATCAAATCGGTTGACCGGTATCGGATTAATGCCCAATTTAGTGCCTATTTTATGGTAATATATTACAAAGATTTTATCAAATGCAAATCAGTTCTCATGACAACATATTGTTTTACAGTGTTCATATACGGGTTTGGAAGTTGCAATACTATTAGCTTTGACAAATAACACTACCCACATATTCCTTCAAATATGCTTATCAAACTAGACACTTGTTCTTCCATAAGCCCAGTTTAATGAATCGATCTGAAGCTTAACTAAGAAATCGATTAAGAAAATAACGTAGTCGATTTTCTGCATAAAATAATTGCAATAATCACAGAGTAAACAAAAGCGTTCTGGTACTTTGTTACATCAGTTTACCTGATTTTATTTTATATAATACGTCGTACAAGATTTAACACAGTCTTGTTGGCACGACATATATCGCTCCTCACTGAGTGGAGCATAGAGTATGCTTGTGTTCTATACCTTGGGTTACGCACTTCATATCCTAATCTACTGCACTTAACATTAATGCCTCCAAAGTTGTTTCCCGTTCTGTCCCTCAGGGATTACACAAAGCAGTTTCTGCATTGGTATCTCCTCAGCCATAAAGCCCTTCTCCTTCAGATCCTCTGCCTTTATCTTCTACAAGGACATACATCAGTAACTTCAATGCAGTAACACAAAGGCATTGTAGTTATATCGTCATACTAAAATTATGATTTTCCGCCACATCAATACATCGTATAACATGACATATTCAGACATAGTGCAATCACCATGTAATCTCCATAAGTAATTATTTAACTAAAGTGAAGCACATGTATCCTGGGCTACATAGAATCATGTGAAGCTATGATCTTCATTTCAACTTAAACATAATTTGGTAAGCTCGGCAACTGTTACATACATTTAAAACCGATCTTCCGTAGTCTTATTAAAGTCCGGGATCTGTATTGAATATTTCTATTTCAATTATAGGGTGCTTCCACCAACTACGAGTAAGTTGACACCAACTCTCATACGAGTTCCCTGAAAAAGACACTAAACCAGGGTAAGGAATGATGTTCTTGGTTCATTAACTTATAGTTGTATACGTGGTTTAGAAGTAGCTTGCCCGCTTCTAAACCCTAAGGTCGCGGGATCAAACCCAGCCGCGGTCGATGGACTTTTCAGGACGTAAATATTCTGGGCACGGAGTCCTCCGGGAGGGACTTGTCGGGGGCCCTTGTCGAAGATTTACGGCACGTAAAAGAACTCCAAGCCTAAATTAGAGCCTCTGGACAAAATCTCTCAGCCCTTTCACGTCCAAGTTTCCGAGGGAGGCTTACCACCTGCCCCACTGCCCTCTCTCGGAAAATAAGAGTAACAAAATTAACATAAGTAACAAACACCTCCACTTGGAGGCCGTCGCTCCAACATAGGAAACCAGATACAGATATATGGAGATAACAATGTACCGGTAATAATGTTTTCACAAGGCTTATCTCCTCACATTTACCATGACATTTAGCCTATTATGACTGGACTGAATAGCTCCAAATAGTTCAAGTTATCTTTTTTTTAATTTTACTTGGAACTTTAAAATGTTTGCTGTTACAGCATCACTGTGACGACGGAAGATAATTTTTAAATCACAAAATAAAAATTTCAGTTTAAAGATGTGTTTAAGTGTTATTGGTAACTCAAGGAAAACAAACAATAGAGGAACCACAAAATGATTATGCATGTTATAAACTGATAAGTTTAGCGAGTTTTTATTGTACGAGTAGAATTGCTTGCGAGACGAGCATAGCGAGCACTGCTTTAACACTGCGTGCCAGTCACTATATTTGAAGTGAAACTTCTTTAGCCGCGGTAGGGGTAAATCGAGAGCTTGTGTAATGCTCAAAAATCGTAACGAAATTAATGTAACGCTTAAAATCGTCACGAAATTAGTGAGGTGTGACTGCACAGAAAACAATCAACTCAATGATTAGGCTTATCCAAAGTTTAAAAAATAAAAAAATTAAAAAATCAAAAACCAAAATTTAAAAAAATTAAAAATTAAAAAAATTTAAAGATCTAAAATTTAAAAAATACAAAATTAAAAGATCCAAAATTCCAAAATTAAAAAATGCAAAGATCCAAAATTCAAAAAATTATAAACAGATCACCTGTTTGGAAACAGGAGATAAAGGGGATTTTCACCTGTCATCAAATAGAATTTGCAGTGTTCTCCACTAATGTGAGGTTTGCGAACCGGAGAGCTTTGTGGTGTAGTCTACACCTTAACATGATTCAAAGCCTAAATCAGTCTCCGAAATCAATTATAGTAAATACCAACCAGCTGTCATACCTAAAGCCGTGCATTCCAGCCCACAATGTTATTCTGATCTGGTATTCAATTTGTACTAAATGGAGAGAACAAAAGCCATTCCGGAACTAATAGCATCATTACAAGAGAGTCCATTAACCAACTGCAAAATAATCCGTTGCATTCATTAGAAATTCAAATTTCGGAAAACTTCCTTGAAAAACTTTAAAATATGGCGGCGATGACGACCTTAGGTGTGACAAAATAAATAATAAAAAACACATTCCACTCTACAATTCTCTACTTTCATCCTTCCTCTCTTCTTCTTTCTCCATTTCCTCACAGATTCTTTTCTATTGCTCCTCTTAACTACATTTTTTATGCATACCTGGAAGTGCTGGGATTCGATCGTGAAACCTTTGGTACGATAGTCTAGTGATCTACGCACTAGAGTTCTCTCTCTCTCTCTCTCATACACGCACCCCCTCACACTCACACACACACACACACATATATGTATATGTAGACATACTTTCACGAACCATAGATTATTGTTTCTGTTGGACATACATGAGAATATTGCAGGAGAAAAATTCCTCTGACACTGGGATTTGAACCCAGGACCTTTGACTATCCGTGCCATTCATTGCTCCAACAACTGAGCTAAATCAGAGTTCACTTCACAGCGCCAGATGGAACCTCTCTTATGTCATATTATGCAGTACTGTGAGGTACACTAATTAGTGATTTTTTTGTGACCGGGCTTCCACTGTTACTGTACATTCAAGATGGATATATATACTGTATATAAATTCATGGACTGACTTAGCTCAGTTGGTAGAGCATTGGCATGGATAGCCAAAGGTCCTGGTTCAAGTACCAGTGTAAGAGGAATCTTCCTGCTATGATATTATAATATAAGCATGTCTAAACATTCCATAACAGTTATGTGATCGAAATTACTAAACGTATAATGCACATAGCCAGCGCCACCAAGAGTTACCTGAAAACATATAATGTCTTTATGCAATCATAAGATACAGATTATTGTCTCTGTTGGATACTTCATGACAATATTATAGGAGAAACATTCCTTCGACCTTGGGACTCGAACCAAGCCAATTCAGCTAAGTCTGCTCACTCCTTCCATAAGGAATAGGCTGCTATTGGCATACAGATTGTAACAACCTCTATATCGACTGGACATGATCTAATATTAGACATCGAGAGGGGCCACAGTCAGAAATAATATTCCTCCTCTGGCCTCTATTGAAATCGATTCAGTGCATATAAATAACATGTATGTGATAAGAGATAGGAACTCCGAGCCCGGAAGCAGCGTTCCCTTCCTGCCAGAGGTCAGTTCTAACTTCACCAATAGGAAATTAATAGCCTTAATTCTCTCTATTTACTGCTATAGGGAAATGGAATTGTTTTAGAAACAAAATTTATTTGATCAGTGCCCGTGTTAAATGCCATCCTCTCTTGCTCTTAGCAACTTTGTTTCAACAGATTCATTATGTGGATAGATTTGCTATTGTTGACAAACTTCTGCAAACTTCTAGCATATATATTTACTCCTGGGTTTCATATAAACATACATCTTGCATATAAACTGATTGTGTTGGCTATCCGGGTTGGGCAGCGTCGTGTTTTTAGCGTCTAACGTTTCGGACATCCTGTCGTGTCCTTCTTCGGAGAATGATTCACACTAAAAGAAATGCCTGCAATGAAGTGTCAACAGTCGCAGTTGTCATTACGTCAGTGGGTGCATTCTTGGAAGTTTTAATAGTTTCCCGCCGGATGTACCCATTTTCCCTGTTTATATTATCAGGATGCTTAATAATTTCTATGGCTTCTGTAAAAAGTCTAGGAAATGTTCTATTTTCTTATCTTGCCTTGTTTCATCTATATGACACCGGCCGTGGAAGCCTATGAACTTATATTACAGGTCTTGTATGTTGGGTCATTCTCACATATCGATAATTCGCATTTACAAACCATTTTATTTTATTATTAAACTCCAGGGATGAGAAATGATATTTTCCCACCAAGGCAGAAAGAATAGGCGGATTTCTCCTTCCACTGAGCCCTCCTCTTTCCATTCCCTTTACAAGTACTTTTAGTCGATGCAGGAATGTTTTAGACAATGGAATGGGTAGATTATCTCTGCTTTAGAATCAGCCCTAAATAAAATGTATATCTGTCTCACTCTAGCATATTACTCGCGATAGAGAGTCGGACAACAGCTACCCATCCCACTGTCTAAAACATTTGCGCGCCTGCATATCAGTTAACTTTCACTAGGACATGAAAGAATAGCGCTATACTTTTCAAATTAACATAATATTTTAAAATATGGATTTAATTAATCAATTAATAATTAATTGATAATTAATTTCAGATAATAAGTAGACAAACAAACTTCTTTTCTTGTGTTCGCTCCATGAACCTACGCTACTTGTCGTACAAGCTCGATTTTCAAAAAAATATCACAATCCATGAAAAATTTTCACATCTTATATTTGAATTTGAAAAATTAAAAGTAAACGGATATACTTTCACTATATCTTACATTTGACAATAAATGGTCAGACTTGTGGTACAGATCATATTTTTCAGAAAACTACTGTACTGTATACAGAATAATTTATTGCATATGTCAGTTTATAAAACAGATTCGCTATAGCAAACACGAAGAAACACTATTTCATAACTTCTCGTCATTGTCACTGTCCACGTCAGAACTGTTACTTCAACTTTTCCAATAATATCGTCTCTGGCCATCTGCTTTGTGGAGTCACTTAGTCTGTGCCACACATTTTCTCCCATCTTCGGTTGTAACACTGGTCAATAACCATGACATCGCTTGAACTGACAACAATTGACATTCGTACAGAGCGATGTTCAGGTACACGGAACACAAACAAAAGAGCTGCTTGTCGGACTGTTAACACGCCGAAAAGTACCACTTTACTAGCCTAGGCCGGATTTCTTTATTTTACTCAGAAAATTTATCAGTTCTATTTTACAAAACACTTAATACTATAACTGCAAATATAGGCCTAAGCCAACATAGCTATATTATTCATAAGAAACCCGCAATGCCAACTACATCCGCATTTTGTATTGGTTCACAGCATAGGATTCGGGCAACTGTGAGAATATGGCATAAAAATGGCTGACTATGCTTTTTACAATTAATTACACGGTATTTTTATTTCATTTCGTATAATTTACAGAGCTTTTACTAAAAATATTTTGGGCACCACGTACCCAAGGTTTACGGAGGAATCTAGAATTGCGGCCTAGGCGTAAGCCTAGACCGAAATACTGGGCACTGATCTTTAGACATGAAGTTTAATATATTCGTTTCATTGAAGTGGTATAAAACTCCGTAGATAAGCTGAAACTTTACGAGTTTTTTTTCCTACAAAACACTTAATAAAATAGGCCTAACAACAATTATAGACCTAAGTCAACATATCTGCCATCTAATCCGCATTTCGTATTGGTTCATAGCATAGGATTCATGCGGCTGTGAGAATATGGCATAAAAATGGCTGACTATGCTTTTTATGATTAATTATACGGTATATTTATTTCATTTCCCATAGTTTACAGAGCTTTTACTAAAAATATTTTAGACACCACGTACGCAAGCTTTAGCGGAGGAATCTAGTATTGCGGCCGAGGCGTAAGCCGTGCTTACTTGATTCACAAGCCGCTATCCTCAACTAATATAAAGCCTAAAGCAATGAATAAGGTATCGCTGGATAGTATTATTTTACCGACACTAACTGCAACTCAAAGTCTGCACAAACTCAAGGTTAAGTCCTTCTTATGCGTGAGGCTGGGTCAACTGAATACATACTCCCCGCAATACGGCCTCTGTATTCTATATCAAGATATGAAGCGAGGAAATAGTGTTGTCCTTGATTAGGGCAGAGAAAGTTTTATGAATGCATCACACCAGATTTTTACGTGGATTTATGTGACTATTATTGATTTATAATAATAAATTCCATCGATATGAAGCTACTTATTGGTTACGTCAAATCCCACAATGATGATATTTCCCAAGCCAGCTGTTTACAATGTAACAGTTAGTGTATTGCCGTGGAGGCTGCAAATGCAATGTGAATTCCATGTGGTGTGTTCTGTGTAGGATTTTATTATATGAAATAACACCAACAATGTAACCATGGGGGATTACAGACTGTGTGTCAGTGACGTGCTGTGAATAGGTAACAACTGAATTCCACATTCCTCCATGTCCATCTATCAGAAGTGTTGCTTGCAATACTTTCGGTGCTGCAAATTCCAAAAGTCACCAAAAAATGCAAAATTATGACTTTCTCTAGATCTAAAAATAACATTTCATGGCAATATTGTATTAATGGTATTCAGTTGAACAAAATTACCACTATGAATGATTTAAGTATATTATTTAACAATTACTTAACTTTCTCGAATCATATGAATAATATAATTTGTAAAACTCTTAAAAATCTTGGATTTATTATCAGAAACTCAAAATATTGTAGTATAAGTACATTATTTAGACCAAAATTAGAATATTGCTCATTAATTTAAAATCCTACTGCCATTAAATACAGGAAATTGATAGAGTCCATTCAAAATAAATTTCTAAAGTATACGTATTTCAAACAGTTTAACTATTATCCTAAATTTGAATAATATTCAACTCTATTACAGTATTGCAATATCCCTGAATTATCACACAAACTAAATATTCTTGCATTGTTTTTATACAAATTAATTAGTAATGAAATAGATGATATTAATATACTCAAAGAAATATATTTTTATGTTCCACGTTATAGATCTTATAAATTGCATAATCTTTTCTCCATCCCAAAAGCAAACACTGACTCTCATAATAATTCCCTCTTTATAATGTACTCCGTCTATACAAACAATTGCACAAAATGGACAATATATATATTTTTAATACTAACAATAAGCTGTTTAAAAATATATGTAAAAAAGTTGAACATTTTAAAATAATAGTTATTAATATATGCTCCATGTCATTTTCTTTATTTGAATCTTTCTGATATATATATTTTCCCCCAAAGTTATTATATTATTATTTATATTATTATTTATGTTTTTCATATTATGTTCCCTTGTGTAAACGTCATATTGTTTGTGTTTCTCTTTTCTGTGTTGTTTTAGTTATTGTATTAGTTTAATTATTTTAAATATCACTTTAAATGTTTAACATTAGAATCTATATATTAATATATGTATTAATATAAGCGAGAATATTGTAATTGGGCATTAGCCTGTAATATTCTTAGTACAATAAATAAATAAATAAATAAATAGAGAGGCGAGGATGTGCAGGTGCTCCTGAAACAACAAAACATAATAGTACTCAAAACCAAATTAGGCCTATAGCTTCTCTCCTATCTTGTTATCGGATTATTTTATTGAAGAGAATATAATATGCAAATACAGCTTGATAATACTCTAGTGGATAGCTGTTGTGGAGGGAAGATATTCACTGGCTTAGAGAAGCTTTACCCAGTGGTTTCAGCTGAAGTAATAACATCGTTAATATTATAATCCGTGACCAACCTGTTTTGAAGCTATGATATGAATAAGGTGTTTTCCAAATACTGTGCGATAATTAACAACGACTTTATAATAATAATAATAGTAATAATAATAGTAACAGTAATAATAATAATAATAATATAATAATAAGAGAATAGTCTTCTTAAAAGAGATTTATGCCGCAATACCCACACTATTTATTTTTGACACATCAGTTCTGACATTCACATGCATTGGGAAACTTTTAAGCATTTTCATTAGAGTACTTCGCACCCCCACTAGAAGAGTGTTACATCTCTGAAAATATCAATTTCGAGTTAATACCATACCCAGATGCACAAATATGTGTTCTAGAATCTCGATAAGAGTTGTAACTTTAGCTCTTCAAATAGCCACTTGGTAGCGTTTCTAACGCTTTTCGGTTTTGTAGTTACGGACTGACGAATGGGCGACTAGGGTTACATTTCGGAACAACTCAGTTCGGTGCTGGTGGTGAGACAGTTAATAGTGTTGCATCTTGAGATATAACGGTCTTCGGTTTTGAGTACGTTGATTTCCGATGTAATATGATGACTAGTAGCGTTACATTTTAATACAACTCTATGGTTTCCACCTTCGATTTTACCATTTATAATTTGAAATATGAAGAAACTCTCTGCAAAGTTTGGCACGAAGGAGGAAGTAACAGGGGATCAACAGAAATTTCAATTTGCGTATTCAAGTACATGCATGCTGTTTCCGAAAAAAATCTTCTAATCCAGTTGACTTTATATTTTATTCAGACAGCTGTAGAGGTCAGCAGAAGAATAAATTCTTATTTATGATGTACATGTATTCTTGTTCTATGTTAACAAACGTGAACAGAATCATCAAAAATATCTCATCAAAGGTCACACACAAAATGAGGGTGATGCAGTACACTCTTTAATAGAGAATGAAAACAGGAGGGTTCGA
The DNA here is from genome assembly GCA_964059195.1 of Ectobius pallidus. Taxonomy (NCBI): domain Eukaryota; kingdom Metazoa; phylum Arthropoda; class Insecta; order Blattodea; family Ectobiidae; genus Ectobius; species Ectobius pallidus. The sequence continues at coordinate 10,927,187 of CAXKWD010000007.1, read as the reverse complement.
GAAGCTGGACCAATTTACGTTCCTTCACAATATTACCAAATAATGATAACTGCAAAAAAAGACAAACCCCTACTTCAAAGTTGTTGAATACAGTCACAAGAACTTCATAAATTTCAAAGATTTGTCTGAAAAAGTAGGGAAAAAATTAATGTCAACTGCAAATTGCAACCATTCAATTTCAAACTTTTGAACTCAGAAAGACAGACCCATAAAATGTTATTATAAGACATTTCTTAAATCTAATACTTTCGAGGAAATGTTGATTTATCAACACAAGTAAAAGGATGAAATGATGAGCACCACCCAGAAGAATCTTCCAGTGCCTGTGAGTGTTTCCGATGAAATGGAGGTGCTCCAAACTTTGAAGGAAGGGCCAACTTACAATTCCTCGCCTAGTATTTCTGCTCGAAAGAAACAAAGTTTGAGTTTGTATTCAGTTATGAAGGGAAGCATTTTAAGATGAATAACATAGGGACTGCGGCTGTGATTGTGGCAGTATTTCTTTTCTTTTTTTAAATCTATTACAACTCTATTTTACATAAGTATATTAAGGTAGAAGCGTATATCCCTGTGAATACCTAATTAAACCTTTTATACGAGTATTATACCACTACAAAGTTCTGCTGGTGTAGTGAATAAATATAATGAAAAGTCCATAACAACACTGATTGTCATGATAATGATAAATAATTGTAATATATTCTTAATTTTGAGAATACAAGTAAATGTTCAATATATATTACTGCTAACTTAATTAATTTTTATTAACCATAACAAAACAAATATTTTCTTTAGTATAAACGAACAAATATTTTAAAATTAATATTAGAATTTTAATATTAACGTTACATCTCACGTCAATGCGACTAGAGCCTTTCTCGAATATAGTTACATCTTGTGAAATTATAGTAAAATATCCACTTAAAAAGCACTTTCTTTCACAAAAAGGGATAAAGTGTTACGATCAAACTATATGATATAAAAACAAAATATTCCCTGTTTTCACCAGCATGCTTTGAAATTTGACGCTTCTTCAATCTCCATTTCCCAAAAGTGAGATATTTGAAGATGTACCACTCTTCTAGTGGGTGTGCGACTAGCATATTTTAATATTGAATAACTAAATCTAAGAATACTCTCTTGCTATTAAATTATTATAAATATCATGAAAATACACAGAATCAAACAGTTAAGAATAATATTTTAATAAATCCTGCTATAACTTATTTTGTACAGCTATTGTGGGGGAAAAAAGCGGACCTACTCTTGTAGCTGATTCCAGAGCCTTATGATACGTAAATAAAAGTAAGAGATGTAACGGAAATGTTTGTTTTCACAATCAATGCAAATTACGTGAAATTATTTCTCAATTCAAGCAATGTTCATTTCAATACATTCCCTGCTATCCTGTGAATGCCGCTAGGCATGCGCAGTGGCTCATATCGGCAACTTAGATATATTAGTCGGTCCGCATTTTTGGCCCTACCTGTACATAATTACTATATACTATAATGTAGTGCTTACTATATCCTATAACAGAATAATCAGTAGAGAATAAATAAATGTGTGCAAGTAAGCACTTCATGAGAAATATACATTCCCTACACCCTGGAAGGAAGGCGAAGTTCACTATTGAATGTGACATTACTCAGCTGCAGACATCTCTAGGCTGGCAGCAGCAAAGAAAGCTTTAAACTAATTTGCACTCAGGTGTAAAAATCAGCTCTAAAATATCTAGTTTTGATTATGGTTACAACATTTAAATATTATGTCTTTTCACCGAAAACACACGTTGCTCTTACTGTAAAAATAGGCTAATAACTTTATTCAATATTTGCTATGTAATATATGTTTCTCTCTCGAATGTTTGTTTTGTGATTTTACTTCACCTCTTCCACCATGTAACAGGTCCTGGGTTCGTCCCTCTTCCAGGGCTACCAGTTCCGGAGGGGAAATAACTATTTGCTTCATAAGTGTTCTTACTGTTTGTATTAACTTCAACAAAAAGAGAAACATGGAAATTTTCAAATAAACACAAAATAGAAACAGCTACCTACACTAAAATAAGTTGAAAATGTTAAGAAAAAAATTAATGTAGAAAATTCAAAATTACAAAAGTTTACTATTGAGTTTCATGAAATATGTTTAAATTTAGAGAAAGAACTTGGTGGAGGAAATTAAATGTAACAAATTTTAAAAAAGACAATTGCAAGATTTGGATATTATTAGTAAATCTTTATGTTAAATTGATTGACACTATATTTTATGAAACCTGACACGTTACCCAATCGGTTTCCTTATGTCTACTGCACTCATTTCTAGTTATAAAAAAACTCTCTGTTCTTACAGCTTCATAAATCTACTCTTCCTTGTCATGTTGATAGTCCCAAATACTTCAGGAACATTCTTATTCTATGACATGATATAAAAGCTCGCTGAATATCTGGCCTGTAATAATTGTAAAGTAGCCTAAGACCACGTGAGGTGTAATTGTTTCCCCCAGAGCCACTTTCCAAGACATAGGGGAAGAGGTGCAACTCATTTTATATGCATGAGTTTGGCTGTAACACTTTCTCAGGTATGAAGGTAAGTTCTGTGAGTTAATTTTTTCTTGGGTTTGTCCGATCTGAACGGGTGTAATGAGCACACATGATAAACGTTTGAAAACTGTATTGCGCAAAATACTTACGGAAGAGGAAGTATAATAATTTATTATAACAACAAAAATAATACTTAAAATTGTCAATAATGATACTTGTATCGTACAAATTATAAATCCACGTTTCAGCAGGATTAATATTTAAGAATTCGTTTAAGATTATTGACTACCATTTACTTCAAACTATGTGCTGGTGGTTAATCACAATATACTTTTTGACAGTTTGAAGACATAGATGAAGGAATACGAAAACACTTTCTTGTTACAATCTTAACGAAAATAAAATCAGGAAACTGATGTAATAAAGTGCCAGAATGCTTCTGTTTCATCAGTGATAATTGTAATTATGACACGCAGAAAATAAGTTATTTTTTAATCATTTTCCGAGTTCAGCTCCAGATCGATTCATTAAGCAGGGCTTACGGAAGAACAAAGGTCTAGTTTCATAAGCTTATGTGAAGGAATATGTGGGTAGTGTTATGTGTCAAGACAACTTCCAAAGCCGTATATGAACACGGTAAAACATGATGTTGCCGTGAAAACTGTTTTGCATTTGATAAAATTGTTCTAATATTTTACTAGAAAATAGGCACTAAACTGGGCATTGCTCCGGTACCGGTCAACCAATTTTGTCCGGTGTCAATAAGCTTCTTCCTATGGACGTTATAAATGCGTATATCAAGTTTTATGAAAATCCGATTAAGCGTATTTGAGTTACCACGCTTCCCGGCACACGAACAGACAGACAGACGGACAGACGGTTCCCAGAAAGTTGAGATAAACATGTAAAAATTGTATTCAAAACAGATAAAATTTTGCTATCAGTAACGCCTTATTTCACGTTTAAACTTTGTAACACTTTTTACTCATTTTCTATGTGCCCTTTACAGGTATTTTTTCGAATAGTATTTATTAAACGTATATTCATGCATAGCACACCATTAATGGAGTTAGACCATCCAAGTACACTTAGTAGCAATACTTACCATAAATTATTTTTATTCGATCATACTATAACACACTTACTACATGTGACGTATCACTACCATATTTATATTCATTAAAGTACAGAACTTCATTATAACAATGTTGTGGTTCCGATTTATATTGAACGCGGAACAAGCATGAAGCTTTGATAGCAGCAAATCAAACTGCATAGTAAACAACCTGTATTTGAAATAAAATAAATTCTGTTCGTGTTAATTTTAATATTAATTGAGATTATTTTATTTTTTAATATATTTTGGTTTGAGGTTAAAACGCCAAAAGAAACTTCGAGCTCCCCTCAAACAATCATCTGTCATCTATCGCAAAAGACGAGAACTTACCAAGAGATTATTGCTGAAGACAACCGACTCGTTTGCTTCATGAATCTAAAAACTCAGAGCATAAATATTTAATGATGGTCGAACGAAAACAGTCGTTTACAGCTTGCCTTTAATAGAAATTAAGACATTCGCTCCACTACTTTTATGAACAGCATAGGGCCTACCCCTGCCTTAATGACTGCCACTATAGGATCGTTGCACAATGCATTTTTGTTTCCACCTAAAAGTAGGTTATTAAACCCATTTAAGTCCGAACATTTAAGATTTTAAGTCCTCTACCAGTGGAGGCGGTGATTATACAGGGTGTTAATGAATAACACCGGAATATTTTACCTGTGTATAGAGGGGATAAAGACAAGCAGCTTTTATTAGGAGAGTTTTGCTCTATGACGTAAAATGTGTATGCCACAGGGCATTAAAGTCTTTACAATTTGGTGCTCATACGTAAATAATTAAAGGAAATACGGTTAAAATTTTCATTAAATTGACTTCATGCCTTAGAGCTCTAATTAATATTGTACTTTGTTATATAAGAACAAAACTAACAGCTGCGACATCACGACATACTATGAATCAACCATCCATGAACCGATTCAAGTTACCATGACGTAACCAGTGCTACCAATGGTGCATATAACACATAGTTAACTTCATCCAGGTAAGCTAACAGCAGAACAGAATAAACGCATATGAACTGGCTTCCACCGAACCGAAATCAATGTACATATATATTATTTCAATTTCCAAACAAGTTGTGTTGAATAAAATAATCTGTTTTCGTGCTGCTTAATGGCAGCATTTGACATATTAATCACGGCACATAGATGCTCACATGTCCAGACTGCAGACTTCTACGTCTCAAGTGTTCAAAAGTTGGTTCCTCGGAGTGACAAATGTCTCAATTCCTGTGGTGAATATGTTGAATAATAGCTGAGCACTTGCATTATCTGTTGCAATAAATATTTCCATGAAATTTTGTTTTGTTTGTGTGGCCTTCGAGAAACTTACTTTGTGGACGGCCCTCGTACTTTCTTGTCCATATGAAGGACGGGCTACCGGATAGTCAAGTGTGACGAGCAACATGACATAGTCGGAGTAATGCTTTTATAATCGCAATTAGAATCAGAATAATTAAAGCGCACATGATTCTGCACAGAATAGAGTTCACGTTATTTATATGCCTCTGCTAGACGTGAACAATAAATCTTTCCTCCTGTTGCAGTCTGTAATTGGTTGTTGCAAAGATTGATACTGTAACACAGAAATTCGCTCTAAAGTAATTGAAAGCACTCCGTTTTAATTTGCACACAGCAATGAATGAAATAGATGTACATAAAATGTTCCCCACAAAGTGAGGATTTGTTTTGTCCTGTAGCCGAGGAAATAGCCATGGATTTCCATGTCTGTTTGACTTTAACGTTCACTCACATAATTCTACTCTTTTCCACTCCAAAAATGTGCAATACCTAAATTATTTAGAATTTATTATTTACATGCACGTTTATATATATATATATATATATATATATATATATATATATATATATATATATATATATGTACAGTACATGCCGCTTATTGTGATCACTTCGGGACGCTCCTAATCTGATAATATTAACCGATTGATAACTGTACACGAAATAATTAATTGAAGGATATTTATTCATACATCAAATAATACACTACAAAAAGAGAATTAAAAGCCATTTATTCATACATACAAATAATACGGAACTGTGAATCATTCAACCACACATAAACTATTTTCGCAATCAATAAAAGGTTTTTATCGTTTCTGTTTTCCCTTTGGAGTCCATTAACCAATATTTCATACTCACAGTGTTTTTTGGAAGTTTACTGAACTTTGATGAACACCTCATACCATGTCTGTTCAAGTCTTTTCATTTTACACTAACAATCACTGCATGTGTCACTGTGACCTTCAAAATCAAAACCAACGCTAACTGAGGGGTGAAACATGTTTTACTGCTTAAAAGAGAAAGTTATAGGGAGTACCACATCCTCGAACAGGTCATCCTGTGAGCTGGGACCACTACCCTTACTTCTAATACAACACAGTACAGTACGAAATCCTTGAAAACTAAATTTTTAATGACGTATAGTAGCCCACTTGGAAATAAAGCCTGAAGACGAAAAAATGTGATGACATAAACAGAATCTTTGATCACAATAAACAGCATTTTTTCAATGTATCAGTATCAAGCGAAGTCAAAAGCGATAACATTACTAGACTGTTGACATTATCCGCGATTAAATGAAGCGGCATTCACTGTGTAGGCCTATATATGCAAATTTATTGCAGCCATTTCCTACTTCTAAGCTTATTAGATAACTATTGATGGGTCGGGCGATTTTGTGCTAGTCTGTGCAGGTCATTGGGTCAAATCCAATCATGGGCTATTTTTCTGAAAGAAATTTCTTTTTGTTTGATACAGTAAAGATTTGTTTCTAGTAACGCATTCGCTCATAGACGTGTTCACTGCAACTGACATGGCCTAACAGAATACATTTAAATTGAATTTAAAAATAGATTATCAGATCGCTATTAAATGAAGGGTGTACTGCAATTTAGGCTTGTGACCGTGGTAGGTGTGCCACAGAAGACTTCTGTGACACTTCTGTCACATTTATGCTGTGCCACTCTCAGTTAGAGTACTATTTTGTACTAGGCGTATAATTATATTTGGTTAAGATTATTTTCATTTTCCCTATCTTGCTGGATTTCTCTCTTCATTCCCATTTCGTTGTTCCGTGCTTCTCTTATGAGGTGATTATTCTGGAACACGTCCACGTACTCTAGACTCTGACTCGTATATATTCGAACGCGAATCTCCTGGTCATTAAGCTGTACCATTCTGACCAGATAGGAGCTCCGTGCGTCATTCCTACACCAGTGTGCTATGTAATCTACAATATAATATCCAGTCTTAAAGTATTATTATTTAGCCTGCTGTAAGCCAGTGGGTCTCTCTTTGCCTTGTCTCTGGTCTTCTTCAAGTTGTCTTCCGCTTCATGATGTTTTAGCAGGTAGGCCCTACGAGGTTCTAACCGTAATATTATTATTTACTGATGAGTCTAGTTTATTTATCTGATGTATTTACTAATCGAGTAATTTACTATTTAACTAATATATTTACCAAAGAAGAGACCAAACATCTTACTGAAAGCATCATTGTTGATTCAGTATCCATCTTGAATAAGCATATTTACTGCTAAAAGTAATTGTGAGCTTCTGCTTAGAAGAGTACCGGTAGTGTAAAACTGTATATGGGTGATTCTTGAAATACGGGAAAATTTGTGTTCCGGAGTGATATTTCCCTTCAAATTCAACTTTAAAAAGAATTGAAATAAAAGTTTTTTTTTTACTACTTCCATACCACAACTTTCACTATGAAATGTCATTAACTTTAAATTCTGATATTCGAAAACTAAATTTAATTCAATTAAATGTCATCCACATGCCCTGTCCCATACCCCGGTTTTGTATATTCTAAGGCATTTATCCACAAAACAAAATGTTATTTCCTTTTCAACTTTTTCCTGCCAATCAGTATGTATGTGTGAAGAATATTAACCTCTAAAAAATAAAATGAAAAAAAAAATTTTACCCCACCAAATGAACATAAAGTATGTCCCAAGGGTTTTTGGTCATCCACATGGCTGAAAGGAATGGAATTTTTTCTGCAGGAATGAGAAATTTGTATAGCTGGCAACAGTGTTAGAAAGCCAACAGGACACCTTGTGGTTGAATTGTAAGGTTGAATTTTGCTTGCTTACAAACAGTTTGGGATTAGCAAAGGACTTTGCGTCATTTTCAAGGAAATCGTTTTTATTCCCCGTCATTAATATGACTTCTAGAAAGAAGGTAGAAAGGGAATATTAATTAATTTTGATTGTGCACTATGATAAACCTTCCAATTCAAAGTACCTGACTGAAGTTCAGCCTACATAGGTTTAGGCATGGCTTGCTGAGACCACTAAAACTCCTTTTTTGTCATCCACATGCCTAATTTTTGTGTCATCCACATGCTTCATAAAGGGGTATGTGGTTGTAGATGATAAATGTAGGGTACTATTGTGTTTATTGTGTATGTGACCTGTGCTTAAAATCTTAAAACTGATTAAATGAATTTCTGCTTGATTCCCCCCCCAACCATAAAAACTCAGTCTCGTTAAAATTACATTGATTCCGGAATATGCACACAAATTCGCAAATTTGGTGCAAAATCAACTGAAGCAAACTGAGAAAAATATGAAACCACATAAAGAAAAGCAGATTGTTGCCGAAGTTAGTCATTAATGTGGCCTTCTGCCATCCACATGTACACGGACGTCATTCACATGGTTTTTGAAAAAATAAAAAATTTAAATAAGTAAAAATATAAACATTTAAGCTCTGCTGGTGTCTTATTATAATCAAGTAACCCCTCAAGAATTTTAGTAATTTTTTTTAGATTTTAAAACAAACTAAAAAATTTGGATTTCAGACACTCCAAATTTTCCCGTATTTGAAGAATGACCCATATATTTATGTACGCCATGTACTTAATAATTGTCTTGTCAGATGGAATTGTTAAGCTGTGTCTTAATGGAAACTTGCGTAGAGGCAAGCAGCTTCATTTAAGATGATAATAAATTATTTTCTTCTTCTAATTTATTATTTAACTAATTTATTTAACTGAATTTTCATTTAAATTATTTTGCCCTATCAGTTTGTTTTCAGTTTTCTTTTCATCTTATTCAAGAATTGCTTTCTTAACAGTTTACTTTAGCTTTCCCGAATCAGGTGATTATAGTCTGTTTGGTTTGGTTTTGCTTGATTCCTTAAGCCTGTCGTGATTTTTCCTTCCTTATTTTTTGCTTACATCAGTACCATTAGGCCGTAATGTTGTGACCCGTGTGGAGAAGAAGCCATCGTATTTAATACTGTACACATACTTAAATGATTTTAATGTTTTTTACGCAGTGTTATATTTTACGATAATTTATGTTATTTAAGTACTGGGTTTTCAGAAATTTAATACAAAGCTTGCTAATATTACCCACAGTTTTACTGTTGTGTAAGATCGGAGGTTTTCCTGGCGTAGAAACTGACAGAATTTAAGTCAGGTGGTGAAGTTCAGGAATTCCAACTTCCCTTCATCTACAGACACGTTTGTTATCTGGACAAGAGAAACTTGAAGAATTCCAACACCACCTCAACATCAGTTTCACCATGGAGATTGAGAAGGATGGTTGCCTTCAATTTATCGACATTCTGAAAGAGAGGAAGACTAATGGAATATTGAGCCACAAAACTTATAGGAAGTCGACCTTTTGAAGCAGATCTTTATCTAAATGGCGGTAGCTGTCACCATCCGGCATATCACATCCTCATCAAGAGAGCCTACTTTTTATTTTTGGACCCGCTTCTACCCCGGATTACCTGCGCCATAGGCTATATCTCCGGTCCAACAACCGATTTCGCATTACTACTAAGATCGTCGCGTCACCTTCTCTTGATCGTAGAACACAGGGAAAATGTTTGGTGAATTTACTTAAGTATTTTTCAGTTAACTTTATTCTTCTTGATCCGTCTGTGGAGGCGTATGCCCGATCTGGTATTCACTGGTAGAGTGAGGGAAACTCGCGAAAACTTCGCTCAGATTGAATGCTTCGAGGCTATCCCGCTGTCTTTCTTGGCTTTGTGTATTGAACGGGTGTATCGATCTCTGTGTTGTCGATATTTCGCCTAAAGTCGTTGTTTTTCCTCTTCGTCCTTCTTTGAGTCGCCCACCATCTCACAGTGGTTCTTTTTGGGGGCGTTTTCTGTTTGGCCTTATTGGCCATCTTTCTTGTAATATGTAATCAAGGCTTTCGCGGCCCGAGTTGGCCATACAATTTTCTTGGCTTCCGGGTATCTGCCGCGTCATGTGTAAACTTCTTGCCGACGTTTCGACCAACATGCCGTGGTCTTTAACAAGGTTACTTCTAGTACTCCTAGTAGCCTTTATAAAGACCACGGTAATTAAAATAGTGATAGTAACATCAAGAGGAATTATATATGCATGAATATTGTCAGTACGATAAATATAAGCTATATTACTTACATAATCATGATGTAGTTATTCTTTTTAAGCTGAATCAAACGGGGTTAAGATCAAAGTACTTCTCTCTTACTGTTCACTGTTTCTAAATAATATCAATAACCGGCTTTGAAGGAAAGGCAGCTTCGGAAATGTGTTCCTAGATTTTATTCTTTTAAAAATATCGAATAAAGAGAAAACTCCTACAAATAATTCAAAAGTCACAGAAGATATTTCTCCTTAGCGCAGGCTTATAAAGATCTCGCATAGCTATAATATGTGAGAGGATAGCTGAAGTTCAACTACTACAGCGACTAATATGGATAATTATAAGAGGAATAGTACAGTACATTCAAATTTATCCAGTTTTTATAATCTATTAAGTGCCAGAATGGTTCTTTATGACATTATGTGGGGGACGGGAAAATGTCTGTTCATCCAGGTGTCCGTCTGTGTGAGGTGCTCAAATACTTTATATCGGATTTTCATGAAACTTGGTATATACATTTATAACGTCCATGGGAAGATATTGGACCAAATCGATTGACCAGTACCGGAGTAATGCCCAATTTAGTGCCTCTTTTATGATAATATAGCCTATTAGAAAGAATTTATCAAATGCAAATGTTCTCATGACAACATATTATGTTTTACAATGTTCATATATGGCTTTGTAAGTTACATACAGTTAGCTTTGACAAATTTCACTACCCACATATTCCTTCACATGTGCTTATCAAACAAGACCTTTGTTCTTCCGTAAGCCCTGCCTAATGAATCGACCTGGAGCTTAACTTGGAGATCGATAACAAAAATAACTTATTTTCTGTATATTATAATTTCAATTACCACTGATTAAACAAGAGCATTCTGGCACTTTGTTACATCAGTTTAGCTGATTTTATTGTTTTATACGAACAATCTGTCACCAGTAATGTTTACAAAAAATAAACATAGGCTATTATTATATACAGAATATATTCTACCGCTGTTCTTTCCTATTCTATGTTGTTTATCTGAGGAAATAGCATTTACATTGCTTAATGTATCTGGATGCAGTGCAGTTGTTCATGTTCATGAATTCTACTCCTGTTTGTATGCATAACAGCATTCGCATAGACAACAAAGCAATATTCCCCCTTTCGGAACCGAGAACTGAGTGGGGTCTCTTAAAGTAATGCTGAATTTCGTGCTTGGCTAGAATTCTATTAATTTTCCCGGAGATCGAACATTTAAAAGGAATAGCAAATCGACAAATTCGATTTCCTCTTTCCATAAACCCTTAGAATCCTTAAAAGAAACGGTGAATCTGGTATGCTGTTTTGTTATTATCATTGTGTTATAATGTAAAAGAAGTAGAAAGTAATTTTAACATGTGTTTAATAGCAATGCAGAAATAGAATAGAACAAAACAACATTTCAGCAATGAAAATGCCGGAGGTGCAGCCCATTGGCTGGGGGAAGGGCGGGCACAAAAACACAGTAGATGAAACTTTATCTGAAGACAGATTAGCATCCTTACTACATCTACTTTTCCCCATGATGCAAAACCAAATGTGTAGGAATTATTTAAAAGTTCTTCTCTATCAGATCCCAGAAGACTGACTCAGAGCTGGAGTCCGAAAGCTTGGACCATTTAAAACTTAGATTTGGCTGATAGCCCGTAAAGAACTTATCAACAGTATTCACACAGAAAAATTAAGAAATATTTTTATTATATCTGTCAGGATTCGTTTCTGTGTGGCAAGGAATAAATTCTGAAATAAATGAAAAAATACATAATTGGTTGATGCGATTAGCGGTGGAGGGTGCCACCTGTCAGTCGGGTAGTCTGGTGTTGTGACGTCACCACAGTATCAAGTTTTCAGGGTAATCCAAGATCTACCATCGGATGAGTAGGCCTACATGAATAGGAACAAGGCAGTGATCCCGATCTCAGTACATTACTGTATTCTCTTTAAGTGCCAGTATGGTACTTTATGAGATTGTGTGGGGGATGGGAAAATGTCTGTCCGTCTGTCTGTACGCGCGATAACTCAAATCCGCTTTATCGGCTTTTCATGAAACTTGGTATAAGCGTCTATATCTTCCATGGTAAGAAGCGTGTTTGTTTTGGACCAAATCGGTTGACCGGTACCGGAGTAAGGACTAATTAAAGTCACATGCTTTTTAGTGGGGAATCATGGCTATACTACAAAGCCGGGTTGCTAATCACTGAGGGCCTTGACTCCAATGCAGTCAGATATTTGTAAATTTATTATATCACGCCTTGCTCTAGATTTGAGGCATTCGTTGTAATTTCGCTGTCTTGTTAACCCACTTATTCCTTCACACAATATCCCACGCAGCACGATATGTATAATATACGTATATTTTAGAGCTACATATATATCTTACGTTTGGTCAAAGTCAAAACGTAAATTATACGTATATTTTATGTCCAATATATACATGTATAAAACTGTTGTAATTTAATCCTGCTTTATATTCATAATATATCAAAATTAAAGTTACTGTTACATAAGTAGGATTAAATATAAAACAAAATCGATTTGATTGTTCATTTTTAATATCAAAATAACGTACCAACTATACGTAAATTTTACTTCTAGAATTGGACATTGTAAACACCGGTTTATTGTGTTTTACTCTAGTAAATCGATTTGGTTAAATTAAGGGAACGCAATACAATTTACTCACGCTAATCAGAAATTAATTAAAAATATGGTTTAAAATGATTACATCCGTACATTCAGTAGGACTATTTTTCTGACTGGCGGCCATCTTGTCTGTGACGTCAGCAATGTAGATCTGCTGTTTCACGGTTGTATCTGACGAGATAAAAATGACACTAACCTGAATAATTATAAGCATCTCCGTAATAGGACAAACCAAGCTATCAGAAATGCCAAACTCAGACATATTTACAAACTCACTGAACCCTCTGCAAATCCGGCAACACTGTGGCAAAACTTTAAAAAAATGGGACTGTGTAAATCCAAGCCGCAGGTAGACGACCCTAACCTATCATTAGACCAGCTAAACGACCACTTCACTAAAATCCCATCAGAAATAGACAGATCTGACAAAGAGCAAACCATTCAACACATACTTCACAACAAAGCAACAAACAGAGACAAATTTGACTTCCAATACATTAACGAAGCAGACACTATGAAAGCATTGAAGTGCTTAAAGACAAAAGCAGAAGGACCCGATCGAATAAACATAAACTTAATAAATAAAATAATTAGCATAATCTTACCGACAGTAACCCATATTTTGAACGCCTCACTTATGACTTCAACCTACCCCACTCAGTGGAAAAAAGCGTACGTAAAACCTCTTCCCAAAACCAAATTCCCAGAATCTCTAAAGGACTATAGACCAATCAGCATCCTACCTACCCTCTCCAAAACTCTTGAACGAATTATACACTTACAGCTGATTGATTATCTTAATAAAAATGACCTTCTAGACCGCTATCAGTCCGGTTTTAAACCAGGGCATAGTACGAGCACAGCGCTACTCAATATTTGTGAAGACATACGCCACGCTTGTGACGAGAGGAAACTGACAATACTTGTCTTACTCGACATGACCAAAGCTTTTGACTCCGTAGACACTGACATTCTTACAGCTAAACTCAAGACATTAAACCTATCAGATAGGGCTGTCCTGTGGTTTCGCTCCTATCTAAGCGAGCGTCAGCAGTGTGTTGTTTCTAATAATCGTTCTTCATCATGGCGTCTCGTAAGGGCAGGAGTCCCACAAGGAAGCATTCTCGGACCATTACTATTCTCTTTGTATATAAACGACATTACAGACTGTTTACGGCACAGCAAATACCACCTGTACGCTGACGACTTACAACTATACATACATTCCCATATTAGCAACATGAATGTTGCAATAGCAAATATGAACGAAGACCTTGACGCAATTGACAGATGGACACAAAAATTGGGACTCAAACTGAACCCAGTGAAGTCACAGGCAATAGTTGTGGGGCATCAGCGTCTCTTAAATAAACTTGATGAAAATAATACTCCACAAATCAATATCAGAAATTCAGTCATCCCATTCAGCGATTCCGTTAAAAATCTTGGCGTTCTTGTAGATAAAAATTTAACATGGGAAAATCACATTGTTGAAACGTGCAGAAAAGTTAATTCAATAATCCATATGATTAAAAGATTAGATATGCCCCTACCCTCTGCAGTAAAAAAGACCCTAGTACAATCGCTCGTCATGCCCCACTTCGATTACTGTGACGTCCTTCTTACTGACTTGAATTCTAACCTGGCCCAAAGGCTGCAACGTGTTCATAATGTATGCGTGCGTTTCATTTGTAATGTAGGCCTGTTTGATCATGTATCGCCATCCTTTGAAATGTTGTCATGGTTTCGATTGAACGATCGCAGAAAATTTCACTGTCTTCAGGTCCTTTTCAAAATTTTACACACATATTCACCACCATACCTATCATGTCGCTTCTCACACCTGTCCTCTCATCACAACCTAAATACACGTTCAGAATATAGTCATGTACTTTCTATCCCTTTACACCGATCATCATCGTATTCTTCTTCTTTCACCGTCTCAGTTATCCGCATCTGGAATTCCATCCCACATAATGTCAGAGGCTGTCAAACGTTGGGACAATTCAATAGAAAAATCAGTAAATTAATTCAGGATAATGTTATTTAAATTTTTGTTTCTGTCTTAAGCCCAAAATTTTTCTTAGAGTGTAATTTAGAAAAATTATCAATCTAATTTTGTATTCAATTTTCTATTCAAGATTAACTTGTACCTAATTGTAATTAATTTAGTTTTAGGTTCAACTATCTTCTATTTAATTTTAAGTAACTTAATTGTATTTTTAACTGTAATTTTTTTACTGGCAAAGCGGAAGAGAAGGCCAAACGGCCTTAGCTCTGCCAGGATAAATAAATGAATTATTATTATTATTATTATTTATCTGTAGGCTACATATAAGTGGTGCTTGTGTATAAGTTTCTCTTTTATAGTGTTTTATTAAGAAGAAATTGTGTGTGGCGAAAATTGCACTGTTCTGTTGCAACTACTCTCTATGTATGTAACGAAGAATAAATGTACATGTGGGTGTATTTAAAGCTGACGAAATATTATGCAACGTGCAGTGATGTGTAATATCCTAGAATACATTTCCTAATTTAGGCCTACCTGAATGTTTGTGAAGACCTGGTCCATCATGTAGAAGATTAAATGAGGCAGAAGAAAAAC
Organism: Ectobius pallidus; assembly: GCA_964059195.1. Classification (NCBI taxonomy): domain Eukaryota; kingdom Metazoa; phylum Arthropoda; class Insecta; order Blattodea; family Ectobiidae; genus Ectobius; species Ectobius pallidus. The sequence goes on along the minus strand of CAXKWD010000007.1, from coordinate 10,911,849 downwards.
ATTTACACAGAAAACAGTACTGGTAAGTCCCTGTGCAAGATATGTTTCACACACGTAAATAGGCCTATCATAACCTCAACGACTTGCAAACTGATTTATAATTCAGACGCTGTGGTAATTACCTCTGATCATAATAATTTACGATAACGCTGCTAAAGTATTTCTTAATTGTTTCAGGAATTCACAATGCCTACGTGCTGTAGTGTTGCTGGCTGTAAAAGTAACTAAAAGTCACAACATGAAAGTGTTAGTACATTTTCTTTACCAAAAGATGAAGAACTTAAGAAGACGTGGCTTAGAAACATTCCTACAGACTTTACAGGGGTAAGCAAGCCTGTTATTTGTGTGAAGCATTTTCCTGAAGAGAGTGTGATAAGAACAGAGACATTTGTAGTTAACGGTGAAATAAAAACATTTCCTAGAACTTGCCCTAAACTGAAACTTGGTGCAGTACCATCAATATTTCCTAATCTGCCTGAGTACTTGTCAAGACCAGGTCCATCATGCAGAATATTAATTGATGCAGAAGAAGAAAATTTAAACCAAGCAGTTGCAGAAAGCTTAAAAGAACTTAAAAGTTATGCTGAACGACAAGCTCAGCTTTGTTTGGAAGATGTGATGCAGTACTTCCTAAGTGTAAAAGAAGGACTTAAAGGGCAGTGGATTAGCATAATGACAGGAGAAAGGCTAGTGCTGTGCTTAATGGATGTTAATGATGATGTTCCGAAGATTCTTGGTTCAGTGTGTGTTATGAGCGAACTCGGTGTTTTGCTTACAATAAATAATTGCAAAATACCTCAGCAAGAAGTCCCAAAAAACTGCAAGATAATAAGCACAAAAAGTGTTCTTGGTGTCATTTTTAGTTATTGATATCTCATGTATTGATAGTATACGTAAAATGTATGTGAGCAGTGTACATTTATGAACCAAAGTCCCTATATAGGCTACAGAAATTATATATAAAATATACGTTTGATAGATCATCTTGACATATTTTTTTACGAATAGATATTGTACATCAATAGTATGTATGCGATTGTACGTATAATTGATATCTATTAAATGTCTGCATTGACCTGAATAGTTGTACGATATACATAAAAAAAGTGGGACATTTGAGCGTATATTATACGTAGATTTTATTTAACCAATATGTGTGATGTACATTACCTAGATCTTTAACGTAATTTTTACATATATTTTACGTATGTGTGCTGAGTGGGATGGTTATGAAAATAAATAAAAGGTTTAAAACACATCTGGCCGTTGAATAATTAAACGCAGCTGCTGCTTTTATGGTATTATGCATTCTATTGAAGTGTAGCTACCGGTATCTACAATATATTTTAGTGTGAATATTTTTCAGTTTATATTTAACTTTAAAAGGAAATAGACGTAATGTAATTCCTGACAGATTGATTTCAGATTGAATTTAATTAATTCGTAACCTACACTGCTACTTTAAACCTGAAACGAACATGTCAGCGAATCGTAGGCCTACTCTTAGGCTATGTCATTAATATTATTACCAGCGCACTTTGTAAAATGTTCACATATTTTAATAATTTCTTATAATAGTGTATACGAGAATGTTAACAATCAAACCTTAGACCTTTGTTCTTCCGTAAACCCTGCTTAATGAATCGTTGTGGAACTTAACTCGGAAATCAATAAGAAAAATAACTTATTTTCTGCAAATCATATTTGCAGTTATCACTGATAAACAAAAGCATTCTGGCACTTTGTTACATCAGTTTAGATGATTTTACGTTCGCTACATACGAGTATTAGATGGTACTCATTTATAACTTCTTAATTCTCTGGGTGAACTGTTGTAAATAACTCCATTAGTAACGTGTACAGACGGTAATGCATTCATACATCTGTAAATAAATATAAATAGTCGTGAAACCTTTTGTAATAAATAGCCTTTTCTTTTTCTTGAGTTCATGAGTAGAGAACTGCTGTACGCTATCGTAGTATTACCATTTAATTCATTTAAGTAATAATTTAGCAAATAATATAAATAATACTGTATTCCTCTGTTTTAATGAATTACTGGAATTGGTGTTAATGCGTAGCGCTAATGTCATTAGTTTAATCTTTAACAAGCTTTATCCTGGAAAACGTAAACAGTTTCTGTATAGACTGTGTACACAGTAATTATAACGAAGCAGGTATCTTTCATTTCCCTGACAAGGGCTCCAGGAGGCTGAGGATTCCAGATGTTAGACATTTCGCGATTAACTTGGCAACCTTTACGTCAGTATTTTCACCGGGAAGTAGCCTATTTCTGTTACAATTTGTTCTGCCTAATTTACCACTATGTTTACAGCTGGAAACTGAAAGAGAAAGAATTCAGGAACACAATACAAATCATTATGTCAGCCACCTATTAATTTATAGACTTGTATGTTTCTTGGAATTAGGCTACTGTCTTATAAAACAACACTGTCAAATTAGATTAAAATTTTATATAATAAATTGTGGCCAAATATGGGTTAATGTCTATAGCCTAAGTTAAATGTGTTGAATCTCCATATATTGACCAATGAGCTCAGTGTCATAACAATTCTCAGTACTTACAAAATTAATAATAACACTTCGTACAAACTCTTTTAAAATGTAAGAATCTGACAAATACGCCTAATTTATAGAATAACAGCAATAGCCCATTTTATGGTAATAAGACTTATAATGTTTATGGTAATCGTTTCAGTATTAAACACTGGTTATTATAGTGAATAAATGAAAGTTGTGACAATAGCCTTGGTGAAGAATAGTGTCCTTTGTTAAGTTGCATGTCCTTTTCGCTGTGCGTAGTTGTAAACAAACATTACGTAGGTCTAATATAACAGCGACGTTCTCTTCTGTATTTTTATACATCCTGGGCAGAACCCGATGTTGTGGTTCCAGTCAGCTGATTGTGATGTGTTACTTGAGATGCATTTCGACCTTCAGTCAAACCTATTGTGGAGAAATTTATGTTAACTTTAAATATGAAATTTATAAGTTCCAACAGAAGGATCAGGCCAATTGAAATATTTACAAGATCATATGGGATCGTACCAATTACCTTTGGGTACTAGTGGAGAACAGTGCACTAGGCTTTTGTCCTTGGACAATGTCAAGTAACAATTTATCACTTCTAACTGACATAAATGTGTATTATGTTTAATGTATTAATACTTTAATTACTGGAAGGTTTGTAATATTATTTTTAAAATTATCTGAATTCATAAGTCACCTCCTAAAGAACTATGTCACACATGACTCTACTCTGCACTAAAGTCTATCTCAGCGAACCTGATAGGAAGGAATAACAATTTCTCCTCTCCTCGTTCCACTGGCTACAGTCAGAGGGGAGGCTAGTACGGTCCATTCCAAAAGCATTGATTCGACTACTATGAAATTAAATGCTTCCGATTAAATGCTACGCATTGCATACACAATAAATATTATTTACGCAACAAATAAATAAATATATATATACACATATTTTCTTATACACACTCACAGACACTATAACTATTGATTTAACTATACACAGGGGGAAATATGGAATTTGAAACAACACGTGCAGAAAACCACTTCGAGACCATCGGCGAAAATGTTTCCTTGGAGACTGTAGTTGCCTAAGATCTGAAACAGGTACGCCATTCCTGATTTGTCTCATACCCACGCTTATTAACACCAAGAAAATAATGTTATTTAAAATTAAGGCTATTGTTGTACATATTTTACTTATGAGATTACTATAATCACGTTTAGATGGTTATCGCATCGCATCTCAATTAAAACTACGTTGTTTATACTCCAGTAGTAAAATATTCAGAGCTGTGAGTAGGGGGTTGAAAGCGGTAAAAAGAACGGCAATTCGTCACATTGGAACTCCAGTCCGGTTCCGTGGCGGGGACTGAGAATGTTATGATTTCCTATCAGGTTCCCTGAGATACAGTATAGACTAGACTACACTAGAATAAAATCCAAACTTATGTTTAGCACTAAATGTGTTTTTAGCTATTTGCATTTGAGTTGGAACTTGTGAAAGAAGTTTTTTCAAAACTGAAATTAACAACAATGAGCCAAATCAGACTAAATGGACTAGCAATGTTATACATCGAGAAAAATTTGGCTACAAAAATAAACTTTCATGAGACAATTACATAATTTTCTGATGTAGAGACTATAAAAAAACAATTTTAAACGTGACTATTACGTATTCTAGACTAATATAATAAAGATTTTGCTAATTTATTATCTGATTTTCCGACTAAAATTAAAACTGTTGTTTGTTACTATAAAATTTCGATAGTTATCTTATTTTGTCATATTTAAACATAGCCCTTTTATTATTTCATTACTTTTTAATTATGCACACACATGTATTTTGTTAATTATATAGCTTAATATCATTTGACTAACGCCTGTTTCTATTTAATAAATAAATACAATTTCATTTTATAAACTTTCTTATTTTCCCATATTTATACATGAACTTATTTCCTTATATTACTTTGTGATTATGCACACATTCGTATTTGGCTAATCAGTTAACTTAATATTATTGAACTATTTTATTTTTTATTTAACAAATAAATAGGCTACATTAAATACTGCATGAGTTCGCTCCCTTATTCTGTCTATCAGCCTACTTTCTCGTATAAATTAACCTAGGAGACGATCTCAAAGACAAAAAAATCTAGCCATAGAAAAAGAAGTTAAGAGTAGCCTTGTTAGTAGCTCTTACTGGGGGAGGGGGCCTCAAAAATAAATCCGCCCGGGCCTTAAATGGTCTAGTTACGCCACTGGCGAAGAGACGCTTAAGTGGAGTTGTTTGGACAAAAACGAGCTGTAGAGTAGGATTACTTCCACAAAGTCTCTGGCCTTGAAGACTAACCCAGCCAGCGAGCTCCTCGTTGCGTCTCGTTACCAGCGTGCGCGGATTCGCTGCGCGTAAGATCAGTGAGCTACTGTTGAGCGAGCACAAAGTGAACATCATGCAGCACGTTGGCAGTCGTAGAAAATACTATAATAGTTGAGTGGAGGGATAATTCCGCGTCGAGACAGAGACAGACAACACGTGGAGTGGGATAGAAGAGTTGAGCCAATCAGGGTGCAGCTACCTCCCCTAGGCAGGAACTCTACGAACGGTGAGACTCGCTCCTAAGGTATATACTTAAAACCCAGATACTTTGTGGAAGTAATCCTACTCTAACAGCTCACTATCTTAGATATGAGCATACAGGAATAATTACTTCCCCTAAACTTGAAATCATTTATAGCCAAAAATTTTATTATAGTGAAGTTAATGCAATGAAAGTATCATATTTTATATGAATAGTAGGGCCTACCTGTGAAATTATAAGTCATGTGAGTGTATTATATCTTTGTGTCCATGGTCATAGTAAATGAAGGATCTGGATTATAATTATATTTATGGTGATAATAATAATAATAATAATAATAATAATAATAATAATAATAAAGTGGTTGTAGTAGTAGTATAGCAGTAGTAGCATAGTGATGGTGGTGGTGGCAGTAATTTGTTCCTTGGCCCATTGACAAAATTTCTGCTGACGCCCCATGAGCATACAGGTAGGCCTGGATGCTTTATCTGCTAAAATTATTAATTCTATTTATCTCTTAAAATTTTTAAACATCCAATAAGGAGTGAGGAACTAAAAATGATTTTTTATTGCCTAATTTACCTCCATTTCCATTATGGAGTTCAATACATTAGATTTATCAACAATCTAAATTTAAAGGACTCTTGTAGGAACGAATTTAAGAAGCTCAATATGATAACAGTTTGTTAAGTGACAGTATGGTACTTTATGAGAATGTGTGGGGGACGGGAAAATGTCTATCCGTCTGTCTGTCTGTCTGTCTGTCTGTCTGTCTGTCCGTGTGCCTGTACGCGCCATAACTCAAATAAGCTTTATCGGATTTTCATGAAACGTGGTATACGCATTTAATACGTTCATGGGAAGAACCCTATTGATATTGAACCAAATAGGTTCACCGGTACCGGAGTAATTCCCAATTTAGTGCCTATTTTAATAGTATTCTATTAGAAAGGCGCCATAATTCAAATACGCTTTATCGGATTTTCATCGAACTTGCTATACGCTTTTATGACGTCCATGAGAAGTAACCTGTTGAATTTGGACCTAATCGGTTGACCAGTACCGGAGTAAAACCCAATTTAGTGTCTATTTTAAAAAACGCGGTAACTCAAATATGCTTTACCGGATTTTCATGAGACTTGGTATACGCAGTTATAATGTCCATGGAAAGACGTCTATTGATATTGGATAAAATCGGTTGACCGGTATCGGAGTACTGCCTAATTTAGTGCCTATTTTATGGTAATATATTATAAACATTTTAAAAAATGCAAATCTGTAATTCTGACAATATATCGTTTTACGGCTTTCGAATTTGCAATAGTTTTCCAAGACACCTTGATTATCAAACTAATCAGATGTTTACTTCGTTCATCAAGGTGAATACTGTTATATACAGAAGATATATTACTCTAAAATAATTAGGCCTACATTCATTAAGTGGAGTTCTTCGCCAGTGATTTTGTGAAATGTTGACATATTTTAGGAATGTTTTATATCAGTGTATACGAGTTTGAATTAAGGTTAAGTATCAAACTTTAGACCTTTGTTCTTCCGTAAATCCTGCTTAATGAATCGATCTGCAGCTTAACTCGGAAATCGGTAAAAAAAAAAAAAAAAAAAAAAAAAAAACTTATTCTCTGCATACCATAATTGCAATTAACTTTTTACTGGTTAAACAAAAGCATTCTGGCACTTTGTTACATCAGTTTACCTGATTTTATTCGTTATATGTATATAGGACAGTATTGTACATACACACAAAATAATTTTGTAAAAAGCAAATTCATGGGTATAATACAAGAAGTAGTATAAATTATTATAGATATACGAGTAATAAACAAGCTTTTTAAGGATGCGAATGTAAATGGAATTGTATTTTTTACCAAGTTATCTGTAAAAATGGTCAAATAAATGTAATTTTAAAACTTACTTAAAGAAATATTATGGAAATGCTTATATTCTTTGGATAATTGTGAGTAGAATATATATTTTTATTACTCAAACTGAGAAAGTCCAGCCGACAATGCCTGATACTTCTAAACAAGTCCATATACAAAACAGTATTATTGTTGTTATTATTATTATTAAGAAATTTCTTGCCATTTAACAAAATTACTAGATAAGTACGCGTTTCACACTTAAGTATGGATGTATGCATAAGTTAATACTTTCCCTGTATTTGAGTCTGACACAAAAGTAAAGGATAATGAAGGAGATAGCTTTGGTGTTGGTCTGTTTGATCTTCTCGGAATCATTTCTCCATTACTTGGACTGCAGTTCCAGGAGCAAATTAACATGAAACAAAGAAGTTTTCTCAGGTTATTTCTACCTCTAAAGAAAATATGTTTTTTGTTCTTTCTCTATAATGTGAAGAAGTTTGTCTTTTTAATTCATTTCTTTTGTCTTCCTTTATATTCTTCCTGGAGATAATTCAGGAAATAAAGCTGGCTTGGTTTCTTACGTTTTATTGACTGCCACGAAAACTTAGAAGCGACTTGGCAATCTGACGACTCCTGCACATCTTGTCTTCTTTTTTACTTCTTCTCAATATAGGAATGCGGCTTGAACAGGTTATTTCTTGGGAAGTTTATAGTTTTAAAAATCTAAAGGAAGGCAATAACGGCAATTAATAATCGTTTATTAAATACATTTATTTAAGGTCTCCTTTTAACAACCAGGGTCAGGAGCGATAACAATAATTAATACCCAGTACATTAATGTTGAGTAAGTGGTGCAAGAAGTATCTAAAAACATATACGGTAACTTGAAATTTAGTAAACAACAAAATATTAAATATAAAACGGACTGGAAGTAATTTTTCAACTATTAACAGACCATGAATTGATTTAACATTAAGTATATTATTTTAACTTTGATAATTCCAATAGTAAGATAACCTTAACACATCTTTCACATTTTAAAATATATTTTAAATATATTATGTAATCCGTTGATATTCAACACATGTCTTAGATGCTATAAACATACATTAAAAAATCACATCAAATATTTTGTAAGCAGATATTTGCGGAACCGTCTAAAATAAGTGAAAATGCTTTTCATACCCGATTTGTTAGTTAAAATTATTAATGCTATTGCTTTGGCTCTGTTTTGTTAAGCCTTACCGTTGTAAAAAATCTCGGAGAAATTATTGTTGTCGAATGTTTCTTCTAGCATTACATTTTAAACTTGTTCTGAAACTATAAAATTCGTACACCTTACTATCTACTCAATAGTAAAAACTGTGTATTCTATTTTGTTTTGTGCAATGAATAGTTCTTATGCGAACATTATCAGCACTTTTCCTAGCAACTTCAAACACTCGTATGTCAAAGAAATTAACAAAAATTGTAATAATTTATTTTACTTTACCATTGCACAATGTTTCTAGGCAGAAAACGTGAAAACTTCAAGAGATTATTTCTTACGAATGTTATATCCTCAATATTGCTTTAACGAAAATATATAAAACAGTTAGCTTCTCAGTTCTTATATTTAATTAAAATAGAAGAGTGATTTTTAATCAGTTCTTAGGGTTTCTGTAATGGCTTCCAACAGTGTCACAGATATTTTGTGTTCTTGCAGGGGCTCAAATCATTTCCTCTGTCTTGTATGATGCTTGCATATTTTCAAACTCTAAGCGTCGCACATGCGCAAAACCGTAAAAACGTCATAGGCTACATCCTGGATGAAGATTAAAAAAAAAAAAAAAACAGCGCATAGACCTCACATTCGGGAGGTTGTTAACAAATTTGACTTGTGTTTTCTCATAGTTGCCCAAGTTTCTAAGGCGAATTCCAGATTGGATATTTACTTATGAATCATCGCCACAATTTCACTCATAAAGTTTAAGTATCAGTCAAAACTGCACATTTCATTATACTACGACGGTAGCAAGAGATGAATATCTATAATCCCATGACAATAGTAATATCACGCGTTATCCAGGAATTAGGCCGGTCTTGCGCCCAATTGGAAACGTCAACCCCTCGAATCATTGCGACGAACGGCGTCGAAATTAGGTCCCTTGGAAGGACCTTCCTTAGGAAGTGATGTCATTGCTATACAGTCTTGTGCAAGGGTTTTAACCTAAAGACGTCGTATCCCTAGGTTCGTGAAATCATATCCTCTATCTTATGCCCTTTTGACATTTTTAACCCTGTCGTGATAGTATTGCATTCTATAATACCTGTGCATCATTATTTGCACAACATAACTGTAAAATAATATCACACACCTATCAGCAGCGGTATTATTAACAAAGCGGCGCAGCGTGTGAGGTTACAACTAACGCGTGACACATTTCCGCTGCCTGTTTTCTTTATACAATATTCGCTATTCAGCGTTACAGTATAGGCTACACTAATTGTTCAGGTAAGTTCACGAACGGTTGGTGAAAGGTTGATTTTTTATTGGTGTTTACGTTGTGACTATTTCATTCTGTGTATGAAAGGTAAATTTACGTTAAAGCTCTTGAAAAATAATATTTTGGTTCTCTGATTCTTTTTTAATTTTTAAATATTATACCTGTAAAAACAGTAAAATAATAATAGTAATAATAATAATAATAGTACATATAATAAGAACAAATTATTATTAAAATAATAATAACATAATATTACTAATAACAAAAGCAAAATAGTAATAAAATAATAATATACTAACAAAAATGAAATAGTTACAGTGCCAGAATCGTTCAGATGAACACATATTGAGATGGCTGGAAGAAGATGTGGATAATGTTTCAATTGAAGGTTTTGAATTCTGATTCAAATGTCCAGATTCAGACGAGTAGGCCTAGCACTAGGCCGATACCTGACTAAAATCTTTGCATTTTGCATCAGTGATTTAATTATCATTTTATTATTATATTATTATTATTATTATTATTATTGTGTGATTTTGTTTAATATCGATTTTCTGAGCTTTGTTTAAAATGCCTGACCTCATTTTTATGTCATTTTTATAAGACGTTAAATGATTACGTAGAAACTTATTGTAAGTTTAACCCATGAGTTTGAGTTGTATTTAATAGCCTTAAAAAAACGCATGTTAGATCAAATCTAACGCGAGAGTGATGGTGGGTTAAGTACCCACATGTGTATCTGGTGCAGTATCGCCTGATATTTTCTTAGCTGCTTGTGCTATTTTTTATGACATCGTCAAAGGAAGTCTTGTGTGGTGATATAATCTCGTCATTTTTTTACATATCAAGTGAAGTAGGAATGTACCGTAGTTATTTCAAACTGAGACATGTTTCGAGGAATGACAATGGATTTTGTTTATGTCCACTTTACGTTGTTTATTCGTATTTCTCGGTACTGAACGAACTGCAGGTATTATTATTACTGTTGCAATAAACATTTACATGAAATTGTGTTTTGTTTCTGTAAACAACCCCAAGGAAACTTACTTTATGGACGGCTCTCGTATCACCATTTCTTTGCCAAGATACTTCATATCACTTTTAATAATATCATCAGAAAGATTGGCTACACAAAGTTCTCCATGTTTGATTATGCAGCATGTATGGTTTCCAGTGGAATACTTGGTCTACGCGGCTACAATATCGCTTCAAGTTTCCACTTGAGGTCTCTACTGGCTAACCACTGGAACGTGACTCCCAGCCACTTACAGACTTCTCTCATTTCTCACTCGTATAATTTCGGAAGTTCGCTCGAGTTAGAAAACAGGACCGCTTGTTTTTATGACTCTGATAGCATTCATGTTGAAATGCACTTTCTTAAAATACCATATAGAGGAAATTTATTCATAATATCCACTTCGTTACATAGCTTGTGACTTGATAGCTATTGAATTATCTTGTATGAGGTTGTACATTAATAGACCTCTTGTGATAATTCATTCCTGTGCATCTGTTTCTATAGTTCGGTGACGTCTTCTTGACGGATATTCAATTTAAATGATTGTGATATTGGGTGACTTAACGGTGATGAGTTGTGGAAAGTAAACAAGTCCTACAGGTCAGGCGTTTGCCTTTGTAAATGAAGAAACCATGGAAAATTTCAAGTCGGATTGGCTGGCAATAAGTTTTGAGATTTGAACCGAGGACTTCTTACCTCGGCCACCTCCACTTGGATTGATTTTAGTGTGTTCACTACGACTCTGGTACACTGCATTTCAGAACAATACATTAAATTACATAGTTCTGTTGTTACCATGGGAAACAAAAGAAAATCGTGTAAAATCGCATTGTAGGGGGGCCCACCTTGAAAACAACTTTCTTCTCATAAAATACCTTAATATCATGTATTTTGTTATAGATAGTTCTCTGGAGAGGAGATGTTGCCTCGACGAATGATTTGGTCTACCCCACTCGCCCTAAATGTAACACTTTCTTTTATAACACGTTCTAGCGAAAAGTAGCGTGAATTCCGCCATATTTTTATCTCCGCATGATGAAGAAACTCGTGATTGGACGTTAGAGGTGTGACAACAGCAGAACACGTAGAATTATAGGAAACAGGTTCACCAACACAACTAACCTCGCGGGAGATACGATATGGCACATTTACGAAACGGGAGAATTCACAATGCCCTACTAAATTAATATCACTGTTCATAACCTAACAGAACTTGTCACTAGTGATATCTGATAAGCAATGTACAAAAAGCGTCATGTTGGTCAACCTGCCTCGCTGAGAAACAAAAAAAAATCACCCGTTCGTGGAAACCAGCGCACATCGCGAGATGGGCCCCCCCTACATTGCGACTGGGCCGAACATTGTTCATATTTTAATTACGGCATGTACTGACATTTTGCATTTAAATCATACTTATTCATTTTTTTGTTGATATCTATTAATTTTGTAAAGAAATAAGTAAGACAATAACTGTTTATTTTAGCTTCCTCTACAACATTATTATGCTAGGCTTTCATATAACGCCTACTGTGAAAATGTTCAGTTTTTTCAGAATAAAAAATTCCAATCTCCGCCATTTTTCTCAATATTGAATGTAAATATCCCTGCCATGTTACAGTTAATAGTTCGTAATAAAAAAACTAAGAAAATTAGGTTAAAAATGGTAGATATTTGTTTGAAACAAGTCACAAGCATGGCAGATCCAGACACACCCTAGAATGCTGACTCTGCTCCCAGCTCTCTCCGACTGCTGTCACCTGCTTAATATCCCCGTAGTGTGAAATCTAACATGACGCAAGGAAAAATCGATTGGTCGAGAATAGCTGACAAGCAACAAGGGCAACCAATTTAACATTTTATTTTTGTATAAATTTATCTGAAAGCATTTTAAATATTCATCCACTCTATATAGTCCAGTCATTCATTGCATGGCCAGGCGGTTTCAAAGGAATAAACCATTAAGTCGGTGTTTCTTTATGTTAATTGACCTTACCAAGTCGGTCTTGGTTTCCGCTTTCGAAAACAAAAGCAACGGTGCAATATCCTCTCATTGTTATCACTGATCTTAGTTATTCCCTCGCTTTAATCAATTCACTTGTATTATCGTTTATTGATCTTCCTACCCCGCGTTTCACTCCACTTGGAGTTGACGAGCAGCTGTCACAGCCGTCATAGGACATTCTTACATTCTTAAAATCCAATCATATTTCTGCCTTTTTAATTCTTCATACGTTTTACAGTTCATGTCCTTCTTTAATTTGTACTCTTGCTCCCTTTACCTTCAATTGTGCCTTCGATAATACCTTGGTGCTTTAGTAAATACCTTATGAGTTTTATTCTTCTCTTTTCTTATTTGTAACTAGCTGATTGGTGCGGTAAAAATAAAGAACACGGGTTGAGCTGTCGGCAAACGTTTTCTCCTGATAAAAGTAAGCCGCCTGGCCATGCAACGAATAACTGGACTATGTGGCCATTCAGCTTCACCAAACCCTAATTGGAGGAACATAATGATGATAATCATCCTAATAACAATAATAATAATCTGCATCACGAGTTTCTAATCTGAGTGATAACCAAATGTGACAGGATTACACGCACTCTTTTAACACATAAGAGAATTAGATTATGAAGCAAATATTAACGGTCCTGTACTTATTACAATATACAGAATTTTAACTGATAAATTTAATAGAATCGCTTTAAGTGTTGTGAAGGAAAAGCATTTTCATTAAATAGATTATTTCTAAGACAATTACTTATTTTTAGGTGCTAAATAATAAATCGAAAACAAAAGTTTTAACTTGTAAAAAAAAGAGATAATAATAAAATAACATAAATAAAATAAGGAATAACAAATTAGATTGAACGGAGAATTATTATTAGATGAAACTGAAGAATTTCAATATCTAGGCAGCAAAATAACATCTGATGGAAGAAGAGAAAACGAAATTATTAATAGAATATATAAAGCAAAACTTGCCTTAAGTAAGAAAAATAGGTTATTCACATCCAATAATATTAATTTAGAAATTAGGAAGAATTTTATGATTATGTGTTGAGCATAATGTTGTTTTGATGAGAAACTTGGTAATTCCTGAAGTTAGAAAGAAGAAAAATAGATGCATTTGAAACATGATGCCCCAGAAAAATGCTTAAAATTAGCTGGATTGATAAAATTACCAATGGAAAAGTTTATGAGAGAGCAAAATCAGAGAATGAAATCTGGAAACAAATAAGAGAAAAGAAGAATAAAACTCATAGGGCATTTACTAAGGCACCAAGGTATTATCGAAGGCACAATTGAAGGAAAAATAGCAAGACTACAGTATATAGAACAAATTAAGGACACGAACAGTAAAATGTATGAAGAAATAAGAAGGAAGGCAGAAAGAAGATGAGAATGGAGAATCGCTGCAAACCAATCCAAGAACTGAAGACTAAAAAAGACGAAGATGGTACATCCAGTTATATCATATTGAAAATGTACAAATTTTTCCTCAGCTTCCGTTGTGTATATCAAATTAAATCTTAGGATGCTCTATAATCATGGCTTCCTGAGTAAGATTTACTATGGCAGTAAAATAATGTTAAGCATAGATGGTGTATTTTACACGTTAATTATAGTGAAAAAATCTGCATAAGGTCACAGTTTTCCCCCTTAAATCCCTAAATTATGGGATAAACAACGGTTTCAGCTTTGTTATATTCCTAAATAATAGAGGGACGATGTGAATTAAGGGGTTTTAAATATTTGAATTGTAAGTAAGATTTATACAATAAAGATTCTGTTAATTAATATTTATTAATACAATTGCAATTAAAATTATATTTCAGAATTATGCTACTACTTCTACAGCTAAATGATTATATGCAACTTCTAGAACACAACAAAATAAATCTAAAAAACAATTTCATGTAGGCCTAAATATCTTGAAAAACTATGGAAGCTGTCAGGGAAAAAGTTTTTGAAAACATAAGTGTGCAACAAACTTACCGTTGTAGGACTGTGGAAACATGTAAATACGAATACGAAACAGGATCAAAGGAAGTAAATGACACTACCTGTTACCAAGGAGATATGAAAAATGAAGGAATGTAGCTATGGCGGAAAATATGTTGTACCATATGAGGATTTTTATGCAAGGATGGGCCATAATAAATTTAGAAATGACTGTGGTAAGGACATTGTGACGCAGTCGTTCAAATTAAATTTTTGGTCATAACTCAGAAAATATTGAAGAGATCGGCACAATTTTTTTTTTTTCGGAATTAAAAAAAAGTGTTTAATCGAGTAATATTTCACAAAAACAAAAATAAATATTTTTGACCACAATATCTGAATCTACTACTTTAAGTTCAGATAATGACAGCATACCATTTTGAGAATTTTATTTTCTAATTGAAGGATGTACCTACCTTAAGTTCAAATTTAAATTTCTTGATCGCCTGAACAATTCGTTCAGGCCGCCCAATTGATTATAAAATACTTTTTGGAATTTGTTGAGCTCGTGTGCCATTAAGTTTATTTAAAGTACAAAATGAATTAAACAATCTTACCCCAGCATTAAAGTATTAAAATTAACCGCATGACGTATGGTGACATGTGTTGTTAGCAAACATATTAAATGATAGCAGTAAACATACGTAGATAAGCAATTACCGTCTCCATGACTGACAAATTACATTCAGCAGTGCATTGTGAGAGACATTGCATGGTTATACATACGGATAGCATGATGAGGTTTACAGGGAATAATGTTCATTAGTTAACCTCGTGACCTTCCCTAGGGTAGAAAATAGTTATACTTGGTCCAAGATGTGTAAACAACTCCTGTCGTTCCATTGGTTAATCGCACCAGCGCATATTTCACGATAGTGCGACAAGTTCAGTCAGATATTTACTTCCATTCCGCAAACATCGTAAAATTATTTATTCTTATTTAATTTTGAAAACATAAGTTCTGGTAAGTGAGTTGCTTGCTTTAGTATTTATATCATAGGTTTATGTGTTTTACAACATACAGGGTCTGTCCGGAAAGTAATGTCAGTGAGTCAATTAGAAGATATTTATTGATCCAATCGGTTCAATACATTAAAAGATTTCAAAATAGGTTCCTCCTGTGTCCATACATCGCTTCCAGAGAGATTTCCAGGCATCGAAGGCGTCACGGTAGGAATTTTCCGGAATGTCTTTTGGAGCCTTGGTGCAAGTTCGTTAAAAATGATGTTATTAGTGTTGGTGACATGTATAGCTAGGCTGGTTTCAGTCGCAGTTAGGTTAGGAACGGTGATATTAGTATTAGTGTCAGGTTCTGTTAGGTATGAACAGTAATATTAATTTAGTAGAGCATTCTCCATTCTCCCGTATCGTAAAGGTGTCATATTGATCTCTCCTGCGAGGTTGGTTGTGTTTGTAAACCTGCTCCCCAGAATTCTACGTGTTCTGCTGGTGTGACGTCGCACCTCTAACGTCCAATCGCACATAGATTAAAATATGGCGGAATTGACTCTACTTTTTCGCTAGACCGTGTTATAAAAGAAAGTGTAACGTTTAGGGTGGGTGGGTTGGAACAAATCATTCGTGGAGACAATTTCTGCTCTCCAGAGAACTAGGTGTGATATTAGGTGTTTTATGAAAAGAAAGTTGTTTTTAAAAGTGGGTCCCCTTAAATTGCAATTTTGCCATTCATGTTGCTGAAATGAGATTACTTGCTGTGCGTAGTGATGATTAAGGATTGGCGATATTCTGGTTCTTAATGTGGTGGGTAGCAGCAAGTAGGAGTCCTCGTCAGACATGACGTGCACAATTACACTGTGCAACACGAAATTTGCCCTTTTAGGGAAAACAACTGTATTAGGTAAACTATTTTTGTAAAAATCGAATCTGTAATTAGAATGTTTAAAAAATATATATTTTAAATTATTAAAGTGCTATTTATAGATCACCCGGGGGTTTCTTTGAGTGCCATGGTTTCGTTCATCCTTCCAGCTGGAGTTAAACTAAGGAAACTTATGATATACGTTATAATTTATTGCTGTGGTTCATGACCTCTTGGATATTTTCGTAACATTCTAGCGTAGTCTAAAGTTGACTGAAAAAATGTTTGAAACATACAGAAAATGTAGTACGATAATTCAAGGGAAGCTGGCTTTAAAGAGAGAAGTGCAAACCACTCAGAATACGCTAACGTTTACACTGCTTAACCGATCTCTACTGAATTCTTCAACGTGATGTCGTGATTAAGGATATCGGAAACTAGTTTTCTACTTGACTCACTAGTATTGAGAGACATCCAACACAAAAATAGGTAATATGCCCATCATTATGCATTAGTCATCATTAGGGCCCGGATTCTGATGACCTAAAATTGTTTGAAAAATGACCTATAAAATGACCCTAAATTTTAAAGAAAATGACTTAATAATTATAAAATATGACCTAAAAACTGATATTTTATTTATAAAAAATTATTATTGTACACATAAAGTTATAGACTAATGTGTACATAATTGTAAAAACTGTAAATAACTTTAATGTTGTGAATGTTCTTTTCTCACGGAAATTTATACTGGCACTGAGGCACTGGCGAGTCAAAATTTGGCATTTCCTTTTGTGGTCTGCCGGATTATATTGTTGTTTAATTGAGGGTAAACACTAGTTTGCACTCTCAAATCCAAGCAGGTGGCAGACTCTGGTGCCAAGTCAATCTAATAACAATAGTAATATAATAAAAAATTTTGGCGTTTCTTTGATTCTCATTTCCGACTAAGACATGACAACACTTAACGCCGATTTTTTTCTTCTTGCATAACAAACAGCACTTCAAAAACAGCACTGCTAGCGACGAAAAAGTTAATACACTCAATGTAAATATATGAATATGACTAAAAAAGGAAGCAAATGACACGAAAACGACTAAATAATGACCTAAAATTTAAATAAATGCCCTAAAAATATAAAATTGCCTAAAATGACATAAATATGACCTAATAAAAATGTATTTCTTTAATCTAGAGGCCATGATTAGGATTTCTCTACAAGTTGGCAATGTCTATGAAGCATCAATAAAAAGATGACATGTTATTAGAATCCGGGCCCTGGTCATCACAGCCTGACAAAATGTATCAGTTCGATCCAAAGGCAGTATATTAACCTAGTCATGATATAATACAGAATTTTAGTAGTTTTACTTACACGTCAGGTCTGGGAAAAAAAATCGTGAAATTAATGGATTTTGTGTTACTCAATATTGGTGCCATTCTGTTTAGACTGAAGTTCTAGCTCACATAAACATTGACATTGGACTTCTAACGTTGAGAAGTAATCGTGTGAGAGTCTTAAGTAATTTATTTTGAGATCAATTCAGATACAGAACAAGTCTTCCAGGTGGAAAGTCGTCGCTAATCTATCAAAGCATCACGAGCAAAAACAAACGAAATGGATCACCGCTTTTCGTAGCAAAGAACAAAGGATTCCAGTGAAGGTTCGTGTGTCTGGTGAACTACATTTATATCCTTTCCCATGTCTGCAGTAAGTCTGGTTTACCTTTCTTTCAAGCTTTGTTTCTTTGCATGTTATGTATTATTATTATTAGTAGGCCTACTATTACTGTTGTTATTAATAATATTAGCAGTACTGGAGGTTGTAGTAGTAATAGTAATTAAAATACGCTATTTAGGTGTAAATACTAAAGATGAAATTATGTTGGATAGTTATGAAACCCTAAATAATTTGCGTAAGAAGGACGAAATGTTAGTAAATTCCCTTCTTCATCAAGATGACCAAAAACGTGTTACATTGAACTGCTCAATATATTCTACATTAATTTCTCCGTTTCAAACTACTCCACAGAATTGAATTACTAAAATATGTTTAACAGACGGAGAAAAAATCTTAAAAATCACCATACAGAACTTACTGCAACTGCCAACACACATCCCAAATAATATCCTGTAGGTAAGGTAAGGCAATTTGCGAATATGGGGTTTTGGGATAATTGCTGTAAGTAGTAAGTAGTACGTTTGTATATATAAATATATGTATATATAAATATATGTATATATAAATATATGTATATATAAATATATGTATATATAAATATATGTATATATAAATATATGTATATATAAATATATGTATATATAAATATATGTATATATAAATATATGTATATATAAATATATGTATATATAAATATATGTATATATAAATATATGTATATATAAATATATGTATATATAAATATATGTATATATAAATATATGTATATATAAATATATGTATATATAAATATATGTATATATAAATATATGTATATATAAATATATGTATATATAAATATATGTATATATAAATATATGTATATATAAATATATGTATATATAAATATATGTATATATAAATATATATATATATATATATATATATATATATACTATGGCATGGCTCGGGGTGCACCTCGAACCTTCTTCATTCTCACACCTCTCTGTTAATTATAACTTATAATGTAACTAATTTGGTGGGCCCTCTATATTCTCTTCCATATTGACGTTCTATATTGAAGCGCGCATCAATATGCTTCAAAACGCATCAATATTCTCCCCAATATTCATTCTGGCAAAAATAATCTTGCTGCATGATCGGGGCTGTTTCACTGTTTTTTAAAAGTGAATTTCAAAATGTTTACTAGTTCGAGTTTGAATTTTCCAGCATTGACTCTTACACTGTGCGAAAAAGAAAATTCAAAGAGTGAAATAGACGCCGGTGTAAATACTGGTACAAGGTGAGTACCACTTTTCACAAACATTTGCTTAATTTTTTGCGTTCTACAGAATCGAATGACTACAAAAAAATCACTTCGCAGTCTTATAAATTTAATTTAATTTCTAATTAGTCGTTAGCAACACTGTGCTACTATAGACATCGTCAAGTAAAAATGAATACAATACAGAAATACGGTAGGTAAAACAATAAATCAGGAAACCCAGACTAGAATGTTATATTGATTTGAGCCTCAAAAACTCTTGCACACCATAAAAAAATGGATTGTCAAGCAGCCAACGATGTAAATGAAACTTGAATTGCTTAAAATCTATATTGTGAGCCACTTGGGGCAACTTATTAAACATGGATACTCCTAAATTTTTACACCAGTTTTTTGATTTGGCAAGTCTCACCTGAGGCACTTCAAGAAAATAATTAAATCTCGTAGAGTAATGGTGCTTCTCTGATCTATAACCATACTCGGCCGGGTTTAACTTAATCATAATAGGCCTAAGAGTATAAAATATATACATATTAATTAATTTTAAAATTCTTACTTTTCTAAATAAAGGCCTACAATGGTCATCTTATTTTGCTCCAGATAATATTCTAACCGCCTTCTTCTGTATTACCAGAACATTATGAATGCGGCTACCGTTGCCCCAAATCTGAATGCCGTATCTTAATACACTGTCAAAGAAGGCGAAGTAAGAACATTTTAAAAATACTTTAGACACTTGACTCTTTAGATTGCACAGAAGATATATTACCCTTGAGAGGCGTACACAAACTGCATCAATATGATCTTTCCAGGATAACTTATAATCAGAATAATGCCTAAGAATTTAACTGATTGTTCCATACCTTTAGGACAACGGATATTGATAGAAATAGTGACAATAAACCTCCCAGACGTTCAAATAATTCTTCAATATTGACAGAAAATATAATTTTCTATCAATGTCCGTCAATACTGGTAGGATGCTTCAGTGCGTTCCTAGACGATCAATATTTCCATCAATATGGTCCTCCGTCAATAATGAAGCGAATGTTGACGATAATACTGATCGTCTAGTGGCCAAACGTCAGTGGATATTAGAAAAATGTAGCAGCAAATAAAATATATTTTAGTAATTTAATTCTGTGGAATAATTTGAAACGGATAAATGAATGTAGAAGATATTGAGCAGTTCAATATAACACATTTAGGATCAGCTTGATGAAGGAGGGAATTTATTATCATTTCATCCTTCCAATGCAAATTATTTAGTTATCCAAAGTGTGTTTCAGCACATAGCTTATAGTATTCCAGTTAATATTTAGAGTTTGCCTTATTTTTTTGTGGTTTAAAACTACCCTTGTCTCAATTTGGTAACATAGGGAAAACATTGCCTGGACGTAAGTTGTTTAAATAATTAATAATTATCTACCAGTACTTATATAATTTTATCCTGCCAACCACTCTATTTTCATGTTTTCTTCAATACGTAGCCAAGATTTACAACTCAACAAAATTAAATTAAATCAGGTAAACTGATATAGCAAAGTGCTATTTGAGCGTACAGACACACGGACGGATGGACATACATTTCCCGTCTAGTACACAATCTCATAAAGTACCATTCTGGAACTTAATAATCATAGTACTGATAATAATAGCAAAGAAAACATTTTCTTATTTTCTTATTATTATTTGTTGAAGAAATATGTACCCAGAAAAAATAAAAATATTCAGATAATTCCGGGGTGCGCGGACAAAGAGAGTTAAGTCCACCATCCTAAAAAATTGAGATGTGTCCATAAAGTTACAGATAAAAATGTTCTCTACATTTGTGTTAAGTCCAGTAAGTCATATTCAAAATTGTACGGTAGTTATGGATGTGTGCCTCATGGGTTTATCCATCTCTAAAGCTATTTTGGGCTGGTATAGTGTGTTGAGACACTCTAATTCCCAGTAACAAGAAAGTGGACTTAACTCTCTTTGCCCGCGCACCCCGGAATTATGTACGTAGTTCCATATAAATATCCTCACTGAAAGTAGCAATAATTAAAGTGGACCTAAGCCATTACTTCATTTGATTTTCACGCTCTCTTTACCCAGGAAATCTAAGTTTCTTGAATAGTCGGAGCAAATTATTTACTCGGGTAATAACTTGGAGGTATGTACATTCATCAGTCTAAGAAGTGAATAATAAAGTTTGTGCAATGTATTTTGCGCTGTTTATTTTAAAAGGTCATTTAGTTAATTTCTTATAAAATGGCAAAATCATAAACAACCAGGAATAACAGAGGGTATGTATTGCCTTTGGCAATTGTGTTCGCTCTGCCGTATTTTAATCTTAATACGGAGAATCCCGTCAACGAGTTTTCTGATATAATCTCATGCAGGTAATTTTTCATCCAATTTTTTGAAATTTAGTAATGGTTTTCTACCTTAATATAATAATTAAGATAAAAAACATAATAAAATATGTTAATATTAAAATAAATCCCCTTATAATTTAAACAACTTTGAAATAAATAGTAAGTTACTTGTAATAGCTGAACTGTAACTGCCGGCAGCAACATAGTAAAGCGAATTTATGCCCGTGGGGAGGCTCTGAAATCGACAAATAGAAAATTCAATATATTTACTCATCTACGGTGGTCCATGTGTCTGTACGCGCGATAATTCCAATACGCTTTATCGGATTTTTATGAACCGACAAGGAAACTAGGAAGGTATGGGAACTCAGGGAGAGTAAGATCTTATTCTTTTGGACGGGGAAGAAGGTTTATGCTATAGAACATCCCCAAAACAATGCATAACAAACGTTATAAAAATCTTCAACTAATAGGCCTCGAGTACAGAATAAAAGACTTAGTCTAGGAGTTATGAATAAAAACTCATTATCAAGTTATCAGATATTGGCCTCTTTAACTCCATCGGGCACATTGTTAGACCAGATTAACTGATTTTATTTCTAACTTATTTGGCTATGATATCCATCATCTCACAATTAAAATTTTTTTGTAATCATTTGTTTTCCACTTGTTTATAATTGTTTATCCTGAGCACACACACACAGACACACATGCAAACGCACACAATATATAATTTTTAGTTCACATTTTTCGTTTTCCACAATCTCTACTAATCTTAAGTTGTTGATAATGACACATTTTTATCTTATAATCGAATGTAGGTTATACCAACTACGTTACTATTTTATTGCAAGTCTTTTTATTGTATTTATTGTATTTTTGAAGGTGTAAACATGATGCATTTTGTATTCATCCTGATTGAGTGGAAGAAAAAGTAATTTTGCCTTAATTCTGCCAGGCAAAATAAAACATTATTTGGTTAATATTATTAAGTGCCAGGCAAAATAAAACATTATTTGGTTAATATTATTAAGTGCCAGAATGGTACTTTCTAAGATTGCATGGTGGACGGGAATAATGTCTGTCCGTCTGTCTGTGTGTCTGTACGCGCGAAAGCTCGAATAGTAATAAATCTAATTACTATGGCAAGGCATTTAATGACAAAATAGTGAAAAAATGCAAAATAAAAAATGCATTTATGACCTAAAAATAGTAAAAAAATGACACGAAATAAAAAAATGACGAATAAATTTTCCACTAATAGGCCTACTTACTGGTGCTGCACCAAATGCAAGATACTTTCATTTGATATATTTACTTGTTATATTTACGTAGGTCCTCGTCGCCAGGTTGTAACTATACAAACCAAATGTTTAATGATGAAAATGCTTTGAGTCAGTGATATGTTTATTCACTTCTAACACAATAATATATATAAGTTAACATATTTGTAGGTTTTCTTTGGTGAAATTAACTAAATGCTTCTTCTTATAATGTCTGCAAATAAATTTTCACATGAATAAATAAATAGCTTTAAATACGAAAGTTGATGATAGTGTCTATAATTACACATTTAATGCAACACTTGAATTGAATGATGTCTGTAGAGCATTCATGGAGCATACTCATTTACTTCATGAATTTATACTTTAAAACTGTCTACGTTTGTTCATGTACATTATTCATGTAATATGTGGTCGTGTACTAAATACTGTCTGTATTTATTCATATGCTTTTAAGATTTATATTGATATTCATTGACATGTATGTTTTATCAGAAATAGCTCACGTAACTTTGCACTGTTGCGAAACAAGGCCAATGACTGCTGTTGCTGTATGCTGTGCTGTAGACCTATGATGTGCGCTGACGTGACGATACAATATTATAGTTACAGACTATAATATCCCCTGCTGATGTTGTAAGAACAAACGTTTCATGTAAAAATGACTTCTGCTGAAGTCTGTTGAATTGTGATGAGGGATGGCTGATGATTTGTCTTTCATAGACAAAATGTTGATGCAGAGGGGCGGCGGATGCCGCAATCTGGATGCTTCGAGAATACTCTTCTGAGGGGCGGTTGCATCCGTCTGTAGAGAGAGGCGGCTGCATCCGTCTGTAGAGAGAGGCGGCTGTAGACGCTGGCTGGAGTGATGAATAACACTCTTCTGAGGGGCGGCTGTTGCCGCTAGCTGGATCCAGAAATACCACTGAAGAGTATATAAAATGTAACTGATGACTAGCTGGAGTGCAACTGATGAATGGCGGCTGTTGCCGCTGATGATCCCATAAACGCCAACTGATGGTTCCATAAATGCAACTGATGATTCTGAAGTTTCGTCCTCTCCAGGAAACCTAGCATAGGCGCTAGGGGCGCTGAACCGCTGCTGCATTGCGATAGTGACGTCATTAGACGTATTCAAGAACTCCAATGTACTAGAACCACTTATATTTAGTGTTTTTAAAGTAATGAATAGTTAAAAGCAATTTAACGGTGACAATGCGTAAAATATGAATTTACAATATAAGATACCCTTATTTCATGGCTTGAAAAGTAAGTAAATCTATACTACTTAGACACCCTTAGCGAAAAGTTTGCAATAAACCTGAATTAAAATTAACGATAATTAACTTGGCGGATATGCTAAAAAAAACGTTTGTCTATTGTCTGAAATTAACGATTCGTACATAGAAAAACTCCTCTCTACCTCCATTGAAACATGACCTAAAATGCCGAAAAAGGCCTAAAAACGCCGAAAATAACATAAAGATGCAGAAAATGACCTATAAATTGCCAAATAAAGACGCATTTCTAGAAAATGGCAAAATATGCAAAATAAAGCAAAATAATGCGAAAACAAATTGCCCTTATTTGGTCAATTATTTCATGATAGGGTAATTCCGGGAGAGACGGCCATGCGGGGGAGACGACCAATCGCTCTGATTTCAAGGCCGATAAACATATTTGAACGTAACTTGGTAGGCGGCAAGCTTTTGGTACTAAGAGTCGATTGTTGAACACCTGCGCTGTTTATATTTAGAAATCCGCGATTGATTTAACATTATTGTTTTCGAACAGGCCATTTATTTTGTGTGTGTTGAATGAAATAAACAGAAGTCCGACATTATTACTAACAGTTAAACAATACTCACTGTGTGAGGTGAGTGAACCTTATATATTTCACTTGTATTACGTGTTCTGTTCTAAACTTTTCAATTTTTAACTATTGAGTATGGCCATCTCACCTTTACAAATAGGAGAGATGGCCCACTTCTTTTCCGGGAGAGTTGGCCAACAACTTAAGAGCCATATTTTCAAGATCTTCTGATTTTTTCTAACGCGAAATGTAAAAATTTTCACTTAAGACTAATTTCCATCGCTTCTCAATTACTTATTTATTTTTATTGCTAGGGAATTGACATAAAGAACATATTAATACGTGTACCTTAATGAAACAATTTTGAAAATCCAATCCGGAAAGATGTATGTAAATAGAGACGACTTTGACAGTGTACCCCTAATTAAGTACATTATTAAATTCATTTTCAAAATTATTTATGTGCTTAAAAAGTGGATTGGACTCATGTTTCTATGCCAAAGGGTGGCTCCATAATATTGTATTATTTTTCATATTTACATTTTCCTGTCATCAACTAACAAAGTCGAAAGATGGAGATAAATGATGTAGATGTTAGATGGTATGCCCTTCCCCTCCATCGGATGTAGTGGCATGCAGTAGAGTTTAGTTATCTTTTCAGAAATGTATCAGAACTTTTCAGTTACTCAGAATTGATTCTGTTTTCCAAAATATGTTTATTTTTACGTTGTGATAACTTATTTGACACTTAAGTTTATTTTATTTGTATATATTTATGGGAGAAGAGCTAACTAGTCTTTCTACTTTTTTCCTGTACTTTCTACCTTCGAAAATTGTCCCCATGTCCTATGGCAATCTCCCCCTGACACCTCGGGTGAGATGGCCAACGCACCATTTTTTTAAATGTTGGGATTTCTCACCCTAAATTACTTTTTTTCTCCATAAAAAATTATGCTATGAGAATGTGACAGCCAAGGACCTAATTGAACATTTTGCACACGAATTATCTTGAAAATCCTTCAAGTTATTAAGCATTAAAAAAAGCATGGCCATCTCACCCGGATTTACCCTACACATTTACGTACATTCGAGCCTTCTTTTAACTTCCATAAAACAAAGATGCAAAACATCAAATGCCTTGCCCTATAATTACATTTTTATTTTCGCCTATATGACGCCATAATTGTGCAAACTGCTTGTCATCAAATTACGTACCTACTGTCACCAAATAACCTAGTATCATCATCGAATTACCTTCCCTTTCAGTGTTGTCTTTAAATATTTTAAATCCAAGTGGGTGTGTACGAATTTAGTAACATAGTGAGAAACATTGCCTGGAAGAATGGTTTCAAAATACGAGAGCCCTCCACAAAGTAAGCTTTCCTGGGGCCGTTTACAGAAAAAGAAAACAAATTCAAGGAAATATTTATTACAAAAGTCACAGACAATGTTCAGGTATTTTTCAACATATTCGCCACCGGAATTGAAACATTTGTCTTACCGTGGCACCAACTTTTGAATACCTGTGTCGTAGAAGTGTGCCTCCTGGGATTTGAACCACCTTGCGACAACCACCTTCACCTCTCTGTCATTCTATGACATTTCGTGAGGAGTAGGAAAAGGTGGAAATCACTGGGAGCGAGGTCCGGGCTTTGGGGTGAACGTTTAAGCACCTCCCAGCCGAACAAAATTACAAAATAATTCGTGTCTTGATTTTGTCGTACTTTGACAGAGTAGATACATAAATATCGTTTTCAAAATAATCATACCAACATAATGAATCTAGCTAAATTTTAGCTAGCACGAATTGCTAGTAATGAAATAAGTAGCCATAAAAATAAAAATTAAACATCCCAATCCATTAACTGTACACTTACTTATGCCTCCTATAAAAATATAGTCATAACAGAGAACAATAAAACTGTGAATTTTCAGACAAAGGAAGAAACTGTACTTGGATCAATGTACAATGTAGAATCTTGAAAGAAGATGGAGATAATATTGTGATACCGAGCAAGGTCGGAGAGATGGTAACGTCTTGCTCTCGCATTCGGGAGGTCTCAGGTTCAAATTCTGTGGCCGGATAATTTGATATGTTTTTTAACGGTTTCCCCAATCTTAAAGGCAAATGCCGAATTGGATATTTACATACCATGAATCATCCTCACCATTTCATCTTGTATTATATCCATTTCAATTAATATCAGTTGAAATAATTATACTCGATAAAATACACCAATAGGCCTAATATAAATATTTCCATGGCCTGCCCTACTGTACAGATCCCGTATTCCTGATAAGGCCTCGTAGCTGAAAGGTGTATAAACACAGCTGAATTTTAAAAATATATAGGGCTATTGTGTCGACCACTGTTATAAATTAAAATAGGCCTATATTGCTAATCTTGAGACGTATCTAGAAAGTAACGTGAGCCATAGATTGTAATAATTTTTGAGTGATTTTTAAGCGAGGCTATATAAGATTGAGATGTTAAGTTATTAACACTACTTACAGGCCAGTATGTGTGCAAGCTGTTTGCATTATGGTCACGTTTTACTTTAAAAACGGCAACAATATCACTAACAGATTTCATTGGATCTATTCAGTTAGGACTGAACTCGAATCTCGATACTTGATTATCGAGATTAGGTGGAAGTGGATTCGATAGAGACGAGGTTATCCCCAGAGGATTAGCTGTCTGCACTACTCGAAAGTAAAGCAGCAACCAGCTTATCATTCCAAGTGTTTACAGCAACTCTACAGGGTGTTCTGAGAAACTTTCCAGTAATTAGAGAAGCGGAAGCAAGATAGAAGACCCCTACAAACATGGGTCTGAATCGAATAATCTTCTGGGAAATAAACAAAAAAATGTTCATGAAAGGCCTTTTCCAAGATACTTCCCAAGATTAATCCTGTAGATTTTTAGTAATGGTAACATATGAAACCATGGTGTGTTCAGCCCCATAAATGATGTTCACAGCCTACGAGAGCGCATCTGCAGTTCCTTTCCGCAAATCCGACAAAGCCCAGGGATGTTAAGAATACGCGATCTCTTTCTTATTTCTGTTTATTTCGGTCTGTTTCTGCATTCGTTTTTTGCCAAAGATCTCCTAGTAAACATTTTTAGATTTCTCAGAAGATATTACTTTTGGAACCTATGATTGAAGGACTTTTTTACTTCACTTACGATAGGTGCTATAGGTATACAGAGATGCCAACTGCTACGGAATTTCCGTAGTTTATACGATTTTCTTGAATTTGCTACGGCAATACGGAAATTGTACTGAATATTACGGATTTTACGAATCCCAATATCTATTTTTAAAATGTTTCGTTTCTCCCGCGAAAAAAAAAAAGTTACTGACTGTGTCAGTAGAGATGCCAACTGTTATCATGAGAAATAGTTTGTAAAAGAAAACACCCTTGTGTTGGCGACATTTGACACTACAATCTTTGACGTGAGTGTGTGTTAACCAAAGATGTTATATCTTACAGTTATAGCATAATTGTAGTTATAACATCTTTGGTGTTAACGTGTTTTCTCTTTTTGATTATCATAGGTAATCCCACGAGAGTTGACGAGTTTATCGATAGATTCGCGACTGCGCAGCAGGAGCGAATTTATCTGATGCAACTCGTCAACTCGAGTTGGATTTATTAAGACTATTCAATGAATAAAAATCCACCAGATTATACAAATAATAATAACTTTCGTGCTTTGTTCTACAAAAACAAAACTAACAGCTGCGAGATCACGGCATACTATGAATCAACCGTCCATGAATCGATTCGAGCTGTTTTGGTGTAATCAGTGCTACCACCATTGCATATAAGACATAGTTAACTTCATTCAATTAAGCTAAAAGCAGAACAGAATAAACGCACACGAACTGGCTTGCACAGAATCGAAATTGTGTTCTTAATCAATGTACATTTCTATTATTTCAATTTCCAAACAAATTATGTTGTATGAAATAATCTGTTTTCGTGCCGCTTAGTGGCACCATCTGACTATTAATCACTGCACACTGATACTTGCGTCTCCAGTAACGACCAGACCATTTTACCCGATAAAATGCCTTCCTCGCGATTCCTACAAGAATATTGTAAGATAAACGGCCGTGATTGGTCTATATCCGAGGAATTGCTAAACGTTATTGGTCAATATCAAACACTCGGCGTATGAGTTGAATAGTCACTGTAATGCCGCTGACGACTGCCTACGCCGTTGCTTGCTAGAAGTTTTATTGAATGTTGCAGTGAAAGTAGAATATTGAGGAAATATGTCGTGTAAACATAAAATCAGTAACGAGTCTTATGTTCAAAAACGAACTGCGGAAAATCAGCAGTATCGAAAGCAGTATACGGAAGAGTTTCCTTGCCTCGGACCTTCAAAAATTTCACCAAATCACGTACGCTATATTGTGAAAGCTGTAATTGTGATTTTTCGGTTAAACATGGAGGACGCGATGACTGTAGACGCCATGTGATCTCAAAAAAGCATGAAGAGGGTACGGATGCGTCAAGGGGCAGCACAAGAAGACGCATATATTAATTTGCCCGAGACATCGAGCCCCCCCCCCTATCCGATTAGACTCGCACTACTGATAACCACCTTTCAAGGTTGGCATCTCTGGGTATAGGAAATAGCCTATTGTTTTCAACAGTCTAGCTCCAGAACGGAAAATCGTTTGAAAACACAAATTTTTATCTGGGTTAGGTACTTTTTGAAGATGTGGCATGAAGATTGGCAATAATATACTCTTATTTTTAAGGGGATTTTACATGAAATAATTTTTGTTTTTCGGATTTTTCTCGAAAATGACTCTAACAACTTTGTTTAGGCCTAAATTTTGTACATAGGATGCTTATGTTAAGAGCTTAAAGTTTATTTTAATTCTTTCTCAGAAAACCTCTGAACGGTAGTTATAAGCCACCCACTCTGAGTACGCGCTCTTTGCAATACGTCCTCTTATTCTATATCAGAACGTGAAGTGAGATAGACCTATTGGTCATGGTTAAAGTAAAAATAATTACGTGAGTGAATTAATCAGATATTATTTAGCTTATGTATCCTTCCGGAGTACGATATGAAGGAGTAACGACATCCACTTAATTTTTACAACCAATTTATGTGAAGAAAATGTCATACATAATATATTATACTACGAGTCAAACTTCTATTTGGGAAGAGGAAGTTCTGTGAGTTTAATGTAAGTTTTTTACCTTGTTTTAATGTTTACCATCTCCCCTCTAAATATTGAACTTTTTTGAGAACACCCTGTGTAATGTTCTTCATCCCACAAGAGTATATGTCATCAAACACAATCATAGTAAGAGTCAAGTGTTCAATAATAATAACTAAGATAAGTGATTAATTTAAAATCGATAGTTGTACTGCAAAAAATCCTTTTAATTTTAATAGAATGGAAAAAACAAAAAAAGATTTTTAAGTTGAGGGCTCGAATTCATTTCAATATTTATGTTTTTTTAAAATCTAGTTATGATTCGTTCCTCTTATTTTACGTATTAGAAATCAGACATTGATGAATAGGCTAATGAATAATGAACAATGGAAGAGAATAAAATGTTGTAATTTTTGTTCGAATCATTATCTCTTGTAACTCTTATTTTTCTATTAAAACTGTAATTATATTAAGAGAAAATCTACTCAATTGAGATAGCTAGCCTATCTATATGTAATATTTAACACTGTATACTGTAATGTTTCACTTCTGGTGGCTATATTATAATGTTTGTTTTAAGTTTTCTTTAGCTCTGGTGCCAATCCTGTGATACTTCTGTTATAAACCTTACTTACACACGCAATCATATGTTATTTGCTTATCATTGAGTTTATTAATTTATTTAATAGTAATTGTGAATAGTAATTAATATGCTTAAAGGTGGGAGGTCTTAGGTTCAAATCCCCTAGCCGGCCAATTTGATCAATGGGTTTTTTCATGGTTTCCCCAGTTGTAAAGCCAAATGCCGAATTGGATATTTACAGACCATGTATCATCCTCACAATTTAATCTTGTATCATATCCATTTGAAATTTACTCTGTAACATTCACCAATAATAGAAACAATTGACAATCAATAGTTCCCTGGCCTACTCTATTCTACAGACATAGATCCCTAATTCCTGATATGGCCTCGCAGCTAATAGGAGTATATATCCATCTTAATTTTAAAAAAATAATATTTAGTAGAATACTATAATAAATAAGAATATTATAAAACGTTGTACTATATAAGCTGAAAGAGTAAGAAATCCAGCTCACTAAGTTAGGAAATCTCACTTAAAAAGGATCCGAGTAATTTGAAATTTGACTAATCTGTATTAATTAATAAATATTACAACTGAAATTATCTTGTTTTCAGGTACGTATGACATGAATCTTGCATTACTGGGGCATAAACAAGGGTCCGACGGATACACTGCAAGACTGGTAAGAGGGGAAATAACACAAGAACTTCTACAGATATTTATGATAAGACAAGACTGAATTAATGTAACGATTATAATCATTCGGAGTAGGATACAAACATAGTGGTTATAGGCTATAAATTTATATTGAATTATCTAACTGTACTTAACGATCAAACCACGAATTTGAACTCAAAAGTAGGCAGTGAACTCATACTGAACCGCGTCTTATATTACGACTTGTTTCGCTCGCTGGGAGCTCCAAATCCCCAACGAGGTTCTCGGGAAAGATGTTTGTTATGAACTGACACCGTACCAGTAAGCTACTCTGTGTTTAATACATCTAAATTTTTGTATGATTATTAAGAGATTATTAAGAGATTTATGAGATTGTGTGGGGGAAGGGAAAATGTCTGTCCGTCTGGCCGTCCGTCCGTCCGTCCGTGTGCCTGTACGTGCGATAACTCAAGCAGGCTTTATTGGATTTTAATGAAACTTGGTATATGCGTTTATAATGTGCATGGGAAGAAGAACCCTATTGATATTGGACCAAATCGGTTGACCGGTACCGGAGTAAAACCCAATTTAGTGTCTATTTTGAAAGCGACATAACTCAAATACGATTTATCGGATTTTAATGAAACTTGGTATATACATTTATAATGTCCATGGGAAGAGGTGTGTTGATATTGGACCAAATCGGTTGGCCGCTACCGGAATAATGCCCAATTTAGTGGCTTTTTATGGTATTATATAACAAAAGGCCCCATAACTCAAATACGCTTTATCGGATTTTCATGAAACTTAGAAAACACATTTATAATGTCCATGGGAAGAACCATGGGCGTACGGTAAGGGGGGGTTCAGGGGGTTGAAACCCCTCCCGAAATATCTGCAATATTTTGAAGATTATAAATCATGGAACGAAGTTAAAAAACTGTGATTCGGTTGTTATATTATTTTACAATTTCGTACATATGAATGCATTCTTTAAGATTTATCGTAATTTATTTAAGATTCAAATTTCAAAAGCTCGTGGTATTGATAGTTTACAGCTTAATAACAGTGATGTATTACTAGTAAACAAAAATCCCTTTGGAATCTGTCAAACGACAACTCGAATACTCCCGCCGAAATCCATCAACCTGTTTGTAAAGCCAACAGTAATCACGAGATCATCACAAAATTATCATGAAGTAATCGGCATTAATCGTGATTTTCTACCGGTGGATTTACAGATTACTTTAAAAACGTGCCCTATGCACCGTACAGTAGGCCTATTATGATAATTTTTCAAAATAAAGTTTTTTAAATAGTCTAGCTTAAACGAGAAATGGATAGAAATCTCAAGAAAAACAGTTTCAAAGACTGAGCTGCATATTAATTTATTACAGTGTATTAATTATCATAGTACAACTGTTTAGTTATGAAAAACATAATAATTCACAATGTGCGCAAGGACATGGAGCTGAGACGACTTTACATTGAACCCCTCCCGAACGAAATTTCACCGTACGCCAATGGGAAGAACCCGGTTCGGTTCACCCGGTTCGGTTCACCCGGTTCGGTTCAGAACCCGGTTCGGTTCACCGGTACCGGAGTAATGCCCAATTTAGTGCCTATTTTAATAGATTATATTAGAAAGGCGCCATAGCTCAAATACGCTGTATCGGATTTCCATGAAACATGGTATAGGTATTTATGACGTACATGAGAAGTACCCTATTGAATTTGAACCTATTCTGTTGACCAGTACCGGATTAAAACCCAATTTAGTGTCTACTTTAAAGGCGCAATAACCCAAATACGCTTTATCGGATTTTTATGAAACTTCGTATACGCATTTATAATATGCATGGATATACATCTATTGATATTCGACCAAATCGGTTGGCCAGTACCGGAATAATGTCCAATTTAGTGCATTTTATGTTATTATACAAGAAGTCGTGATAACTCAAATATGCTTTATTGAATTTTCCTTAAACTTTGTATACTTTTTTATAATGTACATGGGAAGACGTCTATTGATAGTGGATAAAATCGGTTGACCTGTTTCGGAGTAATGCTCAGTTTAGTGCCTATTTTATGGTAATATACGTATTCGAAATAATTTATGAAATGCAAATCAGTTATCATGACAGCATAGTCTATTGTTTTACTGTGATCTTATAGGCCTAAGGCTTTGGCAATTAAATTACAGTTAGCTATGAAAATTAACACTGTTGCTTTACATGCGCTTATGCAACTAGAACGTTAAACTGACCCAGGTGGCTGAGATGGTAACGTCTTGGCCTCACATTCTGGTGTTCCATGGTTCAAATCCCGAAACCGGCCAATTTGCCTTTTCATAACTGATTAAATAAAAACATACTGGCACTTTGTTACATCCGTTTACCTCATTTTATTCCTATAGCAGTTCTAAAGTAGTAAATCCAGAAGTAAAATAAAATCTTAGGCACCTATTCTCTAAGAAAATCTAAGAATTCGCATTCACTGTTAACGCTTTCCTTCATGTTGTTTAATTATCTTCATGTATTTCTGTACGAACAGCGAAATGGACAATTGAAAAATGTTAGCAGTGTGTTCACATCTCTTAATGATATCTAAGGTGCAAACCAGAAGAGGAGTTCTAATGTTCACCAGCGGAAACTGTTTATTGAAGAACTTGGAGAAATTGAAAACTTGGGTGAGGTGATTGACGTTTGTAACGAGTGTCATTCTGGAATCGTATCACCGTTTCCTTATCACCTGTGGGAGAATGGCTCTATCCTTTCATCCTGCTTAATGAATTAATCTGCAGCTTAGCTCGGAAATCTATTAAAAAATACAAAATAACTTAATGTTCTGCATATTATAATTGCAATTATCATTGATTAAACAAAAGCATTCAGGCACTTCGGTACAAGAGTTTACCTGGTTTTACTTTATTTGAGCTTATCGAATGTTCCTTGTCATTAAATTATTTCAAGTCCCAGATTACATAATGTTTTACCTGTAGACGAAAAATGATAATAGGACTGAGATTCAGAATTATATTTCAAAAAGTTTCTATGAGAACAGGCAGAAGTCAGATTTGAAAAGAGGGACTCTGTAAGATGTTATCTTCTTGACATCGTGGTCTGCAGGAATAAGTCTAGGACTGAAGAGCTGGAACGGACTGTGTACATTAGCGGGGTAAGATCCCACGTTTACTCCATTTGCAAGACTCTAACTGAATTACCAGTTGCACTTTACGTGGGAAGTAGTAAGATGTGAACACAGAGATAAAACTTCCCTTTACTTCTTAAAGAGAGACAGTTCTTCCTAATGCTTTTCTGCTTGATTATTCGACTGATGCTTATCAGCTTAACCCTTCAGGGTAATTACCATTGATACTAATTTACTAAGGGATAGCTGAAGTCGTGTTGTCTTCCCGCATTAACAGTAATTTGATGGTGGATCTTTAGATAGGAAAATTTTTTCCTTAATACCAAAATCGAAGTAAAACTGCGCCTAAGCGTTTTTGACTAATTAAATTAGACATTATTAAGTTTATAGCGCCTAAACAAATTATTTCAATACATATATTATATATGCTTAATGAAATAGTATAAATCATACAATAAACATAACACTTCACAGATTTACATAAATGAATGGCTAACATTACATCATTCAAGCGAAATGAGTTCTCCCTATTGCAAAATTCCTTGCATACAACATAAACATTATCCATTATATGTGAATAAACATAGCAATAGGCCTATGTCAATATATTTTTGTAAGCTTAAGTTAAATTGTATATTTATTCCTGTTATATTTGTATTATACATTGTATACATTTAACATACACTTTGGTCATAGACTTTTGAGACAGTGGAATGGGTAGATATTGAGTAGATACGAGTAATGAGTTGGAGTGAGACAGTCTTACTTGTTTACTTTAGGGCCGGTTCTAGACCTCACAATATCTACCCATTCCACTTTCTCAAAAGACTCTGACCAAAGTGTAAGTACAATATTACTTCTACATTTTTGTGCATTATTTCGATAGTTAATAAGATAATGAACAAATAAATGCTTGGGCATAGAATTTGTAATACACTTCCAGAAAAAAATCAGACAAATCGAAAACTAAGAATATATTTTAAGAAAATAGATAAAGTCATTTCTGTTACACTTGAAGAAGCCTCTTCTTGTAAGCACATCTGCTATGAGTAAGTTTGTTTTAATG
Organism: Ectobius pallidus; assembly: GCA_964059195.1. NCBI lineage: Eukaryota > Metazoa > Arthropoda > Insecta > Blattodea > Ectobiidae > Ectobius > Ectobius pallidus. The sequence continues at coordinate 10,876,460 of CAXKWD010000007.1, read as the reverse complement.
TCTGTAGCACCAGAACAGGATTTTAGTCATGATAGTACTATCAAAATGTGCCAATTATTATAATATTGAGGTAAAGAGAGAGTCTCCTAATAAGAAACACCTCGGTTTCCCCTAAACGACCTACTGACACCTGCCGAAAATGGTAAGAACTTGCTTTTCCTTGTATGATAGCGTGCGTGTTCTTTGTAGGGAGTGGGACGCGAAAATATGCGGGTGTTATTTCTTAGTTCTGCGGTTTTCATTCAAGTGCTATTAACTGTAGATTATAAGACTTGGAAGTTAAGTTTCGACAGTAAATTCATTTTCTATGAGGCTCCATAAAGTAAGTTTTCCTAGGGTCGTTTACACAAGCAAAACAAAATTTCATGGAAATATTTACTGCAACAGATAACTTATAACAAGTGTTCAGCTATTTATCAACATATTTGCCAAAGGAAATGAGACATTTGTCATACCGTGGGACGAAATTTTGAATACTTGTGTCGTAGAAGTCTGCCGCCTAGGATTTGAACCATTGTGCGATAACCTCCTACGTTATTCTGTCAATCTCTACCATTCTCTGTCTTTGCTGTCATTTCTTGTGAGGGGTAGGAAAAGATGAAAATCTCTGGGTGCGCGGTCCGAGCTGTAGGGTGGAGAATTACTTCAACGCCTCCTTGCAACTCTGCTGCAAACGTTCGGCTAGAATTTGTTTCAACATCCACACTACAGCCCGGACATCGCTCCCAGTGATTTCCATCTTTTCCTACACCTCAATAAATGACAAAGAACGACAGATATCGACAGGGAAGTGGAGTTAAACAGTGGCGGCAGACTTCTACGACACAAGTGTTCAAAAGTTGGTCCTACGATATGACAAATGTCTCAATTCCTGTGGCGAATATGTTGAAAAGTATCTGAGCACTTTCTATATCTGTTGCAATAAATATTTCCATGGAATTTTGTTTTCTTGATGTAAACGGCCCTAGGGAAACTTACTTTATGGTACGGTGCCTCGTGTTTAAAATATAACGAAATGTAACATTACATACAGCTATAGCAACATCTTCCTAAGAAGTTTTATTGTAGGCAGATAGGATATATTAGTGAATGCTGCGCCCTAATAAGAGATAAGCTACTAGAATGTCCAAATAAGAGATAGTGTCTCTTACAGATTTAGCTTGTTTGTTTTGTTCACTAATACGAAAACTATGATAATAGTATTTGCTACAACATTATCAGATTTGCTTGGTATGGATGTGTTATTCCTTTCAGAATTTAAAACGAGAAATATAGCGTAACGATCAGTAAAAAGAACCTTAACTTTCTTGAACTTTCGTACTTCGTATTCTGATATGGAATAAGAGGCCTTATTAGAAGCAAACATAGGTTACACTGTTGACCGAGCAGATTTAAGAACATGATCTATGAAGAAGATATCTGTTTAGTAACTACCGTTGAAATGAATCTTCCGAAAATGTTTCTTATACAAATTATAGCTCTTCGAATAGGCATCACTTTATAAAATTTAAACAAAATCGTTTCACCCTCTTCAAGAAACTGAAAAAATAAATTAAGTGGTAGTAAAAGTAAGAGAAAATCATCGCAAATATTTGTGTCACAATCCGAGAAGATAACTCAAAAATGAAATTTTGTACGATTTTCTTTTCTCGATCAGACATACAGAGAAGCACACACAGACAAACCTACAGACAACTTTCTGAAAGTTGGATTTATTATTTAGAGGACTTCAGAATGTGTATGAATGCTGGAAACTAGCTATGTCGAAGACAATACTCTCTCTCTACCTATAGTAGCCTACCTTAATGTAGAAATTAAAGCCATTAAATCTCCTTCGAAATAAGAACATAATGCAATATTATTAAAGGTTGTTACTTTTTTACTTATTTTCTGAAGAATTGCTCTTTGCAGACAAATTGTACAATTTATTGTGAGGCCTCTATGAAACTGAAGTGAAACTACAACAGAAAAGCAGAGAAAGTGTTTCCATGACTACGCAGTGAATGCAACACTCATTTGTTATCCTTTAACAAAAAACTTTCATAATGTAAAGCCGAGACAAATGATTTCCTTTGAAGAGTGATGTGAATACGGACTTCTCTCGCATGATATGACTGCCACTATAATGGTCACATCAAAACGAAAGTATAATTTAAATTAGATTCATTAAAAATTATGTGGTATTCACCACACACATATTCCTCTGAATATTTCCTGTAATATATTTTCCTTTCGACGAAATTTAGTTAGGAATCCAAATGCGTCTTCAATTACGTACGGGGCGGAAATTTTGGGGTGGGGTCGAGCGGAAAAACTTCATCGGGTACAAAGCAACTTTTGAAAGGGATAGAAAGGGTGCGGAAAGACGGCTGCTTTGATCGCCAAAGTGACCCAATTGAGTGTAAAATGAAATCAGGCAAACTGATGTAACAAAGTGCAGATGGACCATATTTCAGATACTATTGCGTTTAAGACCACTTTTACTTGAGGAACTTTGATAAGCGTGTGTGAAGGAATAAGTGGGATAACAGCAGAACGATTTTACAACAAATTCCCCACGTCCAAAACATACATATTTCTTTATTGCTGTCAAAACATTTGAAGCCGTACAAATACGCAATCAAAAACTCAAAAGATATTCAAAGTGTGTTTTGGTGGGAAAAATAAAAAAATTGAACTTTTTGGAAACAATCTAAACCGGTAGGACTACTTTTCTTCACACCTTCTAGCCACGTCAAAATTATTCCTGATGTCCATTTTGAAGGTATTGGGTACATGTTTGCTAGAAAAAAGGAAAGGAGGTGTTTTTCTTGTGGGATGAGGAGAAAAACCAACAATATACCGCATCAAGTGTGATAGAACATTGCACATTGAATGTTTCGCAGTGTTCGGTATCTCAAGAGGAAAGTCATGTATGAAGCATTTATGTTGTGGCACATATTTTCCACATTGTGTGGCCCAATGTTGCTACATTATGTTAGTTAGAGGAGCATTATCTATGCCAATAATAATAATAATAATAATAATAATAATAATAATAATAATAATAGGCCTACTATTTTCTAACTCCGGTAAGAGAAGAACTGGTTTAGCTTTGATATAATAATTAGGATTTTATTTTCAATGTTGAAATCATCTATAGTCCACTATCCTTTACAAAAAGAGTACCGTGCACGCCGCTTATTGTGATTAATTTGGGACGCAGCTAATCTGATAACATTAACCGACTGATAACAGTAGCCGAAGGAATTAATTGAAAGTTATTTAATGATACCTAAGATAATACACTACAAAAACAGAATTAAAAGCTATTTATCCATAAGATAATACGTAACTGTGAGTTATTGAACCACTCAAAATAAGGTATTAGACTACAAGAAACTATTTTTTAACCGATGACAAAGTTTTCAATTTTTTTTTGTTTTCCTTTAGGACTCAATTAACCAATACTCTATAGGCCTACTCAGTGAAGAGCTACGAGTAATTTTGGAAGTCTATACTGATCTGTGGTGAATACAGCGTAGCAAAACATCTAACGTCTCTCTGTTCAAGTCTTTTCATTTTATACCATCCATCACTGCATGTCAATTGTCTACACTGTTATCTTCATAAATAAAAAGCTGGAGCTAAACTGAGGGGAGAAACATGTTTCATTGCTTAAAAGGAAACTGGTCATCCTATGAGCTGGGAAAAGTATTGCTTCCTCCAGTAGCCTACAACACATTACAATTGAGTTAGAAAGAAACCCTTAAAAACGAAATTTGGATTGAAGTACAGTACTTGTAAATAAAGCCGCAAAGAGGAAAACGTGAGGACATAAACAGAATCTTTGATCACAATAAACATCATTTTTTTAATGCATCAGTATTAATCCGTATAGGACTTCATAAAAATGATAACATTACCCCAATGATAACATTATCCATGATTACATTAAATGGAGTTCACTGTAACTTATATTGAAGTGACCTGGAAATGTAAAACGAGTATTTATAAACACTCTGTGAAGTTATCTATAGAGAACGTAACTTACACAAAAATTGTTTCTCCAGGATCCCAGTATCCTATTTTTAGGACGGGTTTTATAGCCTATACGAAGTTGTGCGTCATATTTCTATAATTATTTTATTGAGGTTTGTGACATCCTCTTAATATGATTTTAGCAAAGTTTATGTAAACCCAGAAACCAAAAAAAAATAATTTGGGCTTCAATTGACTAACTTTCCCTACCCTGGGCATGGAGAGTATCATTTTCTCACTTCATATTTTTATGTAGAATAAGAGGTCGTACTACGGGGACAGCATTATATTCAGTGGCATCAGCCTGAATTTGTGCCAGCGGAGGGTAGCGAAAATGCTATGTCAGAAGTCTCTAAAAAATTGTAGACTATCCACTGATACATTATTCATAGACATAGGCTTTGTATTAGTTCATAAATATGGATTTTTATTGTAAGCCCTAAGCATGTAAAAGCAGACAAAAGAGGATGAAATTTTTTTAGTCCTATTTGCGCAGTAAATTATGTAGGCTACCATGTTTTTGGTGGATGCAGGTTATGACTATTAATGTTAACTCAATTTAAGATTTATATTAGGATTCGAATAAATAAGAATGCAAGTTTGTAGGCCTACTACAAATGCTCTTGGACTGCACAAAGTTCATGCCGTATTTAAAAATTATATATAACTAAAATTGTTTTGAAAATACATAATTTGTACTATGAAGAACTTAGTTATAATGCAGATACCCATAAAGTAAAGTAATCCCTACACAGGCCACGGAGGCCCAAAGGATTCCAGGAGGTTGAAGCTCCGAGATTTTAGACATTCTGAACGTGAAGGTGGTAAGGTTGTCGCCTTACGCACCGGCCGCCTTTACTCCCTCAGGAATGTCCCTGGTGCTCACTTCTGTTGGAGGCTGAATCGACCCCAGGGCCATAGTGCCACCAGAAGGATTTGGCCAATGGAAAACTCCAACGACCTCATCGGGGATCGAACCCTCGACCTTCCCGTTTGTAGCGCGTTTGTATCGCCTCAACCACTACGCTACGGCGTACCCCAGATTACCCATATTAAACTCCACTTCCATAGCTCTCTATGACCCTGAAAGTTTTATAAGATTCAAGCGATCAGTGTTACAATATCTGCATGAAACGTATTATGTACTCGTATTCGGAAATGTGCAATATCCATGTTTACACATTCTTGTCATTGTGACTCAAGCCCCATTGTTTGAAATCCAGTTCCTATTGTTATTGATGTTTGTTCTGATTGCGAAGTTCAAAGCAACGGTTTGTGCTTTGTTATGCGAAGCATTACCAACTATGGAACATCGCTGCAGGGTACGAATATCGCTTTATGAACGGGGAATGGAATGTTGGGCGCGAGAATTTTAATCTTCTGCCTTTTGTGTTTTGTTTTCTATTCTGCGCCATCTTCTCGACTCTTCCTTTCACAATCTATCCTCGCTTTTCCTACTTTCCTGTCATTATAATGTAGACATAGTCTTCTTAATCTTCTTATAACTTATTTATAACTACCCAGGCCTATAACTTTACTTCACAAACTTAAAGTTCTATTATATAACTTAATTTGACATTTTCCTTGTTTTTCTTATAACATTATTTTTACTTTGATGACACGCTATTTTTTTATAAAACCTGTGCTTTTTACTTAATTAAATATTATGATTAGCCTTAACCTGGGGTTTTTTCTCACCTGTGAGACAGATGTCGGGTAATTTTAGGCCCTTGTGGTCCCCGGATATCATCTGGCCGTCATTATTATCTTCGTCCCATCCTCGCCTGGTTTGGAGTGAGTGAGTGTGTGTGAATGGTGTGTCTCGTCCTATGTGTTTGTGTTGTCTCGGAGGTGGCCCCGGCATTGGGCTGATCACTCATCCGGGGAGGCCCTCCATGTCCTTGTCTGGTCAAAAAAGTATGTATGTGATCCAAAGCTAATCTCTCTCCCGACAGGTCGCGGCCCTGTAAGGCCCGTGCGGTTTGGATCGCATAAATCCTAAAAGGGGGAGGTAAAACTAAGTTAAAGAAAGAGAGAAAGAAAAATAAAATTCTCCTTCATCGTCACAAATTAACTGACCAAATAAATTGGTTATGCAGACCATTTAGATTTCCGAGGTCACGAAAATCTTTATAAGAGGAAGTGTTTATCTGTCTGTTGGTGTATATGCGAAGCCCGACCAAATCTAGGGCACGCAGGTATCTGTACTTTTTAATATACTTGGACTGAAAGTGTTATTTCCACATTTGTTCGCAAGTTATGCGCAAGAAAAACTGCAGAAAACGTCATATTTTACGCCATCGAAGCATCGCTCTTCTTTATTACATTTCAATTAAGGTCTCCCCCTTTACGTACATCGATACTGCTATCCGTTCAGCAAATCATTCGTCATTCCTTTGTTAGTTTCAGGCAGATTCAGTTCCTCCATATTGTAAAAGAACAGCTAGCAGAAGAAGCTAAGGTCACCACATCGAGTTGTTAACGTAAATCAGACTATGAATGAATGAAATGAGAATGGTTTGCTCGAGTGTGCATTAACTAAATCAGGCTATAAGATACTCTAAATTCAAATATGCTACTCTCAGAAACTAGTCTGTTTGTGTGTTTCTGTGTGTCCCTGAGAGCAGCCTAACTCGAGAATGAAAAATTGTATAAAAACTAAATTTTATTTTTTGGGCTAGAAGCCTTCTGTAGATCTGTACGAAGATTAGCGACTATTCTTAATGTAAAATGGTCTTTCCTTTGGCTCTCCTGAAATAGTAGTATTTTTTGATAGGTTATTTAACTCTAGGGGATACACCGGGGGTACAAACCGGAAGATCGCGGCTTTGATCCCTGATGAGGTCGTTGGAGTTTTTCAATTGGCCTAATCCTTCTGGTGGCACTATGGCCCTGGGGTCGACTCAGCCTCTAACAGAAATGAGTACCAGGAGAAATCCTGGGGTTGAAGGCGGCCGGTACTTAAGGCGGCCGGTACTTAAGGCGGCCGGTACTTAAGGCGGCCGGTACTTAAGGCGGCCGGTACTTAAGGCGGCCGGTACTTAAGGCGGCCGGTACTTAAGGCTCAAAACCTTACCACCTTCATGTGCCGAATGTCTAAAATCTGGTAACCTCAACCTACTGGAACCATCTGGGCCTGCAATGGCCTGTATAGGGAACACTTTCTTGAACTCTAAGTTCTCGGACTTTTCCTTACGTTTAATGCCACTTCAAACGAAGATTTTTTTTGTGGTTTTCTCGAAAACGACTGTATCAAGAGCTGAAACGTTTTTAAATTTCCGCAATAATTATCTAAAGGGTAGTTATAAGCCAAATACCGTTCATATAAACTCGGTCCTACCTGGTGAACAATAAGGGCCCTCCTGCCGACAATTCCTCCCGGTACGTGACTTCCAGATAGCTTAACTGGAACATGTCTCGTAATACCATATAGCCGTACAGCTTTAGGGAAGAGCGAAGTAAAATTGTGTAAAACGATCCTTAGCTCGTGTTTGTTGTAGTTCGGTGGGCCTCCGCTAGGTGCGACAACTCGTATTTGTATTTGTACAATTAAATGACATAAGAACGTATCGTTTTAAGGGGAGATTGTAGTTACCAAGTGCCAAAAAATCGATTTTTTTCTTAGGCTCATGTAATAGATCCTAGTTTTGTGAACATTTTGATGTAGGCTACAGGTCTTATATGTTGCGTTATTATTAAGCCAAGCAACCTGGAGCTTTCTAAAATGGATAAAATACCATAAGGCACGTCATTTTCTTTTCGCTATCCTGTAAAATTACAATTTTTGTACTTCAGGTACCATTTTCTGAAAAGCTATTCATGCTAAAATAATGAAACTTTCAGGAATTCATTATAGATGGATAACAAATCTCCCTTAGCAATTATGGGAAAAGTCTTGACTATACAGATTTTTCAAATATTTTTATTTAAGAAAAGTATTTTTTTAGATGTGAAGTTATCATCCAGTTCTCATGCAGTAATAATGTACATATTAGACTGATTGTGCTAGGGTAAATAGTAATAACTATTGTTAGTAATTTCCCACAGTCTCACAAAAATCTAAGTTACAGAATTTGAATAAAGCGTACCTATGTTAAGGGAAGTAACTGTAAAACAATTAACACCTATGTGTTAAAAAATTCTTTCCTACCAAACAACGAGTTCTGGAACAATCATTTTATGCTTATTTTAAACTGCAGAGTGCACTTGCAAAGAATAAAAAATTTCAACTAAATCTTACTATTAACACCTGAGTTATGGCTTCTTGAACATACGCTATATTTTCTATGATTTTGCTAGCGGTAACTACCATCTCCCCTTAAGAGCATTAATCGATTTGTACAATTAACTTCGGAGGTTCGGAGTGCTGCCATCTTTTTTCAACCAAACTTCCCAGACTGGAAGTTGGTAGTTTATCAGCCACTCCATCCTCTGCCAGCTTAGCTGGGAGTTGACTTTCCAGACAGATTTCATCAGGAGATCGTAGTACGCAATTCTTGGCCAACGTCCAGATAAGTTATCATCATGAGAAATAAATATGCTATCAGCAGGTCGTCGTACAGGACCCAAGTCTTTGCCTCAGGTTGAATCAACTAATACGCGCTCTTTGCGATATGGCCTCTTATTCTGTGTCAAATCTGGATTGAAATTTACCCATGCTTAGGGTAAAGAAAGTTATATGAGTACATTATTTTTCGTTTGGAATGTGCATCCTTCAGGGATGCGAAGCGAAGTGAGGGAACGACTTTCTTTCCACTTTTTCAACGACTTTTCATGAAGAGAATTTAATTTTCTTTATTTTCTCAAAAACGCCTTTAATGGTTTTGTTAAAATTTTCTAGTTCTAATGGCTGAATCTTTCATTTGATTTTATTAGTAATTAATCTGTGCTAACTGAAGTCCTGTGTGTTGATTTTCAGTCTTCTGAAAGGCCAGTAGCGCAAATTTATTTGTAGCGTATTCATGTTTGTCGGTCAGTCCACTTGTCATTATGCTATTGGTTTGCGGAGTGGTGGAAATCAAACATAGTCTAGACGGGTACACCTGATAACATCAAGTGACATGTGTGTACAATCAGACTCGGTTATCGCCCTTTCCTAACATCTGCATATCACGTTACTAACCACACCCACAAAAAAACCTTTAATATTATGTTTACAATTACACGAGTAGATGTAGGCCTACTACACAGACGTGACAATAACTCGGCATAGATCACTCTCTCAATGGATGCCTCAATTTCACGATAATATAATAATTTTCGCCGTGACATCACTTTACAAAATTGTATTCGGGAGGTCCCAGGTTCAAATACCGGGACCGGCCAATTTGACATGAATTTTTTTTTCATGGTTTCCCCAGTCGTAAAGGCAAATGCTGAATTGGATATTTACGAACCATGAATCATCCTCACCATTTCATCCTGTATCAAATCCACTTAAATTAATAGCAATTGAAATTTACTCCATTAGCCTAAATACACCGACAATAGAAACAACTGACGAGCAATAGTTCCATGGGCAAACCTACTGTTCAGACAGATCCCGAACTCGTGATGTGACCTCGAAGATAAAAGGAGTATAAACACAGCTGAAGTTTAAAAAAATATATATGTCTACTTGTTCTATTATATTATTTCTCAATAAATAACGTGTATAATAATGTGTAGTTGTTCTAAGGGTTCATTATTTAGGCCTATTTCTTCTCATCCAACAACACCCTGTTTAAAAATAAAATTCCAGATATGAGTTGAGATATTATTAAAAACAGTAAATTAAAGTCATCAGTGGATTAAAAGCTTAAAATTAATACTAAAAATCAAATGGAACAGCTGTTATCTCTGAATGACAACCATAGAATGTGAAAAAAATCCTCATATATATATATTTGTATTGCCGCATTTATTCATCAGTAGCAGTGAAAAGGTGAAACGCCAGGTTGAAACTTTGAAAACAAATAAAATTGTACATTTTAATTGTTAATTCACTTGACGTGGGCACTATAGTCTAGGTATTCGTTACATACCCAAGCAGCTTCCTTTTTTAGGAGAAAAAGTTTGCCGACAGCTCAACCCATGCTCTTTATTTTTACAGCATAATCAGCTAGTTACCTCAGCCAGTCAAAATCTAAGAATGTTCTGTGACGGGTGTGACAGCTACTAGTCTACTCCGCGTGGAGAGAAACGCGGGGTTGCAAGATCTAGTTACAGTAAACAATAACACGGGTGAATTGATTAAAGCGAGGGAAGAACTGAGGTCAGTGAGAACAATGAGAGAATATTGCAACGTTGCTTTTGTTTTCGAAGGCGGAAAGGAAGACCGACTTGGTCAGATCAATGAACATAAACACCGACTAAAGGTTTATTCCTTTGAAGCTAACTGGGTATGTAATGAAAAATTCTACTATAGGCTACTTTTTTTTATAGAGGAACAGGGAAACATGACTTTATAAATAATGTGAACGGAATTCAGGAAGAGGACAAAAGAAACCAAATCACTAGTGGAAATTCCATTTACAGCTGTGTTACACACCAGTTAACGTTATTTTCCTCCGGGGGACAATCAGACTTCTCTGGGCGAGAACCAATTCTTGTCTGACTCCCTGCAAGTGCCAACTTTCTTTATATTTTGCACTGCATTGCACCCACAGGTCAGTCCTAACAAAATTCTCCGAAAAGTAATAGCTAAGCATTGCATGCTTGACTAGGCCTACATCTAATTCAGAATCAGATACACAGTAATTCTGAAATACGAATTTTGGTATTTCTAAGACATTTTCCATTAGTAGAATAAACCTTATCTAAACGGCTATATGATAACCTCAATATTGACTATGAATTTTATGTTTCTCTCAGATGCAATGGGACAAATATACTTTTTCAAATATAAAAATGCCTTTCCCTTTCCCTTTCAACAAAAACAAAAATGCATCCCGTGCTCATATCAAATCACACGTGTTATTGTTTACTGTAAATACATCTTACAACTCCTCATTTCTCTCCACGCAGAGTAGATGAATAGTTGTCACAGCCGTCTTAGATTTGATTGCCTGGGGTAACTAGCTGATTGGTGCGGTAGAAATAAAGAGCATGGGTTGAACTATCGGCAAACTTTTCCTCCTAAAAAAAAGGAAGCCCCCTGGGTATGCAAAGAATAACTGAATATAGTAACCACGTTATGTGAATCAATAATTAAAATGTATAATTTTCTTTGTTCTCAAAGTTTCAACCCGGCGTTTCATCTTTCACTGCTGCTGACGAATAAATGCGCCACCACAAAAAATAAAACTATATAAAGCAGAGTAATGGTTTGTGTAAATATATGAGGATTTTTGTTCATATGTTAAGGTTGTCATTCGTGGATCCAAGCTATTCCATTGGATTTTTTGTATTAATTTTCAGCTTATAAACCACCTGATGACTTCAGCTCTTTTCTGGAGAATGTTTTTTGCTCTCTCTTACATTCCATTATGCACTTTTTGTAACATTGAAAATATATGGAACTGAACTGCACTTGAGTCGGAATATCTTGATTTGTTCGGTTAATAATTTCGCAAAACCTGTAATACTTATTATGATTTGGATTTCTAATGTTATAAACTAGAAAACGTAAAACAATATATTAAATGAATCAATAATAGTAAGTATAGCAGTAATAATAACAGTACGACTGTTTGGTATTTTGTACAAAGTATTTTTAGGCTTTTCTGAGAATTGTCCTTTTGTAAAGAGGTTTCACAGGATATACATCTCACATTTTCTTCCCTTGAGCACTTCAGAAATGTTATTTCTGCGAAAGTGTGATAGAAGAAAGGAAATGCAATAAAGGTATTATGACAGGATATTACAGCCCTGTGGAAGTAGCCAAGCTCAACATACCAACTTGCTACTCTTTAACGATTATAGCCGCGGCTGCTACAAACCCTTCCTCTAGGAAACGTGTGTTTCTTTTCCTTTTATATCCGGCTTCTTATTTCTCTGTGTGCTGAAATATTATCAATTTTTTTATGGCTTAGTGCCTTAGTGTTTTACAAGCGACGCAGTACACTTTAAGCCGGTTTACATAACCTTCTTTCCTTACTTGCTTACTTACTCAATGGCAATAGACAATTCCTAAGCAAGCTAAAGGAATATTGTCTATTTGATGGAACCCGAAGGTTCATTGCCGCGCTTACCTGAGCCCGCCATTTAACTCTATTCTATGCTAACTCCTTCCAATCATCCCTCGCAAATCCTACTTCTCTTAAATCTATCCTAATATTTCCTCCCGCCTACGTCCAAGTCTTCCAAGTGGTCATTTCTCTTCGGGTCTCCCAAACAATATTTTTGAGATGTCTTTCCTCCCCCATGTGCGCAACGTGTCCAGCACATTTCATCCTCCGTGATTTAATTACCCTTACTATATTAACCTTTTTATTACTATATTATTACTATATTGACGTTACTATATTTCCCTAAACTTCTTTCCTATTGATTAAAATTAGCAAAATCTTTGAAAGCCAAATTTCCTACTCAACAGAAACCCATCGTTCATGACGTGAAGTATCAGTTAGTGATCTTGATAAACTTAGAAGAAGCCGAGATGAATTTATGTCTCATACATTCATATAACTTCATTGCCTTCTAGAATGCGCTACTATCCTTTTGATATGGTAGTTGTAAGAGAGACGGGAAATACAAAGATAAATTCTTTGTATGCAAACCTATTGTTGTATTGCTGAGACGCTTAGCTTGCAGCAAAGAGGCACTTCACTAAACCTAATATGCTTATACCTAGTTCACTCTTCGTAAAACGGAATGGTGTGTTTATTGCGTTAAGTCATCAAGATTCCCACTCGTTGTTCTCCACAGGTTGTTTCAAAAGCTACAATATTAATATCTGTGATTGTGCATACATCCTAGGTTAACAGAAACAGTTAAGAATGCGCTTCTGTTATCCCTTACTTCCCTGATAATTTTCAAACATATCAATATTTCTGTGTGATCCTTTCTCCTAACTGTTTGTAAATATAATATTAACAACATAATATACAATCTCTGGTTTATCTGCAGTATAAACATTTAAAAAATCGTCATTTGATAATTTCTTTTTAAAAAATTTTACACAGAAATATTTTTTTTAAATAAATTATTAATGTTACATCAATGATACCAGACAGTGTTGTTCACTAACATCAAATATACTTGCATGCAATGTTTCACTAAAATATGTTAATAAATGCTTGAGTTATGAGCGAAAAGGCACTTCAGTGCACAAAATTTGGCTACAGACTTGTAATGATAATTACCCCAAAACTGTAATAGTTAAGTTAATTCTGAAAATAGTATGCAATTGTAGAACTAGTCAATATAGGGTATGCCCGATTACAAGGCTACAGAACAATTCATTGCTGAGAAAAAACATGAACTTCACCGATTTTTCAGCATCGAAAGCTATATGTCCTCCCCTTAATTTTGGAGGAAGAAGACTTTACCTCTGTAAAATGTTGGTTTAAAACAGCAATATTATACTTAAATTATTAAAACGAATGATTTATTTATTTTTGATAATTTGCAATCAACAAATAAGATCGACGCTCTTAAAAAAAACCTGAATGAACTGAAAGATAATCTTCAACAAAATGAGAGTAACTTACTTACTTACTCAATGGCAATAGACAATTCCTCAGCAAGCCAAAGGAATATTATCTATTTTATGGAAACCGAAGGATCATTTCCGCGCTTATCAGAACCCGCCATTCAACCCTACTCTGTGCTATCTCAATCCAGTCATTCCTCCCAAATCCTACTTCCCTTAAATCAGTCATAACATTATCCTCCCACCTACTTCTAGGCCTTCCAGGTGGTCTCTTCCCTTTGGGTCTCCCAGTAAATACTTTTAGATATGTCTTTCCTCCCCCAAGGGCCCAACATGTTCAGCCCATTTCATACTCCGTGATTTAATTAACCTTACTACATCCGGTGAAAAATACAGGTCATGAAGCTCGTCGTTATGCAGTTTTTTCAGTCTCCATTTTGATCTCTCTTAGGCCAGAATATTTTCCTAAGCCCCCTTTTTTCGAACACACTCGGATTAATTGAGAGTAACACAACTACAAAATGACGCCCAACGCACATAGAATCTGGAACCAAATGTTAGTATTTGAAATGGAAATGACTTTTACATTTAGTTTCAGAACAATAGTACACGATAGCCTCATGAAGCTTCGCATGCTAGAGCAAGTTCTTTGTGCAGAGGGAGAAATTCCCAGTGGTTATGTATATAGTCGCGATGGTCAGTTGTCTCTCCTCGCGTAACTCAAGTAGACACAGGAAACTAACTTGCGCCGCTCACTAATTACCTTCCTGACGAGGTAATTGCGTTTCCTGGGAGACGAGACACTAATCCTATTTGTTGGGACTGTTAATTCTGTTATGTGATAATCGTGTTGCGTTTACATTACAAATATCAACGGAAACTAGTTCCTAAGTACGACAGTCATAACTCAGCCAACCAATTCCTCTTACCATCAGCTCATAAACAAGTTAGGAAAAATATGAGGTCGATACATCATTTGAACGTCTTCAACCGCCACAGGAAGAGTACAGACCTAGGCTAGACTACAATAAACGAAGAGGGTAAACTAGCCAGGATTGTGCTTGAGTAGATTAGGTTAGACTGGCCAGGCCTCATCTTGACCTGACTCGACTCAATTGGACTTCATTTCATTTTCCTTTCCTTCAGATTATATAGCCTATGTCTCACTTGAGTGTCAAGAAGAGCCTTCGACAATTTAGTCCTTTCATATTTTATCCCTGAAGATGGCAGCGGAGGAAGCTGCTGAAAGCTCAGGATGTATCACCCGGGTCAAAGGTTTCAGAGAACATATACTGGTTTGTTTTATCCTTTTGAGAGGTAAGATATGTGAAATGCCCAAGGGAGATCTATCAATATCTACAGCCAGAAACTTTGCCTTACATCTGAAAATTTTACAGGTTCACGATGTGTTGATTGTACACTAGCGTTTTCAGTTATTTCAATAAAATTCAAGCACATTTATTCGTATTCAGCATTAAAAGGTTACTCTCTAACAAGTTTCCTAATTCATTTATAGTCTATGTACGTTATTTTGTATCGAAGAGGATGTCGGTAAGGTAGAGGGAGGGAATTTTGTTTATATTATAGAAGGAAGAGAATGGGCCCTGAAGTTGAACCTTGTGGTATACTTGTGTGACTGGAGACCAGATGGAAAAAAACAGAAAATTTTAACTTGTCACTATATTTTCAGTACTTTATTGTCTATTGCTCAGGCAACCACTTGAAACCAATGCCTACCTCCAATGCCAAGGGCATTCATTTTCTTAAGAAGTCGTTCATGATTAAAAATATGAAAAACTTCGCTGAAATGAATAACAATTCCCAATGTAGCACTTTTGTTATCTATCACATCTATTGTATTATTAATAAAATTATATATATTACCTAATATGATCTTTTCAGGAAACCATGTTCCTCTGGGGCAAGTATTAGATTTTCCTTAAGGAATGCCATGAGTTTATCTAACATAAATTTTTCAACAATTTTGTAAAATCCAAGTAGTAACTTTATTGGATTACAGTTACTGGAAACAGTTCGTTCCCTTTCTTAAACTGTAGCTTCATTTTGTCCACCATACATAGTTTGGTCACTTTAAGTATAAAAATTACTTGTTTAAACCATAAATTGAAAGGGATTTTGTGGTGTTTATATTTCCTATATGCGATATTTACCACAGGAATCGCGATTTGCCTTCCGTACATCACAGTTTCCGCATCTTTCCTGCATTGTCTCTTTTATAGAATGGTATTTGGTGTTCTTCAGCAGAGCGCATGTCAACATGTTGTGAATATTAAAGGTTCAACGTTCCACGCAGTAACTCGCAAGTTCCACTAACATGGTTTTTAAATTGACATCACACATTGCGTGCTTTCAAACTAATATGTATTCCTTACTGTGCATTCTAAAATTAGCTTTTCTCTAATTTATCTAAACCAGTGTCCGGCAGATGCTGCAGTTGTGACGTAAGAGCCGATCATCTCGCAAGAGCTTGAGAGAGCGAGCAGTTGAGATGCATTCCTGTTAATACGCACTAGCGCAGTGGCGTTCAGTGCAGCAGTAGGGTTAAGGTGAGCCGTGATGGTACATTGAATTGCGTGCATTAACCATGGCAAGGGTGCAGAGGTCAGTTAATCAGTGAAATGTATGGTAAATTTAGTGCATTCAGATTAATACTAGACTTACGGAAACGTCAGGTCACCCTCGGAGACACGCCACATTTTTCCAAAGTTGTCTACAGTATGTCATTCAATTACAGACATTAATAATTATGTACAAATATTAGAAGAACTGGATCAGGATATTTTATTACAGATTTCAAGATTTTGCAAAACACCAATCCGATATTTGCATATTTGCGACACCATTTTCTGTGGATGTTGACAGTGTTCCAACGTCATTGCAACTAGAAGTCATTGATTTGCAAAAGAATATTGAAATGAAAGACTGCTTTCAAAACAAAAAGGATCTATCTATATTTTATAGAAGATTTCCCCAGGCAACTACATAATATATTTGCTGCTAGAATGTTGAGTATTAGGTATTTGTATCGACGTATGTATGTGAATAGTTCTTTTCTTGTATGAAGATCTGCAAACCACAACATGGAAACCGCCTATCTGATCAGAACATGAAAAATGTTCTCGTTTGTGTGTTAGCCAGACTATGTCTCCTAATATTGCAAAATTAGTGCGCGAGAAAAGAGGGAAAAATCTCGACAATGCCTTGAGCTTGGGCACGATAGTGACACAAAGTAAGGGTGTGTATCAAAAGTCTGAATAGGCCTATACTTGGCATAGTGCTCACAAAGGTGTATAGTTTAATTTGTATATTTTGTGTATTTTGTATATTTTGTATACTTTAACATTTTTCAGTTTCCGAGTAGACAAAGTTTTGCAGTACTCCTTAAAGTATTCTTATGTTTTATGTATTTGTATGTTTATAGTAGTTTCGGAGCCTCATTTAAATAACCTGACGCATCCGCACCTGGATGCATTTCAGATTAGTGTAAGTAGGGCCTATATTAAATTTCATTACAAACAAAACTGTTCTGTTACATTGATTTATCACAGTTGTACTATTTTGTTTTCGTACAAATGCATTGTAATTGTGCTATTCCCATACTATCTACGAAGATCGGAGCGCACTCTGCCAATGCATAGGCGTCGTTCCGCCACTGGCCAGTTGAACCCTTCCTCCACGCTCAGTACGGAGATATTGCCGAGCAAAGAGCGCGGTTGCTCTGTAGTATGACGTCACAGAGCACGGAACATGCCGGTCACTGATCTAAACCAACGGCACATGAAAGCATTTCATATCATGAGTACAGCAATACATATGTTTAAGTTAATCTTGAAATAGGTGTTAAATTGAAAAAGTAATGGCTCGAAAATTAATTTTCCTTGAACGAGAAACCAGTTATTCCAGAATTTATGTCAGCTCGTTTAGGAGATAATGAACAGCGGTAACCTGATAAAGGCTACTCGTAAGTTAATGCATGAATACTTTAGCATTCATTTGTTCAAACAGTGTAAATATGGAATTCAAATGAAGTTGCAGCTTTCTGTTGTAACTTATGTTCAAGAGAATATATACAGCTTGAGGTCCGGGGTTGAAATCTAATGGTTGACCAATTTGAATTGGGTTTCTTCATGGTTTCTGTTGTCATAAAGGCTGGTTACTTGTCATAGTTAATCACTTCGCTGTTATACACTCAATCTCATAGATATTAAAATTAAGTACAATTAAATTGCTTCATTACAAATTTTCAAATACAATTTTTAAATCAAATCCATTGGAGTCAGTTATTTTATGCATTTTCTGGAAACTGTTATTAAAACTTCCGAAGTAGAATAATGAATGTAGAGGGTTCCCCAAAAAAGCCGTTTATCCAAAATATGACTAAACACAACGGAGCGTTTATCCCAACATTTTAGCACAGAGATAACAAGATATGTTGGAAATGTCCTCCTCTTGCATCCATACAACACAGGCACATTATTAGGAAATATTGTTTCCCGCGCATAAGTTAGCTTCCGAGATAGAGTTAGTTTCTCTAGTGATATTGCCTTTACGTTCTTTTAATGTATGGGGGTTTGAACTTGACATTTTATTTTTCAATTTCCCCCATAAATAATAGTCATATACTGTTAGAAGAACTTTTTGAAAAATTAACTGTATCTCGAAAGCTGGACTTATGTGCGTGAAAGAAAACTTCCTAAAAAGGTGCCAGTGTTGTGTGGATGCAAGAGGAGGACATTTCCAACATATCTTGTAATGAGGTAGCCTACGTGGTTATTTTCATTATAACTTTAACTGTAACTGTGAGAACCTGAATCATTACACGGTTAGCGGCTTTATTTGCGTAAATATTTGACCCGATCGCTCTAGAGTTAGAGCTGTGGCCGCCGCGACGCAGAAACCCGCATTATTGCCAACTCTTACGTGAAACGCATCGTATAATACAGTATATAAAGAATCGCTCACAGTCACAGAGGTACATCCTGATTTACAATATACCTGTACCGTATTCACCCTGAAGTTAATACAGATATATGTAACGAAAGAAAGTTGACACGTTGCCAGGAGGCCTGTAAACATACAGTATTTAAAAAGCTAACTATATGGCAAAGGATTTACAAAAAGGGGAATCTGATTAAGTTATTACCTAGTTTGAAATTGTTTCTAATTAAATACCGGACTGACGTGAGAGGGTTTTCTCAGAGATTTCGTTGTAATGAATAATCTTGCTAAA
The DNA here is from genome assembly GCA_964059195.1 of Ectobius pallidus. Classification (NCBI taxonomy): domain Eukaryota; kingdom Metazoa; phylum Arthropoda; class Insecta; order Blattodea; family Ectobiidae; genus Ectobius; species Ectobius pallidus. The sequence goes on along the minus strand of CAXKWD010000007.1, from coordinate 10,857,615 downwards.
ATTAAATCACAAGGTGGGTTGGCAGAGCCTGCACCCGGGGAGAGAAGGCTTCTCTCTGGTGGGAAGGAGAGTCGAGGCGGCGGGGACAACAAATCAGTGGGAGGTGTTGCATAGCTCTCAGGGGAAATTACCAAAATTAACTCGATTCTTCTCTCAGTTGGCACACACACACATTGCCACAGACACAAGGGTGCTTTCTTTTCCACACTTCCACTTCTACACATCCCTTTGCACAATTCTACCTCTCCACGCAGTACTGTTATACATTATTTCAACTTGTCCGAACCCCCCCCCCCCCATAAAAAAAGCTTTCTTGAAGCTATTAGTGTAACTTTGAAGTAAAATGTTTCTGGTGCAAAGTGAAGAAACTTCATTCATTTTTTACTCTAATGGATTTGCATACGTACATTAATAGTACGCCCTCTGTTAAATAATGTGGTAGAGAAACAGATATTTTATGATGTTATACAATATAGTATAGATATGTTGAAATTTAAAAACTTAAATTGTTAGGCTGTGTAATATATATTTGAGTTCTATAATTTGATACTCAGAATAATTTAATTTATTCCACATTATTCTGTACATATTGACAATTTCATTGCAGCTGTCTTAATGGCACCATTCTTTAAAGCACCCATTTCATTAGCACACATACTGTGGGGGATTTTATATGTAGTTGTGTCGGCACAACTACATATGAAATCTTCCACAGGATGTGAGCTAAGCTAAGCTATCTACAGCTTAGCTCTTGGTCGACAACCGACTTTATGCCTGTGTCAATACTCTTTTGTGAAACGGAGGTAGTATACCTGTATATATACGGGGTTTTATGCGCGACCTGGTAAATAACCCTGTCATGGCATTGAAGTTCATAGTTGTTTCGTATCAGTTTTACTATTGGGACATTTTATGTTTTCATTACTTTTATTCTTGCTTCCTGCAGCAAATAATTGTTGTCATTTGTTGTCACCAAATGATTGCACTGGATATGTTCTATTACTATGCACGATTTGCGAGTCAATTTAACATTGGAATCAGAAGTTTGGGTTTCATTCTTTCACTCTGAACATGGCTTAGAGGAGGTTCTTCAAAAATGAAGAAACTGAAAAAACAGACTTCTGATATCAGATTGTGATTTCGATTACTTGGATAATATACATAAATATACATGTATTTGACGGTTCCAGCAATGAAGTTGAAGCAGTTATTTATGAACGTGTCTACTGCTTAATAACGACTGCAAAATTGCATAACAATTTATAAACTGTTACCCTAGAGACTAATTCACTGACCCCCAACCAATATTAATTACTGGAACAATTGGTATGTGATCACTAGAAGGATCAGCCGTTCAAATTAACTGGTTAATGATTTATAATTGTGTACATGTCACACACGAGTGAACCCAGTCAAGTAAAACTATGATATATTTTAGCACCACCGCCCGTAAATTTGAGAAGCAGCGATTTCAGCTTAACTTCTTCTACAATGACTTTCGATCGGGAAGTTCCAGGTTCAAATCCCGTGACCGGCCAATTTGACATTTGTCTTTTTTCATGGTTTCCCCAGTCATACAGAGAAGTGCCAAATTGGATATTTACGGTACATATCATGAATCATCCTCGATATTTCATCCCGTATCATATTCATTTAAATTAATATCGGTTAAAATTTACTCCATTAAATAAACTAACAGTAGAAAATAATTAGCACTCAATAGTTCCATGGCCTACACTACTGTATAGATACAGATTCCGAACTCCTGATATGGCATCGTAGGTAAAAGGAGTAAAATGCAGCTGAAATAAAAAAAGACTAAAAAATGAGCGATCCATTCTTTTCACGGGTAACTCAAGAAACATTCACTGTTATTATGTGCCAGAATGGTACATTGTGAGATTGTGTGGTGGACGGGAAAATTTCTGTCTGTCTGTCCGTCTATCTGTCTGTCTGGCCGGTTGTCTGCTCTCGCGATAACTCAAATACGCTTTATCGGATATTCATGAAACTTTGTATACGCATTTATAACGATCATGGGAATAAGTCTACTGATATTCAACAAAATCGGTGACTAGTACCGGAGTAATGCCCAATTTAGTGCCTATTTTATAGTAATGTATTAGACAGAATTTATCAAATGCAAATCAGTTCTCATGGCAACATATGGTTTTGCAGTGTTCATATACGGCTTTGGAAGTTGCAATTCAGTTAACTTTGGCAAATAACAAAACCCACATATTCCTTGACATATGTTTATCGGCCTAGACCTGTTTTCTTCCTAAAGCCCTGCTTAATGATCGATCTGGGACTTAACTCGGAAATCAATTTTAAAAAAATAACTTATTTTCTGCAAATCATCATTGCAATTATCACTTTACTGTATCTCAGGGAACCTGATAGGAAATCATAACATTCTCAGTCCCCGCCACGGAACCGGACTGGAGTTCCAATGTGACGAATGGCCGTTCTTTTTACCGCTTTCAACCCCCTACTCACAGCTCTGATATTTACGTTAGAATGTTTTACTACTGGAGTATAAACAACGTAGTGTTAATTGAGATGCGATAACCATCTAAACGTGATTATAGTAATCTCATAAGTAAAATATGTGCAATAGCCTTAATTTTAAATAACATTATTTTCTTCGTGTTAATAAGCGTGGGTATGAGACAAATCAGGAATGGCGTACCTGTTTCAGGTCTTGGGCAACTACAGTCTCCAAGAAAACATTGTCGCCGACGTTCTCGAAGTGGTTTTCTGCACGTGTCGGTTCAAATTCCATATTTCGCCCTGTGTGTAGTTAAATTAGTAGTTATAGTGTCTGTGAGTGTGTATAAGAAAATCGGTGTGTATATATATATGTATATATATATTTATTTATTTACTGCGTAAATAATATTTATGAATAATTAAGGAATCGCGCACAATGTGCATTATCTTAACCTAACCTACTGACAAACACCCAGTCCTGAACCCGGGGAGGGGATCTTTCACTACTGAAAAATCCCCGACCCGGCCGGGAATAGAACCCGGGCCGCCGGAGTGGAAGCCAGGCGTGCTACCGACTCACCCACGGCGGCGGACAAATAATATTTATTGTGTATGCAATGCATAGCATTTAATCGGAAGCATAGAATTTCGTAGTAGTCGAATCGATGTTTTTGGAATGGACCGTACTAGCCTCCCCTCTGACTGTAGCCAGTGGACGAGGAGAGGAGAAATTGTTGTTCCTTCCTATCAGGTTCGCTGAGATAGACTTTAATAATTCTGGCACTCGGACATCAGTTTACCTGATTTTATTTATGGACGTTTCACATATTGAGTAACAATGTAAAAGCAAAAATCTCACAACTACGTTATCCTTGTTGTAACGGTACGTACGGTGATGCCTGAAGCACAGCGCTGAGCTCCTCTATAAGTCTTGATCCTTACAAATGCTTCACCAAAAAATGTTTCTTCTTGATACAGTCTGTATGGATGCCGCCGATCGCCCGTGAATGTATTTTCCATTGTATTGGATCTCGCAACTATCAACGCAAGCATTCTGTATAGACAAATTACAGGAGGGAACGTATGGCGGAATGACTTCATTTTCAAGCTGGCAGAGGAGCAAAACATCTACTACACCAGTTTCACATATTGCTCAGTTCGCTTTGCCTAATTAACCAGTTGCTTCAGCGAAGAAGACGTTTCAAACTGGTGGTTGCTACAGCAGGAACTTTGTGCAGAATCCAATAAAATAATGTTTCTTATCTAAGTTCAGGAAACTCTGTACATATGTGCTAGATGTGATATGCCCAAAAAAATTATAAGTAAATAATAATACCATTACAGGCAAGTTGCATTCGACTGTTTCTCTTCGACCGTAGTTCATTGTATAAGTTTTGTGATATTAGATTAATTTTTTTTAAATCTGTAGACCGCGCAATCAGCTATTTGCAAGATCACGTAGTTCTCTTCTGCGGAGTTGGCAGCTGATAGCTTCGCCGTTTTCTTTAATCGAACGGATTTTTTATGAGTCTAAATGAACTCAATTTAGTGTAATATTAAAAGTAACATGTTCAGATTTTATTTTATTTTATTTTAAATAACTTACAGGTTGTTTATTACACAGTTTTATTTCGTGCTCTCGAGGTTTGAAGATCATTCCGTGATCTATAATAATAGTAATCGAAACGTCACATATAATAATCGTATGGTCGAACAAAAAGTAATTTGAACTTGAAATTACTTTTCTAACATACATAATTTAAATAATTCATTACATAATTTTTATAAACATAATGCGATGATATAAACGGTGACATAATTCCTGGTGAAAGTAATTTCTTAAATTAGGAAAACCTTTATGGTATTACATTAACATAAAAACATTAAGAAAACAATAATTCTTAACAGTACAATGAAGATTAAAGATCTATATAACCTGAAAAGTGAAATCCATCAAGGAATGATCAAAATGACCGGTGCCGATCTTATTAGGTAGATTAAATGTAATGATTCTTGAAGAGTTATGGTTGGGAATAGTCCTAGTAAGGTTAGTTATGAATTTCGATAGGTTGCTACATTTCTGTAGACTTCTGCAGTGGGTTCTCGCTTTAGAGAACACGCATTTGTTGGGAAAAGGATGAAATTATTTTAAAATTCCCGTAGTTTTAAGGAATCAACATATTATTAATTTCTGAAGTGAAACTTTTTTAGCCGCGGTAGGGGTAAATCGAGAGCTAACCAAAACTTGCGTTACGAACAAAATCGAATCGAATCGAATTGAGAATATCTGCAACGTACTTTTGATACGTGGCTCCTTCCTCTTCGTTACGAAATTAGTGGGACTGTAACGGAACGGACTGCACAGAAAACAATCAACTCAATGATTAGGCTTGTCCAAAATTACAAAATAAAAAAGTCGAAAGTTAAGAAGATCTAAAAATCCAAAATTACAAAATGAAAGAAAGAAAGAAAAAAATACTGGAGCGCGCGGGGGAAAGGTATCAGGCATTGAGTGGAGGGTTCCACGCACACATTTTGTTATGTTGAACTATTGTCCGTCCCGAGTTCTCTTACTCTTCTACAGAAGAACAAGTATGGAAATAAACTTTATGTTGGTCGTTCATAATGTCAGTTTATGTGAGACTCTCGAGGAAGTGACCCATAATACCGTCACTTCGCATCCTCAATGACAATACAGACATGTGCTTGTGTTTTGACATATGTAAGCACCATATTCATTATCAGCTTCCCGTGTCTGCTAAACTTAGTTTCCTGCGGGATTTCTGGAAACAAGACCGTTGGATTTCATTAACTTTATTCCTTCTGGTAGGCAAAAAGATAATAATAATACAATTTAATGTCTTCATTTTAAAATTTTCAACAGAAAATATGAACATTCTAGTCCCTATAGTTTTCATCTCACCGCTCTCTGTTGACATGTTTTTTGAAAGGAAGGTTTGTTTACATATTAACGATTTTAAATTGTATTAACATTAAGAGGATTATTGAGTTACATTAATATAATCAGGTAAACTGATGTAACAAACTGTCAGAATGCTTTTGTTTAATCAGTGATAATTTCAATTATGATATGCAGAAAATAAGTTATTTTTTAATCGATTCCGAGTTCAGATCCAGATCGATTCATTAAGCAAGGCTTTCGGAAGAATAAAGGTCTAGTTTGATAAGCATATGTGAAGGAATATGAGGGTAGTGTTATTTGTCATAGCTTCCTGTATTGCAACTAACAAAGTAGTATGGTATATGAACACTGAAAAGCAATAGTATATACTACGAAATTATGTTGTCATGGGAACTGATTTGCATTTGATAAATTCTTCCTAATATATTACCATAAAGTAGGCACTAAACTGGACATTACTCCGGTACCGGCCAACCGAATTGGTCCAATATCAATAAGCTTTTTCCCATGTTTCATGAAAGTATGAAAATCCAATAAAGCGTATTTGAGTTATCGCGCGCATAGACACGGACAGATAGACAGACAGACGGACAGACATTTTCCCGACCACACACTATCTCATGAAGTACCATTCTGGCACTTAATAATATATCCGTTAGTTGAGTTAGTTCAAGTGGAGGAGAATTTTCCAGATTTTCATGAAATAATAGTCGTGATACATTTAAATAAACATTCCGATAAATCTTCAATTTGCGTTATAAACAGAGTTGTATTCTACAAATAGAAAGAATCATAAGATACATTACGTTACAGATGTATGTCCTCTATTGAGTATATTCTATTTCTGAAAGGAATACTTCCTCTCCTTCTCTCTGTGAGCAAACATACATCTACTGGCAAAGCATTGAAACTCTTGCCTGCATTTTTTATAAATGTGAGGTTGCAGGGAAGTAATTTATGTCACTTGCGGCTGGTCTCGGTTACAAAGTGTGGAGAGTTCGCATTATCTGAGAGAGAGTTTGAAAGAGTTCACCTGTAGGGCTAAGCTGTCCTTATAAACTATTAAACCTATTAGCTTTGCAAATAATAACGCACCAAGAACGTTCACTTCTTGTGTCTCGAGATAAAATCTGAATTATTGTACAGTTAATAAACCGTTCATCGACACAGTTATTTCCTTTATATTTTAAGTAATAATTTATTTCTTTTTATAATACCTCTAAACTATTTCTCTATAATTATCCGGACTCTTTCCGGATCAGCTCCGTTCCCAATTAATCCGGCTATTTGGAATTCTACTGTATTTGAGTAACTTAACAGAGTGCTTATGAAATATATGCTTATCAAGTTAATTAAGTTACATTAATTATACTTTTAAAGAAGCAAATTTGGTTCATGGTTAAACATAAAATGAGATAGTATCTAACTGGGCCAAAAATGTGATTCTAGCAACTGTAACCTTATCCGTGTCATGAAAATATTGGAAACTGTCGTAGATAATGAGAATGCTACTTTTTGGTGCGTTTTATTCTCTGTAAATCTCTATATATATAAAAGGCTTTGTCCTGACTGACTGAATGAATGACTGACTGACTGACAGGAATCAACGTACAGCCTAAACTATAACAGGTAGAGACTTGGAATTTTGACAGTACCTTCGTTTCATAATGTAGGTGCTCACTAAGAAAGGATTTTGAAAAAGTCTGATTTTAACCGCCAAAAATTAAATGTTTTTGAAAATACTTAACCCCTTTTTACACAGAATTATCCAAACAAATTCACAGAACATATTGTTGCCAGTTGTATCAGGTGGGTTTGGATGAAATAAAATGGATGTTTGACAAATTAGAGAAGGTATCATTATAATTCATATTATCTGTATTAATAAAAGGAATTGTCCTCGATGTCCAGCGAAATCTACTGAACGCAGAGATCTGAAATTTTAAACATAGGTGGACTGAAGGGTCGGAAAATGCGCCTCCAAGCCGGAATTTTAATTTTAGTTTTCGTTCGTGAGTTATGAGTGAAAAACGGGAAAAAAGGTGCATTTTGTGCGTTTTCAAAACATAAGTTTTCAGTTTTACATTTCAATGTCAAATCAATTACAGTTGGCTTTGGCTATTTTTGTCATACCTTGAAAATAAAACTTTCTCGATCGCTTGAATGTTGTAAGCCCTAAATATGGTCAAACGTTGTTTTATTTGGACGAATCTCTCTATACAGAGGTTTTCTGGGCCAAGAAACTCGAATCTGAGGTCGCTTTTACCAGACGATGCTATCTAATCGTGGTATGTAGTCCACGTGATTTAGGTGTTAATAAATATAATGATTTTACTATTATGCTCTTAATTTTTAATTTTTGAAATAATTATCGCGGGCGAAGCCGCGGGCACATGCTAGTATTATTTATATATTGAATACATTTTGAAGATCTAAAACTTTGGGAGAGGAGATTTAAAGCATCTCATAAGAGTATGAACTATTACAATCCATTTCTTGTGATTCCCATAGTTTTCATAGATGCATATGTGTGCACCTCTGTTTTGCCACAACATGTTTTCTGGAATTTTAAACGACATTTAATTTTTCTGTTCCCTACGTTTAATATAACGCAAACTATAACTCGATCGGTAAGACCTGAGCCAAACACGCGCAGATAACTTATCGTCCGCCGGTGTCAATGGAATAAGCGCAGAAGAGAATACATTTACTGTACTATTCATTCCAAACTATGCGGCTACTGCCCGTAACTATTGAAAACAAAAATAAAGTGAATAAAGTATTTTTTTAAAGTTATAATTTAGTTTTAAGTAATGGTATGGAACTCACAGCATATCGCTGTTGGGTCTTCACTATTGAATGCTATGAGGCTAACTAAGATGTTTTTACACGGTCCGTACAGTACGAATTGGCAGGGAACATCACGTGCTATGAAGGTCAGGCACGTCTAGATCACATCATCGTAGACTACTGCGCAGCCGTTTGTTTGGCTCAGGTCTTACCGTTCGAGTTATACTATGCCACCAAGTTAAATCTGTACGGCGATAGGGGAAGTGTTTTAGCGCTAGTGTCGCTCAGCTACCACTATACGGAAGGGATGTAGGGGAAGCAGTGGGTGGCGAATACCTAAACACGTGCGAAAGATCATAACGTGGTTGCCAGATTATTCATTTGGAGAATGACTGTCGAAGGTGTCAGGTCATTTAAAAACACAGCAATTCTCAGCGCCCCTCTTGTAGCCAAATGGCTTAACTCAGAGAATAGGAAGTGGCAACATCAAAGGAGGGGGATCGAGACGGAAGGCACATTCCTAAGGCCGGTATTCCACTATCCAAGTTATTTGATCAAATCGTCTAGAAAAAAGAAAATGGCCGCCCGTTGCTTCAAGGAAACCGTATTGGACGAGCATTTGAAGACTTTCTGCATGTCGTTACATTGGATCAAAGATTTCCCGGCATTCATAGCATAGGGGTCCAAAATGGCGGCTAAACATCGACTGTTTTGAGAAATAAACGGCACCAAAATAGTTTGATACCACATTTTCTTCTAGTAGGCCTATATATGATTATTCAGTATTTAATCCACATTTCAAAAATTATGTAGGCTACCGGTACTACATGCTATAGTAGTAATATAGGAATATATTTTAAAAAGCCCTGCAAGCTAACCTAAACTCGTCTCACATAACCAATGTAAACAATGATTCAGCCTGATTTTGTCATTTAGATATTTCTCAAATGCGGGGTCACTGCTACAAAAACATTTATAAACTAATAAATTTATGCCATTATTTATACTGTTTTACGATTCACCATCGAAAATCAAGCCTTCTGTATATAGCCTGCATTTTTTACTTAGTATTGAGCAGACCCAATGTATGTCCGCATTATAAATCACAAACATTCAAACAGTACTTTCATGCCAGAGCATATTTTATACTATTTAAGCCACATTTCGAAAGCGACATACCAGAAGATATAAATATTGACATTGCAAGGGAATCTAAACTCGTGGCATCGTTAACATAACCTTCAATTTAAAGAAAGTAACGGTTCGGCCTGACTTCCTTGTCATTTAGATATTTCTGCAATTATGCTACAAAACATTTATATGAAACTAATAAACTAATGCCATTATAAAGAATTTTTTAATGATTTAATCTTCGAAATTCAAGCTTTCCCTATACAGAGAAAACTGGTTTTGGTCAAAGCTATTGGATGTAGTGTAATAGCGCATCTTTGATTCAAATATCACCTGACAAGTTCTTCGTGAAGTTCTTGTCCAATGAATTGGATAGTGGAATACCGCCCTAACATATTTTCTGCATGCAGAGATAACTTGGTGGCGTAGATACTTGGACCTCGTTAGCCCATTTTGACACCTATCGGGAGTCGCTAACAAATTAGTCCCCATTTACACATCAACCTCCTAGTTGCATATTGAGGTAGCTTTGTTGCAAGGAAATGTGTGTATGTCAGGAATTGTTCACACTTCTGTATTGCGACAACAAGTACTCGTGATTACACTTTTCATGTATTCATAAGCACCCCGCAAAGCACGAAGAGGAAAACAAATTTGCAAAAGCACGTAGAGTGGCTACTTAATTATATCCACGTCACTTCCAGTGCAGGATTTCTCTTCTTCTCTAACATTTAATAACTTTGAAAAAATAATTATGGAGCTCGTGCTTTATTGTAGGACTACGGGGGATAGCGGTCTGTTTATTGGTTATATTCCGCTGCTCACAGACATGTTATTACCAGATTAGTTTTCACAGCTCTTCTTAATAACTCGTAGGGCCCACAGAAATAACAAAGATTTAGACTATATGCTAACGATAGTAAAACTATTGTAAGTGTAACAGTAATTATTGAAAGGCTTTTGGAAAAGTAAGCAGAATGATAATTGTAATTGTAACTGTAATAGATTGTTTCTTATTTCAGTTATAAATCATAAAATACCCATGAGTGAACACATGGAGTCAGGTACAAATAGCCTTACTTTGCATTTTGTGCCCGCACGCCGCTTGGCTCGGTTTATAAGCTGGCTGTACTACGGTGGATTTCGTAAGTACAGCCGCAATTTACCGCAACGCAAGCTTTGTGTCGGCTGTCCGGCTAGTTTCTCAGTTCGGTAGAGCGAGATCTTATCTCCGTGGCTAGGTGAGCAATGAATCGGAAGCTAGAAAGGGATTTTATTGAAGGTTGAAATATTTATAAGTCCATAAATTAAAATAGTGAAGATAAATTTAGTTTATTTCTTAAGTTGTTCCAAAAAGTTTGCAGATTTGTTTTATAATTTTATCAGAAATCACAGATGATGTAAGGTCGTCTTTTAGTTTGTCAATAATGTTTCACGTCGTCGTACTTAGGCTGTATCTTTTAATTATAATATAATGTTGTTCACTTCCGTATAAAGTGTTACACACGCGCTGGTAATTTAATGTTTAGACTTTCTATCCTCAATTTCTATAGCGCGGAATTCGTTGATAACTTAGGTGACAATTAATAGCTCCACCTTAATAATAATAATATTTACTTTGATTACTATATAATAAATTACTCTCGCGCGTTCCCATGTCTGTATGGTATATAACCTATTTCTCTGCGCGGGTTAATAAAAACTTGCCTAATGCTAGCTAAAATGTCGTAGTCTCTAATCTATGTCGATGTCTGAAGTTTCAGTCCGAGTCGTGAAGTAATGTCCTAGATAGTGTCGCTCCCGTCCTGGGATTTTGCTAATATCTCATGGGTTTAGTTTTTTCTGCAGTTATGTCATTGGTCTGACTCTGCCTTTAGTCTTTCCTTATTGGCTCATTAACAATCTCTTCTGCTAAGTCTTCAAAATTCTTTCCGTTGAGTTTAAGCGTGGTGTCCGTTTAGCGATTCATCACTTCTGTCAAAGTAGTGGGGCGCCACGAGTCTGACTTTGTGGTCAGGAACGCCTATTTTTCTATTATATGATCTGAATTGTCTAATTACTCTAATTCTATAGATGTAACGTTAATAAAAAGTATGTCATCCTGAAGGGATTAGTCGTCCGGTTCAAATGATATAAATTTCTATTAGGTCCTGTAATAATTAGTCGTTTTGATTGATTATTTATTAATAGCGTAATCGTCCTTCAATTAATTATGTCGTGTTATATGTCAAACTATCGTCCTTAATGTCAGCTATCTTTTGGTGTACTTGGTCTTATTGTCCTTCTAATAGTATAGTTGTAATTAGCGTTTAATGTCCTAATAAATGTGCGGGATGTTAGAATTTTCCCTTATAAACTAGAACTATTACATATGACCGAATTAAAAATTTGAAAAATCACGTAATTGATTGAAATTGAAAAATTAAAATAATGAGGGATTTTTAAAATTTTTTATTCTTCCTACATCCGAAATTCTCTAGGTTTCAGTTCATATTCGTCTTATCTATCACTTAACATTTATTTTCTCTCTATTTAGTATTTATCCCAGCCTTTTTCTCTTTACGCTTATCTTTGTTACCTTCTTTGTTATTTATTTAACTTGAAAAATCTTAACATACCTCAAAATTTTTGTTTTATACTCCTTACACCTTAAATTATCTGTGTTCCGGGAATTTTGATCTGCTTTTCTTATTTTCTTAACTTATCATATAAAAATCATAAACATATTTCAAAATTATGGAAATGTTACACTTGTTACCTTATATTCATCGTCTTTTCTTAGTCCTCGTTGATAGTTCTGTCCTATATTATGTCTATATTGACACAACAAAAAATATAACACTTATTACTCACTTGTAAACATATATTTATAACACAGAAAATAAAATTCACTTTTCAATTAATTTTCAGATTATGTATTCCATCTTCATTCTTCATTCTTCTAGGGTATGCTATCCTTCCTAGTATCATGTTTTAGTAACACTCCATTTGCAAGTTCAAGCGTTACACAACAATTACCTAATCCTCCCTAAAGAAATAAGTTCTTAATATCGGAGTACCATTGAGCACTTCTGAGCATTTTCGTTGCCTATTTACTTCATTTCTCATTTTCTTATACTTTATTTATCTCAAGGTCTACACACAATTATTTTAAGCGACATTAGATCATTGCCTTGTCCTTTAATTCATACCTCTTTTTCGTCGACTTTCTCACTTCATATGCCTTTTACACAAATCATACTCTTTAATACAAGTCATTTCACTCATTATACCTTGCTGTATCCTTCATACTTTTACACTTGATTGCTTATAGGAATAAGATTAGGAATTGTGTTGAACATGTCTTTTGCAAAGTAATTGTTTACTTTCAAAAATAAAAATAATTAAGTGTTACTTCAAAATTAATATTACCTTTTTATAAATAAAATAAAATCACTGGTTATGCAAATATTAAGTAAAAATCTTATTAATCAAATCAAATAATAGTATGATTCTCTTTTAGTCAAAGCAATGTTTCAGCCCTTCAGTATTCTCATCCAGAGGGGAACTAGCTTCTCACTATATTACACTTATATACAATTTTAGTTACAGATGGCAGTAAACTTATTGATCTGCACTAACTCCGTACACTAATTTAAGCACTGCAAGATCACGCAACATTTTATGTCACATGTCTTGTATCGAAAATTGTCTTTACAGTACCTAAAACTCATGGGGGGCATCTTCATTCAACCTTAGATAATTACATTCGTATATTAACGTCAGCTAAAACATTCTTTTGAGAAAATTGAATCACATTCTTACTTTGCATTCCATCCGAAAAATCATTTCTCAGTCCGTTTCGTTAATTCATGTTAAAGGTTCACTTTATCTCCTACTGTCGTAAGCTAGATGTTCCATTCTAACCAACCTGTGACATCACGTGATAGTGTTTTAGTAAGTGTTTTCTGTATTTACCAATTATTTTATACGGTTTTTTTTATGATTTTATTAGTTATGTTTACCTATATTTATGTCTGGCGTATGCAGGGTCAGATTTGGAATTTCCTGCAGCTTATGTTGGACGTTTGACAGAGACTTCTCCATAATATTACCCTGTGACATGAAGTGGTGTGTCACAGCTGTGATTTTCTGTGGTATGCCTGATTGTATTGGTGTTGGTGTATTCTTGACAACATTTGTGTTAGTGTAGATTATTCGGTGATAAGTTTGGATTGTCTTTACGAATTTTATTCAAAAAAAGGAATCCCTATTTACATATGTACAATCCATCGAATAAATCCCTTAATGTAGTGTTTTCCAGGTCACATGATGTTGTGTAAGGAAATATCAGCTGTACAAGTTACGTTTTCTTCTGTCCGTTTGTTTGAGAGAGTAAAAGTGGGTTGGGTATTGCTTAAGAAAGGTCGTCTTTAGAAATTTTCAAGAGGGTTTAGTCATTTATTATGATGTGTCCACGAAGGAAACTGTCTCCCTCCACGTCTGGTAGGATGACTGCTTGCTGAGTGAAATGGGGAGTTTGTTATTGTTTGGGAATTTACTGCTTTGGTAAATTTTAACTGTTGTGTTTGTGGGTGTATCGTTGTATATATATATATATATTGTATATTATCGTATGTATATCCGGTGTTGTCCGCTCTGTTTTAATGTACAAGTATTAAAATGTTGTCAATTATATTGTTGACAGAATTACTATGATACTGTACAATTTCTATTTTGAGTAAAAATAATACCTTCAACATGTCTCTCAGCAATTACATTATTGAAAGATGCATTGTTGTCGGCACGTGCATTGTTGTTCTGATTTTCTTTGTTGTTATTGTGAATGTTTTCTGAGGGATTTTGTTTATTTACATCGTTTCCTACAAAATGTTCCTTCCGCATCGTGTCACGTCCAGCGTGCACGGTGGCAATTGTAGAAACTTATTTATTGGGTGACGTGGGTGAATTTTGGTGTGGGGTAGATATTAGTGTACGTCACAAGGCATATCGATGGGATTGTTCTGTTGTCCTTCATTGTTGTCATACATGACTACAGGCTCTGCGATAGAGGAGATGGTTAAGCCTTTAGTCATTTAAATCTACTGTAGGTATGGGGGACTGGGTTCTAGTCTCATTGTTGTTAGGGGGCATGGTTTCATTCCTAGGTGAATTTTGATTATTGGTGTGGTTTCTGACATACTGGTTGTTTGGATATCTAGTATATCTGTTGTTGTTGTTAATTGTTCTGCCTCTGATGTATGGCCGGAAATAACCTTGGTTATACTGTGATCTGTTAAACCAACTAGGGCCTCCATTGTTGGGTCTCCTAGCTTGTCCGCGATAACCTGAATTATGAAAATTGTTATTGTTTCCTTGGTATCGTCGAGAGAAATTGTTTTGATAGGGGCGGGGTCTGTATCCTCTATTTCTCCAATAAGTATTTCGAGTTCCTCTTTGATATGAATTATTATGCCAGAAAGGCTCTGGACTTCGAGGTACACTTTCCTCGTAGTCGCTCATTTGATTGTAATTCTCTTTACTCTCATTTGCGTCTGACCGCATCCTACATCCGAAAGATGTTTGATTCGGATTGGTTTGTACAAAATTTATATTCCTACGTTGAGAATTATTTGCAGAAACTTGAGGATAATTTACTTTCTGAGGCTGTGGGGGCGGATCTTGGAGGGATTTCAGTAATCTTAGCATTTCTGAAGTCGACTGAGGATTTGCAACAATCAAACTATTTCGGGTAGAGAGGGGGTAGTGTGAACAGAGGGCCTTAATGAATATGAGATCTTCTATGGGGGGCTTCAGTAATTGCTTACTATCACAAAGGGATATGAAATACTCCAAATAACTCTGACCACAAGTGCGCTCATAGCGTCCATGGAATATTTTTTCCTTAATTTTCTCCATTTCTATAATTGACCAGTACTGATTAAGAAATGCTTCTTCGAATGATGACATGTTCAATTCACAATCAGTATTCACGACGTGAAACCATCGAGCAGCTGCTGATTTTAGGGATCGCGTTACCAGTACCATCTTAAGATGTTCTGGCACATTACGCAGGTGAAAGAAAGTCTTTAACTCTTGCAAATATCGAACCGGGTTAGTTTTCTGAGGGTCTTCGAAACTTGGCAATGGAAAATCATTATTGCTCAACAAAAATCCTAAATGGTTATTGTTTACATTCCCATTGTCAGCTGCTGGAGGGTTCAGTCCGTTATTAGAACGAGGAAGGTTGACAGGTGGAGGTGGCAGATCTGGTTCATTGGGCGGATTTTCAGGGGGTCCCGTGGAAGTTGAGGGGGTATTACATTGATGGGGAACAACTAAATTTTCTCTTGAATTTTCTATGAGAGTTTCTTGGTCTCTCACTCTCTGTCTTAACCGGTCAAGTTCAGTTTGAAGGGTAAGCAATCTGGTATTGTTAGAATGAGTGGCTTGTTCCACAACACTGACCTGGGAACGAACTGTGTCAATCTGCCCAATCAAAATGTTCTCAGTAGTGGATATCTGATTTGTCACTTGAGTATTTATCTGCTGCAATTCCTGGGTGACTTCATTCCTGTGTTCTTGTATAACATTTCTGATTTGAGTAGTGTGATTATTTAATTCTGAATTTAGTGTCTCGGCTAATTGTGTGGTTATTTCTGTTCTCAAAGAAGTGTTTTGTGTAGCTATTTGAGATGCTATATCAGCTTTCAATGTTGTCATAGAATTATTCAATGAAGTGTTTTGTGTGTTTATTGCCGAATTCTGTGTAGCAAGTTGAGATGCAATTTCTGTTTTCAAAGCTGTCGACTGAGAATTTATGGCCGCATTTAAGGCAGTAGACTGAGCGATCATCAAGGCCTGTATTTGTTGTAGTAAGTCGCTAGTGGGGGCTGTAGGGATGGGTGAAGCAAGTGGTGTATGTTGAATGCAAGGTTGTATGAATGGAGACTCGCTAGGGGTGGGCACAGCTGTTTCCTCATTGAGAGTTCCTTGGGTCAAATTTAAGGGGCTAGCAGAGGTTTCTGACCTGTGTTCACTTCCATGCTCTATACTCTGTACATTAGATATCATTGCTGGTACATTATGTTGAGTTTCAGGATTGGTAATAGTTTCACTTGAACATGCAACCGAGGTATCTGGGTTCACAGGCATGGTGATTTTGTTTGAGCGCAATCGCATCAAAATATCAATTCAATTAATTAAAAATATTAAAAGTTATTGAGAGAGAGAAAAAAAAATTACTGTAACTACGTTAAACTATTAAATTTTTTTTTTTTTTTAATGCAATGAAAAATTTACTTTAAATTAAAAATTACTTTACAATTTTACCCTGTGAAGCCAGAATTTTCACAGATAAAGGAGTTAGTTAACAATACCCTTCTGTAGTCCTTGGTGGATGGAGATGCTCTTCCTTCCTTCCTTCAGCTGTGGGTCGAGGGTGGTCTCTTAAAAAAAAATTGGGAGGGCCGTTGATTGGTGAATGATGATAATCCTTCTGGGCCTACCTGCACTGTGAACTAACACTGAATTTACGTGTTGTGATGAAGTGTGTTGAACTGTTTTTTTTTTTATTTTTTTTTTTTTTATTTTTATTGAATGGTGCTTATCGACGAGTCGAAAAAATAAATTTGTGTTATCAAATTGTTCTAACCTCCGATCCTACTCACTATTCGTGCCCCTAAGATTGGGCTCCAATTTGAGATATCAAATTGTAGCTCCAGCTTCCAATCTTACTCACTATTCAAGCCACTACGATGGGTGCCAATTTGTGCCCGCACGCCGCTTGGCTCGGTTTATAAGCTGGCTGTACTACGGTGGATTTCGTAAGTACAGCCGCAATTTACCGCAACGCAAGCTTTGTGTCGGCTGTCCGGCTAGTTTCTCAGTTCGGTAGAGCGAGATCTTATCTCCGTGGCTAGGTGAGCAATGAATCGGAAGCTAGAAAGGGATTTTATTGAAGGTTGAAATATTTATAAGTCCATAAATTAAAATAGTGAAGATAAATTTAGTTTATTTCTTAAGTTGTTCCAAAAAGTTTGCAGATTTGTTTTATAATTTTATCAGAAATCACAGATGATGTAAGGTCGTCTTTTAGTTTGTCAATAATGTTTCACGTCGTCGTACTTAGGCTGTATCTTTTAATTATAATATAATGTTGTTCACTTCCGTATAAAGTGTTACACACGCGCTGGTAATTTAATGTTTAGACTTTCTATCCTCAATTTCTATAGCGCGGAATTCGTTGATAACTTAGGTGACAATTAATAGCTCCACCTTAATAATAATAATATTTACTTTGATTACTATATAATAAATTACTCTCGCGCGTTCGCATGTCTGTATGGTATATAACCTATTTCTCTGCGCGGGTTAATAAAAACTTGCCTAATGCTAGCTAAAATGTCGTAGTCTCTAATCTATGTCGATGTCTGAAGTTTCAGTCCGAGTCGTGAAGTAATGTCCTAGATAGTGTCGCTCCCGTCCTGGGATTTTGCTAATATCTCATGGGTTTAGTTTTTTCTGCAGTTATGTCATTGGTCTGACTCTGCCTTTAGTCTTTCCTTATTGGCTCATTAACAATCTCTTCTGCTAAGTCTTCAAAATTCTTTCCGTTGAGTTTAAGCGTGGTGTCCGTTTAGCGATTCATCACTTCTGTCAAAGTAGTGGGGCGCCACGAGTCTGACTTTGTGGTCAGGAACGCCTATTTTTCTATTATATGATCTGAATTGTCTAATTACTCTAATTCTATAGATGTAACGTTAATAAAAAGTATGTCATCCTGAAGGGATTAGTCGTCCGGTTCAAATGATATAAATTTCTATTAGGTCCTGTAATAATTAGTCGTTTTGATTGATTATTTATTAATAGCGTAATCGTCCTTCAATTAATTATGTCGTGTTATATGTCAAACTATCGTCCTTAATGTCAGCTATCTTTTGGTGTACTTGGTCTTATTGTCCTTCTAATAGTATAGTTGTAATTAGCGTTTAATGTCCTAATAAATGTGCGGGATGTTAGAATTTTCCCTTATAAACTAGAACTATTACAATTTTCACTCTAAAATTAAAATAACTTAATCTGGGGGACACCTGTAGTTATATATAAAATTATATATTCCATAGTTGCATATTGCATTTTACATATAACTTCATAGACTTGGTGCATAGTTCACTCTGTATATGTTGTACTATTTTACCCTTGACATCATATACTTATAATTCATCAAACTTTTTGATACATAATAGGCTATATAATAAACCAACCAAGCCACCCAATGAAACGGGAAAGGTACCTTGATAAACAGTGAGGGCAGTTGTGGATTCGTTATGGTGGTCCCGTTCAGTGGTCAGCTTGGTCAATATATCTGACCCCCATAGACATTTCCTCCTGGGTTTACAAGAAGAGCCTAGTGTACATCTAGGGGGGAGGGGGGAAGCGGACCTACTAAAATATCTAAGTTGCAGAGATGAGCCACTGTGCTCAAGGTTCTTAAATACTAAAGGTTAGTCCACTTGCCACCCTGAGCGGTCATTGGCTGAGGGGTGTGACGTGGCTAGGGTGGCAGGCAGCCTCTCTCTAATAAGAAGTGAATGGAAAACAGATGGTTTTTAAACTTTAATATTTAATTACAGCCAGCGACTATCAAGTGTTCTAACATGCCAACCGAAAGTATAATAACTATTCTGTTAGGCTGTGTGGTATAAATTGTAAAAATCGATCGGGTTTGGTTTAAAAAACGTAGTTATTGAAGCTGTTTTTGAGGGTAAAATCAAATCTGCAGGTAATGTCAAGATAATTTGAATGTATTAGTGTTTCATGAGACTATAATAATACAGGACTATTTCTATTGTTCTTATTCGATCCACATTGTTAAATTAATTTTAATATTTCACTATTAAAATGCTGTAAGTTATAATTATTTATACACTACTTGCAGGAAAAATGGAAGAATTAATCTAGGAATATAGTATTAATTAGGTCTGTATTAGTTTTCTGAATTGTCATAAGGTAATGTAGCTATAGACCGTCCCAACCTTAAAAGACAGTATTGGTCTTATGCAGCGCACTGATGCCAGATCTACTCACATTACAAGGCCCGGCACATGATGTGAAAAAGCTCTTAAACCTCGTGAAAACATCGAAATTTGTTTCTTGTACATAATAATTAATGTAAATCATGCCCTGCAGATAGAACGACGGCACACCCTTCTTCCCTTATTTTCAACCCCCATGAGTAATATTTTCTCTATAGGCCCACAAATCTACATTTTCTGACCAATGTCTACAAAATGTTACACGTGTACCCTGTGGAATCAAGTAAAAATTCTACGAGACAATCATTCTCGAAAAAAACACCCCTTGCGAAATTTTCAATCCCTACTTTGTGATCTTTTTACTAGTCTACATTGTTTGAACGATTTTTACCAAACTTTACAAACAGACCCTATAAAAACAAGAGAAAAATTAGGCGAAGTTAATTTTGGAAGAAGCCACCCTTTAAATGTTTCTACCCCTATTACACCACCAAAATTTAGATCTACATTCTTGACGTGTTTTTAACAGACTTTGTACACAGAACGTATAGAATCAGGAGAAAATGGTAGGAAAACTAATTTTGGAACAAACCACATTTTAGATCTTTCACCCCTATTTTGTGATATATATTTATCTACATCCTTTGACCAATTTTATCAGACTTTATACCAAGAACCTATTGAATCAAGAGAAATTTTTAACCAAAGTTTATTTGGATGAAACCACTCCTTAAATGTTGCAACCCCTATTATATAAATGTTATTTAAATCTAAATTCTCTGATCAATTTTTGCCAGACTTTACACAGAGCTAACAGAACCAGGAGAAAAACTTAGGTAAAACTAAATTTGGGGGAAAAAAAGTACCTTAAATGTTTTAATCCCTATTAAATGACGTTTAAATCTACATTATTTTGGCTCATTTTACGACTTGACACACAGAAAAGAAATACTAATAGGAATTTCTGTCTCTTCTTACCTCAACCCCACCCTCCATGGTCTTTAGAAGTAATAGGGTCCTTGAGTGTGACAAGTTGTGCTTTCTCTAGGGCCTAAATTTTGAAAATTAAAGGGGCTTCCTCCAAAATTGACTTCGAAGTACAAGTAAAATACAAAACCAGGTGACGCCGGGTCCTTTAAGCTAATAATTTATAAATGTTAAATTTAATATTAAATTTCATTTCGATAATACTATTTTTCATCATTATTATTATTATTATCATTATTATTATTATTATTATTATTATTGATATTATTATTACTATTATTGTGTTATAATTTTCAAGAATATAATTATAAAGGGAAGTAATAGTTAAAATACATTACATGCCTTTAGGCCTGTTCACTATCCTCAGGGAGTAGTATTATTCCTTCTCAGAGGGCCTTTCGTTTTTTCTTTTCTTATTCTATACAGTAAACTTTCTGGACACCCGGTAGCTTCTGCTATCTCTTTAATTGCCTGGGTAACGTTCATTTTCTTCAAGAAATAATTAAGTATATTTAATACTATAATTCGCTCTTTACTGCGCAATTTGTCAACACTAAGATTTCTAGTTCCTCTATTCATAATTAATATAAAATTTAATTTTAAAAAACACAGAACCACTTCACATCAAAGTTAAACTTCACTACACAGCTACTATATAACAATGAGCTCTGAAGAAGACACGATAGTCTTAGAAACATCTGAGTACACAAAATCTCAAAGCAACCAAGTCATGAGCGCGAGAATGCTGAGCTCGGGAAAACTGTGATAATTTATTAATGCTACATGATAGAGAGCTCTGGTTTGTTTTAAATACTTTTTCAGACATCTATAAACATTTCTTCTCGCTTAGTCATCAACGTAAAGTCAATACCAAAGTATGTTACTCACTACCTAACTTTTCTGTGTTGCCGTCCGAGAATTTTCAGGTAGCACTTAATAAAAAAATATATAGCTTTCTTCTTATGTAAAATTTATTGCCGACGGAAAGGGAGTACTTTCTTTCACCATCAGGCAGTCCAAGAAAAAAATCTGTACTTGTTTTGATTATTAGTTTTCTGTCTATCGCGTGATAAGTTATTAATGTGCAAAAATATTGACTTCCGCCAAAATAACGTAATTATGAGAAATAGGCCTCATATTAATTATTTATGGCTTTACAATTGACATCATTAGAAAGGGCGGAAAATTCCCTATCAGACCACGCAATCACATTATTACATTTATCACTTTGGAAAATGGCAACATTGTCGGGATAGAAAAGGACGAAGCTAATTGCAGAACGTACGAGTGCAAGTGAGATGCAAATACTACATTTAACTCAATACTGTCTTTTAAGGCTGGGACGATCTATAGTAGGGTACACTTTCACCAGACAATGGAAGTATTTTTATACTAGGCACCAACTCGTTCGTTTTTACGCTATTTAATGACAGGGGTGTACGAGTACTATAGTTTAGCCTTGTAACCGTCCCCGGTGAGCCGGAATTTTCTCTCTCAGTAGTGGGAGGATGTAAATCTAGAGACATAGGTATGATTTATTCATGCAGATATAAATGTCACCGACCCTGATCGGGATTGAACCTGCGACCATGGGAACAGAAGGCTAGTGCCATACAGACTGCGCCACCCAGGCCTACTACGTAAACTAAATTTTAGCAATGATTAAAATTATTATATTAGTATTTATCATAGGTAATCCCACGAGAGATTACGAGTTTATCGATAGATTCACGACTGCGCAGCAGGGTTGGATTTATTAAGACTATTCCATTAATAAAATATAACGGATTTTATAAATAATATATTATAATATAAATATTTATTTCTGGTTTGTTTAAAATAAAATCGTTAATAGTGTCAACTGTCACATCACGGCAATACTAAATTAATGAACAAACTTCATTATGGAATACTAAGCAATGCCACCAACGAAGTAGTGAGAATAGAGTTAACCTCAAAATTAAGATAATTTAAAATCTGAACAAAATAAAAATACTTTTTTTTCAAGAACGTAGGCCTAATCTATCTGTAAATTGCCACTTTACTTGAATGTGCATTTGTTAAAGACATGAGTTTCTTCTCCGTTGGATTTTCTCATATTGATAGCCTAATCTGCTGCGTTTAAGCTGCCCTAGTCAATTCAATTCAATTGTACTTAGGTTCTTCACAAAACTTTTAGAGCTGAATCCATATTCATTTTATATTTCTTTCAGTTTTATGGGGTTTAGTTTCCTTTTTGATGATATCAATTTCGTCAACAGACGCATTACCAAACTTTCAGTTTTTAACCCGCAATAAAACTTTGAAAGTTTTCAATCACTCAATCGTATGGTTTACCCACTTCAAGATGAAATAGAAACGTGAAATTTGCAAACTCATTTTTAGCCCTTAGCCTACGAAAAATTCCAAACAGTTCAAATTTTTCATTTTTTATCCCTGGAATAATTTAGGGTTTCCAATCACTCACTGCCATAAATGTTTACCCACCTCCAGATGAGATAAAAGCTTGAAATTTGGCACACTTACAGCTTTTAGCCTGTAAGCGAAGGGAAAATTGCTAAAAGTCTTTTTGTTAATTTTTTTACCCCCTTAAAAACCTCACAGTAGTTCCACATTTTTTAGGTCTATTGTGGCTGAACTTAATTCCATGGCAGTCTAAATAGACGAACTCTACTCCGATACAGTGTCAGTTCATGAAACAACTTTCGCGAGAATTTTCCCGGAGATTTTGGGACCGAGCCCAGAACAAGCAAAGCTAGTTTCTATATAAGTTGTGACTGGAGGTCAGTAAGATATAGGTATTTATATTTTCTGCAGTCTTGAATCAATATATTGAACAATGATTAAAAACATAAAATTATTACAATACATTTATATTATATGACTACTATCAATTAAAATGAATATTAACGTAATACTGACTACATATACCACAAATATTGTTGTAGAACTACTTCTGCACAATCTAATGTACAATAAATCCTAATTTTAACTAATAATACGTGATTCTCGCGTCTTAGCTATAAAAAGGAAAATTATGTATAGGAGTGTCTATAAGAAAATAATAGAGCAGTGTGACACAGGCTTTCATTACCCGAGGTAAAGTTGTACTTGCCTATCTATCTAAACTGGAAATCATTCATGGAAACTTCAAATTACTCATTTGACATACCTTACACAGTCTTAAGCTTGATTCTAGTAAATTATTTTCAATGCCATTTCTCTTTTTTAATGGCTTTCAAAGGTGAAAAGCACTTTCATACACATATGTATTTTATATTTGCTAGTTATAAATAATTATAACTCACAGTTTTTTTTAAACCGTGCTTTGAATGGCTAAGAAATGATGTACACACTCTACATTAAAGTCAATTGATATTACTTATTTAGAGTATTATGATATTAATAAAGGTAAAGCTGTAGTTAGTGAAGGATTAAGAAAAAAATAACATTTCCTCCCTATTTCGAATAACAACGATAGAATAGTCTTGTCTCGTTAAAGTATAATACATTAAGTTAGCTGGACATCATCTGCAGACTCAATCTAAACCTCTAAAAACAGCTTCAAAAGATACAATTTTTAAACCAAACCAGAAAGACTTTTACTATTTCTCCCACATGGCCTAATAGAACAGTTATTATACATCAGGTTGACATCTCACAACACGAGATACTTGCTGCCTATAATTAAATATTAATTTTTTTAAATCAGCTGTTTTCCATTCACTCTTACGGGTGAGGGTTGATCTGCCAACCTAATGACGTCACAAGCCAAAACCGCGCGGCTGGAGAAAGTTTGAAAACATGGCCAAGTGGCACCCCCGTGACTGTGCTTGCCTAGCGGGTTCTAGGCATGCGCAGTGGCTCACATCGGAAACTTAGATATTTTAGTAGGTCCGCTTCTTTTTTCATACCTGTACATGACTCGTGGACCTGGTTGCTAGTATTGTAACAGCCTCTGACGATGTGCATCAATCTCCTGGGATACTAGAGCGTGTGCTGTGAAGTTTGTCGTGATCATGGGAGTTGACGTTTTGAGCAATTATATTAACAGTGTGTAATTTGGGTTGTACAAAGGTAGTCAGGTTAGAAGCAATGAAAGCAATGAAATTACTCGTAAAGAGCCACCGGAGACCATGGGTTCCTTAATCAAAACACTCATAAAACTTCCCTGAACAACGTGCAAGTTTGTCGGTGCCTGCTGGTCCTGTGCATATCAGTAGCAATTGTGAAATTATTGATATTATTTCTGGCATAGACGACACAGGCCAGGGAAAACATTGATGGTAGGCTGAGAGAGCGTTCTTGGTTGAGCTCCATATAGCCTATAATCTTCAAAGCTCTCTTTTGAAATGCAAAAAGTTTATTAGAAGAGACATGGCTCCCCTTTCCATAACTCAAGTGGCTATGTAAATATGTAATCAAAGTACACGCGGTAACGCTGTCTTTAAGAATGCTAAGCATTATAAAGGCCTTTACTTATTTATTCAGCTAGATAATTTGAGTGTGTATTCCATCCTACGTCACTTTCAAGATGAATACCTAGGAACTTAGCTGAATTATTTGAAGGATTTTCATGTCTTTTAAGTGAGAATTTAATGTCTACAGTTTTGTATTTATTGAGGAAAAGACAATTTGCTTTACAGCAATCTTGAATATGGTTATTTTATTACATTTTATATAAATGTCATCATTTTCTTTAAAGTTGGAGTTAATTGCAAGACCATCTGCGAATACATAGGATTCTAGGCATTCGCGCGGATACTGGCAGGGAGGTCATTAATATATTACACTACGAGGCGCGTCCATAAAGTAAGTTTCCCTAGGGCCGTTTACACAAACAAAGCACAATTTCATGGAAATGTTTATTGCAACAGATATAGCAAGTGTTCAGCTATTTTTCGACATATTCGCCACATAAATTAAGACATTTTTCAAAACTTGTCTCGTAGAAGTCTGCCGCCTGGGATTTGAACCATTGTGTGATAACCTTCTCCGTTTCTCTGCCAATCTCTATAATTCTCTGTCATTTCTTGAGGGGTAGGGAAAGATTAAAAAGTCTGGGTGCGCGGTTCGAGCTGTAGGGTGGAGACTTCAACACCTCCCTGCAAGTCTTGTGCGTAAGTTTGGTGAGGACGTGTTTCAACATCCACCCAAAAGGCTGGACCTCTCTTCCAGTGATTAGCATATTTTCCTTCATTTCGATAAATGACAGAGAATGATAGAGAAGCGTAGATGGCTGCACTCAGTGGTTCAAATCCTAGGCGGCAGACTTCTACGACACAAGTGTTCAAAAGTTGATCTCACGGTATGACAAATGTTTCAATTCCTGTGGCGAATATGTTGAAAAGTAGCTGAACACTTGCTATATCTGTTGCAATAAATATTTCCATGATTTTTTTTGTGTAAACGGCCTTAGGGACGCACCTCGTATAAACAACACTGGGAGCAATACACAGACCTTGGGAGCACCATGTCTAACGATCTTGTACTCAGATTGATTTCGACTATTTATATAAAGAGACTGTTATTTAATAGTTAGGTAGGACTCTAGCAAGTCAAGACTCAGATGCGTGAAGCCATAATATTTAAGTTTTGAAAAAGAATGCTGTGAGACACCGTATCAAAAGTCTTAGCAAAATCATAAAACCTGCCTTAAACAAAATGTCCATTTTCTATTCCTTCATAACACTGTTTAATGAATGACATAACAGTATCATTCATACTATGAGGCCTCAACCGAAACTGAGGGTTACTAAATAACGCGTTTTCCTCAAAACAGGCGGAAATTTGCTTGTTCAGTAAGAGTTCAAAGACCTTTGATACACTTGGGATTATACTTACAGGCCTGTAATTGTAATCATATTTATTATCATTTTGAAACGGAAATTACTTTTACATGCTTGAAATCATTCGGAAATACAGAAGTGACCAGGCAAGAATTGGATATATGAGTCAGTGGTTCACATATGAAAGACTAGCTTAAAAGGCCTGGCATCGCCCGGGCTTTTTATTTTGTAATTGGAAATTAGCTTATGAAGGACTTTCGATTTTCAAATTATAGTTCATTATATAGGTATTTAGAATTTGAAACAGGAAGAACGATTTATCACACTTAAACTATTTCCTGAGAAAACGCTTGGTATAGTTTTTTATGGCTCTAAAGCAGGGGAAGACAGAAGGTTGCTCTGTGACGTCACTGCTTTCTGCTCTCACTGCTCGCGTTATATATCTGCGAGGAGTTTGTGAAATGGTGGCATCAGTGAACAGGGGGGAAGAGAGGGGCATTAGTATTGCGGGCAGCGGGAATTTAGGGGGTTAGAACTTACGTAATACGTGTTTCCGAATTAATGAAACATCAATCGATTTTCTTGATAGTTTATCGGTTAATTACAGCACAGTAGTTTAACATATTATAAATAATTCTATTTTACTATTCTGTGAGAACAATTACCTTTCCACAAAATCTATGTTCTTTGACAAAAATAAACAATACTATCATTTGAATTAACATAATTCACTACAATAAAAATAATAAAAAATGAACTTCATTAATTACCATACAAGTTCGCCTGCACCTTAGATGATACAAGATTACAGTAACAATTGTCTGACTTTCCTGTATCTTTTTTCTTTAACAAGTATATCAATGTTGGAACGTAATGTTTGAGCAATATTTAATCGAAGACTACATTTAGGTTGTGATTTGACAATGTACTTCTTGATTTCAGCTTTGCACATTTCATTAGTGAAAAAAACTGTTCGGCCACATATGTCGATCCAAAATTACATAATATTCGTGCGGCAAGTGCATAAGTCTCGGGAATCTGGTTTCAGAGAAATTTCTGTAAAAGTTACCCAAGACCACTTTACGTTCGTATTTGTCCTTTAACAGATCGTCGGATTGTAAGTTTAGCAGTTCCAACTGATACCGGCAAGGAACGTCTTTGACATTAACTGAATATGGGGTAGCAAAAAGTTTAAACATTGGAGAAAGGTTTTCCACATCCTGAAACCTCGATTCGAACTGAAGAAGAATTTTTGCAGAACTAACACATGTTCTGCAGAGAGAACACTATCAGGATCGCGTACTTGCATTAACTTTGAAAAATGCTCCGTATTTCCAACCAGAAGTTGTTCTACCCACAGAGCTAGAGCTAGCTCTAGCGTCTCTAGCGTACTCTAAACACCCCTACTACCGTGCGCTCTTTCTGACGTCACACACAAGGGATCCGCATGCACTTGCTCCACAAACGTCATCACAAGACGTAGTTGACTTCCCCTGCTCTAAAGGATGTAGAATTTTGCATCCCATCGCATGCACACAGCAAGCCTGGTAGGCGTTCAAATAAGAGCAAACAGAAATTCCGGTAACGTAAAATTCTATTGTCTTCACGGAATATTTTATTTCTCCCTCTCGTGGTATCATAAAACCGTTTTGGGGATGAAATTAAACAGAAATGCAATACCACTTTCATACTTCCCTCCCCAAAAACCTGCGATATAATAATATATACATATTACCGTACCTCGAATTGTTTTCTCTATGTCCAGGGTAGAGAAATTTATGTGGCTGCATTATTTTCGTGGATTTCATTCTTTAATATTTATTTATAACATGAATTATATTGATAGCTCCTCTAATTTCTCAAAGTCCCGTTGAATTTATTTTCATTCTTTAATTCTTATTTATAACATGAATTATATTGATAGCTTCTCTAATTTGTCAAAGTCCCGTTTCATTTATTTTCAAACTCACCTGAGACCAATGCCAACAATACACTGTTGTCATGTGAAGTGTGATTTGGATTTGATAATTCTGTGTAAAAAGGGATTAAATATTCTCCAAAACAATTTATTTTTGGCATTTAAAATCAAAATTTTGCAAAATCATTTCTTAGTGAAACATTATGAAACGAAGGTACTGTCAAAATTCAAAGTCCCTACTTATTATAGTTTAGGCTCTGCGTTGATTCTCTGTCATTAAGTCAGTCAGTCGGTCAGTCAATTATTCTTTCAGTCAGTCAAGCCAAAGCCATTACACTGTGGTCATCCTCAACAGTAAAGTGTCTATATTTAAACGTTGTTATAGGATTTCTTATTACATTTATGTAGTGCATAACATTATTATTCCTGAATTGACTATTAACAATTTCTTCTACTGTACTGATAAAACATTTAATTAATTAAAAACATTAATCCATTTGATTAAGAATTTGCATTAACTAGAGATGAAAATGTTGTCCCATACATTTTTACTTCCTCTGCCCGTACCATAGGTACTATAGGTAGAGGAAGTATTGTTTTCGACCCTAAAATTCGAAGTTGAGTTTTTAGCATATATACACGTTTCAAGGCCCCCTGAATCCAAAAATACTATTTTTGGAAACATGTCTGTGTTTGTGTCTGTGTGTGTGTGTCTGTCTGTGTGGAAGTTTGTGAACAGGTTAGCTCCGAAACTGAGAATCGTATGAAAACAAAATTTCGTATTTGGGTCAGGTACCTTCTGAAGATGTGATTCGAAGATTGGCGACAAATTTCTATTATTTTTAAGGGGACTTTACATGAAGAAATTTTCGTTTTTCGCGATTTTCTCGAAAACGGCTCTAACGATTTCCCTTAAAATTTGCACATGTGTTCCTTTTACTGAGAGCTAAAACTTTTATTTGAAACTTTTTTTTCGAAAAAATTCTCTGAGGGTAGTTACAAGCCACCCACTGTTCACCCGTGCTGTTTGTAGAAATTTTGTCTTGCGTGATGAACAACTGAATACGCGCTCTTTCACGGCCTCTTATTCTATATAAGAATGTAAAGTGAGAAAGATGTATTGTTGGCCAGGTATAGAGTAAAGAAGTATCTGAGGGAAATATTCGATAAATTTCGGAAATTATTCTTTACGGCGGAAAGTTCAATGAACGTCTGCAGTCACTTGTTTTTTTTTTTTAAGTTTGTTATATAGCCTGCGCTTTTAGTCGCATCATTGAAAGAAGAGGTATTTATAGGATAATTAGCGTAAAATTGTGTCTTGCGATTCTGTAAAAGGATATGTGAATACTGCTAACTTTTATTTGGGCAGAGGAAGTTATGTGACTTTCATATCAGATTTTTTTATTTATTGTTAGACCTGCT
Source organism: Ectobius pallidus (assembly GCA_964059195.1). Taxonomy (NCBI): domain Eukaryota; kingdom Metazoa; phylum Arthropoda; class Insecta; order Blattodea; family Ectobiidae; genus Ectobius; species Ectobius pallidus. The sequence continues at coordinate 10,828,146 of CAXKWD010000007.1, read as the reverse complement.
AATTAAGTCATTGCAGTATTTTACTTTTGCGGATCTACGAGATTTCTTATAAATGAGTTTTGCATTTATGTTCACTCTGCTTGTACTCCTGCCAGAGATGGTAATATTTACATAAATCTGTTTGATTTATAATGTGACATTATACGTGGTGATATGAGCTGACCACGGGGGAATTTGGAGCGTTTTTAAACATACGATAACATTAGACCAGTGAGAATATTATAGGAGAAAAATTCCTCTGACACTGGGATTTCAACCGGGGACTTTTGGCTATACGTGACAATGCTCTACCAACTGAACTAAGGAAGAGTTCACTACACAGCGCCAGGTGGAACCTCTCTCCTATGACTGATTGCCCTTAATGGTCTACCTCACTGACGAACAAGTTATGTCATATGCAGTACTGTGAGGCACACTAATTAGTGATTTTTGTGACCGGGCTCCCACTGTTATTGTACAATTAACATTTAATATGGATATTTATGCATTCATGAATCATAGATTATAGTCTCTGTTGGACACATCCTAGAATAAGATCATTATAAGGGTTTATTTAAAATCTCTTCGTGTGTTGAAGCTAACAACACTTGTTAATGGGTTGTGAGTGCATAATTCTATTCCGTGCGCGTCTCACGAATAGGATGAAGCATATTACCGTGTTTACAGGAGGATGACGTCACGAGAATCACAGAGCAGGTGCAGATGCTAGCAAGGGCTTACCTTAACGAGATTCAGTTCAGGTTCCATCTTGATATCGGTTTTGCGATATGTTGTATTGAAAACACTTAGGTGCTTTATTGAAAAAACAAAAGAACCCCGCGCACAGTAATTCCTCTTAAAGATAACTGCTTAATGGCCGGTTTCTATAAACTCGCGAATTACCTATGGGTAAATTATCCAATGGACAGAATTTACACAAAAATAACACCACCCAATACAAATAATTTAAAGTTAGCAATCACATACACTTGTGACGAGTTTCTAGACAAATGTCCTCGGGGTAAATATGAAAATGACAGAAGAAATGTTCATACAAACTCAGGCTAGATCTTTCCAAGGGTAAATCGTCGGGTTTATTTGTCCTTTCATGGATGGCTGGATAAAATTTAACCTCTTTGTAGGATCAATAACAATGAGAATCAAAGCCTTCTGAATTAAATTAACTGTACAACTCCAAGGCTTTGCTCATTGTATCATTGTGGTTGAAATGGGACTAATTTATCCATGGATAATTTACCTATAGGTGATTCACTAGTTTGTAGAAACCGGGCAAAAGTGACATTTTATTCATTTTATAAGGTGGAGAATTAATAAAATCTTGTTACACATACTTCTCTTACCATAGATCTTATAAAATTGAAGATACATTTTTATTCAATTAGTAGCGACTATTCCACTCATACGATGCGTGTTTCATATTGACCAATAATGTTCAGCGATTCCTCGGATATAGACCAATCACAGCCGTTTATCTTACAATATTCTTGTAGGAATCACGAGGATGGCGTTTTATCGGGATAAAACGTGCTGCTCGTTCCTGGACACGCAAGTATCAGTGTGCAGTGAATAATAGTCACTGCTGCCACTAAGCGGCACGAAATCCGATTATTTTATACAACACTAGCTTAAAAGACCCGGCGTCGCCCGGGTTTTGTATTTTGTAATTGGAAATTAAACTTATGAAGGATTTTCAATTTTAAATTCTAGGTCCTTATATAGGCATTTATAATTTGAAATAGGAAGAACGACTTATTACACTCAAACTATTCCCTCAGAAAACGCTTGATATAGTTTTTTATGGCTCATAGAGGATCTAGAATGTTGCATCCCATCGCTTGTACAGTGCACAGCAAGCCTGGTAGAGGTTTAAATAAGAAGAAACAGAAATTCCTGTAACATAAAATTGTAATATCGAGGCGGGATATTTCCCACTCTTGTGTTACCATAAAGCCGTTTTGGGGATGAAATTAAACAGAAAGCATTATCACTTTCATACTTTTCTCTCCAAAAACCTGCGATATAATATAATAATATACACATTACCATACCTCGTTTTGTTTTCTCTATGTCCAGGGTAGAGAAAGTTATGTGATTCCATTATTTTAGTGGATTTCATTCTGTAATATTTATTTATAAGATGAATTATTTTGATAACTTTTCTTATTTGTCAAAAGTGCATTTCATTTGTTTTTTTCCAAGCCCATCATATACCATTTGGCAACAATATATTCTGTGATTTGGAATTGATAATTCTATGTAAAAAGGGATTAAGTATTTTCAAAAACATTTAATTTTTGGCATTTAGAATCAGAATTTTTCAAAATCCTTTCTTAGTGAGCACCTACATTATAAAACGAAGGTACTGTCAAAATTCCAAGTCTCTACCTGTTATAGTTTAGGCTGTACGTTGATTCCTGTCATTCAGTCAATCAGTCAGTCAGTCAGTCATTCAGTCAATCAGTCAGTCAGTCAGTCATTCATTCAGTCAGTCAGTCAGGACAAAGCCTTTTATATACATAGAGATAACTTGTTTGGAAATTGAAATAATAGAAATGGATATTGATTAAGAACACAATTTCGATTCGGTACAAGCCTGTTCGAGTGCTTTTATTCTGTTCTGATGTATTTATAACTTTAAATTAATGAAGCAGCCTAGGATGGAACTGGCCGAGAGTGTGGGCCCGAGGGAGCAAGGGGAGTAATCCGCGGGGGCCATACAGCTGTATATATTATGATAGTATGTAAAATATACTTTTTTGATACCTCTGTTGGTGTATTTAAGGGTATTGCTGGTGTATTTGCTATTTTTGTGGGGAGTGTGTGTTTTGTTTGTGTTTTTACTAATTTAACTGTTTGTCTGCGTATTCATAGTTTCAATTTTAGGTTATATATAGTTTTGCTTGTGCACAGTTAAAGCATGGACAGCCTAAGGGCTCATGCAACGTATAATGTAAAAAGATAATTACTCCAGTTAACAATAAAAGCTCTTCATTCATTCAAACTTTAAATTACGTTACATTGCAGATGTTTATTAATGACGAGAGGGGTCAGCTTATTTTCATAAAGCAGAGAGAAGACGTGTTTGATAAATCAACGTTGTTCTTTCATTTTGTCTGAGAAATTAGTGTTAGTGCAAGCGAAGTTTATTACTTTGTGAACTGCAGCAGATGATGAAAATATGTCATTGTCTGAGCTCTAATGGGAGAGCGTTTTATCGATGTAGGCTAATACTCAATTCACTGAATTGCCAATGAAGAAGAGGAGTTTCTTAAAGAACATTTAAAGTAGATGATTTATTATAGAACTTGAGGCATATCTCAGACTCCAATTCGGATCCAGCTAGCAATTTAAAAATAGTTAGCAGGATATAAAAGGCATTCTATATAATGTACACATTTAATTCAATTATCATAATTACAGGATATTTTAATTGTACAAAATTATGAATTTGAGTCTTCTTTGGACCGCTGCAATCATCCTTAATTAATGCATGTTAAGTTCGTCTTCTGTCCAGAAATCTAAAATAAAAAATTTATAAGACTATTATCCTGTCGGTTGTATTATATGGATGTGAAACATTGCCGCTTACTGATCGGGAAGAACATAATCTGAGAATGTTCGAAAACAGGGGGCTTAGGAAAATATTTGGGCCTAAGAGAGGTGAAAATGGGGACTTGAGAAAACTGCATAATGACGAGCTTCATAACCCGTACTCTTCACCGAATATAGTAAGGGTAATTAAATCACGAAGATTGAAATGGGCTGGACATGTTGCGAGCATGGCAGAGGAAAGACATATCTCAAAAGTATTAAGTGGGACATCCGAAGGGAAAAGACCACTTGGAAGACTTAGACGTAGGTGGGAGGACAATATTAGGATGGATTTAAGGGAAGTAGGATTTGAGAGGGATGGTTGGATGGAGTTAGCACAGAATAGGGTTGAATGGCGGACTCAGGTAAGCGCGACAATGAACCTTCTGGTTCCGTAAAGTACGCAATATTCCTAGAGCTTGCTTTGAAATAGTCTATTGTCTTTGAGTAAGTAAGTAATTAAGTGAAGCGTACGTGACGCCCACTATGGTTCGGATTTCACTTTTAAGTTGAACTGCAATAACAGCTTCTGTAACCAGTATATTTTTAGGTAGATTTTCGAAGAAAAATCTACCTATTGCAATGGATACCACTTTATGATTTTCGAAAAATTCTTTCATATCTTTACGTTTCATGCTCCCCTAAGTACGAAACCACCGCCCGTTCAAAAAAAAATTTTGTGATATTTATATATATATTTATATATATATATATATATATTTATATATATCTTTACACGATAGCGGCCGTAATTTTGAAGATATTTGAACCAAATTTTATTATGTTATTTCTAGGCCCAATAGTTCGGACAAGTTCGTTAATGGGCAAAATTGGCCCAAGGGGGTGGTCGGGGGAGGGGGTTGAAATTTTAAAACATTTATATCTCGGCCCCTATGAAGTATAGAGGGAAACTTTGTTTGAATAAATTAGAGTACTCCCTATGGAGTTCACAGTGACACCAACAATTCGGGGGTTCGAGTGAGGGTGGGGGTGGGGGTGGGGGTGGGGGATGAAAATTCGAAACTTTTGAAACCACGTCTTGTGGGGTATCGTTGAAAAGCTCTCGATGAGTACTCTACAAATCAATAAATAGTTTCTTGATAGCTCTCATATGACGCGAGATTTTAATGTTTGAAAATAATAACACTTAAAAGAATTATTATAATATCATAATTTTGTCTTGTTTAGCGGCTTTGCTAATTTTATTCATTGCTGATCTTGCGCACTGCCTCCCAGAATATTATATCCTATTCTTGTTGTCAAAACAAATGATTGTAGGCTTTTCCTCTTTACCGAATTCAGTTCTTATTACTGCAGGTTTACCATGCCAAGGCTAAAGAAAAAGAGTGCTATGCAGCGACAATAAATTAAACCAAAAGCACTTCGAAATCTACCTCCGCCTGTAGGCCTGCCTAAAGGGATTTTTTTATTCACTTATCACCATCACCACTATTCACCATTTACTTCAGAATTTCGTGTTTGCTATGTCTTTGAAATCAATCTAATTGTGCTCAGAAATGACTAATTTTATTTTTCAAGTTATAATGCCCTTTAAACCAGAAACAGAAGGGATTTCAGAGAATATAACAAGAAAAAGGAGAAGTAAAATGTACTCGATTGAAGACGATAATATAATGAAGATAAACAAAAAAAGGGCATTGATATTAGAGGTTTCTTTGCAATATGCCTACAGGGTAATATATTTACACTCCAGCAAAGAAAAAGCACTATGGGATTTTTTTTATATTTCATTTATTTTTTTGTTTTTTGTTTATACAAGTTAAGCTTGTCCGGAATAAAGCTATGTACAGCCTGTGCATTTAGACGAGAGCACTTGCATGCGCCGCAGAGATAGGGCGGGACGGAAGTGGAGTGTGTTGCTAGTATGAATCACGTGATGGTTGATTCCACTGCGTATTGTGTTTACAGTGCCCTCTTCTAAATGCACGGACAGTACATCTCATTCCACACAACCTTGTATAATTTCTTAGTAGTCCAGGCAACGAACGAAAAATAGAAAAAAAAAATCGTGTAGTTTTGAAATTTTGCAGATATGTCGGAGGGAGTGTCCCGAACAACATACTAAAAGTCCCCAAAGATGGGGGGTGAGCGCTGGGCAGGGGGGCCCGCAGTAGGTCCCAGTTTTAGGTTTTTCGCTTATATCTAAACAATGGTGCACCATAGAGAAAACATTGCTATATACAAAATTAAAGCTGATAAAATGTCCTACAAGTTTGATCATACACATGTTTTTCTATTTCCAATAGTTTTCGAGATATCCGCCAACGAAAATAACAAATTTTCGAAGAAAGCTCTTTCGCCTCGCGCTTTTCGACACACTTTGCCTTCTAGCGCTTCAGCCCGTAGGTATACAGCAATGTTCTCATGAAAGAAGTTGTAGGGACATAAATTCGCTTTAAAATGAGTAGTCATTTGTTATTATTTCTTCAAATGTTCAAAATTTATAACAAATTTAAGTTTCGGTCAAATTTCGAGATTTCGAAAGAAAACCGTACATCGCACTTTCTCTATATTTAGGGGTAATATCTTTGTATATAAACTGTATATTGTGTATTTACATCATGAAGCACGTGGAGAAATATCACAAAACCATTAAAGTTGAATTTATTAAAAATCCGATCACGGTACAAGCACAGGACTTGTAATGGAAAATACATTATATTTTAGGCAAGAAAGGAAAAATAGGGGGAAAAAAATCCTGTAGTTTTAAAATTTGGCAGAGATGTGGGGGAAAGTGTCCTAAATAACATAGTAAAAGTCCCCATAGATAGGGGGTGAGCGGGGGGTGGGGGGAACTTTTGAATGTAATTTCTCGCAGTTTTCCCTAAACACACTAAAGCTATGGGTTCTAGCAAAATAAGTTTATGCACAAAATTAACAACATAAAAGTTCTTATAAAATTGATATGAATGATATTTTTGTGGATTTAATAGTTCAGAAAATAGAAGGAAATGAAGTATGACATAGTTCTGGAAATTCTGTTTTACATACACCTATATATTATAGTTTTAAACAAAAATGAAAGGAGATGATAATTAAATTAGCATGATGCCAAGCAAGTAAACTAGTTCTTAGAAAAATATACTTACTAATGGTTAACGTCACACATAGAACTCATTATCGTTACTATTATTATTATTATTATTATTATTATTATTATCATCATCATCATGATTATTCTTGTTGTAAAGCTTAGCCGTTTTATGTTTCGTTAAAAAAAATACCGGTATTTTGAAAAATGGTAGGGAATTAGATATATTGAGATATTGTAAGAATAGTAGGCCTACCTATTACTTTAAATAAATGTTTACTTGTCTATGTGGCTTCTGAGAATATTTACACATCATATTTTGTCACTGTGCAACTCGGTGTGGTGGAAGATATGGATGCCGAAAAGCTGGTATTAAATGCTCATCCGTTTGTGGAACCTGTCATGGTACATGCACCAACAAGTATACCATTAGAAGAAGAAGAAGAAGAAGAAGAAGAAGGAGGAGGAGGAGGAGGAGGAGGAGGAGGAGTTTAAAATAAATGACGTCCAAGCAAAATAAGTTGTTCAGGCACTCTTTAATTAATGTTGTATATGTGTATAAATAAGTTACTGAATATTCGGTAGATAGAACAATATAAAAAACTCCGTGGCGCTACATCCCTGGAGGGACTTGGCCTACCACCCGACCGCTGCGTCATCTCCAGATGGCAGGATTGGGGGGCATGTGGTCAGCATGCCGACACCCACGGCCGTTAATGGTGGTTTTCTTGACCGGAGCCGCTACTTCTCTATCAAGTAGCTCCTCAATTTCGAATCACGAGGCTGAGTGCACCCCTACCAGACCTCCCTACCTCAGAAAAATCCGAGGAGGTACCGGGAATCGAACCCGGGCCGACGGATCTGTAGTCAGCGACGCTAACCACAAGACCACGCCGGCGGACTAGAACAATATAACCCTAACTTATCATACGATGTACTAGGATTCCAGTATTGGAGACTGAAAAAAACAGACAAACAAACATTTATTTCAAGTATTATGTAGGCCTACTAGGTCTTATTATTACTAAATAATCTAACGCTTCACAATATTTCGAAATGATATTTTATAAGAAAAATGTAACGGATAATAGGCCTGGTTTATACTTCTTATAACGTACACCCATACCATGAGATTTTTGTAAGCTTTATAATAATAATAATAATAATAATAATAATAATAATAATAATAATAATAATAATAATAATGAGTTTTATTTTTCATGTTTACCTTTAGTACGAATATTATTCTAAGAACTAGTTTGCTTGCTTGGCATCATGCTAATTTAATTATCATCTCCTTTCATTTTTGTTTAAAAATATAATATATAGGTGTAGGCCTATGTAAAACAGAATTTCCAGAACTATGTCATACTTCATTTCCATCTATTTCCTGAACTATTAAATCCACAAAAACATCATTCATATCAATTTTATAAGAACTTTGATGTAGTTGGTACAATATCAATAGGCTTCTGCCCGTTATAAATGCGTATACAGTTTTATGAAAATCCGATAAAGTGAATTTGAGTTATCGCGCGTACAGACACACGGACAGACATTTTCCCGTCCACCACACAATCTCATAAAGTACCATTCTGGCAGTTAATAAAGATCGGAATGGATAGGATATAAAACTGTGGTTAAACAATGTTTGAACAGTGTCTCATTCCCCCTACTAGTTATTCATATTATTTTTATTTTTACAGAAAGACAGAACAAGTTACATTACAAGATACATTTATAACTGCGAGAAAGGCGATAATGCATTTTTCTTTTTTTTTTGTACCCTGTGATGTCTTACGGAATAATCACATAATGTATTTACATGTTTATACAGAATTTCGGCTGCTGATAAATAGATTTCGGATGTGCGTATTAAGTGGAAGTGAACCCACAATCAATATTATGATAGCGTGGAGATTGAACAAACTTGATTTTGTGTAGTATAGTATAGTGTGTAGTGTTTACATGTTTACATGTTCTACTGAACTGTGAGTAACTGTTAGTTAACACAGCCATTGTTACACAGTTATTTTACTATGAAGATAATTTCGATCTTAATAGGATTACATATGGTACTAGTTGCAAGTTGTATACATTTAAGTAATGGTTTAACCCTTGAGATTCACTTATTTTAACCCACACCGGGTGAAATTTCATCCACTCAATCTATTATCACTCTTACAATAATACTAACAGTTTTTTTAACACCTATGAGGGCATGTCTTGGTTAACCATGATTATTTGAACTTTTTATTAAATTTTCGTGAAGCACAAGGATGTGTTTGTCAAATTACATCATACCATTTACTAGATATTAATTTAAATGAATATTATTTATTTATTTATTTATTGTAAGAAAACCCCAACGAGCAAAGCTCACCTTAAGGGGCTATATACAACATGACATGCATTGTGGTACATAAATTTTCAATTACAAATAACTTATAAATATACAAGAGGTGCAATATATACAAGAGGTACAAGAGTGAAGAGGTACAGAATATAGGAACATAAAACAAAATGACTTGATTTTAAGAGTGAAGTGAAATGATAGATGATGAAGGGAAACATAGTTACATAGTATAATAATGGTCAATATACAGTATCTATTTATTACTATATCAAAGAACTTAATTAATCTTAGATTTTAAAAAGAGTTTTATTTGTGATTTAAATTTGTTATAATTTAATATATTCTTTTGTTCTTGTGGTAATTCATTATATGTTTTGATCAAATAATATTTAATCCCTTTGTCCCATAAGTTACAGTTGAAGAATGTGTGAGGTATATGTTCTGTTTTTGCCTTGTTTCATAGTTATGAATGTCTTTGTTATATTCTATTGGAAAATTACTATGGATGTTACCATGTACTACTCTGTGCATATATGTAATGGCATTTACTTTAACTAAGGTGTCAAACGGCAAGATTTTCGATTGTTCATAAAGAATGCGAGTTGGTGTCAAATAATGTGCACCTAGTAAAATTCTGATTGCTCTATTCTGAAGTACTCTTAATGGTTGAAGATCCGTTTTATGAAAACGACCCCAGATAAATAACATGTAAGTTATGTGAGACTGTATTAGTGAATAATATAAGGATCTCAAGCCAGGAGTTGACAATATTCCCCTTATTCGCCTAAATATCCCTATAACTGGAGAAATTTTTCTACATATTGTTGATGTGTTCTTTCCAAGTTAAATGTTGGTCTATAGTTAGGCCTAAAAATTTAGTATCCGTTACTCGCTTTATGTGCTTATTGTCATTTACTAACTGTTTTGAAATATCTAAGTGTGTGTTTGGCTTATGAAAGACCATGTATGCTGTCTTTTGGGTATTTAATGATAATTTATTTTGACCTAACCATTTTGTTAGAATTTTGAGATCTTCATGCATATATGATAATAATCAATCAACTGTATCACCAACATAAAAAATACTAGTATCAAATACTAGGCCTACCTAGCGAGGATGAGTCATGGAAGGTAATTATCCAATTCGGAGTTTGTCTTTACGACTGAGAAAAACCATGAAAAATCCCATGTACAATTGACTGGCAGGATTTGAACCTGGGACCCATCTCGCTCGATTGATTTACATTGTTATACTTTGTAACAAGGTATTATCTTGTACACCAATGCGGGATGCAGGAAATGCATTAGCTCTCCTCATGCAGCGGGACCGGGTTCGATTCCTGGTTAGGTCAAGTTTCTTAGATTTCTTTGGACGAATGCTGGGAAACTTTAGGTCTTCTTAGACCCGGACATCTGGTCGTCACTATCACCTTCATCACATCTGCACCTTATTCAGACTAAGTGTGTACGCGACAGGTGTATCTCGCCTATATTATAGAGTTATCTCATCCATGTCCTTGTCCGATGAAGAGAGTATTATGTGATCAAAGGTCGCGGTCCGCTAAGGCCAGGGCAGCGTTGGCCGTATAAACGTCCTTACAAGGGAAGGTTACACTAAAAAACGGGACAAATTGTAATTTGGAGAAAATGTAAGCATATTACAAGTAATTAGGCCTACCAGTGGATTAAAAAACATCCCAAGCCCATCTACTTTGTACATCCCTCAATGGGGCTTACTTAGGAATATTGATTGAATGTATGTCTACTGCATGGAGTAAAATAATTTCGGCCTTGCATTTTATTAAGTGCCAGTATGGTACTTTCTGAGATAGTGTGGGACTGGAAATTGTCTATCTGTCTGTCCGTGTGCCTGTACGCGCGATAACTCAAATACGTTTTATCGGATTTTCATGAAACTTGGTATACGCATTTATAACGTTCTTGGGAAGAAGCATAATGATATTGGACTAAATCGGTTGACCGGTACCGGAGTAATGCCCCCTATTTTATGGTGATATATTAGAAAGATATTATCAAATGCAAATCAGTTTTCATGACAACATATTGTTTCACAGTGCTCATGTACATAGGAAGTTGCAATACTAGAAGCTTTGACAAATAACACTACCCACGTATTCCTTCACATAGCCTATGCTTATCAAACTAGACCTTCTTCTTCCATAAGCCCTGCTTAATGAATCGATCTGGAGCTTATCTCGGAAATCGATTTTAAAATAACCTATTTTCTGCATATCATAATTGACATTATCACTTTATCACTCATTAAACAATAGGATTTTGCCCCTTTGTTATATCAGTTTACCTGATTTTATTTTAAACAATATTTAGCTTTTCTCTTAAAAATATTAGTATCTGGGAGGTTTTTTTAAATCACAATTTTATTTTAAAAATCATTCAAAATTATATGGTGTTGTCAATGCATAGAAATCGTTGATTGCTTCGACGTTTGTAAAATAAAAATACAGCAGACCTCTCCAATCAGTGATCTGGTTTTGTTTTCTAATGTAATACAACTTTTTGTTTGTCAATCTCATTGACTGGATTAGTTTGAAATAGTCAGCCTCTCATTTAGTAACGCAATATATTCCCCCCGAAACGTCAAAATACAGAGAATAATAAATATGCAGAACTGTTTGAAAGTTTGTACAACGACCAGCTGTTTGTGATCAAATAAAATTAATATGGCAGACTGACTCACCCATTGCAGCCTTATAATGTTTATCGTCGCACTCTATGCATAGGCTACTGTTCTAATGATAACCTATTATAATAGCCCATTTAGAGCTGCAAGATTTGTTATGAATAAGCACCAACAAACTGAGAGCGTTACGGCTGTGTTAAAAACATCAGGCTGGAAATCTTTAGAATCTAGAAGGAAAATTAATAGATTAAAATGTATGTATTATATGTATACACGAAACAACCGGCATGGGAAGAGATTCACAGCAAAATTAATGAAGCAGATTACAAAAGTAGGAAGGATCACAAACACAAAATCAGGGGTAGACCTCAGAGAACAAATATTGACAAATTTTCGTTTCTAATTTGTTCAATGACTTATCTGCAGAAGTCTTCGAAACGTTTCCTGTTAACGCCAAATTAAAAAAAAAAAATATATATATATATATATTGAATAGGGTATGTGATAAGAATGTATAATATTATGTAGTTATGATTTTAAATATTTTTATATGCTACAATTTTGAAAGGATATTTTTTTTAATATTAATACTTATATTGATAGGGTATTGGTATGTAGATAGGTGTTGTAATGTTTAATGTGTAATTGTATTTTATTGTATGGCTGGTATTAAATGCAACACTTGCCACCGAGTTGTTTACCCAAAATTAATAATAATAATAATAATAATAATAATAATAATAATAATAATAATAATAATAATATCGATTGTACGATCATTACATTCAACAATGAAATAAGGCACCGTGCGTTTACAAAATGGGCTCTTTTCTTGATTTTTCCAGGGAATTGTAATTAGATGTTCTTAGCAATTTGAATAGTGACACTATGGCATTCAGACCATTCATTGATGATGAGCAGGAAGAATTAATAAATGCCTTAACAGATGAAGAATCACTTTCAGAGTTGGAAGATCATGTCAACACATTAACAACAGTCCACAGAATGACCACAGAAAAAATCAAGGAATGAGGGTGGTAACTGCTCTCGGAACATCTCCTTCTGAAAATGAAATTGGCAATGTTGGGAAAAATATGTGACGAACTTACACAAAATGTGTAACCAACAAGGACACACAGATCTTCATTTTACTTTATGAATGGCACCACTGTGGTCAATTATATTCCTAAGAGGAATAAAAAGGTTGAACTTATAAGCACTATCCAGTATGGTAAGGACATCAGTGCTACGGCTGATAAGAAGTCAAAAATGATTTTGGACTATAATTTGACGAAAGAGGCTGTAGACACACATGATCAGCTAACAAGTAACCTACATAATAATATGCTAACGCCATCAAACATCTCTGTACTTTGCCTCATTCACAATAGCCATCACCCGCACCTTAAACTCCCGCCGGGCATCAGTGGTAGTCGGAGCTTACAGATTTTTAGGTCAAAGACACTCAAGTATCTCGCTGCTAACTAGAATTAATGTCTCGTTATCTAGCCTAGGTTAATTTATATTGTACTTGGCCTATATTGCTTCAATTTGTTAATTTCTTAGTTTTAAGTTTCAATTTTAGTGTTTATTAAAGTGTAATATTATAATTGTACACACACCCAATTATATATAATTTTTTAATTCACTTTGTTTTCTCTGCATATTATTGAACGCATTTTTTCTTTTGTTTTAATGTAGGCAGATCAATATTTTATTATTATTTTATTGCTGGCATTTTGTATTATTATATATGATAGGCCTATCTATTGTATTTGTTTTTTGTAGATTTCTTCTAATGCATGTTGTGTTTATCCTGGTTGACTGGAAGATAAGAACCTATGGCCTTAACTCTGTCAGGCAGAGTAAAACATTATTATTATTATTATTATTATTATTATTATTATTATTATTATTATTATTACTATTAATATTTCTGCTGATAATACTACTTATAGACTTCAATTGGCCCTAAGTGGAATGGAAGCTAATTGGCCATAAAGGAAATATTCATGGAGGAAGTTGGAAAATCTATGGTGATTTGCATCAAGAATGCATTTCCCAAGAACTGAAGATTCTTTGAGAATAATCAGGAACATCTAAAACCTTAAATAGCCAAGGCCTATGTGGCTAGTGTGTGAGAATCAGCAACAACAAGAAAACCTACGAAACTTGCTGCTGTAAATTCTGTCCATCAACCAATAACAGCAAGTTTTGCGGAAAATGTTATAATGATATCTGCAAAACACATGTCACCTAGTTGTGTATGGCCAATCAGAGAGAAGAGAAGTAAGAAATGAGCTGTTCAGTGCTTTTTAATACCTGTGTTAAAAACTATATGTTATGAATTTAATTAAGAAATATTCTTTAACAAATTTTGTGTATTTTTATTTTCTTTCCTTTCGATTAGGCCAGCTTAAGGACCACGTGAAACAGTTGTCTTCTTCTTGTCTTCCCTAAACTTCTTCATTCTTTCGCGATGTTGCTGTTTCCATTCTTCTGTCCATTTACTTCTTGGGTTTCTCTGGAAATTCGCCATCAAATATTGCTTTGCTAAAATTTTCTCTGTTTGCAATATCCTTCTTTTTTATATTGAGTAATGTCAAATCTTCTTCAACTTCCTTGAAAAAGGCTGGTGTAGTTTTTTTTACTTAGGCTACTTAGTGATCAGAAATTTGTTTGGTAAGTCTGTCTCTTTCCATTCTGAAAATGTGACCATAGAATCTATACAAAGTAGTGGAATAGAAAAACAATATCGATAACTAACAACTGTGCAAAAGATGTATGTGTAGATGTTTTCTACAACATTTTGATTTGTCGGGTCATATTGCACCGAACAGTAAGTAATATTCGTTAAACAAAATTGAACAGAACAGCTGGATTCACTTCTAAATGTCTATTATTTCTTGCTATTTGTCACAATATCTTGCCTCATACTTTCAATAATAAATGTAATAAGATAACAATAGAAATTCCGAGTTTCTTTTTAAGAAATAAGGGACAGCTTGGATCATGGAGCTTCGTGCTCAGACTTGTCCTCATTTCTGAGTCCTTTCGGGGGACCTATTTGACGTTTTAGCTTTAATGTATAAGAGCAAAGTGGGTAACTCTTAGCTGTCTGATGTGTACTTACATAATGGTTGAAAGTGCAGAAAACCTAAATGAATACGTTGATTTAAGGCAAGCTTATGAATCGACATTTCGGTGTTGTGGTGAGTACTTCATCTTTCTCGGAGGGTCTTCCCTATTTCGTATAGTAGGTAAATATATATCATTCTACCCTTTAGAAGTACTTGTTGGAAGGTCTGCTGAGATGTATTTTCATGAGCATAAGGTGTTGATTTTCTTGTCTTGTCTTGTCTGTCATGGCAGTCGCCAAAATTTGTATTGCGTACGCGCTCAGAAACCTAATTTTAGAAGTTTCTAGTTAGGGTTAATTCTTTTTCAGTACACGCTCTGCAAAACAGCTATTTGTCAGAATACTTTGCCAGCCTAGGCCGGTAAAGTACTTAATTTTTACCAGTGACCAGTCATACCAACCGTTACAGGGTTTGAAACAAAATACTTTACCATAAAACAACAAATATAAGGCAACATTGTTCTTTACGTTACTAAGAAACTTTACCAGGTATTTTTACAAAATACTTAATAATATAACAACAAATGTAGACCTAATCCAACATAGCTATATTATTAATAAGAAACACGCACTGCCATCTAATCCGCATTTATATTTGATTCAGAGCAAGGATTCAGGTGGCTGTGAGAATAAGGCTGACCATATCTTTTATAATGAATTATAAGGTATTTTTATTTCAGTTCACATAATTTGCAGCGCTTTTACTATGCACCACGTACGCAAAAACGTTAGCGGGCTTGTCCAGTATTTCAGCCTCGCTACTAGATTAGTCCGCTAAGGCGTTATTTTGCCCACTTGATACATAAATAGCTATTAGAGAATTTATTCTGGAGTAATTGTGGGAAGGGTTGATACCCACTTCATGCAAGCTGTAGGATTAGTGTAAAAAAGTATGAGAATAATATATATATATGACTGACAGAGAATCAACGTAGAGCCTAAACTATAAAAGCT
Source organism: Ectobius pallidus (assembly GCA_964059195.1). Classification (NCBI taxonomy): domain Eukaryota; kingdom Metazoa; phylum Arthropoda; class Insecta; order Blattodea; family Ectobiidae; genus Ectobius; species Ectobius pallidus. Next base: position 10,812,392 of record CAXKWD010000007.1, on the reverse strand, counting down.
AGAGACTTAGAATTTTGGCAGTACCTTTGTTTCATAATGTATGTGCTCACTAAGAAAGGATTTTGAAAAATTGTGATTTTAAATGCAAAAAATCGAATGTTTTGGGTGGTACTTAATACCTTTTTTCACAGAATAATCAAATCCAAATCATTTTCCTTGTACAGTTCTCATGACAACAGTGTATTGTTGGCAGTGTTCACAGGTAGCCTTGGAAGTAAATGATACGGGACTTTTACAAATTGGAGAAGCTATCGATATAATTTATTGGTGTAAGTCAATAATAAAGAATGAAATCCACGAAAATAATGCACAATGCGATGCAGTCACATAGCTTTCTCTACCCTGGACATAGAGAATACCATTTTCTCACTTCAGCTTAATCCAGCTGTCCCCGCCTGGGTGTGTGTCAAAGAATAAGTTATGCCATATCAGAAATCGGTAAAAAATTCTATCCACTGGCCCGTTATTCATAGCTGTAGGCTCTGCATTTTTAGTTGAGAAATATGGATGCCCTAAGTATGTAAAAGGAGACAAAATTGGATGGAACAATTTTAGTCCTATGCGCGCTGTATATTATTGTCCCAGGTATATGAAAGTGATATTGAATTTCTTTTTTAATTCAGCCCCGGAATGGTTGTATGTTAACATGAGAGTAAGAAATAAATATTCCGTACAGACAATACAATTTTATATTACCGAAATCTCTGTTTCTTCTTATTTCAACCCCCTACCGAGCTTGGTGTGTAGAAGTAATGGGGTGCAAAATACTACAATCTCTATGAGCCATAAACAGCTATATCAAGCGTTTTCTGAGGTAATAATTTGAGTGTAATAAGTTGTTCTTCCTCATTTCAAATTCTAAATACCTATGCAAGGACCTAGATTTTGGAAATCGAAAGTCCTTCATAAGTTAATTTCGAATTACAAAATACAAAACCCGAGCAGCGACGGACTAACAATGTTTATTGAATTGCAGTATTGCTTTGGCAATAGAATTAGGTCAATGTAATTTGTACGGTATGCCAGGGAATTCCTGCAGCGGATTTTTGTGGTTTATATTCTGGAGCGAATTTATCGTTTGAAATTTAAAGAAATTGTACATTTATCCAAGTACAGTGTAATAAAGCTCACCATATAAAACTACGAAGTACTCAAATAAATAATCTGTGAGGTAACTATACAATTAAAACAAAATTACTATTAACGAAAAAGCTGTAAACATTTATGGTTGCTGGATCAGTCACCCATAGGTGTAAATAGCGTTCTAGTTATTTATAAGTGGTAACTTAATATCTTGCAGTGTAATTTATGAACAAATGTATTAGCGTATTGTGTTTAGAATAGGATACCAATATTTTGTATAATTATATTTGTTTGTTATCTATGTCGCTTAAGTTTTGTTAATTGCCGATTCGATGGAGGTCGGGCAAGCAATTGCACTGGCATTTTGGTTTGAGTGAGTTCATTTCGGCTCAGTGTTGTCTCAGTCTCACCCAAGTCTGAGTATCCTATTCGCTGATACCTTGGTATGTAACTTATTAGCTGTTGAGAAAAGACATTCATGAGGAAGAGGAGGTTGAATGGGTTTGCTAAATATAAATATGTACCGGACAAAACATTTAGCTAATGTGTTACGAGATTATAAAGGCACTTTCCTATATTGAATCTCTAATTAAAACTAGAATGGCAAGATAAAAATAGAAGTCAGAGGCAGAGGCCGGAAATTACAAAAGTTCTCGTTTTAACGGCCGCCACACGTGTGTAGTTATCATTATGCAGAATAAAACACACAATTACGGCGCCGTGAAAATCCTATTCCATTCCCCCAGATTATTAAAATAATAAGCAAGCAAACTTTATGATATGTGTTTCTTGTAGCTGCTATGCTAACACGTAGGAAAAATTGAACTAAACTCCATGGCGCTACATCCCTGAAGGGACTAGTTCCTTCTTTACCATAGGCAGATAGGAGGAAACACTACTTGTTTCTACAAAACTTGAGGGGACATATGCAAGGTGTAATAAAAAAAATACGGTGAATGATTTTTTTATGGCAGCAACTGCTGACGCCACATCCATTTGATGTAAAATGCCCGATAGCCTGATCTGTTTAGATAGGCAGTGTCAACTTTTAACACATTCTGACTTGTTAATCAGCTTCCAGAGCCTCTAGAGTGAGGTTGTGTCTGGATTTCGAACAATGCGTCAACATTAAGTTTTGTTCTGAGTTACAAAAATCCCTTTAGGCAAGCCTACAAGCTGAGGTAGATTTCGAAGTGCTTTTGGTTTAATTTACTGTCGCTGCGCAGCACTCTTCTTCTTTAGCCTTGGCATGACAAACCCGCAATAATAACTGCAAAAAAGAGTAAAGAGGACTTTTTCAAACATTCAAATCTCGCCTTATATGAGAGCTATCGAGAAACTGGTTATTGATTTGTAGAGTACTCATCAAGACCTTTTCAGCGATACCCCACAAGACGTGGTTTAAAAAATTACGAATTTCCATCCCCCCACCCCCATTCGTACCCCTAAAACCCCGAATAGTTTGTGTCGCTGTGAACTCCATAGGGAGTACTCTAATTTATTCAAACAAAGTTTCCCTCTATACTTCATAGGGGCCTAGATATAAAGTTTTCAAAATTTCAACCCCCTTGGGTCAATTTTGCTCATTAAGGAACTTGTCCAAACTATTGAGCCTAGTAATAACATAATAAAATTTGGTTCAAATATCTTCAAAATTACGGCCGCCAGCGTGTTATATATATATATATATATAATATATATTTTAACGGGCGGTGGTTTCATACTTAGGGAGGCATAAAACCTAAAGTTATGAAAGAATTTTTCGAGAATCATGACATGATATCGATTGCAATAGGTCGATTTTTCTTCGAAATGTACCTAAAAAAAATGCCGAAGAAGCTCATGAAATGTTTGAATCAGTGGATGGCAATGCTGTGGTAACTCTGAAGACTGTTTACAAGTGGTTTGAGCGATTTAAAAGCGGAAATGAGTCGGTCGAAGACGACAACGGCCGGGACGTCCACCGACCTCAAAACACAGATGAAAACGTGAAAAAAAAAAAAAAAATGGCAGCACTTGATCGTTCAAACTGGCGAATGACTATTAGCTATTGACTAATGGCTATTAGAGAGCTTACCGAAGAACTAAGCATCTAAGAAAGAGACCAGAAAGTGAACTATTGCTTTCGTTCTTAATCACGTCAACGCGTCGTGCCACATGTCGCTTCTGATTCGCGAGTTTTTGGCCAGGAAAAGTATTCTTGTCTGTCCAATTCTGCCTTCTTCACCAGATTTAGCACCCTGCGATTTATGGCTCTTCTGGCGTGCTGAAAGGAAAACTTTTGACACCATTCCCGACATGGAGATGGCCACGGCAGAGCAGCTGAAAGTTCTACCGAAAAGAGCCTTCCAGAAATGCTTGCAGTCATGGATTCAATGTTTGGACAAGTGTATAGCTAGCTAAGGATAGTACTTTGAAGGCGATTAAATAAAATTCTACATAAACTTATTACTTTGTTTGTAAAAAAAATATTCACCGTATTTTATTTATCACACCTCGTATAATAAAAGCATCTATGTTCGGCTCACCATTTTCTCCATATGAGCAAAGTTGTTTGTAGTTGTAGAAAATGGTTTTTGTAGTTTCCGCCTAATTAACCACTATCAACAATTAAGAGTCGGCCTACACAATTTTCCATAAAGTAATGCCAGTTTACTTGTATCACATAGGTTCTATGCACATGCAAGTCATGAATTAAATATTATCAATTTAAAAAAAAAAACCGTAAAAGTATCCACTTATTTATCAGTTGACCAATAAGAGTTGTACACGATGACTTTCTGCCTAGAGGTTTAACACTAGGTAAAATGGTGGAACATTCACTAATATTGTTAGAAACTGTAATATCGTCCAATGTACTGCGCTTGGAACTTGCTTAAATTGAAAATAGAACTTCCACTTTAGGTTAGGATTACGAAGCCATTTATGGACCAGAAGTGGAAGAAATTAATTTTGTTTATAGGCTTAATACCTAAATGAACTTCGTCTCCTAAAATAGTCTATATATACTATATACAATTCTGACGTAAATATAGTGTACTACATTTTATTGACAGTAATATGGTCGAAATATAGCCTATAAAGTAAAGTAAAGTATGCTATAAATGTCCGTGGGGTTTAATCATGGTCATTGATGAATATACTTATTACATGCCAGAATGGTACTTTATGAGATTGTGAGGAGGAAGCGAAAATGTCTGTCTGTCTGTCTGTCTGTCCGTGTGACTGACTGTACGCGCTATAACTCGAATACGCTTTATCGGAATTTCATGAAACTTTGGATACGCGTTTATAACGATCATGGCTAGAAGTCAATTTATTTTGGACCAAATCCGTTGAGGGTACCGGAGTAACGATTAATTAAAAGTCACGTGATTTTTAAATGGGAAATCATGACAAAACAAAGCCGATTTGCTAATCATTAAGGGCCTGACTCCAATGCAGTCATATGTTTGTTTATTTAGTTGTTCAAGTTGAAATGAGTACTTCATGAATACTATTACATACAGATGGTATATTACTCTGAAATAATTAGGTCTATGTACATTAAGCGAAGTTCTTTGCCAGTGCATTTTGTGAAACGTTGACATTTTTTAAGAATTTCTTACATCAGTGTATACGAGTATGAATTTAGGTCAAGTATCGAACTTTAGACCTTTCTTCTTCCGCAAGCCCTGTTTAATGAGTCGATCTGGAGCTTAACTCTGAGATCGACAGCAAAATAACTTCTTTTCTGCATAGGCCTATCATAATTGTAATTATCACTGACTAAACAAAAGCATTCTGACACTTTGTTATGTCAGTTTATCTAATTTAATTCTTCTTTTGTTTTAGGCGTGGTAGAACAGAGGCCATGCAGGGATTGAAGCTGCTTTGGTTTGGTTCGAATGAATGAGGTAAAGTTTGTTGACACCTTCTTGTATGTAAGGCATTTTCTAAGCCCTCTTTCCATTTTAATGTTTCATTATTTCTGAATGTATTTGTCTGTTTTGGTTGATCTACGCACGCCAGAGGTCGTTAAGGATGTTGCCTGATCAAAGGAGGTTTAGGGGAATTGTTCTTATCTATTTTTGTCTACTAAATTATAATAAAGTCTCTCTGGTTTTAAAAGTGAGATTGAAATATTCGTTTTCATTAATAGCTCCCCACTCGACGTGTGACGTTTTTCACATCTGCTCGGGCTATTTGTGTTGTTTGCTAAACAGACAGGAAATATGGAATCCAAAAGACATATTGGCATAAAGATAAATTTGTTGGCCGTAATAATTAATTTCTCTACGTTTCCATGCCATTTATCCATGAAGTAAAGAGTGGATATGTGTATTTTGGATTAGCATATGCCAAGCTAAGTAATTGGAAATACGGAAGCTTGAAATACATACACCAAACACACAACACAGACAATTAATTAAAGTAACAATCCTGCCCAATGTAATAAATTAAATAGTTATTCACAGCTAAATTAATACATCGAAAGCCCTTAGCGTACCCTAGAATACTAATATTGGGCTATATCTCGTTTATACAGAATATAATACAAACAGGATAATAATCCACACCATCCTTGCGATGTTCGTCGGAACACATTCTATTGTAGGCCTAATTGAAATTTATAGGATCCTTGCTTTCACATTCTGTTGAGGAATAATGTCTCCTTTAATAAATAATGTTTAGATATTAAAGTTAATCGTAAAAATGTAACAAATTGCCACTGACTGTGAGGTATCAAGGTTGCTGCTAGGGCAAATAGAAGTAAAACATGGATAGCATTCAAGAGGTCCCAGGTTCAAATTCCGTGGCCGGCCAATTGGACATGGGTGTTTTCATGGTTTCCCCAGTCGTAGAGGCAAATGCCGAAATGGATATTTACATATCATGAATCATCCTCATAATTTCATCATGTATCATATAAATTTAAATTCCGGGGTGCGCGGGCAAAGAGAGTTAAGTCCATCATCCTAAATAATTGAGATATATCCATAGAGTTATAGATAAAAATGTTCTCTACATTTGTGTTAAGTCCAGTAAGTCATATTCAAAATTGTACGGTAGTTATGGATGTGTGCCTCATAGGTTTATCCATCTCTAAAGCTATGTTGGGCTGGTATAGTGTGTTAAGTCACTCTAATACTCAGTAATAAGAAAGTGGACTTAACTCTCTTTGCCCGCGCACCCCGGTTAGTATCAGTTGAAATTTATTCCATAAAAATACACCAATAAAAGAAACAATTGACAAGCAAAGTTCCATGGCCTTCACACATCCCAAACTCCTGATATGGCCTCGCAGCTTAATGGAGTATTAAGACAGCTGAATTAAACAAAATGCAAAACAACGAAGACAAACAGAAACAAAACTAATTTCCTTCCTTATAGAGCTCTCGGATTACTATTTAACGTCCTTACAATTGCAGCTGACATGAATACATTGACTGCATTTCCAATTCTTGAACTATTCACGTAAAATTGATCGTGGGAGAACATAGAGCCCTACAACGTCAAGTGATTGGCCTTGTGACATGTTGATATTCCTAGCGAAACTCAAACGAACGGCGAACTGCAGACGTCTAAATTGAAACGGTGTATCTGAAGAGATGATTGGGATCCGAGGAATGACTAGCATGTCCAGTCATGACATTCGACATGAGTTTCTTGATTAAAAGTCGTGTTCCAAAAAAAAATAAGTCATTTTTAAACGTAATACTATTCCAACACTTTCATAAAAATACAGTAAGTAGAAACCAAATAAAAATCGAACAAGTTTCCGGTGTCGAAGGAAACCGTGTAGTTAATTTGCGATTGAAATAAATTTCGTACTAAGGGAAACAATCCCGTTTCAGGTAATAACAAAGTTTAAATGACGCTACAGGGGATCATTGTTAATATTTTAATGTCATTGCACAACACTGGGGATTCCACTAAGTAAGTGTAACTAGGGCCGGTATTCACAGCCGCAGTAAATCGTACTTAGGCCTATATCCAAGTCGACTTTAATCTCCTCTTAAGTTGAGTTTCTGGCACAAACAAGTCGTACTTATGACGTAGTTACTTTATAAAGTGAGACTTGACAAAGCCAAGCTTACTGCTATTCATAGTCACTAAAGTACGACTTACTTGTCGAAATAAGTCGTACTTTATCAAGTCAAGGGTTCCTTGACTTATTTCAGTTTAAGGCAGAACCATGGATAGCGATTTTGAGGATCTGGGCGAGGTATTAGAAGAAACTCGCGCTTCAAACCATTATTCGCGAAGCATGATGAATCAGTTGAAATTCTACAGTGAAAATTAATTTAAAATGAGATATCGTTTCAAGAAGACACAATTTTGGAAATATCATTCGCCTGTCTTTCATCAGCATTTCTCTCTGCTGGCATTTCATATCGGCCTAAAGCTTCCTAAGCTGTTTTGAATCTTTCTAAAATAATAATCGATATCGAAATAAATACATAAGCGTAGCGGTATTAATTCTGAACAATGTCCAAGCTAATATATACTCAAAATTTTCTCAAACTATAGATCAGTTTATTTACACGCTGCATAATATGACTGATGAATTGAATTCTTTGTTTATAATGCACAGCGCCGTCTGTATTTTTATATCACGAGAGCGAAATACGTACCCGGATGGCTTTGCATTACACGAAATCTGAAAAAAATCTTAAATACTATTCGCTAATTCAATTGTTGTGGCAGTGAACGCGCGATTTTCATACTATCGAGTTCGACTTAATATGTAGAACAAGTAGATATTTATGAAATCAGACTTAACAAAGTACGAGTTTAAATAAGGCTATGAATACGAAAATCAGGCGAAATCCAAAAACAGGTGGCCCCTTAAGCTACCCATTCGATAATCACATTTGCACGGACTGTGTGATGTATTTTGTTTCTTAGCGAAAAAGGTATGTCCAACTGTCCTTGTATATTGTCGCAAGTGCCTTGTACCAACTGACCTTGTATAGCCTACTGTCATTATACTTCCCGCGAGGTTTGTCAGCCTATCTCCAGTCGTCTAGCGATATGATGTCACACCTCCAATATCCCATCACGAGTTTCTACGTAATACAAGGACAGAAGAATTCGCTAGATCGTGGAAGAAAGGAAGTTCACCATTTTGGGTGGGTTGGGCGGGATACCACTAACCCCAAGGTTTTTGGATTTTCCCGAAAAACATATAGGCCTAAGTCGACTTGTCCAATAAGCTCAGCTTTATAAATTCGTTATTAAGTCGCTGACAATGAATGCCGGCCTAGAACTATTCAACCATAGCATATTAAAAATGTTATAAACAAATGAACCAAACAAACTATGCCATGATTTCCGCTAAATATCGCCAGCCTTGCGCTATTAACTCGTAACCGATTTCATTCGACGCGACACTTTTCCGGCATTGCAAACCTTTTCTAGAATTCTGGTAGGCCTACTTAATAAACAAGAACGCTGCATGGGTGAGAAGGAAAAATATAATTGAAAAATACTGTGGCATCTGTTGACGTCCAACGCCATGTGTAGGGGTGAGAGGGAGGGATATACAGAGAGAAGACCATATCTGGGTCCCATGCCTGGTAGTCAGTAAGATCAGACCAAGATCCCAGGCAAGCAGTGGTACTACTAGAGCCGTATTATTGCAGATTCCTTGGAAATCAAAATCCAAGACCAAAACTTCAAAACAGATGACAGTCTACAGCATAGCAAGGCCTGGCGGATAAGTTCGATCAGATCACGATCCTGGAGAGGCAGTGTCACTACTGGGCCGTGTATATACGAGGGTCATTTAATAATTAAAGAGGCAACTTGATCTGGGGAAAAGACGGTTGGTAGTACTAGTTTCATACATTTGGGATTTTAAGTTGGCATCAGTGGGATGAATTCTAATGAGCTGATGGATCAACATTGCTCTGTTTATAACCTCAAAATTAAGTCTAACGATGTCGGGTCTTCTTGAAAATTCCACATTGGTTGAATAACGTTCTGTGATTCGTTTTTTGGTTGCTGAAGGTGAAAAACCAGCTAATATATACTCTAGAATGACTAAAATGTACAGTGAAAGTTGTATGAACCGTCGACACTTTTACAAGTGGGTACAAGTGGCCGAGAATCAGTGATTGGCGAACACCATTCTGGCCGGCCTGTTGAAGTTGCAACTTCCTCACTTGAAACTCGAATTGTTTGGTCCACTGAAGGAGGCATTACGTGGGAAGATGTTCCAGGATATCGAGGATGTCAAGAAATTTGTGGGAAATTGGCTCCGACACCAGCCGGTATAAAAAAAAAAGCTAGTAACCCGTTGGGACAAGTGCATAAATGTTGATGGTGATTATGTTGAAAAGTAGAAAAAGTCTTTTGTAAAAATAAACAGTTTTTTCTCCAGGTCAGATTGTCTCTTTAATTATTGAATGGCCTTCGTAGTAAAGGCTTTGGAAGTCCATATCCAATACCGAAACTTCAAGCAAGCCATGGCACTAGTAATCGATTTTTTCACTCCCAAACTGGCCTTGAAAAGGACTTTTACACATTCTACTTTTCAAAACACTTCCTTCCCAGCTGGTTTGTTTGTTCCATTTCTTAGCTCCCATTTTTCACTTACATTTTACTTTTATTTTTTAATTTTAAAGTTTTAGATTTAGGTATTAGGTCATCGTAACATTTTTCTGTAGTAAATTTATGTTTCACGTCACATATCCAGACTGATCTAGGGAACCCATTGCTGCCACCCTTGTTGCAAATGTTCATCTAAACACGTAAATATGCCATCAGTTCATTATAGGAGTTCATTTCTCTGAGTGAATATTTCAAATGGCGTTTGTAATTGTGTTAAATACTTGACAATGATGGAACTACTGCGCGGTCCCACGTCATAACCAACTTATTACTCCACAATACGACACAGTTTTGCTGTAAAATGTATGATACCAGCCACTTGTTGATTGCTTCTAAATACAACTTTATACAACTCTTTTTTTTTAAATGTTAAACGTTTACAATCGACGTCTGCAGAAGTTGTGTATCTTAAAACAATGACTTCCAATGTGACGAAAAACGTCGTGATCGAGCAAGTTCACCACACCTTTCTAGGAATTAATGATTCTTCCACCAGATATTATGGTTCTTAATGTTTATATACAGGGTGTTATTCATTAACACCGAAATATTTTACCTGTGTATAGAGGGGACATAGAAAAGCAACTTTTATTAGAAGATTTTTGCTCTATGACGTAAAATATGTAAGCTACAGGACATTAAAGTAATTATAATTTGGTGCTCCTAAATCAATAATTACGCAAAATAGCGTTAAAATTTTCATTAAATCGATTACATGCCGTCCTAGTGATCGAAAAGAACCTTATTCTTAATCATTCATCCACAGCTATATCATGATTTCGAGATTTCATTATCTGCAAAACTTACAGACTAATCACATGACTGTCCACCACTGCATTATCTTCTTTTATTCATAACTACTGACTACAGTGTTAACAACAAAGTTCCTTTGTTTTGAATTATTTTTTCTAATGTTAGAAACCAGGGGCGGCCATGCCCTGGGAGATCTTATGCTGTAACAGGAAAAATTGAATCCATGGAGCAAAAAAATCCCCTAATAAAAGTTGCTTGTCTATGTCCCTTCTTTACACAGGTAAAATATTTCGGTGTTATTCATTAACACCCTGTATACGCTATATACACAGAGTGTAACAGAAAGGTAGGCCAAAACTAGGGGGAACTTTGCATGCAGAGGGTGATATTATGTTACTTGAACATGGGTCCGAAAATGCTTTATTTCCTTGTTAGAACCCTCTGCTCTGCACCACTGAGCAGAATTTATACATGAAAGAGAAATGAGGAAAATAGAAAACCATATGAAATAGTACTCAGTGCAGAACTGTGGGTAACAGGACATCAAATAAATGCTCAAAATGTTCTTAATGGACACGGATACATCCGTCAACCGGCCGTCACATGGACTCCCTGATGTGCTGATGTATCCTTAGAGTATCTCGTAGGCCTATTATCTGTCCACCTTTCATAATATGAGCGCCGAAACTCTTTACATCTTGCACCTATGTTGCATTTACACGAGTTTTTAAATGCCCTGGAAATAAAAATGTAGTGGATTCAGGTCAGGTGAACGTGGAGGCCAAGGAATTGGTCCACCTCTTCCTATACATTTATCACGGAACCGTCTATTCAGAATGTGACGAACAGAGATGCTGAAACGAGCAGGAGCTCCATCGTACTTGAAGTGCATGTCTCGTCGTATTTGTAATGGCACATGTTCCAACAGGACAGGTCATTGTATTTCCACTGAGACGATGTAGCAATGCAAACGGTCCCACCAAACAGTCACTATTAATGGACGCCCAGAATTGTAGAGAAATGGCTCTTAATGAAATTCGCATCCACTACCTCGTACCATTCTGATATGCTTTTGGAATTAACTCTCCTTGGTACCGTGAACTCATTTCGTTTCAATACGAACTTGGTAACCAAATAAGAATTTTTAACGTAAGGTAAAAGTTTACACAGGTATCGAAAATATATTTCAAACGATATATTTAGAGCTTTTTATTTGGTTGTAATTTTGAGTTCTAAATTACGTACGAAAATAATTTCATTTCTGAAAAAGTTAACCGAAAAATATTCAAATGAAATTCCAATTGTATTATAGATTATCTAGAGGGCATGTGAAAATTTCAACGACATAAATTTAAAAGTAAAGTGGAACAAAATGGTGAAATATTTCAAGAATTCACAGAGTTATGTAATTTTTTCCCAAATCACTATCGAGAAGGCTAGTTACATTTCCGGACCACCTCTAGTACTCAAAAGAAGGCTTGACTTTAAGTTTTAGGCTTTACATGTATGCTTTATGTACAAAAGAAATCTAATCCCATATGCAAGAAACAAAGAAGCTCAAAGTTTCGGTGTCATCTTAATAACAGCAATACATGTATTGCTATAGCCTATTGTTGATAAAGAATTAATGTCTTTATTTTTGCCCATTCTATAAAAAATATGTTAAATTATTTTTTATTTTAATAAAGCTAATATTATTATTATTGTAAATTAGAAAATGAAAATGTTGTCTGCCTGATTTGTCGGAAAACCAACGCTGAGAAAAGACTCGAGAGAAAGTTGCAGATAGTTTAGTGATACTTGTGTTATGTATTATTCTATAGTTTTTAGTAAACGTATTTCAATGCCAAATTATCATGAATGCGCACCCAGAAAGGATACTACAGAAAATGTGTTTAGCTTCTTTTTTACTTCCTCTGTCCGTACCATGGGTAGGCCTACTATAGATAGGGGAAGTATTGTTTTCGACCCCCAAATTCGAAGTTGAGTTTTTAGCATAAATACACGTTTCAAGGCCCCTAGAAGCCAAAAATACAATTTTTGATTTTTGGAAACATGTCTATGAGTCTTCTCTCTGTTTTGATGACTGTGAACAGGCTAGCTCCAAAACGGAAAATCGTATGAAAACAGAATTTATTATTTAGATCAGGTAACTTCTGAAGATGGGAAGCGAAGATTGGCGACAAGGTTCTCTTATTTTGAAGGGGACTTTACATGAAGAAATTTTCGTTTTTCGCGATTTTCTCGAAAACGGCTCTAACGATTTTCTTTAAATCATGGGTTGCAGCATGGGTTGCTTATAGTAAGAGCTAAAACTTTTATTTGAAACATTTTTCCGAAAAAATCTCTGAAGGGTAGTTATAAGCCACGCACTGTGAATACGCGCAATACTGCCTCTTGTAACGGAAAATCGTACAAAACAAAATTTTGTATTTGTGTTGGGTACGGTACCTTCTGAGGCTGTGACACGAAGATTGGCGACAACATTTTCTTATATTTAAGGGGACTTGATACGAAGAAAATTTTGTTTTTTTGCGATTCTCTCAAAAACGGCTCTAACGATTTCCTTTAAATTTTGTACATGTAATGCTTATACCAAGAGATACAACGATTTTTTTTTTTTTATTCTCTGAAGGGTGGTTGTAAGCTACCCACTGTTTGTAGAAACTGTCTTGTCTGGTGAACAACTCAATACGGGGACATTCACCCCCTCTTATTCTATATAAGTACGTGAAGTGAGAAAGATGTATTGTTGATTACAGTAAAATTTCGGAAGGTAGGCCTATGCTTAACGGCGGAAAGTTCAATAAACGTTTGCAGTCACTTGCTGTTTCTTCTCTTGTTGTTTGACCACAGCCTGCGATTTTAGTCACAACATTCAAAGAAGGGGCTATAAGGTATTTATAGCATAATTACCGTAAAATTGTGTCCTGCGATTCTGTACAAGGATATTATGTGAATACTGCTTTTATTTGGGCAGATGATGTTATGTGACTTTCACATCAGTTTTTTAGTAAATCTATTTCAATACCAAATTATCATGAATGCACACCCAGGAGAAATAATGCAGAGAATGTATTTAACTTTTTTTTCACTTTTCACATTTTAATAGCCTGGATCTTCCAAATTTGCAATTAACTAGAAAGCCTCCAAATTTGCATGCAAGACGATCATTTAACCATTTCAGAGCAGAACTTGTAAGTGTACAAAAGCAAACATCAAGTCAAATGAACGTTTGAAGTCAATGAGGAAAATATCAGTGGAACAGTTGGTTTCCATAAATGGTAATTGTAGCCCGTGAATATTATAAAAGCGTTACTCTATTATTATTCTTTCATATGTGCTTTTATGCAAGTTTTTACGTGTGCACTTTTACTAAGCAGTAGTGAAAAATTAAACTTAACACATTAAGTATTAAACCATCGAAATGAGCAAATTTATGGACTGCGCAGCTTATATATTGACGATGTCAATTTTTTTTTTACTTAAATCACGTGCTGAAGGCTTAACGCACAGGAATCACCATTTTAATTATTATTGTGCTGTTAAAATATGTAGTGAGGGGAAGCAATTTAGGCAGAGACGTAATTTATGTAGTAGAGTACATTATAAATAGCTGATTGGGGTGCACATGCAAACATTCGCGAGTGGCTGCACAAGAAAGACTGTCTCTTCGCGGATGACAACGCATTCAACACGCCATCCTTCCTTTGTGGAATTCCGTTCCTGTATTACGCTTTCATGTTCATTGACCCGCGTCAAATTATATGCAGTTCTGAATGCGTCGTATCGGGTGTTATTAATAACTGCTTCACCTTTTATATAATACACCCAAGCTGTGAACTATCTCTATATTTCAAATAATGTACAGTGTATCCAATCCTTGGTGTAGTTATTACCTTGAAAGTAACAGTTTGCCGGCAAAGCTGGAAATATTAAACTTTTCATTAGTGTTAATACTATACTTAATCCAACATGTGTTCGGAGCAAAAGTAAACAACAGACAAACCGTGTCCGTCGTTTCATTGGTTAATCGCACCAGCGAATAGTTCACGATAGTGCGACAAGCTCAGGTCAGATGTTTACTTCCATTCCGCACACATCGTACAATTATTTATATCTTATGTGAAAACATAAGTTCTCTTAAGTGAGTTGCTTGCTTTCCTATTTATATCATACATGTTATTTTTATTATATTTTTGTGGGTTAACCCATCTTTGCATAACATCAACGCGGCAGATACCCGGAAGCCTAATCACAAATTAACCAGAAATGTCCCACAAGGCTCAGCAGAAATAAGAAGTCTGCTCACAGTTTACTATCGAATAATCTGAGAAAATATACATTATACATTCTTTTACCGTATGATCACTTCTTCAAAATAGGGAACGCATTTTTTACATCAGAATAAGGAAGGAGATATACATCAAGTTCCCGCCTTCCGCTGGGAAAAGAGTGCGGCTGAGTTATTGATCAGGTGTGAACCTAAATGTGGTTAGCATTAGTTTCAATCAGAGGGTAAACAGTCTGCCCCTAAGAGAATCCTGTCGATAAATTAAGGCAAGAAAAACAAACATAAAACACTCTTTTGTAAACATAGAACCCAGAGTTAGTTTCCTACGTTTCTGTCGATACTGAATCGGAAATTGTGTCTCGTAAAACGGCAGAGATCGAGTGTGGGGGAAAAGAGGTGAGCAGTGAATCCAACCTGTTTTAATGGCATCGAATCCATCGTTACTCTTATGGAATAAATGTGCACACGCCTATATAACACACAGACTCTCAATCGAAGTGAAAACGTTATCAAACAGGAATGAATAATAATTGAAGTATTAAGATTCCCGTACCCCAAAGCGGTGGCGGGGGTAGCGATCAGCGAGGTACTTCATTCTCACATCCAAAGTACTTACAACATTTCACAGTTTGGTTTTAATGAATTATCCTATCACTTTATATGAAAAGTTCTTCAAGCAAATTTTTATAGCTTTATTTTTTTTAATATATTTTTTTTAACGTTCAGTTATATTGTTTCCTCATGCACATTGAAACAAAACGTATCCTGGATTTGGTCGTAAAATTAATGGGTAAATTACTAAAAAAGTTTACCTTGCTGTTTTCAATTTATCTATCGTTTTTATCTATTTATCTGTAGTTTTACCTCTCCCTTTTTGGGGCATTTAAGCGACCCACTACGCCCGGGCCTTACAGGCCGCGACCTGTCGGGAGAGGATTATCTATGGATCACATACATAATTTCTTGACCAGACACGGAGGGCCTCCCCGAATGAGTGATGAGCTCAATGCCGGGACCACCTCCGAACACATAGGACGAGACACGCCATTCACACATACACTCACTCCGAACAAGGCGAGGATGGGATGAAGATGATAATGACGGTCATATAATATCAGGGGACCATAAGGGCCTAAAGTTACCCGACATTTGTCTACATATTGTAAGTAAAAGTAATAGGCATGGCCTCAATTTGCATTATAGAAGAAAATTGCTAGCCTGGGCCTTCAAAACTTTCGTCACCAATAAAGAAACGTGCGAGGAAAAGGTTTTTCCAGCGGCGAAAACATAAATATTGCAAATTCATTATAAAGAAAACGTTAAAGGAAAATCTTAAAGTATCTGTGCAAGATGTAGGAGTGAAAGTGGCGACGTCCGTGGGAGTAGTTTCAATTACGGTTTTCAAAGTCCTAGAAAAATACTGATCTACAGGTGGTGTCAAGTCACCAGTCAAAATTAAACCAAAATCAAAGTAAAAATCACTTGGCAGAATTGGGAATCGAACCCGGGACACTTGGCGCTTGGTACAAAGAAGAACGTTAAATTGACTCTACTGCATGTAATCGAGTAAACAGTCTCAAAAACGAACTCTTGTGAACTGTGCTTTGTACTTTCACATTAGGTTGTTTACTTTTGCTCCGTACACATCTTGGATCAAGTAGCCTATAGATATATCTTGGTATTGATGACAATATTCCTCGATAAGTGCTGAATTTGTATTCGCTACCTCCGAATGAAAACGTCACTAGCATTGTAAGCGTGGAATCCTTTCGGTCTGGTTTTCAAAATTGCAGTTCACTTTCCTGTACTAAATCTCCAGTCTGAGGAGATAAAGTATACAGCTAAAACGAAAGAACTACTCATAACTAAAAAAGGTTAGAGTACTTCTGTTACTGAAGATATTTATTACACTCCGTTATTAAATTCATACTTAAATGAGAAAATTGTGTCGTCGATTGTGAATACGGCATTTCAGATGTCAATGACTAAAAATCTTCTGTCTTGCAATTTCAAATTATCTCGGCGCAGTAATAATTAATCAGTAGTTACCCATAAACATTTGTTAAATTTTTTCCCAAAAGTTATTGTCATTCTACTTACAATGTTAATAAGTACATAATTTACAAATGAAATAACTTACAACTGAAAGTGCTGAAATAATTAGATACAAAAGAACTTCGCCCATACTACAATTAGGCTAAAGGAATGGAAGTTAGGCCTCGACTACTAGAAGATGAATCAGACCAAGTATGAACAGGCAATAACTGGAATGTTTATAAATGCCTCTCAGGAAAACGAAATATAATTGGAAGTATAAGATACATAATTATAGCCTACATGTAGCCTGAAGATAAAATCATAGACTTGTCGTATCCTGTGAAATGGGTTTCCTCGTAAAGGTTTGGATGTTTGCTGAATCTCTGTAAGGTTCCATGCTAATGAATGTGTGGGTGGTTTTTGTTTGAATTCCCATTGGAAACTTCTTGCCATCTGCTAACGACGAAGTACATGAGCCAGGTCATCCGCAGGGAATCGTTATTTCAACTCTTTCCTGTGTTACACGTATTAATGCAGAATCGATATTTGCATTTCCATATAGACTGACCATAATTACCTCTCGCTCAGAAGAGGCAATTTCGATTAAAAGTAACAAGCCATTAATATTGCTTTATTCATCACCATTATTAAGGCATTAGATTAATTAGGCCTTTTGCTTTTTGTTGTATAGAAAGACTTTCACAAAGCGCTTCATGCAATTTTACTGAAAGCTATATTACTGTATAAATTATTCCTTTATAAAGCCCGTGCTAAAGCTTTGCAGTGTGACAGTTACATGATGATGATGATTATGACGATGATGATGATGATGATGATGAACATATTATATCGTGTCTTGTGAGAATATGAACGCATACTAATAAAGTTGATCGAGGAATACTCTGAAATAGTTTTATTAAATTAATCACAAAGTAAAAGATGATTAGTCATTCTATCCGAAATGTGGTGTTCCCAGTTATATATTTGATAATTATTTCAATAAAAAATATAGTTAAAATATAAACACTAGAATATTTCATAGCTCTTTTTACTCAAGAGGTTCGCCGAATTCCCTCAGTTCTGTGTTTGAAACTTTATACAACTATACGGTACATACTTCAGGTTAATGCTTCTAGCAGTTTGAATATAGCAGGCTCAGTGTTTACGTCTAAATGATCGCATTTTCTCAATTATTAGAAATGTCCTGTATTCGAGGAAAATCATAGCTTTTATGAGAATTTACGCGGAACCTCTTTCATATGTATCTACTAAATGTATTCAGGCCCCTTTAGATAGTAATCATAAACAACTTCTTGGTCTTGATTAAAGAAATTTTAAGTTTTATTGCAGAAAGTCACGATATGCTTACCATATTCATCAAACAGAAATAAAACAAAAGTTCTCCATGGAACTTCATTTTTATTTTTATCTAATGCAACATTGTTTCAGAAGCAATTATAATTCCAACGATTCTTGTGGTTGCGTGATTTAAGACTGGTAGGAAAATTATTTTTAAAATTTTTGCGTGGTACACATCTCTGTACATAAAAGGATTTGTCCTGACTGACTGACTGACTGACTGACAGAGAATCAATGTAGAGCATAAACTATAATAGGTAGAGACTTGGAATTTTGACAGTATCTTGGTTTCTTAATGTAAAGGCTCACTAAGAAAGGATTTTGCAAAATCTTTATCTCGAATGCCAAAAATCAAATGTTTTTGAGAATACTTAATCCCTTTTTACACAGAATTATCAAATCCAAATCACAGTTGACATGACAACATATTGTTGCCAGTAGTCTCAGATGGGTTTGGAAATTAATGAAATGGGACTTTGAGAAATTAGAGAAGCTTCAATATAATTCATGTTATAAATAAATATTAAAGAATGAAATGCACGAAAATAATGCAGTCACATAACTTTCTATACCCTGGACATAGAGAAAACAATACGAGGTATGGTAATGTGTATATTATTATATCACAGGTTTTTGGAGAGAGAAGTATGAAAGTGATATATTTCTGTTTAATTTCATCCCCAAAACGGTTTTATGGTAACAAAAGAGTGAAAAATAAATATTCCGCAAAGACAGTACAATTTTATGTTACCAGAATTCCTGTTTCTTCTTATTTGAACCCCTACCAGGCTTGGTGTGTAGAAGCAATGGGATACAAAATTCTACATCCTCTATGAGCAATAAAAATCTATATAAAGCGTTTTCTGAGGGACTAGTTTGAATGTGATAAGTCGTTCTTCCTATTTCAAATTATAAATACCTATACAAGGACCTGTCGGCGGCGGTGGTCTAGAGGTAGCTTGCCCGCCTCTAGATCCGCAGGGCGCGGGATCAAACCCGGCCGCGGTCGATGGATTTTTCAGGACGTAAAAATCCTGGGCACTGAGTCCTCCGGGAGGGACTTTAAGCTGGGGGTCCCTTGTCGTAGATTTACGGCACGTAAAAGAACTCCAAGCCTAAATTAGAGCCTCTGGACAAAATTTCTCGGCCCTTTCACGTCCCAGAAATACTTAGTTTCCAGACGGGGGTTGCGAGGCGATGGGCTTACCACCTGTCCCTCTGCCCTCTCTCGGAAAATAAGCATATCAAAATTAGTATAGGTAATGAAACCTCCATTGGAGGCACCTTCGCCCCACCTGGGGATCATAGGGTACCACATACAGATACAGATATAAGGACCTAGAATTTAAAAATCGAAAGTCGTTCATAAGTAAATTTCTGGCGACGCCGAGTCTTTTAAGCTGGTTGATATTATAAAAAATCCTCGTGCCTCATGAATCTATAGGCTATTCTACTATTTTCAGTTCGGCAGTTTAATTTGTAGATCTTCGCCGTGGTTGAAGTTGGCTGAGGTCATCGGGATTTTTCAGTTTGCCTATTCCATCTAGTGAACTATTGCCCTGCGATAGACTCAGCTCTAAGAAAAACTGCACTGCTCCATGCAGTGTCCTGACCTTAAAGTAGGCCAATATGTAAGCCCTACACCTTCAGAAAAAGTTAAATATCAGGACTTATAATTTTTGTAGATATTTTTTAGTTATTAGGCCTAAGACAATACGCAAGAAAAAGTTTTTTAATTGTTTATAATTTGTTTATAAAATTTGTTTTCTTGAAAACCTTATCTAAAAACTTGCAACTTGATTATTTCAAAACTATGAAAGATAAAAACACAATGTTTACTATTTTGTAGATAGATGAATCAAATTCTTTAGTGTCTAACATTATATCTTCTCATCTTCTGTCCAGAAATCTAAAAATAAAAGGTTAATAAGACAAATTAGAATGTGCAGTGAGAGAGTTGTAGGCCTACTGGCCAAGCTTAGACTAAAGAAAGTTACGTGAATGCATTGATAAGATATAATTTGGGTTATGTATCCTTCGGGGATACGATACGATGTGGTAAGGACACTCTTTTCACTTTTATAACCAATTTTCATGAAGGTAATGACATACACAGTAATTATACTATACTAAGATGCTAACATTTATTTTGGAAAAGGAAGCTATGTGAGAAAATGTAGCCTACTCTGAAGGGTAGTTATAAGCAACCACTGCTTTGTGAACAATAAAGCTTTGCATAAAGTTCAAACAACTGAATTTGTTCTCTTTGCAATATGGCCACTTATTCGGTATTTATATGGCTCATTTTGCTTGTGACAATTGTGATGACGTCTAGTATGATTCAGTTCTCTATCATGCATCTGTACTCATTGCCTTTGCTAATCTTGATTAATTGATGAGTTAATAATGAGATTACCTGGAGTTAGCACCTCGTAATTTCATAACGCATTGCGGCCACACGGCTGAGCTGGAATCGCTTTCACACCCAGCTATAGAGAGTCTTGTTTGATTGGTGCTTAATTCTCTATTCGACAATTTGAAACTGAGAATTCTTTCATAAACGGAGTGAGTTTGTACGGAATGAGTTTGTACTAGTTCCTTCACTGACATCGGTAAACCAACAAAGTAAATTCGATAACATATTTCTACAAACGATCACTGTACCAGTGAGTTTAAGCTATTTCCTGCCATTTAAAATATTTATTTGTTTATAATTTGACAAAAACGAATCTCTTAACATGCTTTGTCCTGACTGGCTGACTGACTGACAGAGAATCAACGTACAGACTAAACTATAACAGGTAGAGACTTGGAATTTTGACAGTACCTTCGTTTCATAATGTAAGTGCACACTAAGAAAGGATCACTGACCACTGTAGCTGTGAGTTTGTACAGACTAGGTCGTGTCAATAAAAATATTATTTTATAATTTGACAAAAACAAATACCGTATTTTACGGACCATAAGACGCACTTTTCCCCTTGAAAACAGAGTCTTGAAAGTTGGGTGCGTCTAATGGTCCGAAGTATACTGAAAAAATTATAATTATATGGTAAATATTGCCGATAATACTACAGTTATAAACAAGGTATTTTAAACGATAAGACAGTTATAAATTATGGCACAGACTGTACATCTGTGCACTTGTCACAATCGTAACATGAGGGTAGCTGGAAGCCAGGTATACAATGCGAAAGAAGGGAATGTTGAGTTTTTTTATATGAAAGGAGTTGTCTCCACCGTGTGGTTGAAATGAAGGCAAGCTTTCTAAACAACCTTGTCCCATTTACACTTAATGTATGCTGAATTGAGGGTTTGAGGGATGTGAAGGCATTTTCAGTCTTTTATTAAAAGTCAGTTCAGTTGATAAAATTTACGCGATCCCATCTGTACAGAAGTGATTTTCGTACAACGGCGGTTTTAAGTTAGAAGAGATTTACGCTGATTGCATCGCACAAGGTTATAATTTGTTAATGGAATTAAGTATATTATTCCCTTTAATTTTTTTTATTTAGAATCACATTAAATTTATTTTCCTTTAAATTTTCATTCTAAAATCAAGTGCGTCTTATGGTCCGGAGCGTCTTATAGTCCGTAAAATAAGGTCCTCCTATAAATCTATTTATCGGTAAAAGTTAGTTAACCATAGAAGAAACATTAAATATGAAATCTCTATACATTTTATAACGTACCTACAACAGACTATAAAACTTTTTAGTACCTAAGGTAGACATTCACAACTTATTACCTTTCTCGCATTTGCAGACTTTCACAACATGTTAATGCCTATGGCAGACATTGACTATATTTTAGTACCTAGGACAGATATTTACAATATGTTATTACTAAAGCCCGGATTTTCATGCACTATCAAACTTAAAAACATGCATGCATTCGTGCACTATCGTATCTCCAAATATGCACAATGAAGGGCGAAACATGCACTATCAAAAATCCGCACTGTACTGCAATAGCCTATATTTCAATTTCTCTTAAAACAATATACAACGAGTTTTTCCAAATTCGTTGTATATTGTTTATCGTGCGTTTATCAGTTTAGGACATTTTTGAACGCAGAAAAGGATCTTTCAACTTCACAAGAAGTAACAGGTGCATACTTAAGGGAAGAAATTTGACTGAGGGTGATATCGAATTCCATGTCTTTTACATTTTTTCCACATAATACGTCTTTCACAGTTTTCAGAAGTTTAAGATCAGGATTTGAACTAAGTACCTTCTTAAGTTTATTCCCGACTTAACTGTCACACTCATTTCTCCACAACACGATTCTATTATTAATTATTCAACGTCTTCAACAATGGCTAGTGACTGACAAATTCAAGCAGAGAACATTCTGTTATAGCAGTTTTCTTTCAATGGAAGGTGAGGGGGGGGGTAAGCGAGTCTGCATTTTATTTTATAGCCTGGTGTATTATATTACTGTTTATTTAGGGTAAACAGTAGTTTGCACTCTCAAATTCATGCAGGTGGCAGACTGTTGCCAAATCAATCAAATAACAATGGTAATACAATAAAACATTTTTTATATTTCTTTGAAAAGCCGAGATTTTAGGGAGGCACATTCATAATAATGGACAGTTATGCATGGTAACTTGATATTATGCACTAAAACCAGATAATGAGGATTTATATGCATTAAAAACGTCCGAATATGCTATAATAAACAAAAAAATCCAAAACATGCATTATGCATGAATTTTGCCATAAAAATGCCGAAATATGCAAACATGCACGGAAAAAGTATGGTTATTTGGAATCCATAAGTCATGTAATGAGTAACTACAAAGTTTGAGAAGTGTAACCGAAGTATATAAAAACATGCATTTGCATGGAAATCCGGGCTCTAGTGATATCGATCGTACTGTCAAGCTAGTCACAGTGGACAGTTATAAACTAGTGGTGATGCATTGCATTGTTTTAAGTAACATTGACCAATATTTTATAAACGTACATTTTTTGCTGCTAACTTCACTTTAATTAGTAATCCTGTGGTTTTCATAATGCACGCGAGTGCTGGTGAACAATGTCGTGGTTATATAAAAGCCTGCATTAAAACTCTGCGTATCACTTTGCTTATTAATAGGGTTCAGCTGTTTATGACCTAGAGAGTGGAAAATATTACAGCAAATAAACCCTTAAAAATGATAAATATGACACAAAAATCCTAAATATGACCTAATAAAGTAAAATATTTTAAAAAATTAAATGTTTCAATTTAAAACATTTAAAAACTCGAAATGCTCGGGCGGCTTGGGTCGCTTAAATCCTAAAAGGGAGAGGTAAAACTACGACAAATAAAAAAAGAAAGAAAGAAAGAGAGAGAGAGAAGACTCTAAATTCTTACCTCACATAAATTCAATCAGATAATCACGTTTTTAAAAAATATTACAGATAATTTACAGTTTTACTTCTATTTTTAAAGAACTTTCTCCTGTTTGCTCGCTTCATCAGATCCAGATACTGCTAATATTTTGTAGATCTTGCGTGTCCATAGAAAATAATAGCAGCTGCAAGAACTTTAAAACTAAAGGTATAAGTACACTCTGAGTTGTAAAATTCTATAATTTTTAAGTTACTGTGTTTAAAACAATTCATGGTTTAATAACTCATTATTAAGGGATTTTACTAAAAAAAAGTAGGTACAAAATAAAATTAATTGTTTAAACAAATAAATATTTTGTTTAACAAAATTAAAGAAAAGGGAAGCACTGTATCTCCTGTACTAATGCAAATGTTTTCAAAATTCTTTCACTAGATTGTAGCAAAAACATTTATCTAGTGCTTGAATTAACTTTTAATAAAATTTATTACATCACAGCATCGGTGTATCAAATTTTCAAAAAAATATACAGGCTTAAATATTATCATCCAACTTTTGATAGTGTGCCCATTCATAATTTACTGTTAAACTGTATCAAATTTTAGTTTAATTTCAGGCACTAGATTAGTGTTTTAGCTTTTAATTGGGACCAAAATCATGTCAATATCTTCATTCCAAGCTGAAATGTGATGTTTTTGCTGACAAAGTACATTGCAAGACTAAACTTACGGTAAATGGCTGTTGAAGTTTAAACTCTTGAGAAACCTCAAACATCATAGGTAACTCCCCCAGATTCTGTTTACTGATCCAACTTGTGCTTTTTCCTGCCTCTAATATACATAGCAAACCCGGTAATCTTCATTTTGAAGAAGGATAGAGATGCTAACTTTTATTGAAAGTTTAATGCATTTCCTATTACATATCTACTCTTATACAATTCAACGGCCCTAAATAGCGTGCTTGCTCGCTCGCCCGCTTCGTGAGTTCATCGGGTATACTCGGCGATGTTCGTCTATCGCAGTGTAAACTTTCACGAAGAGTACAAAATTAGGAAAACCGTTTCTTTATTATGTAAGGTCTAAGTGAAATGAACACAATTAACAAATATTCTAATTTTATTTTTACTTACAATTTTCATAGCTCTGAACCACAAACATTTTTAATAATCTACCAGTGTAATTTTCTTAAAAATCCTGGAGTCAATGAATAATGGTGGGCGAAGCCGGGGGCAACAGCTGTAAAATATTGATGGTTTTATCTCTTGAAATATCGCTGATAATAATAATCCAAACAAACCATTCCTTCCCTTGAAATATTATATAATTTCTGAAAATTACACTGAATTGATCAAATAAAATTCACATCATATTCATGTCAATAAACAGTTGAGAAACAATACGTATTATGTGTTCACGGGTTCCTTTGGAACTGCATAATCGATTCTGATATAGTTTTCCCAGGGGGCGCTTTCTAATCGTAGAATGTACTCTGAATCTTAGCTGTTTCATTAATTATTATTGGCTTAGTTTATGAATGATTCGCGTGCAAGTGTTAATAAATATAATGCTTTAATAATTATTATACTCTTAATTTTTAATTAGTAAATGAATTATCGTGGGCGAACCCACGGGCACCTCCTAGTTTAGTACATGTGTTGCAAATATAGGTTCCTCTCTTACGTGTGAAGTGGGATTTGCAACATATTAACAAAATATGTAGCATGAAAAGCATTAAAATTTCATTAGAAGTTAGCATCTCTATCTTTCTTCAAAATAGAGATTATCGGGTTTGCTAATACACCCTTCATATATGCTTTAATACATGTTAAGGTTAGTGTGACTGGTCAATGCCATCTGGATTGCCATGAAGACCTTAAAACTGCAGTTTGAATGCGAATACAGTTTTAGGCACTTTTAGGGTCTAGGTTGCTAGAATCCAATTTTTCGGCGTGTTCCAGTCCGACAAACAGTTGTTTTAAAGAGTGTGTACTAAAAATTATATTTATGCATTCAAAATACTACCAATCCTAATAGCAATGTTTTAATAGTAATTAATAGTAATGCACGGTAATTATTACGGTAATTATGTGGCTAAACACTGGTTTATGGTAAATGGATTTCTTTTGAACGAAAGTAAAACACAGGTCATGTATTTTGGACTTAAAGATGTAACAAATGATCTTGATAATGTGAACTTTTTGGGATTTGAACTGGATTCAAAACTTTCATGGAAGTATCATATAGATAAAATTTGCAAGAAGCTGTCTCAAACCACTTACCTTCTCAGAAAACTCACGAGTTTTATTCCGCTTGATGGTCTTAGAAATATTTATTATTCACTTGCTCAGAGTCATATTGTGTAGCCTATGGTGTACATTTATGGGGAAGCAGTTCACATGTCAAGGAGATATTGCTTTGTCAAAAGAGAATAATTAGAATAATTATGCGCAAAAAGCCTGATGTTCATTGCAAACCTTTGTTTATTCAACTAAAAATACTTACAGTTTATAACATTTTCATATTCTATGCTTTGCTTCATGTCCATTCTAATTTACACCAATATAATTTAAGATATGATGTACATAACATTAATACTAGAAATAGATACAAATTGAATATCCTTAATTGTCGACTTACCCGGACTAAAGAAACATGTTTTGTTAAAGGTATGGTGCTTTACAACAGATTAACTCTTGAAACCAGAAACTTAAGTATAAGCTGCTTTAAAAGAAAACTCTTTGACGACTACCTGAGTTTTAATGCAGTTAATATACTTTGATTTTATGTGAAATGTTATTATAAGGGATTTATTTTAATGCACACTGACAATCTCTATAGCAGGAACAAGCTGCTCTTTGACAATAAAGTATTATTATTATTATTACATTTTTAAACTTCTGTTGTTTCATTTAACTTTTATTTTCACACATCTGAATTCTTATTTCTGTTTTGGTCGTATCTGGTCGGGATTTCTCTTCGATGATGAGCATTGGTCTCCAGACTTATTTAACTAAAGTGCCATTTCCTGTTTGGTGAAAGACTAGCGGGTCATACTGATTTATTGATTCAAACAAACATGAAAGTTAGTTAACACAATTTTTTTATATTTTGTCCTCAACTTTGCAAACATACACAATAATAACAATATTCAACAAATAAATACAATGAATTATGTTACAATAACAACAAATACATTTCGTCAAGGGCTGAAGACGGAGGAAAGGTTCCCATGACAATGTTAATAAAAAATATGAAGTACGGTAACATTCTTGAATTTAATGTGAGATTTGACACTGTTTCCTTTGTCACTAATTTGTCAATATTGGCTTTAATGTTGGAAGAAGAAATTCGAAGGCAGTTATCTAAGTGTGCGTCGGAAAGTCTGTTCCTCAGTTTTGGGTTCACGATATTCATTCTGAAGAAAAATTGCTCAAATAATATAAGTGCTGGAAAAAAGCGATGCTATGAAAAGAGCTTGAGCGAATTACTGGAAATTTGTCTACTTTAACATACTTAGAGTGCAACTCCAAAAGTTCAACATTGTCAAATGTCTCCTTTAAATCTCTATTACACTGCAATTTGCATGTTGCTGAGAGGGTCTCAACACTAAATGGAGCAGGAAACAGCTTCAGTATTTTTTTTATTAAGTCTAAAAACATGAAACCTGTTGCTGAAGTCAGATTTTACAATGGTGAGATGTCAAAAATCTGACATCCAATTAGATCCTCGTCAAAGAATGCTATTTTAAATTTTGGTTAAGATAAGTATTTGTTTGCAGGCCGACAAAACTTATGCAACGGGCACATTGCAAGCTAGATTTATTATTATTATTATTATTATTATTATTATTATTATTATTATTTTTATTTATTTTTTTTTGTGGGCCGCCAAAACTTAAGCCACGGCGCCACAGGTTGAAGATCACTGATGAAGAGGCTGCGAATGGTTCAGAATTCACGGAATCACGGAACTAATGTCTGAATGCGAATCGATATAATAAACTATCATATAAGTAAAATCACGTCGAAATTTGAACAAGTTAGCTAAACTCGATGCTGACAGTTATGTTGAAGCTTTGCATCTTCTTAGTGAATTGCCCATGACAACTGAATATCCGATATGTAGGCTACACAGCAGACAGAAGCATGTGGCCTACATCTGTTGTTAATCGATACACTGTTAAATTAAGGACTGCATGGACCTATCATGAATACACAAGTGTGGTACATCTCTGAGGGAGCAATATCCCTTAATATTAAACCTATCCCGATAAATTATGTCGATTGGGCTGAGCTTAGAAGTGATAAAATCAAGACTTGGCTGCAGAACTGGATAATATGTTAAGTATATTTAGTAACTATTTTTCTTAATCAATTGTTCTATATAATGAAAATAGATTATATACTGCAGTACTAGAGTATATGTTAAGTATATTTGATAACTCTTTTTCTTAACCAATTGTTCTATATAATGAAAATAGATTACATACTACAGAACTAGAGGATATGTCAAGTATATTTAGTAACTCTTTTTCTTAATCAATTGTTCCATATAATGAAAATAAATTATATACTACAGAACTTGAGTTTATTTTAAGTATATTTGATAACTCTTTTTCTTAATCAATTGTTCTGTATAAAGAAAATAGATCATATGCTGCAGAACTGGATAATATGTTAAGTATATTTAGTAACTATTTTTCTTAATCAATTGTTCTATATAACGAAAATAGATTATATACTACAGAACTAGAGTATATGTCAAGTATATTTAGTAACTCTTTTTCTTAATCAATTGTTCTATATAATGAAAATGGATTATATGCTGCAGAACTAGATTATATGTTAAGTAAATTTAGTAACTCTTTTTCTTAATCAGTTGTTCTATATAATGAAAATAAATTATATGCTGCAGAACTAGAGTATATGTTAAGTATATTTGGTAACTCTTTTTCTTAATCAGTTGTTCTATATAATGAAAATAAATTATAAGCTTCAGAACTAGAGTATATGTTAACTATATCTGGTAACTCTTTTTCTTAATAAATTGTTCTATATAATGAAAATAAATTATATACTACAGAACTTGAGTTTATTTTAAGTATATTTGATAACTCTTTTTCTTAATCAATTGTTCTGTATAAAGAAAATAGATCATATGCTGCAGAACTGGATAATATGTTAAGTATATTTAGTAACTATTTTTCTTAATCAATTGTTCTATATAACGAAAATAGATTATATACTACAGAACTAGAGTATATGTCAAGTATATTTAGTAACTCTTTTTCTTAATCAATTGTTCTATATAATGAAAATGGATTATATGCTGCAGAACTAGATTATATGTTAAGTAAATTTAGTAACTCTTTTTCTTAATCAGTTGTTCTATATAATGAAAATAAATTATATGCTGCAGAACTAGAGTATATGTTAAGTATATTTGGTAACTCTTTTTCTTAATCAGTTGTTCTATATAATGAAAATAAATTATAAGCTTCAGAACTAGAGTATATGTTAACTATATCTGGTAACTCTTTTTCTTAATAAATTGTTCTATATAATGAAAATAAATTATATACTACAGAACTGGAGTATATGTGAAGTATATTTGATAACGCTTTTTCTTAATCAATTGTTCTATATAATGAAAATAAATTATATGCTGCAGAACTAGAGTATATGTTAAGTATATTTAGTAACTCTTTTCCGTAATCAATTGTACTAATTTTAAATCAGCGATTCGGATTGCCACACCTCTCAATAAACCAATAAACAAACGTCATAACATGAGTAGCGACAATATCATGAGGTAGATACGAACGCACCAGTGACTATACATGCGGAATTTTATACACTTCTTAAGGAAATAACCTGCACAGATCACTTGAAGAATTTACGTAACTTTTCCCCAATACAACTACTGCAATACTGAATGCAATATTTTAATATCTTCAAGAATTCTTACGGCATAAAACAAGAATGAAGACTTTAACATTCAATTACGAAATTCTTATTAAATACAAACACATTCCCAACCCAACATAATTTATTCCAAATTCAAATTTACCGGAAAGCCCCGAGAAGAACTGTAAACTATTACAAGTAATGGTTTATTATTAATATTTTTTTTTTGTGAAATATATTACATCACTTGAGTCGCGACCCACTGTTTGTTTAATCCCATCTAACTATAAAAACATTAATCATACTGCTTAGGACACAAAATACTTGGGGCAAGAGTGCAACTAAACATATATCTTTACATATAATACAGTAAGTAGTCATGGCACTGTTCACGACTTCCGTGAATACCCATAATTATTTGTACGACACGAAGAGCAAATGTGGCATTCCGCAATCCTATTGGTGGACATTCGTAACATTCCCTGTCCAGACAAGAATATAAATCCTACGTTTGTTTTGAAGGTAGCAATAATTTACAGGCATACTACTCCCTCAGCAAAACGCATAAGACACCATAAGAAAATATAACTCCGATCCGGAAATAGACACGCATGCCATGCACACGTAAAACAAACATGGTTTCTGGCTAGCTTGCTAGATAATCATCGTTACATGTGATATCGCTAGGGCAATGAATTTAGACTGAAATATGTATCTCTAATTTCACCGCTATGGCATATGTTTCCTTATACTGAATCATGACATTACTTACCGAGCATATGACCCGTCAGAAGAGCTACTTCACCCACACAACTGAACAGCAAGACACTAGAAAATCCACTCCTCAAGACACAACAGCCAAGCCATCACGAACCCAAGACCCGAAATTGGCCGACGGAAAAACCCGAGCCAACTTTCTAGAACATCTGAACTCTCGAATGAAACCGAAC
Organism: Ectobius pallidus; assembly: GCA_964059195.1. Taxonomy (NCBI): domain Eukaryota; kingdom Metazoa; phylum Arthropoda; class Insecta; order Blattodea; family Ectobiidae; genus Ectobius; species Ectobius pallidus. Next base: position 10,782,072 of record CAXKWD010000007.1, on the reverse strand, counting down.
CGAGAAAGCAACGAGAATGCAACATTGGTTGCACTGTTATAACATTTTTCATATTAAACTTTAAAATTTGGATAGAACTTAATTTCTTTGTTTTTTCCTAAAATTTGAACAAATAGGCTAAATTGTTATGTATTATTATTGTATTACCTCGTACCTTTGTATTGTAAATAGAACATGTTCTAACCTTTTATACATAATATTTAGTCACACTTCTCCAAATTATGCATTGTTTTAAGTTATTGTTTAGTATAAGTTTTTCTAATATATAACTGAACCACCCCCGAACACAAGCTCTGCTTCTTCGGGTGGTGTATCAACTTTTGTATGTATTTTTCGTGTAATTTGGAACAATAAATTGTAATTGTAATTTTAAAATCTGTACCTGAACACTTTGTAGCTTGCTTATTTCTGAATACCAAACTGTCTCTCTGCCACTGGTACACCTAAGATCCTAACACGCTATATGATCTCTGTAGTTAGAGTAGGATTACCTTCACAAAGTCTCTGGGATTTTACGTATATACCTTAGGAGCGAGTCTCGCCGCTCTTAGAGTACCTGGCTAGGGGAGGTAGCTGCACCCTGATTGGCTCAGGTCACCTATCCCACTCCACGTGTTGTCTGTCTCTGTCCCTCCGGCATTATCCCTCCACTCAACTATTACAGTATTTTCTACCCCTGGCAACGTGGAGCATGATCTTTACTCTCTGCCAAGCGGTAGCTTACTGATCTTACGCGCAGCGAATTCGCGCATCTTGGTAACGAGAAGCTCGCTGGCTGGGTTAGTCTTCAAGGCCAGAGGCGTTGTGGGAGTAATCCTACACTAACCCGTGCATGCATAAAGCAGAGAAAAAACTAAATAAGAAAGTGAAATTATTTAAATCTCTTAGGTTTTATTTACTTTCCAATAAACAGTTAAATTTCGTCGTTTTACTAAACTTCTCCCAGAATTGAATAATTCTGGTAAGAATATAAGGAAGTATGCCTTCTCTCCTTTTCATTCACACAACTTTCTCTCTAGAACTTTTCAAAGTTTGAAAGTGTATTCTGGGTTGATCACTTTTGTTTAGATACGATTTCTCCTTCCAGTTCATTACGAAGTGATTGATGATGCTGCTTTAGATCAAATTGGCTCCAATGTTACCAGTTATAAGTCTTTCAGTTAAGATATTGTAAAAAGAAGATCGACATGCTTCAGAGAGGATGACGTACAAAGACGGATTTTGTTGCCTACTATAATACAAAACGTGAAAAGAGGAGAGAGAGTTATTTACATTTGATAGTATCTAGTGCATTTTACTATTTTCCTTTTCCATGTTAACATAGAATGCTCATTGTACCTGGCTGTACATTACATCTGAGCAAATTATACACATTCCAGTGCTGGTACACTCTACAAGACCTCTCGTGCATCAAAGAACATTTTGAATTTACGTTTTCTAAGGAAATTAAAAAGTTTTAGTACACAAAATCTTTTTTAAAAATTCCTTTTTCGATGTAAAAGGAATTCTCAACTTATTTATTAGGATGATGGAAAATTTATAGTTGTATTGAACTAGAAATAATTATTAAGTGCCAGAATGACACTTTATGAGATTTTGTAGTGGACGGGAAAAATGTCTGTCCGTCTGTGTGTCCATTTGTCTGTATGTCCATTTGTCCGTGTGTGTGTACCCGCGATAATTCAAATACGCTTTATCGGATTTTCATTTTCATTTTCATTTTCATTTTCATACGCATTTATAACGTCAATGGGAAGAAGACTTTGGACCAAATCGCTTGACCGGAAGCGGAGTTATGCCTAACTTAGTGCCTGTTTTATGGTAATATATTAGGAAGAATTTATCAAATGCAAATAAGTTCTCATGACAACATATTGTTTCACAGTGTTCATATACGGCTTTGGAAGTTGGAATACAGTTTGCTATGACAAATAACACTACCTACATATTCCTTCACATATGCTTATCAAACTAGACCTTCGATCTTCCGTTAACCCTCCTTATGAATCGATCTGGAGCTTAACTCTGAAATCAGTTAAAAAAAAAAACTTATTTTCTGCATATTATAATTGCAACTATCACTGACTATACAAAAGCATTCTGACACTTTGTTACATCAATTAATCTGATTTTATTTATAATAGTACTTTTATTTCATTTCTAGTGTTATTTCTACTGAAACAATGGAGTACCTGTATGTACTTAATTGCCAGAACATAAATATATAATTGAAAAACTACTTTTTAACAGATCAAAAAAATGAACGAAAACACGTGTATCAATGAATTGTGTATTAAGAGGCTCTATCTGTATGATACATATATAGGATTTTACATAGATTCAAGATGTTTATAACAATAACAATAAAAACAATCGGTCAACTATTGCACAACAATTAAGGCATTTAGAGTTACAGTACAGTATAATATCACAATCAAATCTCTGGCTTGGTTCTAAAAGGGCCAAAGTCAATTTCTTGCAAAAATGAGATTCATGCACTATTAGCTCGTCTAGTCTTTACCTTACGAATACTAAAAGTGCTAATGTCTGTTGCTATTAATAGACATAATACAGAAACCTTAGAGGCCAATGTCGGAAGTTCTCAGCAAAAAAATGTTACTTCTATAAAGGCTTCAATGATAGTTATTTCAAAAGCAAGTTTTATGACATTGGCCCTTTTAGAATCAAGCCACAGAGATTTAATACATAACATCCTAAAATGGATTATTAACAAGCCATCTTTATAAGATGCTCTTAAAACTTTCTGGGTGTTAAGTGGCAATTTATTCAATGTTGGATTGTATTAAACCCATGGTTTTGTTTGATTAATCTGACATTGGTCTCTACCGAGTGATAATTACTTCTAGTGAAGTGCTGATGCAACTTCGATCTCCTACTATATTGGTTAATATTTTTTTCTACGAAAAAGACAGTGAGATATATACTCACATGTTGATACCAGTTGATTTTTTCATTTGAAGATGTATTGTAATGTGCATTATACAAGATTCTGTTAATATTGTTATAGCCTGCCTTCCTTGTGAAGTACTAAAGTCTGTTACTACCCCATTAAAAGTGTAAATATGCATTTTTAAATAAATCTCCTGGTATTTTTATATGACCTCAGGTCAGTGTTTACAGTTCAATACAATAACCTCTAACTTATTTAGGTTATGAAAGCAATATCTTTCACGAACAAAAGGGTAAAATTTTGCTATAATTATGAAATGGAAAATGAAATTATAACGAGAGTAGAATCATGCAATTATTTAAGAATAACTCTAAATAAGGAATTGAACTGGAATACACATATAGGAAATTCAATTAGCAAGGCATATAAAACATTGCACTTCGTATTTAGAGCATTAAGGGGAAGCAACTTAAAAACCAAAGAGTTAGCTTATAAATCATTAGTGAGACCAAATTTGGAATATGCTGTAAGTGTATGGGATCCGTATCAGGCAGGTCTAATAACACAGTTAGAAATGGTGCAGAGAAAAGCTGCAAGATTTGTTATGAATAAGCACCAACAAACTGACAGCGTTACGGCTATGTTAAAAACACTAGGGTGGAAATCTTTAGAATCCAGAAGGAAAATAAATAGATTAAAATGTGCGTATTGTGTATACACGAAACAACCGGCATGGGAAGAGCTTCATAGCAAAATTAAAGAACCAGATTACAAAAGTAGGAAGGATCACAAATACAAAATAAGGGGTAGATCTCAGAGAACAAATATTGCCAAATTTTCTTTTTTAAATAGAGGGATTCAGGAATGGAATGATTTACCTGCAGAAAACTTCGAAACGTTTCCTGCTAACGCCAAAATTTTTAAAAATATATTGAAAAGGGTATATGATGTATAATTTTTTGTTCTAAAATATTCACAGTATGCAATTTTTTATGTTATAGTTTTAAATGAAAAAAAATATATATATATTTTTTAAATATCAGGTACGTGGATAGATGTTGCGATATTTAATGTGTAAGTGTTTGTATAGTGTGTCATTTTTTGTATATATGTATGGCTGGTATTTATTGCACCACTGCCACCGGGTTGCTGACCCATTTGCAGTGTATGAAAATAAATACAAATATTTTACGGTTCCAGCGTAAATCCCCAACACTGTTTTCAGCATTCTTGAATATCAGATGAAGAGAACTTCATATACTGAGTTTTATTCATATCAGTTCTTGTTCTCATTAATTTCATTGGCTATAGTTGATCCAATAAATGTATAAGACGGCCTGTGAATTTTAAATTGGTGTAATCACAAAATAATACTACAATCGTAAAAAAATATTTGCTGTAAAGCCATTGACTGTAATTGAAAACAAAAGAGGGCCAAAAAAAGAACCTTGTGGTACACAACTAATGACTTGAGACACTTTTAGTTCAATTCCTTTTATTCTATAATATTACAGTTTAACCTTGGAAAGGATGCACGAAGCTAGTACTAGTGAATAGATACATGGGGTATTTGGTTGCCCCATAATTTTTTTTAACTTATATTAAATCAATGAAGTCATTTATTTATTTTCGCACCTAATAGTGTGCGTTTTTATGCGATTTACACAAACGAGTAATATTCAAACGGTGATTCTTCGCATATGGCAGCTAGCATTTTCGCCCATGCTTATTGATGCTGCTTCGCATTTACTTCAATGTTCAGTATATCCTGAATGACTTAACGAAACACTGTAGGTAAGTTCTTCGTCAGTCTTCTTTTCATTTATTGTTGCGCCACCGGATGTCCAAGTTCATACCTGTTCAAATTCATCGTTATCACTTATCATCATCATCATCATCATCATCATCATCATGTATTGATCTGGCTCCATCTCATTTATCCACATATATATGAGATTATCGAATTTTGGATCCGTAAATTTCAAGCTACTGCTAGTCATCATGTCCCGAAACAAAGTTGAAAACAATCATGTACATACGTATTTGGATACAATGTTGAGAGCAGTGTACAAAACTCAGCCAGAAACAATTACAGCTCAGGTGCGAAGAAATGTTAGGTATATAAATATAAAAAACAAAAAACCACGTAAACATATGAATATCATGGGGTAACGCATTACCCCTGTATCTTTTCCAGGGTACAAAATTTAAATGGGATATCAAATATACTAAAAGGTTTTGGAGAGAACAACAAAAGTACGCATTTACAACAGTGCTTTAGAGAGCAGATAAGGGAAGCGTAGGATACGAGCTAAGATTCAAAATTACGAGACAGCTTAGATTTTACTGGGCTGGGATATATTTAGTTACAGCTGAGGGGATAACAGTCGAAGTGGTTGGAAGGGAATTAACAAAGATTATATGATATGGACCAAGTACTGAAACACATTGCACAGTTAACTTCAATAACCCGGAGCTGGGGGGGGGGGGGTTCCTTACAGAATACTAATTTTGTTACGACTGGGACATGAAGACAATAAGCGATTTGGCTGAGAGAATTTGTCCCTTTTGCGGAGAATTTGTGTCAGGGCTCCATATTCTAGAGAGTTGCAAGGAAACTGAACTTTTAAAAAGGAGTATTTTCTACCACAATTACCTTTATCCAATAGAATGGTTACTTGTTGGTGAACGAAGGTATTAAGCATAAACTGCGATCCTTCTGTGAAAGGTACATCTTTCAAAGCTTCTAGTTACCAGAAGTAGTGGAAGGGAGGAAGGGCATCGCATATCTGTGATTGTAAACATGGTTTTATTTCAATTGTTTTCATTTCCAAACCAAGCAAAATCTGTGTATTTAATATTGTCAACACTCCACCTGTTCTCAATTAATACAATAGATATACAAAATATTCTACAGCAAGCACAAAGTGGTACAGCCAAACTGGGGGGGGGGGGGGAAATTGAACAAAAAGTGCGGATACTTATTGATTTATCCTCGTATATTTACATGAGGAAAATTTGACTTTTTTAACATCCTGGTACCAATATCAGACTTTTCTTGCCTAGATTTGCAAAGATAAGGATGATTATTTTTAAAACATTAGGTACTACATTTTTAAAGGTAAAAATGTCACTTTATTCCTAAGGAGTGGAAGTGGAAAAATTTCATTTTGCTTTTATTTACGGTTCTTTGGAAAAAAGGTTAATTGAAAAGGACAAATTTAGCATGGCGGAAGTACCTTCTCCTGGAAAAAACATAGCTATATTAACTATGTGGGCATTCATTGCGCTGATATGCACTAATTTCAGACCAAATATTATTTTATGTAGAGAAAAAGTATTACTATAATAGTTACTATAAACATAACTTTCACACAAGTTTGTAGATGTAATTTAAATAAAAAACTTTAAGGCAATAAAATGCAATACCAATCGTGTTATAGTTTTGTCCCTGAGTAGATACGCTACAACCCACAATAGAAAATCATTAAGAAAATAATCATGCAATGGAATTTAGCTAAAGTTTAGCATCACGAATTATTAGTATTGTTATAAATTTTGAAATATTGAAATAAAGTTATGAATAATAATCAATATATGTGGGAAATGAAATGAGTTAAAACTAGAGTTTAATGCACGAAGAGCCGGAAAGTTTGGATGAGGAAGTTAATTGAGTGAGATATAAATGCATCCTCAGTAACTGCACGCTAATGTGAGCCAAATTGAAATTTATTTTTATGTGCTGTTTAATGGCTCACTTTTGGCATCGCGTCTGTATGGCATCTTCACTTAATAGAGAAATGCTTTTAAAGAACCCAAATAATTATTTAGCAGTTGTATCCGAAGCCTTTCACATGCTTTTCAGAAGAAACTTCATTCGAATAAATCGTCCGAAATCAATAAATAAATTAATCAAAATATGACCCACTTATTTTATCTCGTATCCATGTAATTGGGATTGTGCCTCACGTCAAGGTTTGTTTAAAGCTCATAACCAGGTGGTTATTTGTATAAATTCGCATGTATCCGGGATGTTCTGAGGTTCCATTTTCAAGGAAAATGAAATGATGGACTGGATAGTGTTCTTTATATAGAGATGATTCGGCTAGCGGCATCCATATTAGAGAGAAAAATTGTTGGGAACCGAACAACACTACAAAAATTCAAGATAAATTTCAATAGTGTTATTTTTAATGTATCTTGATCATCTGAAATGAAAGTGATACTTTTCTAATTTCTATCTTGAAAACCTAACTTTATAAAGTTAATTTCATAAAATGTTTATTTCAGCTATCTCTACAATGTATATGTACAGGTAGTTAAAAGAACAGACTTACTAAAATAAAATGGCCGATATGAGCCACTGCGCTTTCCTAGCGGGTTCTAGGCATGCGCAGTGGCTCATATCGACAACTTAGATATTTTAGTACGTCCGCTTTTCTTCCCCTACCTGTGCATCCACTCAACCAGTTCCATCCTCAGATGTCTCACTCTGGACATAGATTTCCTCACCCTTTCAAAGAATTGCGTGTTAATCAAGATACTGTACCTAGCCGGATAACCCCTACAAAATCATTAAAAGACTTGAGCAGGTAACATTGCCTCAGTGTTTCAGTGGCTCCACTCTCTGCCTAAACATAGGTTTCCCCACCTCGAGGAAGATATCACTTCCACTCTTCATCGGTAATTTTATTTTCCCGCCAAACTCTTACATGGAACCAGGCTAAACCAAGCGTTTCTCATTTGTTCATAGTAAGATTTCTGATTCCAAATTTTTTTTTAGCTAACGATTGGATCTCCAGAATGACGTTATTCATAAGTTCCGCTAATGCTATTTGTCAAGAGATGTTCGGGGTATCCTCCACTGATGAACCCTTAATAATTAAAATTCCCATTCCTATCTTTGATTAGTGAACTCCTGAAGATGATTTTACTGTCAAATCAAAATTCTTCCCCAAAGTTTTTTGCTCAGAGAACTTCGACTGTAGCAAGGCTGACGCCACAATGTAAACAGAGCCCTTAACGCCCGGAAGATATTGGTTAACAAGTGACGCACATTTACAGAAACTATCTTCGTTGTCACAGCAACCGAGCCCCCCATCACGGTCACCTTATAATGAACGAACAGATTCTGCGTAAGTCTTTCTCGAATCAACAAATCGGGTATCATTCAAAATATTACCTAGGCGGAAGACCTAATTTATTACTGATAGTTATCATCATCATCATCATCATCATCAGGATCTAAAGGCAATGCCTTGTTGTAGTAGCCATGTCTTCCTCTTCATCGCTGTTCTCTTTAGATTTTCGTATGACAGCACGTCCATATCCTTTATCATGTTTTTAATAAATGAATTTCTTGGACGTCCTCTTGATTTCTTTCCCAGTATTTTCCCTTCAAAAATGTTAATGAGTAGACCATTGTGCCGAAATGTATGACCCACTAACTTTGCTCTTCTACTCTTAATTGAATTCAGAAGGGATCTCTCTTCCATCACTTCATTAAGCACGTCTTCATTTGTTTTCCTATCCACCCAACTCGTCTTTGTTAGCCTTCTCCATATCCACATTTCTGCTGCTTCTAGTTTCTTGGCTTCTGCTTTTCCTATTGTCCATGTTTCACATCCATAAGTTAATACACAACTTACAAATGTTTTGGCAAATTTTTTCCTTACTTCCATGTTACTGATAGTTACTAAGATTTAAATACTCATATCGACAGGGAGGGCAACACTTGCCGACCCCTGGTTTTGAGTGGGGTGGTATTGATAGTGTTAAGGGGAAAACATGGTGGGACGATAGAAAATGATAAAGATGACTAAACTTTTAAACGGAAGTACTGGTTAATTTATTTACAGATATCTATACCTCAGTCACTCAAGTATTGTATCTTATTACAAGATTTTTATTGAGTGAAACTTTCAATAATCATTACCTTTCAATATTTTTCAATGTTGTATTTTCCTAAACCCAGAAATATCAACTCAATTACCTCACCATGATTTCAATGAATTTCGATATACCTAAGCTAGATTACCCCTATGTTTTGGATTTGATTTTTATACCGACGCCCCAAGTTACTGAATTTCTGTAATCACAGTAAATAGTGGTACAAATGGTCTTATTGACATATATCGACAAGCTTAGGTTCACATATTATCACCAGCTATGTTGGTCTCATGATAAACTAATTTATTTCCTTCCTAATAACTGATTTATTTACTGTAGGTAATGACTAGGGAAAGCAGACGGAACAGGTTGCTAATGAGAAATGTTTTTAAAATACGTTATGCAGCTTCAAAGCTCTTATTCTTCAAGAGTCTTCTCTTTAATCACCTTGAATGATTGTTCATTGAGTTATAGACTACAACTGAAAGACTACATCGCTTGAAAGTCTGTTGAACCACTTGTGAAAACCTTAAATAAGAGGAATGTAGTATGTTTTGTTCTTCAGTGTCTCCTTTTCTTTTACATAACTCGACATGAAGCGATGTGCTTAAGTTTAATCACCGGAATCAAGTTCCACGCAAAGACCTCGGGATTAAATAATTATACCCGACACCTGTGTTCATAAAATACAAAAGAGAAAACTTACCAGCTCGTCGTTTGTTTCCTTTTCCTCAGTGGGAAGGAGCTTAATAGACAAGCGTAATGCCATTAATGTTTTATGCATAAGTCCAGTCTCTCTCTCTCTCGGCTTTTATACACTGGCAGAAAGTGTGGCTTCCATATGAATGGCACCTCGGTCATGGGATATACTCAGAACTTACGTAATTTCCTGAGGAAGATCTTTTGCGGAGTATTTCAGTCGTGGCCCGCAAAATTAGTTTTCGTAAGACGAGGGCCTGGTCCAAACATGTACGCTTAAAAACCAATCATTAAGTTTACGTAAAAAGCATAATAATGAATAATGATAATCCTAAAAGGAAAGTTGAATAAAACTATTTTTAAACAAAATATTCCTTATTATATTAACATTTCCGCTCACCAAAATCATTAAGTTTGTTAAAATTAACACATTCTGGTCATCGAAAACTTTACAAACACTAGTAAGCGAAGAATTTATTATTAAATTAATTTTATTGTTTTTGTTTTAAAAATACTATAAAAATGTATGTGTTGGAAATCACTATAGGAATCAGTTGAACAAGACGATGAGCAAATTGTGGATGAAACACTTATCACTCGACCAAAATAAGTATAAAGTACATAGTGGGCTAAATAATATAATTAAATAAAATAGGTAAATAGACATTTAGAATTGATGAATATATATGCGATCATGAACCACAGATTCTTGCCTCTGTTGGACATTACATGAAAATATTATAGGATAAAAATTCCTCTGACACTTGGATTTGAACCCAGGACTTGGCTATCCGTGCTACTAACTGAACTAAGCCAGAGTTTTTCTTTATAGTGCAACAGAGCGTCATAGGAGAGAGGTTCCATTTGGCACTGTGAAGTGAACTCTTGCTTAGCTCAGTTGGTAGAGCAGCGGCACGGATAGTCAAAGGTCCTGGGTTCAAATCCCAGTGTCAGAGGAATTTTTCGCTATAATATTCTCATTTACAAATGAGTTTTAAAAACAAAGTGCTCTAGCAAATATTAACATACTTCACACTAACACGATAGTTTGAAGTCATTTCAAATAGCATTTTTTAAACTGAGGTGTTGAATGCCAGTGAAACTCTGTTATTTTTTCTGTAATTAAGTGCTAGAAATGGCACTTTATGAGATTGTGTAGTGGACGGAATGTCTATCCGTCTGTCTGTCTCTGTGCCTGAACACGCGATAACTCAAATACCCTTTATCGTATTTTCATGAAACCAGGTAGGCCTATACGCATTTATAAAGTCCATGTGAAGAAGCCTTTTGATATTGGACCAAATCGGTTGACTGGTACCGGAGTAAGCCCAATTTAGTGCCTATTTTGTGGTTATATATTAGAAAGAATATACCAAACGCAAGTCAGTTCCCAAGACAACATATTGTTTACAGTGATCATTTATGGCTTTGGACTTTGAAATACAGGTAGATTTGACAAATAATACCATCCACATATTCCTTCACATATTCTTATCAAACAAGACATTGGTTCTTCTGTAAGCCCTGCTTAATGAATCGATCTGGAGCTTAACTCTGAAATCGATAACAACAATAACTTGTTTTCTGCATATCATAATTGCAATTTTTACTGATTAAACAAAAGCGTTCTTGCTCTTTATTACATCAGTTTGCCTTCATTTTATTTATCAGCGAACATGTAACGCTGGACAAGTCTGAAGTCCGTTCAGTCAGGAACCTCATTGAATTTATTATAGGTAATTTTTCTTTACTAAAAATGAGAAGTAAGGCCCATGTGTTTGTGTTGTTGTAACGTTCTGAACAGTAGAAGGAGATTCAACCTACTTCCGCATTATTAGGCCCATATTTCAGATGATTATGACAAATATAAGGAGAACAACGAACTACTAATATCCTATGCAATGCAACTCTATACAACACAATAATAAAATCAGGTAAACTGATATAACCAAGTGCCAGTATGTTTTTTTTTTAATCAGTGATACACGCAATTATGATAGGCCCATGCATAAAAGTTATTTTTGTAATAGATGTCCGAGTTAACTCCAAAAACAAAATGTGCCGGCAATAATAATAATGATGCAATAGACCTACGATTCGCTGATATCTCTGTTTCAATTTAAAGCAGCCTTAAATGTTATGAATGAATAATAAGCATATGAAATCTATCTGTCAGGAATTACATTAGGTATATTGCTGCACAGGAACGATAAGAAAAATACTCACAGTAAAATATAGCCTAATGTAAATATCGGTAGTCTACATAACCATAGAATACACATTATAATATCAATATTCAACGGCTAGTTGTTATAAATCGTTTATTTAAGTTATTATTTAGCCACACTGACATCGTTATGAAGAAACAAATCAATGAAGGCTGCTAACAATATGAATAAACGATTGGCAATTTGTTAAGTTTTTTTAATAAGCTTACATTGTGGGCCTTGAAAGAATATTGATTACAAAATTAATATTGATATACGCGTTACTTCGGTACCGATCAACCGATTTGGCCCTAATTCAATAGGCTTGTACCCAAAAACGTCATAAATTCGTATACCAAGTTTCAAGAAAATCCGATAAAGCGTATTTGAGTTATCCACGCCTTTGTGATATATTACCATAAAAAGGCACTAAATTGGGCATTATTCCGGTACCGCCCAACCGATCTGGTCCAATATCAATAGACATCTTCCCATGGACATTATAAATAGGTATTCCAAGTTTCATGAAAATCCGATAAAGCGTATGTGAGTTATGGCGCCTTTAAAATATACACTAAATTGGGTTTTACTCCGGTACCGGTGAACCGATTTGGTCCAATTTCAATAGGGTTCTTCCCATGGACATTATAAACGCGTATACCAAGTTTCATTAAAATTCGATAAAGCGTATTTGAGTTAGAGCGCGTACAGACACACGGACGGACGGACAGACATTTTTCGTCCCCCACACAATCTCATAAAGTACCATACTGGCACTTAATAATTAGCTTTGGTGATTTGTAATTTGTTCTTTGAAAATAAGTGTAAGAAGCTCACAGTCAGTTACTATGGTTTCTAGAACAAACAATCTTGTGTGAAACTTAGTCTATATGTAACTTCCTCTGCCCAAATAAAACTTTTGCCACTTAGTTGAGGTGCCTTGGTATTTGTTTTTTAACAGCTTTTAATTTGTTTTATATATACTGTGTAGTACTGAATTTAATGATGGCAAAATATGATCACTACTATAAATTGGGATATATTGGACCCAAACAATTCTATAAATAAGTCTAGTGACAAGTATTACATCTGAACAAATTCTATAAATGAAGATGTTACAGTCAAAATAATCAGAAGGTAATAATTCCTCAATTTAGTTTAATCTGGGCTTATTTAGAGTATTTTAATTGAACATTATATTAAATACTAATTGTATTATTGTATTATTGTATTAAATATTACAAATGGTGCTTTCTTGCTTTCAGGTACGTGTACAGGTGGAAGCCTATTCGTACTGGAATATAACCCGAAAGATCCGATGGATCTTCAGATTGACTGGTAGCAAAGAATACCCAAAGAATACCCAAAGAAGTATGCAAACTTCATTCATTTATCATTATTTAGTACAACAGTTTTAATAATTCCCGTATCTGACTATAATTAGAACGCCGTCATGAGGACCTTGAACTTTATGTCTAGCACGGTCAGATGTACACACTCGCGTATTTCTTTATGATATGCTTCCTTGCCTCGCAAACAGGGCTTCATTAAGACTACAGGCAAGCAAGATATATAGAACAGTTTTCAACTGGACCTCATAAATGTACGTCAGCTAATATTTTAACCTGAGAATTGAGTGTTGTTTTGAATACCATGATCTGATAAGTTTAATTATTTGTTCTGGAAAGAGATCATTTTAAATACCGGTACATAAATATAGTGTATATTAAACCAACCAAAATGACTCAAATAATAATATATTACATGAAAAGTTTGATTATGTACAAAATGTGCTAACTTATAGTCTATCATTAATTCTCTTCAAAAGATTTCTTTAAAATTCTACGCGGACTCACAGAACTCACATGGTTACATTTCCTCGGAATAAATTATTAAAACATCCCCAACAACCAGAGGGGGGAAAACTCTAGATCTATAAACCTTAACCGCATTTATTTCGTAATTAGAATAACTTATTTAGAAGCGAAATATAATTTTGATGAAGAACACCGAATGATTAAATTTAGAAGGTTATGAAGATTATAAGTTCATGTTATGAAACTCGTTAACTCGAGTTGGATTTATGAACACTATTCCATGAATAAAAATATAATGGATTATACAAAAACAATTACTTTCGCCCTTTGTTATATAAAAAGAGAACTAACAGCTGCGAGATCACGGCTTACTATGAATCAACCATCCAACCTATTTCAGGTAAGCTAACAGCAGAACAGAATAAAAGCACACGAACTGGCTTGCACTGAATTGTCTTTTAAGCAATGGACATTTATATTTATTTAATTTCCAAATACCTTATGTCGTATAAAATAATGTTGAAAAATATGTACGAGGGATGTTCTGAAAGTAAGTTTCGTCATTTCTTTTTCACATGGAAACTTTATTACCAAAACAAATACACCATGCAATCATGAAATATACCCCTTGCACTATTTTTCAACATAGTCTCCACCGACATTGAGACATTTGTCATAGCTTGCAATCAGTTTGAAGAAACCACTCTGGTAAAACTCGGTGCCCTGCTATGCAAGGAATTGTCGCACAGCCTTCTCCACCTCAGCATTGTTTTGGAAGTGACGTCCCGAGAGTTCGGCTTTCATTGCATGGAACAGGTGCCTTCCTTCACTGAACACGCAACACCAGCGACCAACAATTTGATGAGACATGACCTCTTCACCATACACAGTCTGTAGGCATTCATGGATGATGGACACACTAGTCCTACATGCCCATTCATACCGGATAACAGCATATACTTCCATTGTCGACCACGTTTTCAGTACACGTCCATCTGCCATCGTGATTTGTACTCAAATAACCTCGGGCACGCCAGTCTACTGCTACTCTCTCTTCTTCGGGACTCTACTCATGCATCGTTTCTCCTCTGCTGACGCTCTTTCCGTCGTTGAACCAGCAATAGGTGTCGATTCTTATGGCAGTTGTTTGCTTCATCTGCTTTACCATCTTCACTTTTAAAAAAAACGACGAAACTTACTTTTGGAACATCCCTCGTACAACGATTAAATAAACATGAACAAGCGATAAATAAACCTTAACAATTCAATTCAATTCAATTCAATATATTTACAGTCATAAACATCCAGTGGTGCTATAGACATTGTCAATACAATAATATACTAGGCCTATATCTACACATGTAAACCTAAACAAGCAATACAACTCATAGTAAAGTATATACTATTTACAGAAGATTTAAAAAAAACTTATATCCTGCCTTATAGAGAGTGTGTTATGGAGGGGAATGGTATATTTACGTTGCACTCAATGAAAATACGTACACTCGTGTAGGGATTATTTAGTGCACATAACATTAATTTATGAAGGATCTAGATCAGGGGAAGACAGAAGGTTGCTCTGTGACGTCACTGCTTTCTGCTCTGACTGCTCGCGTTATACCTCTGCGAGGAGTATGTGAAGTGGCGGCATCAGTGAACAGGGGGGAAGAGAGGGGCTTTAGTATTGCGGGCAGCGGAATTTAGGGGGTTAGAACTTACGTAATACGTGTTTCCGAGTTAATGAAACATCAATCGACTTTCTTGATAGTTTATCGGTTAATTACAGCACAGTAGTTTAACATATTATAAATAATTATATTTTTCTATTCTGTGAGAACAATTGCCTTTCCACAAAATCTATGTTCTTTGACAAAAATAGACAATACTATCATTTGAATTAACATAATTCACTACAATAAAAATAACAAAAAAAATTAACTGAATTAATTACCATACAAGCTCGTCTGCACCTTAGATGATACAAGATTACAGTAACAATTTTCTGACTTTTCTGTCTCTTTTTTCTTTAACAAGTTTATCAATGTTGGGACGTAATGTTTGAGCAATATTTAATCGAAGACTACATTTAGGTTGTGATTTGACAATGTACTTCTTCATTTCAGCTTTGCACATTCCATTAGTAAAAAAAATTGTTCGGCCACATATGTCGATCCAAAATTACATAATATTCGTGGTGCAAGTTTCGGGAATCTGGTTTCAGAGAAATTTCTGAAAAAGTTACCCAAGACCACTTTACGTTCATATTTGTCCTTTAACAGATCGTCGCATTGTATGTTTAGCAGTTCCAACTGATACCGGCAAGGAACGTCTTTGACATTAGCCTAACTGAATATGGGGTAGCAAAAAGTTTAAACATTGGAGAAAGGTTTTCCTCATCCTGAAACCTCGATTCGAACTGAAGAAGAATGTTTTGCAGAACTAACACATGTTCTGCAGAGAGAACACTATCAGGATCGCATACTTGCATTGACTTTGAAAAATGCTCCTTATTTCCAACCAGAAGTTGTTTACCCACAGAGCTAAAGTAGGTCCTCTAGTACCTAAATCTAGCGTACTCTAATTTCTAAACACCCCTACTTCCGTGCGCTCTCGCTGACGTCACACACAAGGGATCCGCATGCTCTTGCTCCACAAACGTCATCACAAGACGTAGTTGACTTCCCCTGATCTAGATAGTTATTTTAAAGATATGAAGCTATTTGTGTTATAAAGTATGCCATTTTAATTTTGCTATAGGGACAGCAACAAATGTCCCCGACTGTTTATGAAACATTTTAATAGTGTTCAAAGTAGCAGCTTTCATCTAAAGGAGCTCAGCCTGTGTCCCGTTATTCTTATAGACCACTCCTTAAAAACCAGATTTACTTACATAGTTGATTTTTACTAAATCATTTTATTTTTATATAATTGTAATGCTTATCATTAATATCTGTTTAAATAATCACATATTCATTTCGCCTAACGCTTTGCTTTATGTTGTTTTTATTATTATCACTATTAAGTGCCACAATGGTACTTTATGAGATTGTGTTGGGGACGGGAAAATGTCTGTCCGTCTATCTGTCTGTCTGTCTGTCTGTCCGTATACTGTATGCGCGATAACTCAAATATGCTTTATCGGATTTCTATGAAACTTGACATATGTAATTATAACGTCCATGGGAAGAAGCCTATTGATTTTGAACCAAATCGATTGACCGGTACCTGAGTAATGCCCAAATTAGTGCCTATTTTATGGTAGTGTATTAGAAAGAATTTATCATATGCAAATCAGTTCTCATGGTAACATATTGTTTTACGGTGTTCATATATGGCTTTGGAAATTGAAATACTGTTAGCTTTGTGAAATAACACTACCCACACATTCCTTCACATATTCTTATTAAACTAGACTTTTGTTTTTCCGTAAGCCATGCTTAATGAATCAATCTGGAAGTTAACTCGGAAATCGATAAAAAATAACTTATTTTTTGCATATCATCATTGCAATTGATTAAAAAAAGCCAGGCACTTTGTTATTCCGATTATTAGTTTCTTTTATTTATATAGGCCTACATTCATTTGTTCGTGTGCTTGCAGGTATGATAAGTTTTAAGAGAATGTTATGAATACGTTAGCAATCTTATTTCAGAACGTTTAACTTTTCATGAATATAGTTCCATCATTTTACAGAAAATCTGGAGATAACAATAGCATGAAGTTCTGCTTTCTACATGTCATCTCCATCATAGATATGAAATATTCAAATACAGTGTGAAGAGACACTCAAGTCGGCTTGTGCTCTCTCAAAGTCATTAACATGTAGATCCAGTCTCTACTCCTTCAAGCTTTGATATTAACCACATCAAGTTTCCAAGATATATCTAGGCACTTCTATATGCATTAACACACAGTTCTTATGAATTTACTTTTCTTCCTCAATTTATATTGTCTAGACCAATGTTCCTAAAACATTCTTCTTGTTTGCCGTTTACTATTTTCCTTTATTTTTTTCTGTTTACCTACTTTTATCTGACACACATGCCCGAAGGAGATTTGAACCCAGAGTCTCCTCCACGGCTCCAAGGCCTCAGCTACCGCGGATAAAAGGACCGGGATTTAAAAGCTCCCGACAGGCAGACAGGCAAACGGACGGACAAATACACTACAACTAAGACCAAATTGTGTCGGAATGGGTGACGCAGTTAGTAAGCGCTTGCTTTCTTTCTTTGCCCATGGTTGCGGGTTTGATCCCGTCCCAGGTCGATGGCATTTATGTGTGCATAAATGTGACAGGGCCATGTCAGTGACATGTCGTGTGCAAATCCACACGTGCAGTGAATTTACTGCCATACGTTACCAAACACTTAGGAAGAAAGTCATCACAGCCAAATCATTTTTTTCATCCAGAACGTCTTCCACCAAAAGCCATTGTCCAAGAGTGTACTTCCAGACCATAATATGGATGAGTATGGGTGGTGAAAAGAATCCTATGAATTGGGGTTATAAGCTTATGACGTGTGATATGAATGCTACACCAGACACTGCAACTGTACGAGTAGTTGAAGTGGTAAACGTTGCAGTTGGATAAAATGCAGTTCTGTATGTGGAGCTTGTCAAGTTACGCATTGTGAAAATTCCCGTGATGAACTACAGGACAGTGACGAGGACTAATAGGCAATTGAAGAGTGACTTTCTTTACCCATATTGCTGCACTGTTTCTTAACATAATTCCAAGTGTACTTTTTAGAATACAAATTATAAACATTGTAATGTATTGAGACCGCCTGCGTGGTCTCATGGTAAGCGTCGCTGGCTATAGTTTCACAAGCCCGGGTTCGATCCCCGGTACCTAGGAATTTTCTGAGGTAGGGAGGTCTGGAACGGGTTGCACTTAGCCTCGTGATTCAAACTGAGGAGCTACTTGATAGAGAAGTAGCGGCTCCGGTCACGGAAACCACCATTAACGGCCGTGGTTATCGGGATGCTGATTACATGCCCCCAATCCTGCCTTCTGCCTATGGCAGATTATGCAGCTGGTCGGGTGGTAGGCCTTGTCCCTTCAGGGATGTAGCGCCACGGAGTTTAGTTTTTAGATATGTATTCATTATAGTTGCAATGTGTTACGATAATATAAACATCCAACTTATATTAGTACTAGCTTAGAAGGTCCTGCGTCACCCGGGTTTTGTATTTTGTAATCTGAAATTAACTTATGAAGGGCTTTCGATTTTCAAACTCTAGGTTCTTATAGCCTATAATATGTATGTAGAATTTGAAGTGAGGAAGAACGACTTATGACACTCAAACTAGGCCTATTACTTCAGAAAACGCTAGATATAGCTTTCTATGGCTCATAGAGGATGTCGAATGTTGCATTCCGTTGCTTCTACACACCATGTCTGGGAGGGGTTAAAATAAGAAGAAACAGAAGTTCCGGTTACATAAGATTGCATTGTCTTTATGGGAAATTTTATTTCTCTCATATTTTCCTCCGCCAAAACCTCGAAGATAATATACTTCGGGCGTAGGACTCAAAAGTCCCATCCTATTTTGCCTTCTTTTAGATGCTTAGGGCCTATGATAAACATCCCAATTTTTCCATTAATACAAAGCCTACAGCTATGAATAACGTATCAATGGATAGGATTTTTTTTCACCGACTTCTGATATAGCAAGACTACTTACACTTAAGTTTTCCCTGCAATACGCCCTCTTAATCTACATTAAAATGCGAAGTGAGGAAATGATTTTTTTTTTGCTGTGGAAGGTAGAGAAAGTTATGTGACTGCATCACATTGTGCTTTATTTCCGTGAATTTCATTCTTCATTAATTATTTTCACCAATGTATTACACCGCTAGCATCAAAATTTGTTAAAGCCCAGTATTATGTAGTTCCAAAAGTCCTAAGTGAACACTGTAAACAACACACTGTTGTCATAAGATCTGAATTTAATTTTCATTAATTCAGTATAATATTCTCAGAAATTATATAAATTTTCAAGGCGATTTGTGGTTTGTTTGAATTTTAATGTTGACCGCGTTACTCTCCGGGCTGAACTGGGTATGTGTGCAACATTTCGTGCAAATGGGACAATAAATGTGTTTTGTACAGGGAACATGCATACCCACATACCCACATATGCACACACTTTCGATTTTATGTATTAGAAGAGTCTTTTACCTATAGTCTAACTGGTATTGTACCTACATTGTTCATTATCATTATTGGCCCCATATTTGATCACATGGACAATATTTATTGGTTGAAATGAATTCCTAATCTATAAAAACCATAAATTACCGTACATATAAAAATAATTGTTCTGCGCTAAAAATTAACAGAGTTACAGGAGTTATGCCGATGTTCAAGGTTAGCGGCACCTTCTTGGAAACAAACCACTTCCGTTTGTCAGATTTTGGTAGACTTTTTTTCTGTCGATGAATACGCCTATTAATACCAAAAAACGTTCACACACCTTTTGTTGGGATTTAATCTATGTTAGGAGACTATTTTTTAACTAAATTGACCCGTCTAATGGGAAATCATGCTAACTTCCCTGATTTTAATTCACCCATTTCTTAATTATTGTGTTATTGTAACATAGGTATTGTTAACATACTCATAAACATAGTAATTGTATTGTTCATTCTTGATTAGATAAATAAAAGAATACCTTTTATGGGTAAGAGCACCTCATGTTCAGAATGTCTGCCATAAATAACACATACTACGTCACACGAATCGGCAAAACAGCGCGGCTTTCAGAATGTAGATATTGTGGTGGGGAGAAAACTCAATACTTTAGTCTGAAGAAATTGCAAAATGTAAAACTGCAAACCACCAATATATCGTGAGCAAAGCTAATACATTGCTTCTGCGCCACATGTGTTCAGATGCCATGCTGGTCTGTGAGAAGAACGAGATGGGAAGTGGAACCTGCCAACTTGTAGGAATGAGTCCGAGATCAGCCAATCAGAGCTCTGACTCACTAGATGTTTAACAAATTTGCTTTATCGCCTCAGGCTGCAAAACTGATAAAGACAAGTGATCTATACTCTAATCAGGTCGGTGACTCTGTAGGTAGTGACTTATTCTTACTTTTCCTTTGACTCGATACGTTAATATTATTTATTCTAAGAATAAATGCTACGGTACTTTTGTTCAGAAATCATCAATATAATAAATTTTTATGATATGAGGATCACCTATACCAAAAAATAACACAATTATCCCGAAAGTTCAGTTGATACAACGTTTACTGTGTTTTATATATATATATATATATATATATATATATAATGTCATCACCTTTGTAAAATTATCATCTGTCATGGTATTTTTAATCAATATACTAGTTTCATCAAAGTTAATAAATCATAGCATTAATCATATTTTATTTTGTCATTCATACACATTAACTATGTTCAAGTATCACAATACAATATCATCACTCATCAAATATGCAGTACAATAACTACTAGCAGATAACAGTATGAATTCATAAAAAAGTTAATTAAAATTATAAAATACATAATACCAATAATGTTCAACTTTGTGAGTTAGGTTAAAAGATTCTGTGTGATCTTACACTGTTGTCCGTAGGTTGTTGCTATAATGTTCGTGGTTGATGTAATGTATACTTATTCCAAGTTAAAATTGCTGCAACATATCTATAGCACAATATGAAAAGTACAAAAAAGGTTCCAAAAATATATGTCTAAAGATATAACTATTGTAGACTTTGGTGATGATTTTCAGTAGCATCAGCTGTATTAGATGAACGTTCTGAGGATTAGTATTGAGGATATTCGCATTTCGGTCCCTGGTAGACCATCATCAGTCCGTATAAAATTGATATGGATAATTAATGTAATATAATATAAATGTATAATTTAAGCTTATTGGAATGATCATATTGGCTCACCTTAATATGTGATATATCTGTAACGACACAGTAAACGTTGTACCAACTGAACTTTCGGGATAATTGTGTTATTTTGTGGTATAGGTGATCCTCATATCATACAAATTACGTTTCCTTTATTGTATTCCTATTTATTCTAAGAATAAATGCTAAGGTACATTTGTCCAGAAATCAGCTCTATAATATTGTATGGACATTTGAGCAAATTTGACATTCAATAATTATAATCACCTCCTGTAAATATTATAAACACAAAATCTCAACAGCATAATTGTACGCTGTGGGTGAAGGAAATTCCTTTGAGAGGTGGGAGATGAATTCAGAAAGCCAACTATCACAAACTAAAACGTTAGCTATGTAATTTGATTTCAAGTTTATTAAAAACCGGATGGAATCGGCCAAATTGTGGCTCTTCCAAAGATTAATCCTGGCCCACGGACCCTGAAAACATTTTCGGAAAATTGGTGAATTGCAGTGGGTGCTATTGTGAGTATCATTAAATGTTGGGAGGAAAAATATTTACCAATATATTTTATGTAATAAAATAAGGAGCAAGGCATATGTTTGGAGTAACTGGAGGACAAAATGTTGAGGTAAGCATTGGGAAGTTTTTAATTAAAACGAGACAGTTCAGGCAAACTGGGAAGCGGGGGTGAAGGGCCAGGAATAGGCATAGTTTCTTTGTATTACATTGTATTTTATTTATTTAATTATTTGTTCTATGTCTTTTTATTGTGTTTTGAATAAGCATGTACGGTCCTTGCGGACCCGTGCGAATGTTTGAATTTGGTTACGTAAAAAGCAAATTAATGTAATAAACACTTACACTTACATTTATAAGCACTGAATTAAAAATTTGTACATGAGGTGCTTATAAATTACTAAAAGCTACAGCATTCATTTCAAACATTTTTTTTTTACAATTATTCCACTAATACGCCGTATGTTTAATATTGACTAATAACGTTTAGCAATTCCTCGGATAGAGACTAATCACGATCGTTGATCTTATGATATCCTTCCTCGAACGCAAAGAACAAATTTATCTGATAACACGTCAGCTCGTTACTGGACACGTAAGGTATCAACGTGAGGTGATTAATGTGACACATGCTGCTATTAAGCAAGACGAAAACACATTATTTTATACAACATAACTTGTATGGAAATTGAAATAATATACCGTACATGTCCATTGATTAAAAAACACAATTTCGTTTCAGCGCAAGCCAGTTCGTGTGCTTTTATAGTTTTTTGATGTAAGCAACTACCACGACGCCCTAAATCTTGTCATGCGCGCTATTGGGAACTCGGATCGATTCATCGAATCGATTCGTGGGATGATTCGAATGATTCATTCTTCTAGTAGGCTATGCTGTGATATTACAGCTGACAGAATACTGACAAGAAGGTAAGAAAATAATAATTATTTACAAAATACGTTACATTTTGTTCATGGAATGGTCTTAATAAATTCTACTCGAGATGACCTTCGATAAATTCTCTGAAGGCTAGTTATAAATCACCCACTGTTTGTAGAAATTGAGTATTGCCTCATGAAGAATATAGCTCTGCAACACGATGTAACAATTGAATACACGCTCTTTGCAATACGGCCTTTTATTCTATTATCAGAAAATGAAGTGAGAAAAGGTGTCATTGTCCATGCTTAGCGTGGTTTTATTTATTAAATTATCTATATTTATTTATTTTGTCACTACATCACAAATTTACATTTACGTGAACCAATCAACACAACAGATTAACTTATAGGCCTACTACTTTTGTAAAAAACCTCGGCATTGTGAAAAAAAGACAGAATTTACAATTAGTCCGCAGCAGATATCCTTGTGATTTCATACAGGCCTAGTTGGATAGAAAAAGAAGAAATGTTTATGAAAGGAGTATTTAACATTTGAGGCAATTATAATAAAATCAGGTAAACTGTTGTAAAAAAAAGTGCCAGAAAGCTTTTGTTTAATCTGTAATAATTACAATTATGATATGCAGAAAATAAGTTATTTTTGTAATCGATTGCCCAGTTAAGCTCCAGATCGATTCATTAAGCAGGGCTTATGGAAAACAAAGATCTAAAGTTTGATAAGCATGTGTGAAGGAATATGTGGGTAGTGTTATAATATGTGAAAGCTAACTTTATTGCAACTTCCAAAGCCGTATGGGAACGCTGTAAAACAATATGTTGTCTCGAGACCTGATTTGCATTTGATAAATAGCCTACTGTATAATAGGGTGGAACGATTTTCAATTTGTAATAGCGCGGAAAAGTTTCCTTTAGGTGTCAATGAGATAAATTTAAAATATGAAAAATATTGGATTATGTCTTGAGGTGCCGCAAGGACGTTAAAGTTTCATAAAAACACACTTTTTGCAATTTTTTCAAATACTTTTGCGAAACAATCAGCTTATCATTTAAATTTGTAATAGCGCGGAAAAGTTGCCTTTTAGGCTAAAAAAGAATTAAACAAAATTTGATTGCAATACTACAACATCTTGAGGTGCCGCAAAGAACAAAGTTTGTAAAAAAAATTGAAAAAATTGAGAAATTATAAACTTTGATAAATTATTTTTTATGAATTTTTCGTACATATAATGTTACAAAACTTGGTTTTAAATACATATATAAGCATTAGAATTGCAAAAAATTATTAATTACAAATAATAATAATAATAATAAAAATTTTGTAATGTTAAATTTTGTATTTCTTACTTCTGTATCCTTAATGATAAAAAATGTTACAGCAGCAAAAGGTTTGTTTCTACTTCTTTGCCACATTAAACTGTTTTTTTGTATTAAATTTTGGCATATTCACACGTGAGTCAACTTTTGCTCTTATGTATCCTTCTCTTGCGATTGAACCACAGAGATTTTGAGCCGATTCGGTCACCAGCTTCACAGCTCTTTCCACTATTTGCGTGTGACAAGGAAGCCGGGGAAAGTCGATAACCGGAATCATTTTACTATTTGGTTCAGCTTCAGGTACCTTCCGTATAAAGTCTTTGAGGGAGTCACTGGATACATGTTTGAACAAGGGGGTTCAGTTACGTCATTTTCAGGCCATGAGATCATGTCGATGTAATCCATTGCATCAAAGTTTATCTTTGGAACTTAAAACTTCCTGACTCCGCCTCTACTTTCTGTTCTTGCTTTTAAAACACGTCGTAATCCAAGTTCTCTTTGAATTTTGCGTTTATCACATAGCATGGACAAATGGAGATTTTCCGGAGCAGCAAAGTACCCATTTCTTTGAATAATCGGGTCTATAACGTTCTTGAGATCATTAGAGAGATAGCGTGAATATGAGATAAGGTTAAACAGATGTTTGGAACCATAAGTACATGAAGGTTTTAACTTAAACCACACAGGCGCATACACTTTCACAATGTACTCAGCCAGAGTCTTAAGATTGTCAGTTGGATTTTCAGTTGCCACATACAATCTAAGCACGCGGTTGGCTAATGTCAACCACCTGGAGTGAGCAATTTTTCCAGGGTTTCTTAAAGATAAATCTAGTGTGCAATTTCCACTTGATACAGCGATACACATATCCAATAAATATTTTTGATCTGTACTTAAATCATTTTTGTTCTCCAAAAGAGGAAGGTTATTTTCAATTGGCAAGAAAGTAACCACAGGTAGATTAGCACAGTTTTCTATCTGCTGACCTATTTCGCCTTTAAACTCATTGGGTCCCTTCGTTTTACCATTTAAATGACAAAAAAATGTCGCAATGGTAGCTCATTACCATGGAACAAACAAATTAACCATGTTAAAGGTCTTCCTATTTCCTTTTCCATCAAAGAAATCACACCATTTTTATGTCCAGTGTTTACAACGGTTCCATCACACCCAATAGCAGTAAAGTTCAGTAAAGATAGTAAAGCTGTTTTTATCTTTCTATTCATATTATAACGCCTACTTGAAACTTTTTATTTCATAATCGAGACACGTAACAACCTTTGAAAAATTTCCAAAAAGTGTGTTTTTATGAAACTTTAACCTCCTGGCGTCACCTCAAGACCTACTCCAATATTTTTCATATTTTAAATTATCTTATCTACACCAAAAGGCAACTTTTCCGCGCTATTAAAAATTAAAAATCAAAAGCTGATTGTTTCGCAAAAGTGTTTGAAAAAATTGCAAAAAGTGTGTGTTTTATGAAACTTTAACGTCCTTGCGGCACCTCAAGACATAATCCAATATTTTTCATATTTTAAATTTATCTTATTTACACCGAAAGGCAACTTTTCCGCGCTATTACAAATTAAAAATCAAAAGTTGATGTTCTTCGTTCCACCCTACTGTATAATATGTATATTACCATAAAATATTGCGAGTAGGCCTACAGGCACAAGGACAGATATTTCCCCGTGCTCCAAACAATCCCGGAAAGGAGCATTCTGACACTTCATACAGGTGGCTGGAAAATATTTGGTCCTAAGAAAGATGAAATCATGACCTGTACTCTTCACTGGATATAGTAAGGGTAATTAATTCACGGAGGAAGAAATGGGCTGGACATGTTGCGCGCATGGGGGAGAAATAATGTTTATTGAAATTCTTGTCTCGACTCAGAAATGCATTGTTGGAGTAATATACAGACCTCCAAAAACCAACTTCCTAAACGACTTGGAAACTACACTCCTTAATATTTTGCCGCTTTATGAACATGTACTTATTCTCGGAGACATGAATACTAATTTACTAGAAACAAGCCACAAAGACACGAAAGAAATGTGTGAAATGTTCCAGTCTTTCGATCTAAATATCCTACCTCTTGTCTAAAATCCTACCCACCACACATGTACTTCAGAAACTTTTCTAGACTTAATTGTAACAAACAATATTGACAAAGTAATGTCTCACGGACAGATCCCTGCTCCGGGCATCTCTGCACACGACATTATTTACGTAATTTATTCTTTACAGTGCCCTAAAAGAAAAGCAAGGGTAATTACTTACAGAGACCTGAATCATATAGACGAGACTACATTCTTAGAAGACGCAAACGAACTACCTTGGCACAGAGTTTGGCATGCACATTCTGTTGACGAAAAAGTAGATATATTTAATGACTTAGTAATTAAATTGTATAACAAACATGCACCTGTTAAGACTAAGCTCACAAGAAGACCGCCTGCTCCGTGGATGACACCCGACATTCGAGAGATGATGGCTTTAAGAGATCAGGCATATAGGAAATTCAGACAGAATAAAAATGACGAAAATTTTCAACATTACAAACGTCTTAGAAATAAAACTACACAGATGATTAGAAATGCTAAAGTTGGATATATCAACAAACTTGTTGATCGCAACACGTCACCGACTGACCTGTGGCAGGGTATGAGATCAATGGGAATAGGACACATAAAAGAGCAAATAGAACATATTTCTATACCTCTTGACCGTTTGAACGAATATTTCACGAATGTCATGCCCACATCTCATAATATTACTACACATTTTCGAAATGACACGACTGACATGCAGACGGACACAAACTTTATAGGAGGCAATTTTTTCTTTTCTTACATAATGGTTGATGACGTAATATCAGCGTTGAAACGTATAAAGTCTAAAGCGACAGGTGTTGACAAAATCAGTATTACTCTTATAAATAAAATAGCACATTTAATATTACCAACAATAGCACACATTTTTAATGCTTCGATCATGACAGCCAATTTCCCTAGTACATGGAAGAAGGCCTACGTACATCCCCTTCCTAAGGTTAAAATCCCTGAAAATCCCAATGATTATCGTCCCATTAACATTCTTCCTGCCCTCTCGAAAGCACTGGAAAGCATTATACACAAACAACTGACTAACTACCTGAATGAAAATAATCTTCTTGACTCTTTACAATCTGGCTTCCGCACAGGACATAGTACCACAACTGCAGTCATAAATGTCATTGAGGATATCCGCACTGCAATGGACGTGAGCAAAGTTTCAGTGATGACTTTACTAGACTTTTCCAAAGCTTTTGACTCTGTGAACTCTGTGATCTGCTTATAAGCAAACTTAGACGTCTACATCTTTCAAATAATGTCGTGAACTGGTTCTGCTCTTACCTTAACGGCCGTCAACAATGCGTTGTTTTAAACAATATGAGCTCTTCTTGGCGGGCTGTTGAGGCAGGAGTTCCCCAGGGATCTGTACTGGGACCTCTACTTTTTGCAATATATATAAACGACATATCTAATAATTTGACTCACAGTAAATACATGATTTATGCTGACGACATTGTACTCTATACACACTCACGACTCGACCGTGTAAATGACGCTATCGAAGAAATCAACTGTGACTTAGACTCGATTTCTAAATGGGCAGAAAGACACGACTTAAAGCTAAATCCTAGGAAGTCACAAGCTATCATAATAGGACTCAAGCGGCAATTGTCTAAAATAGATGCCAATTTTGTAAACCAAGTGAAATTAAATGATTCTATAATTCCTTATAGTAATACCGTTAAATACCTTGGCATACACATTGACCACAATTTAACGTGGGATATGCAAGTCGCTAATATCTGCAAAACAACATTTGCAACGCTGCATACTCTGTATAGTATAAAAGACTGTCTCCCTTTTCAATTAAGAAAAACACTTGTTCAGACACTCATTTTGCCTCATTTTGATTATTGTGACGTCCTACTAACCGACTTAAACAGCAATTTGACTCAAAGACTACAACGTGTTCATAATGCGTGCGTCAGATATATATGTAACATTCGTAAATATGACCACATAACACCGTCACTGGAATCACTTCGATGGGTACGCCTGCGTGAGCGAAGATATTTTCACTGTCTCATACTGCTCTATAGAATCCTTCATACCTCAACACCTAGCTATCTTTCCAGTCGCTTTCATTACCTTTCTTCCTACCATAACTTGGGCACGCGCTCTCAGCTTGACCCCTTACTATCCATGCCTCTTTACAGAACTACACATTATTCGAATTCGTTTACAACAACAGCTATTCGTCACTGGAATTCACTGCCTAGCCATCTCAGGAGGTACCAAACGACTTCACAGTTCAAGCGCCATTTAATAAATTTAGTATACAATAACATGTAGGAATTGATGCTAATTAATAATATATTTTAAGTTTTCATTATATTTTGTAATAACTAAGACCTATTTGTTTAGACTTTCATCTTTTTTTTTTATTTCTTTACTTTTAGTCATTTGTATTACATATTCATATTATTCAAGTACTTATGTTCTAATTTTTTCTTTGTATTTAATGTTCGTTTCTTGTATTCATGTATATCAGTTCTCTTTTTTATTTTATTATTAATCATTATTATTATTATCATTATGTATTTCATGTTTTTGCCCTGGCTGAGTGGTAGAGAAGGCCTTATGGCCTTAACTCCGCCAGGTTAAATAAATAAAAAAATAAATAAAAAAAAAGACATATCTTAAAAGTATTGACTGGGAGGCCCGAAGGGAAAAGACCACCTGGAAGACCTAGACGTAGGTGGGAGGAAAATATTTGGTTGGATTTAAGGGAAGTAGGATTTGCGAGGGATGATTGGATAGAGTTAGCACAGAATAGGGTTGAATGTCGGGCTCAGGTAAGGGCGGCAATGAACCTTCGGATTCCATAAAATAGATAACATTCCTTTAGCTTGCTGAGGAAATGTCTATTGCCATTGAGTAAGTAAGTATGTATGTTTAGGGAAATGATTATAGGCTACGCAATTGGTTTAGTTGAGAGATAACGAAGGTAGGCTATTACATTCGTCTCTATACTAGGCACTATGGTCACAGTGCTTTATAACAGTGGTTTCTGTTGTGACAACAGCTGGAACCTCCAACTTCCCACATATCAACTCCTCAAGAGAACTTCTCTCTCCGAGATGAAATTACTTCTTCTTTTAACTTTTCCGCTTCTCTGCCAACTTTCTTTGCTTTCAGCACCAGAAAGAAACGATTTCTACTTTCAAAGAGTGGCACAATTGTTACAATTTTCAGATTGTATCGTTGTTAGAAATGAAAAGAAATTTCGACTGCAGTAGTAATAACCGTCGGCAATAATGAAGATTTTCTTTGGAGGAATGCAATTTCTCGTACCCATACAGTCATTCCATTAAGCACAAGAGATTCAGGAATAAAAAAATTATTCTAAAATATCTATGTATCAAGTCTGCTAAAGCTTTTGCATACGTGGTGCATACAATATTTTTTAGTAAAAGCTCTGTAAATTAAATGAAATGAAATAAAAATACCGTATAATTTATTATTTATAAAAGTTATAGTCAGGCATTTGTTGACGCCTTATTCTCACAGCCACCTGAATCCTATGCTCTGACCAATACGAAATGCGGATGTGGATGTCAGTGCGGGTTTCTTATGAATGATACAGCTATGTTGGCTTAGGCCTATATTTGTTATATTATTATGTGTTCTGTAAAAATAGCCTGGTAAAGTTTCTGATTCAAATAAAGGAACAATGTTGCCTTATATATTTTGTTGTTTTATGGTCAAATATTTTGTTTCAAATCCTGTATGGCTGGTTACTCCATCTGGATTTTTCAGTTGCCGGCCTAGTTCGGAAAAAATTACTTTACCGGCCTAGAAGTGCTACTTTTTTAACAGTCCGACAAGCAGGTGTTTAGCGGAGCATGTACTATAAAGCATTTTCCTGTCTATGTTAGTTATGAAACATGATGAGTAAAACACCGTGTACGAATCGTAATTCATGCAATTGTAATTCTAACACCACCGACAGTTTCAAATTACAATTGGTGATTCTAAAGCAGGAATTGTACGTGTTTAGACTGTAACGGGAAGTGAAGGAGGAGACTCTACAGGGGGGAGAAGAACACATTTTACGCTGGATCTGGGAGAAGTTATTCCTTTTATTTTACTCGTAAATTGCACAAAATATTTTCGTCTCTGCCTGATAATTATAGGTACAGTAGAGTGCACGTAACCTACCCGATATAACGCCCACTTGTTCATGTTTGTAACCGCTTCCGCCACGCCCACTCCCCACCCCTGCGATTAGTTTAGAAATCGTTCCATCGTTCTTGAAACACGACTTTGGATGCGCAGTGGAGAAAAATGCTTTACTGTTGGGTGAGGGAATATTAATTTTTTCTAAATTATGTTATTTCCATGTGCTTTCACTGGTGTAAAAATCCTCCCTTCCTATCCTGCGCGAGATTTCTAGGTCATGTTTCAACTGATATGGGAAAGATCCTATCATTCTTTTTCTACGGCGGATACTCAGCTGAGCGCTAAGGCTGTTTTAGATTCGAACGAGATTATTATCATTTCAGAATTAAACTTATCTTAATTTAATTATTTAGTGAAAAGGAATAGTTGATTAATAATTGTACAAACAAATTGTAAATGTAAAACTTGTAGCTTGTCCAGGGGTATAGCCTACGACTCAGGGACTCTGGGTAACCTCACATTAGCCAATAAAAAGAAATGATCAGTAATACGAACTCTGAATTGTAGATATTGCTGAATGCAGTGATGAGGTTATTATAATTAGACTGTACTCTCAAGTAACAATTTACGATTGGGTACAAGGAGCCTTGCACAAAAACGCACAATCCTCCGGGCTCTAATGATGTTCAATCAAACACACTCTTGTTTCAACCTATGCGTCTATAACGAGACTTCTAGCGGGCATTTGTTGCAAAGTTAAAAAACAAAAGAGAACAGGTTTTGTAGTTCCCTTCCCACTCTTTCTGAACCACTCTCTCATTCTCTCTCATTCTACCATAAACCTGTCTACCTATTTCGGACCTATTTCAAACCTACAGTTCAGTGGGTCCATGAAAGTGTGCGCTATCCCACAAATCTAACAAAAATGTGTTTATAGCCGTTTATGAATGCTTATGCCATCTCTGATGTTATATTCAAAGTACATAGTTTTGAAAAGGTGACACTGGACTACAAGCTGTGTACGAAACACATGTCCAGACTGGAGAAGTGATATTGGTAACTACAAGCCCATGTTCACAAATTGTCTGTAGCCTCTAGATGCCCTACAAGTGCTAAAGACGCCTTCCTGTGCATTAGCAATCGATTGCAAAGGCTATAGTTTCGTGTCTACTCTTCGCTTTGAAAGGAAAGGACTTCTGGATCGGCAGAAACAACTTCTATTTCTTCCTCCTCCTCCGATCGCGTTCAAGTATCATCGAGTTTCTCTCATGCAACTGACTCGGGATATATCGCCAATCTACACAAAATGAGAGGGTGTTCCAAAAATTTAGCTGCTGCATTAAACAAATTCTGTTATTAATTTTTAAACATAGATCTTTATATAATTTTTAATGTTTCATGCAATAAACACAAATAATTCCACTTTACGCATAAAGCAGATTCACAACAACGTGGAGTGATGTTTTCAAGGATTACGAATATTTACCAACAAGACGTATTATATTTTTGGAAGTATGCAATACCGTATTGGAGCACGAGCTTGTTTAGGCCTAAATTCATTTCCGATCATACTGTAAAATAATATTTATATTACATAATTGTATGTACTCGTAGCCTACTCAAATCTCAAAATATAATAGTAAGCGTAGCTTCCGTAAATTCACTAATGTAACGAGCCTATAATATAATTTATTAAAATTCAAGTGTTTTTATGAAACGAGCAAAGCTAGTATCTTAATTACCAAGTTGCATACGACTGATTTTGTTCGACTACATTGACTGTTTCAATTTTGAGATTATAAATTCATTTTAAAAAAAGGAAACTTGCTAATCGCCCACAATCAGATGTTATCAAGTTGTGGCAGTTGTCTACTGCGAGAGATGACAGCTAATGGCGTACGGCCAATTCGAAGCTTGTTCTTGGCCGTTTTCTTCAAATTAACGTATTTTTTTTTTTTACAAGACGAATTTAGTATAATATTAACACGAACAGAATTGGTTTATTTTAAATACAGGTTCGATAACAATAATCGATATCAAATCGGTGTTATAATGAAAATCTGTTTCGATATGGATATCATTATGATACCGTAACGTCACATGTAACAGGCGTATCGTCGAACAAAATATTCCTTATAAAACATAAGGTCCAGTGGATTCGCTAATCATTCTCTATTTTACACAATGACATTTTTAGATTTGACTATAGCCATAGATGACTATTGAGAGACTCCCTCCTCTTGACCGCATTAAAGCACCACTCATTTATTGTTGGTCGTAATTTTATAAAATTACTGAAGAGCATATTATATTGCCCATTTAGGATGTTGAATCTATATATAGGAGACTGCGGTGAAGTTAGCATTCCCTGGCCCATTTTTCACTATTTTTAAATCATAGGTGCATTTTTTATGTTGCACTTTTTTCGCTCATTTTCAGCCATCAAATGTGTTGCTCTGCTAATAAATAATGGGTAAAGAATTACCTGTTCCAGCTGTGTTGTCCCTGAGATAGAATCCAGGGCCGTCGCGTGGTTTGTTAACACCCGGGGCAAGATTTCGTCAGGCGCCCCCCTCCCCAAACTCAATCCCACGTGCACCCTCCCGACATTCCACATATCTGTAGGGATTCAAACACAAACACACAGCGAGCGACGTGACGCGACACTGTCAAATACGTATAAACATATGGGGTTAAACACGCAATGAGCGACGCGACTTGGGGCGACGTGGACTGGACAAATTTCAAGCCGCATCGCGTTCATTCGCTCGTTAGCAAAGTTGCGCGTCGGGTTGCGTCGCTGTCTGTGCTTTGTGCCCAAAAGAGACACCTAATCCGATTACCTTACAAAAATACCAGAAATAATTATTATTTAAATTTTTTAATAAGATTGTATTGAAAATCAAATTAATACAAGTTTAGTAATGTAAGAAAATCTTAACAATCATAAAAAATAATATATGCGTTATTAATGGACTACAAATTAATAGTGTGGGAAACCTCGTTACATACATTGAATAGAATATAGAAAAGGGAACCGCGTTTATCAAATTAAGATAAGGTACTAAACATTAAATGGCATTCGCCTGGTTTTTGCACGAGCAAATGTCGTTAGATTTTCCATCAAGTCTATTTTTTGTGCTTCATCGTTTTCAATGGACAAGAAGGCCAGAGAATTCAGTCTCTTCTGTGACGTAGTTGATCGTAAATATGTCTTTATAAGGAAATATTTATTATGGGATAACTTAGCAAATATAGGCCTAAAGTTATTGGTGTAAAATATTTATTTGTTCAATAAAAACCGGCAACGCAATATTCAAAATTCACTTATACCTAACTTTAAAAAATACGTTATGTAAATCCTACTTATTATTTTTTTTCTATGTTTTATTTTTGCCGTTGCCACGGCGCCCCCGTGGTCGCGGCGCCCGGGGCAATCGCCCCGCTCGCCCCGCCCACGCGACGGCCCTGATAGAATCATCGGCATTCCAACAGTCGCCCCGTTTTCGGTTAGAGACAGTCCATCATTATCACCGCCATTTCCTGTGTCACGTAAAATTAAGAGCAGTCACTAATTTGGCACACGAACAAGTAAGAGACGTTTCATTCACAATCCATGGTTTATGTTCTGTCTAGCGACCTCGAGTGAAGAAGGGACAACTGAATATACACTTCAACAACTTGGCCGTTACTCTGTTAAGGGTTGAGGAAGTTATGTGTTTGAAATAAGATTTTCTATTAAATTTCTTTGACACCGAAGTAGGATTGTAGCTAAGCAGTTACTGCACTGTAACATGGTGTGGATCTCCCTGACACGGTTCCAGGTGTGGCTTATTGTCACCAGAGTTGGGCCATGTTAAGGTCACTCGTGGGGGATAACTCAGTATATTGATGCCAGTCAGCTGGAATACCAACATAGCAGGCTACTCAGATTTCCTGTGTATGTCAAGTTAATCCTTTTGGTTCACAAACTTCCAATCACATTAAGGCATGTGTTAACGTTTCACTACAAAATCAACGTTTATAACCAAATTTTCAGAAATTTCTACCCGACGACCTAAGGCAAACAGTCTAACATAAGGTTACATATGAGACTTAATTTAAGTTCTTTTGTTTATATTTAATAGAAAAAATAGAAAAAAATTCAAAATATAAAATTATGGCCCAAATGACAAGATCTAAACAAAGCTGTTATTTAGGGCCATATTTCCTTTTTTATGCATATAATGTTTTTTATGTATATGAAGTAAAAATTATAGATTAATTTTCTAAATTGGGAAAAGCAGCAATAACGCTTAAGTATAAAAAAACACTCATCACAATCTATTTTCCAGAGTAGGCCTAAGAGGATATCCACAATTCAGAACACTTCTCAATTCATGAGCCAAAATTATATATACATGTATATATACTTTCTGTCATAATTTTTAGTATTGAAATTGTTCATTTGAAGGGTAGAAAATATAAGAAAAAATTATAGGTGAAATTCACATGACTTCCTCGTTCCTCTGCCCAAATAAAAGTTAGCCTCTTAGTATAATATAATTATTATGTACGAAATTCTCTTGGTAGTAAACATTAAGAGGATGTCGTTACCACAACACATCGCACCCCCGAATAAACAGATAAAATCTTATTAATGTACCCTTGTAACTTTCTTTAAGCATTGCCAGTAGATTTTTTTTTCTCACTTCACATTCTGATATAGAACAAGAGGCCATATTGATAAAAGCACGTATTCAGAGTTTGTAGAGGCCACAAAATTGTTTATTTATATAACTTTCCAACATAGGGGTAGCCAATATAACAGTTCATAAACAGTTAACAGTATATAAACGATTTAACGCGATCATTTGTTTAATACGCAACTCAACTATTAGATCAATAAATACAAAGCCCTTATACGGTTAAGAACGACGTGTGACTCATAAATGTTTCCTTAAGATATTAATAGAACACTTCAGGATTTAAAATCCTATATCAACTTTACACTGTTTATCAACGCCAAATCTCTTTAAAAAATTGGCACAATAACTAGTGATGGTACCCCTAGCCCTATCACATCAATATCTTTTTAATGTTTTATTCTCATTGTTCACTTTCTCAAGCTGAATGACACTTATCTTTGTGCACAACGAAGAGCTTAATTATAAAGCTTTTTCCTGGCTCTGGTTAGAATCTGTCTGATGCTACCAGAATTCCTTCTGCACATCTTATCACGAGCAAGGGTCAGGGATGAAGAAGTCTATTACGTCACATAGAGACAATCAAATGATTGTTATGATAAAATACATTCAGTGTTATATTGACATGCAATCCCGACTTAACCTATAACATGCAACACTTGAGGTTAACAGGCAGATTTTCTACTTACAATATTTCCACTACAGGCTGAGGTTGTCAGTATTAACGGAAGATTTGGTGTCTTGTAGTCTCAAATATCTTCCCATCTCTTCTAGAAATAAAAACAAGCACACATTTAATCCCTTAAAATATCACTTCCAATCGACACACACTTCACAAGAGATGAAAAGCCGTTAGAAACAAATGATAATCGTATACAGTGTAGCCACTTAACGGAACAAAATTTCTCTGCATCGATACAAATTTCTCTGCTCACTTAGCAGTCACAATTCTACCCTGTTTATAAAACAGGTTTAAAATAAATGTTGTTCATATCATCTCCTCAAAGACTTTCTCGACAACCGGCAGATCAAGTCACTAGTATACATAGGTAAAATAACTTCTTTAAAACTCATTACTGAGAATCTTAAAGTTTTGGAGAAAAGTGGAAAGGAGGGATGACATTTACTTATTAAGCAGCCCTTAATTTAGTTATTTGCAAAATGAGGAGTCTTGCTCCACATCCCTTTCAACCATCTCGTTCTTTTCCTGCCTCTTCGTCTTGTGCCCTAGCATCAAGTCTTTTTATAGTGACTTGTTCCTTCTCGTAATGTTTCCAAAATAGGACATATCCTCTAGTGAATATTTTGACTTTATCTCTCCGATTGCTGATGCAATTTTTCTTCCTTCTGACCTCGAAATTCTTAATAATGTTCTCCGAGCATCGGCCGTCGGATGTCCGCTACAGATTTTAACTCTTCCCGCTGGTTCCAACCCTCGTCGAAGGTTAAAGAAAAAGAGTACACAAATAAAAAATAAAATAATTTTAGTATTTAACAAGTCAATCTTAAAGTCAATTTTGAAAGTGATGTATGTGTGTATTTGACAAGTTTAACTAGTTTGATAATCGCACGTGAAAGAATATGTGGGCAATGTTATTTGTCGTAGATAACTTATTGCAACTTCCAAAGCCGTATAAGAACACTGTAAAACAATATGTTGTCCTGAGAACTAATTTGCATTTGATAAACTCTTTGTAATATATTGCCATAAAATAGGCACTAAATTTGGCTTTACTCCAGTACCGGTCAACTGATTTGGTCCAAAATCAATAGGCTTCTTCCCATAGACGTTTTTATGCGTATAGGCTACCAAGTTGATTTGGTTCAAATGAATAATCTTCTTACCATGGACGTTATAAATGAGTATACCAAGTTTCATGAAAATTTGATAAAGCGTATATGAGTTATCGCGCATACAGACACACTAACAGACGTCCCCCATACTATCTTATAAAGTAACATTCTGGCACTTTATAAAGATTGTATTTATTCTAATTACTTACGTGCTTTTTTTTTCCTTAGAAGACAGAGGTTACATTATCACGAGTGTACACTGGCTGATGATGTGGCGTACTGGGTACTACTGCCGTCAGGAACCAAGCAGTAAGATATAAATAGCGCTGCTCAACACTCAGCACGAGTTCAAACGTAAACAAGCAGTGGTGTGTACCGCACAGATACGACATCGTCTCAAATAAGCAAGCAAATTTGCTTGGAAACAGTTATACCACTTCAGATGGGAATGTAGTTTTCCACTAATTTGTATAGCAGTAATCCCGAACTCGGAGCAGCTCATAGAGTTTGTGTAATGTGAAAATTATAAAGTAAATTAATATTAAACGTAATAATTCGTCTTCCACCTGAACACCACCACGACAATTCCAAACAATGAACGCTGGAGAATTTACCAGAACGTCTTTTTACAATGTATTTTTGTACAAGTAGCAATTTTTTAAAATTTCTAAGGTCAATTTTACATGAGATTAAAATTATGCAATGAATATATGTAGCCTGTATATATTAAAGTTTCAGTTAGTTGGCCTTGATAAGAAGAATTTGGAGTTTTTACTTTAAAGCGCATTTCAACGGATTCAGCTGAATATTTCACATAATACACTCTTATAAAAGTAGGGTAAAGTTTTCAAGATCATGTGTGAATATTAGAAAAATGATCTGTAACATCTGTGCTGTAAAACTGAAATTTTAAAACCCAATGCTATAACTTTTCCAGCTGTTGATTTTGCATGGGTACCATATAGAATTATAGACACTCACATTTTCTGCTGTGTCCACGTATTGTGTCGCATCAGTAACAATTCAGTGTGAACAGTAATCTTTTATCGACATAACGAATCCTCTGACATGTCAATTGTAAAGATATCTGAAATATGGACATAGTTACGGGAGTTGACCATTCAGCAAGTAGAGTTGACCATTCAGCCCCTTACCAATCTTGTCGGCATTGTGGGAAAGAGTTTTACAAAATTTGAACCAGCTAGTCATGTGTATTATATAAAAACTTGCTATAGTTTAGGTTAGGGAATCGTCCGAAAATGCGCCGTCTCGTAACTCAGTGTCACCAGAAAATATCTCACACGCATGCGCATTCAACTGTAAAAAGTTTAGAAACTTAGTTACAAAACCTAATTTCTTAGTGCAACCTTTCCACTTCTGATTTAATTTACCTGTAAAATGTAATATTAGAAAGTTTGTCATTTAACGATGTTTTACGAAAGATGTGGAAGAGAACATAGGTACATTGAGGTAAGTAGTGACAGGTAAATTCTAGGTCAGTGACAGGTTATGAAATGACAGGGATAGTTATATTAGTTTAGCAGCAATATACTGAATAGCGCGGGGTTTAGTATGTCCCATATGGAATCTCTTCTGCGATGGGAAATTTTACCACTGCGCCAGTCGTTCCTCCTTTGTTTTCCGCGGCTCGGAGGGGCACGGATGCTAATGACTAGGGCCCGGGGGTTTAGCCACAAAAACATTACATCAGGTTAGTGGTGACTGGGATATAGCCGTATGTAAACACGAGGGAAGGGGTGACTCGCTTTCAGTGGCGCACTTTAATAGGAACATTCAAGTTCAAGGGCAGTGCAGCTAGCCTAGTGAAATGATGGACACAGCGTCATAGAATAGTTTGCACATTTAATCGTAAATCACAGAAACAAAATATATTTCCTAGTAAAAGGAACATAAATACATTATGTCTGTGCATACGCTTTGTTGCAGTGAATGCCAATATACATTTTGAAGTTTTCAAAAGAAAAATATATTCTATTTTCCTCCAAAGAAGAGCTTTAATGGTAAAAACTTCTCTCTACGTCTCATGACGTGACGGGGGAGATGAGATATTAGTGTTTCCCTTGTGTGGGTACATATTATGGTCTTCTGTAGAACCTTCCAGTGCACCTCGAAAGGTAAAAACAGTAGAAAAATCCTGCATTTTCTCGATAATTTTTTTATTTATTTCTGCTGCACCTGTAGAAGTATTCCATCTTCAGGTTGACTCTTACCTATGAATAATTCCTCCACGAGTCTGATCGCTTGTGCCATTTACATATTTTGTCTCTCTAGAAGAGTGATACATCTATACAGTTGCCGAAATTATTTGCAATGAACTCGATATTACTTAGTAGCTTTTCTAAACAAAAGGCTAAACATTTTCTGGAGCAGCACCCCCACTCATTTTAGCTATGATCCGCCACTGGTTGTCAAGAACGCACAACACACAACGTCGTCAACAGAACACAGAACTGCCACATGCAGTGCAAGTTGTTTACTAACTCAGAAAGCATTCTATGCCTTGTGCACCACTAACTTGACGAATTATTGGCTAAACCCCCTGGCCCTACTAATGACGGAGCATACCTCACTGTAAGCTGGCTACGAAATTATGAAGAGTTCCTTATATTCTCTCAGCATTGTATTTATCTCCTGCATAATGTCTTAAACCTGGAAGAATTTCTGCAAGAAAATATAAAACTTTCATTAATTTATTTTTAATTTTATCGTGTTATCAAGTATCGGTCTGTTTGAAAATGTAGATATTGGGAGGTTTGCTTATTGTAATGCCTCTGTGTTGTGTGTTTGTGTATTCTGTTATATATTTTGTTGTAAACGCTACTTTATACATTAACTTAATTTGAACCAATGATAAGGAATTTCTTATAGGCAACAATTAAGGAAATAATTCTTTTTCAGTTCTAAATTTTGTATTTCTTTATTGAATTTTGATTCTGTTACCTTGTACCCTATATTATTATTACTTATTAAATCAACACTACATTAACATGTATTTATTCTCTTCCTAGAAGTTCATTTTTATTGCTAGAAGAAATAATTCTGTATTTATAACATCAGAACATTATCGATATAGCTACTTACACAACAGAATAACTCAGTACCGGTACCTTTGTATTTTTATTTCTATTTACATTTTTACATAATTGTATTAAACATTTTGTATATGCGTTGTAAATTAATATAATATTTTTTTTAAATATTTATGCTGTACATTTTAAAAGAAATTTTCACATTTTACATACAGTATTTCTTAAAACTGTAAATTTAGACTCAAATCTGCAATTATATTGACATGTCCCATAACATGTAATATGTGCGGATGGGCTGAATAAAAATTAAAATCAAATCATGGCAGACGTCCACTATTCTAATAATAGTTAACATTTTAGATGAAAAGTGAAGTAGCATGTCGCATGGAAAATGTTAGTAGTTTTCTCAGCCATAGAGACAGCCTTAATTAATTCACATTGTAGACCAGTGTCTAAAGCTGTATGCCGTGCAGCTTAAGTTCTAATTCTGTATTCCACTAAATTGCTGAGAAGCGAACGGGATTAAAACGGAATTGTAAAGACAGTTAATAAGTAATTAGAATGAAGTGTTTGAAATTTGTGGCTTACAACAATTTGCATCAGTCTAGTGATTTTGAAAACGAAAAGTTCAACTCATTTACTTGGAAAAGAAAAACACAATAATGACCAATCGTTTCCCATGAACTGCAAATTAAAAGTTAAGGTAATTGTCAGGGTTAAGAAAAGGAAGTGTTTCCATCTATTATTAACTAGCTCAGTGGCGGCTATTCAGGTGAAGTAGGTGAAGTAGCACTTCACCAGTATTTTTCATTTACAATACGTTTATTTTAAAGTTTATTTACAATATTTACAATATTTTTAAAGTTTATTTCCCATATCACGAATGTTGGTTTTTACTATAAATGCATTTATGTAATTTTGTATTGCCCGCCACGAGTGATGTTAAAGGAGGAGGCGCCAGAGAGCTCTCGAGTCTTGCAAAGAAGCACGAAGCAGCCTTGATTCACTTCCCCTGTTCCATGGGTAGTCTGGTCCACTAAAAATGATGCTAGCTGATGCTGCAAGCAGCATTTTTCTCGCTTATCCCACGTCCATGCTGAAGGGATCAGACTACCCACGAAGGTGTCATCCTTCGGCTTCATGATGCGCGCGCCGCGCGGTTACCACAGCAAGCTACAATGACAGTGTGTGGCGGGTTTCATACCTACTCCTCTTCTGCTAACAGCTCCATTAATAGCAAAGCACCAATTTCACTTCCTCTACCCGTACCAAAGGTAAAAAATGTTCGAAATCAATGTTTTTAACATAAATACCTGTTTTGAATTCTCCTCTGTCCTATAATATTTTCAGGAACGTGTCTGTGTGGCTTGAGAACTAAACATCGTGTATAAATAAAACGTATTTGGATTAGATATCTTCTGGGGAGATTGACGACTTTTTCTTACTTTTATACGGTATCCTTATACTTTGAAGGGTAGTTGTAAGCCAGCTATCGTTTGTACAAACTCAGGCTTTTAAGTCTTACATCTATGGGCGAGGCTAGAACAGACTTTCATTCTTCACGATTTTATAAAAAAAAAACTAACAATTTTGTTTAAATTTTCCACACGATTTGCATAGACGCTAAAGAGCTAGAATTTTTATTTTTAACAATTTTCAATTAATTATTTAAAAGGTGTTTATAAACAACCATATACTTCATTGAAGTATGAACGGTAGAGGAGCTTGGATTCTTTCTCATAAAATTAAATATCATTAACGGAAAAAAATCATAGGCGTTCGATTCTATAGCACAAAAGTGAGGCATAGGGATGAGACTAGAAGTTAATTTATTTAATGTGTGTCACCATATACCAAGACTACTGTGTACTGTGATGAAAGCCCACTGTCACGTGTCACAACACTGAACCATCTTCGGAGATCGTCACTGATAGGACGCCATAGGACGACAACGTTGAATCACGACGTTTCATTCCTACAATGCATATTTTTTCATAGGCAATCATACGACATGTGACATATTAATCACTGCATATTAATGCCTTGAAGTATCCAGTAACGAGCTGAAGTTTATCAGATAAAATTGCATCTTTCCGACCCTTGCAAGCATATTAACTTATAAGATAAACAACAGTCATTGGTCGATATCCGAGGCATTGCTAAAGATTATTAGTCAATTTCAAGTCCGCATCGCATGAATAGAATATTCTGAGTAATCTGATTAGGAGAATAATAATTACGATAAACATCAATAGATTCGCGGCGGAAAAGCAGGATCGAATTTATCTAATGAAACTCATAATCCCGATTGGGATTTATTAAGAGTATTCCATGAATAAAATGTATCAGATTTTATAAATAATAACTATATTCTTACCCGCATTGTTTAAAATCAAATCATCATTGTGCCAGCTGTCAGATCACGACGTAGGCCTACTAAATGAAGGATCAAAAATGTTGCCAAATGAATGTTGTATCTTGTTTATCGAATATTTCAATTCAGAAAGAACCTTTACTGCAGCTAGAAGAAATCCAGCCGTCCTATGATGATATCACCGAC
The DNA here is from genome assembly GCA_964059195.1 of Ectobius pallidus. NCBI lineage: Eukaryota > Metazoa > Arthropoda > Insecta > Blattodea > Ectobiidae > Ectobius > Ectobius pallidus. The sequence continues at coordinate 10,739,594 of CAXKWD010000007.1, read as the reverse complement.
AAATTTGCAGCCATAAAGGACTATCGAAGGATTGATTTGCTATACAAGACATAGGTGAGTTCGGTTATTAACGTAAGCATGTGGCATTTTTTTCCTCTTCACCTAATTTTCCGGCCACGAGCCGCCACTGTAACTAGCTCCCTCTTTTAAATAATGGATCCCTCATTACATGAAAACAATTATTACACACAACGCTGATGAGACAGAACGAAGTGATTATATGGACTGTTCCACTCATTCACCGCGTGTTTGATATTGACCAATAACGTTAAACAATTCTTCGGATATAGACCAGTCACGGCCGTTTATCTTACAATATTCTTGTAGGGATCGCGAGGAGGCCGTTTTATCGGGATAAAATCGTGTGCTCCTTACTGGGCAAGTAAGTATCAGTGTATCAGTGATTGCTGCACTAAGCAGCACGAAATGAGATTAGTCTATACAACATAACTTTTTTGTAAATTGAAATAATAGAAATGCACATTCACTAAAACACAATTTTGATTCAGTGCAAGCCAATTGGTGTGTTTTTATTCTTTTCTGCTGTTAGCTTACCTGAATGAAGTTAACTATGTCTTATAAGCACTTTGGCAGCACTGTCACGACATTCATGGATGGTTGATTCATAGTATGCCGTGATCTCGTAACTTTTAGTTCTATTTTTATACAACAATGCACGAAAGTAATTATTATTTGTACAATCTGCTACATTTTTAGGCCTATTCATGGAATAGTCTTAATAAATCCATCTCGAGTTGACGAGTTACATCAGATATATTCGCTCCTGCTTCGCAGTCTAGAATCTATCGATAAACTCGTCAACTCTCGTGGAATCACCTATGATAATATTTTTACCATGAATGCAAACTTTGTCGTTCATTAATTCATTGCAGACAGATTAATTTTAAGGATTTTGTATACCGATATTCATTATGAGGTAGACATGAAGTTACATTTCATAAACTCTAATGGATATTAGATCAATCGTATTTGAAATCTTAAGGTAATGTCGATTTTCACATAGCCACAAGTTGATTCCTTCAAATTAAAAGGATAAGGACATAGCCTAAATAACAGTCCGGTAGTTGGGTAATACCCTCTAAAGCAGCAGCCACCAACTCCTTGCACAATGAGTACATCAGTAAGGGGAAGCTTACCCTTTGCACGCTATAATAATTATAATAATAATAATAATAATAATAATAATAAAAATAATAATATAATAATAGTTTATTTAACGTGGAGAAAGTTAAAAGCGTGAGTCATCTCTTCCATCATTTAGCGTGCACGCACCGCGTGGAATATTGCCTCTCATGAGCTCATTGGCTCTTTAGGCTTTTGAAACGCGGAATTCACAAATCATATTGGAATATCAACACATGATTGCTGTATAAATGTTTTATTACATTCTAGTACACATGGAGAGAATAAATGAATGAAAACGTTATAAACACGTTTGTCTCATTTTAAAAATCTGGTTTATTCCATAAGAACTTGCTGATAAAAAAAAGTGTTATTTCTTTTTCAAAGGGCCTGCGATTTTAGATTTAACAATAATTAACCATTATAATTAATTAATTATAATAACAACATCCCGAACTTCCGATCTCACGGCAAGAATGAATGTCCTCTCTGTGGATAAAAATGGAGAAGTTTATCAAACCGTGTTGTAGCCAAACAAGACCTTACAAATGTGTTGTCCACTAAGTAAATGTATGCTGGCATGTTCTTTGCTCTCCTTGTAACATTTCTTCACTTTTCCCAACACCTTTTCCCCCTTTTTTTTTTACGATATACATAAACCACATTCCCGTTTTCCATCATTTTACAGCTTTATGAATATGTTGGCTCACACGTGTGAAAGCAGAAAAGTACCCTCGTCACGAACCTTTCTGCAGTGCAGTTTCAATTCGTACGGAATTTTTCACACTTACCATGTCAAACACATAGATATCTTTCTGTTCAGAAGGTTTGTCTGTGCGCATGGATACAGACCAATGGCCACAACTAAATCAGAAATCGGTAAAAAAATCCTATCCACTGATACGTTATTCAAATAAGCCTACAAATGCTGTAGGCTTTGTATTTCTTGAGAAATAGGGATGTTTATCAGAGGCCCTTAAGCATCTAAAAGAGGACAAAATGAGAGGGGACATTTTCAGTATATTATGTCCCAGGTTTTTGGGAAGGAAAGTATGAAAGTGATATTGAATTTCTTTTTTATTTCAGCCCCGAAACGGTTGTATGGTAATATGAGAGTAAGGAATAAAATTTTCTGTCAAGACAATACAATCTTACGTAACCGGAATGTCTTTTTCTTCTTATTTGAACCCCTCCCAGGCATGGTGTGGAGAAGCAACGGAATGCAACAATCGACATCCTCTGTGAGCCATAAAAATCTATATCTAGCGTTTTCTGAGTGAATAGTTTGAGTGTGATATGTCATACTTCCTCATTTCAAATTCTACATAAGTTACATATTATATAAAGACCTTGAGTTTCAAAATCGAAAGTCCTCCATAATTAATTTCAAATTACAAAATACCAAACCCGGGCGACGCCGGGCCTTTTAAGCTAGTTAAAAATAAACAAAGTTATTTAGGTACCTTTCTGCAATGATACGTTCAATTTTTCTCCAGGAAATATACTGAAGAATTGAAATTTGACACATTCATTTCCAAACAGAATTTATTATGTACAGTATATATATATATATATATATATATATATATATATATATATATATATATATATATATATGGGTGATTCTTCAAATACGGGAAAATTTGGAGTGTGTAAAATCCAAATTTTTTACTTTGTTTAAAAAATCTCAAAAAAATTACTAAAATACTTCAGGGGTTACTTGATTATAATATGACACCAGCAGAGCTTAAATGTTTATATTTTTATTTATTTTAATTACTTTATTTTTTTAAAGCCATGTGAATGACATCCGTGTACATGTGGATGGCAGAAGGCCACATTAATGACTAAGTTTGGCAACAATCTGCTTTTCTTTATGTGATTTCATATTTTTCTCAGCATACTTCAGTTGATTTTGCACCAAATTTGCAAATTTGTGTGCATACTCCGGAATTAATGTAATTTTAACGAGACTGTGTTTTTATGGTTTTGGGGGAGGGGGGAATCAAGCAGAAATTCATTTAATCAGTTTTAAGATCTTAAGTACAGGTCACAGACACCGCAAACACAATAGTATCCTACATTTATCATCTACATGACTTCAGAGTCATCCACATACCCCTTCATGAGACATGTGGATGACACAAAAATCAGGCATGTGGATGACAAAAAAGGAGTTTAAGTGGTCTCAGCAAGCCATTCCTAAACTTCTGTAGGCTCAACTTCAGTCAAGTACTTTGAATTGGAAGGTTTATCATAGTGCATAATCAAAATTAATTAATATTCACTTTCTGCCTACTTTCTAGAAGCCATGTTAATGACGGGGAATAAAAACGCTTTCCTTGAAAATGATGCAAAGTCCTTTGTTAATCCCAAACTGTTTGTAAGCAAGCAAAATTCAACCTTACAATTCAACCACAAGCTGCCCTGTTGGCTTTCTAACACTGTTGCCAGTTATACAAATTTCTCATTTCTGCAGAAAAAAATTCCATTCTTTTCAGCCATGTGGATGACCAAAAACCCTTGGGACATTCTTTATGTTCATTAGGTGGGGTGACAATTTTATTTCATTTTATTTTTTAGGGGTTAATATTCTTCACACATTCATACTCATTGACAGGAAAAAAAGTTGAAAATAAAATAAAATTTTGTTTTGTGGAAAAATGCATTAGAATATACAAAACCGAGGTTTGGGACAGGGCATGTGGATGACATTTCATTCAATTAAATTTGATTTTGGAATATCAGAATTTAAAGTTAGTGACATTTCAAAGTGATAGTTGTAGTATGGAAGTAGTAGAAACAAACTTTTATTTTAATTTTTTTTTAAAGTTGAATTTGAAGGGAAATATCACTCCGGAACACAAATTTTCCCGTATTTGAAGAATCACCCATAAGTTATATACATATATTTGCATTGTACTCAAAATTTTGACCTATAAATAGTAGCATTGATAGGCTCAAGCTCCTGCTGAAAACGAAAAAAATACAAAAGATAATAGGACATCACCATTACTTTTAACTTAGATCTACTGAGCTACATATAGTTCATCACTAGAATATAGGCCTATACGAATAGATATATACGATCTGAATTTTTGAGACCTTTTTTTAGAATTTTATTTATTTATTTGCACAATTTATGTTATACAACGTACAACATAAGACCAGGCTTTGATATTTTATTTGATGAAACACTATTGTAGAAACTGTATATTTTATGTTTTAGCTATTCAGAAGCCTGTTGTACATAATAGTCCAGTCAAAAAACTTTAAAAAATGACCCAACCTCTAAAAAAATCCGAAAGTTTTGAAACTTTGCACACTTATTTAATGGTACCTTGGGATGAATATACCAAAAGTCCTCATGAATATGAGGCGAGCTCTAGCGGCAATTAGCGAAAACAGGACCCCTATTTTGGTTTTTCGTTAATATCTCGAGAACCGTTGGTCTGAGGTAAAAGTTGACTATATACATAATTATAGCTTATTAAATTTGGAACATAAATGATTATGTACATTTTTCTCGTATTCCTAATGTTTACCGAGTTATGGGGCACTAAAGGATAGCGTTTTTTCTAAAACCGTCGAGGAGCGCACGATGGTGCAAATTAAAGTAGGTACCTACCGTACTATTTCACCATTGTCTTTATTTGAGGAGGCAGGAATGCGGAATACCAAGAAATCTACCTTGTACGACGCCTACTCAATTAAAAGAAGAAATTAACCTAGTCTATATTGACATTGTTTTGGTTGGAGGCTTACTATTACACAATTAAATTACACAAGGTGGTGTGGCCCAAAGATTCGCCAACAATCTCAACCATCTGCTAGTGTTATGTAGCCTATGTTCTCAAGCATTATGGTGGCAACAGCTGCACGGTGGTATTTGATGTTTATTCAGCCACCCGATCCAGTACAAAGAGAGCTGAACAGAACCGAAGGTACAAAACAAAGAGGTCAGTTGACATAAACTTTGGAGAGAAAACAATAGTAACAGTCAAACCGGATGATTTTCTTTCTAACGAAAAGAATAAATGTAGACTAATTTCATTCCTCATAATTGCCCTTACCAGCCATGAAGTTGAAACAGAACAAGCATCCAGTGATGCTGAGACATTGATCGTCCGAACAGCACTCGTGAAGTCCTTCACTTGTGACGAAGTAGCAATAGTCGGGTGAAGATGTAGATCTTATTATTCTCCTCATGGTCTTAACTCCGACTGAACAAAACATATTATTTGTGAAACCAAGCCATGGAAAAGTAGGAAGGCAAGTATATTGAAACCAGCAATTGCAAACTTTGGGAATGAAGAACAGCATACTTCTTGTGCATGCGTTCAGCGGATGTGATACGACTTCGGCTGCATATCGAAATGGGAAACATTCCTGATTAAAATTGTTCAAGAAGCAAGCTGTACTGCAAGGTATTGCTGATATATTTAACAGCCCAAGTTCATCCCGTGAGGCTGTAGCTGCTGCTGGAAACAAAATATTCCTGGCATTGTACAATGCACCCAGGAAGAAACCTCTCTTAACATGCACCGCTACAATGCTTTCACCAAATCTGTATCCAATGCTAAACCCGACCTTTCTGCTCTGCCGCCCACAAAAGGAGCAGCAAGACAACACGCATTTCGAGTGTACCATCAAATTCAATTTTGGCTTGGGAATGAACTTCTTCCTGTGCAGTGTGGTTGGAAGTTGGAAAGCGATCGGCTGATCCCTGTAACAACAGAGAATCCAGCAGCACCTGAAGCTGTCCTCAACCTCATTTGCTGCAAATGTACAGGTGGATGTGGGAACAGATGTGGCTGTCGAAAAGTCAGGAATAATGTGTACAAGCATTTGTCACAACTACCATGGCGAATACTTGAATGGTGTTACTTCCACCCTCGAAGAAGACTTTGATGACCCTGATGATCCCGATGCCATAAACCATGAAGAAACAGACCGTTCAGTGCAAAGCACAAACACTGAACATTTGGTACATGAAGATCAAAACACTGTGCTTGCTGGACGCTTAACCAGAAGTCAGGTGAGAATGCACATTTGTATTTTTTTGTTATTCATTTTCCTTGAAATAGTATACATAAATCGGTCGTCATGTTCATACGTTGTTTTACCGCTCGCTTACCTACTTTCTTTTACCTACATGTTCTTAATCTGTATAATGGTTCTCTCACATCATCATATCATGCATATTTACCTCTTCTTACTGTGTTTAGGGCAGCAAGTTCAGAAGCTGACCAAGATGAGCAGATTGCAGGGCCTTCTACCAAGAAGCGATCAAGAGCTGATTGATTTTTCTGTACACAGTTTTCCTTGGAATATCCTCAGTATTTTTTTTTTTTTTTTTTTTAATGGGGTTCATGTATTTCATTGTTTAATATACATCATGTCTTCCTTTTTATAGAAAGCTGTGAAATTTATCTCCTGAATCATCCTTGGTATAAAAAAATGGTAAACCATTGTCAAATATTATTAGAAATGCCATATTGTACCGCGCTAGCGTAGTTTTTAAAAAAACGCTATCCTTTAGCGCCCTATAACTCGGTAACCATTGGAAATACAAGACAAATGTATATAATCATTTTTGTTGCAAATTTAATAAGCTTCAATTATGTATATAGCAAAGTTTTACCTCCGACCAACGGTTCTCGAGGTATTAACAAAAAACAAAAATAAGTGCCCTGTTTTCGGTAATTGCCGCTAGAGCTCGCCTCATATTCACGAGGACTTTTGGTATATTCATCCTTAGGTACCTTTAAATAAGTGTGCAAAGTTTCAAAACTTTCGGATTTTTTCTTAGGTTAAACCTTGTTTTGACTGGACTATAAGACCACCGTTGTAAAATATGTTTTATAGACATTCATCTCTTAATCTGAGACAAGTTTCTATTTAACAAATTGTGTACAGTTTATATTTTAACCTTTAAGACGCCTATTTTAAATTATAGGCCTACACCTTTAATATGTAGGCCTAATGTACAATAAACTTGTACACAATTATAACTGGGTCTATTGCAATCATGTATGATGAATTTGTGAAAATGTGAATGATTTCATATGTAATGAAATAAATTTTGATGAATGAACTTGAAATAAACAAAAATTTTGTTTTCAGCAAGAAATCCATAATCAGAAGTCTATAGTTCAAGTCCGTGGCCGGTCAATTTGACACGGGGTTTTCCATGGTTCTCCCAGCCGTAAATGCAAATGCTGAATAAGATATTTACATACCATAAATCATCCTCACCATTTCATCCCGTAGCATATTCATTTAAATTATTATCAGTTAGATTTACTCCACACAATAATACACTAGCAATAGAAAATACCTGACTATCAATAGTTCCATGGTCTACCCTACTATATAGAAACAGATCCCGAACTCCTGATATGGCCTCGTAGCTAAATGGAGTGTAAACATAGCTGAATAAAAAAAGTAAACCTACAATACATAGTTAATGGTATAGCCTATAGGTGGATCAATGAATTATTATTATTATTATTGAACTGTAAATTGTAGTTTTTTAGTTGGTGAAAATATAGTATTCAAGACTTAGGTCCCTTCCTAAATAGCCCATTAGTTTCTAATGTTTGTGATTCTTATAAGGTAGGCTAATACAAGTTAGGTTTAAGCGTATGCTAATTTGGCTATTTAATGCCAGTGTAATTAATTGTGGTTGGGATAATGCCTAAGATATATTAGGAAGTAGGAATCCATTCTCTTCTGTTTTATACAACTGTTTGGAAATCCACGCAGTTTTATAGCCTCAGAGATAGAAAGAAGTCTTCACATCCCATTCTCTAGGACCCTTTCATGTTAGTAAAAAACAGAAGAAAGAAGAGAGATGGAAATAATTGGACAGACACGTTGCAAATTAATGTCTGGTTTACAGAAGAAGCAAAAGGCTTTATGAAAGCGCGTGTTTTTGTCTGAAGAAGAGAGAAAGAACATTTCTGAAAAGAGAAATAAGAATTCGGGATGGGAGTAAATTTGTAGGATGAAAGAGAAAGATTTCAAGTAGGCATGTAAAGGCAGAGTAGGTTCAGTGAGGTCATTATTGCTTTTTGCATTAATTTACATTATTCAAATTTCTTAAACTGCGTATAGTCTACTATCGGAAAGTATGTCTTGTTGTACTTCTTGGTAGTAAATAGCCTACCATAACACCAAATCGGAATGGGTAATGTAAAGTAAAGTGTTCCCTATACAGGCCATGGAGGCCAAGAGGATTCCAGGACGTTGAGGGTCCCAGATTTTATACATTCGGGACTTGAAGATGGTAAGGTTGTAAGCCTTACGCACCGGCCGCCTTTACCCCCAGGATTGCTTCTGCTACTCATATCTGTTAGAGGGTGATTCAACCCCAGGGCTATGGTGCCATCAGAAGGATTAGGCCAAGTGTAAAACTCCAACGGCCTCATCGGGGATCGAACCCGCGACCTTCCGGTTTGTAGCCCAACGCCTCAATCACTACGCTACGGTACCCCGAATGGGTAATGGAGTATACATTTTCGAACTAGACATTTTATTTGTGGAAAATAGTGTAGAATACGCCAATTTCAGTCACACTAATACAGGTGATACTTTTGCTATATGGATCCAAAAGTCATTTAAAATCGTATCCTATTTTTGGCATGATGTTTCCAAGTGGCCAAATTTACCCGATTTTTGCGGCAAAAAATTTTCAATTTTGTGCAACATACTAATCCCAAAATGTTTCGACTTGGAACTTTTCAAATCTAGGCTCTTTTGGAATTGACGAAAATGTATCCACACTTTGTTTGTAAAGTGTCACTAATCTTCCATTATCAGAAATAACCTCGCGGTAAAAGAAATTTTGTGTGTTATTTCAACGAAATGATTGATTGTAAGAAGAGTTTGTTATAATTTTATTTTATTGCATCCCCTTTGTTCTGCTCATTGGTCCCACTTGTTAAAAATTATTTTCCTCAAAGAAAATCTCTTCTCGTTTAAAAGGGGCGACAACTCTACACTCAAGTCTGCATGTTTTATAAACGTGAGGTTGCAGGAAATTATGTCTCTTGCGGCTGGTCTCAGTTACAAAGCGCAAATGCCCTCCCCCCGCCCCAATATCTGAGCTGCTGGAGAGAGAGTTTGCAAAACAATTCACCTGCACTCCTGATGTTAGAGTTTTCTGAATCTGTACAGTAGGTGTCTCGTTATGTATCAGATATGCATAATATTGTTCTTATTATTTATTTTCAAGGTAAATAAAAAAGCTAAACTTTAGTAGCAATAATAATAATTAAATTATCAATAATAATAACTGCTAAAAATCGGTAATTATATCAACGGTATCTTTAATACTGTAGGTGTAGCTGGCTGGCACTTCGAATTAGAAGCAAAAAATTAAGTAAAGTTGAGTTCAAAATCAAACTTGGAATCTCAAAATCGAGCCTCCTACACATGCAGAATAAGAAGTAAATGAAAAAGAAAGACAAACGTTAAGGAATAAAGGATTCTTTCATGTGGGCTGTTGCGAGATGGTAGCAGTCTGTCCAACTGAAAAGTTTTAAAATAAAGGACAGACGCACCAAGTGAAAAGGCGGGTGTGGGGGGGGGGGGAGCTAAATACAACAGGTTTTACTAATATACCGTTAATAACAATATGGTACAGTTTGGAGTTTGTTTTTATCACTACTTTCATCTGTAGCAACTGAAAACGGACCTTGAATAAGAGTCTGAAAAATCTGGAAACCTGCATAGTTCTTCGGAGGAAAAGTACAGCTTAAATTATTTTTTTTTAACGCATTATCTATTGAATAAAGGAAATAGTATATTCTTTTTTTCAAAATGGCCTTCTCTTCGCCCTCATAGCCATTCCGTTCCTCCCACAGTTTTAATTCTTTACTATTTTGTTTTATAAGTTTATTTTCTACATTTATAATTGATTGTACACATTATACCATAACATAAGAATACAAAATTCTTCATATTTTCAGCTTAAATCAGTGTTTAGACATGTTTAAAAAAATAAATAACTTTTCTTTAATGGCCTGTAGATAGACTATATGTATATAAATTGAATACATTATGTAAAAAAGTTCAAGGTACATAAAAAAAAAAAAAAAAAAAAAAAAAACCGTATATCATGGTCTACAAGTTTGAAAAAGTGAGAACAATGTACATTACAAGTTGGTTATTATTTTGAAGAACTTAAATAGATCTCAATGTCACATCTTCAGAAACACATAATGCTTAACCCTTAATAATTCCGGAAACTGTTCTCAACCCGTTGAAAAAAAGGACAGCACTAATAAAAAGGTCAATTAAAGGACGTTTTTAATAGTCACCATTTTAAAGGACAGTCCTTTAAAAAAAAGGACTGTTGGACACACTTTGGTAGCCTATATTTAACTTACATGGGTATAAATAACATAATTTTTATTGTTGACCTGCACTATACAAATTAATGTTAGCAGACGCTGTAAATTGTATGACTTGTATGGCTTTAGAGTTTCTGTGTTCTGTGTTTCAATACAAGTACTGTAATTGACTGATTTATTTAGATAATTGTAAAGGGAATATTATACGATGCAACGCAAAATTAGTTCTGTGAATGTCAAGCTCGTGACTTATGACTTATGGGCACTTTGGCCAAAATAAGAAAAATTAACAGCTCTTAGGCTATAATTAAGGAAAAAGAGGAATTGGCTAAAACAGCCCAAAATTCCGTAACAATTACAAACAGTATTACAATGTGTCAATTGCAAAATGTGAATGCCTTTTTTGGGCAGTAGTAATTAGCTGTGTGTGGAAAATTGGAACCCTGAACTTTCATTTATTAATTCAGTCCCTAGATGCTTTTTACATAATTTATTTAATTTCAAAATAATTAAAACAATACATTTATTAACACAGATATGGTTTTCAAATAATTAGCAAAAATTGCACTGATTTACAAAATTATTTATGAATGAAAACTGTTCATATATCCATAATACTGGTATATCATTGGCTTTTGTACAGTGAAGAGTAAAAATTATGTATTTTTAGTATACAGTGTCGTGAATATAACTAACTTATAGGTTGAAGAAAACAAAAGTTTCTTTGTAACTGAAGTACCATCTCGCAGTTTTTAGTTTTGTTTGTGGAGAAGCATTTCAGCATTAAGGTAATGATGAAATGAGAGTTTAAAGATTTTTACACTTTATACCCTCAAAAATAAAGGTAAGTAACCTTCAAAACTGTAACATTGGGATTGCTTTGAAATAACATAGTTTTATCAGATTTTGTACAAGAATTTATTTTCATATCCTAAGCATGGCAGTATTGTTGACAGATTACACTAAAAGGATAAAATATATTTATAAAAGCCAGAATACTTGTTAAAATTGTACATATGTATTAAATCTATATACTTGATATGTAATGTATTTATATAATTCCCTTATTTACCTTGGTATGTAGGCCTACTTAATTATTTTTCTTAATTAACTAGAATTGTACATATTTAATTTCATTATTTAACTTGACATGTATTTAATTAATTCCATAAGTTGTTAGGAATATTAGGTTATTAGTTATTAGAATGGGTATCTGTAATAATGTTTAAGGTTTTCGTAATCTTTAATGTTTTCTTTAGGGATGGGTCGATAGATTATTTTCTCCATACTCGATACCGATACATGATTTTTTCCTCGATACTCGATACCTTCAACATTTCCAGTTTCAATATATAGGTACATTAAAAATTAAAATTTGATAGAACTGTGTAGCCTAATACCAACTAAATTAATTAAGTCTGCATATTTAATGAAACAACATTTAATATCATCAGTAGCCTATAATTATTTTTAAACTCTACATTAAAACTAAAATTAGTTTTTTAAGCAGTCCACTTACAAGTTTTTGTTAAAAAATACTAGCATTCTCACTTAATTGCAGAATTACAAAAGTATCGAAAAAGTATCGAGCTAGTTTTCTGAAGTATCGTTCGATACCGATACCATGCAAGTATCGAGAGTATCGAGGTATCGAAAGTATCGAGGACCCATCCCTAGTTTTCTTGTAAATGTAATTGACACCACTGCCACCGGGCAAAGCTCAATTGCGGTGTGATGAAATACATACATACTGTACATACATATACATTTTATATTTTATTATTTTAATGTAATCTATTAATAAAATAGCCATGCTTAGGATGTAAAAATAAATTATTGTACAAAATATGATAAAACTATGTATTTTCAAAGCCATTCCAAAAACCTTATGACAGTTTTGAAGGTTATTTATCTTTATTTTTGGGGGAATAAGATTGCTAACATCTTTAAAATCTCATTTCATTGATATTTACCCTCAGAAGGAAAGATGAAATTTATCAATTAAGGTAATAGGCTGTCAGCTTCGGCTTATGTACGAGAACTACTCATTTCAAGGTCTGATCGCTCGCGCAATGAAACCCACAGTGAAAAAAAATTATTTGGAACATTTAGATACACCTACCAATTACATAGCCATCTTAGTTACTTAGTTTATCTCATTCCATTCTGTTTTCAACTTGCGAAATAATCTGACTGATTGCGAAATCGTTATTAGTGATCGTTCTATTTCAGTACAATTCTTCAGTGGCCATAACAAAACATAACCTGCTAAAAATCAATATTCCCAAAGTGCATGTAAGACGCAGTTGTAATGAAGGTCCATGCTATTGTAACATTTGGACACCTAAATGGTTCCTATAGGAGCTTGAGCAACAGTATAACGATGTAAAACTCTTCACGTGGGCTGTTTTGTATTTCTGCTTCACAAATCGTTTTCTTCTTTTCATCATCATTTAAAGTCGTCTTCAGCAAATTTATTTTAATCCTTCCGCCTGTCTCATTCTTTTACTATGTTAGTTGAAAATTGAGAAATCATCTTACTCAACTCAATAGAATAGCATAAGGCGATTTTACTCGCCCAACCTCACAAGAGGGCGCTTAAGAGCGAGACTCGGAATTTTTTCGAGGAACATCTGCTCTCCATAATTCACAGGCTAGAAACAACGTGAAAATTATTATTTTATTGTAGAAATATTTCACATGAGATCAATAAAACTGTATTCAATTCAATACCACAACCAGCTTTAAGAAAAAAACTTGCCCTTCACTTACCGATGTTATCCATATGCCCACAATAGAGAACTTTCCCAGTGAAATGACACGAATGCCCAATTTAGGGCACACTCGATTATCTCTACACCGCTCATTAGGCAATTACCTGCAAGACACGCCATAGAGATACAGCAATAGGTCTACAGGTGTGCATGAATAGATATAACCTTAATGCAGAAATTGGTTAAGATTTGTGTAAATAACAACCTGCAATTGTCGTATTCACTGTCTTCGTATTTACTAAAACACTGAGAGCTTTTGCTTAATTCGCTCGTTTTGGTAAATAGCAATAACTAAATCTCAATAGGATGTACATATGAAGAAAACGTGAACATTTTTTGTTCGAATACCTGGTTAGCTTTATGAATATGGCATAAAAATGAGCACGAATGTGTAAATGTATGCTATAGATATGAAAGAACTTTGATTTCTTTACAGGAATATTGAGTTATATTTCATGAATAACCATAATAAATTATTATGCCTGAAAATACTGATTCACCTCTAGAACATCCCACGTGGGAATGATCTCAATCACTACTTAGGGCACATTTCACACATAGCTATGACACAGTCTTTTATCGTAAGGTAGACCGAAAGTTTGTAGAATAATATAAAGGATGTATTTTAAAATTCCTTAGGGTTTAAGGGCGTTGAATCACTTAATTGTAACTGTCGATGTTGTGTCCTGAACTTCTATCACCCCACTAGAGTCCCAGCACGACTCAGGCCAGTCGAAAGAGCATAATCATGTCTCAGATTATGTATCAAATATTCAAAAATAAGTAAATATTTAAATTTATTATGTAGATCGGTATGAATGTTTAAATAATAAAATGAGGTAAACTGATATTAAAAGTTCCAGATAGAGGTAATAGGCCACATTTCAGAAAACAGCGAGTTTTAGACATGGTTTCTTGAGAAACTTTGATAAGCATAAGAAAGAATATGTGGGTAGGTTTGTCATTGTACTAGGAGGTGCCCGTGGCTTCGCCCACGATAATTCTTTTAAAAATTAAAAATTAAGAGCATAATAATAATTATTAAAGCATTATATTTATTAACACTTGCACGCGAATCATTCATAAACTAAGCCATTAATAATTAATGAAACAGCTAAAATTCCGGCTTCAAAGCGCCCCCTGGGAAAACTATATCAGAATCGATTATGCAGTTCCAAAGAACCTGTGAACACATAATACGTATTGTTTCTCAGCTGTTTATTGTCATGAATATGATGTGAATTTTATTTGATAAATTCAGTGTAATTTTCAGAAATTATATAATGTTTCAAGGGAAGGAATGGTTTGTTTGGATTATTATTATCAGCGATATTTCAAGAGATAAAACCATCAATATTTTACAGCTGTTGCCCCCGGCTTCGCCCGCCATTATTAATTGACTCCAGGATTTTTAAGAAATTTACACTGGCAGTTTATTTAAAATGTTTGTGGTTCAGAGCTATGAAAATTGTAAGTAAAAATAAAATTAGAATATTTGTTCATTGTGTTCATTTCACTTAGGCCTTATATAATAAAGAAACGGTTTTCCTTCCTAATTTTGTAGTCGTCATGAAAGCTTAGACTGCAAGAGACGAACATCGCCGAGTATACCCGATGTCTCACGAAGCGGGCGAGCAAGCACGCTATTTAGGGCCGTTGAATTGTATAAGAGTAGATTGATACTTCCATAGCCGTATGTGAACATTGCAAACAATATTGTTCTCATGAGAACTGATTTGCATTTGATGAATTCAGTGTAATATTTTCAGAAATTAGGCCAATAATTATTATAATGAGGCATTACTCCGGTACCAGTTAACCGATTTGGTCCAAAATTGCTAGGCTTCATCCCATGGACGTTATATGTGCCACCAGAGATATGAGCCCGGAGTTTTTGCCAAGAAGACAGAAATAAACGCTTAGGCCTATTGTGGAACTCCTCAACGATTACGACGCGCTATCCACAACAAGAGACATGGAAAGTTGTCTGAAATAGTATATTGCGACACAAGGGCGGAAAGGCACGTTTACGGGTCGAGGAAACAGATTGAAAACCCGAGGCGCAGCCGAGGGTTTTTAAGTTTTCGGGACCCGTAAATGCCTTTACGGTCCGTGTGTTGCATGCTATTTTTTGCACGACGGTTACTTATATCAATTTAATTATATTAATTGTGATATTACCTGAAAATATTATGTAAATACAGACTTGAAGAATGGTGCTTATTTCAGAAAGGGATTCGCATTTGTTATTGTTTATGGCAACCGAATATTTATAAAGCGGGGAGGCCTTGGTCATTTCTGCTCGCAAATAAGCATTTGCGGGCGGTAAAGTAACTTTCCGCCCGTCGCCCATAGAAACAATTCACTTTCCGCCCGTCGCCCCTAGCAACAAGATTGCGTGTGGTAATGTCAAGTTACGAGCCATGTAAACAATTGTCGTAAGAAACACTTACTAGCTAAGGAGTGCAAAAAGGTGTTTTTCATTCACGACAACACTTGGTGTCAAACACAAGCATAACTTCAACTATTTAAGTGGGACTTTTTTGGACATTCTCTTTACAGCTGATTTTCACTTGTTTCCGAAACTAAAGGACGTTTTGGTTAAACCGATGAAGACCTCAAAGCTGCAGTGACATCCCGGCGCAGGTCTTTGGCGGCAGAAGAATATAACATTGGCATTGAAAAACTGGTACCACGTTACAATAAAATATGCCTTGGCGATTACGTTGACTATTCAACTCATATGCCGCGTGTTTGATATTGACCAATAACGTTTAGCATTTCCTCGGATATAGACCAATCACGGCCGTTTATCTTACAATATTCTTGTAGGAATCGCGAAGATGGCATTTTATCGGGTAAAATGGTCTGGTCGTTACTGGAGACGCAAGTATCAGTGTGCAGTGATTAATAGTCAGATGGTGCCACTAAGCGGCACGAAAACAGATTATTTCATACAACATAATTTGTTTGGAAATTGAAATAATAGAAATGTACATTGATTAAGAGCACAATTTCGATTCTGTGCAAGCCAGTTCGTGTGCGCTTATTCTGTTCTGCTTTTAGCTTAATTGAATGAAGTTAACTATGTCTTATATGCTCTGGTAGTAGCCATGATTACACCAAAACAGCTCGAATCGATTCATAGACGGTTGATTCATAGTATGCCGTGATCTCGCAGCTGTTAGTTTTGTTTTTCTAGAACAAAGCACGAAATTTAATATTATTTGTATAATCTGGTGGATTTTTATTCATTGAATAGTCTTAATAAATCCAACTCGAGTTGACGAGTTGCATCAGATAAATTCGCTCCTGCTGCGCAGTCGCGAATCTATCGATAAACTCGTCAACTCTCGTGGGATTACCTATGATAAATAATAGAGTAAGGTACTGTATCTTTGTAAATAAAGTTTAGTGTTGACATCTTTCGTTATTACTTAGTTATGCCAAATCGTTCTTTACTTTCTGGACGACCCTCGTAACAATACTTTAGCTAAACATACAACTTATTGTGTGTTAGTATTAAAGGAGAAAATTGATTTTACATTGGGATTTGAACCCAGGACTATCCGTGTCAATGCTCTACCAACTGAGATAAGCCAGAGTCCACTTCACAGCACCAGATAGAACCCCTCTCCTATGACTGACTGCCCTTAATGGTGTACCTCACTGACAGCGGTCCCATCTGGCGCTGTGAAGTGAACTCTGGCTTAGCTCAGTTGGTAGAGCATTGGCACGGATAATCAAAGGTTTTGGGTTCAAATCCCAGTTTCAGAGGAATTTTTCTCCTATAATATTATCATGTAGTGTCCAGGAGAGGCAATAATCGGTGGTTCATTAATGCATATACATATATCTATCTTATTGTGTGTGTTCAGTTATTCATTATTATGAATAAATTAAAAGTTCGTTATTATTTCGTTTCGGTAATCTGAAGAGATACAAGTTTTTAATTAATACAATTCGGTTCGTATTAAAAAGGAAACATAATACTCACATAAAATAGAAGTAAATTTGAATTACGATGTAAAACTAAATACATAACCAATAAAAGCAAAACGTGTTGCAACATTTTGATGCTGCGATTAATTTAATTTTTAATAATTAATTTCAAATGAAACTTTCACCCTTAATTATCACGTAATAACGATGCTTATGATTTCTACATGACTGCAAATTAATTTCATACTTCATTAACTGTTTTGGTAGATAATCGCATACGAGAGACAATTAACAGATTACAGATGAATAAAACTGCTACAGTCTAATTGATAGAATTCAGAGAATCTTTAATAACTCATTCATTAACACGGTTTTATTTATGCAATTCGACATTAAATGCCTTCATATATAATAATAATCCATCATCTGCAATATGAAATTGGTTTCATTATTCACAATGAAATTAATGGGTAAAGTTTGGGAATAAAAAGCCATGGAGGAGATTTTAACAAATGCTCCTGAGGAAGTTAGAAGACGATAACGAGTAAATGTCTTGGGAGAGATGCACTCATGACGCGATGTTATTAACGATACACAAGTTCGTGTCTGCCTAATGAACATGTGGCACTCTAGAGTTCTGATATAGCCTAGTGTAGGTATGAATGCAGAATACTTAGAACAGGAATCACTATAGCGGGACCGGTTCTGTATTTGATACAAGACTAGCAGGTGCCCGCGGCTTCGTCCACGATAATTAATTGAAAAATAAAAAAATAAGAGTATAATAATTATGAAAGCATTATATTTATTAACACTTGCACGCGAATCATTCATAAATAAATAAATAAATAATTAATTAATGAAACAGTAAAATTCCGGCTTTAGAGTAGGCCTACATTCCAAGATTAGAAAGCGCCGCCTGGGAAAACGATCTCAGATTCGATTATGCAGTTCCAAAGCTAACAGTGAACACTGATAATACCACTGCCTTCTAGACTTTATTACTCGTGTGTAATTCTCGAGACGGCGGTGGATAATACGTATCGTTTCTCAACTGTTTGTTGACAGATTTAAATGATGTGAATTTTATTTGATAAATTCATTGTAATTTTGAGAAATTATATAATTTTTCAAGCGAAAGAGTGGTTTGTTTGGATTTTTACTGTCCGCCTGCGGCTTCACCCGCCATTATTAATTGACTCCAGGATTTTTAAGAAATTTACACTGGCAGTTTATTAAAAATGTTTGTGGTTCAGAGCTATGAAAATTGTAAGTAAAAATAAAATTAGAATATTTGTTCATTGTGTTCATTTCACTTAGGCTTTATATAATAAAGAAACGGTTTGAGTATACCCGATGTCTCACGAAGTGAGGAGCGGTGAGCATGCTTTTTAGGGCCGTTGAATTGCATAAGAGTAGATGTTTACTGAGCAAAAGTAAATAACCGAATGTGAAAGTACAAAACACAGTTCACAGCAGTTCGTTTTTGAGACTGCTTAGTTGATTACATACAGTAAAGTCATATTTCATCATATTCTTCCATTATGAATCCTGCAGCAAACCTGTGCAGACGGATTTGGTCTCGATTCGGCGAATGTAAACCGACGCTGAAAACTATTGCATTCGAAATCGATGTCGAATTTCTAGGCAAAAAGTAATTAGGCCTATTAATCCAATCAACAATGTCAAACATTCTTATGTGAAATATTTAAAACAATCTTGCATTCTTATCACTAATTGAACATGAGTGAAATTGGTACATTAAAGAAAAATCTTGGGGACTTGGAGGGCTTTAGCTCTCCTAACTCCCCCCCCGTGGCTGCGCCACTGGTAAGAGTCAAACAGATAGTACTTAAGTTATATCAGTAGACATGTGACTGCCCGCGGCTTCGCACGCGTTTACTAATTAAACTGCTTGATGTTTAAATCACTCACCTAACAGTAAAATAAATAAAACAAGTCCACTAACAAACTTTACAGAGATTACATTACAGAGATATTAAAGAGATATATTACTTCTAAATGTAGCATACAAAGTGTTTCAATAAAAACAACAGATTAAGGTTTAAAAAGTTAACTAAATCTGAGGATAGATTTATTCTGTTGAAGGAAACCAAACGATTGATTTTTCAATGAACTGATGTTTCCTGGTAAAGGAAATAATCGCGTTTCACTTATGAACAAAGTTTTAATGACGATAAGACCCTACAGTACGCAGGCTGAAATGCAAAACATCAGGAAACCCATTAATCAACTCCAACCAAAATTTGCTGATCATAATAAATTTAATGTAACTCACCTCCTACCTAACCATTCAATAAAGTTCTTGTAAACGAATTAATCAAGCAGAGCGGGCTAACAAAATTGAAAAAATTCCATGTGTTATGTTCAATAATCTAATTATTCAACGATTTTTTTTTAGGTTTCTATGGCAGCAGAGCAAGATCAGCTGTAATTACTCGTAATTTCGCTATTGAACTGTAATAGCGAAAACTAATGTTTTGGTTGCGTAAAAAATTGTTTTTTGCTACTTTTCTCTCATAACCCAAGAACGAGGGTGGACATACAAAAATCGGATTATAAGATTAATTCGGACCCCTTCAGTCCATTCACGTTAATAATTTCGGATATCTGCGTGCCCTAAATTTTTCTGGGCATCGGACACAGACAAACACTTTCTCTCATTACGAAGCAAGTCCACAAAGTAAGTTTCCCTGGGGCCGTTTACAGAGACAAAACAAAATTTCATGGAGGAGTATATTCCTAAAGATACAGCAAGTGTTCAGCAATTTTTCAACATATTCGACACCGGAATTGAAACATTTGTCTTACCGTGGCACCAACTTTTGAATACCTGTGTCGTAGAAGTGTGCCGCCTGGGATTTGAACCCCCGTGTGACAACCACCTTCGCCTATCTTTCGTTCTGTCATTCTTTGTCATTTCTTGAGATGTAGGAAAAGATGGAAATCACTAAGAGCGAGGTCCGGGCTTTAGGGTGGATGTTTAAACACCTGCCAGGCGAACTGCTGCAGGAGACTGCTAGGAGACTGGCTGTGTCTGTTGCAATAAGTATTGCCTTTAAATTGTGTTTTGTTTCTGTAAACGGCCCCAGGGAAAGTTACTTTATGGACGCGTCTCTTATATAGATAATAATAATTACTGGCGCTGCATACAATGAGATGCCAATTAACTTTTCAGCAAGGCACTTAATCAGAGTTAGAATTTCTAAAGGCTTATAGAAAGAATAATTTGACTTTAAGAATTTACATGAGGAAAGAAGGATCTTCACCTCCTTTCAACTCTGATCTTCTTTACCGAGTTTTAATGGCTGTACTTTGTCTCCGCATTCATTTACTTGCGGATATCGATTCTCGATAAATTTTGTTAATGGCGAGATTATAGAGACAAGAATCCTGTGTGAAAGGGTCTGTAGTTTTTTTTTCTCTCCTGAAAGCGGAATGGCGCTCATAAAACCAGAAGTACACCTCCAATAGACTTTATGGCAAAAGAGAGGTTTGCTTCATTGCATTTCAACAGAGAAAGGAATTATAATCAACTCAAAGGTAGTTTCAGTATTAAGTTACACAAGGCTATTCAGTGCTAAATTAGAGAAGCCTAGATCTCCTTACATCTCAGTGATAAATACAAGGTGTTAATGAATACCACCTACAGACTTACTAATAAAAGCTGCTTATATCTGCGTTGAACGGTTGTTTGGTTTTCACTGTGCAAGTTCTGCATAAGCCGTAAGACAGTAATTCTAGTTTCAGTATTTCATTATATTGTTTTCAGAAAGCTGTAATCATGGGTACAAGTATGGAAATATATCCCGCAAACAAGGAACAATGTTTATAAATCCGCAAAAGCAGCTCAGAATATGCGTAGCCTCAAAATTCAATCTCAGACATCTACGAAACGACCGGCTGTTACGGATATCGGCCATCTTGATTATTTACGTCAAGCTTATACAAGGGGGCCAGGCTGTGTAAAGCGCTGCACACATTCAGCCTTATGCAAGGATTATTAGTACACTTTTTTCTCCTCGGCTGTGTATATTCCTGGTATAAATGTTACAACTGGATTATTAGTAAGACTGCTAGTGTATAGAGGGGAGATAGACAAGCAACATTTATAGGGAGATTTTTGCTCAATGACGTAAAATGTCTGTGCTACAGAACAATAAAGCCATTACAATTTCGTGCTCATAAGTCAATAATGAAGACAGATAGGGTTTAAATTTTCATTAAATTGACTTCATGCCTTCTTAGTGATAGGTAGATAAAAACCTCATTCTTCATCATTCATCAAGAGCTATGCCTTCATTTTGCAAAATTTACTGACTAATCATATGACCGGCCGCCACTGCATTAGTTTTTAAATCATAATCCCAGTGTTAAATCCTTTGTTTTGCATTTTTTCAAATATTAGTTGTTAGTGGCGGCCATCCCTTGGAGATTTTATGCTGTAACAGAAAAAAATTGAATCCATAGAACAAAAATCTATATATATATAAAAATGAATGTATGTGTGTGTGTGTGTGTCCTTAATGCATTACTACACCATTCATCCGATCGCCATGAAACTTTGGGAAGTTGTTGAGTGCATTCCCTGGAAGGTTTCTGGCATATTACATTTTTAATTTTTCCTTTCGTTCGTGAGTTATGAGTGAAGAACGGGCAAAAACGTGTATTTTTTGCGTTTTCGAAGCATCGTTTTCAGTAATACCATTCAATGTCAAATCAATTACAGTAGGCTTTGGCTATTTTTGTCATTCCTTGGACATAAAACTATCGCGATCGCTTGATGTTGTAGCTCACGCTGGTCGATTCATTTGTTTATAATGTCAAGGCACGCAGACATATGACATTTTCAACCTGCACCGAAGAGGATTATTATTATTATTATTATTATTATTATTATTATTATTATTATTATTATAATAATAAAAGGGATAATCAATATAGGCCTCAATATGGTCAAACGTTGTTCGATTTGGACGAAACTCACTATACAGGGGTTTTCTGGGCCAAGGACCTCGAATCTGAGGTTGCTTTTACCAGTCGACGCTATCTAATCGTGGTATGTAATTCACGTGATTTAGGTGTTAATAAATATAATGATTTAACTTTTATGCTCTTAATTTTGAAATTTTTAAATAATTATTGCGGGCAATCGCTTGATTTTGTAAGTCCATCCTTGACGATTCATTTGTTTAGAATATCAAGGCGCGCAGACGTATGAAATTTTCAACCTACACGGAAGAGGGATATTCAATATAGGCCTAAATATGGTCAAACATTGTTCGACTTGGACGAAACTCACTATGCAGGGGTTTTCTGGGCCAGGGAACTCTAATCTGAGGTCGCTTTTACCAGTCGATGCTATCTGATCGTGGTATGTAGTCCACGCGATTTAGGTGTTAATAAATATAATGATTTAACTATTATGCTCTTAATTTTTAATTTTTGAAATAATTATCGCGTGCGGAGCCGCGGGCACACGCTAGTATTCTTATAGAAGTTGGTTGTCTATTTCTCCTCTATGCACAGGTAAATTATTTCGGTGTTATTCATTAACACCCTGTATGTTCTCAACATTGCCAATATTATGCAAATAATAACATAATAAAGACAAAACAATCATGCTAATAATTCAAATCGCTTTAAATGTTGGATGTTGGTTGGATATACAGCATACTTAAGAGCAAATAGGAGCCTACTATCACTACGAATGCCTTCACAGTAACCAGAAGAAATCGAGTTGGCTCTATCAACCCGTCTAAAATGAATTTTGGATCTGACAGAAAGTCATAGATTGAAATAGACGCCTAATAGAGACAAACGAATCGTACAAGCCAAAATATGCCGGGATTTATCTGCTATTGTAACGTCTGTGTCTCTTACGGAAGATATCACCAAGTATAGGCCTATATATATATATTAAATTAAATTAAATTAATAATTAATTAATTATCACTAAGTAACCATCTGGAAGATGTCACAACTCAGCAAAACTTTCCATCAGAAGCAAATTACTTTCTACACACGGACGGCCATCTTCGTAGCACGAACACGCACGTGGTCATCTGATCTGATCTGTCTTCCAGTTCGTACTTAAAAGTCCACTAAACAGTAATATTAATAAATAACTGAACAGTAGAATAGAGAACTCATAAAACTCGCTGGGCTACAGTAGAGAAAGCAATTCCGCTGTGAACCGCACTACTATAAACAGACGTACGGCCACCCTGAAACCGGGAGTCGAATGGAAAATCAGTCACTTAAAGCACTAGGATTCTATCTTCAGAAAGCTGCTTTTCCCGTGGACAACTGTATGTGAGTTGTTCAAGAGTTGGAAATACAAACCATCCATTCATTCTAGTTCCAAAGAGGATACTTTGTATAGTTAAATCAGAAGCTCTGTATGAAAATATTATAGTTATAAATATATATAAAAGCTTATATTATACATTTCATTGTCTTACTAAAATTTGGAACACCAATATTCCTGCATGCTAGACGTTGAAAGTAACAATACAATTGAAAATAAAATCAGGTATACTGATATAACGAAGTGATAGAATGCTTTTGTTTATTGAGTGATAATTGCAATTTTTGATATTCAGAAAAGAAGTATATTTTTGTTATCTATTTCCAAGTTAAGCTTCATGTCGATTCATTAAGCACGGCTTTTGGAAGAACAAAGGTCTAAAGTTTGATAAGCATATGTGATGGAATATGTGGGTAGTGTTATTTATCAGAGATAACTGTATTAATTTTCCAAAGCCGTATTTGAACACTGTAAAACAATATGTTGTCATGAGAAGTGATTTGCATTTGATCAATTCTTTCCAATATATTACCATAAAATAGACACTAAATTGGGCATTACTCCGCTACCGGTCAACCGATTTGATCCAATATCAGTACGCTTCTTCCCTTCAACGTTCTAAATGCGCATACCAAGTTTAATGAAAATCCGTTAAAGCATATTGGAGTTTTCGTGCGTACAGGTAGGCCTACAAGGACAGACCGGCATTTTCCCGTCCACCAAACAATCTGAGAAAATACCATTCAGATATTTAATAAAAAATATCTGATTAATGCAAATTACGTAAAAGCCATGTCAGTCTATAAACTTACCATGAATGCGTCAAGAACATTCCTCGTACTATATGCCTGTATCGAATATGCCTAATAAATCGACACTTGTAATAATAACAACTGTATCGTAACCTTGTTGTTCATATCTATCATTGAATTACTGAATTGAAATGAGGTTGAGTATAAAGCAGTATCATAGCGAGGACAACTCTTCACTTCCTGAAGTGAACAAGAGCTTCATAACGTGTTCAGTCAGCTGAGCAGGTGTGTCACAAGTACAAACATCGCTTGAAATTATTTTACATTCTGGAGGTTGGTAGCAGTGGCGGGATATGTACAAGTATTTTCCAACGTTTACCCATTTCCTTAATTACTGTATGATTGAATGTACTCCTAGATCAAAGAATATAGTAGAGTAGTGTAAATGTTTGTTACATTAATTTGCTTTTTACATAATCAAATGCAAACATTTGCAGGGATCCGCATGAACCGTACATGTTTATTCAAAACACAAGAAAAAGGTAGACAACAAATAAATAAATAAATAAAATCCAAATAATACAAACAAAGTCTATTCCTCGCCCTCCACCCCTCCATAAATATGGGAGCTCTCATCAAAGTCATATTTCTTATACTCAAAAGATGCACAGTGTGATATGGTAGCCACTTCCGCAATTTTAAACCCGTTCAGAGGCTTCGAAAAATTCAGGTTAGTCTGTGTGTGTTGTATAAGGTGAAGAACGTAATCATGGTTAATATTTTCAAGTATAAAATTTAGGTATTTCGAGAAAGATAATATTGAGAAAAAACTAAAAAAGATCGGCATTAATTTTTTACACAAAAAAGGTACGTTAAGCCATAACAATATTAATTTTAATTTTACTAAATAATAGTAGCATAACATGTTATGAGAACGGTTTATACATAATGCATTTTCTGTTCACTGCAAATCGTAACATACCGAGCGCGCTACGCCACTGATGACATCACAGCACGTGACGCATGATAACAACAACTTGCAGGTTCAGCCGTCTTTGTTATGAATTATCCACGACTTCAGTGAGACCAACTTTATTAGTTTCATTGTAAGTTATAATTATATGCATCACGTGTGTCAGATCTGTGTCTTAACTTCATTCCGCTCTTTTGCAAGGATGCAGCGTTTATTTCATTTATGTTGGCTTGCATAATTTCATGCTTTGTAACAAGGATTTCATACAGGAGTTAGAGTTTTGAACAAATGTCGGATTTTAAACGAATGATACAGCCTTTCATACAAAAACTATATCATTCTTACACGTTCCAATATACAATAATTTCAATAATAATAGGCCTACTAAACAGTATCAATAAATTAATAAACTTCATTGTAGCCGCAGAGGGTGAATTTATTCGAATAGTTTTTTTATCCTTATATCCTCTAATATCAATAATGACAACACACTGAAACACTTTAGGAGCGAACTTAATCTATTGTCACTCTGCTGCGGACCTCCCCCGTCCTGTCCCGTTGCTTGCGGTCAAGAGTTTCTGGTGATGTACCGTGCCTCTGAAGCTCTCAGAGGGACCATTGGTGTGCCGCGCCTATGGGGCTCTTGTACGAGGGGCCCTGGGTACGGTGCACGTGGAGTGGCACCTGGTCCTTGTTGGATGTAGGGGAGCTCCGTGGGGGTTCGTGGTGGAGTCTGTTGAAGGGGGGCCTTAGGGCATGCACATCATTCGTTTCCTAGGGGTGTACAATGGGCCCAGCTATGAGGCCAACGTGCGCGAGCCCGTAAGGGCTCAGCCCCTGAGCCGATAAGATAAGAACTTAATCTATTGTCATAACTATTTTACATAAAGTAATATTAAAATAATAGGCCTATTTACATAGAGAAATTGTGTGGTTCACTGGGAGCCACTGAGTATGTACAGATAATTAAAATCAGCATGTAGAAAGGTTAATAAATATATATAAATCATTATGTAGGCCTATACTGTCAAGTAGTAAAAACTATATAGGCTTTCCAAATCTATTATACATTTGAATGCATCAAAATGTCCAGAAGGCTTTTTAATGACGCATAAAAATCTCATTATTAATAAAATGAGGTAAACTGATGTAACAAAGTGCCAGAATGCTTCTGTTTAATCAGTGATAATTGCAATTATGTTAAGCAGAAAACAAATTATTTTATTAATCTAACTTATCTCCGAATTAAGCTCCAGATCGATTCATTAAGCAGGGCTTACGGAAGAACAAAGGTCCAGTTTGATAAGCATATGTGAAAGTGGGTAGTGTTATTTACCAAAGCTAACTGTATTGCAACTTCCAAAGCCATATATGAACGTTGTAAAACAATATGTTGCCATGAGAACTGATTTGAATTTGATGAATTCTTCCTAATATAGGCATATTGCCATAAAATAAGCACTAAATTGGGTATTATTTCGGTACCGGTCAACCGATTTGGTTCAAAGTCAATAGGTTTCTTCCCATGGACGTTATACAAAGTGAAAATTCCAATAAAGCGTATTTGAGTTATCGAGCGTACAGACACACGGACAGACAGACATTTTACCATACCACATACAATCTCATGAAGTACCATTCTGGTACTTAATAACAATTTTCCATTGTTATTATATTATATTTAGATGGTTGAAACAGAAGTCTAATGTAATCTAACCTATTAAAATCGGTTCGCAGTGAATACAAACTTCATGGAAGTTTCTCATATTTTGTAGAATAAGAAACAATGTGGTAAAGAGAAACGATGAAGGCGATTGGTGTTAGTGAATCGGAAGAATAAAGGAATGTATTCAGAAAAAAAGAACAAAGGGATGGAGATGAATTACTTAGGATTGATTTACAACATCAACTGCAAAAACATTTCAGACCTTTGTTTAGCAGTGCGAAATATAAATTGCGATCCTTGCAGACATCCCATAAGCCGTTTTCTATGGAGCAGATTGGAAATGTCAATACAGAGCCACCTGGATCGTACATCTAAACATTGTGAACTCTGCGATCTGTTAGAAAGGATAAACTTTATTGATGTTGCAGAGAAAAAGTTCTTTGGAATGAATTATATAGGAAAATAAAATCTGTTTCCTTTAGGTTTTATCTTGAGCTCATGTAATGCTGGCCTATTTATAGACGTCACACTTCAATATGCTTGTAAATAAAAACGTTTAAATTGAAAGACAGAATTCTAAACGGAAATAGATTATTTTCTTTGCCATGAAGTGTAATTATGACTTTATTCCCCTGGATTTTAATCAGTAGTGCAGCCACGGAGGGGGGGGGGCCTAAGGGTGCTGGTTTTTCTTTAATGTACCATTTTCACTTAAGTTCAATTAGTGATAAGAATGCAAGATTGTTTTAAATATTTCACATACAAAGTTTGAAATTGTTGATTAGGTTAAGGGTGGACATACAGCTTTCGGTGAAATTCATACGTTCATAAATAAGTGAATTTCATTATTTTTTCCTGCAGCAATCAATTGCTCTACAATCTTGCAATCTGACATACTCTTTACTGACTACTTCTACAATTGCTTACTAATTTCAAAATTAATCAAACTGTTACAGTTACGGGTAATTATCGTTACAAAATGGCAGCCACGCTTCGTGCACTAAAATGCCGTTTCCGTGATAATTTCTACAAATGGCAATATTTTTAGTGATTCTTTTTTCTATCTATCTGCAATCATCATATGGACAACATCTACACTAAGTTATTTTAAAAAAAATTAATTTTCTTAAATTTTCTTTTTCATTAATATATATATTTAAAATAAACTATTAGGCCTTCTTATCACTAATTGAACTTAAGTGAAAATGGTACAATGTTAAATGAATGACTGTAAACAGTGTTGTTCTTAAGATACTAACAAATACGCATAAAAATAATCACATAGAAATATTTATATCTGTGGAAGTTATCAAGGAAAGGGGAATTACCCATAACTGTAGCAGTTTGATTAATTTTGAAAATAGCATGCAATTGTAAAAGTAGTCAAAATCTTCTGTTAATAGCAATAATTTCAAGTCATCACGGAAGTCCAAACAATTTATTATGTCTAGTTCTGTATATTACTGCAATAACAACAACCAATGTTAATTTCTCCGTCAATCCGTCATTCAATCCTCAATTGTTTAACTCTCGTTTGCTAAAGCGGTTCACACGGAAAGCAGTACCATCAACGAGCAGGTACAGTTCTGATTAGGCCTACTGGTACGATAACTGTGAATTTCGAAAGTTGAAGGAAATGCTTTGCATTGTTATGTGTTAAAAATGGAATATCAAACTTTTTATAAACAGTAGGTCAGATGGAAATTTGTGAAGATGATATACGTTTTGATGATGATGATGATATTAGTGATGTTCGCAATAGGGTAATAACTTCACTGAATAAGTTGTAAAGAAAAGATAAGTGTAACCAAATTGCTTATAAAATATTATAAAAACCAATCCCACGAGAATTTACGAGTTTACCGATAGATTTGCGAGAACGGAGTAATCTTGGGTGGGATTAATTAAGATTTATTTCATGAATAAAAATGTAACGGATTACATTAATAACGATTATTTTCTTATTTGTGTAGTTAAACTCGATGAATATTCTGTCAACTGTCAGATCGCGGCATACTGATTCATCGACGATTCGTACGAGTTACCAGATCCTAACCAATGCTACCAATAGTGCGTATGATAAAAAGTATATCTAATTCAGATAGCCTAAGCTAACATCAGAAATATTATAAACACCCGAACAGAATTATAATGTTCTGTCATACGGCATGTCTGAGTTAAGTTAATAATAGGCCTACTCCAAAATTTTTACCAACTGAATAACATGCATCCATTCTAGTAGAACTGCTATCGAAACTTCACACTCTCACATTCTTATCATAACTTGTTCTTGCACCAGCTTCTTTACTCACACCAAGTTTCCCTTAACCATGGTTGACAGTGGTTGTCAATTCTTTGTGTTCTCTCAAAACTCCTGAAGGCAAACTTTGCTGTGTCCAATACAGAGTAACAAGTCTCTTACTACAGCATAGTTTGACCTGGGATCACGCTTTTCAGAATGACGACTGACTCATTATCCGGAATCGATTAATCTATTTTGACCAGCAATGATCGCAGTTGCTCACTGAGCCGGCCACAAGGAAATTAGTGCAGCCACTATACCAACTTTTTAAAACTTGTCTTCGCAATCTACAATAATAAGATGAAGTGTTTGTCTGTCTGTCTGTGCGCGATGCCAAGCGAAATGTACTGCACTCAGAGATTTGAAATTTTAAACTTAGATGAAATGAAGGGTAGCCGAATACACCCCGAAGTGGATTTTTAATTTTCACTTTCATTCGCGATTTATGAATGAAAACCTGGCAAAAAAAAACAGTGATTTTTTTGCTCTATCGAAACATCAGTTTTCGGTAATACATTTCAATTATTAATCAATTGAAGATGGGTGTGCCTTTTTTGTCATATTTTGAAAATAAAAGCATCACGATTTTTTTTCTATAGCATTTTCTATGGAATTGTCGATCGCTTCGATTCTGTGAGCTCACCCTATTCGATTCGTTTGTTTATAATGTCAAGGCACGCAGACATCTTAAATTTTCAATATAGACGGAAGAGGGATAATGAATGTATACCTAAATGGGCAAAAATTTGATCGAGTTGAACGGAACTCACTGTGCAGTGGCTTTCTGGGCCAGAGAACTCGAATCTGAGATCGCTTTTCCCATGAGGCCCTTTCTAACCGTGAAGTGCACTCCAAAGCAGGATTTTAGCTGTTTCATTATAATTATTAATCGTTTAGTCTACGAACAATTCGCGTGTGTTAATAAATATGTTTTAATGATTTTGTTATTAATTTTTAATCTTGGAATTAATTATCGTGGACGAAGCCGCGGGCATCTGCTAGTGTTAAAATTTGCTTTATGTTCCTTTTTCTATATAACCAGCAGTGCTATAATGCTGAAAATTGTTGTTCAAATAGGTGGATAGAGTCTGTATGTTATTCCGTATTATTGAGGGATGATTTCGTCACATTCATAATATAAAATGAATTAAGAAATAAACTTTTTTTTTTAATTTTCACGCGTTCTATACCAGAATTGTGAAAGTATTTGGACTAGAAACTTTGAAAAGATGGGATAATTAATCAAATCCATAGAAGTCATTTCAGGAAAAATAAGATTCTGTTTAATTCTTTCAGCTGAAGTTATAAAATAATCATTAAACTGTTGTATAGAGATACAAGCATTTTCCATATTGTTTTGTCTATAATAAGAGACCAAGCTGCTTTACACCTATTGTTAAGAGTTAGAAATAAAATTCATATTAGGTTCAACCTTGGCTCGTCTTATAGCAGATTTATCGTTATTATTAGTATTGACATATGCTTATTTATTAGCAGAGTGATTATTGATTCCACAAATATTACGAAGTCTTAGGACATCCCTTCTCATATGTTTCAATTTCTTAGTAAACCAGGAGGATACTTTACTTTTACTGCCTTTTTCCTTTACGGTTTTCATATGATAAGGAAACAGCATGTCAAAAGTACCATAGGCTATAGCCAATTCAAGAAAGCAATTCCAGAAAGTTAAGATAGACTGTACAAATCATTATTTGATAACATATAATTAAAAATGTACATGTTTTCATTAGTTATAATTCTATTCAGGATTTTATAACTACTGGTGGAATCGCTCATATGATTTTAATTGTTATTAAGATCAATGTCTTTGTGATCAGAGAAACCCAAATCGATTACCTTTTTGCTTTAAGCCAGTGTTTTCCAACCTTTTTCAGCTGGCGACCCACTTTTCCTTATCGGAATACCTCCACGGTCCATCGGTCCATTGTGGAGTAAAAAACCTTATTTGTATCGTATCCCTTCCTTATGTATATATAATTTACCATCAAACATTGCAAACATATATTAGCTTATATATGCTTTTTGGAAGATACAGACTGATTATTGATAAACAATTTGTGGTCTGATTTGAAATTGGTTGACAAAATATAAGCACTTTGTAGCAAAATAGTTATGTATTTCATAATAAATATATATTTGCAATATATGCAACAAGTGGTTTCATACTCACTAACAAGTGTTCCTAGGTGAAGATAAAAATTACAATTATAAAAGTACAGAAAGATCATTGAGTTGATTTGATTTGTTTCGATTTTTCTTATCTTTCCTGATGGTTTATTCGATGGTTTCTGATAGTTTTAGGATCGAGTCGCGACCCACCTGTAACCCTTCCGCGACCCTCTAGTGGGTCGTGACCCACCGGTTGGGAACCGCTGCTTTAAGCAACAAGGGTCAATGTTGTGAAACACATTATCCAGACACAAGCTACCTCTAGTGGGTTCTCAGACAGAGAGATAATTATAAGTATGAAAAATATTACATAACGTACTTTTGTTAGAAGATTCTTGAATAAATTGAATACTGAAATCTCCCAGAATTAAATAAATGGTGCAAAAATATGTTGCACAAACTTTCTCGCATATACGTGTTAAAGACTAGCACAGAAAAAAGTAAATTATAGGGACAATTAAATTTTATTTATTACATTTTCATAAAACCAAGAAGTATCTAGAACGGAAACCATCAGAGTCGATCTTCATGTTTAATGCTTTTACCGTGAAATAATAATAATAATGAATGACAGTAAAACTGGATATTATTAGTACTACTAGTACTACTACGGGAAAATTCAAATATAAGTCGCACCTTGGGATAAATCGGCCCCACCCAACCCACCCACCAATGCAGTTTCTTTTATACCACGATCTAGCGAATTCTTCTCTCCTCGTATTATGAAGAAACTCGTGATTGGACGTTGGAGGTGTGACGTCATACCACTAGACGAGAGGTGACAGGCTGACAAACTTCGCGGGAGATATAATATGCCACATTTTCGAAAACTACAAACAGTGTATCGTACATTATTCGAAAATGCAAGGGCGCTTCGCTACGGCTACCGCCTCCGCTTCGCGCACTTAACTATGTGGTTAGTGTTAAGCATTATTTAGCTATATGTAGAGGTGAATACAAGGAACTTGCGACAATATATAAGGATAGTGAGTGCAAGGCACTTGCAGCAATAAATAAGGATAGTGGGTGCAAGGCACTTGCAACAATAAATAAGGACAGTTGGTCACTCTGCTTCACTCAGAAACAAAATACATCACACAGTCCGTGCAAATGTGAATATCGAATGGGCGGAACTTAAGGGGCGACTTATAATTGAGTTTCGCCACAACTACTACTACTACTACTTAGGTTATATTGCATGCAACTGCATGTAGGTTATATCACGTGTTTAGTATGGTTGCGTGAACCATTAGTCTATAGTAGCAACTCATTCGTCTCATCTGATTCTATTGTTTAGTGATGTCTTCTTTTGTGATATTCAGTTTAAACTATTATAATATCCAGTGACGTAGCGGCGATGAGTTACGGAAAGTAAGCATGTCCTACAAACCCGGCGCTTGCCTTTGCGAATGAGGAAACTATGAAAACCCCAAATCAATTTGGGCGGCCACAAGGTTTGATTTGAACTCAGTTCATATCACCTCGCTGTAATTGGTTTTGGTGTGTGCATTGCGACTGAGCTAAACTGGTTGCATTTCACAACAATAAGTGTACATTAGGCCTACAGTTTTCTTGTTACTAGGGGCAACAAAATGTCATTCATATTTTAATTGACATGTATGTTCTGAAATTCGCATTTAAGCCGTACTTATTTCGTTTTTATCTTGATATCTACAGTGAGTCCCACGCAAGAGTTGGCCAACGACGCGGGTTCCTGCGGTGCGGCGGGCACAGCTCCAACTCCCGAGCGATCGGGTGAAATATCTACGCTAATTAAGCCGCGAGTGGTGTAATGATTCAGGTTCTCACTTTTCCAGTTCAAATTACAATGAAAATAAACACGTACCTCATCACAAGAGATGTTGGAAATGTTCTCCTTTTGCATCCACACAATACTGGCCCCTTTTTTAGGAAATTTTCTTTCACGCGCATAAGTTCAGCTTCTGAGACAGACTTCATTTCTCTTGTGATAGGCCTATGTGATATTGACTTTAAGTTCTTCTAACAGTATGTGAATATTATTTATCGGGAAACTTGAAAAATAAGTGTATAGGTCAATTTCCCATACATTAGAAGAACTTAAAGACAATATCACAAGAGAAATTAACTTTATCTCGGAAGCCGAACTTATGCGCGTGAAAGAAAATTTCCTAAAAAGGTGCCAGTATTGTGTGCATGCAAGAGGAAACCATTTCCAACATCTCTTGTGATGAAGTACGTGTTTATTTTCATTGTAATTTGAACTGTAAATGTGAGAACCTGATTCATTAGACCACTCGCGGCTTTATTAGCGTAGATATTTCACCCGATCGCTCGGGAGTTGGAGCTGTGCCCGCCGCGCTGCACGAACCCGCGTCATTGGCCAACTCTTGCGTGGAACTCACTGTATTAAACTTATAAAGAAATGTGTTAAACAAAAAATGTTCATTTTAATTTTCTCTACAACTTTACGGTGGTAGGTTTTTGTGTATCGCCTACTGTAATGGATATAATCTAGAAAAATTGAAAATGGATACGAGTAAAGTACCCCTTAAGTCATTTTTGCAGAAATACAGATATAGCCATTTTATTAGTCATAGATAAGAGTTTCCAATTTTAAATTTTTATTAAAATCGTTAGAGCCATTTTTTCAAAAATCAAAATTTTTAAAAAAGTTTTCATGAGTAGTCCCCTTAATATTTCAGTTGTAAAACTAAATTTCTGGGCGGTTCGACAAAATTTCGAAAAAGTCCTTAATTCAAAAAATGAAGTAAATACAATGAACCGTTTACCCGCTGTGCTTGTCCACAGACAGACGGACAGACAGACAGACAGACGGACGGACGGACAGACGTCAAACCAAAAACACGTTTTTCGGTTTCTAGGCATCGTGAAACATACTTTCCCGGTGTTAACTCGCTTTCGATTTTTTGTCACGATCACAATACTTTCTCTATACTACGTATAAGCGAGAAAGTAAAAGGTATAAAAGGAGTTCAAGTTGGTCGAAAAATAAAGTTAGGTTAACACCAGGTGCACGATGCAGTACGATAATAATAAAAAATTATGCCTGTCACTTCAAATGTTTTTTTTCTATGAAAAAATATTTTACATTAAGGGGGATGTACCCATTGAGGTCTTTGCGTACGTAAATAATGACACCACCGTTTTTTAAATTATCACGGGAAAAATAATTTGCACAAACATAACTTTCTAATAAGGCACCAGGCACCTCGTCATCCCTGAGCCAATGCTTGGCAAAACATAATACATAATGGTCATGTTTTTTTGTGTGTAAGTAAGCATCTAGATTATAGATTAACATGTATAACGTATGTTCATCCTTTTCGCTGTATATGAGATGAGACTCGTGCATGGCTCAGCGTACCTTTTCAAGCAGAGGAATGAATAGTGGCGCGTTTCGAGCTGAAGGGACTTGTTATGCTACAGTATACATTATCCAATATTAAATTCCCATTGCCTTTATTCCTTTATAGAATACTTGGTGCTGTTCTTTGAGTGATCACTGTAATATTAGCATCTTATGTTTAACATGTTCTTTATCCCTTAACATTAATTTCGCCACAGTTCTTTTATCGTGGCCTCGTCTCGAAGTGTCATCTTGCTTTTCAATCCACAATCGCTTCAAGGAAAGGATTTACTTATATTTTATAAGGAAGACGAACTGATCGAACTTCGTTGCATCTACTTATCATGAGCATTGACAACAATATATTTAAATATTACAATACCAGCACTTCTTCTTTCATGATTTGTCTCAATGATTATCCAGTGGATCAATATTTCGTCGTAGTAAATACTCAATATGCTGTTCAGTGGATCGTATCAGCTTTAAATTTCTTTTTAAAGTAATCTCTACAGTTTTCCTGCAAACTGAAGTGTAGTCTCACAGTTGCACAGAATCTGAAATTCTTGTAATTAAAAACCACATTAGGTTCAATAGTTTTTTTGTTAATAACGAAGTATTCATAACATGTTAATAAGTGTAGTGGAAGTATAGGACTGGTAAAATCATGTATCTAGCTTGGCAGAAATAACCTTTATCTATTTCTATTTTAAATGTATCTCCTCTGGGAAATTCACGAAAACGTTTGTCCATTATTATGTGTGCATAGTAAAACACAAAGTAAATCTTTTTAAAAAGTACATTTCCCAGAAATACAGATTCCTACAATAGTAATATGCATACCACTGTACTTTCTAAATAAGGACAGAATGTTTGTTTCGATATCACGATCTAATGCCCTGTAGGCATTCATTCAGTGAACAGTTTATTACAATGAAGCAAAAGATAAATGCTAGCGATTGTGGTCTCTTCGAAACTGAAATTAATGTTAAATGTACATTAAACCAGTTTATTTCCCCTTCCTCTTATCCCCCTTAATTTACCAGAATAAAAATAAATGCAGCTTCTAAATATGTGTAAATTCAAAATAGGAAATTTCGCTAAATTATATGCAGCATTTATGTGTGACACACACAATCTGTAACAGAGAGATTGAGGAAGACAAATTCGTGTATAAAATATACCAGCTCGCTTGCTGTAAGCGTTATTTCTCCAGCCTGTTATCGATACATCCTGAAATAAAGATAATGTGAAACCGTTTGAGAACCAGGGAATTTGTTAACTTCACTTTCATTCATCGTTCTCATGGAAACATTTTGGAAATCATTGCATTAGATTAGGAGTATTGTTTATCCCCAATGATACGAAACCACGTGGCAATCAACGAAACTCTTCTAACTGCAGTGACTGCCTATGTTTTACATCATAATTAACGCTCAAATACAAATGGAAGAAATTCAAGTAGTCCTATACGCACGACTGATCTTTACTACATCAGTTTAGTAAAAGTCAAGTAAATCGATACTATTTAGTCAAAATGCTAAAATATAAGTTATAGTTGTAGAACGTGCATCTCAGCGGACTGTATGCATAGATAATTAGGGCTGATTAAAATCAAAATGCACGCCATACATTCGAATAGAAAATAAAATAATAGGTTTACAAGAAAACAAAAACCATAGGCGATGTAACACGACACTGAATTCTTCTTAAGCACAATCACTCACTAATTCTTGTTTGATGTCTTGACGATCTTCTAAAGCTGAGATGATTGAATCCGCCCAATAAAAAACCTTGTTGGTTTCAATACAGATTTATTTAAAATTCCAGAGGACCACTCGACTTGATACGTCGAGAACTTGTAATTATTAATTAAGCATATACATATAGCAATTGTATGCTATAAAATTGATTTACAGTTAATCTTGAAATGTCTTTTAATCTCAAGTCACAAACGCAATACTAATGTCAATAAATTAATTTGCGTTGTGTAGCATCAAAGCAATATTCAAATATTTATGAATGTTAAAATCTTTTAAACACTCACTTGTGAAATAACTCCTTCTTGTAACGAATATCACTACAGGAAATAATCCTGAAGTCCAATCAAGTGATATTAAAGCTAGTAGATAAGCTTAGCAGCGACGTAGAAGAAATTCACCATTTTGCGGCGAATAATAATTAGAACTGCTTCTGTGCAGATAAAATTAATGTTGATAATTCCTTGAATCGTTGTAAACAGATTCCAAGACGAATAAGTATTATTAGCTGCTGCTAGCTGCATCCAGAGAGAATTGAAAATCCTTTCAGAGGATTACACAATAGACGACGAAGGGAGAATAATGAAGAAGTAAGTTTTGAATTGAAAACAATGACTTGTAACAATACTAAAGAATCAATCCCATTGGACGAAGATAACAACGATTAGGCAATTTAAAGACAAAAGATTGTATTTTGACAATAAAAATAATAATTACTAGAAGGCCGTGAGAAAAAATTACATTGAATAAAAATCTTACCAAGGCCGAAAAAAGACAAGAATAATTATTAAAAGATTATTATAGAAGGCCAAGAAAAAATAAAAAACTCCATCAAATCTCAAGTATCAAACATAACTGAACATATTGCCCGCGATTATTCCACTTGTGGAATAATCTAACTAGAATGCGAAGTTATGTTTGACCTTGAGAAAGACAAAAAAACGACAAAAACACAAAACAAATATTGAAAAAAATAACAATAACTAAGAATACATAGATGCCTAGAAGACAAAGACTAACTATCTAGTCTTCTGAGTCAT
The DNA here is from genome assembly GCA_964059195.1 of Ectobius pallidus. Classification (NCBI taxonomy): domain Eukaryota; kingdom Metazoa; phylum Arthropoda; class Insecta; order Blattodea; family Ectobiidae; genus Ectobius; species Ectobius pallidus. Next base: position 10,702,016 of record CAXKWD010000007.1, on the reverse strand, counting down.
GGATAGGTAAAGGTGCCAATTTAACAATTGGCCTCTTAAATGAACCTGAGGGGGTACGAACAGTAACCACCCTGACAAGGGAATCAGGACCAGGATGAACCTTTTTAATAACACCCATAATCCATCTCAAAGGAGGAACGTTGTCTTCCATTACTAAGACTGGAGTGCCTATTGACACATTAGGCATAGTTCTAGTCCATTTAGACTTCCTTTGAAGCGAATGGAGATAATCAGATGACCATCTCTTCCAAATACAGGTCACTAAATGATTGAGATTGTTCCAACGGGAACGGAGAGTATACCCGCCAGAAAGATCTGGACTAGGCAACGATATAATAGCCTTTCCAATGAGGAAATGGCCAGGAGTAATAAAAGTAGAGTCATTGACGTCCTCGTACAGGGTGGTAAGAGGGCGTGAATTCAATAGAGACTCTATCTGAATGAGAAGAGTAGACATCTCTTCATAGTCAAAATTAAAAGAAGGTGCCATCCTATTAAGATGAATTTTCATCGAACGAACGGGAGCTTCATGAAGACCTCCCATATGTGGCGAATGAGGAGGTAAGAAATTCCATTTAATATGTAGGTGAGAAGTGGCATCCTGAATAATAGATTCATAATCATAAGATTGAAGTAGCTTGACAAGATTCTGTAAGTCAACCTTAGCGCCTATGAAATTACTACCATTATCAGACGAAACGGAAGCAGGATTGTCTTTAGAAATAACATGCGACCAAGAATCAATAGAAGTAGTTTCTTGGATGCCAGCAACTCTATTCACTGAAGCATCGAACTCTACCCTCAACTTAGTGGTAGTGCTGGATGACTTAAATACAGGGTGATGAGGAATTACATATTCGTACTTAGCAGTACAATCCTCAATAGCAGGTTCCATATGACCCAGTTCTTCATATTCAGACATAAACTTGCAATTCTCTAAATTGAGAGAGGGATTAGAAGATACTCGCTTCTCCAAAGAATGAAACCTTTTTAAAGCTTGGGCTTTAGTAGTGCCCAAAGTCTCTGGGGCAACCCGAAAGGGAAGCTTCACAATATACCTCCCATCAGAATCTCTCTGAGTAGTGTCTAAGAAATGCTTCTCACGGAAGGACTCGTCAGGAAAAGGAGCACAATTAGAAACCTTCTCTGACTCCCAAAATTTAGTGAGTTGATTACTAACATCTTCATTAGAAGTTAGGAGGGCTGAATAATTGGCATAAGTTTCCCCAGAATTAGCAGGTTCGAATATGGGAGACTCATTCTGATTGAATCGTTTCTCGCAATGAGTCAAATGAGTATGAGGACGTTGGGGAGAAGGAGGCAAATTGCCTGATAGATACCAGCCTAGCCTGGAATTCTGAATGGTGGGATAGTTGGGGGCAGATATCTGACCAGGAGCTATGATTTGGGAAAAGATTTCAACTCCCAAGAGCAGTTCAACATATTTAGGTTTATTAAACTGCAGATCAGCTAATTGCAGATTGGGGGGAATATTCCATCCCTGAATGTCAATTGAGTGTTTTGGAAACTTGGATGTGGAGATTTTTGGGATAACAATAGCCTCAGTATCATAGTGCCAAGGAGTGGTACGAGATTTAAGTGATATCGATGCAAGCCTTTGTGTGCTTACATTAGTGGATAGTACACCAGCCAGCGTAGTGCGATGAGGTAAAGTAGACAAGCCTAACTGTTTAAATAACTTCTTACTGATTAGGTTACAGTCAGAACCGCTATCTAGAAGCGCTGTAGTCTCTACAGCACGACCATTTATGTCAAGAATTACCACAGTGGCCGTGGGAAGCAGACATTTCTGCTGTGATTTTCCAGAGGACATCACATTGACTGTATTTTCTGCCGGCGAATTATTAGAAGCAGGATTGTGCAAATAATTACTGTGTTTTGCGTTGCAAATACTGCAACGAAAGTCACTACAATTGGATTCATGGCCGTTTGCGCCAAGGCAAACACGACAACAATTGTGATCTTTCACAAATTGATCACGATGCACAAATTTCATTGTCTTGAACTTGTCACAGCGATAGAGAGGATGTTGCGCATTATGACAACAAATACAATTGTTTCTCGTGGGCTGATGCTTGACCTTAGCTTTGGTAGTGAGAGCAGAAGCAGGCGCAGAATTAGCAGACTGACTACGCAAGGCTGCCTCCGTCATCTGCAACACCCTGACTCTCGACTCCAAAAAGCTAAACAAATCCTCGAGTTTAGGGAGCCTACCAAGTTTAATTGAGGACTCCCAATCCTTGATTAGACTCACAGGGAGCTTGTCCACAATTATACGTGAAATGATGAGGTCAGACAAGGAAACCTCAGTATTCAAAGCGTGCAGAGCATGCACGGTGCTTACAAAATGGTCCAAGTAGCGTTGAAGCGACTCTGCGGAAGACCCTACTATGGCGGGTGCAGAGAATAAATGATCTAAGTGCGTATTTGCAATCAAACGATCATTGTCAAACCTTTCTGCTAAGGTTTTCCAAGCCACTTCAAAAGTAGCAGATGAAACGGGAATATTTTGTATAACAGTCATCACTTCAGGTGACAAACATGATTTCAGATATTGGAATTTATCCATATCTGAAATGTGGCTGTGATTTATGATGAGGGATGTAAAGGTATCCCTGAACTCAATCCAATTCCTAGGATCGCCGGAAAATTGAGGTAATTTTAATTCCGGGAGTTTGGGCAAATTAGGGAGATGAGAGTCGAGCGATGAACGCTGGCTAATTGATTGAGATTGTTCAGACTCATACAATAACTTGTTGTCGAGAATGAGTGAATCAATAAATAAAAAGGCAGCAGCATATTCAGTTTGAATATGTTGTTCTAGCTGCTCAGCCTCCTGATCCGAAACATCAAAGAATTGAGGACTTTCATCCCTATATCTATCCATAAGCCTTTGAAGTTCGGAACGATGGAACAAAGCCTTACGGTATGAATCTCAAATTCATGTATAGTCTGAAATGTATTGAAGAGCTGAACCCTTAACCGTTCAAAACTAGCAAGAGCCTTAGCTTTGGCCTCGGCGGCAATAGCTTTAGCCTCAGCTTCTTTGCGCTCAGCCTTAGCTCTTTCCTGTTCGGCAATAGCTTTAGCTTCGGCCCTTTCTTGCTCGGCAATAGCCTTAGCCTCAGCCCTTTCTTGCTCGGCAATAGCCTTAGCCTCAGCTTCTTTGCGTTCGGCTATAGCCTTAGCCTCGGCCTTTTCTTGCTCAGCCTTAGCTGCGGCTTCGGCCTCTTTGCGCTCAGCCTTAGCTGCGGCTTCGGCCTCTTTAGCTTTATTGAAAGAAGTAATCTGTTTAATATAGTAGCGAGTAGCTCGCTTTATAACTTCCTCGACTTCTAACCTATAAGCTTGTTCATGCTCAGAGTAATCCAGCTCGTCTATTTGAGACTGGATATTATCATAATCATCTTCAAATTGATCTAATTTAGTTTTAAAAGTCAAGAGTTCTTGGTAAGATCCTTCATCATCAATAACTGAATTAAGGATATCATTAGCCTTACGCGTGATCTTCGCCTTTATGGGAGTACGCTTAGCCTTAAGGGACTTTAAAACAGCCTCAGGATTATCCATGATGTGATATTCGCAATTAATTGTCCAAAAAATCACAATACTTCACTTATTGAAGTTGGGAACCTGAGCTAAAGTCTAAGGTCAATTGTTGCCCGCATTCGGGACAAATACAAAGATTAATAGTTGCCCGCGTATCGGACCAAACACATGATAAGTGTAACTGGTTTTACAAAGGTAAGTACAAGCGTGTAACACATGAAAAGTGTAACTGGTTTTACAAAGGTAAGTACAAGTGTGTAAATACAAATACCCTTGAAAACATTCACTGAAATCAGCTGTTGAAAATAGCCTCACACGTGTAAAACACGGAGGCGAAGCACTAAAATTAGCTTGAATGATAAAGATGTAGTAATATTTACTACGCTCAAACTGACCTAAATGGTCAGGAGAAGAACAATGTGCTTCAATAGTCAATAATATAGTTAAATATAGTGCTCAAACAGCAATATCTGGAGCACCAACAGCTTTAAAGAATGAACTTATATTGAATAAGTCCGGGCGGAATGAAAAAATAGTGTCGTTTACAATAAGTCTGTTACAATAGAGGTTCCATCCGGCCCGGAAAGGTACCAAAAATGTATAACGTGCATCTCAGCGGACTGTATGCATAGATAATTAGGGCTGATTAAAATCAAAATGCACGCCATACATTCGAATAGAAAATAAAATAATAGGTTTACAAGAAAACAAAAACCATAGGCGATGTAACACGACACTGAATTCTTCTTAAGCACAATCACTCACTAATTCTTGTTTGATGTCTTGACGATCTTCTAAAGCTGAGATGATTGAATCCGCCCAATAAAAAACCTTGTTGGTTTCAATACAGATTTATTTAAAATTCCAGAGGACCACTCGACTTGATACGTCGAGAACTTGTAATTATTAATTAAGCATATACATATAGCAATTGTATGCTATAAAATTGATTTACAGTTAATCTTGAAATGTCTTTTAATCTCAAGTCACAAACGCAATACTAATGTCAATAAATTAATTTGCGTTGTGTAGCATCAAAGCAATATTCAAATATTTATGAATGTTAAAATCTTTTAAACACTCACTTGTGAAATAACTCCTTCTTGTAACGAATATCACTACAGGAAATAATCCTGAAGTCCAATCAAGTGATATTAAAGCTAGTAGATAAGCTTAGCAGCGACGTAGAAGAAATTCATCATTTTGCGGCGAATAATAATTAGAACTGCTTCTGTGCAGATAAAATTAATGTTGATAATTCCTTGAATCGTTGTAAACAGATTCCAAGACGAATAAGTATTATTAGCTGCTGCTAGCTGCATCCAGAGAGAATTGAAAATCCTTTCAGAGGATTACACAATAGACGACGAAGGGAGAATAATGAAGAAGTAAGTTTTGAATTGAAAACAATGACTTGTAACAATACTAAAGAATCAATCCCATTGGACGAAGATAACAACGATTAGGCAATTTAAAGACAAAAGATTGTATTTTGACAATAAAAATAATAATTACTAGAAGGCCGTGAGAAAAAATTACATTGAATAAAAATCTTACCAAGGCCGAAAAAAGACAAGAATAATTATTAAAAGATTATTATAGAAGGCCAAGAAAAAATAAAAAACTCCATCAAATCTCAAGTATCAAACATAACTGAACAATAGTATTGTATACATAAACCGTTATCATTCAAAGTCGTTAGTGAACTGACATCCCATAGGAACAGAACAGTTGTGTGTGAACCCACATGAGGATAACTGTACCTCTTCTTCTCTAGTTAATTGGTTTATTTGTCACTGCTCACGTACTTTCTCCACTTCGTTAGTACTTTACCTTTTGTTTCATATCTTTATTATTTTTATATAATGAACGTAATTTCCGCTCTTGTCTTATTGCATTTTATATAACTTACTCTCAGTAGTGAACATGACGATGCTAATCAGGCAGTTTCTCTGAGCTTGCCTCACACAACTGGGTGTCTGTTAATGCCTTATGGGAAACTTGGGCTTACTACACAACATACCTTGGTGAATCTACTGGAAGGTGTTAAGAATAGGAAAACCTGATGTGAAAATCATAACTTCCTCTATCCTTACAGAGTAAAAGGCAGTTGTCTCAGTCTCATTCAAAGTCACATTATTCCCTAGGTAAGACTTAAGACCTAATTTGAGTATGGAATGAGTAGCTTATAACTACCCTTCAGACGATTTATTGGGAAAAGTTTCAAAAGAAAGATAGTTCTTAGCATAGACTATTATATCATAATGCATTTTCTAAATATCACTGGTATTCTATTAATACATTAAAAATGCTGCGACAAGGAGTAGGCCTATTACATAACTAAATGCTACCAAAACCAAATTTTGGGATGGGCTTGGTGGAGATTAGGAGTTAGAAAACTTAGAGGAATCATGAAAAACCATGAAAAATATAGATGCCCACTATGCAAGGCGATAGAAGATGTTCAGCATAATTTAACATTAGAGTGCCCAAAATTTGATGTGGAAATATCAAAATAACGAAATATTAAAAGCTCATCCGAACACCAAATATGGCAGAATAAAAAAATAAAAAAATTAAAATCGATGTAACAGGTTTGAGGCTATTATTGTATAAAATTAAAAAGTTTTGGGAACTGCAAAAGGGGAGGATAAATGAGGCTAACAGCGTTTGATAATAAAGAGTAAGGTTTTCTATTGTTAATGGTGTTATAATTAGAGTTCACATTTTACTAGTTTAACATTATAGTTATAGACTTGCCATTATACTCTATAACTAATTATTGTAAGTGGTAATGCTGGAAGGACCCCTGGGAAATACAGTGTAATGGAGGGGGGACCCACACAAGTTGTTATGAATTCTGAATAAATTATATATATTTGAAATATTAAACAAATAATGCACTTTCCATTTAATTATTAACATGCTCTTGGTCAGGCATAGGCTACTTCATTAGTAGATATAAATATTTCAATTTTAATAAAAAAATGCATGAAATAAAAATTCAATCGATTACATAGTAATATGGAAGGAATTTTTAAAGAAAGAAATATGAAAAATAAATAGGCCTCATTATAAAATAAACTTAATTACTTTGTTAAATTTGTGATTGTTCAAATTAATTAGTGCACAATATACTACATAATTATTATATTATATTATTTACAATTCCAATAGAAAAATCGAACATAAACGTTAATGTCGTTCTCGGGAATATTTTCTACATGTGCAGTGATTGTAAAAATGAAGAGAAAGTTACTGTTGCCACCATTCGTGTATCGTTCCCAACCAACCATATTCATATCTTGACACCTATAGTTATGGGATTTATTTCCAACATTAATTAATTTCATATTTTCCAACGAAGGGTAATTATCAGTAAAAGTATGAACAGTTCCACCTTATACCCCCGTTAATATAAAATATTTAGGATCAACCTAAGAAGTCTAGGCCTAGGAATTAATAAGAATATCAGCTATTAAGATTAAGTCTATTATTAGGCCAAGTAACACACCCTTCTGGGTGTTCGCCCCGTCATGCGATGTGATAGAGCCTAAATCTTGAGGAGGTTCAGTCTCCTTTGAGACAGATGAATGTTAGTTAGCAGAGTCAATGAACTGAGGTGTTGTAGTGGCAATGACATTAAGGTATCAGTTGATTAGAGCAGCTTTCGGTCTTTTTTGAGGTCCGGTGATGTAGTTTCCTAGAGTGTTGAGAATGGGGTTCGGATGCTGTAGAAGACTGTCATAGAGGCAAGACATGCTTCTGATGATGATGGTGTGGATGATCTCGAATCCTAGGCCGTCATGAAGTTAAGAGATGCGGAGCTCATTTGCCATCATTCTGCTGCTCTATTTTGCACACTTTGAATCTGATAGATGTGTTTCGCAAGCACACAAGATGGCAGATCAGATGAGACCGCAGTGAAACATTTTCTCTTGCTTGAGGGAAAGTTTTGAGCTGCGGTAAAGAGGATCAAGTCTCAGGAGATTGACATGGGCTTTCGTTATAATGCAGTCGATGTGCCGTTTAACGATGAGGCTGCTGTCTAGATGTAGGCCGAGGTTTTCTATGTCTCCACTCGGCGAGTCAAACGTCAGCATTTCCTTTTGCGGTAAAAAGTAATTTGCATTCTCAAATCCCAGCAGGTGGCAGACTCTGTTTGCCAAGTCAATATAGCCTAAAAACAATAGCAATATAATACAACATTTAGGCGTTTCTTTCATTCTAGTTTTCTGCTGGGAGATGACAACACTTCAACACTCTGCTATCAACGAATGTGTCCTTCTTACATTAAACACTTCGAAGGCAGCACCGCTGGATTCGAGACGACTATACTTGCCAACTGGAGTGTAGTGGAATTCTGGAGGGCTGTTTTACACGTCACAGCCTGCGTGTTGATATTGATTCTCCATTTGGTAACTTAAACCAGTCTTCGAACTGTCAGACAAATCCTTGAAGAATTCGAGTGTCGACTGAAATGCACTCACACAACTTTCATTACCCTAAATGTTGAAAATAGCTATTTATGTATGAAGTACGCAAAATAACGCTTTAGCGGACGAATCTATCATAGCGGCCGAGGCGTAAGCCGAGGTTGAAATGCTGGATGAGTCCGCTAAAGTATTTCGTGTGTGGTGCATACAATATTTTTTTAGTAAAAGCTCCCTAAATGATAATTATTAAATAAAACAAAAATACCGTACAATTAGTTATAAAAGGCAAAGTCAGACTTTTATTGACGCCATATTCTCACAGCCGCCTAAATCGTAGAACAACAATGAACCGTACGTACCAATACGAAATGTGATATAGATGCATAATATATGAGTCCCTGGTTTGTGAACAACATTGCATACCACTGCAGCAGTAGGCTATGAGAAGGAATTAAATGCTAGTGCATTTATGGTAAGCAATGATTCTCTTATGAACGAAGATGTGAAAAGTTGTTGGCTTATATTTGTTTTTTGTGACTAATTATATGCTTAAATCCATGTTAAAGTTGGTATGACTGGTCAATGCCATCTGGATTTTGTTTATAGATTGACATGATAACTTTAGCATCCTAGGCCGATAAAACTGTATTTTGAATGCAATTTGAATGCAGTTTTATGCAATCTTAGCGGCAAAGGTTATTCCTTCTGGGATGTTAGCGCCATGGAGTTAAGTTTTTATATGACTTACTGTAACCGGATATTGACACTAATATTCGTATAAAATGGAAAATAACGGATCACGCAATTAGTCCGGGTTCGTGTCAATATTATTAAAATTGACCCCTGCCTTTTCATTGGAATCACTTTAACCTTCCTAGTACCAGGTAATTTGTGTTACTCTGTGAACCACTGGGATCGAAAAGGTAATTTACGTGAGATATATCGCAAGTATTGCAATTCTTTTTATGAACTGGAGTAGAAAAGATATAGTCTATTGTTTTATCTTCAAAAGTGGAGAACTACCAGTATGCATAATATTATAAGAATTTTTACATTGAACCTTCCTACTACCAGGCTATCTTTACCACGGCGGTCCGCGTTCGATTCCAGGCCGGGTCTCCTTATCGGGTTCAGGACAGGGAGTTATTCAGTAGGTTAATTAGATTAAGTGTTAGGTTTGATAATGTACAATATGCGTGACGTTATCACACGTTAATATCTTTGTTATATTGAGGGCCACTGAGGTCAAAATTACCCCAAGTAATTTACATGGTGTATGGACTTATGTAGATAGTATTGCAATTGTTTGACTATTAAATGCGAAAAAATATATAATTATTTGTCCTTCAGAACAGGACAGCTATGTATGTGAGCTTCTTTACATAATGCAGTGCACGCCGCTTATTTATTGTGATCACTTCGGGATGCAGATAATGTGATAATATTAACCGATTGATAACAATAGCCGAAGGATTTAAATGAAGGTATATAATATAATACACTACAGAATTAAAACATTTATTCATAAAATAATACGTAACTGTGAATCATTGAACAATTCATAGGCTGATACGGTAATACGACTGCAAGCAACTGGTTTTTCAATCAGTCCATTAACCAATACTCCATACTCAGTTACGAGTTACTATTTTTTTTGCAAGTCTATATTGATCTCTGGTGAACACCGCATAGCAAAACTTCTAAAATCTGTCTGTTCAAGTCTTTTCATTTTGCACCAACCATCACTGCATGTCAAAACTAGGGCCTACATTTATCTACATAGGTAGATGGCATGTGGTTAGCATGCCGACACCCACGGCCGTTAATGGTGGTTTCCATGAGCGGAGCCGCTACTTCACTATCAAGTAGCTCCTCAATTTGAATCACGAGGATAAGTGCACCCCGTTCCACATTTCCCTACCTCAGAAAAATCCGAGGAGGTACCGGGGATCTAACCCGGACCGACTGATCTGAAGGCAGCGACCCTAACCACAATGTGATAACATAAACAGAATCTCTGATCACAATAAACAGCTTTTCTTTTTTCAATGTATTTGCATTAATCCGTACGGGGCTTCATAAAGTAATAACATTACCCAAATGATAACATTATCCGCGATTACATTAAGCGGTGTTCACTGTATTAAATTTAAAAAAAAACTGAATGGGGTCACATTGACCCCGATGGTATGGGAAGGTTAAAACAATTTTAGTAACAGAGGTATGAAAACCTTCAAGCTTGGAGGAGTGTAGCATTGCAATGACTCTGTATATCACACACAACACAGGACTCAATGATCCTGATACTAGATATGACCACACGCCGCGCCGGACTCCAACTGAGATGATTACTCGGGTAGAATACATGCGTCATTGAGTTCGCAGCCTGGCGTAAAGCAGACAATACGCTGGAGAGGGGCCATTGCTTTAGAAAAACTATAATATAGCAAAATAAATTCCAATAACAATACTAACTACTCTAACACAAAACAAAATAAGAAACCTAATTTAATAAATTTATATATATATAAAAGGCTTTGTCCTCACTGACTGATTGACAGAGAATCAACATAGAGCATAAACTATAATAGGTAGAGACTTGGAATTTTGACAGTACCTTCGTTTCATAATGTAGGTGCTCACTAAAAAAGGATTTTGAACAATTTTGATTTTAAATGCAAAAATCAAAAGTTTTTGAGAATACTTAATCCCTTTTTACACAGAATTATCAAATCCAAATCACAGTTCACATGACAACAGTGTATTGTTGGCAATCTTTACATATGGCTTTGAAAATAATTGAAACAATACTTTGAAAATTAGAGAATGTATTAAAATTTATATTGGAGTGAATTATTTATCTCTAAATTTTGTAGATTATGTGAAATAATCAGTAAATTCAACCTTTTAATCTAAATGTTCGAATTAATCAACATGTTATTTACAGCTTACAAGTTTCGCGGGCAATGGGAAAACATGGAATGATATGGACGAAAAACACTACGCGGGTTTCTTTTTTGGGCTAGGGTACTCTAATCTGAGGTCTTTTTTTCCCCCGGGTGGCGCACTTTGATAGTGAAATGCACCTCGAAACCAGGTTTTTATTTTATTTTTTAATTATCAATCGTTATAATAACATTGTTTATGCATGATTTGGGTAAGGTTCATCAATCTATGGTTCATTTTAATAGTTTCATTTGGAATTTGTGTGCCCATATGGTAGTAAAAGATTCGTTTTGTTCGTGTATTTATATTCTTAACGTTAAACAATATAATTAAGAGTAAAGTTACGTAATTCCTACAATTTATGTAAAAACTATGTCGAGTTAATAAATATAATGTTTTAATTGTTTTTCTGTTAAATAAATGATTGGAGTACAATATCTAGCAGTTGAGTAAGTAATCGCGGGCGAAGCCGCGGGCACCTTCATATATATATCAAAGTTTTGATTTTAGATTCCTAACATGAAGGACATTTCCGGGTGTTGTTTTTACATAGCCCATCGTAATTGTTACAGTTGAGATGGTGAATTTCTATTTTAAAATTTGAAGCAGCCGCTGAAGAAAGTTTCCCGCGCGTAGGAAAGAACTTCTGCCAAATTGTACGATCTTAAACACGTCCTATAGCCCGGAAGGTGTTTAGCAATCAAGATTCTGGCTCTGAAAACCGAATTGATGAAAACAATTAATTTTATGCGTTTAATAACAATGTGGAGTTTATTCATTACTTCTGTAATAAAATTGTTGTTCAAGTTCATTATTTATCATGTTAGTGTAAGGTAGTCTACAATTAATACATAATAAAATAACGTTCTACCAAACTATAAAATGAAGTAAAAGCGTAGAAAATAAACTGATGTAACAAAGTGCCAGAATGTTTTTATTTAATCGGTGATAATTGCAATTATGATATGCGGAAAAGAAGTTATTTTTGTAATCTATCTCCGAGTTAAGCTCCAGATTGATGAATTAAGCAGGGCTTAGGGCAGAGCAAACGTCTAGTTTTTTTTATCAGATTAAAATCTTCCAGCATCAGCCGAACTACACAGATTTTTGTTATCTTGATAATCACACACTCACATAAAATTACAAAAAAAAATGACAAATTTGACAGCTACTGGAATTGAACCAGAAAGCTCCACATTGCGATTACAAGACATTACCATCTCGGCTACTTCGCTATGTTTAACGAACTAGTTTGACAAGCATATGTGAAGGAATATGAGGATAATGTTAACTGTCAAAGCTAAGTGTATTGAAACTTCCAAAGCCGTATATGAACACCGTAAAACTATATGTTGTGAAGAGAGAGAACTGATTTGCGTGTGATAAATTATATCTAATATAGTCTATTGACTTATCATAAAACCATACAATAGGGACTAAATTGGGCTTCACTCCTGTACCGATAAAGCGATTTTGTACAATATCAATAGGCTTTTTCTCTTGAACGTTATAAATGCGTATACGTGGTTTCATAAAAATACGTATAAGAGTACTTAAGTTATCGCACGTCAGACACACGGACAGATGTACACACATTTTCCCTCCCCCGCACAATCTCATGAAGTACTATTCTGGCATTTAATAATTAATGAATATCGTTTATTTATATCACTTTCCAACTTAGGGGTAGCCAGTATAACAGTTTATAAAAAATATTTACAGTAAACAAAAAATTTAAGACAACCATTTGTTTAATATGAACCTCAACAAATAGATCAATAAATACAAAGACTTCATGAGGCTAAGAACGACGTGTGGCTTATAAATGGTTTCTTAAGGTTTCTTAAGTGTTTACACTGTTTATCAAGGCCAAATCTCTTTTAAAAAATTGACACTATTTACTGGTGATGGTACCCCTAGCCATATCACTAGAATGTCTGTCAGTCTGTATTTATCTTTGTAATGTTTTCTTTTCATTGTTCACTTTCTCAAGCTGAATGACACTTATCTTTGTACATAACGTAGTGCCAATTATCAAGCTTTTTCCTGGTTCTGGTTAGAAACCGTCTGCGGCTACCAGAATTCCTTCTGTACATCTTATCACGAGCAATGGTATGGGATGAAGAAGACATCATATACGTCACATAGGAAGAATCAAATTATTATTATGATAAAGTACATTTAGTGTTATAATGACATGCGAATCCGACTTAACCTATAGCATGCAACACTTGAGGTTAAGAGGCATATTTTCTACTTACAACTTTTCCACTACAGGCTGAGGTTGGTGTCTTGTAGTCGGAAATGGCTTCCCATCTCTTCTTGAAATAAAAAAGAAATATTTAATCACTTAAAATATCACTTCCTAACGAGACACACTTCACAAGAGATGAAAAACGGTTAGAAACAGATAATATTCGTATACAGTGTAGCCACTTTAAGGAACCAAATTCCTCTGCATCGATGTAAATTTAACTACTATTAGCATTGCATCGAAACGAATTTCTCTACTTGCTTAGCAGTCGCACTATCTACCCTGTTTGCACAACATGTTTAAAACAAATGTTGTTCATATCATCTCCTGTGTTTACATTCAAAGACTTTCTCGACAACCGGCAGACCACGTCAGGAGTATAGCTAGGTAAAAGAACTTCTTTAAAAATCATTACTGAGAATTTTAAAGTTTTGGAGAAAAGTGAAAAGCAGGGACTATATTTATGTAGATGTAGATGTAGATGGAGATGTAGATCCTGTATAAAATCTGTGAATCTGTAGATCCTGTGTTGAGCGGGGCTCAAGGTTATAAAACACGGCATATAAAAAATACTTGCATCTTATAACAATAATTAGGGGGCGGATTTCTATGACCTAAAAATTAGGATATATGCATGCATTTATGACCTAAAACATTAAAATATGACGAATAAAATTTAAAATATGACTTTACCACTTACACATTGTGTATATATTTTTAAGTTTCTTTACAACTCATTTTATTAAAAATATGTCAGTTATTTAAAATATCTGTAAATTCTCAAAACGTATCATTATAATGCAAAATTTACAAAATATGATATGAAACTTCAAAATTTCTTTAATATGCACACAAATATGCCAAAAATATGACCTAAATAGGCCTATGCATATTCTTATTAAATATGCTACAATAGTTAAAGGGGGTACGCCGTAGCGTAGTGGTTGAGGCGCTACAAACCGGAAGGTCGCGGATTCGATCCCCGATGAGGTCATTGGAGTTTTTCAATTGGCCTAATCCTTCTGGTGCCACTGTGGCCCCTGGGGTCAACTCAGCCTCTAACAGAAATGAGTACCGGGAGCAATCCTGGGGGTAAAGGCGGCCGGTGTAAGGCCGATTGTCTGAAAATCTGGGAGCCTCAACCTCCTGGTACCCTGTGGGCCTCCATGGCCTGTAATAGGGAACACTTTACTCTACAATAGTTAAAAATTTCCTAAAATATGCAGTTATATGCACAATAAAAGCTGTTCCATTTTCCCCAGGATGCTTGGAATCGGGTTTAAATTAGTCGGAAACCTGAAATAATGCAAAGGTCAAAAATATGACATGTCATAGAAATCCGCCCCCTAACAATAATATACAAAAACTGCAAGCTACCAAATTTATCTCAGAAGGAAATATTCCTCCAAATTGTAGAAGGTGTGAGTTATTTAGTTATTAAACGGCCCCTAATGTATTTATTAGCAAGATATGAGGAATCTTGCTACCCCTAAGATAAAATGTTCTGTTTATGTTTGTTCTTATTCTGTTTCCCCCTGCTCTATGAATTTCGCCTCTCCATTATTCCTTTTAACCATCTTGTTCATTTCCTGCCTCTTCTTCTTGACCCCTCCATGTGCCCTAGCATCAAGTCTTTTTCTAGTGACTTGTTCCTTTTCGCGACGTGTCCGAAGTATGGCATAGGCCTATCCCCTGGTAAATATTCCGATTACTGATGCAATTGTTCTTTCTGTCCTCGAAATTCTTAATAACCTTCTCCGAGCCGTCCGAACTCCGCCATAGTTTTTTACTCTTCCCGCTGGTTCCAACCTTCGTCAATGATTGAAGTAAAAGAGTACGTACACAAATAAAATAAAAATAATTTCAATATTTAACAAGCCAATTTTGAAGTCGATTTTTAAAACGCTGTATATGTGTATCAGACAAAGATGTAAAGTTTTTAATTGCCGAAACAAATTTTTAAGTCTCCTTCACATCGATGTTTGAGAAATCTCAACTTCCTGAGCTAAGTGACTTTAAAGCCCTTCTTTTTAAGACTTCGAAAGCCCTCTTCAATTTTCGCACGAATGTCATTAAGGCTTTCTTCAGCCAGAGCTCTCTTAGGTCACAATTTATTTTTATTTAAAACTATTCCGTTGTTGAAATTCATTGTGTAAAAAAGAATCGAAAAGTTTAAGATTCGTTAATATAACTAACAACATCATACTTTAAAGTATAACCTAGAGTAAATGACGGAAATTCAACAGACTGTTATGGTTCTATAGTAATTTCATATAAACCTATTATTAATTTATCTATTCATGTTTACAAATATAGCTTAGATATTTAGATCATGGATATTTTAAATGAAATGTTGGTTCAAATTGTTTACATTAAATGTAGTATTGACTTGACTCTATACGAATGATACATAAATAATAATAAACGATAATAACAATAATAATAAAAACAGGTAAACTGCCATAACAAAGTGCCAGAATGCTTTTGTTTAATCCAAGATCATTGCAATTATGATAGTTAGAAAATAAGTTATTTTTTTAATCGATTTCCGAGGTAAGCTCCAGAGGAAGGAATATGTGGGTAGTGTTACCTGTAATAACTAAATGTATTGCAACTTCCAAAGCCGTATATGGACACTGTAAAACAATGTTGCCATGAGAACTAATTTGCATTTGATAAATTCTTCCTAATAAGTGTATTACCATAAAATATTACTAAATTGGGAATTACTCTAGATCCAGTCAACCGATTTGGTCCAAAATAAATAGGCTTCTTCCCATGTGTGTTATAAATGCGTATTCCAAGTTTCAAGAAAATCCGATAAAGTGTATTCTAGTTATCTTGCGTACAGGCACACGGACAGGCGGACAGAAATTTCCCGTCCACCACACAATCTCATAAAGTATCATTCAGGCACTTAATAATAATAATAATAATACCACGCACGAGTGACAAAACAGGCATAATTTGGTAAAATAAGTAATTTCGCTCCATGCCCCCCAAATCGATGGCCCTGTAAATATGTTTTGTTTTGCTATGGGGCACACATTAAACTTTGCAGGAGGCCCAACGTATCTTCGTTAAAGCACTGGACATACGTAGGCCTAATTCCATTTTTGTTTTGTCTTTTCGATTTCTTCAATCATACTTTCCCAGTGTTATGTCCATTTCGATTTTGGTCTCAATCCCTATACTTACTTTTCCTCTATATGAGACAAAGAAGTACGCAATGAGATTCTTCACATTACCCACATGCCTTAGGGCAAGAAGAAAAAAGGTTTTTGATAACGGCAATGAAACTTATTAAATTTATTATTGACCAGAAATACTAGACCGAATAAACTTATAAGTTGAGTAACATGCGAAAAGGGAGACATCGATTTCCAGTTTCGTTTTCAAGTGTCTTGCACGTGGACATAACCTATTTGTCAGGGAATGGGAAATTAAAGTTGTAATAATTGTAAAACGACTATTGCAAAATATCTCCAAAGTTTATTAAGTGCCAGAATGGTACTTTATGAGATTGTGTGCGGAACGGGAAAATGTCTGTCCGTCTGTCCGTGCGTCTGTAGGCGCGATAACTCAAATACACTTGTCGGATTTTCATGAAACTTGGTATAGACATTTATAATGTCCATGGGAAGAAACCTATTGATATTGGGCCAAATCGGTTGACTAGTACGGGAGTAAAGCCCAATTTAGTGCCTATTTGATGGTAATATAGAGAAAGAATTTATCAAATGCACATCAGTTCTCATATCAACATATTGTTTACAGTGTTCACGCTGTTGATAAATAACGCTACCCCAAACTTTCTTCGCATATGCTTATCAAACTTCAGACTTTAGTTCTTCCGTGAGCTCTGCTTAGTAAATAGATCTGGAGCTTAACTCGAAAATCGATTACAAAAATAACTTATTTTATGCATAGGCCTATCATAATTGCATTTATCACAGATTAAACAAAAGTATTGTGGCACTTTGTTATATCAGTTTACCTGATTTTATTTGATACTTACATGGCGAATAAAAAACTACCATCCATTATTTTGCTAATAATAATTGTTTACATACATTACAAGTTTCACTGGAGTGTCTTTGCAAGGGATGAGACAAAAGTGATAACTGAAACACTGGAACTTGACGGAAACGGATATGATAAAAGTGAAAAACTCACTCACTGAGAGTGAAACTCACTGAGAGAAGGGATGGGAAAGGGAAAGGAACTAACATCCCTGTTAGCTCGGTTCCTTTCTCCCTGTCAATGTATTGTAGCTCAAAGGGTGAGAAAATGTAATTTCCATTCCTACAAAGGGAGCAGATGAAATATAAATGTGGGCTTCTGCCGCTCTACAGATGATTACAACGAGAACCCAAGTTTCTCTTTGAAAATTCAAGAAAGTAGTTAATAACTCGACTGGCAACAGATCATCATGGTTATGCGCAAGGCTCGGTCTTGGGTACCCAAGTCAAGAGAGTTCAGAACGTCCGGACCTTTGCTTCTGTAGGTTGATACGAAGCGTTGTCTCAACATGTAAACATTCAGTCATAGTAGGGCACAAAATAATTGTTCACATAAATACATGCACTACAATTCTAGTTTAGAAGTGGTTTGCCTATAATTATTTGTTAAACTTACGTTATGATCCGGAAGTTAGACAAAATGCCTATTCTTAACCGTTATAGAAATAATAAGAATTACTTGTTATAAGTTGATTCCACTACACTTATAGCTTGTTTCCATAAAGATAAATCTGCCTATTTTTCCCATTTCAACTTATAATGCCTACAAATAAATATATCCGGTTTTAGATTTAAAAAACGCCTCGCGACACAAGCGAAACTTGTTTTTATTTTTTTAATTTTGGATTATTGGATTATTTCAATTTTGAATTGTTGGACTTTTTAAATATTCGGTTTTTGGACTTTTTAAATTTCGGATTTCTTAATTTTTTAATTTTGGATCTTTGATTTTTTTTAATTTTGGATTTTTTTAATGTTTGATCTTTGAATTTTGAATTTTTTGGATGCTTAAATTTTAAATTTTGGTTTTTTAGATTGTTAAATTTTGGATTTTTGAATATTTGGATTTTTGAATTTTTTAAATTTTGGATGAGCCTAATCATTGAGTTGATTGTTTTCTGTGCAGTCCGTTCCGTCACAGCTCCACTAATTTCGTGACGACGTAATCAAGTTTAAGTTAGCTCGGCTAAAGAAGTTTCACTTCAAAAATTTCATTTTATTGAAAAATTAAATGAAAATGGTGGAAGCGCAAAGGTACTCACATAGGAAATGATAATCGGGGCACAAAGTTACCCCAAACAAAAAATGACAATTGTACACAAAATTATAAATGGGATACAAAGGTACTTTCTTATGACATCATGGTATAGCATGAGAGGGTTCAATTGCACTGGAAGTAGGGAAGGAAAGTAATACTAGTAACATTAAGTGGATTCCTGCTTATGACTCGGAGAACATGTTATTGTATCCAACATGGAATGGAACGCGCACATAACACCGCATACCAATAGCAGGAAAATGCAAATTGTTGTGCAAGTGTGTAGAGAAACACGGAGCTTTGTTGCAAACACTCTGGTGCGGTTTCCTACAAGAAACTTCCTCCCCATATTTCATAACCCAAAGCCTTCAATTAATGAAAGCTATTATTTAACTCTAGGTCTCAAGCTCCAAACTCTTAGCTCACTTTGCAATCGTTTTAGACGGGTTCAAGTCTCTAAAATAGCTCTTATGGGAGGGCCTTGCTAAAACCGCATCATCGGAAATAGGTATAACGGAAATAAATGAATATAGAAACCATGGCTTCAGTAGGCTTATTCCACCATAATACTGACGAGAGAAGGCCTTGACTATAATACAGTCAGATGTTTATCTAACGTCCTGTACAAATAAGTTATAACATGGAATGTATGTTAAATTAGAGCTATATTCATTTAAAAATATTATCCAAATAGTAGGCTCTAAAATAGCCTACATCAAGCGAGTAGGCCTATACATTCTGCCTCTACAAGTTATCACATTTATCACATCAAGTTTTCGTGTTTGTCGTCTGAAAATGTGTCATGGCGGACGAAACTGTGTAGACCTTCTTGGGGGCTTATAGTAGCTAAACGGTAAGTCGTATCAAAAAACCAATTGCACCAGCTGTAACGGATTTTGAAAAATCTAGACTTTGGTCATATGGCTTTTTGTCGTACCTCCATCGGTTATGCCTTAGATTGTGTTAGATTTCTTTTACTTTAAATAAATTTTGTACATTTTCCTCACATTATGTAATATTTGAACACATAGGACAGATAGAATCGTAAAATTCGGTAGGAATATTGGCACATACAACAGACATAAGCGTGCAAAATTTTATGTTTCTAGCTGCCCCATAAGTACAGAAAAATGTGCTCGATAGCCGTGACGTCATTCAAATCTACTACAGACAAATCTCCCACTTATTAACATTGATGTTTATTCACTTCCAGATGAGCTAGAAACTTGAATTGTGGCAAATTTATAGCTCTTAGCTTATATCGGATGGAAAAATTCGGAAAAGTTCAAATATTTAATATTTTCCCCTCCATAATAAACTATGATTTTTTCCACTGCGTATTTGTACGGCTTCAGATGATTCTACAAAAATAAATTTATTTGGCCTGTGCTCACAAAAAATAGTGAAATAAATATCTTGGACTCTTTAAAATTATTAAGTCCCAGTATGGTACTTTATGAGATTGTATGGGGGACGGGAAAATGTCTGTCCGTCTATCCGTGTGCCTGTACGCGCGATAACTCAGATACGCTTAATTGGATTTTAATGGAACTTGGTATACGTATTTATAATGTTCATGGGAAGAACCCTATTGATATTGGACCATATCGGTTGACCGGTATTGGAGTAATGCCCAATTTTGTGCCTATTTTATGGTAATATATAAAGAATTTAACGAATGCTAATCGGTTATCCAGACAACATGTTTTCACTGTTCATATATGGCTTTGGAATTTGCAATAAGCTATAGTTAGCCATGACATAGGCCTATCCTTTCGCATTTGATTATCAAATGTTTATTTTGTTGGTCAAGTTGAATACTGTTATATACAGAAGATATATTACTGTGAAATACTTACATACATTAAGTGGAGTTCTTCGCCTGTGTATTTTGTGAAATGTTGACATATTTTAAGACTGTCTTATATCAGTGTATACGTGTTTGAATTAAGGTTAAGTATCAAACTTTAGATCTTTGTTCTTCCGTAAGTCCTGCTTAATGAATAGATATGCAGCTTAATTCGGAGATAGATTACAAAAATAACTTATTTTCTGTATATCATAACTGAAATTAATTTATCACTGAATATTCAAAAGCATTCTGGCGCTTTGTTATATCAGTTTACATGATTTTATTTTATTTTCCTCTGTAATAATTGTCAAAATTAACTCAATGTTTCGGTACATTTTATCCTATTGGCTAGTCCATGTTGTAAATAATATTTTTCATTTTGATGTACCTATTGCAAGAAAACGAGACGTGATACGTAGAAACGAACGGATTCGTGTTCAGGGACCGAAAATTAGTTAAGATCACATATCAAACCACTTTCCGCAAAAAAAAAAAAAAAAGTTTCAAAATGTAGAATTAAAAGTGATTTTATTATACGAAATGTCAAAATAACATTTTTCGCAACTATCAGTTAACCAGATGTGATAGAGAAAAACTAAATGCATTTTCGAATTCAGTACAACGAAGTTAATCAAACACACCTGTTCTCGTTTTTTACCGATGACGTTTGTCTTTTTTGCAGGCTAGTGTAATCAATGTCTTGGAAGATCAGATATATTGAGGCAGGATGATTGACCGGGACTGTACTTGATCCAAGAAGTGTACGGAGCAAATGTAAACAACCTAGTGTGAAAGTACAAAGCACAGTTCACAAGAGTTCGTTTTTCAGACTGTCTATTCGAATACATTACATTAAAGTCAATTGAACTTTTCTTATATTAAACGCCAAGGGTCCTGGGTTCGATTCCCAACCTTGCCAAGTGAATTTTTGTGTTTGATTTAGGTTTAATTTTGACCGGTGCCTTGACATCTCCTGTAGATCTCTATTCTTCTAGGACTGGAAACTGTACTTGAAATCACTCCTACGGATGACGCCACTTTTACTCCTACATCTTGCACCGATACTTCAGGGCTTTCTTCTAATGTTTTGTATTTATTTAGAATTTGTGTCTCCTCGCCGCTGGACAAACCTTTCCCTAGCAAGTTTCTTTATTGGTGACGTAAGTTCTGAAGGCCTTGGCTCGCAATTTTATTCAATAATACAAATCATTATTACTTTTACTTACAATATGTGGTGTACTTCATCACACATTATGTAAATTAAAAGTACAAGAAATTAATTATTTTTCTTATAAAATAAAGTGTGTGAGTGTGCAATTCAAGAGTAATTGTGCGCACTTAGCTATGCACCAGTTGACATTTCACAAATGTGAGTTAATTTAATTTTAATAACGACTAAATTTATTCTCTAGGTTGAAAAATTTTATTAACGACTAAATCTATTCTCTAGGTTGCAAACGATGATAAATTAATTATTAATGAACAGATAATAAAACCAGGTAAACTGCTGTAACAAAGTGCCACAATGCTTTTGTTTAACAACTAATAATTGAAATTATGATATGCAGAAAATAAGATTTTTTATAATCAATTTCCATGTTAAGCTCCAGATCGATTCATTAAGCAGGGCTTACGGAAGAACAAAGGTCTAGTTTGATAATCATATGTCAAGGAATATGTGGGTAGTTTTATTTGTCAAAGCTCACTGTATTGCAACTTCCAAAACCATATTTGAATACTGTAAAATAATATGTTGTCATGAGAACTGATTTGCATTTGATAAATTCTTTATAATATATTAACATAAAATAGGCACTAAATTGGGCATTACTCAGGTACCGGTCAACCGATTTGGTCCAATATCAGTAGGCCTTTTTGTATGTACGTTATAGATGCGTATACCAAGTTTCATGAAAATCCGATAAAGCATATTCGAGTTATCGCGCGTACAGGCACAAGAATAGACGGATAGACATTTTCCCGTCCACCGCACAATCTCATAAAGTAACATTCTGACACATGCTATCGAATTACAGATAATTATGGTAATAAGTACAAATCAGTGTTGTTCACACAGAATACGATATTTGAGTAATAATAGAGATTAAGACAGCCTTTCAACTTTGATAAGAATTATCTCAAACAAGTTCCATGACATTCACTCTGGTCTTCAACTACACTTGAGTGGGTCTAGCTATTTAAAGTAGTAACATTGTTCATTTTGTTGTAAGATATGGTAAACTACTTTTTTCCACCTTATACCACAAAGTATATTAAAATGCAGAAATTATTTGATACGAGGGTAACTAATATCTTAAAATAGAATAGAGAGAAAATAAAACATTCAAATTGCAATTACCTAGTATTATAATATGTATCAAATGCCAATTGTTAAATACAACAATTGTTATATTTAAATTCACCGTTGTTGGGTGTATTGTCATATGGATAAGTAAAATTAAATCCTTAAGTTTGCAGGTTATGATACGAAATAGATAGCTTTTTTCTTTTAGAAAATTGATAGCAAAAATACATGTTTTCAACTGCTTTAAAAGATAGATTAAAATAACACATTCATACACATTCATACACAATTTAAAATTAATATTACCCTTGGTCAATAGATTGCTATTATATGGCCTCGTCATTTAACAGGTATTCACTGGTTTACACATTTGTTCATATGTACAATGCTGAACACTGAGGATAAACTTGTAGTTTTAACTTTCCTAACATATGGAGTAGTTCATCCACGTATCAAATTGGATTTCTGCAATTGTAGTTGCAACTTTGCTACTTTGCTACTTTGTATCATAACCTGCAAACTTAAGGATATAATTTTACTTATCCATATGACAATACACCCAACAACGGTGAATTGTAATATAACAATTGTTGTATTTAACAATTGACATTTGATACATATTATAATACTAGGTAATTGAAATTTGAATGCTTTGTTTTCTCATTACTCTATTTTAAGATATTAGTTACCCTCGTATCAAATAATTTCTGCATTTTAATATACTTTGTGGTATAAGGTGGAAAAAATTGTCTTACTTCACCACAAACTGTATGAAATTCATTAATTATCATTTTGTAGTAGTTATCGGTTGGTTATATAGCTTCAGTTAGTTTTTGAGTGTACTGTACCGATTCTGCAAGCTGTTGACATTTTCACAATGCAAATTTATTTTCTACCTCAGTCTATATACACACACCCCATAGGAGTGAAAACCATGTGAGAGTGGTCAACCAAACAGTCGTGTTCACACTCCACTGGTTTATGGGAGGTGCAGAGAGTGGCCTGGCATATCAACACAAATATCTATACCCGTGCTTCTGTATAATATTGCGAATAGAATTACAGTTGTGAACTGCACTGTACTTGCTATAGGTTACCGTTTCTGTGAACGCTTGGAAACATTTTCAGAAAGATTTAGGTTATCAGCAGGGCCCGGATTCTGATGACCTAAAATTGTTTGAAAAATGACCTTTATAATGACCCTAAATTTTTAAAGAAAATGACAATAATTATAAAGAATGACCTAATAACTGACATTTTATTTATAAAAAATTATTATGCCCTATAAGGCCCGGGCGGCTTGGGTCGCTTGATTCCTAAAAGGGAGAGGTAAAACTAAGATAAAGAAAGAAAGAATAATTATTATTGTACACACAAATGTATAAACTAATTTGTACATAATTTTAAAAACGGTAAATGCAAAAGGACGTTGTAGATCGAAAAACTTTGTTCTTTGGAGCATTTGAGAACAAAAGTAAGAAATGTTTTTAAAAAGTAGATCCTACAAAAATGTTGCATTATAGTAACCTAGTAATTTACTAAATATTTCCCGTATGGAAAAAAAGCTTGTAAACCCTACCGCATTAAACAAACATCACTTCAGAGACAGCACCGCTGGCGGTGACAAAAGAGTTAATACACTCAATGTAAATGCATGAAAATGACTAAATAATGAGGTAAAATTGAAATAAATGCCATAAAAATATAAAATTGCATAAAATGACAAAAACTGACGTAATAAATATGCATTTCTTTAATCTAGAGGCCATGATTAGGGTTTATCTACAAGTTGGCAATGTCTATGCAGCATGAATAAAATCAGGTAAACTGATGTAACGAAGTGCCAGTATGTTTTTGTTTAATCAGTTATGATTGCAATTATGAAATGCAGAATACAAAAAAAGTTAAATTGGCCGGTTTCGAGATTTGAACCAAGCAATTCCAGAATATGAGGCCAAGACGTTACCATCTCAGCCGCCTGGGTCAGTTGAACAGTCTAGTTGGATAAGCGTATGTAAAGCAATAGTGTTATTTGTCATAGCTAACTGTATTTTAATTGCCAAAGCTTTATAAGATCACAGTAAAATAATTGACTATGTAGTCATGATAACTGATTTGCATTTCATAAATTCTCTCGAATACGTATATTACCAAAAAATAGGCACTAAATTGAGCAAAACTCCGAAACAGGTCAACCGACTTTATCCAATATCAATAGACGTCTTCCTATGGACATTATAAATGTGTATACCAAGTTTCATAAAAATCTGGTAAAGCATATTTGAGTTACCGCGTCTTTAAAATAGACTCTAAATTGGGTTTTACTCCGGTAACGGTCTAGCAATTTGGTCCAAAATCAGTAGACGTCATCCCATGTACATTATAAATGGGTATACAAAGTATCAGCATATTTGAGTTATAGCGACTTCTTATATATTAACATAAAAGGCACTAAATTGGGCATTATTCCGGTACTGGCCAACCGATTTAGTTGAATATCAATAAACATCTTCCCATGGACATTATAAATACGTATACGAAGTTTCATAAAAATCCGATAAAGCGTATTTGAGTTATTGTGCCTTTAAAATAGACACTAAATTGGGTTTTACTCCGGTACCGGTCAACAGATTAGGTTAAACTTCAATAGGATACTTTTCATGCACGTCATAAATGCGTATACCAAGTTTCATGGAAATCCGATACAGTGTATTTGAGTTATGGCGCCTTTCTATTAGATAGGCGCCATAATCTATTAAAATAGGCACTAAATTGGTCATTACTCCGGTACCGGTGAACCGATTTGGCTCAATATTAATAGGGTTCTTCCCATGGACATTATAAATGTGTTTTTTAAGTTTCATGAAAATCCGAAAAAGCGTATTTGAGTTATGGCGCGTACAGACACACGGACGGACTGACGGACGGACGGACAGACGGACAGACATTTTTCGTCCCCTCACACAATCTCATAAAGTACCATACTGGCACTTAATAAATAGATGACATGTCATTAGAATCCGGGCCCTGGTTATCAGTGTACAGAGAGTGAAATTTTAATCGCCATGACAAGATATGCTCAAAATAATATTACATATATCTTTAAACAACATTATAATCTTCTTGCATAAGTTCAAATATTTTGGAATCCACAAGGACATGAGAAATTATTCGATTCCCGATCAGGTCGTTGAGATTTTTCAATTGTCCTAATCCTTCTGGTGGCACTGTGGCCCTGGGGACGACTCAGCCTCTAACAGAAATGAGTGCCAGGAGTATTCCTGGGGGTAAAATAACGGCCGGTGCGTAGGGCTGACAACCTTACCAAATGTTTTAAAATGATGATAGAAAGCAATATACCTTCCGGCCACCTTAGCCTATACGTGCGAAATCTTGAATTCCAGTTTCCACTGGAATCTAAAAATTCAGTTGACATGGGAGAAAACGTCTCCTTGGCAAACTTGGTTATTGGATTGCATCAGAATGCCTTGGCGCTTTTTCACTCTCAAACTTGCCGACTCATGTTGACTCTCATTAAAGAGTTCTCCTGTGAACTTCAATTTGTTCCTATTCACTACACAATTCAAACAGAGTCAACTTCATTCGTTGCACTCTAAAGAACTTTAACCTTTAAAGAAATAATATATTAATAACTTCATTGCAACATGATGTAAAATATATACACCTTTTAAATTCAATACCGTCCTAAACAACAAAGGATATTAAAGGAACGGATTCAAATGTCATTCATGTCAAGCAATGACATTTGGCAAATTATCTTCACTTGAAATGTGTTTAAAGATAGTTAGTTAAGGTGTATTTATTGCTCACAAAAATTCTTACATATTAAACACATTATTAGCATTAACCGGCGCACGGGTCGGTGTCGACAATACGTGCTGAGCCAAACAAGGTCAGTTTTTCCTTCTATATTCAAAATACTTATTGATGAACACCTTTTAATTACGATGCGCGTCCATAAGGCCATTAACGGAAACAAAACACAATTTAATGGAAACATCTGTATAAATAAAAATGAATTGCCAAAATGTATGTTGCCACATCACTTGAGAACGGCTCGACCAATTTGCCTCTTTTTTTTTCTTTCTTTCTTTTCTTTTTGGGTCTTCGTAATTGTCAGGGCAAGATTTTTATGGAAGAAAATTCTTGGAAAATCCAGGGGAAAAGTCGAAAATGTGAAATGAGGCACAGTCAGAGAGTTCTGCTGTCAAACTTTTACATAACAAAAAAAATTAAAAAATTGAAGTGTGACAAAAGAAGTGTGACATTTTCACAGTTTGAGAGTTCCGCTGTCACATGTTTTCATAAAAAAAGTGTGTGAGTCTTGCAACCAAGGCAAATCGAAAGTGTGTGTGTATGTAGCCTATGTATGTGGGTAGGCTTATGTATGTTCCGTATACAAATCTACATTTTTTTACCAATTTGCACGAAATTTTGCACACATACCCAGTTAAACCCGGGAAGTAACGCGGTGAGCACTAAAATTCAAACAAACCACTCCTTCCCTTGAAAATGTATATAATTTCTGAAAATAATATACTGAAAATGAAATGCAATTCAGTTATCATGACAACAATGTATTGTTTACAGTGTTCACATAGGGCTTTGGGAACTACATAATACTGGGCTTTAACAAATTCTGATGCTATCAATGCAATAAATACATTTGTTAAAATAATTCTTGAAGAATGAAATCCAAGAAAATAAACCACAATGTGAAGCAGTCACATAACTTTCTCTACCCTCGACATGGAAAATATCATTTTCTCACTTCACATTTTGTTGTAGAATAAGCGGTCGTATTGCAGGGACAGCTTAAGTGTGTACCAGTGAGTTAGCTATATCAGAAGTCGGTAAAAAAATCCTATCCACTGATACGTCACTCATAGCTATAGGCTTTGTATAGGGATGTTTATCATAGGCCTTAAACATCTACAAGAAGACAAAATAGGATGGAACATTTTCAGTCCTATGCCCGCAGTATATTATGTCCAAGGTTTTGGGGGAGGAAAGTATGAAAGTGATATTGATTTTTTTTTTTTATTTCAGTTCCGAAACGGTTGTATGGTAACATGAGAGTGAGAAATAAAAATTTCCACAAAGACAATACAATCTTATGTAATTAGAATTTATATTTCTTCTTATTTCAACCCTTCCAGGCATGGTGTGTAGAAGCAACGGAATGGAACATTCGACATCCTCTGTGAGCCATAAAAAGCTATATCTAGCGTTTTCTGAGGGAATAGTTAGAGTGAGATAAGACGTTCTTCCTCATTTAAAGTTCTATGTAGGCCTACGTATTATACAAGGCCCTAGAGTTTGAAAATAGAACGTCCTTCATAAGTTAATTTCAAAATACAAAATAAAAACCCGGGCGACGCCGGGCCTTTTAAGCTAGTTCATTATAAGTAATACAGGATGTGTTGAGCTATTTTTCAACATATTCACCACTGGAATTCAGACATTTGTCATACCGTGGGACCAAATTTTGTATCTCTGTGTCTTAGAAGTCTGCCACCTGGGATATGAACCATTGTGTGATAAGCTTCTCCGTTTCCCTGTCATTTACATTGTCTCAAATATCGTTCTTTAAGTTTGCATCCGTCACTTCTTGTGGCGTAGAAAGGTTTGAATTTTGTTGCTCTTATTTGGTCATTTGATTGTGCATGAAAAATCTGTCTTTACTTATTAGTAAAGCCCGGATTTTCATGCACTATCAAACTTAAAAACCATGCATGCATTCATGCACTATCGTATCTCCAAATATGCACAATGAAGGGCGAAACATGCACTATCAAAAATCCGCACTGTACTGCAATATATTTCAATTTCTCTTAAAACAATATATGAGTTTTTCCAAATTCTCCTCACTTAAACTCGTGCGTTTATCAGTTAGGACAGTCTTGAAAGCAGAAAAAGATCTTTCTACTTCACAAGAAGTAACAGGTGCATACTTAAGGGAAGAAATTTGACTGAGGGTGAGATCGAATTCCATGTATTTTACATTTTTTCCACATAATACGTCTTTCACTATTTTAGGAAGTTTAAGATCAGGATTTGAACTAAGTACCTTCTTAAGTTTTTCCCTAACTGTCACAGCCATTTCTCCACAAAACGATTCTAAAGATAATTCTACGTCTTCAACAATGACTAGTGACTGACAAATTCAAGCAGTGAACATTCTGTTTAGCAGTTTTCTTTCAATGGAAGGTCGGCGAGTGGCATTTTCTTTTGTAGCCTGTTGTAATAAATTACTGTTTTACTGTTTATTTAGGGTAAACAGTAGTTTGCACTCTCAAATTGATGCAGTGGCAGACTCTGTTGTCAAGTCAATGAAATAACAATGATAATACATTACAACATTTTTATGTTTCTTTGAAAAGCCAAGATTTTAGGGAGGCACATTCATAATATGCACAGTTATGCATGGTAACTTGATATTATGCACTAAAACCAGAGAATGAGGGTTTATATGCATTAAAAAACGTCTGAATATGCTATATTAAACAGAAAATATCCAAAACATGCATTATGCATGAATTTTGCCATAAAAAGGCCGAAATATGCAAACATGCACGGAAAAAATATGGTTATTTGGAATCCATAAGTCATGTAATGAGTAACTACAAACTTTGAGAAGTCTAACCAAAGTATATACAAACATTCATTTGCATGGAAATCCGGGTTCTACTTATTAGTTATTGCTGTAAGCTGAAAAGTTGCTGAATGGCGTTTACTTAGAAGATTAATATAACTCCATACCGAAGATATTCCAAATAATAATTTCTTAACGTTTACAAGGCTAAATTTATGCAATCATCAAGTAAAATCATCAGTAAGATCAAATTTTGAAATCAAGGAGAAAATCTGGTAGAATATCTGGTTTCTGTGAATGACAGGCATAAAACAGGGATAAAAATTCTCACTTTTTTTACATACAGTTATATTTCTGCTTTTCTGCTTTTTGAAATGACGAATTTATACGTCAGTTGCAGTGAAAAGATTAAAAACTTAAATTACGTACAGTATATATATATATATATATATATATATATATTTGTTGTTTGTTTTGGCACTGGAGAAATGCGTGTCGGCAAAAGGTGGGAGTTTAATTCAGAGAAACAAGCCATCTGCCCCTCCCGCCAGTCATGACGGCCGTAGCCGTATACCTTAGTCAGCGCGATGTGACTCCCTTGAAGTCTGGCGCACGAATGAATCATCATCCCTTCAAATTACAATATTACAATATATAGAGTAGCCCATGGTACTGCTAATTTCTCTGAGTTGGGCCAGGTAGAAAAATGTGACTGTATTGAGACTGCGCCTGTATTTCGTTGCTGGAACTTGAAATTGATTGTTAGAAGTGGGCGGAGTCACACATTGCTATTAGCTGCCTGCTCTGTGTTGACTCAACACTCCAGGAGACGAGTGTAAGCGGAAATAAGACTTATCCGTCCGGAGAGCAGGGAATCATGGCTTCACGCAGACGCAGCAGTGTTCATCCCCACTCCTCAAGTCCCCGAAGCTGGTTCAATGTTGTTGCACGTGACAGTGTTCTTCGCAGAAGAAATTGTCTTTCAGCGTAAGGCACACGGTGATTGATACACATTAAATAAATGACCTTCTAGACTCATCTGTATGCCTCACTTTTGTGCTAATAGAATCGCACGTCTATAAATATGTTCTTTTTGTTTTGCTTATTGATATTTAATTTTTTGAAGACGAATCCAAGCTCGTAATGAAATGATTTGATTTTTGTTAAGTTTTTGAACCACATCAAAATGTGGCTATCAGCATACATAAATTAAGAGAGAGAATGAAAATGGACAACAGAAATTATGTCGAATAGCAGTATAGTGTATAAATTTAGAAAAAAAAAACATCAGAACAGTCCTATAAAAAATTATTATTTCAAAATCTGCTTTCTTGCAACAAACATATTGAAGTGCTGCGGCTAGTCTTCTTTTTTTTTGTTGAAAAGAGCCTTCTTTGTTGTAAGATTTTTGGTTTTTTTTTGTCATGTCTTTTGTTGTTGTTTTGTGATAGTCCAGGCCTAATTGTTGCTTTTGAACAGCAGCTAATGTTGCTTTTAATAATGCTTTATGTTGTTTTAGAATTTGAAGTTCCTTCTGTGTCGATATGCCTTTAATAAATCAAATATTTCTGCGGTAATTATGTCTTTTTGCCTCGATAAGGACCCAGGACTCTTCGTGCCTTCTTGTTTACTAACTTGTGCTAGTATTTCTGTTTTTTCAATGGCAGCACAAGTATCCTCATCGTCTATTATTAATTCGCTGGTAGACCTTTCTTCAGGATCTGCAGGGCGTTTGTGGCTCGTTTCAATTTGTGATACGATTGTGAATGACGGTGTTTGGCGGGTTCTTTCAAGTTCATTCATCAGTGCTACCGTGACTACAGTAACATTTATTTCAAAATAAGAAAACGTCATTTTCACTTGTACCCCTACCATAGGTAATAAAGATTCGAAATCGAATACCTGTTTGGAATTCTCCTGAATTCAATAATTTTCTATATCAGATGAAATAGAACGACGAGTCACGGTAAGTAAATATCCAAACGGCCCATTTGACTGAAGAAACCACAAATAAAAAATTAAAAAATAAACCGGCGACAGGACTAAAACATTGGACCTCCCTTCTGCGAGCCCAAGACGCTACCATCTAGCTCAGAAAACCAAGTTTGTAAGATTAAAATAATTTAAAATCAAATAGACAATGTAATTTAAAATAAAATTAACAACATAATTGCATGGGCTACTCTTCAATATGCAAATCATTTTTCATTTTAGCCTCCTGGACCAATATCAACAATAATACGCTTAAATTTTATAAAATGTTGCATTTTAACATTTAAAACAATGTTCTGTATACATTTTACAGCCGTACACGCAGAGATCTAAATGCAACACGGTTTAGAAAATTTTACAATACCGTGGATTAATCTTTTTTTTTAAACTTGGGCGCCTATGCAAATCTTGTTTTAGGTCATCTCTTTATAAAACGCCTCTGCCTCTGTTATGATATTTCACCTTTATCACAATGTAATGGAATTTAGGAGACGATACTCTTTAGTCAATTCTGCTCTTATATCTCGTGATTCTTTGTTATTATTTTGAATTTGTCACCTGTACACACAAGCAGGTTTGTAGTAAGCGCTACAAGTCCCGCCTTCCGCTCGGCGCGGCCTCTTCCCCGCTCGGCTTAGTTCGGCAACCAGCCGCCATCTTGAAGCGATGATTCCCTGCTCTCCGGACGGGCAAGTGAAATAAGAGTCGGCATTTCCAGTAAGATAGACTAGGAATTTTAAAAAGGAGGACGCATCCATTTCTATAGCTCCCACATGAAGCAGATATGAAGACGGAAATAGGGAAGCGAGCTAGGAATAGAAAATACATGTTCGCATGGAGTAGGCATTCCGATAAAGAAGAGAATTCGGTTCTATTATTAAGTAGAAAATCATGCAACGTGCCTATAATGGCATTCATAAGGACACTAGTACGTCTTAATTGCCATTATAGGCAACTTCCATACGACTGTTTTGCACCACCATAATTTTAATATTAATGAGCTTTTAGAATACCTCATAATTGATGAAGCAGACGACTGTCGCCATCAGCCGTTATAGTTCTCATGTTATCCAATAGAGGGCAGGCTACAAGGCGATGCAGGCCGCAAGGCTTCTCTTGGCGCTTTAACGTCAAACAGGGTCACCTTAAAACACAGGAAATAAACTCAATTTAATAATAATTGTAAAATTACGATGAACAGAATAGTTGTTTATTTTAAATAGTCTATAGGTTGTTTAATTACGCAGTTCCATTTGCAGCTCTGAAGGTTTCAAAATTCTATCCTCATTCGATAATAATCGAAGGCTAAATCCTGTATTATAATTAAAATCTGCATTAAAATGGATATTATGATGCCGTCGAATAAAAGTCTGTATAAACAGCCGAAACCCAGAAATGTTAAACTGCAATTATTTCTTAATTTCTACGCTTTTTTTTCTTTCTTCATATTTTCATATTTACTACCTAATAATAATAATTCTCATTTAACTCCTACTTTTCCGCTACCTTTTTCTCAACCCACTTTCAGTCACTTTTCTGTCCCTTTAAATTGTTTCCTTTTACCTTCTTTGATCATTCCATTTACTCTTTACTTTCTCCATACTTGTCAGAGGAGTTATAATACAATGTTATACCTTGATTAGTTATTGTACCGCAGTTACTTTCTCACTCGCCAGGTGCAGATCCCACACACAGTGTGGTAAGACAAGACCCAACGGCAATGTTATGTACATGACTTATGATGGTATAATTATATGTACCGAAATGCATCTCACCGATTAAAAGTCTCAAGATTCTCTGAAAACGAATATGTAATATAGAAGAAGACAGAACATCCCCGAACTTTTAACATATTGCAGTAAGGTATAGAACATCCTTAGGTTTAAGTAGGTAGGGGACTGGCGCACCCCGGTAACAAATCCGCTGTGAATATCCCCTTACGGGATCCCCAGGGGTCGCTCGCGACCCAGAGGAGTAACTTCCTTATAGAACATCATTCATGAAACTTTTATGAATACGTTGTTTCTCATTTTTAGAAAACACTTTTTACAAATTGTGTACATTTTATATTTAAACTATTGAGACGCTAAGATATGACAGCGAAAAATGCCGGAGTGAAAACAATATGAAGACATTAGCAATACTTTTCCCACAGTACAATCATGGAGGAGAGGCATGGAAACATCTGGAACTATGAAAAATCTTTGTTATCAGCTTGTGACTCCCGGGGGAGTGAGGTGTAGGATGGGAAAGCCGCTTCCACTATTAAAATGAATGTTCTCCTTCCACTCCCAGACTGCTGGGTTTACGAACCCAAGACCATACATTATTTCTGTAAATCCTTTCCTAGCGCTCTAGCACCACGGCCTGATGCCTTTATGCGGAAGCAACCGGGCGTTTTTATGCTTCATTAAAAAACGGGAGAAAATGTAGGGTTATTAATTATTTTAAATGCTGGTATTCTTGCCTCAGTGGGAGTCAGTGTGATTTAAGCAGAACCGTTTTTATTCCTCTTTCTGTATTAATGGCTTCTGGGTAACGGAATTTTCTGAATAATATAGCACATAAAGCCTTTAGAAAGCTGTGTTCAGTTACTTTCCTGACCTCATAGTTGTTGAATCACAGCATGGAAATAACTCTACAACAAGCATTACCATAACAGCGAGCGTTAGCCAAAATGTCAATTATTCAAAACGCTAACGCGTTAAAAACATTTAACGGAAAGCTGACAAAAGTTTTACATCTAAGACTAGGTTATTAAACAATATTAAAATAAAATGTTTGGGGGATGATCTATATACTTTATTTTCAAGTTCACCATAAATAATAGTCACACTGATAGAAGAATTTAAAGACACAAGAGAAATTAACTCTATCTCGGAAGCTGAACTTATGCGCGTGAAAGAAAATTTCCTAGAAAGGTGCCAGTGTTGTGTGGATGCAAGAGGAGGACATTTCCAACATCTCTTGTGATGAGGTACGTGGTTTTTTCATTGTAACTTCAACTCTCCTAAAATTTACAGGGTTTATCTTCGAGAGCCAATCAAAATGCTTCGGGGCACCAAACATCGGAAAATATAATACAGTCCTCAAATATTTTAGCATTGTCATTATTAGTAGTTGTTAATGCCACAGCTCTAACTCCCGAGCGATCCGGTGAAATATCTACGCAAACAAAGCCGCTAACGGTGTAATGGTTCAGGTACTCAAATTTACAGTTAAAATGACAATAAAAACAGAGATAATGGAAATGTCCTCCTCTTGCATCTACACAACATTGGCACCTTTGTAGGAAATTTTATTTCACGCGCATTTACGCACTAAATATGCACACACACACACACACACACACACACACACACACACACACAGGGCACGGCTGATTGCAGATAGCTAAGATAACCATTTTATTTAGCAAGAGTGCTCAACAAGTATCTCGTTTCCCTACTTTCGTCAAATTAAGGGGTTAAAATTTACCATTTTTGTCAAAATTAGAATTACGCTACGCTTATTAAACGTTTAAATCTTAGTGATGAAAGTTAATATTTTTTTGAAAAAATTAAATTTGCCTTCAGAAGATTATCCCTGGAAAAGGAATATTGAATTTGAGTTAATTGAAAAAACATTTTGCAAATCTGAGTTCTTCTGAAGAGGCTGCATACTCTACACATTTTCCATTTAAGTATCATGAAAAGTTTGAAGTTATTTTCCATACTTTTATTTATATTATATTTGTGTGTTATATTCAGAACAGAACAGAACAGAACAGAACACAAAGAGATTCCCATTTTTACTGTAAGTTTTACAGAACATAAATAACTAAACCGCATATAGGGTTTCATTATGTCAATAGGCCTAGTTTTAAATGAAAAATAAAAATATGTAATAAACATTATTTTTTCTTAAATTTGATATATGCATTGCATTTCTCTTTTCATTTATAGTAAAGGAAAACTTATCCGTGATATGTTTGTAAATATGTCACTGGCACCATTTTAAAAATAGAAAGTTTCATTTTGAAATATGCATATTTTCAATACTGATTTTTAAAAGCTAAAAACTAATAAATTACCAATACATCTCCAAAACATTACCTATTACACTAGGTAAATGTGTACGAAAATCATGCAAGTAACTTCAGAAATGTAAAAAGTAGAAGTGTGATCCACTACCCTCTTAACAGACCACGAGATGCTAAGAAAATATTAGTCTCTGCGAACAACAAAGTTTCTTGAACTACTTCACTTACGTATAGGAAATGAGCCCTGCACACATTACACAGGATTCGTTGTTACTTTGTGGTGATTACCGAAATCTATGAACATGATTTAATTTTGTTTGTGTTGGATGGAAAGTGCTCGAATCTTGATCATTATGTTGTTTAAATTAAGCGTGCTTAGTGCAGGTGAAAGTGATGGCAAAGGGCTTTATGCACATGACAAGGACACGACAACATCTGGTCCTTGATGCAATGCTAATGATTTATTGCCTGACATGCGTGGAACTCAGAGCTGTGCATCAATGTTTAAATTCATTGATCACACATCATATCTTCATAACAAGGGGGAAGAATCATGGTTTCATATTTGGGCGAATTGTGAAGGTTTGGAAAATCGGAGGGAAAAAAGTCTACCAGCATCTTTTATGTAATCAAATAGGGAGCAACAAAAACATTTGGAGTTACTGACGGACAAAAACGTTGAAAGCATTGGGAAGTTTTTAATGAAGGCGAGAGAGATCAGGTTTCAAAAAGCGGCAAATTGGAGAGCGGGTGTGGAGGGTGAGGAATAGATTTAGTTTGTTCTTTGTTCATTTTTTGTCTGTGTTTTTCGTTAGCATGTAGGACCCATGCGAACTCATGCAACTGTTTGCATTGGAACTTGTAAAAAGTTAATTACTGTAATAAACACTTACATTACATTACATTACATAGCAATCTATTAAACATAGTTGCTCGTCTTTTAAAACTATACTTGTTACGGAGCAAAAGTAAACAACCGAACCTGAAATTACAAAGCATAGTTCACAACAGTTATCTTTAGAGACTGTTTAGTCGATTGGATACAGTAAAGTCAATTGATCTTTCTTTTCTATATTAAGCGCCAAGTAGATTTCCAATCCTGCCAAGTTTTTTTTTTTTTTAATTTCTTTGATTTTGGTTTAATTTTGAACGGTGACTTGATACCTCCTGCAGATCTGTATTCTTTTAGGGCTTTGAAAACGGCACTTGGAACTATTCCCACGAATGACGCCAATTTCACTCCTACATCTTGCACAGATACTTCAGAGTTTTCTTTTAACGTTTTGTATATATTTACAATTTGTATCTTCTCGCCGCTGGACAACCCTTTCCCTCGCAGGTTTCTTTATTGGTGACTAAGTTCTGAAGGCCCTGGCTTGCAATTTTCTTCTATAATACAACTAATTAGAGGTTATGCCTATTACTTTTACTTACATATTATGTAAATGAAAAGTACAACGAATTAATTAATTATTTTATAAAATATGTCCTATAAGTTATTAAGTAACTTATGTCACTTGTTTTTCTTCAGAATCAACAAACTTGCCAAAACGATAAAAACAAAAACAAATGAAATATTGTAAAACATGTAGGTCTATGATATAAGTACGAAAGCAAGCAACTCACTTAACAGAACTTCTGTTTTTCCAATTACATCAGATATAAATAATTGTACGATGTGGAGGAATGGAAGTTAACATCTGACTGAGCTTGTCTAACTATCGTGAAGTATGCGCTGGTGCGATTAACCAATGAAACGACAGGGCACATTTGTCAAGGCAACTCTGTTGGTTACTTTTTGGATCAAGTATGGGTCTATGTTGATGGGCGTGTTGAATATACACCATATTTGTCATCTTAAGTTTCAGCTTCAACCTTTGACATGTGTAAAAACATAATGTTTTACAATCGCCACATTCACATTAGCCATTGCCTTTTACGTGTAGTTTATCTGGATTATGGAAACATGCGAAATATCTGATAAACTTCCCATGATTTGAGAAAACCGCTATGTAAATATGTGTTGGTTTCGCTAATGTACGCGTGTCTTCAGGCTATACATTCCGAGCCATTTAACTGCCATTGACTTTCTCAATTCCTGATAAATATTCTATTAATTTTGTTTCTGATGGGTGAAATAAGACATCTATTACAAGATGGTATTACTCGTAAATTGATTTGCTGTTTCATTACCTTCACATGTTAAGGCAGTAGGCCTATGTTTTTGATTTCACAATCTCTGACACGTTGTCTGGTGCTGCTTATGACGTGCTCAGTAATGCGGAAACACAACCAATGCACACATCACTAAGGAGTCAGTATCGTCATTGCAGGCTCCCGAGCCATCAGTTAACATGTGGTAGCTTTGGTCTGTAGCAAAATATATTACACTGTCCCAATATTCTACCGGGTGTTCAATAAGCAGTTGTCTCAAGTCCGTGTCTTGGAATAATCGTATTGCAGAGTGAGACTCTGTATTGTACTTAAGGTATACGCGTTCTTATTTCTTTAAAAATAATATTTAATTTCTATTTAATTTTATATTTCTATGTACATAAAAAATGTAAATGTAAAATATAGAAACGCACAGTGTTTAATTAGGTGTAAGATTTAAACATGTAGCATGTTTAAAATATAAGGATTTTATACTGAGATATTAATTATGTATAATTATCTAATATAAGGATTTTATACTGAGATATTAATTATGTATAATTATCTAATATTATATACATATATTAGTATTCCTTTTAGCTACAGGGCCATATCAAGAGTTCGAGATCTGTGTCTACACAGTAGGCCATGGGACAATATTGATTGTCAGTTATTTTATCTTTTTGGTTTAATTTTTGGAGTAAATTCCAACTGATATTAATTTAATGGATATGATACAGGATAAAATGGTGAGGATGATTAGTAAGTAAATGTCCAATTAGGCATTTACCTTTACGACTGGGGAAACCATGAAAAAACTAATGTCAAATTGGCCGGCCACGGGATTTGAACCTGGGATTTCCCGAATGCGAGTTCGAGACGTTACCATCTCAGCCTACTCTCTCTGTGAATTGTATATTATATAGTTTATAATTAAAGGGTAAATTAGTAAAGTTAAACGTACTAAATAGGCTATTTATAAAATGTTGATAATTGTATGCAACAAATTTGACTTGCAATTCTTTATCTGTTTCCTTAATGTTTTTCTTTATAGTTATGAGCTATTGTCAAAACTGAATGGTTGGAATGCTGTATTGATGGCAACTTGTGACAAGCAAGCAGCTCATTTTTATTCAATAAAGTGTTGTTTGTATATGATTGCCTGTGTGGACTCGTCGTTACCGTCGCTGGCTTCGGATCTGCAAGCCCGGGTTCGATCCCTAGAATCTTGGATTTTTCTGAGGTAGGGAGGTCTGGAACGGGGTGCACTCAGTTTCGTGATACAAACTGAGGAGCTACTTCATAGAGAAGAAGCGGCTCCGGTAACAGAAACTTCCATTGGGTTTCAGCATGCCCCCCAATCCTGCCATATCCTTATGGTAGATGACGGAGCGGTCGGGTGGTCGGCCTAGTCCCTTCAGGGTTGTAGCGCCACGGAGTTTAGCTTTTGTTGTATGTATGTATGTAGGATATGAATAAATTTGAATGTATTATCAGTTAGCAATCAATAATAAGTAAGCGTAATTACTTATACCACATGTTGAAGCCACATCGTTATAAATACATATAATTATTTTCTGGAGCTTGAACCATTAATTTCAGATAACACTGGTTGGAAATGAGTGTTCATTTTGTTTCACCGTCAGGCCTATAATTAAGTGGACAGCGCTTTCTCTGTGGGGGGGGGGGAAGTAGGCCTATCACATTTTATCAAAATTTAACTGAACTCCTTGACGCTAAATCTCGTGATAAGACGAAACATTCCATCTAATCGGTGCATTACCTACGTCTATTGACCTCACAGTTATGGGGGCCGACTCCCAGGACAGTAGTTGAGATTTTCCATCAGTTGATTCCACGAGGCTATTAACAAAGCTAACCAGTAGAACACAAAAAAGTATAATTCATTCATTGCTGACAGAAAAATGTATTTTATTTTGATTGTGTTGACGTGTTGACGTCACTCGTGTGACAATGACAAGGCAGACTGACAGTTCCTTACACAAGCAATGACAGCGTTTGTAGATTTAAATGTGTCGGCCAGTGAAATCACCTGTGACAACATGTTAATGTTAGTGAATATGTCAGTCTTGATTAAGCAATATGTAATACACAGGAGTTTTGTTGTATGTTTGATGTGAATATATCTTATTTAGTATTATAACTATTTACTTCTGTGCCTCTATCTTGTGTATGCCCGCCCGCACAGAAATGTTCATATACCAAGAATATTGCAAATATAAATTTAATTAACATTTTTGAATTTTGCATGGTTTTCCTAGTCACTAATTAGTTTTGTATTACATTATAATATCTTGTAAAACATAGTGTACAAAGAAAACCTAGTGAAAAATTTTTAATTTTGTCTCAGAAATTGATAAATTTATTGCACCACGATTTTACACTCAAAGTAAACTCAAAAAAATTTGTTTACTCTTTATTCGGTGTTAATTATTGTTATTTTAATTCGTCAGTAAGCTAGTTGGACATAGTGAAAAGTAGTACACACAACGGCTTTGTAAAAACAACATGACAATTAATAAAATAAGTAAAAAATACTGAGTTCTATTAAAAATAATAATATAACAATAATAAAATACAGAAGTTAGAGAAATCCTGAAATCATGGTATAAAATCATTACGTCTTACTGTACAAATAATGTTTCAGTTTTCTTTTGAATTAGTTTACTTCATTTACATCAATTATTTCAGTTGGTAACTTAATAATAAGGGTGTATGTAATCTGCGCCACGGTTGACACCGAATTTGAAATGGAATAAAAATGAGATATGTAAACTGCGCCACGGAGATATGTAGGTTGCGGCAGTAGTTATAGGCAAAAAAAAGTTAGACCTAATATGTGAACGTTCGTTTCTATTCAGTAACAATTTTTTACACATGAGGTGATGGGAGCGTACTTGTCTGTAGGTTGGTAGGCCTACCGTTCTATGTAAGTTTGAAACTGGAATTATTCCACCCTTTCGATTTATTTATAAAACAATAGTTAATTAATATTTATTCAAGTTATCTAAATTATTATTATTATTTTCCATATCAAAATTCTCGTTCCGATTATTATTATTATTTTGTAATTCCAAATTTGAAATATTAACTGTAAACAAAACGTACATATTCAAAATACAACGTACCAAAATTTGTAATTCCAAACCGCGAATTGGTTTAGCCAATAAAAAGGCATTACGTAACCGAGAATATAGCCAATCAGAGAAAAGCATTCTACAGCGCGAAACAGAGCGTTGGCAGAAGTTCACTCCATTACTATTCGTCTAACAGCACAGACCGTCGCGTCGTGCTCTCTCTTGGAAAAGTTCGCGGCATTAAAACCTAAGCTATGGCGATTCCCACAGCCACATACGCAACACATTCAGAACATATATA
Organism: Ectobius pallidus; assembly: GCA_964059195.1. Classification (NCBI taxonomy): domain Eukaryota; kingdom Metazoa; phylum Arthropoda; class Insecta; order Blattodea; family Ectobiidae; genus Ectobius; species Ectobius pallidus. Next base: position 10,661,191 of record CAXKWD010000007.1, on the reverse strand, counting down.
ATCGTGTGTGTTACTTTCATTTGTGATTAGCAAGACAAACCAAATACCACGTAAGTAATGATAAGTGAAACTCAAGTGGTGACGACATACACACAGCAACACAAACTACAAGCTACCAGTTTATAAATAAATTCCGATAGATAAAGAATTATAGTGTAGTTATTATTTCAAAGACAGTAACTAGCTATAAGACAATACCCCGAGATGATTCATGCACCTACCACTGAGCACAGCAGCTGTGGAAGTTGAGGCGCGTAAAACAGAATGGACTCCGACTGGGAATTGAAGTAAGTACTTTTACCGAAGAAATCCTTCACCACTCCAACTCAACCCAAGTCCACCTCAAGTTGGTAACGAGTGCTTTATCTGCTCTATCTTTAGGTTGGTAACAACTTGTCTTTAGCGAAGCACATCAAGATTAGGGTAGTGTTTTTAACGATTTTATAAGTGACGGAGCTTTCATGCAAAAGAAATGAGGGTATTGTTTTTAACATTTTTTAAAATGACAAAGCTACACCTATGCTATTTTATAGCCAGTCCTAATTCTGGAGAAGTGGTGAGGAAAATGTTAGTTCGTTACTATGACGGTGATGCCATTTAAATGTCGGTGGCGCAGTTTACATCATGTAGGTTGGAAGAAAAGGTAGAAGTGGCGCAGATTACTTTTTCCCGTTAATAACAAGGCTAATCGTGTACATGTCCTGTATTTATAAATATGACTATTGTTGTTTCCTCTAGTGTCATGGTTATGGATTTCATACTAACTTATAAAAATGCTTTTGTTTTTTTATGTAAAACATGGCCGCACCATATATTAAACTGCCTGTTAATGTTAAGAAATTTTGAGTTTTTAAAACTCCTCTTAAGGAGTCTCTTCGCTTAGGATTAAAAATTATTCTCATTTTTTTTCCGTTATAAATACCCTGGTGATATTAGTTGCTCGTCCCCAGAGTAAAATATTATAAGGAATAATGCACTGTACTAGAGCAAAGTACACATTGAGGAGACCTTTATGGTCCAACACCTAAAACCTCATAGCAAAGCATTGTTTCTTCAGTCTACTGCACAAAGATAGCCTATAAGATTATTTTTTCAGTTTAATTATTCATGAACAACAGTGCCCAAAAAATTATTGGATTTACACACTGTATGTTGATGGTTTTGTCAGCATAAGAAACGTGAAGGAGACTTAAATGTTTGTGGAACAGTATACATACAGTTTTATCCATATTTAAAATTGAATAATTTTTTGTCTCACACCATTTATAAAAGCTTCAAATACAACTTTGAAGGTTTACAATAACCGTTCTTCGGTTTTAGAAGTTATGACGAAAATGGTGTCGTCTGCATACATAACTAGGTACTCAACATCCACTTTGAACTCCATGTCATTGAAAAAAAAATTAAAAAGCAGAGGGCCTAAAACTGAGCCCTGTTGGATATCTTCATTATATCATATTCATTGTACATTGCACCCTTCATTTTAACAATTGATTTTATGTGCTGAATATGAGATATGATTAGGTCATTCGCAACACCTCTAAAACTTTAAATTATACTATTTACATTATAATAAAGCGTAATTAATAGTATCGAAGGCACAAGACATAAAAAATATGCCGGCTATACATTTTATCAATAAGGCGATATACATATTCCATAAAATTAATTGATGCTGTTTCTGTTGATTTTCTTTTAGTGAAGCCATGTTGAAATTTAGACAGCAAATTGTTAGTGTTAATAAATTTGTACATTAGGTTTAATAACAATTTTCTCTATGAGAAAGCAAAGAAATTGGCCTGTGATTTGTAATCAAATGCGGGTCTCCCTTCATGAAGATTGGAGTGACAATGGATAATTGAAGACAGTCTGAATATTTATCCATTAAAGGTGGACAAGTTGAAAATACATGTCAGTGGCTGCGCCATTTGTGGTGCGGGTTAAATCCAGACAAAATTCATCCTCTTGCCACACACTTGAAACGATCTCAGTACTCCTGCTTCAAGCCTGCTACAGGTACAAGACAATACACTCCCATGAAACAAAGTCTATGGGGTCAAGTCCGTGATTTTGGTGGCAATTATATAGGTCTATCTCGGCTGATCCAGGAGCCAGGATGCAAAGAGAGGTGCGTGCGATGGTGAACTGAAGATGGGCATCATGGGCATTTTTCTCCGGCAAGCATACATTTAATGCTACCACTTATTTCAGCATGCTGGAGCAGAATGCCTTTCCGCAGTTATTACCAGAAACCATTTTCCAAGCCTTTCTTCACTACTTCAGCGTCGTAAGCACCTCTTTTGACTCCTGGATCGGCTGAGAAGGACCTATACCACATCGCTGGGCTTGGCTCTATTAGACTCCTTTTTGTGGGATATGTCAAGGATTTATTGTATCATCATGCACTTGTGACAGACTTGGCGCATTTACGACGAAGAATCATTGTAGCTATGGCATTGTGCATGGCAGAATGTTCTGTTCTGTCTGGACGTAATCTGCCCCAGGAGATTGAATAAAGAGCCAGCAAAACATTTCTTAGTTTCTTTTTCTGAACTTGAAAACCACGAAACAATAAATGCACTAGTCTCTGAGATATAATTAAATAATTTTCTCTAGGTTCTCTGCGGACACCGCGTATAATCTATCTTCTAACAAACTGAAGTCGATGCCTTCCCATATGTTAATGACTACTAAAGGAGCAGGCAGAGTTCAAAATTTACTTTTAGTAGAGAATCCAAAAAGAAAATCCAGATGCATTCAGGTCCCATCTCAATGTGAGCAGTGGTTTCGTTGTAACAACGATTTGTTAGAAACCTAGAGACGTCTTCTAGTGCTCTGTAACGGGCTTCGGCAATGAGAAATACTGTTGGCTAGAGGGAATTAAGTAAGATATTGATACAGTGTTATTGTGCTAAGATTAGGTGCACAAATACGCGTGTGTTTATTATTTTTTTTTTTTAACCAACGATTAGAATACAAAAGCGGAAGAGTGTTTGTAGCAGCAAAAGTAAACGACAGTAAACAAATGTAACTGTGTCCTGTCGTTCCATTGGTTAATAGCACCAGCGCATACTTCACGATAGTGCGACAAGCTCAGTCAGATGTTTACTTCCATTCCGCACACATCGTACATCGTACAACAATAAAAACATAAGTTCTGTTAAATGAGTTGCTTGCTTTCGTATTTATATCATACGTTTATTCGTTTCGTTTATATCATACGTCATGTTTTACAAAATATAGGCTATCTATCAAACCAGAATCCATTTCTTTGATCGTTGCCTTCGCAAATTTGTTGATACTGAAGAAAAACAAGTGACATAAATTACTAAATCCAAGACGTTTTTATAAGGAGCCAGAGCCTTCAGAATTTACGTCACCAATAATGAAACGTTCGAGGAAAAGGTTTGTCGAGCGGCGAATCGAACCCAGGACCCTTGACGCTTAGTCTAAAGAAGTAAGCTCAATTGAATTTGCTGAATATTATCGATTAAAAATTCTCAAAAACGAACTCTTGTAAACTGTTTTTGCACTTTCACATTAGGTTGTTTACTTTCGCTCCGAACACAGCTTAGATCAAGTATCTCTCTCTCTCTCTCTCTCTCTCTCCCTCTCTCTCCTGTGCCCCCTTTTTGGAGCGTAGGGCCTCCAAGCGGAGGTTTCTGAACCTATGTGAATTTTGTTACGCTTATTTTCCTAGAGAGGGCACACGGACAGGTGGTAAGCCCATCGCCTCTTAACCCCTCTCCGGAAACTAAGGTATTACTTGGACGTGAAAGGGCCGAAAAATTTTGTCCAGAGGCTCTAATTTAGGCTTGGAGTTCTTTTACGTGCCGTAAATCTACGACACGGGCCCCCCAGCTTAAAGTTCCTCCCGGAGGACTCCGTGCCCAGGATTTTTACGTTCTGAAAAACCCATTGACTGCGGCCGGGTTTGATCCCGCGGCTGTCGGATCTAGAGGCGGGCACGCTACCTTTAGACCACCGCAGCCGACTTAGATCAAGTATAGTCACTATCAATGTACGTAAATTTTTCGGCTCCAGTTATTTGAGACATTTAGACCCATTCCATTCCATTTCTTCATTTTCTTTAATGATGCTTCCGATTGATTCTTACACTATTATCGGAACTTGAAAGACAACATAGTCTGTGTATCTTTGTGTGTGCGATAGTGCGGGTGGGAAAAGGATGGGGGAGAATAGCTTGTGTTAAATTGATGGAGTTCTTTAAGAATACATTTTGACCAAAATGAGAGATACAACGGTGATTAATAGAAAGACGAGGACATGAAAAATGCATCCATCACTCAAATAACTTACACACGCCATTTCCTCCACTATATGGCGACTCTCCGGGGAAAGAGCCTTCACGTGATGATGTATTGCATGGAAATCCAGTGGCAAAGCTAGTAGTAGTAGTCATGGATATAAGTATTTGTGACATTTTAAGATATATGTAGTACTACATTTTAATCACAAAGCCCAGTGCACGCTTCGATATAAACCATTCATACACAGTGGTAAAAATACATTCTTACATTCTGAGTCAGAGAAGGCATAAACCAAATAAAAACTGGAGAAAAGGAAAATGGAGATGAAAGAAACGTAGGATAACGCACTTAAATTAGTATCCAGTAAGTAAAAAAGTGCAACCATTTTTTCAAGGAAAAGATAACCGCTTAATTGTAAACATGAACATTAATTATTAATGAATTTCATCTTGTATACGAGGGAAGATTAGATAAAATTACTTGTATTAGCCTTAAGTCCTCAGTATATTACCTACGTCATACAAATTATGGTATTCTTGTTTGTGGACGTATATGGTCTTTTTATCCACTTTTAACAAAAATAACACTTTAAGCATCAATAGAAGAAAAAAAAGCAGTAAAAAATTATTTTGATATGCCATTAACTGTGCTTACAGAAGTACTTAATAGCATTGTATTACGCTTACAGTGAGGTAATATGTTTATGTATATTACTACTGAACTGAATATATAAAATTATAAGGTTAAATTAAGTGAAATATTTTAATGGACTTTATAAATATTGGATATGGATATTCTTAGAAATAAAATGAACTTACAGCGTTTTTATACCAGTAATGGGCCTAATTAACTATAATATTTTTATATTGCTGAACTGAATTCATTAAGTCAAAAACTTCACTGACATCATTGTTATCATTAGGCCTATTTCATTGAATTTCAACTGATTGTGTATATCCGTACATTAATATTCCGTGATTTTATAAACATAATCTGGCACTGTTACCAATAATAGGCCTATTTGACTAGCTATGTTAGCGCAATATAAATTGACTTAGTTTTATTATCTAGACAAAATTGTTAATTAACTTACTACTTATTATATCTTTTATGAATTTATAGTTCTAACCTAACTTACACATACATATTGCTGCACAGTGTAATATATTGTACTTATGTTTCCCGTAATTTTCCCTGGTTGTAAGGTGAATACCGGAACGTTATTTAAAAAAGGGACAATGCCCGAACCCCTAAATTCATTGCAGTTGCCCTGCATAGATTCAAGTCCTATGCGAAACATCGTTAGCGTAAGCGAATTTAAGTTATAGGTAGACCTGAGATTTTAAGGCAAATGCCTATTTTGTTCCTTATTAAATAACATGATTTTTTTTAATATGTGGATGTTTCATGATAAATCACTTACGTTGATAGAGCTTTATAGTGCCCTAAAATGCCTATTTGAACCTTTAGAGCCTATTTTACTATTTTAGTGTCTAAAATGTCTATTTTGTACATTTAAAATAAAATTCAACTTCTGTAATTTTTACAATCTCATAATGGACATCCCTCAATGAAAAGCAGAACAGCATAGGTGGGTTTTTCGCAGGAACTTGATTATTCCAAACAATTGTCGCTAAAGGAATTCTGACTGACGGGGGAAGGGGAGGATTAAGAGGGAAGGACTACTGAGCCAAGTCACCAGTGAAAGAACATCTGTTTAAGTGAATACAGTTCGTGATCCCTAATTTTGCAATTAATTCTGTTAAGAATAGGTATACCATGTTTTTTGCAGTAAAAAAGACCAAGTTACAGTTTAAGTGTATATTGTAATATTTTAAAGTCTATTTTCTATCTATTTACACATTTTTAAAGCATATTTTAATTGCCTATTTTCTCTTTTGAAAGCCTATTTACTTGTTTAAAAAACCTATTTTAGGTGCCTGAAACTAATATTTTTAGAGCCTAAAATCCTAGGTCTAGTTATAGGATAGGAACCCGTTTTCATTTAAAGCAATGCATTTCGTACGCAGGTATGAAATTGGAGTCGAGGTCATCGCATCGCGGGCTTCGCCCGCAATGCTCTGACCTCAGTTAGCCTATTTGGTCTGGTTGATTACGCTAACCAATAAAAAGGTCTACTATATAATAGGAGAATATATAAAATTATTAACTGTACAGTACCTAAAAGACATAATAAATCACAGAATGAGCACATATCCTGAATTTAACATATTCCCATCGGAAAGTAAAAGAAATATCAGTAAGCTATTCTGTATCTGTATCTGGTACCCTATGATCCCCAGGTGGGGCGAAGGGGCCTCCTATGGAGGTTTCATTACCTATACTAATTTTGATATGCTTATTTTCCGAGAGAGGGTAGAGGGACAGGTGGTAAGCCCATCGCCTCGCAACCCCCCTCTGGAAACTAAGTATTTCTTGGACGTGAAAGGGCCGAGAAATTTTGTCCAGAGGCTCTAATTTAGTATTAATGAATTTCATCTTTTATTTGAGGGTAATTGTATAGTATAAATGTTTGGAAATTTTTAGCCTAAACCCTCAAAAATATATTTACAACCTTGAAGCGAAAAATCAAGAAACCTGTAGATATATATATATATTGGAAGGATATAATATAGACTCAAAGAATTTCTGATATGAAGCGATAAATGTTATAAGTTGTTAATTCCAATAGGAGCGTTAGGTTAGAAGAGTATAAACTTATAATGCGCGTGTGTATAATATTATAATTTTATTCAAGTAAGCAATCGATCATAACCAAATAAGTTTTTCGTACCTTGTTTAGATAATAGAATCTTATATTTATAGAATATATATATTCCAAGTCAATATTAAAAACAGTAGTATTAAATAACTTATTCACAGAATAAAAGTCAAATAATGATAAAAGGTTATGATTATAATATAATGTACAAAAAGTGTTAATAATTGAAATTTATTAAGAATTGAATATAAATAAGCTTATTTAGCTTTTACAAATTGTATTAAAAGTAATACTTATTCAAAATTGCTTACAGGTATACAATTCTGAATAAGGATTCGTAATATATTTCTTTTACATGTTATATTTAATACCCAAAAAATGTGATATAGTCATATATAAAATTAGCGTGGTATAACTACATAAATATAAGTTACCTATAAAAATCTTGTCAAAGTCTAAAAGCTAAGAAAGTTTTTATATCAGAGCGATAAATATTGGAAGTTTCACATCATGTAGTATTTTAACATGTTTTTTATGTAATTAGTAGAAATTATGTGGAGAGTCTGTTCTCTTATATTGTTATTATATATTTCCGAAGATCAGAATAGCTTATCCAGTTTGTAGTTCTATATGAGTGTCAAATATTATTCATATCAAATTATACTGAAGAATATGCGTCCAAGTATTTATATTATATTGGATGGTATTTAACCTAACTTATTTAGGAGCTGAAAGCCAATTGAATTGATAAAATTTCTTCAATAAAGCGTAGACGTTGCACTATATTATTATCTGATATATAAACACTACTTATTTTTAGTAGTAGTATCAATAACTGTTATATGCTACTTCGTTGATGATATTGATGATTGCAGGATTATCAGGAACTTAATTATTCGCTTCTAGTCGTAGGTTGTTTACTTGGAAATGTACATTTCGGCACAAAGATGTACCATCTTCAGTCCATAGTCTTTAAGTAAAAATACAATAAGAAATTAATTAAAACCACGTAAAAAAGTGAATATAAATATTAGGGTCATTGAGTCATTGAGTCATTGAGTTATATCTAATTTAGGCTTGGAGTTCTTTTACGTGCCGTAAATCTACGACACGGGACCCCCAGCTTAAAGTCCCTCCCGGAGGACTCCGTGCCCAGGATTTTTACGTCCTGAAAAATCCATCGACCGAGGCCGGGTTTGAAGTAAGCTATTATTCACAGGCTTTAAAACTTAGTGCCCGATCGAATATGTTAACAGCAACCGTACTGTACAGACTTTGCTCGGCGTATGCCCTAGCTACCATATGCTAGTTCACGTGATAGTAAACAAACCGAAATACAGATATAGGAAGACCACAAAATAACTTCTCATTATCTAAACTCACATTACAAGCATGCAAAACGATACTTTCTCCTGTTTGTGTATAATAGTCCCTACCAAATGTTTCAATATATGTTTGCGTTTTAGAACACTTTACTTTCGGCATGCCGAACACGTATTATAAATTTAAACACGCACAATGACAAGGTACACTGTTGACCAATTTGAGAGGCACCGTACCACAAGCCCATTCACTTCTCAGTACTACTATCAATGACTGTCTTATCAGCCTACGCAATCAACCCGCACCCCCTATACTCAGGTTGTTGGTAACCAGAATCAACTCCCTCTGTGGGTTCGGGCACTAAGTTTTAAAGCCTGTAATCATGTATAAAAGATTATAAGATTGTTAGGTTGTTAAATTAGACTACAATCTTGGCGAAGAACCTCCAGTATTAGAGCAGCCTATTGGTATGTTATTTATTGGGGAACAATAAAATATACATACATGCACACCTATCACTGAATGAGATCAATATTCCTAAATCCACCACCCGCGTGTGTGGGTTAGCTGATTTCTGAGAGAACATTGGCAATGTGTTGTTTCCAAATCGTTAATCTTCATGGTGCTCGTAAAGGCTGGAGTTCCACAAGGCAACATTCTTGGCCCATTGTTTTCTCATGACTTTACTCCCTGTATACGATAAAGCAAATTCCATCTCTACTGCAAAGTCTGGCAACTGTATAATATAATCCATTACCAACAATGTGGTCGTTGTAATAAGAAACACAAAGACCTAAACTAAATTGATGAGTGAATGCACAATTTTTGTCTAAACCTGAGCTCATCTGTACCTGTATTCATAATAATAATAATAATAATAAATGATAGCTAATTACCCATCATTATAGCTCAAAACTCAGTAAGTCCATTCATTAAGGTAGTAAAAAAATTAAGCATTCTAATTGAAAAAAACTGAACTTTGAAAATTGCATTACCGTATTGGGTAGTAGAATGAACTAAGTAATATAGATGAATGATTAATATCTTAAATATGCCCCCAACCATTGCGCGTAAAAAGGACTTGTACAATCGCCCGTTATTTTCCTTGTATTCTCCTGCGTACAAATTTGAGCTCCAAGTTGTCTAAAAACCCCTCATATTTTGTGTGTACATTTGATATTCAACTGTCTGATCACGCATCGCCATCCTTTGAAATGGGTTGTCATGATCCGTCTGAGGGAGAAAGTTCACTGTCTTTGCATCCTGTTCAGAATATTCTTGATTCATCATCACATTGCATATCGAAATAGACCTGTGCTTTCTACCCCTTTACAACGATCTTCATAGTATTTATCATCATTTATAATATCAGCCGTTTGCTTATGAAATTCCATCCCATGCAATGTCTAATTTGAAGAGACCACTGATAATTTTTTACTGGAATGCTCAAAGTACAACAGAGAATGAAATCAACTAAAAGCCAGCATAGTTCTAAAGAGAGGACATTGGCCAAATAGATATAGTGATTTCGTTATAAAATACCTTGAAGACTTTAATACCTTTATCAAAGCAATATACATAAAAACAAACAAGTAGTTAAATTACTTGGCCAGTGAAAATAGGGAATAGAATAGATCGAATACTAAAAAACCTAGTAGAATATTATCAGATATTTACATAATTCTGATAATTACATCTATACCACTGGAAAAATGAAATTGATTAACCACTAGAATATGCCTCCGATAACTTTCACTTTGTAAAATTACTAAAGATTAAATATACAATAATTAGAAAAGGATATTTTGGAAATTGTAGAGGAAAGACGCTTAAGATGGTATGGACATGTACTCAGAATGACAGAGGATAGAATACCCAAGAAAATTTTGTATTGGAAAGTAGAAGGAAAAAGAAGAAGAGGGAAGCCCAAAGAGGGCTGGATAGAAATTAAGATCAAATTGTACAAAGAATGGAGTACAGTAGTAATACTATTGTAATTGAACATATTGATGTTATAAAAAAAAAAGTTGCCAGGAAAAAGAAATCAGCTAATTATGTAGAATTCGATATCATGCAGGCTACTTTCTTAATCGCGTTATTTTAAGTTTTTATAAAATAATTTGAATTTAGAGATTCAAAGAAGAATAACTGATGGGAAGAGAATTATAAGAATGCTAAATTCAATCTTATGGAGTAAAATATTTTACATAGAACTAGAAAATAATATATCAGGCATTATTCCAAAGTACAACATTATATGGGGCCGAAACTTGGATCATAAGTAGACAACAAGCAAACAAATTAATGGTATTAGAAATGGATTTTTGGAGGCGTTCAGCAAGAAAATCCAGGAATGAAAAAAATTCGGAATAATAGAATAAGGGAAATAATGAAAGTTGAAAAGGATATTTTGGAAATTGTAGAGGAAAGACGCTTAAGATGGTATGGACATGTACACAGAATGACAGAGGATAGAATACCCAAGAAAATTTTGTATTGGAAAGTAGAAGGAAAAAGAAGAAGAGGGAAGCCCAAAGAGTGCTGGATAGATTGCGTGAAAAGGAGTATGGAGATAAAAGGAATAAGTGAAGAAGATGCTATGGACAGGGACTCATGGAGGCAAAACATTGTTGTGGGATGAAGGAAAACCATTGTACTGTGGAAGATTCCTTAATAAAAATAAATAAATAAATATTTTGTCTCTTATCTTAACTGTAATTATTATATCGATTTAGTTGAAAATTTCATTTTATTTTAGTAATTAATTTAATTTAATTTATTTGTCTAAAATATTATACTCCTGCATGATCTCGTGGTTAGCGTCGCTGGCTAAAGATCCGCAGGCCCGGGTTCGATCCCCGGCAACTCCTCGGGTTTCTCTTAAACAGAAAGGTCCGGAATTGGAAGCATTCAGCCTCGTGGTACAAACGAGGAGCTACTTGATTGAGAAAAAGCGGCTCCTATCACGGAAATCACCATGAAAGGTTGAGGGTGACGGTAAGCTGAACACATGCCCAAAATTCTTCCATCTGCCTATGGTAGATAAATGACATAGTGGTCGGATGGTAGGCCTAATCCCTTCAGGGACATAGAGCCATGGAGTTTAGCCTTTCGTATGTATTTAATAATTAATTGTTGTAGGTCTGTCTAGTTGGCCAAGAGTTGGCCTTAAATCAGGCTAATTAAATGAACAATATAACAATGTACGAAAGACCTAAAATTTAGTCAGAAATTTAAAATATTACATTTTTTTCGAATATTTACACAATATTAAAAGCAAGGAAAGGATCACAAGCAAAATGTAATTCCTAGTAACCGTGCCGTTAGAATTACGATAATTTTTTAGTAACTCGTATTAAAATATCTGAATAACTTCTTTTTCAGACATTATAATGATTATAATGCACCACATGCTGCAATATTTCACTCTATTCGTTTAATTATTTATTCAATTATAATCTTAATCACAAAATCACGATAGAAACATGAAAGAAACTAAATATTTTGAGTAATGTGCACTTGAAAATATTAAACAAAGAGAAGAACTAATTGAATATTGAAAACTTGCCTCTTAATTTGACCAACACTCGCGCTTGGAAGCGGGTTCTCCTTGCTAATTACTGACAGGAAGTGACGTAAAATAGGATACAATGCGAGGCACTCTGCAGCGCTTCCAAGCGGCTGGACCTTCGGTAGGACGCGGCGATTTAAAACGACTGTACTACAAAATACAACAAAGTGCATTGCTACCAAAACGAGTAGAATGAAATTCAAATCTGACCATCGCGTTCGCTGTATACTTGTCCTCGATATCGAGAAGCTCGACTACTCCTCCACGAAGCCGCTAGGGCAGAAGAGGAAGCCTGGGCACCGGACCTCACGTTCTGGACGCGTAAAAACACCTTCCCAGCACTTAAAACCTTTGCAAAAACAGCTCTTCTCGAAATAGATATATAAGCTTTCATGAACCACAGATTATTGTCTCTGTTGGACAATAATATTCTTCTCGAAAAGTCTATAGTAAATTAACACACCAAAGTAGACGGTCATTTGGCCACTACTCCAGTCCGATCGAGGTTTTTGAGGGGTTTCCCTTGTTCTAAGGCGAATGCCGGACTGGTCAATAATCCCCTCAAACAGATACACGCACTACAAATCTCTATAATACGTAACTACAAGTCACTAAAAAAATACACACTCCGAAAATATAGCACATAAGACCTATCCGCACTTAAATCTATCCTGCGCCAAAATACAAAGACACAAGTACACAGCCCAAACACGTCACACCATCAACATCCCCTGAACATAAGGGCAAAATCGGTATACACATATCACATATGGTTACCAAAATTTGGTTTGACCGGAGATTTTGGCTTAATTACTTGGCACTCCGGGGGTAAGGGTGGGCAAAAAAAAAAATCACCATATACTATTATTGAGTGGATTATCAGTGGAATAGTGATTATAATCGTGCCTTAATTAGTGGCAATATTCATGTATCTCTGAAACATGGTAAGAATTTAAGCATGGCTGGCCAAATTTGTGCACTGTTTAGCTGCAACAGCTACGAATATGTGAAGCTATCAACATTTTTTCCCCGATTCCTTGAAGGCAATTTCAGCAATTATAAATCTATATTAATAAAAGGAAGTGTCTGTCCTCCGTCTGTCTGTCCGCGATGCCCAGCGAAATCTACTCAACACAGAGATCTGAAATTTTATAAGTAGGCGGACTAAAGGGTCGGAATGTGCACCTCGAAGCCGGAATTTTAATTTTCGCCTCCGTTCGTGAGTTATGAGTGAAAAACTGGCAGAAAACGTGCATTTTTTTGCGTTTTAGAAGCATCAGTTTCAGTAATAAATTTCAATATCAAATCACTTACAGATGGCTTTGGCTATTTTTGTCAACATACCTCACAGCCTACCATGAAAATAAAAGCAACGCGATCGCTTGATTTTGTTAGTCCATCCTAGACTATTCATTTGTTTAGAGTGTCAAGGCCCACAGGCATATGACATTTTCAACCTACACGGAAGAAGGATAATCAACCCTAAATATAGTCAAACATTGTTCGATTTGAACGAAACTCACTATACAGGGGTTTTCTGGGCCAAGGAACTCGAATCTGAGGTCGCTTTTACCAGGGGACGCTACCTAATCGTGGAATGCACTCCACGTGATTTAGGTGTTAATAATTATAATTTGAAATAATTATCGCGGGAGAAGCCGCGGGCACATGCGGGCACATGCTGTTTGTCTGTCTGTCTGTCCACGATGCCCATCGAAATCTACTGAACGCAAAGATCTGAAAATTTAAAGATAGATGGACTGAAAGGTGGGCGAATGCACCTCGAAGCCGAATTTTTAATTTTAGCTTTCGTTCGCGAGTTATGAGTGAAAAACTGGCAGAAAACGTGATTTTAGCGCTGTCGAAGCATCAGATTTCAGTAATACATTTCAATGTCAAATCAATTGCAGTTGGCTTTGGCTATTTTTGTCATACCGTGGAAATAAAAGCATCGCGATCGCTTGAATGTTGTAAGCCCACGCTGGTCGATTCATTTGTTTAGAATGTCAAGGCCCGTAGACATATGAAATTTTCAACCTACACGGAAGAGGGATAATCAACATAGACCTAAATATGGTTAAACATCGTTCGATTTGGACGAAACTCACTATACAGGGATTTTCTGGGCCAAGGAACTCGAATCTGAGATAGCTTTTACCAGGCAACGATATCTAATCGTGGTATGTAATTCACGTGATTTAGGTGTTAATAAAATAATGATTTAACTATTATGCTCTTAATTTTTAATTCTTGAAATAATTATCGTGGGCGATCGCTTGATTTTGTAAGTCCATCCTGGACGATTCATTTGTTTAGAATATCAAGGCCCGAAGACATATGAAATTTTCAACCTACACGGAAGAGGGATAATCAATATAGGCCTAAAAATGGTCAAACATTGTTCGATTTGGACGAAACTCACTGTACAGGGGTATTCTGGGCCAAGGAACTCGAATCTGAGGTCGCTTTTACCAGGCGACGCTATCTAATCGTGGTATGTAGTCCACGTGATTTAGGTGTTAATAAATATAATGATTTAACTATTATGCTCTTAATTTTTAATTTTTGAAATAATTATCGCGGGCGAAGCCGCGGGCACATGCTAGTATTGTATAAATATACTCGTAGACTAGGATTCAATTCAAATGTAAAGCAATGCTTTGAAAATTAATGACATGTAAAATATTATGTTAACAGAGTTTATGAAGAATCTTTAAGATGGAACTATAACACTCATGTACATTAATAAAATTTAAGAAATATAAATAAGAAGCAAGGTAGGGTGGAAACCTAAGAAAGGGAACAGTAGTAAAAATTTAAATAAATAGTTAATAATATGTAATAACATCTGTATATAAAAGAAACAAAGAAGCAATATTAACCCTTAGATAGGAACATCACCCCTTATGATGAATGAGAATCCGTCTGGGAGACGGATATACAAGTTTTTGCTAAAATTCACTAAATATTCTTTCTAAAATGAATCAATACTCTAACATGCATTTATTTCTAGAATTAGAGACAGTTTAGAGTTATAAAGTATTTAAAGAAATTGTCGCCACGGCTATAATGTCTAGTTGAAGCTAATTTGTTTCATGCCTATGATTCCTGGGCTTATACCAAAAGGTTGAAGAGCACAAATTGCAAATAAGTTTTATTTTTCATAAATCGTCAATAATTTAACAAATTGGGTAGGCATGCCATACTTTGAAAATACGTTAATTACTTTTAAAAAATACCTCAATGAAAATAAATTTTAGAATCACAAACGATTCAAACACGAAGTGAAACAACAAAAGAATATAATTATAATTTCACGTACAAAATGATTTGAAAGATTAACTTGAACACTTCAAAGAGCGCAGATCTCATATCCTTGTTGGTTTTCCTGTATGAAGATTCATTTTTATTTTCTATGTTCTCATCAAAAAAATCTAGTTTACAGTTAGTTCTCATGACATTTTCATCTATAAAGTCTTCCATGAAGAAAATCTGCCATATTTGTTCCATATGAGAGATAATTTCACAGGTAGACGCACAGAAACCGTGCGGTAGAAGGAATATCGTCTAGAATTCTAGAGAAGCGTTTCCCAACCTTTCTGATGTCGTGGACCCCCCCTAAAATGATTGTCAATTCTCCGCGGCCCCCCCATGAAAGGAAAAAAAAATTTAAATATATTTTACATAGAAACTACGACTGCAAAGAGAAATATCCATCTGTCAGGCGGCGAACCTCCTACCGAATCATTCGATGTTACCTTGATAATCAAGTGACCGAACAGGCGATGTAATCACATAGAAGACTATTACTTAAATGAGACTCTTTGAGTAGATGAGCGCGATAGAAGCATAACCTGCGCTCTGGTAGCAAAAGACAGTAACCATATCCGTCTGTGAGATGGATGTTCCGCTCTAAGGGTTAAGATAGAACAAGTACAAACATTGTGATGAAACTCTAATGCCTATTGAAATTAACCAAATGTGAAATAAGCCTATGTAAATGAGAAGGGGAAAGGTAGAAACCTGAATCAGTAATACCTACGGAAATTAATAAGATTCAAAAATTGAAAATTAGAAGCAAGATACGAGTAATAAAAAGAAGCAGTACAGACGTAAATTAAGAAAGTGTAAAATTATAAATAAACAAGAAGATATAAAGTAGAAACATTAAGATTGTAAAATTCATGTAAATTAATGACATGTAAAAAATACAATCAAGAAGGATCATGGTGTGAAGGAGTGTAAATCTAATGCCCATGTAAACTAAGAACATGAAACAAATTAAAATCATGAAAGGAGGGTTAGACACCTTAAAGGAAAAAAAGTAATGTACACAGGCTTTGTTAATAAAAATAACATGCACGTTAAAATTTTTGTGTTTATATATATTTGCCCTCCCCAATTTTTTTACAGGTGCAGGCTACTCTAATACAAAATGCAAGGTAAGGCAATTGACTTTCTTGAATTTCGTTTGATCTATATTCAATTCAACTTTGCGGAATACTTGATTGTATTACGTAGTCATTTTAAATTGCCGCGCCGCGTCGAAAGCCCCTCCGCTAAGAGCGCCAACGTCGACTTGTCTCTCAGGTGAATAAAGGAAAACGTGGAGGTGTCCAGTATTGTCTAGTGTATTTGGTGACATGCAATAAAGACAAAAGATAAGCATAAAACATGAAAATTTTATTAACCAAGTGTTAATCATATTCAAAAATTTATCTCGAGATTTCCAAATTTGGGTAGAAACGGTAGACAAATAGATATACAAAACCATAGGCTATATATAACTAGTACTAGGTTTATATTTTATCCGTACGTGATCTGCGAATTTATTCCCGGATGCGCTCCTTAAACCTAAGATCGACACACACACCCGGTCCTGAACCGGGGAAAATATCCAACAAGGTCTAGGTGGAAGGCAGGCGCGCTACCTATTCGCCCATGGCGGTGGATAAGGTCAAACTTGCTGAAGCAATGTCTGATACCTTTAGGCATTGCTTTTCTACGCATGATTTTCAGTACTAATTTTACAATTTATAACCCTAGGTTATACAGATAATATAATTTAAGTTACCAGCATAGTTAACCGGTTATGACCTTCAACAACTCGTATACGAACTAAATTTATTGCATAGCTACATGCAAGCACGTGTAAATAATCTTGTAAACACTTTGCTTATAATTAATTTATTGTTGATAGGATGCATATTGTGTCTTATGTTTTTATGCATATAAATTGTATAACTATTGGAGTGTTATTTTATTTTATTACTTTATTTACAAATGAAGGTGTACTAATGATGTGTTTCACATTAACCTAGTTCAGTGGAAGATAAGACCTTTAAATCTGCTAGACAAGATACAGTCTTTTTTATTATTTATTTATTTATTTAGTTTTAATTAATTATATATATAGGCCTATATGACATACACAAAAAATTACAAATTTTCGATACGTGAAACACTATAAATATAGCCTAATATTCAGGATACACACAGGAATTAGCAAGGTTGCTCGTTGTCGGATGCAATTCCAAAGAGAACAGAGTGAAAACAAAAAGGAAAGACGAAGAGCAGCGTGAGGAAAAAGAAAAATGTGATGTAACTTTTGTAATATACGACAAAATTTTTAAAATAAAGACTTAATAGAAAAACAAAACATAAATAGCCTACATAGGAGGTTGCTAGCAATAAATTACAGATAATTTTTATACTCCTATTAAATTTACTAAAGGGGTATGCTGAGAGCTCAGGATAATTCTGATTATAGAGTTATAAAAGCGGGGACAAAGATTAATGGTATGTTTCAACCATGCCGGTGTGAGGCATTTGTGTTCTGTTACACGTAGACTTCTATATGTAATTAATCACTGGATGTGTATAATCACTGGTGGTTATTATTCTCTCTTTCTTAATCGTAGTTTTACCTCTCCCTTTTAGGACTTAAGCGACCCAAGCCGCCCGGGCCTTATAGGGCCGTGACCTGTCGGGAGAGGGATTATCTTAGGATCACACAATACTTTTTTGACAAGACAAGGACATGGAAGGCCTTCCCGGATGAGTGATCAGCCCAATGCCGGGGCTACCTCCGAGACAACACGAACACATGGGACGAGACACACCATTCACACACACACTTACTCCGAACCAGGTGAGGATAGGATGAAGATGATAATGACGGCCAAATGATATCCGGGGACCACAAGGGCCTAAAGTTACCTGACATGTAACTCACAGGTGAGGGAAAACCCCGGAAAAACCTCACCTAGGTAACTTGTCCCGAACAGGAATTGAACCCGGGCCCGCTGCGTGAGAGGAGTGAACGCATCCTCTGAGCCACAGCGGTGGACGTGGTTATTATTATTGCTATTATTGTTATTGTTGTTATTCTTATTATTATTATTATTATTATTATTATTGTTATTATTAAAGAAGGAACAACTTTGTGCAACTTCCGCAGAACTTTCGACTGCCAAATTTTGGAAACTCCTGGAACAGCATCCGTTTCTTAGGGTGGTAATGGTTTTACGTTAAAAACAGGTTGTTGGATCTTTTCCAGTGAGTTTCTTTACATTATTTTTCTCTCCAGTGAAGAGTGAAAGTTTGTTAGATGGAACAAAAGATTCTCGGGCAGTTTTTGTTGCTTTACCCCGGTGAATTGTTTTGCAGATCTGGTCAGAATGAGATCAGTTCACTCCACTGGCGTCAGAACAAATACAATAGTGTTTTGCATAGCTGTGGTCTATACGCGTGTATAAGTCATATGGGACGTAATATTAAGTTTACTCCTGATTTCCCTTTTTTTTCTTTTTACTTTTCAATGGGAATTACTCATAGATATCTACATGACTAATTCTATCTAAATACTAGTGTCTGAAATTCACACGTGTACAGTTCGGAAAAATTAGCTATTTCTGTGCATAAGGACTACTGTTCAACACATTTTGTATACTCAAAATACAAAAGAAATATGACAATATAATTAAAACTTATTTTTAAAAAATTAGTATAACTTTACTTCCAAAGTTGTATTTAACAAATTCTATTTATTAAGTGCCAGAATGGTACTTTAAGAGATTGTGTGGGTGACGGGAAAATATCTGTCCTTCTGACTGACTAACCGTCTGTTTGTCCGTCCATCTGTCTATCCGTGTGCCTTATCGGGTTATCATGAAACTTGGTATACGCAATTATAATACCTATAGGAAAAAAACTTGTTAATATTGGACCAAATCGATTGACCGGTATCGGAGTAATGGCCAATTTAGTGCCTATTTTATCATTGGTTAGTATATGGTTATTTAACAACGGGGATGTACTGCGACTTAGGCCTGTGACCGTAGCGGGTGTGCCGGAATTTTGTCCCGCAGGAGTTCTTTTCCATGCCAGTAAATCTACTGACCTGGGCCTGTCATATTTATGCATACATAAATGCAATCGACCTGGGCCGGAAATGAACCCACAATCTTTGTGCACAGAAAGCCGGTGCGATACTAACTGCGCCACCCAGGTCAACGCCTATTTTATGGTAATATATTAGAAAGAATTTATCAAATGCAAGTCAGTTCTCATGACAACATATTGTTTTAGAGCGTTCATATATGGTTTCCGATTTGGAGCTTAACTCGGAAATCGATTAAGAAATAACTTATTTTCTGCATATAAATGCAATTATAACTGGTTAAACAAAAGCATTCTGGCACTTTGTTACATCAGCTCACCTGATTTTATTTTAGCTGTTCAACTGGAGAAATATATGATTTTCATTCCACTTTAAGCAAAATGTAGCCTAGGCCTGCATTGTTATTGATAAATATATGTTTACAAAAAAAAAATAGTTATTTTAAAATGTAATGTTCCCTCGCTTTGCTGTATAATATCATTATCAAGGGGATGTGAGTTTATTGTTTCTGGGATTTTCAGTCATAATTAGCACTACAATAATTTATCTATATTGTAAGATTATTTTATGGGGATAAAGGGAAGAAAACGCAAATATAGACAAGATATAGGCCTAAATATTGCAGTTCGACTTATTTAGAAAGGTTTACAAAAATTGGTCAATGGGGATTGAACTTTCCATTTATCAACTTTAATACCCATTAACCTATAATTTTTAAAGTGAACAAGGACAACTCGAGTTGAGGCACCCAGGAAATTAAATTCTGTGTGAAACTGTGTGGCACTCTCTCTTCCCATTGACATTCTTCAAGGCAGTGAAGACGTGCGATGAATTCTTCCAGGGCTTATTAAATACCTGCCTTCCCGCCTGCGAGGTGAATACGCTCCCATTTTTTAAAGCGTTAGCCTTGTAAAGAAGTTGGGGGTTTCCACGTTAAGTTTAAAGCGTTTATCCAACTCATATCTTCACAACTTTATTTTCACAACTTTAAATGGATAAAACTGCTTTTATTTTCGGTAGACTTCGAAGAAAAATCTACCTATTGCAATCGATACCATGTCATGACTTTCGAAAAATTCTTTCATTTCTTGACGTTTCATGCCTCTTTAAGTACGAAACCATCGTCCGTTCAAAAAAAAAAAATTGTGATGGGGTCGGGGAAGAAGGGGGTTGAAATTTTGAAAAATGTATATCTCGGCCCCTATGAAGTATAGAGGGAAACTTTGTTTGAATAAATTAGAGTACTCCCCATGGAGTTCGAAGTTCACAGTGACACCAACGATTCGGGGGTTTTGGGGGTACGAGTGGGGGTGGGGTGGGAGGATGGAAATTCGAAATTTTTGTAACCACGTCTTGTGGGGTATCGTTGAAAAGCTCTTGATAAGTTCTCTACAAATAAATAACTAGTTTCTCGATAGTTCTCATATAAGGCGAGATTTTAATTTTTGAAAAAGTGCTTTTTTTCCTCTTTTCTGCAGTTATTACTGCGGGTTTGTCATGCCAAGGCAAAAGAAGAAGAGTGCTGCGAAATCTACCTCAGCTTGTAGGCCTGCCTAAAGGGATTTTTTTTTAAACAGATGCCAAGACCTGTATATGTCATGTTAAAAAACATAGATATCAACATTAAAAAAAAAGTGCTTTTAGGTGTTTATGTTGATACTGATTTCAATTGGGAATCACAATTCGATTATATTTGTGGGCGTCTTAACAAGCTATGTTTTACTTTCAGGGTTTTAAAACATTCTATGGACAGTAAAAGTCTTCTTAATGTATATTTCTCTCTTGGACATAGCATTATTTCCTATGACATACTGATTTGGGGCAGGTCAACGAATATAGATAGGGTGTTTGTTGCACAAAAGAAAAATCTTAAGACTTATTTTCAATTTGCCACCAAGGTAGTCTTTAAGAATGCTTTTCAAAAGTAACAAGATTTTGAGAGTAACTGGAATTTTAATATAAAAGGCTGCTTTATTTTATTCTAACTACAAAGATTTGTTCATGTGTAATTCAGAATTGCATGAGCACAACACAAGGAGCAAAGAGTTATACATATTTTTAAATATTAAACTTTTAGATACATTAAACCGCCAATTTACATTGTTAGTCAAGTTATAAATAACTTACCAGCCAGTATTTTAAATGTGGAAAATCTCAGGTCTTTTAAATTTAAACTGAAAGTCAGTATCTTCTAGATTCAAAACCCCCTAAACGACATGCATAAATAGAGGTGTTTTCAAAGTTTCAAGCAGAGGAGTTTTTGAACTTAACTCTGATTTTCAACATGGCATTATATAGTACTCTAGGGGGTTTTGAACCCCATATAAAAAAAATAAAAAACAAATAAAAAAACATTTAAACCATCCATACAAGTCTGGTGACGTACAAAAGTAAGAAAATAGACTTTGGCGTTTAGGGATTTGAAATCTTTGTATGAGAAGACATTTTATTCTATTAAGAATTTTTTACGTAAATGATTACTGCAGTCACTGTAACCTTATTTGTTCTAAATAATATTGACAATGACTATCCATACAAGGTATTGCTACAGATGCAATAAATTATTATTATTATTATTATTATTATTATTATTATTATTATTATTATTATAACTCCTTCTTGAAGGTTCTTCTTTCCCTAACGTCACTAGAGGTAATTTAAGCATCATAACTAGTATTTAAAAGTATTGATTTATTCTGCTTTTAATACAAATTGTTTTGAGATTAATATCTTTTAATTACGTTTTGTGAAACCCTTATTGATATTGGCTGAAGAAAAAGAAATCCGCTCTTCCTCATAAAAATTCGAATAAGCGTATTTGAGTTATCGCGCGTACAGACACACGGACAGAGAGACATACATTTTCCCGTCTCCCACACAATCACATTAAGTACCATTCTGGCACTATAATCTAACGTAAGTTATTGGCAATTAAAAAAAAAACTGTACTATTTAGTGAATGAGGGCATAAGGTAATATTCATCTTTTACATTCAATTATATTTGGTTTCAAAATGTAATTCTATTTCACTTTCAATGGTTAAATTTTGCTAAACCTAATGCTATGAACGTGAAAGTATGAGTTTTGTGCTTCATGCATTCATGGCGTTGCCAATTCCTGGACTCCATATTTATTGCTAATTCAGTGGTGCCTTACCTGAAGTTCCATAGACCATAGATTGTTTTAATGGGGACATACAGCTTTCGATGCTGAAAAATAGGTGAAGTTCACTATTTCTTTCCTCAGCAATGAATTTTTCTATAGCCTTGTAATTCTTACATGCCCTATATTGACTAGTTCTACAATCGCATACTATTTTCAGAATTTATTTAACTATTACAGTTATGGGTAATTATCATTTGGCCTACAAAGTGGCAGCCAAATTTTGTGCACTAAAGTGCCGTTTCCCTCATAACTTAAACATTTATTAACATTTTGCAGTGAAATTTTGCATGCAAGTATATTCGATATTAGTGAATAACACTGTCTAAAATCATTGATGTAATTTTAATAGTTTTTTTTTTTAATATTTCTTATGTGAAAATTTGTAACAAAAAATAACAAGTGATGAATTATTGTTTAAAAAAGATTTATTCTGCAGCTAATCCAAAGATTCTAGATTATGTTGTTTATATGATATTTAAGAATAGACGGAAAAAAGAATCACTCAGAAATATTGCCATTTGTGGAAATTATCAGGAAAACGGCACTTCTGTGCACAAAATTTGGCTGACATTTTGTAATGATAATGACCCATAACTGCAACAGTTATATTAATTCTGAAAATAGCATACGATAATTGTAGAACTGGTCAGTATAGAGCGTGCCAGATTACAAGGCTATAGAACAATTCATTGATGAGAAAAAAAATGAACTTCACATATTTTTTCAGCATCGAAAGCTGTACATGTATGTCCCCCCTTAATATAATTTTTTTCCTTGTGGGTGAATTATTCGGATTATTAAATTGGCGGATCCGTACGACTATATTATTATGGCGTACCCCTTCAGATATATCTGATGCAGGAATTTTTCGAAAGGGGTGCACTAAGCTTACTGAGGATATGTAAATATTACTTCTTAAGGGTATAGCGACTGTGATCCAGAAAATAATGAATAACGGTTATTCTGACCGCGTCACAAATACTGCAGACCAGTATCTCCTTAAATGAAAATACTTATTTCTTCTTGTCATTTATACAGTCCTGTACAAGCACATGTCTCCTTCACAAATACTAGTATTTCCTCTTTATACCTTACTAGTGAAAAATGAACGAGCAAATTTAAAAGTGGAAGGAAAAATAAGACTTCTTGCATGGAACGGTTTGTGGATTGTAATATATCAACTTCTGCGTTCGCCATAAGTTTACAAACTTCACATGTTAAAGATAAGCCTTGAATCCATCTGTCGATTTCTCGATGCACAGTGAAGTGTCGAGTATTCTTCAACGTAACAGATGTTCGCACTCTGAACTTCAGCGAGGAAAGTACTTGCAAAAATATTACTTTTATAAAAGAGAAGCTGAAGTTTAAAACTGAATGTGTTGAGTTTTCAATGCAATGGTCTTTCAAGGAAGCGCCAATAAAACGGGCAATGAAGCCGAACTCGTTGCATGCACAAGAATTAATAAAAAGTCCGCACAAAACCAAGAAGTGTTTCCCTAAACAAGCAAGATGATCCCTAGGATATCTTAGGCCAATTTCCCTTCTACCAAGTATCTCAAAGATTTTAGAAAAATGTATAAAGAATAGGCTGATGAATTATTTAAATAATAATAAACTTTTATCTAACAATCAATTCGGTTTTCGTCCTAACCTGTCAACAGATGATGCCATTTTTACGGTCACAACGAAAATCATAAATGAATTAGATACTGGAAACAAATGTTTAGGTATATTTTTAGATTTACAAAAAGCATTTGACACTGTAGACCATAATATTCTTCTGACAAAATTACATGCTCTAGGCATTAGAGGAAATGTTTTAAATTTATTTCGGTCGTACTTAAGTAATAGAACTCAGGCTACAAGAATAGATAATGATCTCAGTGATTTCCGGAAAATAAATATCGGTGTACCCCAAGGTACAGTATTGGGTCCCATATTGTTTTTAATATACATAAATGACCTACTGAAGATTAATTTTAATATATTTAATGGCTCTATTTACTCATATGCTGATGACACCGTTGTGATTTTTAGTGGTTCTTCATGAAGTGAAACTTACGAAAATGCCAACAAAGGTATAAATCTGGTTAAATCTTGGCTGGATTTTAATTCACTTTCCTTAAATGTTGAGAAAACTACGCTAGTTCCTTTCGCTTTAACAGCTACCGGTATGCAACAATTAAAAGTAAGTAAAAATTTCAGCTTAAAAATACACAATTCAGGTTGCCGTATTAATAGCTGCACTTGTCCCTCCTTAAGTGAATCAAATCAAGTGAAATATTTAGGCATCATAATTGATCGACACTGGATGGGACAAGTACATTGAATATTTATGCAATAGGCTACGTAAAGTCATTTATAAATTCGTTATTCTCCGTTCATGTTTACCAGCTCATGTTTTACGTACGATTTATTTAGCCCTAATTCATTCTATTATTCAATATGGCATAATTGGGTGGGGAGGAGTTGCAAAAACGATCCTCAGCCCTTTGCTTTGTCTTCAAAAACGCATCATAAAGATTTGTTTATCTAAGCCTCCTGACTATTCTTCCAAATTATTATTTTCTGAATTTAACGTTTTCGCCATATACCAAATTTACAAGTATGTCATACTGAATTATTTTCATAAACATCGTGACAATTACAAGTCAGAATCTCACGTATATAACACGCGAAGGAATCAATTTAATTCATTACTTGAACCGAAAAATGTTACAACTGCTGGAGCTAAGCACTGTTCAAGTTTTGGCCCAAGACTATTCAATTCATTTATTACCAACCATCCTGATCTAAATAGCTTAAACAACAAACAATTTAGGTCTAAAATTAGAAAATGTATATAATTATTACTTCTGTTTTCTACTATTGCTGTTATAACATTTTTCATATTAAAATTTAAAATTTGGATAGAACTTATTTTTTTTGTTTTTTACTAAAATTTGAACAAATAAATTGTTATGTATTAATATTGTATTACCTCGTACCTTTGTATTGTAAAAAGAACATGTTCTAACCCTTTATACATAATATTCTGTCATACTTCTCTAAATTTTGTATTGTTTTAAGTAATTATTTAGTATAAGTTTTTCTCATATATAGAACTGAACCACCCCCTAACACAAGCTGTGCTTCTTCGGGTGGTGTATCAACTTTTTATGTATATTTTCGTGTAATTTGAAACAATAAATTGTAATTGCAATAATTGTAATCTGATGATTGAGTCTCCCAGGTCCCTAGACATTTGAAAATTATAAAGTTACTAAAGGTCTCAGCTCTTCGCACTGGCCGTCTTTAACCCCAGAATTGCTCCTGTTACACATTTCTGTTTGAAGGACCTCATCGGAGATCTAACCCATTACTTTCTCGGCCAAGATGCTGAAATTCACAAATGTTCAATAATGAGTGTTGTGATTGACCCACAAGTCAGTATAGGCCTATTTCTTCTCCTTAACCTCTAACTCAACCGGAGAATTGTCTTTTGCGGTCTAGCCAAGATCCATGATTGTTATTTCCTGGTTAAATGCTTTTTTCCGTTTAAAAATTAAACATATGCTGCCAAATTTATGTCTGCGCATTCTTTACTGTCATATTTTCTTAGCTTAAATTTTTAATTATAATGCATATTGAGAGTTCGAGATTCGTTGTTAAAATGTAAACAAATGTTGTTGACGTATTTATTTATTCATGGAATAGCATAGGTTTAATATTCCAGCCAATATATCCCTATACGTGATGCCGACAACGTTGGAAAATATTTGCTATGGATGAGACGACTAAATCACAATGTGTTATTCGCTTAGCACCGCACATCACCTTTTAAACCCAGTTTATTGAACTAGTTTGAGCAAAATTTAATTTAATGTTAGAAAATGCAATGCAATGCCAGTCATAAAGACTAGCCGAATTAATATTGTACAGTTACAAAAATAGAACAAAGTACACGTAAAAGACTTCGTAATGTAGATGACGATGATGATGAAGATAAGGCTGATCTGTTTTTTATTTTTAACTTTTGAATATTTTGACAACTTATGTGGTCTATTGATTAGCGTTCCTGACTACGGACCCGCAGGCCTGGGTTCGATTCCCGGTAAATCCTCGGTCTTTATGAGGTACTGAGATCTAGTACGGGGTGCCCTCAGCCACATGAAGACAACTGAGGAGCTATTTGTTAAGGAAGTAGCGACTCCGGTCACAAAGAACATCAAAATGGTCGTGATTTTATGCATGCTGACCACATGACCTCAAATCTTGTCACCTAACAATATCGAAGGAATGTGGCAGCTGTGGATGGTAGGCCTTATCCCGCATAGGTTGTTTTGCCATGGAGCAATTCGTGATAATAATATATACGTTTAGAAAATTAGCTGGGATTCCTGTAGTCTAGTCATCCAACCACTTCTAACCTGATCGCCTACCTCTTGCTACACGCTGTGAAAACTTGAATGGGTGACAGCCGTCAATTATGAATACACTAGGTCAGCTGTTCCAAACCGGTGGGTCATGGAAGGTTTACAGGTGGGTCGCGACTCGATCCTAAAACTATCAGAAACCATTGAATAAACCATCAGAAAAGATAAGAAAAATCGAAACAAATCAAATTGTGTTTTGATTGTTTTCTTGGTTCTTGATTTTTGGCATCTGGGGCAGACATCAGAACCACAAAAAACAAATACAGAAATCAACTCAATGTTGAAAGTGACTTAAGATTAAAAACATCTTCATTCAGTCCTGACATTGACGTGTTAGTTCAATCGAACAGTCCCAAAAATCTCATTATTATAGTATTCTTACTTAAAAGCAGCAATACTGCCTGAAAAATTAAAATGGTCTTTGTGTACTTTTATAATTGTAGTTTTTATCTTCACCTACTGTAGGAACACTTGTTAGTGAGTATGAAACCACTTTTTGCATATATTGCAAACGTATGTCTATTGTTAAAACTGGTTTGCTGCAAAGTGCTTATATTTTGTCAACCATTTTCAAATCAGAACGCAAATGGTTTATCAATAATTAATCTATGTCTTGGAAAAAGCATATATAAGCTTATATCATATATTTGCAATATTTGATGGTAAATTATATATACATAAGGAAGGAATCGATACAAATAATGGTTTTTTACTCCACCATGGACCACTGGACCGTGGAGGTTGGGAACCACTGCACTAAGTTATCTGAAGATTAGAAAAGAATATCGTTAACAAACATAAATCCCTTGGAGACAATATTGAATTATATAGCCATGCATTATGGTTATTATATTAGCAAGCAAAGTGGTTACAATAGTTAATAACTGTGTGAGAAATACTGGCTATGAATTCGAATCCGAAACGATCCTTATTTTTGGGGGGCATAACTGTTTAGCACACGAACAAGATACGAATGCCAAAGTGTGATTGTGGTATTTGTTCATTTTTATATTAAAGAAAATAGTTTTATATTAAAGAAAATATCATATTTCTTAGTTCTGATTCCACTTCTAATTCTTTATTTGTCAATCCTCTTGTATTCCATGCGGCTACTTTTAATGATTCCACTATATCTTTGCGTTTATCCTTATTCATTGCCAAGGTCTTCATCGGTTTTAACAATTGACTTCTTTGAGGAGTGTGAGTATGAATAAAGTTTCTCCCATGAGCGAGTTACCAGCTCGTTGCCGGGATAGCTTGATGGTGGGGCTGCCACCTTTCCGTCTTCAAGCTTACGGGATATTTGTATCAGGTTTCTTTCCCTTATAGAGATTGCCTTAACCTGGCTATGAGCTCCTTTTTCAGGCATAAAGATATACACAAATTTACATGGTCAGCAAGAGGCCTCAAGTCAATAATAGATTATGTGTTGGTAAATAAAAAATTAGCGGCAGAAGTAGAAGATACAAGAGTATATCGAGGTCCAAATATAAACTCTGATCATTTTATGCTGTTGTCTAAGATTAATATCATTTGTAGAT
This sequence comes from Ectobius pallidus, assembly GCA_964059195.1. Lineage (NCBI taxonomy): Eukaryota > Metazoa > Arthropoda > Insecta > Blattodea > Ectobiidae > Ectobius > Ectobius pallidus. The sequence goes on along the minus strand of CAXKWD010000007.1, from coordinate 10,632,781 downwards.
GGGCTAAAAGAAGAGGTATATCCCAAAATAAAGATAAACTGTTTAAAGTACATCTCCTTCAAACGAGCAGTATACGGAGACTATACTGTCAAAGACTAAACCAATATTTAGATCTTCGCGCCATGAGTTTGAACGTTGAAAGAGAATGGAATGATTTACAAGAACTCATTTATAAAACGCCAACAGAGGTATTAGGAACAAGAAATAAAAGGAGAAGGACCAGAGGCCTGAAAATTTGGAATGAAGAAATTGCAAAATTAATTAAGGAAAAGAAACAAGCTTATTTGAAATGGATGAATACAAAGTTAGATAATGATAAAATAGAATACAAAAGGCTAAGCGCCATGACTAAAAGAGAAGTACGGAAATTGCAGAACGAAAGTTGGGAGAAATATATAAGTGATATAGAACATAAAATTTATGGAGATTCAAGTACAGCCTATAAAGCTATGAAACATCTTAATAAGGATGAGAAAGACACAGCAGATTTAAATAATATTACGGAAAAGACTTGGTTAGAACACTACAAAAAACTCTGGTATGATGAGAATGAACAAAATAGTATGAATAGTAATGAGGACTTGATATATAATCCAGTAGACCTGCTAACAATGGAAGAATTAGAAACAGTATTGAATTCTTGTGAAAACAAGAAGAGTCCGGGAATGGATAATGTAAATATTGAATTGTTGAAGTATGCCCCTATAGAAATTAAAACAAGATTCTTAAGTATTTTGAATATATGCTGGATGACATATCAGATCCCACAAGCATGGAAAGAAGCATTGGTCTGCTCAATATTCAAGAAAGGAGATCGTACAAATTGCAATAATTATAAAGGCATAAGTCTTTTGAATGTTCCTTATAAAATATATGCAAAGATGTTAGCAAGAAGGCTGGACACTATATCAAATACTCTACTAAGAGAGGAGCAACACGGGTTTAGGAAAGGAAGATCATGTACTGACTGCGTATTCATTATTAAACAAATGATTCAAAAAAGACGTGAATTTAATCTCCCAACCCATATGTTGTTTATAGATTACGTTAAAGCCTTTGATATGGTTAAAAGAAGGAAACTGTGGGATGTCATGGTTGAAAAAGGATCCCCTCAACATTTAATTAAGACGTTGAAAGTCTTGTATCATGATACTTCAATAAGTATAAATAAAAATTCAAAGAAGAAAGTAGTCGTAAATCAGGGGGTCAGACAAGGATGCCCTCTGTCTCCAGGGCTTTTTAACATCTATATTGACGCGGCCATAGATGAATGGCAAAGGCAGTTAGAAAGGCATTTTAAAGTAGGAAGTTTTAATTTAGACACTATATTATTTGCTGACGATCAAGTCATCCTCTCAGAGTCTGAAGAAGGGTTACAGAGAGCCACACATAAGTTACAAGAAGTAACAATAAATTATAATCTTAAAATCTCAATAGATAAAACCAAGGTAATGGCGTTCCGAGGTAAGGATCCCATTAGATCGAAAATAGAATTAAACGGAAAAATAATTGAGCAAGTAAATAATTTTAACTATTTGGGATGTTCAATTGCATATGACGAAGACCGGGATCTAGAACAAAAACTATCTAAATTCCAATATATGTGTGGTACTATTTATAGAACTCTAAGGAATAAAACAAGAACAGAGACAATATTAAGATTTTACAAAGTTCTAGCGGTTCCACTTCTACCTTACGGCTGTGAGAATTGGGCTCTTAATAGAGCAAAGAAAAGGAAAATTGAATCTGCAGAGATGAGATTTCTGAGAAGAATATTAGGATATACTTTATGGGACCACAAACAAAATACTGATATAAGAAACCAACTCCAAATTTTTAATTTACAAGAAAAAATGGAGCTTTTGAAAAGACAGTGGTATGACCATATTGAAAGAATGGATCTTAGCAGATTGACTAAACAAATTTTTTTGTACACTCCGGTTGGTAAAAGATCAATTGGAAGACCACGAACTCGATGGGAAGATGACCTTTGAGGCGGAACAGACTGGAAAGTCTAAACCCTGATGTAGAAGAAGAAGAAGAAAATATAATCTATTTATTTCAATTTATTCAGAAAATTAAAGTACATCGTTTATTAATTGTCTCGAATTATGTCTTGCGTATGATCGCTGTTATGCACAAGTTGGGACTCTTCTTCCCTACCCGTATTATTTTAGATTCGCACGGATGCTTTTTGTCTCTCATGTGTAGGCCTACTGTAAGTTCTTACGTGTTATAATAATTTAATGCATAAAAGAGGTTTTGGGGCCTGCAGAGAATCTTAAAGGACATTAAACTTTCACTACATGAAGTGGAATTTGATGGCACATGTGCATTGAGTTTAAAGAAAGTTGGTAAAAATAATCAATAGGCCTATAATAAGACGCAAAACTAAAATATTTGTTTGCTAACACTTTACTGCTGTAACGGCTAGGACTATGACAATTGATATTTAGAATTATAGCTAAAAACCCCTACTATTTCAATGACAACAATTTATAAAATTTGTTTAACTTAATTAGTAATAAATTTACAATTATAGTTCTGCACAAATTCTTCTTACTTAATAATAATATACTAACCACAATAAATACCGAATCCGGGATTTTGTGGATTTGTCATGATGGATGGGAGGTCGCATCTAGGCATACCCCACTTTATATAGATACACTCCCGCGACCTCACTGCCATCTCAGGTGAATAACAGCCACCACAGGATCCTTAGCCTGGAAGCCAGACTTTAGATTTCGGCGTCGGCCAGTAGGTCATCCTGGCACAACGGAGTCATATCCGGGCATGTTGTCCTTTAATTGTATTTTGTCTTTTGTTATATTATGTCCCTGTGTGTCAAGTATTATTGTTTTTGTCCTTGTCTGCTATTTATACAGTCTGGTTCAGTCATAATATTCCATTGTATTCGATTATTCCGGCAATGTACCATTAATCAAGTTATAGGCTTTGTGGTTCTAGATTATTTGCTGAAAACGAAATACGTTGTTTAACTCCAATCATTATCATGAAATTCATTGTATTATTTAAAACACGGTCATTATTTTATTTTAATTAAAAAATTACATTATGAAAATATTGAACATTATCAATTACTATTACATGAATAGGCCTATTGTTTAAAATTTATTCAATAACAGCAAGATAATATATATTGGCGTAAGTTATATAAATATCATTGAGTTTAAAATATTGTAACTACGATTTTATACTTTTATGCTTTAATAAACACACTAGTGGACATTTTACATTTTAAGAAAGGCTTTAAGTTAGTTAAACAAACATTTTTATAGCAGGCCTACATGTTTATGAATGATTTTTAAAAAGTAGGCACATTCATGCAATTGTATTGTTTAATTTAGAGAATTTATACATGATTTTAACATTTATTAATGTAAATGACGATTGCTGAATGTATGAATGATTTTTTTATACAAGGTGTTAATGAATAAGACCGAAATATTTTACCTGTGTATAAAGGGGACATAGGCAAGCAACTTTTGTAAGGAGATTTTTTGTCTATGGATTCAACTTTTCTGTTACAGCATAAAATCTCCCAGGGCATGGCCGCCACTGATTTCTAACATTTTTTAAAAAATTCAAAATATAGAACTTCGTTTTTAAGACTGTAATTATGAATTAAAAAAAGGTCATGTGATTAGTCCGTAAATTTTGGAGTTTATGAAAACTCTATTATGATATAGGCTACTGGCAAAATACAAATCCCGGGCGACGCCGGGCCTTCTTAACTAGTGTTTAATGAAATAATAATTAACGATCAGTTTCATTTCTCTGTATCTGGTTAAGTATGCTAAAAATAAATGTTCAAATGCATGCTAGGATTTCAATGTACGTATTGCTTTAGAAATGGTGTTATGACATTGTACATTATTTCGCTATGTTCCGTTCATGAGTTTTTGAGACATTATGTTCTGGAGATGATTTATAATTTTGAAACTTGAAAAATGGTAAAAATATCCTAACATAGTGTATTAATTTACACAATATAACATTAATTATAATCAGATGTTTCAACACGTAACTATATTATTAACTATATAAGATAACAGAATATTGCAATGAATGAAAACTGATATACGTAAACAATGTCATGATAGTTGAATCGATAATGCATAGGACATGACGAAACACTGGGTGGGGAATCCAATAGTTGGATAGATGTCCGTGTTAAAAAAAATAAAAAATAAAAAAAACTGATTTGATACACTCACATAACTTTCTCTAGCCCAAAGCATCTGCAATACAATCGAATCACTTCAAATAATTCTGACACTGAATAAGAGGTCGTATTGCAGGGAGCGTATTCAATTTGTTTCAGCATCGTACAAAATTTTCGCCATGAAAGACTTAAAAGCCTGGATTTTTACAAAACTACCCTTCAGATAAATTTTATTAAAAAATGCTTCAAATAAAAAAGTGTTAACTTTTAGTAGGCCTATAACCATCTCGTGTACATAGTATAAACAAAATTGTTAGCCCCTTTTTTGATAGAATAGAATAGATGTAGGATAAGATGTATTGAAGGACATCGAACTCAGTTGCCTCAGCCTGAATTTGTCCAACGATGGGTAGCGAGAATGCTATAGGCTGTCAGAAAGAATCCTATCCACTGATACGTATTGCCTGTGCATTTAGACGTGAACATTGGCATGCGCCGCAGAGATAGGGCGGGACGGAAGGGGAGTGTGTTGTTAGTATGGATCACGTGAGACTGATACCACTGCGCATTGTGTTTACAGTGTTCACGTCTAAATGCACGGGCAATAAATACGTTATTCATCGCTATAGGCTCTGTATTAGTTTGGAAATAGGAATGTTTATTGTAAGCCCTAATCATGTAAAAAGATACACAATAGGGCGAAACATTTTTTGTCCTACATTCGCAGAAAATCTGTACGTCCGGTGTTTTGGGGGAAGAAAGTGTGGAAATTATATTGATTTTATTTCCGATTTCAGCCCCTAAACAGTTGTATGGGAACTTGAGGGTTGAAAATAAAATGTCCCGTAAATACAGTAAAATATTGTGTTACCGGCATTTTTGTTTATTCTTATTTCAACCCATACCAGCCATGGTGTGTAGAAGCAAAGAGGTTGCAAAATATTAAGTCCTGCATGAGCCATAAAAACTGTATCTAGCATTTTCTGAGGGAATAGTTTGAGTATGATAAGTCGCCCTTATTTGCTTCAAACTCTAAATACCGTACTGTAGAAGGACCTAGCTATTGAAAATCGAAATTCCTCCATAGGGTAATTTCGAATTAGGATAAACGCACAATACAAAGCTGGGCGATGTCGGGTTTTTCAAGTTTTGTGTGAATAATAATATTTGCAGACTTCAGCAAACTTTAAAAATATAATATTTAAAAAGGTTTGTGTTTAGCACTATCTTCCCCTATTCCTTCATTTTATTTTATACTTATATGGTACTAGCAGATCCCCGCGGCTTCGCCCACGATAATAAATTTTAAGATTAAAAATTATGAGCAAATAGTTAAAACATTACATTTATTAACACTTGCACGCGAAACATTCATAAGCCTAAACTAAACGATTTATAATTGTTAATGAAACAGCTAAAATCCTGCTTTGAAGTGAATTCCTCTATTAGATAGCGCAGAATGGGGAAAACAACCTCAGATTTGAATTCCCTGGCCCAGAAAACCCCTACATAGTGAGTTTCGTAGCCTATAGGCTATTCATTATCCCTCTTCCGTCTATGTTGAAAATTTCAGATGTCTGCTTGCCTTGACATTATAAACAAATGAATCGACCAGCGTGGGTTTACAAATTTCAAGCGATCGTGGTGCTTTTATTTCCGAGGTATGACAAAAATAGGCAAAGCCATCTGCAACTGATTTGACAAATGAAATGGTATTACAGAAAACTTTTGCTCGGATAACGATAAAAGTACGTTTTCTGACAGTTTTTTACTTAAAACTCGCGAAAGAAAGCGAAAATAAAAATTCTGGCCTCGAGGTCCATTCGTCCACCCTTTAGTCCGTCTACATTTAAAATTTCATATCTCTGCATTCAGTAGACTTCGCTGGGCAGCGCGGACAGACAGACAAACACTTCCTTTTATTGTTATAGAAGAATCAGGTTTTTATCGATCACTAAGAAGGTAAGAAATCGATTTAATGAAAATTTTAACACTATTTCGCTTAATTATTGATTTATGAGTACCAAATTGTAATCACTTCAATGCACGGTAGCATACACATTTCACGTTAGAGTGTAAAAATCTCTTAATAAAAGTTTCTTGTCTATGTCCGCTCTATATCCAGGTAAAATTTTTCGGTGTTATTCATAAACACCTGTATAATACAATAAATTTAATTATTGTAATTTGTTATAAACAACATATTTCCTATTCAGCAAAGAATCTCGAATCATAAAGCATATAACTTAGTGATTGGTATGCTGGAGGAATAATCGAATACAATTTAATTATGGAAATGTTGTTGCCGTAGTAACGATTTCTTAGTGTTTGAATTTGTGGAATTTGATCGAACTTTCGCTATACCTTTCCTTTCCAAGAGACTTTAAAATGGTTTCCTTCTGCTTCGCTATCAGATTATTTCTTATGGAGCGAAGTGAAATGGTGAATAACGGGTGTTCTTTGTAACTTCAAGTCCGTAAAGTTCAGAAATGGAAATATTGACCGATAACGCGAAGAAGACAGTTGAAATAAAGATGGGCCGGAAATTGAATAGGCAGAATAACTTAAATTTGTAGGAGTTGGAAAAGTTTGTAAGAAAAGTTTTCAGAGGAAGTGACGTAAACAGTAAAATGAAGCGAAGTGCCTGGAAGTATCTAATTCAGGAAATGATTCTATCTGAAAAGAAAAATTCTACTTATCATTGCCATTACATGGAGAAGGAAAATATAAAGCCGGGAGCTTCTCACACGAAACTTGCTCCTAGGAAGCCTTCACGGTTTAAAAGAGCAAGGTGTACTTTATTCAACAAATATTTCCCTCGGATAACATTAATATTAGGGGGCGGATTTGTATGACCTAAAAAATATATATACATTATTGAAGATAGATGTTTATTTCAGAAAGTGATTCGCATGTGTTGGCTGTTATGGGGACAGAATATTTATCCTGTTAAAGTCGTAACTGCGAGTCCGTAGTCAGGAACGCTAATCAATAGACCACATACGCTGTCAAAATATTCTCAAGTTAAAAATAAAAAACAGACCAGCCTTATCTTCATCATCATCTACATCACGAAGTCTTTTACGTGTACTTTGTTCTTGTTATGTAACTTACGTCTTACATAATAATCACGTCCATGGTAAAAGGTTAGTTTAGTGTATTAGTATTAGTATTAGCCCGTAACATCCCTATCGGGCAAGGGCCTCTTTCTATGAAAGGTAGCTGGGTTCTTGCAGACCCGGGTAGCTAGTCCGGGAGAGATCAGTCTTTGATAGTGTCCGAGTTGAGTTTTATAAGGTGTCTCCAGGTTTGACGGTCCTTGGCTTGCGTCGTCCATCGGTTACCAAAGGTGTGCCTGATGTCGTCTGACCAGCGTGTTTTCTGTCTTCCTATGTGCCTTTGACCTGTCCTGGGGTCCCATGAAGTTATTCTGTATGTCCATCTGGTGGGTTGTAGTCGCATGGTGTGCCCTGCCCATCTCCATTTTAGGCGGCTTGCTGTGGTTGCTGCGTCCCTCATACCTGTCCTGCGTATTTCTTGATTGGGTATCCTATCTTTTAGTGTGATCCCTAAAATTTTTCTCTCCATTTTCCTCTGACAGATTTCTATGGCTTGTCAGTGCTTCTTCGTTAAGCTCCATGTTTGTGCTCCATATATTAAAACCGGGAGTATGCACATGTTCATGACTTCGGCCTTTAGGTGAACCTTGTATGAATGATCTAGTTTAGTGTATTGCAAGGGAATTCAGCCTGCTCTTTCTCAGTGCATAGAACTGAATATTAAGAAGTTGTTGTGGTTCATTTCTTTTTCTGAAGACATTTTATTCGGCGGCCCATCTAGTGTTGGCATTTGCGGCTTACCTTTTCTCTTACTGCTCGTCTTCTCGAGATATCTCTATAGTATTGTAAATATCTCTGACAGCTTGGGTGACGTTTCCATATGAATCTGCACACATTCATCACTTTGCATGGTTTGGGACTGTTTTCACACTGCATTCGAGTTTGTGCATTTTGTACTTTTACTAAGTGCCAGAATGTAACTTTATGAGATTGTGTGAGGGACTGGAACTGTCCGTCCATCTGTCTGGCTGTCTGTATGCCTTTAAGCGCGATAACGCAAATATGCTTTATCGGATTTTCATGAAACTTGGCATACGCATTTATAACGTCCATGGGAAGAAACCTATTGATTTTGGACCAAATGGGTTAATCGATACCGGAGTAATGCGCCTATTTTATGGTAATATATTAGAAAAAATATATATTAAATGCAAATCAGTTATCATGACAACATATTGTTTTACAGTGTTCCAATGCGTCTTTGGAACTTGCAATAAAGTTAGCTTTGACAAATAATAAGTTACTACCCACATATCCCTTCACTACGCTTATCAAACTAGACCTTTGTCCTTCCGTAATGAACCGATCTGGAGGTTAACTCGATTAAAAATAACTTATTTTCTGCATATCATAATTGCAATTCACTGATTAAACAAAAGCATTCTGGCTCTTTGTTATATCAGTTTACCTGATGTTATTAAATGTAATTTCTGCCTTTTAATGACCCAACCACTTAACATAACGGAGTAACAGATGCTCTAGTCTAAATAGAAGAGCACGAAGACTGGAAATGTTATTAGCATTGCTCTGGCAAGTCTCCATTGGCTTTGTCACGGTCGATACCAACTTCTCCGCAGCTTCTGTTTCTGTACGTAGAATATCGGAACACATCTGTTTGTTGTGTAATTCAAGATAAAATTACTGTAACCTTGATGTTAACTTCACCCACATCACCAGTACATAAACATCAACGCAGCTTGTAAACTTAATTATACTGGAGCAAGATGTGTCTTTATATATTGGACTATCTTTGATATTGTCATGAACTTAATAATTTCCTGAGTTTTGCATATGTGGTTATGCATATCACATGTGGAGAGAGAAGCTTCATGTTTGTGAATCCCAGCTCTAACTATAAGAACAGTTAGCAAGACAATACTTCTCTTGTTTCAGTTGTGTGAATATTTATCTAGTTATACTTATTTATTTGTTGAGCTAGCATCTTATCCCAGTCAGAAAAAAAAAACTTTTTTTCGTGCTATTACAGCAAAGGACTGTGGTTGCAAAACGTATTAAGTGACGAAGTCATTATTTTTCAGGAAAGCAAAAACTTATTAGGCCTACTTTAAACTATCAGATGTATTTAAAAAATCTAAACGGCATAATGCAGCTGAAGATACCATTAAAAATGTAACAGAAAAATTCAAATACATTCACAAGAATTTAGTCAGTTTGAAAAAAAAATCACAATTTTCTTTTGTTGTATCCTTAGTTTTATTACAAAACATATTCAAATTCACCCTTAAAATGATTAGCTACTGGCACTCAAAAGGTTTTAATAAATAGTTGAAAATTAATGTAAGGTATGGTTTGTTTCGATATTATTGTTGCCTATAATTTTCTCATGCTCCTAAGTGTTTGTAAAATCTTTCGAAGAATGTAGCTTTGTACAGAGATCACAACACAGCTAATGTTTGCATTGTTCTGTTGTTCAAGCTGCCTAAAATGTACTTATTTTATAGGATATGTCTATAAAATCTATTTAAAATCTGCTAAAGTATCTATTTAATACTTAAACCCGCCTTACACCCACAACTTTTGTTTTTTGAGGTACCCTTACTTATGATACATAAGATCTATTTGTTTTACACGAGTATAAAAATATATGCCACTACCAAAGTCTTAAAGCACCAAACACTACATGTGTATACAACTGGCTTGACTCGTATTCTACTTTACGAAGTTTTGAAGACGAGCTGCGAACTTTCAGTTCGGCAAGATAACCCTGGAAACGAACTCAACCACTAACGGTAGCGAGGAAACAACAACATCGATTTAAGAGGGTGTATTCATAAAGCTTATTACGGCATTTGAAAGGGAGAGAAACAAAACCAATCCAGTATTACAGCAAAGCAAAAAGAAATTGAAAACAAACACCAAACAGGAAACCAAACAAACTACGTAAATAAATACGAAACATTCCCAGAGATGGCTCATAGTAATGCAGGCCTCAAGCTATCGTTTTAATGTATCCCCTCTGGTTAGTGGAAGAGAAGGCCTTAAAGGCCTCGTGTACCCCAGAGGGAAATATAAATAAATAAATAAAATATTACTTTCGCTACATTATCCCATTGGTTTACATATTATTCCATAGTCGTCCAATGGCTTGGTGGCTAGACCGCTTGCCTTCCACCACTAGAACCCGGGATCGAATCGCGGTGGAACCCATGACGTATTTGCGAACAAAATGGCAGGTTTCTTCGGGGTGCTCTCGTTTCCCCTTACATATATAATTCCACCGTTGCTGCATTCATCATAATATGGCTAATTGGTTGCAATTAAGGTAAGCCTATTACTCAGGTGTTTCCCCAGGAAACGTGCTTATGTGTCATGTTCTATGTTAGTTACTGCAGGTACGAGTAAATCTATATTAATAAAAGGAAGTGTTTCCCTTTCTCTTTGTCCGTCTGTCTGTCTTTCTGTCTGTGCGCGATGCCCAGCAAAATCTACCGAACACAGGGATCTGAAATTTTAAACATAGATGGACTGAAGAGTGGGCGAATGGCGAATGCACCTCAAAGCCGGATTTCGATCGCGAGTTATAAGTAAAAACCTGGCAGAAAACGTGATTTTTCCAAGCATCAGTTTTGACATTTCATTTGACAAATCAACTGCAGGTGGCTTTGCAGTTTTTTTTGTCATGATTTGAAAATAAAAGAATCGCTTCATTTTATAAACCCACTCTGGAAAATTCAATTGTTTATAATGCCAAGGACCGCAGACATCTGAAATTTTCAACATAGTCGGAAGAGGGATAATGAATATAGACCTAAATGGACAAACATTGACCGATTTGTATGGAACTCAGTATGGCAGGGCTTTTCTGGGCCAAAGAATTCTAAGTTAATCTTAGGTCTTTTTCCCAGGCGGCGCTTTCTAATCGTGGAATTCATTTCAAAGCCAGATTTTTAGTTGTTTCATTAATTAATTATTAATCGTTTAGTTTAGGCCTATGAATGTTTCGCATGCAAGTCATATTAGTAAATATAATGTTTTAATTATGTTGCTCTTAATTTTTAATCTTCCAATTAATTATCGGGGGCGAAGCCGCGGGATCTGCTAGTCAATACCTATTAATATGATATTAAAATGAAGCTCTCGGGCTTACACAAATGTGAAAACGTGTTTGCAGGCAGTGAGGCAGCGCTCCACAAACAATTTCGCGTGTCAGTGGAAACCGATATAACTGTTTTCCGCTGTAAATAGCTTTTGTTGCATAAAAACGGTGACCCGGCGAGAAAGCTAAATTATACAAATTGTAATCGCTACCAATAAACAGGTTGTGGGGTGACTGAATCTATGCTCATTCAGGGTCTTCTTCCGTGCATCCTTTACAATAATTATGCTTCCTGTTAATGGAATGTTGTTTGTTTCTACTCTACACTGATTATACTTGATCCAATATGTGTACGGAGCAAAAGTAATCAACAGACTTGCCTTGTTTCACGAAAGTGCGACAAGCTCAGACAGATGTTATAATATGCTTAATAATGTACGTAACATTATTTAATAGAAGCAACTGAAAGTACAAGTAGGGGACCGACTAAAATATCTAAGTTGCCGATATGAGCCACTGCGCATGCCTAGCGATATTCACAGGATAGCAGGGAATGTACTGAAAGTTGTTCTACAGTCGATAAATTGCTTGAATTGAGAAACAATTTCACGTAGTTTGCATTGCTTGTGAAATCAAACGTTTCCGTTACATCGCTTACATTTATTTACGTATCACAAGGCTCTGAAATCAGCTACAAGAGTCGGTCCGCTTTTTTTCTCCCTACATGTACACAGCAAGACCTATTTTTAAAATAAAATCAACTCTGAATGTTCACCGAGATAAAGGAAGTCGTTTGCTTTATGAATTTCAAGACATTGCAAAAACTCAAAAGTTAAAAGTTTAATTATGTTCGATGAAAAACAATCGTATGCATCTTGTCTATAATTATAATTAAAATGCTCGTATCAATGTTATGAAACACGCAAGTGCTCGTTTCACAAACACATAAGCATCCTAATATATGCTATTATAGGCTTCTTGCTTGTTGTATGATACATATTATTTCTAGAAACTTCCCCCATTAGGAGGCTGCCATGATGACAAAGTATAACAAGGATCAATAGAAACATAATACATGACAAAATAAAAATTCCCATAAAACAAATTAATGGACACACACATTGGATGCATAAACATGATAATATTATTATATAAATATATCTCTATATATATAAAAGGCTTTGTCCTGACTGACTGAATGAATGACTGACTGACTGACTGACTGACTGACTGAATGACAGGAATCAAGTACAGCCTAAACTATAACAGGTAGAGACTTGGAATTTTGACAGTACCTTCGTTTCATAATGTAGGTGCTCACTAAGAAAGGATTTTGAAAAATTCTGATTCTAAATGCCAAAAATTAATTGTTTTTGAAAATACTTAATCCCTTTCTACATAGAATTATCAATTCCAAATCACAGAATATATTGTTGCCAAATGGTATCAAGTGGGCTTGGGAAAAACAAATGAAATGCACTTTCGACAAATAAGAGAAGTTATCAAAATAATTCATGTTATAAATAAATATTACAGAATGAAATCCACTAAAATAATGGAATCACATAACTTTCTCTACCCTGGACATAGAGAAAACAAAACGAGGTATGGTAATGTGTATATTATTATATTATATCGCAGGTTTTTTGAGAGAAAAGTATGAAAGTGATAATGCTTTCTGTTTAATTTCATCCCCAAAACAGCTTTATGAAAATTTAAAACAATATTTGTGGCATAGTGTTATGGTAGCAGAAATAATCAATGAATGAATACAAACAAAGAAAGTGATCTGAAAAAAAAAATTGAATAATTTAATTTATGAATCCAGAATTTGTAATGCATTTTTATAGGTTCTAAAAGTAACAAAATGTAGTGTCTAGTGGTTAAATTTGTTTTGATGTCCATATTTTACAAAATAGCCTATATTTGCAAATATATGTACGTATTTTGACATTTTTAGTACATATATATGTACATATTTTGACATTTTTAAGTACATATATATGTACATATTTTGGCATTTTTTAGTACATATAAATCCTAGCCCTATATGTACATATTTTGACATTTTTAAGTACATATATATGTACATATTTTGACATTTTTTAGTACATATAAATCCTAGCCCTGGTAATAAGTCGTTCTTCCTATTTCAAATTATAAATGCCTATATAAGGACCTAGAATTTAAAATTTAAAATCCTTTATAAGTTAATTTCCAATTACAAAATACAAAACCCGGGCGACGCCGGGTCTTTTAAGCTAGTATAGTAATAAATAAATAAATAAATTCAACTGGTATAGAGATGGTTATGAAGGATTGCTATTGAACCACGGATTGCAGATATGGCCATATCTTGAAGACGTATCCTTTTAAGGCCAAAGAAATCCCAGACCTGGACGAGGTGTTGTGAAATTGTACCTCGTGCACATATCATCAGCCCTAATGTAATCTCAGCCCAAAAAATGTTAAAACAATTTTTATGTCACTGTAGTGACTACATATAAGAATTCTTGAAGGAAGGTTCTATTTATTTACGGCTAATTGTTTCTCTGGCTTCCAACCGGGTGAGCTGAACGATTGGTTCCGAGCTTTCGGCAGCGAAGCTAATAAATCATCCTACTCACTCGGTTGAAAGCCCGAGGAACCATTTCTGGTCATTAGGAAAGCCTAAAATTTATAACCTGCCATAGTCTTCATTGACTACTTCTACAACTGCATATTATTTTCAAAATTAATTAAACTATTACAGTTACGGATAATTATCGTTACAAAATGGCAGCCACGTTTCATACACTGAAATACCGTCTCCTTTATAACTTCCACAAATATCAATATTTCTGAGTGATTATTTTTCTGTGTATTCGTTAGTGTCATATGAACAAGACCGTGTACAATCATTCATTTAAATTTAATAGTTTTTTTAAATATATACATTTTTATGAAAAACCAAATTAAAAAAAATTAAATACTTGTAATGAAAATATTCCAAATATTGTAGAGGACGATGCTTATACGATAATTAAGAAGAGATAGAAAAAAAAGTATCACTAAAAAATATTCATATTTATGGAAATTATCACGGAAACGGAAGTTTTAGAACAATTAATTGCTGAGGAAAGATAATTAATTTTCTCATATTTCTTACCTACGAATTTCACCCAAAGCTGTATGTATCCCATTGACTAAAGGAATGAGACGAAATGGTAGATTTCTCTCTGACTGTTCAGTGTAAGTGACCACGCTTTAAGATAATAATGCTGTACAGTTAATTCAGCATGTTTGAAAACATTTCTTCTAAATCTACTAATTGAATCTTCATGTCTGGTTTAAGTTGTTGTGAATTACAAAGGTTAACTTCGGCAAAATCAGTAACATGCAACAAATTATGCAATTTACTGAGTGATGAAAATAAATTAACACGAACCAGTAATTCACTGTTGTTAGGTAGAAATTACTAACTTCGGAAAGAGGAAAAATTAAGTCTCTCTTTGTAATTAAAACGACGTGGATCTTTATAAAATCCAGATAATCGCTTAACGAAATCTTGATTAAAATAGCATTACTATAATTACCTTGCTATGTCTAGAGCCAAACATTTGGAGCAATTAAACCCAAAGAAGCTATGGCAATTACAATCATCGCTGTACACGCGAATTTATTATAGGCATTTTAGAAGGCAGTTAATTCTGTGACCAAAATGATGAAATTAGGAAACATGGTGCTTAAAGGGATTATATAAAATACACATCAAATTTCCTCCTGCTTTTGTTCTGACTATTCCACTCATACGCCGCGTGTTTGATATTGACCAATAACGTTTAGCAATTCCTCGGATATAGACCAATCACGATCGTTTATCTTGTAAAAGGCTTGCTATTAATACGAGGATGCAATTTTAACTTATAAAACGGCAGCTCGTTACTGGACACGTAAGGCGTCAACATGCGGTGATTAAAACGTCACAGGCTGCCATTCATGAGGATAGGAAAAGAAGTGTGCGTGGAACGCCACGCGACAGAAGTGAAAATGGTTTTAATTTTTCGATTTTTCAATTTTGGATTATTGGATTGTTAGAGTTTTGGACTTTTTTATATTGGGTTTTTGTTCATTTTTAATTTTGGACTTTGCATGTTTTAATTTCGATTTTAGATTGTTTAATTTTGAATTTTTTATTATTAAATTTTGGATTTCAGATTTTTTATTTTGGATTTTTTATTTATTAATTTTTTTACTTTTGAATTTTGAATTTTTTTATTTTTTATTTTTGGATATTTGGATTTTTTATTTCTTAAATTTTGGATTTCTGGACTTTTGAATTTTGGATGTTTTAATTTTTTAAATTTGAAATTTTGGATCTTTTAATTTTGGACTTTTTAAATTTTGGATCTTGGAATTTTAATTTTTTTAATTTTTTTAATTTTTAATTTTGGATTTTAGATGTTTTTATTTTGGAATTTGATTTTTGTATTTTCGATTTTTAATTTTTAATTTGTGGATTTTTTTAAACATTGGATGAGCCTAATCATTGAGTTGATTGTTTTCTGTGCAGTCCGTTCCGTCACACCTCACTAATTTCGTGAGGATTTTGAGCGTTACATTAATTTCGTGACGATTTAGAACGTTTCACAAGCTCTCGATTTACCCCTACCGCGGCTAAAGAGGTTTCATTAAAAAAAAAATTGATTTTATACAACTGTAAGGTTGCAGGTTGGGAACCCTTAATCCAAAGTCCAGCATCCGTTTTACCGTAAAGTGTTGAATACTGGAATCTCAGCGTATGTTGCGGAAGCTGGGAAGAGCTACCAGAATTATATTGTAAGGTGGAACATGTATGCTAGTAGCTGAAGAAGTGTGTATATTTTTCTATTTAGTGGGTTAGCAAATGAATGGGCTTAGATTAGAGAAAAAGTTATTTATTTATGCATTTTTTTTTTTTTAGAATTAGCACTCTGATAACCATGAAGGTTATGAGAGATCGAGCGGTTGGTTGTAAGTGCGTCAGAGGTAAGAGTGGCAGAACATCACGACTTCGAAGGTGGCGAAGGCTGAGGGAACGCCAACGTTGGTAAGATGACCCGGGCGCCAGAGGACGGCGCCTTATACAACATAACTTGTTGGGATGTTATTCGGTACAAGCCATTTCATGTGCTTTTATTCTGTTATGCTGTTAGCTTACCTGAATTAAATTAACTATGTTTTATATGCACCATTGGTAGCGTTGGTTACAACATGATAACTCGAATTTATTCTTGGATGGTTGATTCATTGCATGCCGTGATCTCGCAGCTGTTAGTTTTGTTTTTATATTACAAAGTAAGAGAGTAATTATTATTTGCATAATCCGTTACATTTTTATTCATAGAATGGTCTTAATAAATCCAACACGAGTTTACGAGTTTCATCAGATAAATTCGCTCCTGCTGCGCAGTAGCTAATCTATCGTTAAACTTGTAAACTCTCGTGGGATTACCTATGATAAAAGAATTAAGGAAATATATGAGGAGAATTAAACCAACCAGGGTACCTAATTTTAATGTAACAACTGCAGGACATCAACAAATCTTAGCTGACTTGTTCTAAAACATCACACTTCTAATACGACATAAATGAAGTACTCTGCCGGTTTTCCCCGCGGTCGAAAGCGAGAATTGAAAATCTAACTTCGAGGTGGATTCGGCCACCCTTCAGTCCATCTATGTTAAAAACTTCAGATCTCTACGTGCTGTAGATTTCGCTAGGCTTCGCACATAGACAGACAACAGACAGATAAACAGACAGAATTTTCTTCATAGAATTAGAGTTCCCAATATGTGGATTGCTACTAGCAGTCAGTTTAAACAGCTCATCGGCCATATTTTTAGTTCGTTACAGCTGACAAATTCATAGATTTAAAAATGCATATCTTTTTTTTTTATTTTTTTTATTTTTTTTTATTTTTTATTTTTTTTTAATTTAATTTCAATCGTTCAGCATTACATTGCTATGTCAGATTGGTGATAACCATTGGAGATTTGTAACAGTAGGCCTATTAGTATTCTCGCTATAGAGGTGAGTCAATGTTTGACCCCTCACTCAAAATTACGCTTTAAAGTTATCTGACATAGGCTAATTATGGTCACAGGCTTGAACTTAATCAAAGAACTATATCTTGAGGCAAACGAGGTTTAAGTCGCCGTGCATTGTGGGACTTTTGTCCGAGGCCATAATACTGTGCCCCTGAAACATGTTCTAGATTATTAAGAAAATGTTTAGTCAAATTAGAGATGTGTTCATGAATATACTGTACACCGAGTTCACTGTGTAATTGGTTGTTTCGAATAAACCAAGGAGAGTTCACTGACATTCTTAGAACCTTGTTCTGGAATATTTGGAGACGCTGAATTTTTGTTTTTGATGCACTACACCATATAGGACATGCATATAGCAGCAGAGGCCGGAGTATGCTTTTATAAAGCAAAAGAGTATAATCCATTCTGAGAGACGATTTCCTGTTCATAATTGGGTATAACTTCATCAGTCGGGCATAAGCTTCATTTAGTTTTGTGTTTATATGGGTGTGCCAAGTCAGTCGTCGATCTAAATGTAGTCCCAGGTACTTAACAGATTTGTCTGAAGAAAGCCAGGTTACTGATGAATCATACATCTTGATATCAGGGGGAACTTCAGGCCTTCTCAGTGTAAATATTTTCAGTTGACTTTTCTGGGGGTTTAACTGAATGCGCCATTTTGATAACCAGTGTAAGAATAGATCTAATGAAGACTGTAATTGTGCAGTAGCTGTAATTATATTATGATGAGAAGTATATATCACTGTGTCATCTGCAAATAGAGCTGTATGCACAGAAGGCAAATCTGGTATATCGGCAGTATAAATACTGAAAAGAGTCGGAGACAAAATGCTTCCTTGTGGAACTCCAGCAAGAATTGGCCGCTTTGTAGATTTATGGTTTCCAATGCAGACGGAAAAAGTTCTGTTCTTCAAAAAACTGGCTATTAGGTCTTGTAAGTACATTGGAAGACCAACTTCGCGTAACTTATAAAGTAAACCTTCAGGCCATACTCTATCGAATGCTTGTGTGACATCTAAGAACGCTGCTACAGTATGTTCATGCTGTTCGAAACCGTGATATATGTGTTCTGTTAGTCGCAGCAATTGATGATTGGTGGAGTGATGTCTTTTAAATCCAAACTGGTGTGGAGGAATAATAGAAGCATCAGATGTATATTTCTGGATGCGGTTAAGAATAATTTTTTCCAATAATTTCGACAAGGTCGATAGGAGACTTATTGGCCTGTAGCTGCTTGGAGAAGATATTGATTTCTTTGGTTTATGAATGGCCATAATTTCAGCATGTTTCCATGCCGCAGGAAAGTAGCCAGTGCGAAGAACTGCATTGAATAGAGAAGCGATATATGCCAGGGATTTCCTAGTTAGCTGCTTTAGCACTGTGTTTGGAATTTTATCATATCCTGGAGCTTTCTTATTTGGTAATCTTTTAATAATGTTGTTAATTTCATTGATTGTAACAAAATTAATGGGCTTTTCTACTGATGATTTTTCAGCTAGTGAAGTTTCTTCAACATATGAAGTGAACAATAGATCTGAAGTCAAGTTTGGTACAAATGTTGATTCGAAATAATCTGCAAGTGCTTGGCATTTTTCTATGTCACTATTGTACACCTTGTCATGGTCTCGTAGAGGTGGAATAATAGTAGGCTCACAAAGGATTTGCTTAGTAGCCCTCCACAGGGAATTGTCATAAGTTGACACATTAGATATATATTGTTGATAACTTCGATATCGATACTCATCCAATTTATTCTTTACTTGTCTAATGAGCAAATTTAGCTGTTTACGTTGCCATGGTTGACGCCAGCGTTGCCACTGATGGCGTGCTTGATGTTTCTTTTTTATGAGTTCGAGAATATCCTTCGGTAATTTCATTTGGTGTGAAAGAGGAGACGAAGGATGCTTTTTAATTAGTGAAGCCTTGATAGATGTCTGGATTGCATAAGTGATGTGTTCTGTAGCTTCATCAATGTCCTGTGAATGTTTTAAGGATCGACGTATTTGTAGCGTAGAGTCTAGTATTTCCTTAAATGCATTCCAATTCACTGGACCCGTAAGCAATTTGTCAGGAGTACTGTGGCACAGTGAATCATAAAAAAATGTTGTAATAACAGGACAATGATCCGAATCTAGCTCTGGTAGAGGTTGCATATATAAGGGAGCAGTAAAATTTTTAATTAATGCGATATCTAAAATATCGGGCTTTACTGTAGGATTGAAAGAATAATACGTTGGTTCCTGAGGAGCAATGACTTGAATGCCATAATCTGTTGAAGCTTGAAGAAGTCTTCGCCCATTTGGTGTAGTGGTATGACAACCCCATGATTCATGTTTACAATTTAGATCTCCCAGGAGAATCGTTGGTGTATTATCTTCAAACAATCTTTGTATTGATAATGGACTTAATCTCTTGCAAGGTTGTTTATAAGCAGATATTATTTTAATTGTCTTATTATTCTGTTGTAAAAGTTGTATGCATACAGCTTCTATGTCTGGTATGGGTGGAAGTAGAATCGAGTGATGACTTAAATTTCTTTTAATGAAAATTGCAACACCTCCAGAAGCAAAATGAGTGTTTCTGTCTTGTCTGTATATTCTGAAATTGGGGATCTTGAATTTATCAGTATTCCGTAAATGTGTTTCACTGACACATGCAATATCAATCCCGTGTCTGTTTAAGAAGACAGTAAATGTAGACTTTTTCTCTCGCAATCCATTGGCATTCCAATTTAGTAATCTTAGTTGAGAAAATGGTCTACGGCTGCTGGCCATTATGAAGAAACTGACTTAAGAAAGATGTGAAAAAAGATATGATCTTGGGAATATATGGAGTGATGAGAGGACGAAATTCATTAAATATTGTTAATATAGCAGAAGATAAAGAAGAAGATTCAGAGGAAGTCGTGGGAGAAGTCGTATTTGAGGAACTTGTCACATGTGAGAACAGAGGTCTATTTGAATCAGATCCATTGTTTGACTGATTATTAGATGAAACTCTAGTTAAAGGAGGGAAGTGTTGAGGCCCCATAGATGGATGTGAAGGTCCTTGAGGTGTTAGCCTATTATTAGACTGATTGCCTGGTCTCTTATTTTTAGATACCATGTTTTGGTAGTAGGTGCAGCCTTTATAATTTGCTGGATGATCACCTCCACAATTCACACACTTAGCAGGGACTGTGCGAGGAGTCTTACATTGTTTATAATGATGGTCTCCGTCGCAGCGAACACATCTTGGATTTCGTCTACAATAGTTTTTTGTGTGCCCATAGTTTTGACATCTTGTACATTGAGGTATTGTGGTTGTAGGACGCCGTTTCTCCACTTTAACGACAGAATGTAACAATCTGTTTAGATTCAGAATCTTCTGTCCCTCATCAGAATTGGTTACTTCTACAGCACATAGAGGCATAGGAGTTTTATCCTTCTTATATAGTCTGTTCACTTGTACAACGGGGTATTTGAGATTGACAAGCTCATTATAAATCTCTTCATTCGTTAGCGAATATGGAACATTCCTAATTACAGCAGATAACTTAGATGCATCAGGTGACCGAAAAGTGTGATATTGCTGATTGAATTGGTCAAGGTGTTTTGTAAGAGAACGAAAATCAGTTGCACTGGTAGTATTGATTTTTACTACCATTCCTTGTTGCTGAGTTGTGAAGTCATCAACCAGAATTGATTCTAAATCCGATACCAGCGTTTGATAATTATTTGTTCCATGTAGAAAGACTGGAGGAATGCGTTCTTTGTGATTTTCTGTTGTAGAGGGAACTTCTTCCTCCATATGTTCCAAAACTTCATATCGATTGTGCACAGGAATATCCGTAACATAACGATTATCAGGCAATGTATTACTTCTTTTGGTAATACTGTTTTCCTTACCTTCATGAGCTCTCTTTCTATCAATACCTGACTTATAGTGTTCCGTTATTTGCAGAACTGCAGGCTTAATTACAGGGCCACAAGAGCTAGAAGTTTGTTGATTGTGATCCTGTATCATTTTTGAGGCTTGGGGTGAAGATAGTGATTGAAAGTGAGGTTGCAAAAAGTTCAAGGAAGATGAATCCACCTCATTTTGTTTGATATTTGAATCACTTACTTTTGTGAAACGACTATATGTTTTAGGTGCCTTTAAAAGTACAGTCTCATCTGTTATTTCAGAGTCTTCATTGGTAGAAAACGAAGAGTGTTCATAATAATTACTACACTGCTCGCTATTGTCCATCGTAGCACTGTTAACTCTTCCTTTCACAGGGAGGGGTTTGAAGGTTAATTTCTGCTGATTTTCAGCCACTATATTTAAAGTTTTATTATCCACTAAGACAAGAATAGTTTATATTCCACTTAAATGAGCACAAAAACAGTTAAACAAAACGATGAACGGAATAAACGCAATAAATATTCTATTCGAATATGCCACCAATTCAACAGTCGCCACGGCTTCCTTGATACTCCCATATATCTTTTTTGATCTATATAGAATGTTTTAATTATATTACCAGTCTTTCTCTATTTAAATTAAAATATATTATTGGGTAAATACTAGGCCTACTGTTGAAGTAACTTGGGAGAGTAAGACTCCTGCTGGATCAGCATAGAAAGTAACTCGCGCGTACAAACTCTGAGAATTCTAAGTGAGAAATGATGGAAGTTGAAGTTTGGGGAACATGTCAGTGGTTAGCCAAAGGAGAGCTCATGTGAAATTATAGCCGCAGAGACCAAGAGAATCTGCCACACATGCTACTTTGTTGTTCCTGCAGTTGGACGATAGTTCGGTAATCTCTTTATACACACAACACTACAAAATAATTTATCTTAATGGCAATGGAATTAAGCTATTTATTCCGGCCTTTCGCATAAGATGTAATTTGCAGTCATTGCTTGAAACCTGCAATTTTGAGAAGATGCTGTTCTTCGTTTTCTTTATTTAAGGGGGAAAATAGCTATCGGTAAGATGAGAAATAGGTGGACTTCATTATTATTTTTTCTCAGCAATGAATTGCTCTACAATCTTGCAATCTGACGTACTCTTAATTGACTACTTCTACAATTGGATACTATTTTCAAAATTAATCGAACTATTACAGTTATGGGTAATTATCGTTAAAAAATGGCAGCCACGTTTCGTGCACTAAAATGCCGTTTCCCTGATAATTTCCACAAATAGCAATATTCTTGAGTGATTCTTCTTTCAATCTGTTCGCAACCATCATATCAACAACATAATCAACAATCTTTGGAATATTTATAGTATAAGTATTTTTTTTAAATTGTCTTAAATTTTCATTAAACTATTAATGACAAATGAATGATTGTAGATAGTGTTGTTCATTTGATATTAAAATATACACAGAAAAATAGTCACTCAGAAATATTGATATTTGTGGAAGTTAGCAAGGAAACGGCATTTCAGTGCATGAAACGTGGCTGCCATTACTACGATAATTACCCGTAACTGTAACAGTTTTATTAATTTTGAAAATATTATGTAATTTTTAAAATAGTCAATAAAGAGTATGTCAGATTGCGAAGTTGTAGAGCAATTCATTGCTGAGGAAAAAATAATGAAATTCACCTAATTCTCACCCATGACTTGCACCGAAAGCTGTATGTCCCCCCTTAACTTAATTCACAGGGTCAGCATTAACAGCGCTTTCTCTTTTGAAACAAGTATATGTCATTGTCTGGGCATTGGCAAGTTTGTTTTGAATTCTCCTTCACCATTATTTTGCTCAGAAGAAAATAATATTCGCATCAATGTCAAAATTTACATTTACTCAATTTGTCAGCGACTACCATAGCTGAGTGTGGAAGTATTATATTCTGTATCATTTACACCAAACATAGCTCTTTTCGCTTCTTGTAAAAGTAAAGTTAAGTCTTCCCTTTACAGGCCATGGAGGTCCAGAGAGTTCTAGGAGGTTGAGGCTTCCACATTTTAGACATTCGTCATGTGAAGGGGTAAAGTTGTCAGCCCTTACCCCCAGAATTGCTCCTGGTACTCATTTCTGTTAGAGGTTGAGTCGACCGCAGGGCCATAGTGCCACCAGGAAGCTTAGGCCAATTGAAAAACTCCAACGACCTCATCGGGAGTCCAACCCGCGACCTTCCGGTTTGTAGCACAGCGTCTCAACCACTACGCTACGCTTTTTGTAACTAAACGTTATTGGATTCTTCTTTTCTTTTTGGATCGTATGAACTTGGCTCCATATGCAACCTCAGTAGGCCTATACAAACATGACTGCCAAGATCTCTTTCCTGTTACGTCTATAAAATGTTGACTAAAAAACACGCCAATTTCTGGACTCCATTTACTTGAAGCATATCCGGTTTTACTCAGTACCAATTTTTCTGAATACTGAAACAAGTTTCTTGAAATATAAAAATGTAAAAGTAAGGTACTGTACAGAGCTCAAGAGAAGACGAGCGGGGTATGAGGAGAGGGGAATATTGTCGTTGTGATTCCCCGTTGCACGTGCGGACCATGCATTGAAGTGTACTAATCATTCACAAAGCCTTGTACTCTTGCACATTCGAGTGTTGCGGTTGTGTTTCATTTTCATTTCAGTGTTTATAAAGATTGTGTTTTATTCATCAACGTAACTAAGTTAATGGTAATAATTATTAGTAGGCCGTAGTCAATTTCGTTTACAGCAGGGGTGCCCACCCCCCCAAACTTCAAGACTCACCCCCCAAAAACTTCATTGCTCACCCCCCAAACTTCAATACTCACCCCCAACCTGATTGGCTGTCGACAAGGGCGCCCATATGATATTTTCTAGAGGGGGGCAAATTTTTTAATTAATAAATTTTTTGTCGCTTTAACGTCTTGGACCACTTTGTAACATTATATTAATAATTTAATAATAATATAATAAGTGCAAAAATGACGTAGCCAGATAATAATTGCGGGGAGGGTGGAAAGTGCCGGGGGGGTTTGGAAAACTCCCAAAAAAGGGGGTCGGGGGTCCATCCCCAGAAAATTTTTAAAAATTGACCCAATGAAAATCACATTTTACGCTATTTTAGCACAGAAAAACTAGTTAGGTAATTTGTTTACCATACTCTAAGACATACCAATGTAAATAAGAAATCATTACCTAAGCGGGGGGTCCACCCCCGGAAAATTTTTAAATATTGAACTAATGAAAATCACATTTTATGCTACATCAGCACTCAAAAACTAGTTAGAAAATTTGTTTACCATACTCTAAGACATGCCAATGTAAAGAATAAATTGTTACCTAAGTTGGGTGTCCATCCCCGGGAAATTTTTGAATATTGAACTAATGAAAATCATATTTTACTCTATTTTAGCACTGAGAAACTAGTTAGGAAATTTGTTTACCATACTCTAAGACATGCCAATGTAAATAAGAAATCATTACCTAAGCGGGGGGTCCACCCCCGGAAAATTTTTAAATATTGAACTAATGAAAATCACATATAATGCTACATTAGCACTAAAAAACTTGGGAAATTTGTTTACCATACTCTAAGACATGCCAATGTAAACAAGAAATTGTTACCTAAGTCGGGTGTCCACCCCCGGAAAATTTTTAAGTATTGAACTAATGAAAATCACATTTTATGCTATTTTAGCACTGAAAAACTAGTTAGCAAATTTGTTTACTATACTCTAAGACATGCAACTTAAACAAGAAATTGTTACCTAAGTTATAGACTAATAATTATTACTATTTATAAGAAAAGTTGAATAACACATGGAACAGTGGACATAATAGGCCTACTCATTATGTTATGAGAAGAAAACAACTGCTATATCATATTTGACACACCAACAAATCTTGTTTAATTACCGTAAATATTTTTTTAAAAATACAAATATGGAATTTTAGGTTTTGACTTTAGGGGGTCAAAACCCCCTGAACCCACCTTTCCTAATCCATTGTGGATTCTGTTTCCATGTTGTCGATTTGGTAAAACTTCAGCAAACTTTTTATGTCTCTACTGACTTTCAAATAATTGTCTTAAAATAAAAACACTTGACTATAATAATTATTAATATACATTTTTTCCCTTGCGCCCCCCCCCCACCCCCGGGTATGGGCACTAATTTATTTACTATTCACTTTTAAAGAATTAGAAGAGACCTCTTAAAGTTATAAAACTTGACCGTTATTATTTTAACATATTAAACTCTAATTTTTCAACAATTTTCAACCCCCCCCCAGAAAATTCATAAAACGATAATATTTTGCCCCCCCCTAGAAATTTCAATGGCGCTGTCTGCGTCTTAACCCCCCCTCCTGTGGGCACCCCTGTTATACTATTACAATAATTATTTTTTGCAGATTAAATTATTCTTAAATTGTCGAATTCCTGAATAAAGTAACGGAAGAAAATTAAATTGAAGTAGTTATAGTCTTTGAGAATAACCGGTAACTTATAACTTAATAATTGTAGGCCTAATTGTTAACGGTTAAAAAGAAAATTCTTTCACATTAAAACGTTGAACTAGAAACGCGACTAATATTTTCAGGACAGGTAGTATTAAGATGCGATCGCAAAACATGCTGAGACTTTGGTCTTATTCAGCACATTCCTTCCGTTCGTCTTCTCTTGAGCTCCGAGCAGTATATGGTGGAAACCCCCGTTAATTGCATGTCACAAATCAGAGAGAAAATGTTACTCACCCTGTATCCTCGCACGCAGCATTGCAAAGAAATCAACAGAGACCAGGTACCTGTAAGAAAGAAGAACTGTTTTAACTTACGTGTTCAAGTTATTTTCATCACATCGACATTCTTATGCTTTTCAGCTTTTCCTTGCAAACTTTCAAAAATAATTAACAATGTTTCTGACTTCATGGGATAAAATTGACAATATTTTATTCAGGTTTTATTTGTACAGTGTTGATTTTTTTAAACTTGAAACAGATCAATTTTCTGTCAAAACTAAAAAATACCTTTAGACAGGCCTACAGGCTGAGGTAGATTTCGAAGTGCTTTTGGTTTAATTTATTGTCGCTGCGCAGCACTCTTCTTCTTTAGCCTTGGCATGACAAACCCGCAATAATAACTGCAAAAAAGAGGAAAGAGCACTTCCTCAAACATTCCAATCTCGCCTTATATGAGAGCTATCGAGAAACCAGTTACTGATTTGTAGAGTACTCATCAAGAGCTTTTCAACGATACCCCACAAGACGTGGTTTCAAAAATTTAGAATTTCCATCCCCCACCCCCACTGCTACCCCCCCAAACCCCCCGCATCGTTAGTGCCACTGTGAACTCCATAGGGACTACTCTAATTTATTCAAACAAAGTTTCCCTCTATACTTCATAGGAGCCGAGATATAAAGTTTTCAAAATTTCAACCCATTCCCCCGACCCCCCTTGGGCCAATTCTGCTCATTAACGAACTTGTCCGAACTATTGGGCCTAGAAATAACATAATAAAATTTGGTTCAAATATCTTGAAAATTACGGCCGCTAGCGTGTAAAGATATATATATATAGGCTATATATAATTATACATAAATATATATAAGTATATATAAATATTACAATTTTTTTTGGACGGGCGGTGGTTTCGTACTTAGGGAAGCATGAAACTTAAAGATATGAAAGAATTTTTCGAAAATGATGACATGGTATCGATTGTAGATTTCTCATTTATCGAGATGACGAGTTTATTGATATTTTTGCGAGAACGAAGTTCGATTAAATTTATCTGATGAAACACTTAATCTCGAGTACGATTTATTAAGACTATTCCATGAATAAATTGTAAGGAGTTTTGTAAATAATAATAATTTTCTTACTTTGTTTCAATATTCTGCCGTCATAAGATAACGGCATACTGGATGAATAAACAGTCCACGGATCGATTCGATAAATCTATCCGTGTTCCCAATGCTACCAACAGTGCGCATCACAAGATGGAGGGCGACGCGGTAGTTTCTTACATCAAAAGGCTATAAAAGCACACTAACTGGCTTACACCAAATCGAAATTGTGTTTTTAATCAATGAACATTTACATTATTTCAATTTCCAAACAACTTATGTTGTATGTTTTCATTTTGCTGAATGGCAGCATGTGACGTATTAGGCTAATCACCACACGTTGATGCCTTAAGTGTCCAGTACCGAGCTGACGTTTTATCAGATAAAGTTGCATCCTTGCGATCCGAGGAAGTATATTATAAGATAAACGTTCTTCATTGGTCTATATCCAAGGAATTGCTAAACCTTATTGGTCAATATCAAACACGCAGCGTATGGGTGGAATAGGAGCTAGAAAACACATTCATCTTTAAAAAGTAGAGTTCTAAAAAATTTGCGAAAAATGACAACTTTATCAAATAGTTATTGTAAAACATGTTTCTTTCAAGAATAAACAACTATCACATTCATCACCAATAACAAAAACTCGATTATGCGGGAATAAGTATTAACCATACCGCAAAAAGGAGAAGTAATACATTTTTATTAAAAGTTCACATATTGATGGAATAAGCTGAGCAGAGTGTCACAATTCCTTAAAGATTTTCATGTTAAACTCATCATTCCTGTAGCTTAATTTAGAGGGATTTACTTCAGCAGATTGCCATGGGTAAAATGTGTGAAATGTGATTTTTGTAATTGAAAAAAATTTGGACTCAGAAATGTTTATGTCATTGCCAGACATCCACCAGCTTTTCGGATCAGAATCTTCAAACTTTGCCAGTAGTAGAGAATCAGAATCATAAACCACGAATATTTTCATATTTATTTTGAAGCCAAACGCTTTACAACCAATGAACTTATGGGGTCGGCAGGTTAATGACATTTCAGAAAGTGTTAAACCTGAATGTTACTTGAATACGTAGAGTATGAAGACTCCTTATTTTTTATATTAACAACTATACAGTATTAAAATACATGTTATATACTGTTGAGCTCCATCAATAAAATAAAATAGACTTAATACCAGCAACTCAACAATATTTCATTTTAATATTCGTCTACGCCTTTGGGGTATTTCCAAGATCTTCAGGGCACCTTCCATTTGTTGGATTGGACGTCTCAATAAATAAAACAAAAACTGCATTGTCTTACATCTTGTCACATTAATAAAAATAAAATTTCTAAAAAGCTTATAAATGTGACAAGACAATTGGGTTTTGGTTTTAATTATTGAGGCATCTAAACTAGTAAAAGAAGATGCCCTGAAGATGGCAGAAATACGCCGAAAGGCCTAGGCAAGTATTAAAACATAGGTTAGTTGTGCTGCTGGTACCAAGTAGGATGCATCGAAATTTCCCCTTTTTTTAAAAAATTGGTTTAACCTTAATGATATAGGCCTATTTTTGCGAATTGGCCTCCATGTAACGTGCCAAAGTCAAAGTTCGATTGGACAATTTCTTCAGGTTACACCAGTAGCCTTAAGTTTAAAAAGTTTGTTAAGAACGATTCATTTAACATTTTTACGAAATCAGCTAACCCTTACTAGTATTTTTCTAGGGAGCTCTATATTTTGAATGAAACCTTTTCAGTTTAATCGCCTGTTTTAAAGTTTGGATAAAAACGCCCACAGAGCTACTGTTTTAATTGTTTCATGGAAATAAATCTCAGTGTTTCTGTTTCTTGTGAACTTCTAATTAGGTAAAAATAAATCATTTGCGCCTGCAGCTCTTCGCTTGTTTTCAAATAGAAATGAAAGGAATAACTTAAAGCTCGCAACGATGAGGTGGCTACAAATCCAGTTCAGAGATCATGCTAATGCTGCATGTTCATGTCTCTACTCTTTTGCCTTGCATTTTGTGCTACATTCTGCCATGCTCTCCCTAGATTGCAGTGTTATGCGTACTAGGACTATCCCACTCATACGCCGCGTGTTTGATTTTGACCAATAACGTTTAGCAATTCCTCAGATATAGACCAATCACGGCCGTTTATCTCACAATATTCTTGTAGGAATCAGGACCAAGGCATTTTATCACGGTAAAATCAGCTGCTCGTTACTGGAGGCGCGAGTATCAGTGTGCAGTGATTAATAGTCACTGCTGCCACTAGGGGCACGAAATCAAGTTATTTTATACAACATAACTTGTTTGGAAATTGAAATAATAGAAATGTACATTGATTAAGAACACAATTTCGATTCGGTGCAAGCCAGTTCGTGTGCTTTTATTCTGTTCTGCTGTCAGCTTACCAGAATGTACCATTGTACCATTGGTAGCAATGATTGTAACAGGGTAGCTCGAATCGATACATGGATGGTTGATTCACAGTATGCCGTGATCTCACAACTGTTAGTTTTGATTTTATACAACAAAGCACGAAAGTAAGTATTATTTATATAATCCGTTACATTTTATTCATGGAATAGTCTTAATAAATCCAACCCGTGTTGACGGGTTGCCTCAGATAAATTCGATCCTACTGCGCAGTCGCGAATCTATCGATAAACTCGTCAACTCTCGTGGGATTACCCATGATAAATCCATGTAGTGCCTTTTTTCCAAATTTCGCTGATGTCACCAACTTCATTACATTTTCTTACAGAACGAGTGTGAGAGGGTAACAATTTAATAGTTAGAACAGCCATATTATCTGATATACTTTTAACACTTGACAATTGGACATCTATATTAAGAATTACCTTGTACTAAGGTTAACACACGTGGCATGAATTACTTGTTATCTTCATCTTCCCTGAAATGAATGGTTCATACTGCGTTGTTATTAATACTATCAAGAACATTATTATTATTATTATTATTATTATTATTATTATTAGTTGACATTGTTTGCTGAGGACAGGAATGCACTACAAACCAAGCGTTAGTCAATACGTTATATTAATGGATAGCATTAATTACTGTATGGTATTACTGTTAGCAGATCGCGTCTCCATAACACATAATATCCTGTTACATGCAAGTATGCTGTAATGCAATGTGATGATGCCATCTGTTAGGTTAAATATGTATTTTTACACAATTGCTTACAAATTATAAAGTTATGAAGAAATATATTAAACACAAAATAAAAATAGCAAAATGTGCAAGTAGATTCCGAATATAGAACCTATTAGTGAAGTAAAATTATCGCATATAATTTAGTAGAATACATGTCATTAAGCCTATACAGTAGAAGTGCGTGTAAATATTTCAAGAAATCGATTTGAAGCAAATGCGGTGTGTGTTTGTATATATACACACACACACATACACATATGTTCTTAAATAGGCTTATGAAGCTATTGATCACCAATATATTCGTACAAGGCAAATTAAAACAACGAGTGACATACCTCAAGTTAACACTGTGTGTTTCTTCTCTTACTGAATGCGACATTCGTTAAGTGAGATATCTGATAAGTCAACTCTCCATTTCACTTCCATTAAATAAGCTTCTTCAGACAACTGCACCCGGCGTTTGTGGCAATCCTTTGAGAGCATTCAGTTATAGAACAGCGACTTTGAAAGCAACTTTATACAAGCTTCTGAAGCTACATTAACAAGTTACCACTTTCCTGTATTTTCTCTCTAGTCACAACGAGTGGGAAAACATGCTAAGTTACTATACTTGATCCATGATGTGTTCGGAGCAAAAGTAAACAACCGAATGTGAACGTACAAAGCACATTTCACAAGAGTTCGTTTTTGATACTTTTTAATCGATTACACACAGTAAAGTCAACTGAACTTAATTTTTACATTAAGCGCCAAGGGTCCCGGGTTCGATTCCCAATGTGTTGTATATATTTACAATTTGTATCTTCTCGCGGCTGGACAAACTTTTTCCTCGCAAGTTTCTTTATTGGTGACGTAATTTCTGAAGGCCCTGGCTCGCAATTTTCTTCGGTGATATAAATTATTAGAAGTTATGTATGCCTATTGCGTTTACTCACAATAACTGGTGTACTTCATCACACATTATGTAAATGAAAAGTAATTATGCTATAAAATATGTCTTAAATTTAGTAACTTTTGTCACTTATTTTTCTTCTTTGGATCTCTGACAAAGCATAATCAGTTTAAAACATGATATTTGTTTAAAATGTTTATATTTTTATAATCTGAAAGATGTTACACTGAACTCACCACATGGTATTCACCCTGAATGGTAATGAAGTAAATGTGCAGTCTCCAATACACCAATATTGTTTGCAGTGTACACAGCTAGCCTGCATAATATTGGGAATTGATGTAATCTATCAAATTAGAGAGGCTGTCGATAGCATGAATTCTTAAATCAATAATAACGATAGAAACCCACCTAAATAAAAATCTGATGTGATGCACTCACATAATTTTCTCTATTTCAAGCATGGACAATGTAAGTTCCTGACTTGGCATTTGAAATACAAAAAGAGACCTCATTGCGGGGAGTGCGCATTCAATATTCCATTCTGTATTTACTCATGCATACCTCTTTGTTGCATTTCCAAGAGTCACGAAATATAATAATATGTTGTTATCAATTATTATCGAAAGTGAGAAACAAAAAGTTCAAGATAATAGCATTAAGATATACTTGCTTACAAATAACCTAAATAGGCCTATAGTAAATAATTTTAAATAGATTCACGTTTGTAAAGTATGGCTCCTATATTGTTTATACATTTTGCTGACTATTATATTTCGCCAACAAAATACTATATCTTTTTTGACGGAAAGGGAGTATTACATATGTTGGTATGTATTTATTAAGTTTCAGAATAGTACATTCTAACATATGTTGTGGAAGGGAAAATGTCTGTCTGTCTTGTCTGTCCGTGTGTATGTACGCGCGATACGCGTAACTCAAACAATCTTTATAGGATTTTCATGAAACTTGGTGTACGCATTTCTAACTTCCATGGAAAGAACCTTATTGATATCGGACCAAATCGGTTGACCGGTATCGGAGTAATGCTCAACTTAGTGCCTATTTTATGGTAATATATTAGAAAGAATTTATCAAAAGCAAATCAGTTCTTTTAACAACATGATGTTTTAAAGTGTTCATATATGGCTTTGGTAGTTGGTACTATATGCTAGCGAAAGCTGGACATTAAGATCGGAGGAGAAAATAAGACTTGATTCCTTTGAAATGTGGGTCTGGAGAAAACTTCTAAATGTATCATGGGTAGAAAAAAGGACTAACTTGTCCATAATAAAGGAAATTAAACCAGACATGTCACTAGTGGCAACAGCAACTAAGCATAAATTAATGTATTTTGGACATATAATGAGGAAAAACAGCTGCTTGGAAAAAGATGTTATGCTAGGTATAGTGGACGGGAAGCGAGGTAGGGGTAGGAGAAGAACAAGATGGCACGCAGAGATTAGCAATGCAACCAATCTAAGATGGGAAGAAATTCTAAGTGCTGTGAAGGACCGGGTTGGATGGAAGAAGATAGTGGATATGAGTGTTAGGAGCAGGAAAAGACATTTCGAATAGTCATGGCTGGCAGCCTTACTGCCTTGTAAATCCGTTTGAATCGCCAGGGGTCGCACCCGACCTGATGGACTACTACTACTACTACTACTAGTTGCAATACAGTTAGCTATGATAAATAACACTACCCATATATTTCTTCACATTTGCTTATCAAACTAGAACTTTGTTCTTCCGTAAGCCCTGCTGAATGAATCGATCTGGAGCTTAACTTGGAATTCGATAACAAAAATAATTTATTTCCTGCATATCATAATTGCAATTATTACTGGTTAAACAGATACATTCTGGCACTTTGTTACATCAGTTTACCTGATTTATTTCAAGACTGAGTTTTCTGTGTTTTTTTTTTCCCCGTAAGTATAGGCCTTCACTTAAAATGAAGCTGAATTTTTACCGAAGCATGTGCATAAAAGAGAGAAACACACATGCTTCTATGCTTGTATTCACTGTATTCTAATATACATCGAAAGAAAGAAAAATTGTATTTGTAATTTCACTGAATAAATTTGTCTTACATAACCATTATGCCGTTTATTACTGACTGTTATTGCCACTACGAGATTTTTCTGGTTTGCAAGAAGGATTCCTATTCTAAAGAGGCACAGCCAGAGTCATGCTGAATTACTGTTCTTGTGCAGGTGAATTGCAGCTTTCACTCCGTCCCCGCCTTCCGTAATAAAAGGTTTCAATACAAATTAAATGAATACATAAAAACCAGGAAATCAGGCATGAGATCTCGCGTGGAGAAATCCAGTATTTTATACTATTATACCACCCAGCAGGTGTAACAATCACAACTGTGTTATTTCAGCACTAGCGCTATCTGTGTTATGTTAATTAAACTAGCATGTTGTAGGAAGTACATTTTCATGGATTTAGGCCTAAGTAAAGAATTGTATTACTAAGTTACCACAATTTAAATCAGCAGGTTACTACATCTATATTTTTTTTAGTACTCGCGCTCTAGAGCGACTGCTTCTCAGGCTGCTAACGCCGTAAAATAGTACTTTATAGGCCTAGGCTGGTAAAATGGTAACGTCTTGGACTCGTATTTTGGAGGTACCTGTTTTAAATCCCGGAGCCGGCCAATTTGACATGGATTTTTTATTTGATTTTTTTTTAAATTTTCATGTGAGTGTGCGGTTTTCAAGATATCACAAATCTGTAGTTCTGTTGATGCTGGACGATTTGAATCTGATTAAAAAATTATTTTCTGCATTATCATAATTGACACTATAACTGATTCAACGAAATCATTCTGGCACTTTGTTATATCAGTTTACCTATAACAAAACATCGTTGTTATTATTATTATTATTATTATTATTATTATTATTTTGTTTTTGTTTGTTTGCTTATTTCTTGCACTGCAAGTGGGTCAACAACCCGGTGACAGTGGTGTAATAAATACCAGCAATACATATATACTAAAATGACACACTATACACACAGTTACACATTAAATATCACAACAGCTATCCACATATCTGATATAATTAATATAATTGAAAATATTTCTTCGAGTGAAGTGGTAGCAAAAATAAAAGACAATCATTTTACTTATCTCATTCCTTGAAATACCTAACTCAAATACAAAGTTCCTTTTTTGTACTATCTGTTAGACAAATACACACAAGTAGATGGACTGAAGTAAAGCCATAAACATAATATGTCGTTGTTTCTAGATAACATTAGAAAGGTATTTAAAATAAGTCAGTTATCTCTATAAAGGCTTCGTCCTGACTGACTGACTTAACTAATGACTGACAGATAATCAACGTAGAGCCTAAACTAATAATAGATAGAGACTTGGAATTTTGAAAGTACCTTCGTTTTATAATGTAAGAGCTCACTAAGAAAGGATTTTTAAAAATTTTGATTTTAAATGTCAAAAATAAAATATTTTAGTGGAGACATAATATCTTTTTACACAGAATTATCAAATTCAAATCACATTCATTGACAACAGTGTATTGTTGGTTGTCGTAACAGGTAGGTTTGGAAATATGTGAAATGGAACGTTGACAAATTAGAGAAGCTATTTCCTAAATGAGATTAAATTAGATTCACAAGCTACGCTTGATAAATTACGCAATAAAATTGATACTCTCGCCGCTTCACCTTTGTTGAAGGCTGATCAAAAGTTCACCATCATGAATACATCAGTCTCACCTACTCTAATATATCCTCTACAAGTTACTCCACTTAATAAAATTCCGCAGCGTTTCCTAATAGACGCTGATAAAATTCTAAAAAGTGGAGCAAAGGAAATCTTGCAGCTACCAGCAGATGTTCCGGACCATATGGTCTATACCGACCGGAAATTTAAAGGCCTGGGTTTGTTCCGCGCTTCTTGGGAAGCCAAATTGCAGCATATAAACATATGCAACAAGCTCAGGCAAGCTAACAACGGATATATTAATGTCATCCGAAATCTGGATG
This sequence comes from Ectobius pallidus, assembly GCA_964059195.1. Lineage (NCBI taxonomy): Eukaryota > Metazoa > Arthropoda > Insecta > Blattodea > Ectobiidae > Ectobius > Ectobius pallidus. Next base: position 10,597,501 of record CAXKWD010000007.1, on the reverse strand, counting down.
AAGAATGTCAAAAATGCCTAAATGACCTAGATTTAGACATAAATGAACAAATTCAATCTCCACATGGTTCCCTTCCCAATGCTAGGAAGGTACGGCAAATCCTAAGGGACAAGGAAGTCGAGTTGTGGGCCAAACTTCCACACAAAGGAAAAGGCGTAGAGCTGTTTAGAGAATATACACCGGCGAATAAATGGATGAGAGATCACCAAGGTTTATCCTGCGCCGAATGGAGAGAGGCTATAAAAATGACTGCAAATGTTTGTGCAGTGCGTTCCCTGCCGGGTAGATCCCAGGACAACACCCTCTGCCGGCGCTGCCACAGAGAGCATGAAACCCTTGCCCATGTCCTGGGAGCCTGTCCCTACGGGGAGGTACTGCGAAATCATCGTCATCACACCATCAGACATATGATAGCCAACTCGATGAGAGATCATGGTTACTCGGTTTACGAAGAGGTTTCCGGTCTGGCCACTGATGGAAGTAATCGGCGTATAGACATGATTGCCTTTTTACCATCTAATAAAGCTGGATATATCCTGGATCCGACTATACGTTTCGAGACCCATAAGGGCCAACCCGAAGAAGTTGATGCCGAGAAGAAATCAATATATGAACCAACCATTGATTTCTATAAGACTAAATACAAACTAGAACGTATCTCTGTCCATGGGCTGATGATCGGTGCACGAGGTACAATTCCACAACACCTCGTCCAGGTCTGGGATTCCTTTGGCCTTAAAAGGATACGTCTTCAAGATATGGCCATATCTGCAATACGTGATTCAATAGCAATACTTCGTAACCATCTCTATACCAGTTGAATTTATTTATTTATTCATTAGCATATATATAATAATATGATCATGTTTATATTTATGAATCGAATGTGTGTGTTCATTAATTTGTTTTATGTGAATTTTTATTTTGTCATGTACTATGTTTCTACTGTTATACTTTGTCGTCATGGCAACCTCCTAATGGGGGAAGTTTCTCGAAATAAATATAATTAATCTAATGCACAATGTGATGCAGGGACATAATAGTCCATGTGCCAGACCCATCAGTCATTATAATTTGGGGGACTGAATGATATTTATACCACATATTCCTGGGGTCATGTGGAGCAAAAAAGTCGGGGGGGGGCATCATGAGGAGGTAGCTTTCAAACATGGCGGCCATTCATAATGGCGGACGACTGTGAATCTTTAAATTCAAATATCTCGGGACTGGGTTCATCAATCTTGAATTTTGTTTTATTCAAAATGTAGGTTATTTTTCTGGCTACAGTTTTGTTTCACATGTGTGTGACCAAAAAACCAGTATTTATTGGTCAAACCTCTAACAATCGGAAAAATAGGTTTTTTTCACATTTACGTTTTGCGGTTTATTACTCTAACCGTTGGGTTTATCGAAAAAGTGTTTGATACAAAAGTTATAGAGACACATCTCACCTTTAAAACGAAAAAATGAAATCGAAGATCGGATCAATAGGATCCGAGATATCGAGATTCTTATCGGGCGGGGCGGGGTTGAGCGTGTTGACCCAGTGCTCGGTGCAGCCTAGCGAGAGGCGAGACTTGGCGTAAAATATTGCGCAGGGTAGCAGGTAGCAGGGTATACTGAATTCCTCGCTCTTCGTAATGTGCAAAATTTAATCTCGGGTGTGGTTTGTCAACCTGTTTACCCAACATTCTGACTGTTTTAGCTGGGTGACGTCACATCACCTACATCCTACATTTCGCTACATGTCACAAAATATGTGTGATTTTATATGTTTTATGAATAGAATCGCGGTTTTCAAATAGGGGCCTTCTACAATTGGATTTTACCCACTAGCCGCCACTGGTTGATGTGCGGGGCTCAGAGGGTAATTGAGCGCCATGCTCTCTGCTCTCTGAGGGCATATTTAACTGATATGACATTACAATACGCAATGCAGAGACCATGGCAGAACTCTTTCATTTCTCTCCCCCTATGCAAGCCAAGGTCAAACCAATAATACCACATAGGAAGTATATTATATTCCGCTATAAAGTGTGGTGGATGTTAAAAGCAATAATGTTATAATATAGTATACAGGTGTCAGGAGATTCAGTGATATGAACTTCTATGATTATAAAGCTGATTTGTCATTATCAAAGCTGGAGGAGGGTTATGTGCTGACAGTTCATGAAAAATACTGGACGTTGTTATTTAAACAAAATTAAAATTAAAATTAAATTTACTACACAAGTCGTTGAATTCACTACAAACTTAAATTGACTTAAGCCACATAGAAGAAAGAAAGATAAACAAATGTTCAGATACAAAATACAGTTAAAACACAAAACATAGTTCACATACATTCTCCTCACTCTTTCTTTCTTATCCTAAATGTTTTTATTCGCAAAGGGTGTATTTAGAGAACAAACCTGAAAACTGCTGGAACCCAGAAGAGGCTAGGAATTTCCTTTTCTTTTATTAAATTGTAGTAACTTAATGTATCTTTTATGTATTCTTAACTTTTGTGTATTCTTATATTATGTATCTTTTTATTTTATTATTTTGTATGTATGAATTGTTTTTTTGTCATGGACATTGTAATTGGATTTCCTACCTGTATTGTTCATTATTATTATGACTATTATTATTATTATTATTATTAAATAAATAAGTTAAAGTACAGAGATAAATTACTTGGCAATGTTTTATATACTTGTAAATTGGTTTATATTGCAGAAAGTCTTTTGCATACGACACTCAAAAGACAAGTCGTGGAACTTCATTGCGAATACATTGTGAAAGTTAATTGTTTTGGATAATCTGCATTTGGAGAGGTCAATTAGTCTATGTATTAGGAAGTCAGAGTAATTTTAAATGGATTATTTTGTAAATAACTTTGCAATATCTGCAGAGAAAAGGAATATTCCTTCTAGGAACATACAAAAGTAAACTGATTCGGAGTCCTAAGTGACCTAATTTCTATTCAACGTATGCTCAGTTCATATATTCATTACAGGAAAGTTTCAGGTTATTTGTAATTGAGTTACGAGGATCTGTTGCATTTCCAGTAAGTACATAATATTAACAAAAGTGTCTTTTCTTCCACTCAGTTAAAAAAAAACTGCAAGCTTGTCAACGAGGCAACAAAAAGACTCTATATCACCTTCGCCTTATACAATTTAATTATTTATAAAAGGTTTGTTAATTCTGATTAGGCAAAGGTATAAAATGTAGGAGACTTTGTCAAAAATGATTTCAACGAAAAGAGGATTGTGTTGACGGGAAAACTAGATTCACAGCGAAGGCAGAGCTTTATGAAATGTTTCATGTGTAGTGTTTCTTTTCATGGAGTTGAAAACGCTGAAGAAAAAAGAGAAGAAATTTTAGAGATCTTTGAAATCTGGTGTTGGAGGGAGATGGAGATGATGCGATGCTTTTATGAAGAGTGGATGAGAAGAAATATAAAGAACAGAATAGCTTACAAGATAAGACACATCATTGTTTTATTATACTAGTTTTACTCTTATTTCATTTCTATTTTTCTCTACATCCTTCATGCTTGCTTTCTCCTTATCTCTCTTATTCTCTTTACTCTCTCCTACTTCTTACCTTACATTGGTCATTATCCTAACTTTTCTACTTTTTATTATATCTACTTCATATTTGTTTTATTGTAAGTACATGATGTATTGTTAGTATAGTCATGAACATTGTAATTGGGTGTATACCTGTAATGTTCATTCTTGATTAAATAAATAAATAAATAAATTATACGAAGAGACTTCTGCTGGACGTAATTGAAATAAATAAAATCAGGTAAACTGATAAAATAAAGTGACAGATGGAGCTAATAGGCCATATTTCAGTCCACGGTTTCTTGAGAAAGTTTGGTTAGCATATGTGAAGGAATAAGTGGCATGGCTAGAATTTTAACAGAACGAATTTACAACAAATTCCTCACGTGTAAATATTCCTTTAATTTTGCAAAAAATAATAATAATAACATTAATTATAATAATAATAATAACAATAATAATAATAATAATAATAAATCTGAAGACGTACAAATAACAATCGGAAAACTTCCAAAGATTTGTTTTTCACGGTAAAAAATTATACAATTGAACGTTCTTCCTAGGAATTTTATAAGAGTGTATATTAGATTTCATTAAAATCAAATAAAGCGTATTAGAGTTATCACGCGAAAAGACACATGGACGGACGGAGAGACTGACAGACATTTATCTCATGCAATGTTAGAAAGCGCCATTCTGAAGAACCAAGAATACTTGGTAGAAGAAGAATTGAAATACTGGGTGACATCAACACGAAAGGAAGCTATAGAGAATGAAAACATGCAGCAGAAGATAGAAAGAGTTTGAAAGTTGAATTTCACACATCGTGTGGATGTAGACCTGCCGTAATGCAAAAATATAATAACAAAAAGTGCGCATACTAATTCTCGTCTAAGTAATAATATGACGAAGTATTATAATAAAATAGTTAACAGGCTTGAAAAATGAGTAGCTGTGAATCAAAATGCACTCAGGAGAGAGGAAAAACTAGTAACTCCTAAACATTCCAGAATATAAAAGTAACTTCCACGTCAAATTGTAGTGTGCGATACACACATAAAGCCCTATTTAACAAACAAATGAAGGGCCTAGATCCATAAGGGCGTAAGGCACAAGGACATAGTTTCGAGAAATCTTGATGTTTTTAAACAATGTTACCACTCAAAAGTATGTGATTTAAAGTATAATTTTATAATACATATTTTGAAGGAGAGGCTAAATTAGTGTTCTTCAAATTTACAAGGTATTGGAATTTTTTACAACAAGAGGTATCGGTACCTAAACATGTTAAACAAAAACCGAAGTAATTTTACAGTACCAAAATCTTTTTACTTTGTAACATATTATTTTTTTTACTTTATTTTAGTAAAAACCTGTATTATACAGTGACAATTGCATGTTTGCCAACGATAACCAGTATAGTCATTAATACAATAGATGATAAGCAAAACAGTGTATTTTGAATGAAATTACACTTCACAAATGCAAGGTCAGTTTTATAAACATTTGCTTGGATGGTAGCACTGCAGAAAATAAAAACAGTTGATAAACACACCTCAATAACAGATAGGAAGTGTGCCTTACACCTGTATGGCACTGTTATGATATAGAATTAATGTTAATCATATACCTCAACTAAAAGAGTTTTTTCCATGTGATTGCAACCTAAGTTGTTTACAACCCATACGTAATAATTAAACTAGTTCTGTTATAACACACGAGGGACTTTTCCACGGCCTTGGCCTTCATTGCAAATCGGATTTTCATGGTATGTGACCAGGCTAATGGTAAGGATCATGTTTGCTGTGACACCCGAAACAATGATAACATAAGTATTTCTTTCCTCACTTATCTGCCCGCAATGTATACGCAATCTACAATGTACTAGTTTTGAATACAATACAATCAGGTAAATTGATGTAACAAAGTGTCAGTATGCTTTTCTTTAATCAGTAAAAAATTACTTGGAATTATGATATGCAGAGAATAAGTTATTTTTATTATCAATTTCCGAGTTAAGCTGCAGATCGATTCATTAAGCAGAACTTACGGAAGAACAAATTTATAATGTTTGGTACTTAACCTTTATTCAAACTCGTATACACTGATATAAGACATTCTTAAAATATGTCAACATTTCACAAAATACACTGGCGAAGAACTCCACTTAATGTATGTAGACCTAATTATTTCAGAGTAATAGATCTTCTGTATATAACAGTATTCTACTTGATGAACGAAATAAACAACTGACTAGTATGATATAATCAGATGCGAAGGGATGGGTAACATTGCAAATTATACATTGCAAATTCCAAAGCCGTATATGAACAGTGTAAAACGTATGTTGTCAGGATAACAGATTTGCATTTGTTAAATTCTTTAAAATATATTACCATAAAATAGACACTAAATTGGGCATTACTCCGATACCAATCAACCGATTTTATCAAATATCAATAGACGTCTTCCCATGGACATTATAAATGCGCATACCAAGTTTCATGAAAATCCGATAAAGCGTATTTGACTTACCGCGTCTTTAAAATGGACACTAAATTGGGTTTTACTCCGGTCCCGGTCAACCAATTTGGTCCAGTCTTTCCATGTTCATTATAAATGGGTATACAAAGTTTCATGAAAATCCGATAAAGCATATTTGAGTTATTACGACTCTCTGATATATTACCATAAAATGCACTAAATTGGGCATTATTCCGGTTCCGGCTAACCGATTTGGTCGAATATCAATAGGCGTCTTTCTACAGGCATTGTAAATGCGTATACCAAGTTTCATAAAAATCCAATAAAGCGTATTTGAGTTATCGCGCCTTTAAAATATACACTAAATTGTGTTTTACTTCGGTACCGGTCAACCGTTTAGGTCTAAATTCAACAGGTTACTTCTCGTTGACGTCATAAATGCGTATACCAAGTTTCATGAAAATCCGATAAAGTGTGTTTTAGTTATGGCCTATTAAAATAGGCACTAAATTGGGCATTACTCCGGTACCGGTGAACCTATTTGTTTCAATTTCAATAGGTTTCTTCCCATGAACGTTATAAATGCGTACAGCAAGTTTCATGGAAATCCGATAAAGCGTATATGAGTTATGGCGCGTATAGACACACGGACGGACAGACAGGCAGGCAGACAGACAGACAGACAGACAAACACACAGACGGACAGACATTTTTCCGTCAACCACACAATCCTTTAAAGTACCATACTAGCCAGTGGCGCCGACTCCATGGGGCCTGAGGGGGCCCGAGCCCCCTCAAAAATTCGTTTGGGTGGGCTCCGCCCCCCCCAATAACACTGGACAACAAAACTGACCTTCAAAAAAATTGTTTACACAAGACATATCATTTCTTATGTATTTTGATGTGCTGAGTTCAAATATGGCCTTTGTTTTTGTCTAGCACCCTCAGGTTTTTAGTAAATCGTTAAATCGTATACTTACACTTCTAGTCGTTTATAAATAAATCGTCAAGTACCGTAATATCAAAGACTAACTGGTAATATTTTTTTACACAAAACATATCATTTCTTATGTATTTTGATGTGCTGAGTTCAAATATGGCCTTAGGTTTTGTCTAGCACCCTCAGTTTTTTAGTAAATCGTATACTTACACTTCTAGTCGTTTATAAATAAAGCGTCAAGTCGCCGTAATATCAAAGACTAACTGGTAATATTTTTTTACACAAAACATATCATTTCTTATGTATTTTGATGTGCTGAGTTAAAATATGGCCTTAGTTTTTGTCTAGCACCCTCAGTTTTTTTAGTAAATCGTGTACATGCACGTCTAGTCATTTATAAATAAAACGTAAAGTCGCCGTAATATCAAAGACTAACTGGTAATATACATATGTAGAAGAATCCTTCATAATAAAATTATATTTAATTTTGTAAAAGTAACCAATTAACATACCTGAAAACATTGCCAGCTCGTTTTCAAGTCCATCCTCTACTGCTGTCAGTTGAATTTCTGCCGTTTGCTGCTTCTTCTGTACTTTCCTGTGGTTTCTCTTTTGAGGCTCCAGCAGTAATCTGCAAGCATATTGGGTTTCCATCTTCCTTGATACCTTTTCTCCATTTCGGAAATATCTTGGTGGAATCTTTCTCCATGTTCATCACTAACTTGTCCTAGATTTTCAGGGAAAAAGTCCAAATGGGAATGAAGGAAGTGAATTTTGAGAGACATGTTGCAACCTACATTTCTATAGGCTCCTAGTAATTTCTCAATTAATTGTTCGTAATTTTGTGCTCTAGTATTACCTAAGAACTGTTTGCAAATGGTCTTGAATGATATCCATACTTCAAGTTCCACATGATTCAGTTTACTTTCAAACAGCTGATCTTTCATTAGTTCTCGAATCTGAGGCCCAACAAAAATGCCTTCCTTCAACTTAGAAGCACTGATTCTTGGAAATTTTTCTTCTAGGTATTTGAAACCTGCTCCAGATTTGTCTAATGCCTTGACAAAATTCTTCATTAGGCCTAATTTTATATGAAGTGGAGGCAATAAAATTTTTGATCTATCAACCAATGGTTCAGCTGAGATAATCTTTTCTCCAGGGACAAAATTCTTCCGGGGAGGCCATATTTTAGTGTCGTAATGTTTGGATTTATCACGGCTATACCATTTGCACAAAAAGCAGCAATATTTCGTGTATCCGCTTTGCAATCCTAACAGTATTCCAATCATTTTGAAATTGCCACAGATGGACCAGTTGTACTTGTCATACTGCACTTTTTGTAATATTAGCCGCATATTTTTGTAACTTTCTTTCATTTGAACTGCATGACCAATTATCATAACACCACGGTCCTTACTAACTAAAGCAGTAAAATAATAATAAATAAATGTTATAATCGCTATTAGGTCTTGTTTACTATGTCAATCACTTTAACAGAAATTTAAGCATTTAGAGCCAGTGCTAATTCAGAAAACAGGCTTTCTTTTTTAAACTGAGGGTGCCAGAGAAAAACTGTTTGCATAATTGAATTCAGCACTAAAATCCACATAATAAACGCCCAATTTCATGCAAAAAATTTTTTGGCTGTTGTCCAGTGTAATTTAAGAAAATTATTAGTTATATTATGCTTTGTAAAATCACAAAATTATGTTGGTATTTTTTATTTTCCTTGTTTGACGATAGTTACCTTTTAAAATACATTCAGTAATGAGTTAAAACAAATAATTATTACGGTAGTAAGCAGGTTAACTGAAAACGAGTGGTGTGAATCATGATAGTGTTACGGTGCTGCGGGCACACTTAGAATTTGTCCCGGTGCGCGAACCTTCGTGTAAGGTCTGGCGGGCCAGCGCTGCGGCCGCGGCGACATCAAAAGGACTGGAGCAGAAGTGCCTGGAACCCTCCACCTCGCGTCGCCTTGACGCTTCGAGACATTACGACGCCGTGGCTATATAAAGCCCACCCTGCTGGAGCAGTCATTCAGTGTGGATAGTTTCGTTCAGTGCATGCTGCAGACGTGTTTAGCGTTCCGACTTTAGTGTTTAGTGGACTCTTTTATATGACTATATTTTATTCGTTTACTTTAGTCTCTTAGTGTATTGTGAATTAAGTTTGCAATGGATAAATTTGTTACCAAAAAGGTGCGCTTGGAAGTTGATGATACTGCAAGTCAACCTCCGACAGTAATTGTGTCGTCAATTGCTTCGTCGTCTTCAGGCGAGAACTGTTCACAGCCAAAACCTGGACAATCCGGTAAGGGAAGATCATTTCAGAAGTCTTGGTTGATCAAATATACAAGGCTAGAATATGAAGCATCTACCGAAAAAGTTTTTTGCAAAACCTGCAAAGAGGCAGATGCTAAAAATCTATTACAATTTTCTTCAAAAAAAGAAGATGCATTTATTTCCGTAAGGTTTTCTAACTGGAAAAAGGCTTTGGAAAAATTCCGTCTTCATGAAAATACGTTTACGCATAAAGAAGGTGTTCTGAAACTAAATGCCATCACTAACCGAAGTGTGGCCTCCCAATTGAATGAACAGTTAGATAGTGATATGAAGAAAGGCCGTTTAGCTCTTGAGACAATTTTTACTACCGTGCAATTTCTATGCCGACAAGGCCTAGCAATTAGAGGGCACGAAGATGTAAACTCAATTTTTTTTCAATTGTTGGAACTCCGAAAGAATGACGTACCTGAGTTAAAAGATTGGTTAGGGCGTTCGGGGTATAAGTGGACGTCCCACGATATTCAAAACGAGATCATTGATCTACTAGGAAAGTCTGTGTTGAGAAAAGTATTGGCTTCAATCAAGAAGACTGAACATTTTTCAATTATGGTTGACGAAACAAGTGATTCTTCGATTCACGAACAAATGTCATTTTGTATTCGTACTGTCAATGATTCCTTAATTATCAACGAAGACTTTATTGGCTTATACGAGACCCCCAACACTGAATCACAAACTCTGTTTAGTATTTTAAAAGACGTATTTGCTCGTCTTGATTTGTCAATGGATAACTTAAGAGGACAGTGCTATGATGGTGCCTCGAATATGAGAGGTAAGTTCAAAGGACTAAAAAAGTTAGTTTTGGATATACAACCAAAAGCACGTTATGTGCACTGCACTGCTCACAGTTTAAACTTGGCAGTTGTAGACAGTCTCCGCCATCTTACGTCTATGAGGGATATTATGGCCTTAGCCAAGGACTTAATAAACACCGTAAGGGAATCCAACAAAAGGATGGGACTTTTCAGAAGCATACGCTGTGAGAGCACCAACGACCAAGCTGGTCTAGGACCCCTTTGCCCGACTCGATGGACTATGCAAGCCTCTAGTATCTTGAGAATATTGAAAAACTTTGAAGAACTTCTAGAGTTTTTTTAAACATTTTCTGCAGAGGACAAAACAGAGGCAGGTTACAAATGTGCAGGCTGCCTTGAGTCAATGTTACAATTCGAAACTTATTTCTTTTTACGTCTTTATTGCCATGCAATGAACCCAGTAGAGGATGTCAATGAAAAAATTCAATGCCCTCATCTAAGTGTTGCTGATCTGGAAAAAATATATGAGGGCTTGATTTGTATATTGAAAGGAAGGCGTGATAGTTTTGAACACTTTTGGGAATTGTGTTTAAAAGAAAAACCTTCACAAGTTGATGATCCTTCGCTTCCTCGGAATCGACGTATACCAAAGAAGTATGAAAACAACGAAGCCAGCTCACCGCACACTTTCAAAACCCCAAAGGAATACTACAAAGCTATTTACATTGAAGTTTGTGAAACGGTGCAATCTTGCATTACTGAGCGGTTTGCATCAACTGGACTCACACAGGTCATTGCAGTTGAACAAGAGAGCTTGCTTTTAGTAAACAGAGGTGAAACAAATTTTGAAAAATCAACTGAGTTTTTCAAAAATGACCTAGACATTGAGAGACTGCGCTTACACTTGAATATGTTATCCGATATCGCTAATAAAAAACAACTGGTCTTAAAAAACATGCGTGATGTGAGAAAGTACATTACACAAGAGCCTGCAGTTGGAGAAATGTTATGTGAAGTAGTGAAGTGCATTAAGCTTCTCAAAGTAGTTCCAATCACGACAGCAACAGCAGAACGGTCATTTAGCGCCCTTAGACGTCTGAAGTCATATCTCCGATCAACAATGGGACAGAAGCGATTGAACAACTTGGCTGTTCTTCAAGCCCACCGAGATGTTTTGGATGAATTGGATATCCGACCAGTCATCAACGACTTCATATTCAGTAATCCAGTCAGACGGTCGACATTTGCACCTTTCTAAAGACACTCTAGCCCTAATAATGGTATTTAAAAATCTTATAAAATAGAGAATTAAATACATACAGAATGTTAAATTTTCAGTTTTGAAATATTAGTACTAGTTTAGTACTGTATTTCTATATTACTATAGTACTATATTAGTTATTTTCAAATACTTAAATATTTTTAGGGTGTAAGACCCAATTAAAGCCCGTTATTTACATACTTTATGACTGAAAGTATTAGGCATACTGTATTAACTTTATTAACTGTATTAAAGCATTAACCAGGGGCGTATTCAGGGGGGGGCTGAGGGGGCTGCAGCCCCCCCCGAAACGTTAAGGGTATATATACGTGAACAACCACAAAAAGATAAAAGAATGCAGGTTCTAAAATATTAAAATTTTACAAGAAAATGAACTCAGAAGTGGACAAAAATTACAGGATCCTATAACAAGGCTTACTAGAACATAACTAGCAGATAAAAGTATAAAAAATTGACCAAGTTTATTTTAAATTACACGTTTCATAGGAGCATGAAAAAAATTAATTCAGATGCACTTATCACTTCCTTATAGGCATAACATTTTTCTGGTTTCTCTGACGCCTTTTATTTTTAATGCATATAATGAACATGTTTTTCTACAAAGTAGACTACTTTTATACAGCTAAAGTTATTATTTTTAATTCAATTAATTTTTATATATCGCATATAAAATATCTTGAAATTTGATCATTATTTCATTACACATTTTCTTTAATTTTATACCTATGGGCATCATTGTAGTCTACTTTATGCATATATGCATGTAAAATTAGTGTAAAAAATGTCAGCCTTCTATCTCTAATGGTTGTGGAGCTACCTAACAATATGTGTGTGAAATAAGAGTTACCGGGAAATTCAATTTTAAGTTAATAGTGAATTTCTCATTTGACCTTTCTAAGGGCGTGGCTCAGAGCATGTAAACACATTTAAATGTCCATTTAAATGCCACAAATAATTTCTAAACCTACATAAACATATCAATGGATGCAGAAAATTCGGCACAATTTTTTAGTGCTATAAACAAAAAAACATAAATTTCAAAATAATTCACGTAGCCTACATATACCCTTAAATCATGCTAATATGTTGCACATAAGGGCACTTTAATTTCTCAGAAAGTAGACAGTTCAATTGCACATTTTGACTAATAAAAGATTAAATGCGTTATTCTAACGTGTTCAGTATAATTGTGTGTGATAATTAGGGCTCAGAGGATGATGATATGTCATCTCTTTTCTGAGACATCACAGACAATGCAGGATGTAGTATAAGTTCGTCTTCCGTCAAAATGAACAATAATACCTTACTCATAATTTTCATTTTATTTTCTACCAGTCATTTTTAGGAAATTTTCATTCGTTCGTTACATTTTTTCCTATTTTGTGTTCAGAATGAACTTTTCCACCATTGTACACAAAGCAATCTCGTAATTCATTAATATAGTAAACATAATATTAAAGTAGTCAAATAACATACTTAAAATATTGTCCTTTGTTTATTATTATATTAATATGCTACTGTATATTCCCTTTTTTAGATATATATTTAGAAATATTGTCATATTTTAAAATTTTCATGTCATATTTTCATAAATTTAAGGTAATTTATAGGTCATTTTTAGGCGTTTTTAGATCATCAACTTCTGAACCCTAGTGACAGTAAAGTTAGGATTATCACAGCCCCTCCCGAAAATAAATCTTGGATACGCCCCTGGCATTAACTTTGAGATATTGTTTTTATTTAATGAACCCTCAGCCTTATTCAAAGTAAGCTTAAATTAGCTATTTCACTTATTAATCAAAGTGCTATTACTGTGCGACAGCAATATTTTATGTTTTATTCTTTTAATGATAGTTTAGGATTTATTTAAATATAATTTCAGTCTTTTCAGAGCTATATATTCACTGCTCTGTAATAGTCTATAAGCATAATTATTACTGTAAATTAAATTAGCTTTTTATGAAAATACCGTGCGTGTTTATGTTTTGTCTCTTTTTTTGAAAGCCAAAAAGTGTTTCAGGCTTGTCGAGTTTCCCGGAGTGTGGAGTTATAGAGAGTCGAGTTTTCGGGGTTCTAATGTTGATCATATGACTCTAAAATACTTTAAAAAAACTTTAAAACTCACTAATTTTCATCTAAAATTTAGAAAATTTCCCGGGGCAGGACCCCGGTATGGCCCCCCCCCCCCAATATTTTTTATAAGTCGGCGCCCCTGATACTAGCACTTAATAATGCTGGAGTTCATTACCTATAGGACTCCTAATAGGGGACTACACAAAGAATTCTTAATTGTATATTATTTCATGCACTCTTATTAATGCGTATAAAGTAATTGTCAATGGTTTTCTGTATTTACAGCAAAACTGATAACAGCGTTAGGTGAGAATTGTGCAAAATAGTTTTCCTTAACTAGGCTAATAGATGCTTAAAATATCCCTATTAAGCAAATTATATGGTTTGTTGTGCGATGACATAAACACAATCGAGAGAAATGAAGAAAATCATTTCGATGCCTGTAGGAATGTTGGATTGGAAATTTATACAGAAAAAACTAAGTATCTGGTCATGGAACGTCAAAATAATGTTCCACAAATTATTAAAATAGCCGGTAAATCATTCGAAAAAGTGAATAAATTCAAATATCTAGGAGCAATAATTACAAATACAAATAATATTAAAGTAGAAGTTCAGTATAGACTGAAATCAGGAAATGCTTGTTTTTATGCAGTTCAGAAACTCTATATCTTCTCGTCTTCTGTACAGAAATGTAAAAATAAAAATGTATAAGACAATAACCTGCTGGTTGTATTATATGAATGTGAGACATGGTCGCTTACGCTTCGGGAAGAACATAATCTGAAAGTGTACGAAAAATGGGTGCTTCGGAAAATACACTCTCATGTTACCATACAACAGTTTCGGGGCTAAAATAAAAGAAATATTCAATATCACTTTCACACTTTCCTTCCAAAAAACCTGGGACATAATAATTTACTGGGCGCATCCCATTTTGTCTCCTTTTAGATGCTTAGGACCTATGATAAACATCTCTATTTATCAAATAATGCAAAGCCTACAGCTATGAATAACGTATTAGTGGGCTGACTTCGTTGGAAACCAAGCAGGCTGAGAAAACAGAATAAAGCTATCCCTGCAATATGATCTCTTATTCTACATCAAAATGCTATTTTATATATTAGTAGAAGATGTTTTAAATACCTCTTTACCATAAAGACTTGCTTATTGAGGAGAACAGATCAGCATTAGAATAAAACTAATCATAATTCAGAGATGAAGATTAGGTGTGTTTACGTCTAAATGCTAATTTTCTATGATGGTGTGACGAATGTAAGATAAAGACAGGTCAACATTGCTAGTAACTCTTAAAATCAATTGGAATACAATCTTCACAGGTAATGCTATTATTTTTGCGACATTCCTCTCACCGGATCCCAACTGGCCGGAAAGCGAAGCTCCGAAGCTCGTACATAATACTTGCGACCGCTCTTAGGGCCTTGCTACACGGACTGAAAAACGCGACCGATTTTCAGCGACCGAAACGCGTATCCATTGGGTCAATGGGTAGGTAATGTTATAAATTACACGGACGGAACAACCGCGCCTTCAGACGCGTAAAAACTAGAGTACAAGCTGAATATCGGTCGCCGAATTTCAGCGACCGGAACGCGTGATGCATGTTACACGGGCAGAATGGTGACCGAAAAAACGAAAGCTGGAATTCTTTCGAGGGCAATAGTCCGTAACTTGCTTGGTAACTTCAAATACAATGACCACAGCCTGGACACACTACTACAACAACGTAAAAATGTCAACTTGGGATGTCATGGTTATGTTTTGGTAGATGACAGGTATTGGACATAAGTTAACACATAGGCCTAGCTGTTAAGTTCATAAACATGGACAGCTATTTCTTTTCGGATATTAAGAATTAATTTAGGAGGCCTAATAGCACGTTTTTAAAAATAACATTAACTGCCATTATACAAATTAATATGAACTTGGACCAACTTTACTCATTTTCAATAATAATGCTTGGAGCTATACCCGGCACGGCAATGCGCACGGTTTAATTGTCCGGCATAGTAAATGGATTTGCTTGCACAAATTCCATCCGATAGCTAAATCATGGCAACTGCAGGCATACATATGAATGCAAGAACTGCATTCCTGACACAATCTGACAATCGCACTGGGACAATAAATCGTCTAATTTCGTACAATTCTTTAATTTTTGAAGATGAAACAACTTGCCACTATCCGTCTTGCTGCATAATTCCGTCAGTTTGGAAATCCATACTTTTCTTATAGCACTTCCTCAAGTCAGATATTTTAAAGTTATCTTTCCCTTGTGTATGACTGTTAATCTGTCAATGAGTTTGTCCCTCATGAAAGTCATAGTTGCGAAGGTAACAGAAATAATCAATCCTGCTAGTACAGAAAAACAAATACATGCTCTAGCCGTAAACATATAGCCCCTATGCCAGCTGTAATGAAGGAAGTTCAACAAACCAAGGACTGCAACAAAATTAATACCGAGAGACACAGAAGAAACCTCCACGATCACTGACAAGCTGCAAGCACTGTTATTGGAAAAAAGTAAAGTTGCTCCAAGTGCATATTAATTTGTATTTAGTTATTAATATTATTTTTAAAAACGTGCTCTTATATGGCTCCTAAATTAATTCTAAATATCCGAAAAGAAGTAACTGTCCAAGTTTATGAACTTAACAGCTAGGCCTATGTGTTATGTGCAATATCTGTCATCTGTCAAAATATAAGTTGACATCCCAAGTTGACATTTACCGTGCATACGTGGTCGGTAGAGTCTTACAGAACACACGTCGGCTACTTGACTACTACCGCGTTAAATCTAA
This sequence comes from Ectobius pallidus, assembly GCA_964059195.1. Taxonomy (NCBI): domain Eukaryota; kingdom Metazoa; phylum Arthropoda; class Insecta; order Blattodea; family Ectobiidae; genus Ectobius; species Ectobius pallidus. The sequence goes on along the minus strand of CAXKWD010000007.1, from coordinate 10,581,243 downwards.
AATTCTTGCTATACCCAAAGTTTCGAAGTTTATCAATTTCTGTAGATTCAAAGTGTATGGTGACATCAGATAAAACTTTGTCTATTTTACCAGGAATTAAACGTGCAGTAGCCATGCGTGGTTGGTAGGGTCTTCCTGTATGTAGTCGCAATTCAATCGCCATGCACAAACACCACAGCGTATTTCAAATTTTTCCCACCCTGTGCGCTGCTGCTCCTCCGCGCGCGTGCATACGGTCGACATTCTGCCCGTATAACTTCACAAGCGTTTTTTCTGTGCGCGTTCTTTCCGCAATTTTACCGGTCGCTAGGCGTAAAAACCGCCTACACTAGTTCTTCCGCGTCTGAAGGCGCGGTTATTCCGTCCGTGTAATTTATAACATTACCTACCCATTGACCCAATGGATACGCGTTTCGTTCGCTGACTATTGGCCGCGTTTTTTTCGGTCTCCGTGTAACATGGGCCTTTTATACGGGCAGAATGTCGACCGAATGCACGCGCGTGGAGGATTTTATAGATGTGATGCAATTTTTAAACTTCCAACCCCGTACATTTTGCCCTCGAAAGAATTCCAGCTTGCGTTTTTTCGGTCAACATTCTGTCCGTGTAACATGCATCACTCGTTTCGGTCGGTGAAGTTCGGCGACCGAAATTAGGTTTGTATAACATGGTCAAAATCAGCCGGTCTCGGCCCGAATATTCGGCCGCGTTTATTCCGTCCATGTAGCAAGGCCCTTAGTCCAGGCAACGAAGGGAAAATAGGGAGAAAAAAAAATGTACATCGTATGATAATTATAATGATTATAATAGTATGGGTTATATTTTTTTATTTACCAAACTCTCAGTATTTATACACATATACAGAATTGATTAAAGAGTGTCTAAATAACTTCTTTTGCTTAGATGTCACCAATTTTAAACTCATCTTCTTCTTCTAATGGTATACTGTTGGTTAATGTACCATGACCGGTTCCACAAACGGATGAGCATTTTATACTAGCTTTTCGTCATCCATCCACCACACCGAGTTGCAGAGTGACTGAATATGAAGTGCAAATATTCTGAGGAGCGACATATACAAGTAAATATTTATTTAAAGTAAGAGGTTGGCCTACTATTCTTACAATTTCTAAATATATCTAATTCCTTACCATTTTTCAAAATACCGGTAATTTTTTAACGAAACATAAAACGGCTAAGCTTTACAACAACAATAATAATTATTATTATTACTATTATTATTATTATTATTATTATTATAACGAATTTTATGTGTAACGTTAACCTTTAGTATGTATATTATTCTGAGCACTAGTTTGTTTGGCATCATGCTAATTTAATTATCATCTGCTCTCTTTTTTGATAAAAGAAATATAATATATAGGTGTATGTAAAACAGAATTTCCAGAACTCTGTTAAAATTCATATCCTTCTATTTCCTGAACTATTAATTCTAAAAAAATATCATTCAAATCAATTTTATAAGAACTTTTAAGTAGTTCAATTTTGTGCATAAATTGTTTTCTGCTAGATCCCATAGTATTTTTGTGTATAGAGGGAAAACTGAGAGAAACGACATTTAAAATTGCCCTCACCCCTCGCTTGGGGAACTTTTACTATGTTGTTTAGGACACTTTCCCCCACATCTCTGCCAAATTTCAAAACTACATTATTTTTTTCTCCCTATGTTTGCTTTGTTGCCTTGACTATAATGTATTTTCCATTACATGTACTGTGCTTGTACCGTTATCGAATTTTTAATAAATGCAACTTTAATGGTTGTGTAATATTTCTCCAATTGTTTCTTGATGTAAATACACAATGAATATAATGTAGGTTATATACAAAGATATAACCCCTTGTACGGACAAGCAGAGAACAAGCGGACTGTAAACGAATTTCCTTAGGTGATACACTTCTTTTGCTGAAGGCTTAACCTGTGAACAGATCAAGCTACACTTGCCCAATACACTTTAGTTAGATTATGTTGACATATTAGTCCAGTCAATGAAAAGTTGTAGAGGGAAATGGAAGGAACACAATTTTTGACTTTGGGACTTTGTTTTGACTAATAAGGAGGTAAACATACTAAAAGTCCCCACTCCTAGGAGGTGAGCGGGGGGCAGGGGGGCCCTTAGAAGGTACCTTTTTTCGGTTTTTCGCTTATATCTCGGAAACTATGGGTCCGAGCGATAAGACCCCTCTATACAAAATTAAAGCTGATAAAATGCTCCACAAGATTGATTTAATTCATTTTTTCGCTATTTTGCCTAGTTTCCGAGATATCCGTGCTCAAAGTTAACTAATTTTGAAAAAGAATATAATTTCCTCGTGTTTTTCGCCTTATTTTGTTAGCTAATTCTTCGGCCCTTCGTCCTACAAAACATTCATAAGGAAGAAGGTTTTAGAGCATTAAATTTACTTTAAGAATATATGTTAGTTTACTTTTTACCTTCAACCGTTCAAAAGTTAGAGCAATTTTAACTTTATGTGTAAATTCCGGGATTTTGCATAAAAACTTAACTTTCGTATTTTCCATTCTTCCACTGCTGAAACTCTATATACAATCCAATATATACGTATTATATTTTTATATGTATAAACAGTATGTATTATATATAAATGGAACATAAATAAATTATGTGTATATATAGGCTATGTATTTATAATATATTTTCAAGTATATACGGAGTTCTTCAAAAGTAATATTGTTCGGTGTCATTTAATACTAATTTCGAACCCCAAACCCAGTGGAACCACTTTGAGAGCTCCATCATTTACCCCACAGAAATAAAATTACTATAATATATGATGGAAATTTTTGATAATACTCAAAATTGACAATTTATCGAGGATCGACGAATCTATATTGTTATTTAGGAGCCATAATTACCCTTTACATAGGTAATAATACTTGTATTCAATGTATATAATATATAATGTATAGTTAATACAATATATAGGCCTATATTAACTATACATTCGCTCCGCAAAGGCATTGGGGTAGGATGATTCCAGAGTCAACAACAATTTCTACGTAACTTTTTTTTATTAACACATTAACTCGTAAATGTTTTTTGAAACTGTGTTACATTTACTTGAATAATATATTTACACCTTATAGTACAATTGAACAGCAATAATTATTATAAATTCCTGACTCTCTTGGAGCCGGAGGGTCCTTTCACGTCATGGCAACTTGGTCCTGGGTATAATTCTGCTTCGTTTTCTTCATCCATTGAGAAAGGGGATACATCTTCTAGGATAACTGGCAGAGGATCGATGTCGAGTTCTTCATCCTCATTTTCCGAGAGGGGGCCCCCATTAAGACAGTTCCCCTGACAGTTTTGGCACGAGGGAACACTTGAGAGATGCCTTTCTGTATCCGCATTTTGGTGGAGGCACAATCCTTTGTGCACAGACAAAAAAAAAAAAAAAAAAAAAAAAAAAAAAAAAAAAAACTTAATATTTCATCCGGTGCAGCCTGGTGCTTACTGTGCACCGGAGTTAGAAATTTGTTGGTTAACTCCAACCCATACATCTGAGGAGGCAGCTCATGTCCCAATCACATCTCGACTTGGTGATATGTCCTCAGAATGTTGTTTCGCTGCCCCCTCAGTTGGTGGGAGGCACGAGATGTCCGGTTTGATATTGGCTACCGATTTTACATAGGATTGGTAACGGTAAGCGTTTAGAGATTTCTCTTTAGGTGGGGCCCCGAACCACCTCAAAATACACTTTTCCCCAGCTTCCTCTACATCATCCTTGGTTGAGGGTGGGTCTGAGAAAACTGCAGCAGTTCCCTGGACATCTGGAGACTTCAAATACAGTTTGATAAATCCCAGCTTACTCTTTCGGAAGGCTGCTGAGGTGGTATCGCACCCAGTGAAGGCATGTAGAATTAGTATGTCTCGCAGCCCCTGGGTCTGAAGCTCCTGGGTAGAAAACAATGTAGGTTTTATGTTTCCACGCCCAGGCTTGACGAAAATTATGTTCTGGTCACTAGGTGTTTTGGCCATCAACAGGACTATTAGGTCGACATCCTCACCAATAACTGCAAGAGCGGTGGTATGTGACAACTCCATAGCCACGTCTACAATGAGGACATCCGCATCATTCCGTGCTTGCAGGGTTCTGACTCCATGTGCCTGTAGTGTGACTTTCAGCATGTTAATCAGCAGGCCTTTGTTGTAGACATTTGACAGGAAGTCTTCCTGCTTCACAGTTATGACTGTCTACTGACTGAAATGTATGTCGGCTGACTTGCTGAGACAGTACCGCCTTTGCTGCTCAGCGACCTTTGTACTTGCGGATGAGCTGGTGTACCCATCAAACACTACAGTGCAACTCCTTCTACGATAGTGACTGTTCATAAAATTGACATATTCATCACCAATGGCAGATATCGTGGAACCTCTTTGCCAAATAACTTTGTGCAGGAGAAGTCCTCCGTCCATAACGATGTCAAAGTGTGTCACACGTACAATTTGATATTTGGATTGAGCTCTTTCTAGAGAACTGAATTCGTAGATTTCCTCATCCCACCCTCATTGAAGAAGGCCAAAGGGAAAGGGGCTAATTCATATTGCAAATAAGTTTTCAAATCTTCGTCGGTTTTCTTACTTGTGGATTTGCGCTGGAATAGCAAAAAAAGGATCCACAGACACCCTTTCGTCGTTAATCTTGATTGACGAGCTGACAGTCAAAGGGGAGTGCTCGATCTTTCCGAGACAGTTTGATACTTATTTTCAAACTCTAGAGAAAAAAAAAATAGTTGTTATTATTGAAAATTAATTTCCGATCACATACAAGTTTAAAATAAACTATGCGAGATAGCGAAAAAGTAAAAGGAATCAGTCTTGATGGAACATTTTATCAGGTTTAATTTTGTATAGAGTGGTATTAACGCTAGGACCCATAGATATAAGCGAAAAACCGAAAAAAGATACCTTCTACGGGCCCCCCTGCCCCCTGCTCACCTCCTAGGAGTGGGGACTTTTAGTACGTTTAACTTCTAACTAGTCCAAACAAAGTCCCAAAGTCAAAAATCGTGTTCCTTCCATTTCCCTCTATCCATTCAATCATTGACTGGACTATACATAAGCATATACGCGTATATTTCTTGAAAATATATTACAATATATAATATATATTGATTCATTTATGTACAACTTATATATAGTACATACTATTTATACATATAAATACGTAATATTGGCTTTTATACAGAGTTAGAGCAGTGAAATAATGGAAAATACGAAAGTTAAGTTCTTCTGCAAAATCCCGGAATTTACACATAAGTTAATATTGCTCTAACGTTTGAACGGTTGAAGATAAAAAAGTAAACTATCATATGTTCTTGAAGGAAATTTAATGCTCTACAACTTCTTTCCGTATAATATTTTCGTAGAACGAAGGGCCGAAGAGTTAGCTAACGAAATAAGGCAAAAAACGCGAGGCAATTTTTTTTTTAAAATTAGCTAATTTTGAGCGCAGATATCTCGGAAACTAGGAAAGATAGCGAAAAAATGAATGGGATCAACCTTGTAGAGAATTTTGTCATCTTTAATTTTGTATAGAAAAATCTTATCGCTAGGACGCATAGTTTCTGAGATACAAGAGAAAAACCGAAAAAAGGTACCTTCTAAGGGCCCCCCTGCCCCCCGCTCACCCCCTAGAAGTGGGGACTTTTAATATGTTTACCTCCTAACTAGTCCAAACAAAGTCCCAAAGTCAAAAATTGTGTTCCTTCCATTTCCCTCTACACCTCTTTTTGAGCATTCATTGACTGGACTAATAATAGTTTATTGCCATAAAGAAAATTACATAATTCATATGCAGTTTATAAAACCGGATCACTTGGATGTAGGATAAATTGTTATTGAGAAACACTGGTCAAATAATAAGTGTAACAATTATTTGAATACAATTCCTTTAGTCAAAATCATGAAATTATCCTCGAGATGGCTTTATCAGTTCAATCCAAACCACACGAAGCTTAGTTCATCGATGATCTTTATATCTGAAATCTTCCTCAGATGTATATTAAGTAGTTGAATGACGTACCTTTTAACTTAATTATAATTACCACTTCTTGATAGTTGCTAAAGTTGCTGCCTCGAAGATCTTGCGACGCCAACACCACAGAAGAGAAGATTCGATAAATCACACGCTGGGTGATTGAAATATTTGAGATTATTTGTAGTTATCAGAATAATTAGGCATATGAAGCCTTAATAATACCTTGAAAAGCTGATTGCTTCAGCTATTGAGAATGAAACCACCAAGCCTATTTGGTAGGTAAAAGATAGGCACTAATAAGCCTAGAAGAACTCATGTCTTGATGAGTAGAAGTTAAATTGAAAAGAGATAATGAAAGAATAGAATAAAGCAAAAACCTTATTGGCTATCAAAACAATAAGAAATGATATCCGGTCTCTGATTGGATACAAGCCATAATGAACATAATGAAATATTACAATAGCCGTAAACAGAATCACTTGAGATTCACTTGTTTAATAATAAACGAAGAAATAATAGCAAGCAAAGCCTGCTATAAAATGAATTACAGAAAAACATGACTCACTAAGAACTAGTAGAGTAGGATTACCTCCACAACGTCTCTGGGTTTTTACGTATATACCTTAGGAGCGAGTCTCACCGCTTGTAGAGTTCCTGGCTAGGGGTGGTAGCTGCACCCTGATTGGCTCAGCTCTCTTATCCCGCTCCACGTGTTGTCTGTCTCTCTCGCAGCGGCATCATCCGTCCACTCAACTATTATTGTATTTTCTACGACTGACGAAATGCTGCATGATGTTCACTCTCTGCCCAGCGGTAGCTTACTCATCTTACGCGCACCGAATTCGCGCATCTTGGTAACGAGACGTAACGAGAAGCTCGCTGGTTGGGTTTGTCTTCAAGGCCAGAGACTTTGTGGGAATAATCCAACTCTACATAACGGAACACCCCTAAATATAGAGAAAGTGCGATGTACGGTTACCTTTCGAAATCTCGATATTTGACCAAAATTAAAAAAAAAAAAATGTTATAAATTTTAAAAATTTGAAGACAAAATAACAAATGACTACTCATTTTAAAGTGAATTTATTTTTATACAACTTCTTTCATGACAGCATTGCCTTATACCTAAGGGCTTGAAGCGCTAGAAGGCAAAGTGTGTCGAAAAGCGCGAGGCGAAAGAGCTTTTTTCGAAACTTTGCTATCTTCGCTGGCGGATATCTCGAAACCTATTGGAAAAAGAAAAAAGTGTGTAGAATCAAACTTGTAGGAAATTTTATCAGCTTGAATTTTGTATATAGAAACTTTTACTCTACGAAGCACCATTGTTTAGATATAAGCGAAGAACCTGAAAGAAGGGACTTCTGTGGGCCCACTGCCTCCCGCTCACCCCCACCTTCGGAAACTTAAAATATATTTCAGGACCCTTCCTCCGACAACTCTGCTAAATTTCAAAACTGCATGATTTGTTTTCTATTTGGTGTTTTTGGATCTGTATTGACTGGACTATCTGTATTTAAAAGATATAAGTTAATTTTATAAGTTTAGTTTTAAATTTATCACTTGACAAGCAAACTTAGATTTACCTTCGGTAATCCGGACGGCCGTTTCGCACTACTTTAGTGCATCATCAGCGGTTTTCGAACTGCTACTGGTGGGTGCCTGTGTTGTACGCCTAGGTGGTGTGGGTGTTGCGTTGGTGTTTAAATGGGAGTGGGTGTTGCGGTGTTTGAATGTCAGGTATCGTATCAAAATGTGTGTGTGATTTGAAGTGTAGTTGGTCATTCAGTATAGATGTGGGGTGATTATTTGTGTGATTATATATTTCTAGTTGTTCTATTGTGTTTGGTTTGAGACTTTTGTGGAGTGTGTGGAGAATTTCCATGTTCGTGTCTATGTTAGGTTATGTGGAAATTCTCTACACACTCCACAAAAGTCGCAAACTAAACACAATAGAACAACTAGAAATATATAAACACACAAAAAATCACCCCACATCTATACTGAATGACCAACTACACTTCAAATCACACACACATTTTGATACGATACCTGACATTCAAACACCGCAACACCCACTCCCATTTCAAGACCAACGCAACACCCACACCACCTAGGCGTACAACACAGGCACCCACCAGTAGCAGTTCGAAAACCGCTGATGATGCACTAAAGTAGTGCGAAACGGCCGTCCGGATTACCAAAAATAAATCTAAGCTTGCTTGTCAAGTGATAAATTTAAAACTAAACTTTTGTTAAAGCAATCAAGAATGGACACTCAAACATACAGTTCATTTTATAGAGGATTAAATGTAGGCCTATATAATAATGACCACTCAGAATTGTGGAGTTTAAACAGCCACTCTTTGCTATGATAATGCGTTCAGTAACTGTATGCCATGGTGATTAGTTATCTCAATACGTAGAGGCTCTATGTTATCACCAGGAACGTACACTTAAGTATTAACTTTGTTACTTTCTATTATCTTGTAGTTAATGACGATGCTGCCCACATCCACCTGGCCGCCTTTATAAGCTCTGGAGCTGTAGTTCCGACACAAGACATCATGGCTATGTGGATGCTAATTCTATGTCTCGCCGTGGCGGAACTGGCCAGTGCCAAGCAGTTCATAATCAGGAACTACTGCGGAGGTTCAGTGCTCATAGGAACACTCAGCCACCTTGGTTATAAGCAGCCAGAAGACGGGGCTTTCTTGCTCAAGGCTGGACAAGAGGTGAATAGTTGTATATTATTATTTCTGTTTTAATTTGTCTTGAACATTACAGTCTTTTCAGCAGCGAACAATAACTGATTATTATTATGATTATAAAAAACGACTGCTGTAGGGTAGCCGTTTATTTTCATCAAACAATAAATGCATGAAAGATTTTCCCCTATTACATCTCTGTTTTTCAGACGGACAACTTACCACATTTAGGCTATACCCAAAACCAATCTAAATTAATGACAAAACCCCATCAATAGTTTCATCTAAACAGAATGTAATAACACAAAAAAAAGTGTGCGTGTAACGCCACGCGACAGAAGTGAAACTACTTTTAATTTTTTTCCGGTGCAGCAACTTTACGCAAAAGTACGTTGCATTTACGCAAATAGGCATGGTTACAGTACCGCAAAAGTTAACATATCATTAGCGCAAATAAGCATTAAGTATTATCTTACTCTAGAAGTGTGGCGTCTACTGCATTCTCTAAAGGATTCGTCATAGCACTCATTTTCTTCAGAGCTGCTGTGGCTGGTAACGACGTACTTTAGTAACGATATTGTACCAGCTGATCCATGTTTCTGTATGATATGTTTCCTAACCTTTCCCTTCTGCAAAGAAGTGATAGAGACGTATATTTCGCTCTGGAATTCCTTAAGCATTGCAGTCAGCCCATTAACAGATGGATGTGATTAATGAAATTGTTTTTTAAAATGTCTATGGAAAGACTCAGTCCCATTTGTCGTTCGGGGATCGCTTGATGGACAACTAACATAGGTGGAAATTTAGCATCATCAGTGATGTAGATTGCCTAAATTTATGCAGTCACTGTGTGATTTCTTTGTCACACTCATTTGCGGTACTGTAAACGTAATTTTTGCGGTAATGTAACAGTATCCCATGGGCAGTTTTGCGCAAATGGCATGCTCCCTTTTTTCAATTTTTGATTATTGAATTATTTCAATTTTGGATCATTGAGCTTTTTAATATTGGGTTTAGACTTTTTTAATTTTGGATTTTGGATTTTTTAATTTTTGATCATTGAATTTTTTAAATTTTGGTTTCTTATTTGGATTTATAGATTTTAAATTTTGGATTTTATTACTTTTTAAATTTTTGATTTTTGAGTTTTTGGTTTTTAAATTTTGGATTATCGACTTTTTAATTTTGGATTTTTAGATTTTTTAAAATTTTTTATTCTGTATTTTTTATTTTTTTATTTTTATTTTTTCAAATTTGGATTTATAATTTTTTTTATTTTTGGATTTTTTAATTCTTATTCTTTAATTTTATTTTTTAATTTTGTATTTTCGATTTTTTAATATTGGATTTTTAGATTTTTCAATTTTGGATTTTTAGTGTTTTAATTTTTTATTTTTAAATTTTGGATTTGGATTTTTTAATTTTCGATTTCATATGTTTTAAATTTTGGATTTTTTAATTTTGATAAATTTTGAATCTTTAAATTCTTTAAATGTTGAAATTTTGGATTTTTTAAACTTGGGATCTTTGATTTTTTACTTTTTGGATTTTTTAAGCGCGGTAATGAACTTCCAGGTTCCATAATATAGATAATATCCCTTTAGCTTGCTTAGGAATTGTCTATTGCCATTGAGCAAGTAAGTATTATTATTAATACTATTATTATTATTACTATTACTATTCCCATTTCCAGGTCCTCGTACTAGGTCTTGAAAAATTTCCTTTCCATCACTTTCTATCGTTAGTTTCCCTTTGAGTATTTTATTTTGTCCTTTAAATTACTCCTAATCATTGAGTTGATTATTTTCTGTGCAGTCCGTTCCGTCACACCTCAGTAATTTCGTGACGATTTTGAACGTTTCACTAATTTCGTTACGATTTAGCGCATTTCACAAGCTCTCGATTTACCCCTACCGCGGCTAAAGAAGTTTCACTTCAAAAAGTACACATTCATGTTCTATGTGTATTTATTTGTGATTTTAACTTATTATAATTTCTAAATATATAATAAGTAGTTGAAGTATGCCGTGGTGCAGTTGGTCTCTGGTTCAATCCCCGATAAGGTCGTTGGGATTTTTCAATTGATCTAATCATTCTGGGGTCGACTCTAAGAAATAAATAAAATACAAGGAGAAATCACGGCGGAAAAGGCTGCTGGGGCGTAAAGCTGACAATTTGGAACTTAATATAGTGAAACATTAAAATTAAGACGAACAGAATTGATTTTATTTTAAAAACTAGGTTTTTTAATTACGCACTTTCATTTGCTGCTCTGAAGATTTCAAGATCATTCCGTGTTCGATAATAATCGATATCACACCAAGTTCGGCATGGAAATCAGTTTCGTAATAAATATAATTATGATATCGTCATGTCCCCGTAATAAGCGTTTTATAGTATGGTCGAACGAAAAAAGACTTACGCAACTTGCCTATATAGAGCGTGGGCTACTATATACCCCATCCCCCCCTCCCCGTGGGATTTTCCGACTCACATATTTTTGTGTTGGTATTGCCATCTAGTTTCAATTTATAGTTGTTTGCCCCTTATCAATTACAGCATTTGCCCGGAAACCCCGGAAAACTACGGAAATCCGGAGAAAACTAGTTTGTTTTAATTTTTCTTTCTTCATTGCTTCTAATATGCCCAGGGAATTTCTGAATCACATATTTTTTGTTGGTATTGCCATCTATATTAAGTTTTTAGTTGTTTGCCCCTTATCAATTACAGCATATCCCGAAAAACTCCGAAAACCATGAAAATCCGCAGAAAATGAGTTCGTTTTAATTTATTAAAAATCTTTGTTCTTTGATTCTAATATTCCCAGGGAATTTCTGACTTACATATTTTGTTCGCATTGTCATCTAGATTAAGGTGCCAGTTGCTTGCCCGTTATCAATTACAACATATCCCCGTAAAACCCGGAAAACCACGGAATTTCTAGAACTCGGAACTTGTGATCTACAGTCACTGAAACCGTTATTGCGAAGTAATTATGCTTCAGGTGTGTCCTTTGCAGGTTCAAAAGGGTGAGTATGTGGACTACGAGATATTTGCCATAATTGTGATGGTCACATGCAAAGAAAAGGGGATCATATCTTCTAAACATGCCAAGTGTAAGTGTAAGTTGTTTTCTTTGGTTGTTCGCTGAAATCTCAAAAATCAAAGACACTTTGTCCATATTACCAATCCAAAATTGTGCTGCTTTACCCAATGTTCCTTCTATAACTTCAGTCAAGAAAGTTTCAGTCAAGAAGTCTTCAGAAAGAAAGAAGGTTTGGCATGATAAATTATCATTCATAGATTCAAATTAGAATATGAAGGGTGTACTGCCAGGTTTTCAATCGCTTTCATCCCTTCAGCAACAGGATTTTTTTCCAGTATTCTTTGTCATGCTGTAATTGGTAAGGGGAAAATAACTGAAACCTTAAACTATAGGGCAATAGCAACAAAATATATGTGATTCAGAAATTCCCTGGGAATATTAGTATCAAAGAACAAAGATTTTTAGAAAATTAAAACAAACTCATTATCTCCGGATTTTCGTGGTTTTCGGAGATTTCCGGAGATATGCTGTAATTGATAAGGGAAAACAACTAATCCCTTAATCTAGATGGCATTACCAACACAAAAGCATATGAGTCAGAAATTCCCATAAGATTAAAAAATAAATTAAAACAAAGTAATTTTCACAAGATTTCCGTGATTTTCAGGGTTTACGTGGATTTGCTGTAATTGATAACGGGAAAACAACTGAAACCTTAAATTAGATGGCAATACCAACAAAAATGTGTAAGTCAGAAATTCCCTTGGAATATTAGGAGCAAAGAACAATTAAAACAAACTCATTTTCTCCGGATTTCCGTAGTTTTCCTGGGTTTCCGGGTAAATGCTGTAATTGATAAGGGGCAAACAAGTAAAATCTTAAACTAGACGACAATACCAACGAAATAATATGTGTGTCAGAAAATCCCACTGTGAGGGGGGGTCAGGTTTGCTATTGGTAGCCCATGGTCTATGGTAGTTACGACACCAGAGGTGTACAAAACTCGCTTTTAGCTTGCCCATTCCCGCTTGTACGCCAGGCAAGCAAGTTGCGAGCGTCTCAGCCTCAAGCAGGCAGGTTTCTTTAGGTCTGAATAAGCCTGCGACATTCCTAACAGCTAAACAACCGCAGTTGCTGTGTAGGTAATACTTTCTTGCTTTTCTACATGCCGGTAGAGGAAATTCATCATGTAGATAAATAAAAAATGGATAAAGCATTAATAATCCTTTTAGCGTCTTAAAATATTTATTATTTTTGAAGTGAAACTTCTTTAGCAGCGGAAGGGGTAAATCGGAAAGTTATGTAACGCTAAAAAATCGTCACGAAATTAGTAAGGTTTTTCGGAGCGGACTGCACAGAAAACAATCAACTCAATGATTAGGAGTAATCAAAGGAAATTTTTCAGACCTAGTACGAGGATCTGCAAATGGGAATAGTAGTAGTAGTAGTAGCAGTAGTAGATGCGTGGGAAGAAGGAGGTGAACACGCTCCATCTGGTCTCTTAAGAATGTAATGGCGGAATTAGACCTACCGATTACCGATCGCACAGAGTCCTTCCCTCGCAGAAGCTAAAATCCACTTCCACACTGTGTCCAGCTTGAATGGTATCATTGTTGCAATCTCTTGAGGTGCCATATTAGCCTGCCACATACCCACAATGCGACCTCTATTTATTTGCGAAATAATTGAAGCCATTCCGCCACGAGAACAACTGTTAACGCTTTTCTGCTTACAGAGGTGGGTGGGGTAACCGAACATGTACTTGTAGGGGGATGTTAAAGCGTCTGACCGGTTTCGTTTTGCTCACAATTTCCAGATATCCATTTCGCTGACTGTACACCTCTGTACGACACTCGCTTCGCCCATTTCATATACAAACTAGAGTCTTAATAAATGATATTAAAGGCTCGTTGCATAATATACTACTTTGTAATCAGATGAAATCAAACGTGTATTAATGTTGAAAACTGGACATAGAATATAGAGAAGGACGTGAGAGATACAATCTCACTTGTGTTGCAGAAAGTCGTAGAAGTCGCTGATCAATGGGAGGGCCGACTCTGGCCTCGAACCGGATGTGATGAGAACGGACGCTGCCAGACTGGGGACTGCGGGGGTTTGTGGTGTTATGGGAGTAGAGGAGAACTCTTGGCTACTCTAGCAGAGTTCTCATTAGGCGGACCCGAAGGCGACTTTTACGACGTCAGCTACGTCGAAGGATTCAACGTGCCAGTCACTGTAAGTAGTGTGGATATTTAAGTACATTTATGCCTATTCCATGATAGGTTCGTGGTATTTATACTTCGACGAAGCTTAAAACAAATTATGTAAAATTTAGGCCTACAGTAAATTCTGCACGACTAAATTGTGCTAAAATGATATAATGCTGTAATTCAAGTGTAAAAATTCTAATACAAGATCTATTCCTTATTCAATTTCAACGAAGATTAATTAAACTCAGGTAATATAGGCCTATATTGAATTTACGACTAAGCTTAAACTTTTTTCAACATAGTCCCCTTGCTTCTCAATGCACTTGATCCATCGTTGCACAAGCTTCCTGATGTCCTCAGAAAAAAGTTTTTTTTTTTTTTTTTTTTTTTTTGGCTGAGTAGCAAGCCACGTATGCATCCTTTCCTTCAAGTTCTGCAATATTTTAATTGTAATACACCAAATTTTATAATTTAATTTAACTAATATAATTTTATGTATAACTCCGTCGGTAAGATCAGAACCAGACACGCGCAGATAGCTTATCGTCCGCCGGTAGAAATGGAGTAAGGGCAGAAGAGAATGCATATACTTTCCAAACTATGCGATTCATAATACTCCATAACTATTGAAAAAAATAAAGTGAATATATTATTTGTTTTTTTAGTTATGAAATATCATTTAAGTAACGGTATGTAACTCACAGAAAATCGCTGTTGGGTTTTCACTATTGAATGCTGTGAGGCTAACTAAGATGTTATTCTAGGGCCCGGGGGTTTAGCCAGTGATTCGTTAAGTTAGTGATACACAAGGCATAGCAAGCTTTCTAAGTTAGTAAACAACTTGCACTATCTGAGGCATGTCACGTGGCATTGGGTGCGGAAAGCAGGCAGGGAATACTGCTGTGAGTGGAGTCATGCCATCCATAAACGAGGACGTATGAAAACACAACTGAAACAATTGTGACTGAATATGGCAGTATTTTTACTTCCTCTACCCGTACCATAGGTAGCCTACTATAGGTAGAGGAAATATTGTTTTCTACCCCAAAATTCGAAGTTGAGTTTTTAGCATATATACACATTTCAAGGCCACCTGAATCGAAAAATACTTTTTTGGAAACTTGTCTGTGTGTCTGTCTTACTGACTGTGAACAGGCTAGCTCCAAAACGGAAAATCGTGTGAAAACAAAATTTCGTATTTGGGTCAAGTACCTTCTGAAGATGTGTGCCCAAGATTGGCGACAAGTTTCTCTTATTTTTAAGGGGACTTTACATGAAGAAATTTAGTTTTTCGCTATTTTATCGAAAACGGCATTAACGATTTTCTTTAAATTTTGCACTTATGTAGTTGACAGCAAGAGCTAACACTTTCATTTGAAACATTTTTCGAAAAATTTATCTGAAGGGTAGTTACAAGCCACCCACTGTTTGTAGTTCGTCTTGCCTAGTGAACAATTGAATATCCTCTCTTTCACGGCCTCTTATTGAGTGCAGAATGGTACTTTATGAGATTGTGTGGGGGACGGAAAATGTCTGTCCGTCTGTCTCTCTGTCTGTCCGTGTGCCTGTACGCGCCATAATTGAAATAAGCTTTATCGGATTTTTATGAAACTTGATAAACGCATTTATAACGTCCATGGGAAGAACCCTATTGATATTGGACCAAATCGGTACACCGGTACTGGAGTAATGCCCAATTTAGTGCCTATTTTAATGGAAATATATAAAAAAGATGCGATAACTCAGATACGCTTTATCGGAGTTACATGAAACTTAATATACGCATTTATGACTTACATGGAAAGGATGCTTACTGAATTTGGACAAAATCAATTGACCGGTACCGAAATAACGAGTAATTAACAGTCACATCTGTTATAATGTAATCTTCGATCTCCGACAATTCGACGCATTTTGATTGGCTCGAGGCCAACCAATCAGCGAAACTTTCACGAATAGTACAGTTTCTTTACTATATAAGGCCTAAGTGAAATGAACACAATGAACAAATATTCTACTTTACTTTAACTTACAATTTTCATAGCTCTGAACCACAAACATATTTAATAAACTGCCAGTGTAAATTTCTTAAAAATCCATGAGTCAATTAGTAATGGCGGGCGAAGCCGCGGGCACAGCTATAATATATTGATAGTTTAACCCTGGAGGTGTACGGACAATAAAAATCCAAACAAACCAGTCCTTCCCTTGAAAAATTATATGATTTTTGAAAATTATTTGAATTTATCAAATCAAATTCATATCATATTTATCTGTCAACAAACAGTTGAGATACAATGCCGCATTGTTTATCATTGAGGGCTTTGATGCAATGCAGTCACATGTTTGTTTACTTCGTTGATCTAGTTGAAATTGAGTAGGCCTACTACATGAATACTCTTATATAAAGAAGGTAAATTACTCTGAAATAATTAGCGGAGTTATTTTCCATTGAATTTTGTGAAATGTTGACATAGGCCTATTGTAAGAATTTCAAGTTTCAATACATTTTAGATTTGACAAATAACACTGTTCTTTCACATAAATTTACCAAACTAGACCGTCAAACTGACCGATTTGGCCAAATGGTAACGTCTTGGATTCATATTCTGGAGGTCCCTGGATCAAATCCCGGAGCCGGATTTTTTTAATTTTTTTTATGTGAGTGCTCGATTGTCAAGATATCATAAATTTCTGCTGAAGCTAATCGATTTTAATGTGATAAAAAACATTTTCTGTATATCATAATTGCAGTTATAATTGATTCAACAAAACATTCTGGCGCTTTGTTATATCAGTTTACCTGATTCAATTCTATATAAGAATGAAGTGAGAAAGATGTATTGTTGCCCATGCATAGAGTAAGTAAGTATCTGAGGGTAATATACGATAAAGTTCGGAAATTATTCTTAATGACGGAAGTTTCAATAAATGTCTGCAGTCACTTGTTTTTGTTTAGTTTGTTATAAAGTTTGCATTTTTATTAGGCCCATCATTTTCAAAGAAGAGGTTATCAGGTATTTATCGTATAATTAGTGTAAAATTGTACCTTGCGTTTCTGTACAAGGAAAATATGTGAATACTGGCAACTTTACCGTTAAACTTTTTTTTTACTTCCTCTGCCCGTGCCATAACCATAGGTACTATAGGAAGAGAAAGTATCGTTTTCGTCCCCGAAATCCGAAACTGAGTTTTGAACATAAATAGGCCTACACGCTTCAAGGCCCCCTGATTGTGAACAGGCTAGCTCCGAAACGGAAAATCGTATGAAAACAAAATTTCGTATTTCGGTCAATTACCTTCTGAAGATTTGATTCGAAGATTGGCGACAAATTTATCTTATTTATAGGGGACTTTACATGAAGAAATTTTCGTTTTTCGCTACTTTCTCGAAAAAGGCTCCAACGATTTTTTTTTTAAATTTTGCACATGGGTTGCTTATATCAAGAGCTAAAAATTTTATTTGAAACATTTTTTCGAACAAATTCTCTGAAGGGTAGTTATAAGCCACCCGCTGTGAATACGTGCTCTTTGCAATATGGCCTCTTGTAACGGAAAATCGTACGAAAACACAATTTGTATTTGGGTTAGGTACCTTTTGAGGCTGTGACACCAAGATTGGAGACAACCTTCTCTTATATCTAAGGGGAAGTAATATGAAGAAAATTTTGTTTTTTTGCAATTTATTCAAAAACGGCCCAAATGATGTCCTTTAAATTTTGTACATGGAGTGCTTATGCCAAGAGCTAAAAGTATTATTTGAAACTTTTTTTTCCAAAAAAAATTCTCTAAGGGTGGTTGTAAGCCACCCACTGTTTGTAGAAACTCTGTCTTGCCGGAACAACTCAATATGCGAACATTCATGGCCTCTTATTATATATAAGGACGTGGAGTGAGAAAGATGTATTGTAGGTCATGCTTACAGTAAAGAAATATCTGAGGGGAATATTCCATAAATTTTGGAAATTATTCTTAACGGCGGAAAGTTTAATAAACGTTTGCAGTCACTTGTTTTTTATTCTTTTTTTGTTGGCCATAGCCTGCGTTTATAGCACCGCCGTCTCGAGAATTACACTGCCTGTCCTATGCTTTATTTTAACATGAAGTTCATCGTATTGCTCAATTGCCCAATTTCTCCAATAGAGGCGACACAGTACGCACCCAGATTGCATGAAATTCCAGCATAGCTTACTTCAGTTTCCGAGTTGATACTTTAGAGGGTGGTTTAGTCGCAACATTCAAAAAAGGGGCTATAAGGTATTTATAGCATAATTAGCGGGCATAATTTCTTTGTCCTGACTGACTGATTTAATGGCAGAGAATCAACGTAGAGCCTTGGAATTTAGACAGTACCTTCGTTTCATAACGTAAGTGCTCACTAAGAAAGGATTTTGCAGAATTTTGATTCTAAATGTCAAAAATCAGATGTTTTTGAGTATACTTAATCCCTTTTTACACAGAATTATCAAATCCAAATCATAGTTCACATGATAACATATTATTGCTGCCAGTGGTCTCAGATGGGTTTGCAAATAAATGAACCGGGACTTTGACAAATTAGAAAAGCTATCAATATAATTCATGCTATAAAGAAACATTAAAGAATGAAATCTACGAAAATAATGCAGTCACATAACTTCTCTAAACTGGACATAGAGAAAACAATACGAGGTATGGTAATATCATATGTATATTATTATATCGCAGGTTTTTGGGGAGAGAAGTATGAAAGTGATATTGCATTTCTATTTAATTTCATCCCCAAAACGGTTTTATGCTTACATGAGAGTGAGAAATAATTATTCCTCAAAGGCAATACAAATTTAGCTTACCGGAATTTCTGTTTCTTCTTATTTGAACCCCTACCAGGCTTCCTTTGTAAAAGCGACTGGATGCAGAATTCTACATGTTCTATGAGCCATAAATAGCTATATCAGGCGTTTTCTGAGGGAATAGTTTGATTGTGATAAGTCGTTCTTCCTATTTCAAATTTAAATAGGCCTACCTATATAAGAACCTATAATTTAAAAATTGAAAGACCTTCATAAATTAATTTCCAATTACAAAATAAGAAACACGGGCGACGCCGGGTCTTTTAAGCTAGTGAAAATATAAGTCTCCCATTAAACTCCTCCCATTCGATATTCACATTTGCACGGACTGTGTGATATAGGCCTATTTTGTTTCGGAGCGAAGCAGCGTGACCAACTTTCCTTGTATATTGTCGCAAGTGCATTGTACCTACATCTGAATATAGTTTAATAATGCATAACACTAACTACATAGTTAAGTGCGTGAAGCGGAGGGGGCAGCCGTAGCGAAGCGCCCTTGCATTTTCGAATAATGTACGATACACTGTTTGTAGGTTTCGAAAATGTGCAATATTATATGTCCCGCGAGGTTTGTCAGCTTGTCACCGCTCGTCTAGTGGTATGACGCCACACCTCCAACGTCCAATCACGAGTTTCTTCATAATACGAGGACAGAAGAATTAGCTAGATCGTGGTATAAAAGAAAGCATAGGTCATCCCAAGGTACGACTTATATTTGAATTTTCTCAATTAGCGTAAAATTGTGTCTTGCGATTCTGTACAAGGATATGTGAATACTGCTAACTTTTATTTGTGCACAGGAAGGTATGTGACTTTCACAACAGGTTTCTCCTCTAATGATCCGAATATAGTTGTAAATTATGTGCAACAAACATAAGTGGTTATCCATAAGTATATAAAACAAGACTCGCGCATTGCCCTTTTCTGCACACAGTCGCTGAAAGTAGGCTATACGATCCTTATTTCCAGATGTAGACAGTTTCATTTCTCATGTAAAGACTTTTTTTCTGAAATCTCCTGTAAGACTAAGAACCTTTAGATAAACTGAACCTGACATCTCTTTACCACCGAAACCTATTGTGACCAAATGGTGTACTTGGTTGGAAGTTGTCCTGCACTAAGAAAAGTACTACCCGAGATTGTTGAAATACTAAATATTCTTCATGACGTACAAAATGTCTCAATAAAATAAGAAAAAGGCCTTCTACCAGAAAAACTGCTAAGTAATATTAAGTTCAATGCGAATAATTTCGGAAAATGACACAAGCGAACATTCTCATGGAAAATTATCCATAGCTAAGAGTCAATCTGCAGCCCTATTCTGTAACTTCTCGATTTCGGAATCGGCGAAGAAACCGATTTTTACATGTTTTGGTATTCTGTAACTCCATTCCGATTGCGAGCGATCGGAATCATTCCGATAGTAATGGCGGCTGATCGGAATCCTTGCCGAGAGGTCTCACGCATTCGATTGGGAATTATTAAATCAAATAAATAACGAAGGAAAGCAATGCACAATGCCATTCTATTAAATTTGTGTTATTAATGCATAAGCATAACTAATTAAAATATTTAAAGCTTAATTAACTAATGAAAACATATAAAAATAAAATATTTAAAAATGTAGGGTTATGTTTGCCTTACAAATCATGGCCAGAAATATTAGTTGTAGTGTATGTATGTAGCCTACTAATTTTCTTTAATTGTAATATAATTTAATCGTTAATAACACCGTCAACCCCAATTCACTACCAGTATAATATGTTCTTGCCATAATTATGAACATTAAGTACAGAAAACAAACTACCGGTACGAATAAAACAAACAGCAGATGATATTGTATTCATTCCTAAAATGTACTGTACATGTATTTAACCCATGTCAACTAAACTCCTAAATAAAGAAAAAATTAATATAGGCCAACGGTGCCCAAACATTTCATATGAAGGGTCATTAACTATTTGAATTGTTTATGGCGTGTCATATTTATACTAGCAGTAATTTACGTTTAAAAAACTAGACTAATCTCAAAGCAAACATATTATATCATATTTTTAATCATTTCTGTAATCACTGTTTTTGTTAAATTAAATGCAGAACTATAAACAAATACTGCAATAAATAGAACAGACGCAGTACGACAAAAGACTACTTTAGCAAATATTACCCAATAAAAGTCATTTAGTAAATGCTTTTAATTAGACATAATATAGTGTACTATGTAGTCAGCTTGTGCAAAAATAGTTAAGAAAATGCATGCGTAATTACCTGGCAATGAGAAGTGTATATTTTAAGACTACAAACCACTGATAACTGGATTCTCTCTTGTGGAGACGATATCACTTGAAATAACACACATCGCTATTTTCATGGTTTCACAGAATAATTACAGAACTATATTCATTGCACTTTCACTGTTCATGCATTATTAACTTTACACAGACGCGATAAAACTTGTATTAGTGACAATATTACACGGAATTGTAGCCTATAGCTTCTGTAGACTACAAATGCCTGAGCCTGACTGCCGACTGCGAATTGTCAATATGGAACAAAAAATCTGAAAGATTGGAGACATAACGGTTTATGAGGGATGAATGACCGCTGTCCCTCGTCCTTGGAGTATTTCTTTGAAGTGCATCCCCAATTAACCTCACCTCCACATTCCTAACATTAGAATTAAGATCCAATGAATAGAATGTCGTCTAGCTGTTCATTGCAAAATGTTAAAACCACAGCAGTACGTAGGTTTTATTATAACTTATTTGTAAGGCCTGTCAAAAAATAAGCGGCCTATTCATATTAAGTTCTTTTAGAACGACTTTATTTTATAAATTGTGTGAGATATTATGAAGTCTCATGAATTTTAGGGTTAGTTAAACCATTTTCATTATGGCGGGAGTGCTGTTACAGACGACAACTCTTCACAGTTGAGATGACGTCACTTAAAACCCTTGCCTCTCATTGGTGAACGTCACCTGTACGTCATTAATGCTTCGGCTTCCTTCGGAACAGCTTACAGATTTCGTTTTGAGATATTTACCGGAAGTGGATGATCTCAATTGATGTTACAGAATACCAAACAAGACAACATTTCGATCGACTCGGAATGAGGAGATCCCGATAGCAAACATCTCGAGTCAAGCGGCAGACAAATCGAAAAGTTACAGAAAAGGGCTGCTGAGTCGGCCGCGGTGGTCTAGAGGTAGCGTGCCCGCCTCTAGATCCGCAGGGCGCGGGATCAAACCCGACCGCGGTCGATGGATTTTTCAGGACGTAAAAATCCTCGGCACGGAGTCCTCCGGGAGGGACTTTAAGCTGGGAGTCCCGTGTCGTAGATTTACGGCACGTAAAAGAACTCCCAGCCTAAATTAGAGTCTCTGGACAAAATTTCTCGGCCCTTTCACGTCCAAGAAATACTTAGTTTCCAGAGGGGGGTTGCGAGGCGATGGGCTTACTACCTGTCCCTCTAACCTCTCTCGGAAAATACGCATATCAAAATTAATATAGGTAATGAAACCTCCATTGGAGGCCCCTTCGCCCCACCTGGGGATCA
Source organism: Ectobius pallidus (assembly GCA_964059195.1). Taxonomy (NCBI): domain Eukaryota; kingdom Metazoa; phylum Arthropoda; class Insecta; order Blattodea; family Ectobiidae; genus Ectobius; species Ectobius pallidus. The sequence continues at coordinate 10,558,870 of CAXKWD010000007.1, read as the reverse complement.
TAGGGTACCAGATACAGATACAGATAAGAGTCAATCTGAAAAACGTAGGATTTTCTACCCTTTGTACATTTCGAGATGCACTGGAAGGTTCTACAAGAGACCATGATGTAAACCCACACAAAGGAAACACTAATAATTCATCTTAGTTTAAATTTGTTTGTTTGGCTTCAGGTCTTACCGATCGAGTTATACAGTTCAATACAATGAATACTTTACTGTCTGATAGTGCTGAAAGTAGCTATTTATGTATGAAGTACGCAAAATAACGCTCTAGCGGACGAATCTAGTAGGCTATAGCGGCCGGAGCGTGAGCGTAGTCCGATAGGCTAAAGTTTCTGCGTACGTGGGGCATACAATATATTTTGGTAAAAGCTTTCTAAATTATATGAAATTAAACAAAAATACCGTATAATTAATTATACTGAAAGGTAGTCAGTCATTTGTTAACGTCATATTCTCACATCCGCCTGAATCACAGAACAAAAATGAAATATACCTACCAAACGAAATGCGGTATAGATGCACTATAAGCCTATATGAGTCATACATAATAATGCATACGAACAGGTATTTATGAAAAGCTTGCAAAAATATGAGTGATAATGGAGAGTTTATTTCATTGTCTAGTCAAGTTCAGATCAAGGAAATTTAGAGTACTGTTTTTTTCTTTTTCTAGTGTGTAGGCTATGTTAAGTTCTTATGAATTTCATTGAAGTCTTGTAAACTACAGTTTAGTATTTACAGAAAACCCACATATACTGATATAATCATAGATAAAAACTCCAATCATCCTTACAAACAAAAAATAGCAGCCCTCAATAGCATGATATATAGATCGGTTAATGTTCCTTTGAACAAAGACGCATATAATAAGAACTATAAAACCATTATATAAATTGAAAATAATAATGGATACAATATCCAAACTGCTGACAAAATAATAAGTAAACAAGGAAAGAAAGTGACAAAAATAAAAAGAAAAACAGGTATCATAGTCAAATAATCCCAGTTAGGAACAACAACAACAAATCTAATTATGCCACATTCACCTACACCAGGGGAAGACAGAAGCTTGCTCTGTGACGTCACTGCTCTCTGCTCTGACTGCTCGCGTTATATCTCTGCGAGGAGCATGTGAAATGTAGGCATCAGTGAACAGGGGGGAAGAGAGGGGCATTAGTATTGCGCACAGCCCGGCAATCTGGGTCCCGGCGGTGAAGCCAAGCCTTGCGCTATGCCGCCATCTTGTCTCACCTGAAGACACCCACTGAACTACACGCAATTCAATGGGAAACTATCACGAGAACTTAGAATAAAGTCTATTTTCACAATTTTCTATTGGAAATTTTGTATCCACTAGTGAACACACTGAAACCACATTGAAAAAGCACGTCCTCTTGCTATTTTTCTCAAGTATTGGTTCCTATTACTTGCTAAAAATTAGGTTTTAGATGTGAAACTTCTTTAGTCGCGGTAGGATTAAATCGAGAGCTTGCGTTACGGACAAAATTGTCACGAAATTAGTGTTATGCTCAAAATCGTCGCGAAATTAGTTTGGTGTGACGGAACGGACTGCACAGAAAACAAGCAACTCAATAATTAGGCTTATCCAAAATTCAAAAAAAATAAAAATTTAAAAAATTCAAATTAAAAAATCGAAAATCCAAAATTTTAAGTCTAAAAATCCGAAATTTAAAAATAAAAATAAATTAAAAATATAAAAACTTCAAAGATCCAAATTTTAAAAAATAATCCAAAGTAAAAAAATCCAAATATCCAAAATTAAAAAAAATCTTAAAATCCAAAAAAATAAAAAAACCAAAATTTAAAACATTCCAAATTTAAAATCAAGAGAAAAACATCAATACTATTAATAAACTACAGTATTGCTCAATTACAACACGCACAGTGAAATGACAGGCATAAATGAAATAAGGACATTATTTTATTAAGACTATATTTTAGATAACTTCCATTCCATTGATCAAAAGAATCAGTATATGGGTCATTCTTCAAATACGGGAAAATTTGGAGTGTCTAAAATCAAAATTTTTTAGTTTATATTTAAAATCTCAAAAAAATTGCTAAAATACTTCAGGGGTTTCTTGATAATAATAAGACACCAGCAGAGCTTAAATGTTTATATATATATTTTTTTAAAGCCATGTGAATGACATCCGTGTACATGTGGATGGCAGAAGGCCACATTAATGACTAACTTTGGCAACAATATGCTTTTTTTATGTGGTTTCATATTTTTCTCAGTTTACTTCAGTTTATTTTGCACCAAATTTGCAATTTTGTGTGCATACTCCGGAATCAATGCAATTTTAACTAGACTGTGTTTTTACGGTTGGGGGGGGGGAATCAAGCAGAAATTCATTTAATCAGTTTTAAGATTTTAAATACAGGTCACAGACACCACAAACACAATAGTATCCTACATTTATCATCTACATGACTTGAGAGTCATCCACGTACCCCTTTATGAGGAATGTGGATGAAACAAAAATTAGGCATGTGGATGACAAAAAAAAAGGAGTTTAAGTGGTCTCAGCAAGCCATTCCTAAACCTCTGTAGGCTTAACTTCAGTCAGGTACTTTGAATTGGTAGGTTTATCATAGTGCATAATCAAAATTAATTAATATTCACTTTTTGCCTATTTTCTAGAAGTCATGTTAATGACGGAGAATAAAAACGCTGTCCTTTGCTAATCCCAAACTGTTTGTAAGCAAGCAAAATTCAACCACAAGCTGCTCTGTTAGCTTCCTAACACTGTTGCCAGTTATACAAATTTCTCATTCCTGCAGAAAATTTTTCTATTCTTTTCAGCCATGTGGATGACCAAAAACCCTTGGGACATTCTTTATGTTCATTAGGTGAAATGACAATTTTATTTTCACACAATCATACTCATTGGCAGGAAAAAAGTCGAAAAGGAAGTAACATTTTGTTTTGTGGAAAAATGCAGTAGAATATACAAAACCGGGGTATGGGACAGGGCATGTGGATAACATTTAATTGAATTAAATTTGGTTTTGGAGTATCATAATTTAAAGTTAGTGACATTTCAAAGTGGTAGTTGTGGTATGGAAGTAGTAGAAAAAACTTTTATTTCAATTTTTTATAAAGTTGAATTTGAAGGGAAATATCACTCCGGAACGCAAATTTTCCCGTATTTGAAGAATCACCCATACATGAACTATCTACTACATATCCTATGTCACAATATAGCAAGGTAGTGATATTTTAATAATTAATTAGTCATTTTAGTTAAATCAAATTTTTAAATATTGACAACACACAGTTTTACTGATTTGAATATATGTAACTTTTGTTAACTTGAGCTCTTTGTTCAAACATGAAAATATAATTAAAGTATTGATACTAACCCGGATTGGGTAATAGTTTTTATATCAAATCAAAATCATCATATAACTTAATCCTTGCTAAAATACTGACTAATAAACATACAAACAATTTCTCAATAGAAGTGAACTGGCATTCCTGATTATTTTTTCTCTTCTTCAGCTTTCACATGTGCTTAATCAAATTAGTGGTATACTAGGCGGAACTTATTAAGATCATTCAAGTAATACATAGATTTAAAAATATTACATAGTCCAAAGACAACACAGTTATACAGAAAAACACACACTACAAATTTCAATACATTAATATGAAAAATAATATGTTATGGGACACTTAAAATAAATATTCTGCCCTTATTAAGGGTGAAAATGGCAAAAACATTAATTTTTACTTTATTTTATATTCTTGTGTTTCGTCCATTTTGTAGTGATGTAATAACTTAATGATTCGTTTAGAGCATAGGCCTATAGGTTTTTTTCACTGACACTCACTACTGTGGTATGGCAATGTTAATTACCTTGTTGGAGCACTTTCAACCGTGTGGAGCGGCCATCTTCAGCAACTGACTCCCATGATGCCACTGTTGTGGCTAAGAAGACATTTTTGAATTACTGTGTCGTAGAGTGCATGTGATTTGAACTGTAATAATTACAATTATTGTTCGTTTAAGATGTTGGTGTTGTCTTGTGTGGTGTGTTTGTATATTTCATATTGTTCGAGTGTGTTGAGCATATGACCTTTGTGGTTAATGTGTAGGATATCCATGTCTGTATTGATGTCTGCGTATTTGTGGCCTGTGCTTATTATATGGTTTGCATAGTCAGAGTCTTTGAGAGCTCGTATGTGTTCTGTGTATCGTGTTTTGAAACTTCGGCCTGTATGTCCTATGTAGAACTTTGGACAGTCGTTGCATTTTAGTTTGTAGACTCCTGGATTACTGTATTTATTTCTGTGTTGTTTGTCTGTAGGTAAGTTAAATAACATTGCCATACCACAGTAGTGAGTGTCAGTGAAAAAAGCTATATGCTCTAAATGAATCATTAAGTTATTTTATGTATTATAAAAATATGGACTTTCCTCTTTAAAATGACATAATTATCTCATCTTTAGCTTGCTTATAAATATTTTAAAGCACTGGTTTGAGTCTCAATTTCATTAAGTTAATTTTTTCCTTGTACTGGGGGGCATTTTTTCTAAACTATAAGAACCAGAGATTTATAACTTTCAGAACTTGTAAGAAATGCCACTTTACATTTTGTAACATGTAGTCATTTTATTAAAAGTGCAATCATAGAAAAATATGGCCTACCGGTACCAAACTGAAAAAAAAAATTAAAAATAAAAATCCTTCATTTAAAAGAATAATAACTTTAGGAAAACATAAGTACCGGTACACTAAAAATCCCAATGGTAAAAAGAAAAACATGCAAAAGCATCATACAGGAAAAAAATTATTGTTCTAGTTCTAATAGTTTAGGAAAAATGTTCAAGATTCCACTCAATATGCTCCCTAGTGCAAACAGTGTAAGAGAAAATGTTGCTTTCATATAACATTGCAGATATAGGACCTTCCGGGTGCCCTTAACATACTTTGACCAAGATATTAACTATTTTAAATAATAGAATAATATATGAACTTTGTCTTCATAACTCCAAAAAGTAAAAATATTTGTTGAAAAATTTAAAAAATCAAAGGAAAAGGTTTTTAAGTATCCTTGGTCTCCCCTATTCTAAATTTGAAATTCAAGGGCCTAGTTCCATAAAGGCGTAAGGCAGAAGGACATGGTTTCGAGAATTCTTGATGTTTTTAAACAATGTTACCACTCACAAGTAGCCTAGGTGGTTTAAAGTTTAATTTTATAACATATATTTTTGAAGGACAGGCTAAATTTACAATGTATTGGGATTTTTTTACAACTAGAGGTACCTAAACATGTCAAACAAAAACTGAAGTACTTTTACAGTAGCAAAATCTTTTTACTTTGTATCATATTATTTGTTTTTACTTTATTTTAGTAAAAACCTTTATTTTAGTATTTACTTTATTTTATTATTTAGTAAAAAGATAAATTAACTTTATATCGGAAGCTGAACTTATGCGCGTGAAAGAAAATTTCCTAAAAAAAGTGCCAGTAATGTGTGGATGCAACAAGAGAACAATTCCAACATCTCTTGTGATGAAGTACGTGTTTATTTTCATTGTAATCTGTAAATGTGAGAACCTGAATCATTACACCGACCGTGGCTCTATTAGCGTAGATATTTCACCCGATCGCTCGGGAGTTGGAGCTGTGCCCGCCGCACCGCAGGAACCTGCGTCATTGGCCAACTCTTGCGTGGAACTCACTGTAGAATGAATGTGCAGTCTCACAGGTCTTTTCTTATAACTGAGCAGAGGTTTAAGGCACAAGTACAATATTTCACTGAGTATTTAAGAGATATGAGGAGAAGGCATAAATGTTAAAAACTCAAAATTAAAGATTTGTGCCTTATACCCTTATGGAACTAGCCCCTTCAATTGATAAACAGAATATTTACAAATGTTTGAAAATAGCCAGGCGATTGTAGACTGATCTGTGATCAATCTTATGTCTATTAGTTTCCCTAACTGCATGATTAATGCGAATTTTCAAATATGACAATGAAATTACTTGTATCAATCTATTAACATGAGTGTCCAATGGATTTAAGTCCAATACATGAGTATTTAATGAGGGAAACAAACCTAGTTCATTTGCTTCAGCTGCGACTTTGTAGGGTATGTTACTTTTCACAATTGAATTGATGCCTCTGCATAAATTCTCTCTAAAACATCTTTCACTTAATTTACATACTCTAACCACATCATTTGAAGGAATAAATAACTTCCCATTACTTTTGAAAGAAATAAATGAATATGGACATTCTGTCTGTGTAATCGCTTTTTTGCAGTTGTCACACTTTAGAGAACTGACTACTTTCTTAACAACATAACCTGATATGTATTCAACAATACTGTCTGACAACAATGTTAATGTTGAATAAGATGGGCAATAATCATGATCAGAAATCTGAACTGGTGACTGAAGACATAAGGGATCATCCTCATTTTGTATAAATTGAGTGCTCTTCGCATCACGAGTACTACTTACATTAAGGATAGGTATACTATCTTGTGAAATGCAATTTCCTGTTTTTATGCATTTTAGTTCATTCCTGGTAATCAGTCGTTTGAAGGCTGATTTGAACTGCAAACATGTGGGATTAACGTTCCAACCTCCTCGTTGCCTTATGAGACCAAAAAATAGTTCTACATGATCCTGGCTTAATTTGTATGTCAGAAGGTATTCCATTTTTTTTGTTTTTACAAACATGTCATATAAATTCTGCACAGACAATAAGCACACTTTTAGGCCCACAAATCCAACCTTCCTATTACACGTTATAATCTTCTGTTCACATTCCTTATCAGTGTATAGGGAGTCAATGTATGCAATAGCATCACAAATGAATGGACTCCATAGATTTTCATTTTCCATTGCAAGTGGGGCTTTGAATGCTTTGCCAAACTTGCTGGATGAATTGAGTAAATCAAATATCTTGTCCATATATTTAAGGAACTTCACAGTTTCTTCACAACCTTCAAATTCTTGTAGCTTTAACACCACATTACAGAAATCCAGTGCCTCTGCTACTGATTTACTAAGTGTCTGAACTGCAGGTCTCACACGCATTTTATGTTTATGCCAGTTGATATGTTTCGAGGTTAATTTGTTTGCCAGACACAAACCCTCGGCACTTTGTAATTCGAATAGAGATTTCACATAAGACCAGCGAATTGCACCGTCTTTGCGATAAATTATTTGTTTCTCAGCTAAACAGTTGCGTACAAGTTTGATCATATGACAGGCATCAAGTAATACAGCAACTGATGCTCCTGACAGAGATGGGTGAAGAAAACTGGTTTTGAGATTATTTGCATCAGATAAATTAGCTCCCAAGTTGTTGGCCATACTTATATTGGAGCTGGCTCCATCAAATACAACTGCAGCTATGGTGACACCAATTTCATGCAATTTGTCGATGCAACTTGACATTAAAAATGCTCTTTCCTGACCTGAGAGTGAATCGATAAAAAAATAGCCACAAGGGATCTTCCAGGTATCATTTACTGCTGTACACATAATTACACAGGCCATTTTTGCCGTGGGTAAACTGTCATTATTAATTTCGGTACCAACATCTACATAACCTATAATTTTATTTCCAGTATATTCTACATGTTCCTTCAGGCACATATCATCAATAGAGAGGCATACTATAGGAACTTGAGCCTTCTCGTTGCTTTCTCTAACTTTACATGCAATTGCATTAAAAGCTTCAGTGCACAGACCTGGTTCACAATCAATTTTCATATACCAGGAACGTATTGTCCTTGTACTAGGCAATGAATTATTGAACTTCAACCGTACAAACTCATATGCTTTTGGTGAGAAATAGTGCAAGGTCAATGCAAATGATCTTAACAAAGGTTCATATGCCAAGCCGTGTTTACTTACTCTGGTTCCAGCACTCTGCGCTGCTCTGTCTAACAAGCAGCATACATCAGAAGGGAGTGAATTTTTTAATATTTCAGCATTATTTTCAAGAATGAGTTTTTCTTTCACTAACAAGTCAATAACTTCTCTGTCATATTTTAATTTTTTCTCATGCCGTCGTACCTTTTGCTGCAAAATCTTTATTTTCTTTCTCGCACTGCAAAGCTCAACATTTTTCTCACTCAATTGGGTCATTAATTTTCTTTTCCGGGGTGTTAATGGTTCAGAGCCACCACTATTGTCACATGTACCAATACTATTCTCACCAGAATTTACACCAACTTCAATCTTGACAGTTTCTGTTATTGTGATTTCACTGGCACACGTAGCGATATCAGGTTTTGAAGACACATGTCTCACTTTAGGTGGTTTCCGTGGGACTACATGTCGCTTCTGCAAATGCACAGGATAAGAAGGAAATACAGAGGGAACTGCTCCTTCTCTCAGCCTCCTGGTTTGGCCAGTATAGTCCATATCTTCGGGACGAAAATGTTGAGAGCACACACCTGAAGCTGTAGTCGGTTGCCAATTCTTTCTGTTGATCGCCTTTATCCATGCTTCCCGAATGTCCTTCTTCTTAGGAACTCTGAAATAAATAAATAAATATTAAATATGTTAATTATTAAACTCAAATAAATGATGCAATTAATTAGATACGGTAGGTATTCCTGCATGCATATCATAAGGGCCTACTTATTTATTTACTATCCAAAAGTTTAACCATTTTTGTACCTAGAGGTATATTAAGGTTAGAGTTATTTACAAACATAACATGAAGTATAACATAAGAATATTAATTATAGTGCATAAGATGGCTTATATGTTAATAATTACTTAGGGCCTACAAATATTATAACACATGCTTAAATTCTTAAGGAAGTATGAATAATACAAGAAATAACTATCAATGTATGCTTACAGTTATTTATAAAAACATAAAACATTCCTAGTAACTAAAGCATATTATTTACAATGCAAAAAATACACATAAATTGAGGTTAAGTTTATTTGCAATTTCTAAATGCTAAAGTAATATATGACTATTTACAGTGTATGAAATAGTTAACAATATTAGGTTATGGTTATTTACAACCATATAATACATTCCTAGAAACTAAAGCATGCATAATGCATGAAATGGCTAACAATAATAATAATAATGAAATGCCTACTTACGCATGTATTGAAACGTGTTCCTTTCCTTGTTTCTTTCTGTCGTAGTATGAAAAATTACACCCGAATACCACACAGGTATTCACCATTTTAGAAAAAGTATTTATACTCCTCAGTCCAATTACATTATTAGCTAAAATGCTAAAATTCACATCGCTGTAACGCACTTGTAGCATGTACACGATCAGCTGCTGCAGTGTAGTAATATGGCGGTCCTTGCATCACGTGGCTTCACTGCCGCCAATGGTACAGCATACACCATTGCCGATCTATCTCTATATATCTGTGGTATTGCGGGCAGCGGGAATGTAGGGGGTTAGAACTTACGTAATACGTGTTTCCGAGTTAATGAAACATCAATCGATTTTTTTGATAGTTTATCGGTTAATTATAGCGCAGCAGTTTAACATATTATAAATAATTCTATTTTTCTATTCTGTGAGAACAATTGCCTTTTCACAAAATCTATGTTCTTTGACAAAAATAGACAATAGGCTACTATCATTTGAATTAACATAATTCACTACAGTAAAAATGATAAAAAAAATGAACTGAATTAATTACCATACAAGCTCGTCTGCACCTTAGATGATACAAGATTACAGTAACAATTTTCTGACTTTCCTGTCTCTTTTTCTTTAACAAGTTTATCAATGTTGGGACGTAATGTTTGAGCAATATTTAATCGAAGACTACATTTAGTTTGTGATTTAAAAATGTACTTCTTGATTTGAGCTTTGCACATTTCATTAGTGAAAAAAATTGTTCGGCCACATATGTCGATCCAAAATTACACAATATTCGTGCGGCAAGTCTCGGGAATCTGGTTTCAGAGAAATTTCTGTAAAAGTTACCCAAGACCACTTTACGTTCGTATTTGTCCTTTAACAGATCGTCGCATTGTAAGTTTAGCAGTTCCAACTGATACCGGCAAGGAACGTCTTTGACATTAACTGAATATGGGGTAGCAAAAAGTTTAAACATTGGAGAAAGGTTTTCCACATCCTGAAAACTCGATTCGAACTGAAGAAGAATGTTTTGCAGAACTAACACATGTTCTGCAGAGAGAACACTATCAGGATCGCGTACTTGCAATAACTTTGAAAAATGCTCCGTATTTCCAACCAGAAGTTGTTCTACCCACAGAGCTAAAGTGAATAGGTCCTCTAGTACCTAGCTCTAGCGTACTCTAAACACCCCTACTACCGTGCGCTCTTGCTGACGTCACACACAAGGGATCCGCATGCTCTTGCTCCACAAACGTCATCACAAGACGTAGTTGACTTCCCCTGACCTACACAGACGGAAAAATACATAAAATTACCAAAGTTCTTAAAATAATTTCCGGATTGCATATAAAGCAAGCAAACACATAAAGAGTAAGCTATATAGCATGAATAACAACCAAGAAAATATCTAAAATAACAATGGGGTTTATAAATTAAACATATTGTGATAAAACATATGTAGGACAGACGGGAAGGAAGTATAAAACGACGTTTAAAGAACATATGTCAGACTTCAAACATAAAAGGTATAAATCAGAGTATGAAAACATCTAATCAATGAAGATCACAAATTTGAAAATATAGAAAACACCCTCACAGTAGCATACAAACAGAAGAAAGACAATAAACTGAACACGTTAGAATCCCTTGAAATATACAAGAACAAACATAGAATACTTAACGATAACCCAAATGAACACAATCCTCTTTTTGAGCTCACCCTGCCATATTAAAAGCACATGACAGTATGCATATAATTCAGTACACAAATCAGCAACCGAGCACTAACTTCTAGAAAACTCGTAAAGTTAGTTATTTATATACAAATTTCTTTATAATAATTGGTTATTGAAATTAATAGAATATACATAGACTTGGCAATAGTTTATTAATTTTCTTTATTCCTTTCTTTTAAAATTCTAGACTGAAGATGGTATAAACTAGCAGAGATATTTCTCCAACACATAGAACACAACAAAATCCTCCACAACAACAAACACGCACACAAAATAATCTACTGGCACAGATACGTAGATGATATCATCGTACTATACAGAGGCAACACCAGACAATGCACACAACTACTACACCACATCAATAAAATCCACAAAAACATACAATACACAGCAGAATTTGAAATAAACAAAACCCTCAATTTCCTAGATTTCACTATCACAAAAGACAGCACACAGAAACATAAATTCAAAATATACAGAAAACCCACAATGACAGACACACTGATACACAACAGCTCCAATCACCCAACACAACACAAACATGCCGCATTCCGATCCATGCTCCACAGACTTGAAAACACACCACTATCCGCTGAAGACCACAAAGAAGAACTTAACACCATAAAACACTTAGCCATTACCAATGGCTACAACCACACAGTCATTGACAACCTACTACACAAAATCAGAACCAAGAAAAATGACCAAAACACAGAAAAGAAAAAAGACAAATACATCACACTCACATACTTCAACACACATACACAGAAAATCGCCCAACAATTCAGAAAACAAGGATACAAAATAGCATTCAGAACAAAGAACAAAACAATCAACAAAATACAACCCACAGACAACAAACAACACACAAACAAATACAATAACCCAGGAGTCTACAAACTAAAATGCAACGACTGCCCAAAATTCTACATAGGACAAACAGGCCGAAGTTTCAAAACACGATACACAGAACACATACGAGCTCTCAAACAAAACACAGACTCTGCCTATGCAAACCATATAATAACCACAGGACACGAATACGCAGACATCAATACAGACATGGAAATCCTACACATTAACCACAAAGGTCACACACTCAACACACTCGAACAATATGAAATATACAGACACGCCACACAAGACAACACCAACATCCTAAACGAACAGTTACAATTCAAATCGCACGCGCTGTACGATACAGTTATCCAGAAATGTCTTCCCAACAACAACAACAACACCACGGAAGTCAGTTGCTGAAGATGGCCGCTCCATGCGGTTGAAAGCGCTCCAACAGGTAACAAAATACCGCAATTTAGTAGTGAGTACCAGTGTTAAAGCTCTACGCTATACATAAATCATAAATTTTTAATTCCGAAATGTAGGCCTACATCTCGACTATTAAGAAATGAAATCCTCCAGCACATAGCCAGATATAAATATAAGTGTGGACCTCCTAGCCTATCATCTGCATCTTTACAAGACAAATAATAGTGTATTCCTGCAAGGTTTGGAAAATTAACTTCACGAATGCAAAACATACTTATCTGTCAACGTGCAAGATCATACTTGTGAATCATATGAACGCAATTCAATAAATTAAGACATTCAAGTTTTATAGCAGACTTTAGCATGTAAAATGCTATATTATCTGTACATATATTTTAACTAAGTAACTCTAAAAAAATGTTTATCTTTAAATAGAAACAAGAGTTTTTAGAAACAAATGACTTGTAAATTGTAGGCCTAAATTTATTAATGATTATCGATTTTAACTAGTATTAGAATTACGACAATTAGCATATACTATACAGGCCTGTTTTTAACTAATGACATAAAACTACATAAAAAGCCCCCCCCCAAAAATTATCTCATTGTAAAGGTGGTCAGCAAATTTATATATATATTTCCTGGCCTTTTATTGCTATTTGAGGGTATGAGACGTAAACAGATTTTAGTTGATTAATGTGATTTCCCTCAAAGAAAAAAAGGAATTTATCACTGATAAAATAAGTTCCATCGAAACTAGCACTGACACATTTTTTAAAACTTCCTGCTTCCTCTTGAATTTTCCCCCTTGTGTGTTCGCATTTCAGATGCCCTGCGATTCGAAAGGTTGTGGAGCTGATGGTATTAATTAAACACTTTATGTTATTTTATTCATCAAGCTCAACGGTACTATATCATGTTTTTTAGCACTTTACTGGTTAGGTTAGAAGAAATACCAGTGACATGTAAATTGAATAGTCACTTGCGGCATTTTGTAATAAGTTTTACAACAGTCTGTTACGCTCTACGTTATACTTTTGTAAACTCATCATCCTTATCAGAGTGCAGAGACTAATTAACATAAAAATCGCAAAATCTTATAGAACAGTGTCGAATGAAGCCCTTTGTGTGATTAGTGGACTAACCCCTATAATCATAAAAATAGAAGAATCAGTCAAACTTTTTCATACTATAAGAAGCAAAGAAAACCAACACATGTTTGATCATGACATGGAAGTCAAGCACTGGCCTCACCCAGCAGAAACTGTTCAAGTGAGTGAAGGTGATGCAAGCGAGGATCCGATACAGTCACTATACTCCATTTGAAACGTCGGAGGAGCAAACATAAACACGCTCTCTGTGTCACTCACCTTTTCTTGCTGGCTCTCATTGGTTGAGACAGTAACACACCACTGGCAGCACGGTTCACAACCTTTCGCTTGTTCTTGTATTAGTTTGAAGTAAACGCAGTGTCTTGTTTTCTTTCAGAAGTGAATCTTTGCTTCGTACAAGTTTTTATTATTATTATTGTTATTATTATTGTTATCGTTATTCCAATTTTATTATTAATTATTATCGCCATCGTTATTGTTTTTGTTACGGTACTGTTAATGTGATAGTGTTATATTTATCACTATTAGGAGTAGTAAGTGAACTAGAAATTAAGTAGTTTACTTGTGCTACTAGGCCGCCGGCGTGGTCTTGTGGTTAGAGTCGCTGACTACCCGGGTTCGATCCGCGGTACCTGCTCGGATTTTTCTGAGGTAGGGAGGTTTTGTAGGGGTGCACTCAACCTCGTTCGTGATTCAAATTGAGGATCTACTTGATAGAGAAATAGCGGCTCCGGTCATGGAAACCACCATTAACGGTGTGGGTGTCGGCATGCTGACCATATGCCCCTAATCCTGCTGTCTGCCGTCTGCCTATGGTAGATGACGCAGCGGTCTGGTGGTAGGCCTTATCCTTTCTGGGATGTTAGCGCCACGGAGTTAACTTTACTTGTGCTACTTTGCAAAATGGAGGATAATGCTCAACCTGGCAGCTCCAAGATGCAGTCACCGGTGAAAAAAACATCCACGAGGTAAAGCATTAAGTAGTGGTGAAAAAATTCGAATAATCAATTTGTACAAAACTGTACTGCATGATAATCCACATACATCGATTAGAGATATAGGCTACTAAATTAAGTTTCATCATCGACCTTATGGTACAGGCGTTCTAATACTACCACTTTCATGAAACTTTTAAACTTTACATGAAGGTAATTTCGGCAGTGGTACTGTTCTATTCTTTTCATCATCATTATTATTATTATTATTATTTTATTATTATTATAGCGTATCATGGTTATTATTATTATTGCGTATTATGGTTATTATTATTATTATTATTATTATCGTTTTGTTATTATTATTGTAATTATTATCTTCATATTCTCGTGCTGTCCAAGTGTAAATTCTGTTTTAAAATCATTATACTAAAAATACTGCTTAATTTGTTGAAATACAACTAATATGAAGACTAATAATGCACAAAAAAGATTTTAATTAAAGTGACTGAAATGTTGCTGCGAAATATTGTGAGTTGAGAAGGGTAATAAACATTGGGCATGGAGGAGTTAAGTAGGCTAGCAGTATATCGATAATTGCGTGGGAAAATGGCGAAAGTAAGGACAACTAAACTTAAACACTGCCAAACCTTCTTCGTTCGACATCTTGTGAACTGCGCTTTTCGCTTCTTCCCTCCCGTGTTTATGTTTGCTCCTCCGACGTTTCAAATGGACTATACAAGTATACACTGACGGTAGCAAGAATGAACACGGTGTAGGATCAGGAATTGCCATATACGAGGTCTATCTAAAAAGTATCCGAACTTTAATTTTCACGCGCGTAATACTAATGCTAGGGTGCCGCCACTGTGCACAATGGAAGAAGAGAGCTTAATGAGCATGCTTGAATTTTTTCTCTGCCTTTGAAAGAGCCAGTCACTGCCTGCTAGCCTCAGAGTGAGGTCCCGTGATAAGCGCTCGGCGCATTTTGAAATCTCTCAAGATACTGCATCAAATTTTGTCAAAAGCTTGGTGATTCTCAAAGCGAAACAATTCGGAAGATTCAGCAGAAGTGTTAGAAGTGTCCACCAGATCCTGTGTAACCTGAAGGCGGAGTTCTTTTTGTTCCGCTGAAAGCAGCTTTGGCACAAATTTTGAAGCCACTCTGCGCATGTTCAAATCATCACGCAAAATTGCATGTGTGGAATCTTTGCTGATCCCAACCTCTTCGGCAATCTCTCGTACGGTCAAACGACAATCTCCCATTACCAGATGTTCAACCCTCTCAATTACAGCTGCATTCCGAGCGGTTTGTGGACTCCCGGAATGCTGGTCACTCTCTGCCGATGTGCGGCCTTTTTTTAATCGGTTGAACGACTCCTTGATTTGTGTTGCCCCCATAGCATCATCTCCAAACTCCTGCTGAATCTTCCGAATTGTTTCGCTTTGAGAATCACCAAGCTTTTGACAAAATTTGTTGCAGCTCAACTCGTTCAGTCATCTTGAGAGATATCAAAATGCGCCGACCGCTGATCATGGGACCTCACTCTGAGGCTAGTAGGCAGTGACTGGCACGTTCGAAGACAGAGAAAAAATTCAAGCATGTGCATTAAGCTCTCTTCTTCCATTGTGCACAGTGGCGCCACCCTAACATTAATATTACGCGCGTGAAAATTAAAGGTCGGATACTTTTTAGACAGGCCTCGTACACAGCAGGAAGCCTTATAGAAGAGCTCAGCTAAAAACTAAATGATAAGTGCTCCAGCAATCAGGCCGAGCAATATGCAATATTAATGGCCCTAAAGAAAAGAAAATCACAAAGAACCAATCAAAGAAAAATTTTAATTCATACAGACAGGCGAGTAACTTTAGACGCTTTAAAAAACAGAAAGAACCACACATCTAATCGACGAAATTAGGAAGATGGTCTCAATAATGACAAGCTAATTACGACATAGCATTTTATTGGGTGAAGGCGCACGTCGGAATTCAGGGAAATGAATTAGCAGACCAACTTGCTAAGACTGGAGCTGCCAGCACAGATAGTGTAAGCCACAGGAAGATCCCAAAAAGCGCTATAGCTAGAGAGTTGACAAAGGCGAGCTTGATGAAGTGGCTAATAGAATGGAACCAAACTAACAACGGTGCAATCACCAAGAAGTTCTTCCCAAATATACAAGAACGGTTAAAACTGAAAATAAATGTATCACCAAATTTTACTACGATAGTTACTGGGCACGGAAAACTCAGAACATACCTTAAAAGGTTTAAAATTTCAGACGTTTCTGAATGTGTGTGCAATAAAGGTGAACAAACTGTGGAGCATTTGTTATTTCAGTGCTAAATTTTGAATATTTAAAGAGACTTATTAATAGCAGCAGTGTTAAAAAATGAAAACTGGCCGATAGAGAAACACGAGCTTATAAACAAATACCTTAAAAACTTCATAAAATTCACGAACTCCATACCATTTGACAAACTATAAGTATAAATGTACATATATGCATGAAACCACATTAATCCTTAATGTGTTAAATGATTCAGATGTTATAACTCTAGATTCATATAATATTGAATGTAAATATGTTCAAGCATTGCATATAGTATTACGAATGTAATGGGACATGCAGGAATTAAATAAAATAGAACAAAAATAATCCTGCGCTGTAGATATGTAAGGTACCAATACCTATTGCAGATATTGAGTGATTATTGTTTTTATACAGATCATGGCCAGTGGCTTTTGTCAAGAAGTGGGGTGCTATGCGGACCTCGTGCCTGGATGTCCCGAAAGGCTAAAGACAAACAACGGCACCGCCTGCAGGAACGACAATAGCGACGAAGCCAGGAACTACTTCAGTACCCATTGCGACACTGCTCTCGCCTTCCGGAATGACGAAGGCAAAGTCCGGAAATGTAAGAACCCGCTTCCTTACGTTATCAACATCTGCTAGATCACAAACCCGGGCCTGTAGGAACACGGACTATAGGATCAACATCTGCTAGATCATAAGTAAAGCATATCTTATATTCTGTACCACACACTACAATACTTGATTACAATAAATAATTGCAATAATACGGAAATTGTTGTTATTCCAAACGATGTAATCGAATCCTGTGTATTCCTGTGGTATTTTCTCACGAAGAAAAATCAAGAAATGAATTTTAAGAAATATGTACACCTTTAGGTATGAAATTTTTATTTTTAAGCAACAGGACTTTCAACTATATATAATAATAATAATAATAATAATAATAATAATAATAATAATAATAATAATAATAATAATAATAAAGGATTTTATTGACATTTCACAAGGAAAATATTTTCCTATTTATTTATAATTTCTTTATAAAAATTGTTTTCTCGAAAATTTAGACTACAAAACTTGAAACATTGATTACTTGAAAACTATGAAGGTAGAAACACAAAATTTTCACTATTTTGTAGATAGAATAATTCTCTAGTGTCTGACACTTAGTTTTTTCTGTTCACTTAAGGTTTTAAATTGTTACATAGATTTGCATAAGCTGAAAACTTTTTTGTTCACATCATTATAAACAAGACCTTAGAACAAAGTAGAATATTCATATACCAAAAATGGCTCAACGTCAAACTCTAGAGAATATATCAAGCTTCAAAATGACACTAAAATCACCTTGATATATTATTTTTAAGAAGAATTGGGATGTTTGAAAGAATTGGATACCAAGCAATTCCCTATTTACGGGAAACTAAAAAGAAAGCAAAACTTGTATCAAAACTCGTGGAAAACACATGTCGGGATGAACATGAAAATACGAAGTTCAAACAGTTCATTCTGACCCCATAATATGGCTCCACTTCCAAGTGTATTAGTGACAACTAATAGTCAGTTGGAGAACTTCTAGCAGAGAGGGAAAAATAAAAATACTGAAATTTGATAGATTTGATTCTTCTTAGAAAAAGGGCTCTTTCTGAGGAACTAGCAGACTGAATTTAAAAATTAATGTATGAAATTAAAGCGAAAAGAACTTTCCATCTAAATATGTCGTTCTAAGAAAATGAATTTTTTCAGATTTTTTTTGTTTATTGGGTACGTACAAGAACATGTTACGTTTTAGAAATTAAAAAAAATCATACCCATACTGAAGCAGTTTCATTCTTCTGAAATGTGATTCTACAAATCAAAATGCACTGGTGATAGTAATAATAGTAGCAGTAGCAGTAGCAGTAGCAGCAGCAGCAGCAGCAGTAGTAGTAGTAGTAAATGATTTATTTTGCCAGGAAGAGTTAAGGCATAAGGCCTTTTCTTCCTCTCAGCCAGGTTAAAAAAATATACAATGTTAGAGAATAACAAAGTAATGATGAATAAAGTAGTGACTAATACTGAAACTTAGGTTAAGGATAATCATAATAATTAATTAATTATGTAAAAAGCATAATATTCATCAAAGAAAAATATGTTACAAGCAAAACAAGGAATATGTCAAATCAAGTTAAATGAAACTTTAAGTTTGTAAAATAAAGTTGTAAGCAGTTATAGGAAGATTGAGTAATGTTATGTACAATGAGAGATGGAGTGACTAAAAAGAGCTAGTTCTGTTCAGTGAACAATAATTGTTTAATAAGCACAGACTTGAAAGATTGTAAGGAAGTAAGTGTCAATGAGAATATTATATGGAACACATATTAGGCATAAGAATGTAGTAATGAAGTCAATAATAACTAGAAAATTGTGATAGTAAAGATGGACATTATTTCTAATGGTAAAAATCATTTCACTGAAAGTAAACAGAAATCCTTGTGAGCCTCTCACAGTCATTTCACAGCTTTTAACTTGCTTGACAAGAAAGCCAGCCAGATTGCAACGATGAAATGAAATACTGTCGCTATAAGTCACAAGCTCTTCATAACCTGGTGGGTTTAACGGGGTCTAAAGAAACTGCAAGGCCTGGCGGAAAGAATATGAAACTGGGTACACCAGTGCACTGGTAAGTCGTGCAGTTATGTATTTCAGGAACTTCAGATATGTTTAAGCCGCGTTTAGACCTGTGCGCCTTGCGCCTAGTTGCCGTGCCTCTCCAGTGCATCTGCGCATGCAACGGTGCAAGCTCACGCATGCACCTAGTCTCTTGCTGCTCCATTATTGTACACGCATGCCTCTTTCTGTTCACACCTGGTAGAAGTGCGCAGATGAAATGTCCGCTTTGGATTTAGGTGCCGTAGCTGCTGCTGCGGTTGTTGCTATTTTGCGACAAAGACGAAACCGCAAGAAGAGTGAAATGTGCAAATAATACATTGTCGTTTCAACTTTAAATAACAATTTGCCGACCAACGACAAAGAAGTATATTAAAGGAACTGTTTCAGTCAACTTATTTTTGTATATAGGAAGTTAATTGAGTGGGTATTGAATAAATGTATCATTAAAAAGGGTAAATATCTCAATTGTTTATGCTATTTTTCGAGTGCCAATATAAGGAATAGTTACTTGTTTATTTTGTTTTAAAAAATCTAGAATAACACTGTCAAAATTATAATTCAATTTTCGGTGTTATATTAGTGTCCATTATTACGTTTTATTAAGACGGCTAAACTCGTTTGTTTAAAAAGTCTAAAAAGGGGCTATTCCTTGAAATAATACCACTGCTGAAAGACGTATGAATGTCAACCTTTTATATTTGACTAGCATAGTTAATAATAATGAACATGCAGAATGCTGTGATGGCATAACAGCTTTTCCATTTAAGACGTATGAGAGCGATCGCGGGTTAAAGTACTGTACTGTTCGAATTTGTACCTAAAATGTGTTCGTAGCCTATTTGTACTTTAAGCTAGTTTTTGTAAATTACCACATAGTTACAAATTCCGCTCGCGAATGACACATGTCGGACCAATGACTTACGTATTGAGTTAAAAATTGTTCCTCAAAAATATATTCCAGTAATACAAGGTGGACTTATATGCAATTTTATAACGTGCCATTTTTCAAGCATGGAGTTCTTACCTTCCATTGGAAAATAATAATTTATTGTCAATTTATATTAATTATTATTATTATTAATAATAATTTAATAATTATTGATTAATAATTATGCTATAAAATAATTTTATTATTTTAAATAATTTACTATGGAAAATAATAATATAAATAATTTATATTATTGATAAAATAATGGTAATAATATTTATAATTAATAATTATAAATAATTTATATTTTATAATAATTTATATTAATTTATAATTTAATAATTTATAATAATAATTTATAATATAATTTAATAATATTATAATAATAATTTATAATTTAATTTATAATAATTTATGTTTGCAAACCAAAAGTGGATAAAAATCTTAGTTCGTTCAAAATTTTACCATATTCGAAAAAGTACCACCATACCCTAATGTTAATAGTTAATAATGACTGACAATGTGGTTTTGATTGTTTTCATTTATTACCTCTCTTTAAAAATTAATGTTAATAACAATAAATGTACATTAATATTAATATAATATAAAATTATCCGTTCCGCACCCATTCTTCCTCTTTGAAAGATGTTCATTATGGACTCAACGAAAGAATGATCGGAGGCTTTTTATTTTATTTAGCACCATTTTCGTTGTTCCCAAAGCATATTTGTCTCTTAGAAACTGCAAGGAATCGCTACTTTTTGTCCTGTCCTTGTAGTCCGGGGAGCTAGCCATCCACAAACGTGGACAAGAGCGATATTCCTCCACGAACTCAATATTCCTTTCATTAGACCACTCCGCCATAATGAAAAATCAGAAAGGAATCTTGGAAGACTCACGACTGTTGCACGTGTCTCCCCGTCTCAAATGGGGAACTACTTGCTCCTACCTGCACTGGCGCACAGATTCCACGCATGCCTCAACCTTGCACCGTTGCATGTCCTGGCTTGCATCTCCACGTGACAGGAGCATGCCTCTTGTGCGCACGAAATGTTGCACAGGTGTGAACGCGGTTTAGAGTGCAAGTAAAAGGAGAATGGAGAATTTTACCCTGAAGGAAGCCGAGGAAAACTAAAATGTGGAGAGTTTGAATTATCAATGAACAAAGGTAGGCCTACTAGTCCGGCATGGGAAAAATTTTCAAACATTTTTCGAGAAAACATCAAAAAAATCAATAATAACTGTAAGCTCATAGAGCTTAGTGCTCATTTATTATAATTTATAGCAAGTACTAGTAATAAAGTATTAATACAAGTCACTAGATGGCACCAATGCCAGTTACTAGCAAACAGAATTCGTGGCACGCTTGTATCTCTTTATTTACACTTAGATAAAGAAAATATCCATTATACGCTGTAATGTAATAAGCAAAGGAATAATTTTGAACATTTATTCCTGTTACTATTAACTATTATCATTAGATTCAATAATTAATTAGCAACAATAATTAAAGTTAATTAGCAACAGAATGCTGTTTTGCCGGCATCGATCAGATATCGATTGCCAGCCTGATAATCGATAATACTCTTACTTGCCCTTATAGCCAGAATAGCGTAGAGCGCTAAGAGCGGACTATCGATTGTCTATACTTGCCTTTAAGGACAGTGTACTGAAAAGTGAGATTACTTCCCATAAGAAATGTATTTATTTCTCCACAAAGGCATATTATTTAATAAAACAAATTCTCTCATATATTTTCTGTATGTTTCAGAAAGAGTACTGCATGTTACCTTGTTTAACAAAAGCCTGCTTTAGGATGGAAGCATCTAGAAAGTACCAGATTAGCTTTCCATCGAATTTATGAATGACTCTTTTGTAAGATGATTATGTGAACGCATTTTGTGGCCGTCAGACTTTATTCATTTCTTCACCGATCGTCGCTTCGTAAGGGCACAGTCCCAAATTTAGCAAACAGACCACAAGTCTGAATATATTATTGTACAGTATCTACATATAACTACGCATCATGGAACCAGCATCAGCAGCCACTACCTAATCCATTTGGAGGTGGATTCGAGGACATCCCTAGAACTTCGTGGAGCGTAGCTCGCAGCCATGGAAGGACTCGCTACTGGCCACCGATCAGGATGATCTACAGCATCATAGATCTACAGCATCCATAACTGTGCATCCCCTTTTAGCCATAGTCCGGCTAATGCATTCACATTCTCATCAGATGCAGTCGCAATACAAGTTAAGTAAATCAAATTAAGCCATGTATTAATACTCAAAAGCCAAGTAGGGCTTAGCATCTTTTTATTACTAAAGTAAATCTGCTCACATATTCGTAAGGAGTTTTGGCATCCTTGCAGCTCCTCTTTTCCTCTACGTGCAAGCTAAATATGCTGCCGTAGTAGTTTTGAACAAAATATGGTATAACTCACAAAGACCAAGGAATGGTCTAGCAAATTAGTATTCAGTGTTTATCACTTTTTGGAGTTTTGGCATACTTGCAGCTCCTCTTTTCCTGCGAGCAATCCAAGGAAATTGCCGTAGTAATCTTTGAGCAAGATATAGCTCAACAAATTCAAATTGTACACAAATAAGGTTACAATAAAATTACTATAGGTTCTTGTTAAGAAAATATCATCTTATAAACAAAGCACATAACCTTTGACATTATCCTTAAAAAGTTTCCAAGTGAAATAAAATTAATATTAATTAATATTAAGCACAGCCAGAAGAAAGAAGAGAAGCAGCAGTCTACTAGAGTGCAAGAATAAAGTATTGATCCTGATCCTATATTATACCTGCTTCCTTCAACATTCCTATTTTTCTAGTTTGCATTTTTCTGGATTGCAATCCAGTAGTCCTCCGAAAAATCCTATAGTAAATTCTGTTAGGCACTCTAGCCTACAATAACAATAATAATAATAATAATAATAAATTTGTTGAGACGCTATAACGATTTTTAATACTTTATCCACTTTTTATTTATCTACATGATGAATTTCTTCTATCAGCATGTAGAAAAGCAAGAAAGTATTACCTACACTTAGCAACTACAGTTGTTTAGCTGTTAGGAATGTCGCAAGCTTATTCAGACTTTCATAAGTTGGGTTTAACCTTACCCATGCAAGTGTAAAGAAACCTGCCTGCTTCCTAGCTGCGACGCTCGCAACTTGCTTACCTGGCGTTCAAGCGGGTATGGGCAAGCTAAAATCGAGATTTGTACACCTCTGATTATAGTACGATCGAACATAAGGTACATTATAAAATTAAAGTCAAGCGAAATCCAAATCTATCAACCTTTTGGTAGAATGATAATTATTATTCTTCACACTGGCTGTATTTAGTCTAAGCTGGAAAGGTGGAATCAGGCGCCTGGTGTGTTCATATTTATATATGTACAGGCAAGTAAAAGAACTCCGGCACACCGTCGTTAAATAACCATAAAATCCGAACGGTCCATGAATACTGCAATACCCTCGGGAATGTGGATCCAACTTAGCAAAAATGACACACCTTTTTAACCTATCCTTAATATGTATGAAGAGAAAATTCAAATTAGTCACTGCTTCCGGAAATTCTGTTTCAAACAAACGAAGAAGTTTTCTGCAACAATTGTTTGGACTGAAGAGTTATACCTAATTATATCCTGTTTGACCCCGACTCCCATTTTAATTAATGTTCCCATGTGCATTGAATAAAGTCTGAAAAATGTTTACGTCGTAGTTTCTCTGATAAAAGTTGAACAAAAGCTATAAGAATATATAGTAATGATTTACATAAATTCAGCATTTAACAGAATTCTGTATATCAGTTTAACCACTGTCAGATAACAACATTCAACGTGTCGTTAACATTACAGATGTCAGCACTGTGTCAAGAACAGTAACTTATTCATAATGTGCATAAATAACGATAAGACACGCGTAAGCACATTCCAATCCGGCATGCGCATATATTATGCTACGCTACTTGCTGTAGAACATCACTGCGCTTACCATGATTACTCAGCCTACCCAAGAAACTAAGAGTTATTTACGATACAAGTAGTAAAAGAAAGATTTTATTTTGCGACCAGATGGATAGAAAACATACAACACTAGCTGTATTCGTGGACTTCAAGGGAGCATATGATGCAGTCTGGAGAGCTAAACTAATAGAGAAACTAAACTATATTGGAATTAAAGGTAAAATGCTCTGATGGCTCTACCTTTTTACTAATCAACGATACTGCTCTACAAGAATTAACACTTCATCTTCTAAATATAAACAACAAAAGCGTGGACTCCCTCAATGATCTGTATTAAGACCTGTATTATTCAATATCATGATTAATGATTTACCACCTTCACTGAGGAAAATATATGGATTAAATCAGCCCTATATGCTGATGATCTAGTGATGTGGATATCTCTTCCACGAAACAAGGAGAAACTACTTTCTAATACCATGAACAAGGCGTTAGATATTCTTTCAAAATGGTCCCAAGAAAATTGCATGCCAATTAACAGGGAAAAAAACATTCTATCAAGTTTTCACACTTGCACATAAAACTAATAACATAAACATCAAAATTGATGACAAACAGATCAATCGGAGCCAGGAACCTAAATATTTGGGAATAACGCTTGATCAAAAACTAACATTTCAGAAACACATAGAAAGTACAGCAAGAAGAACAAGAAATCGATTAAACATAATTAAGAGACTGGCTGGAAAACAATGGGGTTCATCTCTCTCAGTACTAAACTCAACCTATAAGACATATATAAAACCAATTCTTCTCTACGGTATTGAGGCACTAATAACGACAAATACTACAACTCTAGAACTTGTACAAAACCAAGCTCTAAGACTGATAACTGATGTGTAAAGAGCACACCAATTCCAGCATTACAAATAGCAACAGGGAACATCCCTATTAAAAAAGAAATAGAAAGACTTGCTCTCATACAACATGAAAAGCTCATCAGAATACAGTCTCTCCCTTTTTGGACTAACTATGAGCATCAACCTAGACAACTTAAAACCCAGAGAGGATTTCTGCAATATGTAAATGACTTAAAACCAAAATATCTTCCAGTAATAACACCAGAAGCACTACCGACACCAGTTTCACCTCTTCAGCAACCTAACATCCAACTGCAACTAGATCTAACAGAAAAAGTAAAGAAGTCTGAAAATAATCAAGAATTATTGAAACAACTAACAGTAGAAACAATAAATAAATTCTATCCCTCACAAAATTGGCTTCATATATTTACTGATGGTTCAAAATTTGGAATACACAGCAAGCTATTAAATTTTTACCACACACTAGGCGAATTTCGGTCAAACTTTGATGGAGAAATAGAAGCAATAAGAGTGGCTTTGGAACAACTACATCCGAGACTGAACAGTTTTCAAAATGCAGTTCTCCTCTGTGACTCTCAAGCAGCATTGCAAGCTATAGCTGAACATCAAACCACCAATTCCAGTGTAATTGCCATCAGAAACCTAATCTATGAAATACAAAATGAAGGAAAACAAATAAAACTACAATGGATTCCCTCACACTGTGGAGTGAATGGAAATGAAGCAGCTGATTACTTAGCAAAAAAAGGAACACAAATTCTTGAAGGACCCAACCGCAAAATGCCGTTCCTCTCAGCCAAGCAACACATAAATAGAAAAGTAAAGGAAGAAATGTTTGAAAAGTACACAAAAGCGAGTGAAAACAAGAAATGGAGCTGACTACTCACATCAAAACAAATCATCCCAAACCAACCACGCAGAGAAACAGTGGCATCATTTCGTATCTTCACTGGTCACGACCTCCTGGCTGAACACCTCCACAAGATCTCCATAATGACATCACCAGTATGTGTGTTGTGCAAAGATAATGACAGTATCATGAACTGTGACCATATTTTGAAATGTACTGTTTTGAAAGACTTCCAGTATACAACAACACGTGAACTCTATTGGGAAGTACGAAGACGAATGACTTTATGTCAAGTGTCTGGGCATTAAATTAAATAAATAAATTTTGCGACCAGATACGTTTGTTCTTAAGGAAGAATTCAGGAAAATAAAATAATTATTAGATAGTGTTATTGATTTTCTGGTATACGGCTGCCAACATAAGGAATGGAGCCGACAATGATTTCCAGCGACTAGTGTAACGACATTGCGACCACCGAGAGAAATTTAACATTTAAAAAGACGTAATGAACTTCAACATTTTAAATTTTTATCAAACTGAGTCTATTTAATAATCAATACCTCAACTAAGAGTTGTTGAAACGTAAGTTGTTTACAGCCCATATCTGATAATTAAACTAGTTCTGCTATAACACAAGAGGGTCTTTTCCACAGCCTTGGCCTTCACTGCAAATCGGATTTTCATGGTATGTGACCAGGTTAATGGTAAGGATAATGTTTGAAACAATGATAACAAAAGTATTTCTTTCCTCACTTATCTGCCCGCAATGTACACGCAATCTACAGTGTACTAGTTTTGAATACAATACTGCTGGTGTTCATTGCCTATAGGCCTCGTAATAGGGGGAATACACAAAGAGTTCTTGATTGTTTATTATATCAATCATTCTTATTCGCCCATTTGTGAATGAACTGTCAATAGCTTTCTATATTTACAACAAAACTGATAACAGTGTTAGGTGCGAAATTGTGCAAAATAGTTTTCCTTAACTAGGCTAATAGATGCTTAAAATATCCCTATTAAGTAAATTATATGGTTTATTTGGCGATGACATAAACACAATCGAGAGAAATGCACAAAATCTTTTCGATGCCTGCAGGAATGTTGGATTGGAAATTTATACAGAAAAAAACTAAGTATCTGGTTATGGAACGTAAAAATAATGTTTCACAAAATATTAGATTAGCCGGTAAATCATTCGAAAAAGTGGTGAAATTCAAATGCCTGGAAGCAATAACACTGCCCAACAAAAAAACATTTTTTAAATGTTTCCGTCACCTCATGAGTCAATTCTTACTAATTTTGGGTTGAGAAAAACGAATATGACAAAGAAAAATTTTTATTAGGTCTAGTTTCTGAGATAAACAATAGGTGAAAGTTTTTAATTTTAAAGGATTAAGAGAAAACAGTAAATTTAACATTTATAAATATTAATTACTTAATGTGCTAACAACATTAAAAGTGTGACCAATCTTTTATTAATGACAGTTAACATCCTAAATTGATTAAAGAAAACCTACCATGCCGTTGGATCTACAGATAATCAATAGGTGGCTTCTTGAGATCTCTGTCTTTTGGCTTTTCTCTTGTAATTGAGTTCTGGAGCATCCCTACACACAAACCAGCAGTAATCCACAAGCATTGCTTCATTCTAGAGGCCCTGATATCTCCGTTCCATCACAGAAATATCCTCATGGAACCTTTCTCCATGCTCGTCACTGACAGCTCCACAACTAGGTGGGAAAAATTGAGAACGGAGTGGAGAAAATTAATTTTTAGGGACATGTTGCATCTGAGTTGATGGTATTTTTGTAGAAGTACTGTCACCAACTGAGTGTAGTTATCATCTCTTTTATTCCCTAAAAATCCCTTGAGAGCTTCCCAAGCTGCCTTTTGATCCCCTTCCAAAAGTAGGTCGAACGCAGGATCCTTTACAAGTTGACGTGTTTGTGGCCCAACAGAGATGCCTTCCTTGACTTTTAAATCACTTAGTCCAGAACATTTCTCTCTCAAATGTTTAAAAGCCTGGCCTTCTTGGTTCATGCCTTTGACAAAATTCTTTATCAAACCCTGCTCGATATGTAGAGGTGGAAGAAAAACATCTTTTGGATCCAAAAGAGGCTCGAATCAGATCACTCAACTCCGATTGGCTCAATCTGTGCGGTTGATCATCTTTCACTTCAAAATCAGGGTCATGGGATGTTGAAGGCTTGTTGAGTTCTTCTTCTTCCACACTGCCTTCATTTTCTACTTCCAACTCATAATTTTGGGGAGGAGTAGGAACTGGTAAACTGTCTGAATGTGCAATAGGTTGAATAGCAGATGGAAGATTGGGTACCTTCATACCAAAATAATGTTGGTAGGCAGTCTTCACAAGAGGCGTCACTTTGCGTTTCTGTGACGAAAATGTTATTTCACCACAAATGTAACATAAATTCTTCACTAAATTTACACATTTCCGTGGCATGTTAATGTAACAAATTTTGCTTTTTAAAACCCTCCAAAACAAAAATTCTGCACTAATTACAACAGATAATACGAAATTCACTGTCAAAACAATAGTGTTTACATTTATAATCTACCCACAGCTAGACTACTGTACAGTTGACAAGTGTGCCAACATCCAAAAACAAATTTTCCCGAAACTGAAAATGTTGACTATAGAGAATACAAAAGTCACTGTATCTCCAAAATAAGAGCTAATCGGTAATTTCTATGGCGATTTCTCAATTCAGCAGGTGGAAATACATAAGAATCAGCTATTTTTGAGCCCGAAACATTTTCATTGTTGGGCAGTGTAATTACAAGCACAAATAATGTTAAGGTAGAAGTTAAGTATAGTCACAAATCAGGGAATGCTTGTTTTTATGCAGTTCAGAAACGCTTTATCTTCTCGTTTTCTGTACAGAAATGTAAAAATAAAAATTTAAAAGACAATTATCCTGCCGGTTGTATTATATGGATGTGAGACTTGGTCGCTTACTCTTCGGGAAGAACATAATCTGAGAGTGCTCGAAAACAGGGTGCTTCGGAAAATATTTACACCTAAAGAGATATGAAAACGGGGGCTGGAGAAAACTGCATAACGACGAGCTTCATAACTTGTACTCTTCACCGGATATAGTAAGGTAATTAAATCACGGAGGATGAAATGGGCACATAGGCTCATAATAGGATGTCGAATTTTGCACCCCGTTGCTTCTACACATCATTCCTGAGAGGGGTTGAATTAAGAAAAAAAGAAATTCTGGTATCATAAAATTGTATTGTCTTTACGGAATACATTATTTCTCACTCTCATGTTACCATACAACCGTTTAGGGGATAAATCGAAGAGAAATTCAATATCACATTCATACATTCTTTCCAAAAAAAATGGGACATAAAAATTTACTGCGCGCATTGGACTGAAAATGTTCCATCCTATTTTGTCTCCTTTTAGATGCTTAGGGCCTATGATAAACATC
Source organism: Ectobius pallidus (assembly GCA_964059195.1). Taxonomy (NCBI): domain Eukaryota; kingdom Metazoa; phylum Arthropoda; class Insecta; order Blattodea; family Ectobiidae; genus Ectobius; species Ectobius pallidus. The sequence goes on along the minus strand of CAXKWD010000007.1, from coordinate 10,529,612 downwards.
CCTATTAATCAACGAATGCAAAGACTACAGCTATGAATAACATATTAGTGGGCCGACTTCGTTGGCACCCAAGCCGGCCGAGAAAACAGGATAAAGCTGTCCCTGCAATATGACCTCTTATTCTACATCAAAATGCTAATTTATATATTAGTAGAAGATGTTTTAAATACCTCTTTACCATAAAGACTTGCTTACTGAGGAGAATAGATCAGCATTAGAATAAAATTAATCATAATTCAGAGATGAAGATTAGGTGCGTTTACGTCTAAATGCTAATTTTCTATGATGGTGTGACGAATGTAAGATCAAGACAGGTCAACTCTTCTAGTACCTATTAAAATCAATTGGAATACAATCTTCACAGGTAATACTATTATGTATACATTTTAATATTTTTTATGTCTGGGCGCGGGCGGGAATGCGCAAAGTTTGCAATTACTGCGCCATAGCTTAGTCCCCTAGGCCACGAGTCCTAGTTGAAAGATACGATTTCAGATGATCCTCTTGTACGATTGCTTATTTTATCAAGGCTTAATATGTTTCGCTGCAAAAAATATGATAAAAATGACGCATAATTTGAATGATATGAATATATTTAGTTTAATTATCAACATTATTATCTTAACGATGTATTTAAAAGTTTCCTAAAAGCAAGCGAAGTTTATAAGCATGCACTACTGATACAATCGCCATTATCTTTGCTTTCTTTACGCAGAATCATTGAACATGAGTGAAAGACTGAGCTCATTAGTAACTTAGTAAACTTAGAGAACTTTTATTAAAAATTATTGTATGCACACTACCGGTACGCAAGAACTTTGGCTATACTAGATTCATCAGCTAAAGCCTTATTTTGCGTACTTGATACATAAATAGCTAATTATAAATAATTCAAACAAAAACTATTATAATACTATGATACAATATAGCCTATATTATTTAAATTTTTTCAAGATGAAATTTGTAATGTCCCAAACAGGCTACTATTTTTTCTTCACCGTCTGTATATTTCTGGTTTTCACTGTTATTAAGTGCCAGCATGGTACTTTATGAGATTATGTGGGGAACGGCGAAATGTCTGTCCACCTGTCTGTCTGTCCGTGTGTCTGTAGGCGCGATAACTCAAATACGCTTCATCGGATTTTCATGAAACTTGGTATACGGATTTATGACGTCCATAGGAAGAGGCCTATTGAATTTGGACCAAATCGCTTGAACGGTACCGAAATAAAGAGAAATTAACAGTCACATCTATTATAATATAATCTTCGTTCTCCGATAATTCGAAGCATTTTGAATGGCTCGCGACCAACCAATCTGCGGCCGAGCATGGCCCACAATAAACATAACGTAACAAATTGCCAATCGTTAATAATGATATTGTTAGCCCGCTTAGATTGATTCATGTCTTCATGATGATGTCAGTGTAAATAAAAGATTTAAAACACAACTATCGATATGTATGGCTACCGATACTTGCATTAGGTTTTAATGTGAGTATTTTTCTTATTCGCTTCTGTGGAGCAATAAACCTAATGTAATTCCTGACATTGATTTCAGATTGACTTCAATTCATTCATAACCTACAAGGCTGCTTCAAATTATAAACAAACATGCCACTGAATCGTAGGCCTATTACATCATTATTGCCAGTGCATTTTGTGAAATGTTGACATATTTTAAGAATTTCTTATATCAGTATACGAGTATGAACTAATGTTAAGAATCAAACTTTCGACCTCAGTTCTTCCGTAAGCCTTGCTTAATGAATCGATCTGGAGTTTTACTCGGAGATCTATTACAAAAATAACTTCTTTTCTGCATGGGGTTATCATAATAACTGCAATTATCACAGATTAAACAAAAGTATTCTGGCACTTTGTTATATCAGTTTATCTGATTTTTTTAAAATAGGACAACTACAGTTTTTCCATGTGTATTCAGACATTTTTGACACAATATCTAGGTGAATTTATCAAAATATTTTAAACATCGTACATAAAGAATGAAAGCAACGTGTAGTGGAGTATCCTAAAGATATCGTATGAACAGATTCCATAACATAATTTTTTTTTTTTACATTGATACAAATTTATTTATTTATACAAATATTTATACAAATCAAGACCACCCGAATGAGCAAGCGCTCGTGCTCGGGCACAGTTCAGCCATTTACATTACAAAATACAAATTACAAGTACATAAAGAAAATATAATTAATTCAATACCTAAAAAAGGAATAATAAAAATGAAAGAACAAAGTAAAAAGAAAAAAGGAAAAGTAGTAAGAACAAAAATTAAACTCTTAGTTATTACAAATAAAATCGTTCCTTAATTGTCTACTAAGTACAGAGTGAAATAAATTTTGAACAATGAAATAAGATTTTTGATAAACTTATTGAATTTTTTGTTGTTCATATGTACTATTTCTGGATGTGATCTGATTATAGAGTTATAGAGTCTTGGACCAGAATAAATGCTATGTTTAGAGCCAGAAAAGGTGAAGTATTTTGGTTCTATTAAAGGCAATGTATTATTTCTTCTAGTATTGTAATTATGAGGATCCGATACATGTACGTTGCGGTATTTGTGAAAGTATTTTAAAAGTGTGATCTTATAAATTTTTTCTACAGTCATAACATTAAATTCTGGAAATATCAGTTCTGTTGGATATTCTATAGGCTTTTTTAAACAAATTTTTATAATTCTCTTCTGTATTAGAATCAAAGGAGTCAATACAGAAGTGCCACTTCCTCCCCAGCCAATGATACCGTATTGGAGGACAGATTGTATTAGAGCTAAGTAGACTATCCTCAAGACTTCAATCGGTAAATATTGTTTTAGACTGACAAATTTGTATAATGTTTTTCTTAGTCTGGTGCATAAATTTGTGATATGTTTGTCGAATTTCAGATGACGATCTATAATAATACCAAGGTTTGTCTCCTTCACAGCCTGGCAGGTACACGAGTCAGTTTCACAGTTGATATCATGGAGTCTTACGCACAAGTTTTGATCCATAATTGATTGTGGAGTACCAGCAGTTGTTAATGAGAATGGAACACAGTTTGTTTTATTTATATCTAATATTAACTTATTGCAGTCAAGCCAACTTTTAACCACTCTTAATCCCTTATTAGCCCATTTGTAAGTATCCTGCCAAGTTGGACCGGAAAATAGCAATACGGTATCATCGGCATAAGAATAAAGACGGCCATGGAAATTATTTAAGTCCAAATGCAGCAACTCATTTATGTAAATAATGCTGTCACCATTAGCTGCTTGTTTAAATTTCTGCATCCATTCGTCCCGGCTCCTCCTCCTCCTCATAAATGTTATGATTATTGGTTTCGATTTCCCTGGTCTGGCAGATAACCGATGTGCAATGCTGATGTCCTGTACAAGTTCCTTAGCATTAATTACCTCCGACACTTTATCTATTACTGGGTAGACATCTTCATCTCTAGTTTCAGGAATACCAAACAGCACAACATTGTATCTGCGTGAGTACTGCTGGAGTTCATTGAGCTCGGATCGCAACTGGTGGTTTTCTCGTGTCAGGCACTCAACTTCATTTTTCGTAGCTCTCAAATCTGCCTTTGTTTCCGCAAGCTCTCTACAAAACGTGTCGAATTTGCTGGAGATGAAGTCCATGGATGTTGTAATTTCTCCCACCTCCTTCTGAATGGTCTGTTTGAACGCCTCAAACATTTTCCTTATCTCATTTACAACAACCTCATTGTTTGTTTCACATTCCACTTCGTTGGATGGAGACTGCTTCTTGGACCGACCCATTCTACCACCACAAGTCTCCGTTACCACACAAACACGTCTGCACGGTCCCACGGTCTGAGCTGAACTGAATTTTAACATATTCTTACGTAGATATGCATTCAGAATATGGTTACTGTTCGCAATTACTTGAGAACATTTTTTGGCAGAAAAGTTCCTCTGACACGTACATTCCGTGTGAATCTTGTAAGCCTTGTGATGGGTTTACAAATAAAACTCAATTCTGCATATTTCGATGCATACTCGAGCGTACGGAAACTCTCCGATGTTATTAATACAATTAAAAATATTTCTTTAAGTAAAGTGGTAGTACACGTAATAGAAAGACATTTTTCGTGTCGCATTCCTAGAAATACCTACTATCTCTCGTACACAGACACATAGACAGATAGACTGAAAGAAAGGCATAAACATGTTTCATTTTATAATACAACAACAATGCACTTCAAAGTTGCATTTCTAATTAATTACATTCACTTAAGTTACAACTATTCCGCAATGTCCACTCTCTGTCTCCTGATAATTAATATTGCTCTGTACTCCTACGTTTCAAGTAATGTCATATCCCCAACAAGTTTCATTGACTGGAAGCAGGACTTCATTATCCGTTATTTTTAATGCTTTCTGTTTGATGCAAACACTTCGCTATAAAATTAATCTCTGCGCCATCATTCTCATATTCCACTGATACGCATGCGAGTATATTTTGAGAAATCCAGGTTTGCAAGAGAAGTGCTGGATCAAAATCGTCATTTGTATATAAAATAATCTGATGTGAAAGTCACATAACTTCCTCTGCCCAAATAAAGGTTAGCAGTATTCACATATCCTTGTACAGAATCGCAAGACACAATTTTACGCTAATTGGGAAAATTCAAATATAAGTCGCACCTTGGGATGAATCGGTCCCGCACCCTCACCGATGCAGTTTCTTTTATACCACGATCTAGCGAATTCTTCTGTCTTCATATTATGAAGAAATTCGTGATTGGACGTTGGAGGTGTGATGTCATACCGCAAGACGAGCGGTGACAGGCTGACAAACCTCGCGGGAGATATAATATGGCACATTTTCGAAATCTACAAACACTGTATCGTACATTATTCGAAAATGCAAGGGCGCTTCGCTAGGGCTGCCGCCTCCGCTTTGCACTTAACTATGGGGTTAGTGTTTTGCATTATTTAGACTACATGCAGAGGTGGGTACAAGGCACTTGCGACAATATACAAGGACAGTGGGTACAAGGCACTTGCGCCAGTATACAAGGAAAGTTGGTTACCTTGCTTCGCTCAGAAACAAAATACATCACACAGTCCTTGCAAATGTGAATATCAATATGCAAAGCTGGATTCCTCAAATACTCGCAGGCCTATCAGTAGAATATGAGAATGATGGTACTGAGATTAATTTTATAGCGAAGTGTTTGCATCAAACAGAGAACATTAAAAATAACGGATAATGAAATCCTTCTTCCAGCCAATGAAACTTGTTGGGGATATGACATTACTTCAAACGTAGGAGTACAGAGCAATATTAATTATGAGCAGACTTCTGTTCTACAGAGTGTGGTCATTGCGGAGGATAGTTAAAACATAAGTGAATTTAATTAATTAGAAATGCATCTTAGTTATTAAGTTTCCGAATGGTACTTTATGAGATTGTGTGCGGGACGAGAAAATGTCTGTCCGTGTGTCTCTCCGTCCGTCCGTCCGTGTGAAGTACGCGCGATAACTCAAATAGGCTTTGTCGGATATTCATGAAACATGGTATACGATTTTACAACGTCCATGGTAAGAAGCTTATATATTTTGGGCCAATCGGTACCGGAGTAACGACTAATTAAAAGTCAACACAAGGAATGGAGTCCACAATGACTTTCAACGACCAAGTAAGTTATAACGACTTTGCGACCACCGTGAGGAACTTAATATTTAAAAAGAAGTAATGAGCTTAAACATTTTCAATTGTTATCAGTATATTTAATAATCATGTACCTCAACTAAAAGAATAGGCTATTTTCCATGTGATTGAAACGTAAGTTGTTTACAGTGGATTTTGTGTAAGATTTATGGTCAGTGCCCATATTATGTGATAATTAAACTAGTTCTGTTATAACACAAGAGGAACTTTTTTCTCTGCTTTGTCCTTCATTGCCAATCTCATGGTAAGTCACCAGGAAGTCGTACAAGAAAACTCAAAACAACGAGGAAAACCTGACTCGGGGGAACCCAACAGATAAAGTATTTCTTTCCTCACTTATCTGCCCGCAATGTCCACATTAATACAGGGTGACGACGGGAACCAGACTTTTTTTTAAATGAACAGTACTCGCTTGATTTTGTACCAAGAAGCTATTTTATTACACAATAATATTTGGAATTACATGCCATTTGAAATGCATCTTATGAATGGAAAGTAATGTCAGACAGGTGGCGTCCACTTGCTTGAATGCAGGATTAAATCCGTTGCAGAAAAGTCGTGTGTAAGCAGTCCAACATCTCGTGATCAATTGCTGCCACTTCCTAACTGATTGCCTAATTCAGATCGGCCAAGGTGCGTGGTCTAAGAGAATAGATACGTGATTTCAGAAATCCCCACAAAAAAAGTCGCAAGTGCTTAAATCAGGGGACCTCGAAGGCCACGGGATATCGCCAAAACGTGAAATGACAAAGTGTTTACAAAAAAGTGTGAAGTGAAACGAACAACGATTATTCAAAAGAAGACAGAGACTTACTATGTAATTTTCAGAATTCATATACATTATTCACAATTTTATTAAGTTTTGTGATATCACAGCTTATGTATATATATATTTATTACAATATCTAAATATTTGTCTTTTTCAATGAACACTTCTAAATGGCACAAATCAAATGATATTAAGAAAATACTTAATATAAAGTACTTATACTTTTTTACTATTTCATTACTAATACTGATTATAAATGGTATCAAATTTTTTTTTATATAACCTATTTTGTATTTTTTACAAACATTCAATTTTAATAACATTATGAAACATCTCATCTATTATATAATTTAACATATTGTAATATCAAGGAATAATCCTATGTAATTTTTTTTATATTTTCTTTCTTATATGTATGTGTTTATTCACGCGAGGGATATCAACATTTTAATTTGTTCCCTATGTAAAGCGAACAATTTAAATTTCGCTGCAGGCATATGAAACTGAATATATATAGATTTATTCATATAATTAATATCAAATAGATATAAGAGTAAACTAAATAACATTTTAACAGAATACAGTAGAAACACTTTGGTGCCCAACCCTATGGTAAGAAACTGAACGTCGCTCCCTAATCCAGGAACAATATAACTTCACAAACGATGTTCACTCATCCGTAATTTCATATTTCTAAAGAGTCCAGCGCTCAGCTTCTAACTTGGACTTTCCTAAGATGTACAACTTGGTTAGAGACATGTAACCTATAAATCTAAAAACTGTCAGAAACATAATGTCACAAAACCCAGAAAAGACTCTAGAAACTGACAGAAAAAGGAGTCACCCAGAAAGAACGAGAAACGACGAAGTCTAGAAAGATCGCGCTCCCCTAGTGGACGGGCGGCAGACGAGCGCTAGTGGGCGTGACAACGGCAGCGATTGGAACACGCTTCGTGGGGGAAGGCCTGTAGGGAGGAGCTCGCGCTAAGGGATGTGCCCGCGCGGCGCCGCGCGCATTCCAGATTCCACGCGGGCGGAACCTTCGAGGCATCGGCTCTGGAATATTCGTCGGGCCTATATAAGGGCCGCGAGCGAGCTGAGACATGATCGAACAGATAGATAGGCACGGCAGACTTGGCACAGATACCTGGCGGCAGGCAGGTCAGCAGCAGGCAGCAGAGCAGAGAGCATCTGAGTTCACCGGACTACTGATCTCTTCAGTTGGCTGAGAGGGAAGCCTCTATTACTGACTACTGTTGGTGATCGTCCTTCGATCTCCATTTGTTCAGCGCATACCGCCTGAACTAAAAGTTCTTTTTAGAACTTAACTTCCGCCCTTCTAAGGGCTTTCCGAAAGAGCATCCTTTACTCTCCTTCCTTAACCCACCTTTCGTAGCTGTTCTTTTTAGAACACTACGAACGGCCCTTTTCAGGACACTTCTGAAAGAGCTAGCTTGTTCTACCCTTCCCCTTCTATCCAACCCACCTCTCGTAGCTGTTCTTTTTAGAACACTACGAACGGCCCTTCTCAGGGCACTTCAGAAAGAGCTTGCTTGTACTACCTTTCCCATTCCACCCAACCTTTCTCTATTTTTTATAGGTCTCCTCTACATGTGGCAGCCATGGCAGACACCATGGAATTCTTCGAGCAGAACTTCTTCGAGCAGAACTACTCCAGGATTGACCCGTCTATACGTGAGCGGCTGGAGAAAGAGATGAGCGCCCTCTACCAGAAGCAGCAGAAGAGGAAGGAGAAGAAACGAGCTACAGCGTCGAAGAAGTCCGGTAAGGCAGCCGCCAGACCGGCAAACAGGCCGAGCGAACGACCCGCTGGCACTGCGCCAGCCGGGCAGCAACCTGGCTCGTCCGGGGATTTTGCGAAGGCCACAGCCAAACGCAAGGCCACTGAGGCAGTTTCACCTACCTCTGCTGGTTCGTTGGAACCAGCCACTCGGCGCCCGGCTCTTGGATCATTGTCCTTAGCCGGGAATGCGTCCCTGACTGTGGCTGAAAAAGCCGCTCAAGGCCTAGAGGCCCCCGTAGTCTCTCTCTCCGCGGGCGAACAATCCACTTCCAGTGGAAGCCAACTGGGTCAAACCCAGGAAAGAGCACTGTATGCTGCGGCCTTGCAAGCCCAGCCTACTGCTCCTAACACGGCATGTGGGCCTAACACTTCCACCGGACTTCATCACTACAAGATCTATTTTGAAGGTACGGTACTCTGACAATTACTATTCATTCAACCTGAGTCCTATCCTCTGGCGCCCAATTTCCATTCAGATGAAGTTCCCCAGTACCCGGCTGACGGTTTCCGTTGCTAGCGGCACACTAACTTCCGTTACACAGTGTTAAGCCACTGAGAGGCATTCAAGTTATAGACTACACAGACATTACTTTCATAAACATGTCTGCGTGTCTCTGTAGTGCACAAAGACGATTTTCTCTTACTTGTAATGCTTTACAGAAATATATCCTTTTTCCACGAATTTCACATGCTACTCACCTTTTCCAGAAACTCGGGTATTTGAACAATAACACTGCAATGTCGCTTGTCAATGCTTAGGTTACAGAAAGTTGACATAGACATTGTAAATCTTAATTGGATGCAATACAGTTTCATTATTACGAGGCAAGTTTTTAAGGAAGTACCGTTTTGGAATTAAAAAAAGACGTGCAAAGATATCGCAATAATTTTATTTTTACATGAAAGCCTGTACCTTAATCTACTTTTCTACATAATTTCCGTGAATATTGAGGCACTTGTCATAACGTGGCACCAGTTTTTGAATACCATCCTCATAAAATTCTGCCGCCTGACTTGTTAACCACTGTATCACAACTGTTTTGACTTCGTTATCGTCTTGAAGACGCTGACGGTGTTTCTTTAAGTGCAGGAACAAATGGTAGTCGCTGGGCGCCAGATCAGGGCTGTATGGAGGATGATCTAGAGTTTCCCATTTAAAAGATTTGATGAGATCTTTGGTCCGATTAGCCACATGTGGACGGGCATTGTCATGCAGCAAAACGATACCCTTACTCAACTTGCCACGTCTTTTGTTCTGGATTGCACGACGCAGATTGTTCAATCATTGATTGTCTCATTACGAGGCAGAAACTCCACTAGCAATACTCCTTTTTTGTCCCAAAAAACTGTGCACATGATTTTCCGGGCAGAAATTGTTTGCTTAAACTTCACTCTTTTGGGTGATGATGAATGTCGCCATTCCATGGATTGTTGTTTTGATTCTGGTGTGACGTAGGCCACCCATGTTTCGTCACCAGTAACAATTTGGTCTAAAAAATCTTCACCTTCATTGTGGTACCGCTCAAGGAAAGTCAATGCACTGCCACAACGTTGGGTTTTGTGCAAATCCGTCAACATTTTTGGAACCCAACGTGAACACAATTTCCGGTAATTCAAGTTCTCGGTCACAATGCGATACAAAACACTACGAGAATATTGAGGAAACCAGTCGCACATTGATGAAAGGGAACATACATACCCACATACCCACATATCCACACACACAATTTCGATTTTATATATTTCTAGAAGATGTTTGAAATACATCTGTACCATAAAGACTTGCTTATTGAGAATAGATCAGCATGAGATGAAGATTAGGTGCGTTTACGTCTAAATGCAAATTTTCCAAGATGGTCTGAGAGGTCAACATTTCTAGTACCTATTCAAATCAATAGTGATACAATCTTCACAGGTAATACTACTTTTTGCGATATTCCTCTTACCGGATCCCAATTGGCCGGGGAGCTCGCACAGAATACTTGGGACTACTCTTAGTCCAGGAAACGAAGGAAAACTAGAGTAAATAAATCGTTTAGTTTTGAGATTTGGCAGAGTTATCGGAGGGAGTGTCCTGAACAACATACTAAAAGTTCCCGTGGGAGGGGGTGAGCGGGGGGCAGGAGGGCCCGCAGAAGTTCCCTTTTTTAGGTTTTTGGTTATATCGAAACAATGGTGCATCGTAGAGGAAACGCTTCTATATACAAAATTCAAGATGATAAAATTTCCTACACGTTTGATCCTACACATTGTTTCCTATTTCCAACAGAATTAATAGTTCAGAAAATAGATGGATGTGAAGTTTGACATAGTTCTGGAAATGCTGTTTTAGATACACCTATATATTACATTTTTTAACAATGAGAGCAGAAGATAATTAAATTAGCATGATGCCAAGCAAACTAGTTCTTAGAATAATATTTGTACTAAAGATAAACATTACACATACGACTGGTTATTATTATTATTATTATTATTATTATTATTATTATTATTATTATTATTATTATAAAGCTTATAAAAATCACATGGTATGAGTGCAGTTATAAGAAATATAAACCATGCCTATTAGCCGTTACATATTTCGTTTAAAATGTTATTTGGAAAAATAAATTGTAGAGTTAGATATACTTAGAAATTATAAAACCTAGTAGACCTACCTATTACTTTAAATAAATGTTTAGCTGTCTATTTTTTTCAGTCTCCAATATTGGAATCCTAGTACATCGTGTGATAAGTTAGGGTAATATTTTTGTATATACCGAACACTCAATATTAACATTTAATATAAAACATTGATTAAAGAATGCCTAAACAACTTCTTTTGCTTGGATGTCACCAATTTTAAACTCATCTTCTTCTAATGGTATACTGTTGGTTAATGTACCATGACAGGTTTCACAAACGGATGAGCATTTCCTACAGTAGTATTTCATGTAGTAGCTTTTAGGCATCCATATCTTCCAGCACACCGAGTTGTACAGTGAGAAAATATGGTGTGCAAATATTCTCAGGAGCCACATGGACAAGTAGCCTAAACATCTATTTAAAGTAATGTAGGCGTACTATTCTTACAATTTCTGAATATATATAATTCCTTACCAGTTTTCAAAACACCAGTACTTCTTTTAACGAAACATAAAACGGATAAACTTTACAGTAATAATGATGAGTTTTATGTGTAACGTTAACCTTTAGTAAGTATGTTATTCTAGGAACTACCTTGCTTGGCATCATGCTAATTTAATTATCATCTGCACTCTTTGTTATTACAAAATAGGTACATTGGTGTATGTAAAACAGAATTTCCACAACTATGTCAAACTTCATATGCTTCTATTTCCTGAACTATTAATTCTACAGAAATATCATTCAGATCAATTTAATAAGAAATTTATTTAGTTTAATTTTGTGCATAAATTGTTTTTTGCTAGATCCCTTAGTTTTGTGTACTTAGGGAAACTGAGAGCAATGATATTTAAAAGTGCCCTTCACCCACGCTCACCCCCTATCCATGGGGACTTTTACTACGTTATTTATGACACTTTCCCCCACATGTCTGCCAACTTTCAAAACTACAGATTTTTTCCTCAGTATTTTTCCATTGTTGCCTGGACTATAATGTATTTTCCATTACATATACTGTGCTTGTACCGTGATCGGATTGTTAATAAATGTAACTTTAATGGTTGTGTAATATTTATCCACTTGCTTCATGATGTAAATAAACAATATACAGGTTATATACAAAGATATAACCCCTAAATATAGAGAAAGTGAGATATAGGCCTACTGTTTTCTTTCAAAATATCGAAATTTGACCGAAACTTATCAAATCGTTATAACTTCTGAACATTTTAAGACAAAATAATAAATGACTACTCATTTTTTAAAGTAAATTTATTTCCCTACAATTTTTTTCACGAGAGCATTGCTGTATACCTTTAAGACTGAAGCGCCAGAAGGCAAAGTGCGTCGAAAAGCGCGAGGCGAAAGAACTTTTTTTCGAGAAAATTGCTATTTTTGCTGAGGGATATCTCGAAAACTATTGAGAATATAAAAAATGTGTAGAATTAAACTTGTAGGAAATTTTATCAGCTTGAATTTTGTATATAGAAACATTTCCTCTACAATGCATCATTGTTTAGATATAAGCGAAAAACCTAAAAAAAAGGGACCTTCTGTGGGCCCTCCTACCCCGCGCTCACCTTCCACCCTCGGGGACTTTTAGTATGTTGTTCAAGACATTCCCTCCGACCAAGGCTTGTAAACTACAGTTTACAGTTGTCGTTTTATATCTGTGCCTCTCGCCGACCGTTGGAATTTTGTTTCAAATGCTTGTGCGGGAGCTGGTAGTCCGTGTATTCCAATACAAAAGACATCCAGTTCCCTTTCTAGTCATTGCTTGTCGGAGCTCAAATCTGTTCACATCTGCTGCCCATTGTAAATTTAAGAAATGTGTTTGTGCACGCTAGTAGAATCGAGCCTCTCTCTCTTCTGCTTCCAGGAAATAGTCACATGACAGACCGGCAGAGATATAATACGATGTCTGTACTGATTTTGCCCTCCAACAACTCTGCCAAATTTAAATCTACACTATTTTTTTCTTCTGTTTGGTGTTTTTCAACCTTTTTTGCGTGGACTATCCGTATTTCAAAGGTTTTAGTTAATTTGTTGATGAATAAATATAGATAATAATGACCACTCAGAACTGTGGAGTTTATCAGACAAACACCCACTCTTTGTTATGGTAATGCGTTCAGTAAATGCATACATAGTGTATATCATGGTGATTAGTTATCTCAATATGTATAGGCTATAACCTATGTTATCACCAGGACTTGCACTTGACACTATCTTATAGTTAATGACGAGGCTAACCGTCATGCTGCCCACATCCACCTGGCTCCCTTTATAAGCTCTGGAGCTGTAGTTCCGTCACAACACAACATGGCTGTGTGGATGCTAATTCTATGTCTCGCCGTGGCGGAACTGGCCAGTGCAAGGAAGCTCATAACCAAGAACAACTGCGAAGGTCCAGTGCTCGTCGGAATACTCGGCAACCCTGGTTTTGGCCAACCTGAGAACGGGGGCTTCTCGCTCGACCCGGGACAAGAGGTGAACAGTTGTATATTATTTCTGTTTTAATATACCTTGAACATTACAATCTTTCCAGTAGCGAACAATTACTAATTATTATTATAATTATAAAACAGGGTAGCCGTTTATTTTCATCAAACAATAAATACATCAAAGAATTTCTTCTGATACTTTTCAGACGGACAACTTCCCTATTTATACACAAAACCAATCTATCTTAATGTTGATGTAGATGTAGATGTAGTTATCTCGTTCTGTAGATCCTGTGTTGAGTGGGACTCAAGGATATAGAACACGTCAGATTACAATATACAAGCAAGTAATAAATAATGATATACAATATACTACACTATAAACTTATTCAAACTGGAAATACTCATCCATATTGTAGAAGGTGTGAGTCATTAAAAATTTCTTGAGAGATCCTTTGAAGGATTTGCTTTTTCTTTGAATACATAATAATTTAATGTTGTTTGGAAGCTTATTGTATATCTGTATTGCGGAGTATTAAGCGCCTTTCTGAAAAAGTTTTAATGCATTAACCGGTCTATGTAAATCATTCCTGTTTCTAGTAATATGTTCATGAACACTGCTATTAGTTTGGAATCTCTCAATATTATCTACCATATAACACATAACAGAGTATATATACTCCCCTGTGAGAGTGAGGACTTTTAATTTTTCAAAGAGCGGTTTGCATGATTCTCTCCTTTTCTTTCCACACATTATTCTCATTGCTTGCTTTTGTAGCTTAAATATCTTATCCCTGTGGGTCGAGTTACCCCAGAATATGATTCCATACTTCATTATCGAGTGGAAATTTGCAAAATACACCATGCGTAAGGCATCCTGTTTTAATACCTGATTCAGGACTCTTAAGGTAAAGCATGCTGAACTTAGTTTTGGAATTATCATTTCAATTTGTGACTTCCAGTCGAGATGTTGATCAATTTGTAATCCTAAAAATTTGATATTACTAATTTCTTCTATGCTTTGTGTTTGGTAATTAATTACAAGGTTTTGGGTACATCTTTGTTTTGTTCTGAATTGAATAAAGTGGGTTTTTTCGATATTAAGCGTCATTTTATTGGCTTGGAACCATATATTTAATTCGTGAAAAGCCTTTGTAGATATTCTTGCCAGTTGTTCCTGGGATTTTCCTGTTACAAAAACACTAGTGTCATCCGCGAAAAGCAATATCTTTGTTTCGTCACTTAAGTTATGTGGCACGTCATTGATGAAAATTAAAAATAGCAAAGGTCCTAGTATTGATCCCTGTGGTACTCCACTTCTAACTACTCCTAGATTAGATTTGTATCCATTTATTACGACATTTTGAGTTCTATCAGACAGGTATGATTTGAACCAATTCAGTGTTAAATTATCTATTCCATAATGTTCCAATTTTGCAATTAATAGTTCATGATTTATACAGTCGAATGCTTTAGCTAAGTCACAGAAAATTCCCAACGTATATTTCTTTTTATCTAGCGCTTCCAGTATTTCTGTGGTGAGTTTAAATGTAGCATTTTCAGTAGACATGCCACTTCTAAAACCAAATTGTGATGGTGTAAGAATATTATTCAAATTAAGATAGTAAACTATGCGGTTATATACAACTTTTTCGAATACTTTTGAAAATGAAGTTAAGAGCGATATAGGCCTGTAATTTGATGGTAAATTTTTGTCTCCTTTTTTAAACAGGGGCTTGACAATTGCATGTTTCATTCTTTCAGGAAATATTCCAGTTTCTAGTGAACAGTTAAATATATGGCTAAGGGGTTTACTAAGTTCCGAACAGCAACTTTTTAATAGCTTATTACTTATGTCATCCCATCCAGATGAGCTTTTACTTTTAAGCAATTTTATTATATTTTCAATTTCTATAGAGGAAGTCAGTGTGATTTCAAATTTAAGGTTACAAATTGTAGATTTTGTCAGAAGGTCTATTGCCTTGACACTGGTATTGTTAGTGGGAACACAATTCTCTGCAATATTTATGAAGTGGTTATTAAATGCATTTGTAGTATCTGATAGATTGTCTAGTTTCTTATTTTTGTATATTAATGACGTACAATCACTTTTTTCCTTTGCTTTCCCTGTTTCATTTTTTACTATATTCCATATAGTCTTAACTTTGTTGTTTGATTTATTAATTATTTGTGAAAAATACCTGCTCTTTGCTTCTTTAATAACCTTTTTAAGCACATTGCAATATATTTTATAATACACTTTCTGAGTTTGATTGTTACTGGTTCTGTATTGTAAATAGAGCTCTCTTTTTTTATCACATGATATTTTAATACCAGGGGTTAGCCATGCTTTATTATTTAAATTAGGTATTTTAGTAGTTGTCTTTTTTGGAAAGTTGGCCTCAAAGTGTCGCAACACGATATTTAGAAATTAATTTAATTTACTATCAACAGTGTTATAGGTAAATATAGTTTCCCAATTTTCATTTGCAAGATCTTGTTTGAAACTTAAAATCGAAACATCATTCATTACTCTGATAATATTACTACGGGTATGTTTGCTAGTCGGATATGCTTCAGTATTGTTTAACATTACCATCTGAGCATCATGGTCTGATAACCCATTTATTATTGGGATTACTTCAAACTTCAAGTTTTTTTCTTTATTTAAGAATATATTATCTATTGTTGTTTGAGAGTTGTTTTGAACTCTAGTTGGGAAGTCCACTATGAAGTCTAGATTATAACTACCTGCTAAGGACAGAAGTCTTGCCTTATTTTCACTATCAGTTGACATGTCTACATTAAAATCACCACACAGTATCATATTTACACTATTATTATATAATGAATTAAGAACCTTTTCTAACTGATTGATACAATAGTTGTAATTACCTGATGGTGCTCTGTAGATTGTTATTATTACAAACGTGTCATTGTCAGTTTCCACTCTTGCTGAGCAACATTCGAAATCCTGTTCCTTGCAAAAGGAACTGGTGTCTATATCATTAAAATCTAAGTTTCTTTTGATCAAAATACTCACACCTCCACATTTTTTGGAACGTCTACAAAAATTTGAACATAAAGAAAAATTATCAATTTTTAATTGTTCCAGATCTTTTTCTGCACAGTGGTGTTCTGTCAAACAAATAACTTGAATTTCCTGTAGATTAGAATTAATTGAATCCTGAATTGCTAAGTTGAATTCTTCAATTTTATTTTCAAGTCCCCTTATATTTTGATGTATTAATGTAAATGATGTATTAATTCTAGTTTTCGGCTTAACTGAAGTATTATTCTTATCTTGAGGTAGGCATAAAAGTTGTTTATTTCTTCGATTTAGATTCCCCCTAAAAATGACATGATCCACCTACTATGACAGGAATAGGCCTGCTACAATTAGATACATTACTCTTTACTTCTTCAGCAACAAGTTTTGCTAGCGTCTTCTTCCCTCTGGAGTTCAGATGGAGTCCATGTCGAGTGAATTCTTCTCTTCTTAGGCTATTAACAGATACAATGTTAAAATTTACATGATTACTAGAGAAATCCCTTAACTTGTCGTTCACAGCTTTCACCTTGGATCGAAGCGAGGGCTTGTCGTAGCTGTAAAATAACTCTACAAAACTAACATTAGTATGTACACTGCTTCTAGAGATGGTGTGTAGGTCCTGGTCGATTTCAAAGTTAGGATCTCTGTCTAGACTGTTACCACCACCTCCAACAATTACAATATGGTCATCCTTAGAGAAACCTTTAGATAGATCCTTGATACCTGAAATTACATCCTTAAGTTCAGCATTAGGTTTACAAATACACTCTACTTGAAAACTCTCTCCAACAGCATCTTTTACAGCAGTTCCCATATATCTGGCGTGGCTGCTACCTAGAACTAAAATCTTTCTTTTGTTAGTGGGCCTGCATACAGTCGTTGCTCTAAAAGGCTGTTCTTCATTTTTATCTCCACTACTACCTGAAACAGAGAAAACATTATTAGTCGGCTACTTACACTGTTCTGCGATGTTCTTCTTCTGGGATGCCTCAGTACATCTGCAAAAGAGACAAAGCTAAAAGTAAAATTATCTATCCTATCTAGGCCATCTGGAATAGCAGTTGGTTCAGCTGGGGCATCTACTTCTTCTAGGCCATCTAAAACAGAAAATCGATTATTAGTAGCGATGGGGCTGTAAGTCCCAAGGAGGACGACATGTCCTGTAAGGACGACATGTTGTTACTTGATGGTCTTCCTTTGTGACTTTGCGCTACTTCGGCAAAGGAGTCCAACCTAGGGAAAGAAACATTTACATTAGTTACTTCGTCGAGTTTCGCCTTCAGAGATCGAACATCATCCTGTAACACATCAATCACATATTGCAAGTCTTTAATCTCCTTATCCTTAATACATAGCTTGCAGAACCAATCGCCATCGGGAACTTCGTCGATACATAACCTAGAACATGTAAAGTGAAACCATAAGTCACACGAGTCACATTGAATACCTTCAGAAACAGGTAAGCAACAATTTCCACATAACTCCTCGGCCGTCATTGCAGAATTTTCCTATGAAACAAAAAACAACAATTAAAGAACATTGAGCAAAGGAAATTACTCTAGAATATAAGAGAAAATCAAAGTGACCAGTAGTGAGCGAGTGTGTGAAGCAGCTGATTTCGTCCGTAAACAATATGGCGGACAACTAAGAGTAGGCTATTGAGAATTGAAGATTCAATGCTGTAAGCTTTGAGTTGACTAATAGGCTAAAATTTATGTTTAGGAAACAAAAGTACACTACACTGTAATTATATTAAAAAGTTGAAGCTCAGACACTAACTAATTACTATTAAAACTATAAAAATGTACGGAGCTTGCACAAAGCACTTCTTCACAGACTCACGCCACTAGCGCCACAAAACCCCATCAATAGTTTCATTTAAACAAAATCTAATAACACATGTTCTATATGTATTTACTTGTGATTTTTTTTTACTTTTTATAATTTTTAAATACAGTATATAACAAGTAGGCTAGTTGGAGTACGCCGTGGTGCAGTTGGTTGGGACATAGCGCTACTAATCGAAAGATCCCGGGTTCAACCCCCGATATGGTCGTTGGGACTTTTCCATTGATCTAATCCTTCTGGACACTGGGGTAGACTCTAATAAAAATAGTACCAGGAGAAAACACGGGGGAAAAGGCGTAAAGCTGACAATCTGGAACATAATATAGTTAAATATTAAAATTAAGACGAACAGACTTTATTTTATTTTAAATATTAGGTTGTTTAAATACGCATTTTCATTTTCTGCTCTCAAGATTTCAAGATCGTTCCGTGTTCGATAATAATCGATATCATACCAGTTTCGAAATAAATATAATTATGATACCGTTATATCCCACATAATAAGGGTTCAATAGTTTAGGCGAACAAAACCAGACTTATACCTGGGTCGCTGTAACTTTGCACTTTCCAGTTTCAACTATATGCCTACTTACGTTGGCTGCACTGCAATTCTATTCACTGACAGACAGAAGCCATTCGGCTTGTATTAGTGATTCTCTCTCATTTTTCAGTAATTAATGTATTACGTCTCAGTTTTTTTTAGTATTCATACAAATACAAACACAAATACACTATTAATTAAAAACCGTATTGCTCATATACAAAGGCTTATGGTATAGGAAAAAGCATAATGCTTTACATCCCTAATATTCTCGCTCTCTTTGACAAAGTTATAAGTGGTGTAATGGTTAAGATGCTAGATCGTGGATCCGGAGATCGTAAGTTCAAACCCCTCCGCTGTAATATATATACATATTTTCATTCACTATATTTTTACGATCTAAATACAGTGTTTAATTTTTAATTTTTAAAATTACCTGCCTTATAATTTTTGTCAAATCTATAAGAGCAGATCCAGATTTCACGTACTTCGCACCCTGGGCAAAACTTTGTTAATAGCCTCTTTAATTTTTTACTTTTACCATCTACCCCGAAGTTACTGTTTTAGTGTTAAGTTTGAGTTTTACCGAGATATAAACCAATAGTATCCCGATAACATTTTATTATTGCAAGTAATCCCAGGCTTTACAACATTTATTAAAAAATAAAAGTAAATATGTTTTGGAGAAAAATGAATGAATGCTATTGCAGTTTCATTTCCAAAACAATTACCTGAAACCTCTGAAAATATTGTAGTATGTAATATAATCGATCTTTGAAACTTTCAAAAATATTTAATATAGACTAGGTTATTTGGTAATTATAAAACATATGCTAATTTAAATTAAGTTATGTTTATAAAACATATGTATTACAGGTACCATATGTTAAAACGAGATTTTATATTGCGAGTTTGTTATGTTTGCGAAACGAACCCTTAAGAGCGAATGCAGCAATCCTACGAGCAAAATAAAATAATTTTTTCATGTGTATCGTATACTATTTTTTAGACAATCGTTAAAATTTGTCTAATAATAATGATGATAATAATAATAATAATAGATGCTACATTTATGATGAAGAATTACGCCCTGTAGAGCTAGCCATATTGGAAAGCAAAGACAACCTGTTAGACTACTGATTTTCTACAATTTCTCAGAACTTTCAGATTTAAAAAGGCTTAGTGAATTTTAACATTTTTATCAAACTGAGTCTATTTAATAATCATATGCCAATATTTTTAACATAGAGAGTTTTTCCATGTGAAGCAATCAAAGTTGGTTACTCTGGAATGTTATAATTTCATACCACCCACTAGCTTAATTTTCTCCTTTTAATTAATATTATTTAAGATTAAAAGTACTTCTTTTACAGATTCTCTAAAAAAATTATTACCTTATTTCTACTTTCCTGAAAAAAGTACCTGAGCCCAAAAAAAAATGTTGTTTTCATACAATTTTCCTTCTCGAGCTAGGATTATACAATAAAATATAAGACAGTTAATTTTAAAAATTAAAAATTATGAACTATATTTGCTTCTTAAAAATAGTATGTATATTAAAAAAAGCACATTGCCTAGGATCGAACCCCGAGCTTCTGCGTAACTATCCAGCATTATAACCATTGAGCTACGACAACACGAAATTGAAATGTGAATATTATCATCTAAAGGTCGCACGCATAGGACGATAAACCTTTGTGTACGTGATCGATAAGGGTTTTTTTTGTGATACTATAGGTTCAGAATAATATTATATTACATAAATATCGAAAATTACTGAACGGAAGAACACAAAAATAGTAATTGAGGGATTAGAAATAGTTTCGAATGTTCAAGGCCGAATACAGCCGAAAACTTCCGATTAGCACCTCCTTGTCAGTACAGAACGAAATCGAGTAGTTCATTTGTCAGTCTTTGATACTGGCAACTTAACTTGTATAATGGAAAGTGAAACCTTACAACGGCCCAGGCATAAGCAACTAGCCTATAATGGTAATTACGGCACTCGCTTTGCTCGTTTCATACACAAACTATGACATTAAAGGCTCGTTGCACAATGTACTACTTTGTAATCAGTCGGAATCAAACTGATCAGTCAAATCAAATTAATGTTGAAAACTGGACATAAAATGTCGAAAGGAAAGAGAAAGACGTGAGAGACACAACCTCACTTGTGTTGCAGAGGACGATAGAAGTCGCTGATAACTGGCAGGGCCGAGTCTGGCCTCGAACCTGGTGTGATGGGAACGGACACTGCCAGACTGGTGACTGCGGGGGTGTGCAGTGTGAGGGAAGGAGCGGACAAACCCCGGCTTCTCTAGCAGAGTTCACATTGACCGGTGAAGATGGCAAGGACACTTATGACGTCAGCCTCGTCGATGGATTCAACGTGGGAGTCACTGTAAGTAGTGTGGATATTTAATAATATGTAAAATTTAGGCCTGCAGGAAATTCTGCACGACTAAGTTATGCCAAAATGATATCATGCTGTAATTCAAGTGTAAAAATTGTGCGATTTCACTTCTAATACAAGATCTATTTGTTATTAAATTTCAACGAAGATTCAAGTAAACTCACGTAATATAGGCCTATACTGAATTTGCGACTAAGCTTAAACGATATATATATATAATGAGGGTAAGTCAATAAGTATCCGCACTCTCTTTTTTTTAACGTATTGCAACAACAATACGGAACTTTCAAATGCCTCATTTTTCAACATAGTCCCTTTGGCTTTTCAATGTACTTGATCCATCGTTGCACAAGCTTTCTGATGCCCTCTGGAAAAACAAGTTTTTTTTTTTTTTTGAGTAGCAAGCTACGTATGCATCGGTTCCTTCAGTTCTACAATATTTTAATTGTAATATAACAAATGTTATAATTTAATTTACCTAACAATTTTATGTCGCTCTGTTGCCTTGTTTCATGACAGGCAATAAAGTAATAAACAATAAACAACAGAACATCAATAGGACGAAAGCTACGGGTTATTGACTGAATTTGTTGACCGGTACGAATGCACCTTGAAGTTGCCATTACGGAGTACGGAGTACTGTTCAATTAACGGTATAAAAAAGCAGAAGGTACCTCACCCAAATACAAAATTTTGTTTTCATACAATTATCTGTTCTGGAGCTAGGCTGTTCCCAGGCACACACACAGGCATGTTTCCGAAAATAGTATTTTTTTTATTCAGGAGACCTCTAAACGTGTATTTATGTTAAAAACTCAACTTCGAATTTGGAGGTCGAAAACAATAGGCTACTTCCTCTACCTTTAGTACCTGTGGTACGGGCAGAGGAATTAATACTTTTTACAATTTCATTGAAATATAAATAACATGGAATCAGTTACATTAAAATGATATTGCCTTGTAATATTGTCATGCTGATAAAGTAAGTTCTACTTCCTCTTCTATCTTCCCTCTTGTGTGTTTACATTTCAGATGCACTGAGTATCGAAAGGCCTAGGCAGCATGAAATAAAGATCGTTGAACTGATGTTAGTCTATTAATTAAACATTTTATGTTATATTATTTTATTGATGGCGCTAAACGGTACTATATCATGTTTTTTTTTTAAATTTTACTGGTTAGGTTAGAAGAAATATCAGTGACAGTTGAATTGAATAGTCACTTGCGGCATTTTGTAATAAGTTTTACAACAGCACTAAATACTCTACGTTATAATTTTGAAAAACTCATCTACACTGTAGATACAGAGTCTTAATGAATAACACCAAAATATTTACCTGTGTATAGAGGGGACATAGACGAGCAACTTTTATTAATAGTTTTTTTTTTATTCTATGACGTAATATGTGTAATCTATAGGACATTAATGTCATTACAATTTGGTGCTTATAAGTCAATAATTAAGCGAAATAGCGTTAAAATTTTCATAAAATTGACTCATGCCTTCTTAGTGATAGATAAAGTCCTAATTCTTAATCATTCAGCTTTATCATAATTTATAGTTTTCATAAATTGCAAAATTTACGGTTTACTGACGCGACTGGCTGCCACTGCATTAGATTTCATTCATACCTACAGTGTTAACAACGAAGTTCCTTTGTTTTAAATTTGTTTTTCCAAAAGTAAAAAGTCAGTGGCGGCCACGTTGTGGAGGATTTTATGCTGTTACAGGAAAAATTGAATCCATGGAGCATAAATCTCCTAATAAAAGTTGTTTGTCTATATCCCTCTTTAAACAGGTAAAATATTTCGGCGTTATTCATTAACACCCTTGAGGTAAGGTTCCAATGCCTATGGCTGATACCGAGTGATATTGCTTTTTATTCAGATCGCTCCCACTAACGGTTGTGAGACCGTGGGGTGCAGTGCGGACCTCGTGCCTGGATGTCCCGACAGGCTAAAGACAGACAACGGCCACGCCTGCAGGAACGACGACAGCCAAGAAGCAAGGAACTACTTCCTTACCAATTGCAACACTGCGTTCGCCTTCCCTGCTGACAATACAAAAAACCATGAATGTAGTAGCTACACGGACTACAGGATCACCTTCGGCTAGATCAGAAACCCAGGCCTGTAGGAACACGGACTACAGGATCTACATCTGCTAGATCATAAGTAAAGCAAATCTTATATTCTGTACCACACACTACAATACTTGATTACAATAAATAATTGCAATAATACGGACATTGTTGTCATTCCAAACGATGTGTTCGAATCCTGTGTAATCCTCTGGTGTTTTCTTACGAAGAAGAATCAAGAAATGAATTTTAATTATTATTATTATTATTTATTAGTTTCATCAAAGAACAAAATTGTTATAGATCTAGTCACCATATACAAAATAAAATACAATAACAATTATAAACACTGACTCTCATAATGAATCTCCTCTTTATAATGTGCTCCGTCTATACACTCAATTGCACAAAATGGACAATATAGATATTTTAACACTAAAAATAGGCGGTTTAAAAATATATGTGAAAAAAATTGGAAATTTTCAAATAATAATTATCAAAATATGCTCCATGTCATTTTCTTTATTTGAATCTTTGTGATATTATATATATATATATATATATATATATATATATATATATATATATACGGTCTTACTAATAATCCTTGCATAAGGCTGAATGTGTGCAACGCTTTATACATCCTGACCCCCTTGTATAAACTTGACGTAAATAATAAGATGGCCGATATCCATAACAGCCGGTCGTTTCGTAGATGTCTGAGATTGAATTTTGAGGCTATGCATATTCTGAGCTGCTTTTGCGGAATTATAAACATTGTTCATTGTTTGCAGGACATATTTACATACTTTTACCCATGATTACAGCTTTCTGAAAACAATATAATGAAATACTGAAGCTAGATTTTCTCTCGGCAGACGATGCATTGCTGTTTGTTCACTGCTCCGACAGATGGCGTTCAGCAGTCCTTCATAGCCATTGGCTAGTAACGTCATGACCAGCGTGACGTGTTTGATGTTTCACGTACTAACCCGGTGTAACCCTTGGCAGTAATACTACGTTTATTGGTAATACGGCTTATGTAGAACTTGCGCGGAGAACAACCAAACAACCGTTCAACGCAAATATAAGCAGCTTTTATTAGTAAAACTGTTGTTTTCCTCCAAAACTATCATATTATTTATATTATTATTTATGTTTTTCATATTATGTTCCCTTGTGTAATTGTCATATTGTTTGGGTTTCTGTTTTTTTTAAGTTATAGTATTAGTGTAATTATTTTGAATATCACTTTCAATATTTAATATTAGAATCTGGTATTAATATAAGCGAGAATATTGTAATTGGGCATTAGCCTGTAATATTCTTAGCACAATAAATAAATAAATAAATAATCCTATAGAAGAGTGGTCGGATCCACAAAATTCAGCTAAACTATGAAATTGGTTAACAGCCAACCATTGATGAATAATTATTTTACATTTTATCAAGTTAGCGTCTGTAGCACTGCGAGTCAAAGTAAAATATACGTGCAGAAACAGAATTGAAAGAAGACGTTGTACAACTGAGTCTCTTCTGTTCAGGATACAATTGATATTTCCACCTAGTATTGTAACTATGGACTTGATCACCTGTTATTAAGCTATATGTCTCTGTTTAACAATATATATATATGTATATATAACTTACACATACTACACGTTCACTTTAATTTTGCAGACGGCAGAAAGAGGAACTACTATTGTTTTGAATAAACACAGCCGAATGTAGAGTTGGATTATTCCCACAAAGTCTCTGGCCTTGAAGACAAACCCAGTCAGCGAGCTTCTCGTTACGTCTCGTTACAAAGATGCGCGAATTCGGTGCGCGTAATATCAGTAAGCTACCGCTATATTTGTGTTCTGTGCTACCGCTGGGCAGAGAGTGAACATCGTGCAGAATGTCGCCAGTCGTAGAAAATACTATAATAGTTGAGTGGAGGGGTAATGCCGCAGCGAGAGAGACAGACAACACGTGGAGTGGGATAGGAGAGCTGAGCCAATCAGGGTGCAGCTACCTCCCCTAGCCAGGAACTCTACGAGCGGTGAGACTCGCTCCTAAGGTATATACGTAAAAACCCAGAGACGTTGTGGAGGTAATCCTACTCTACAGTCGACAATGCACGAACATTACCGAACTGCAAGCAGTGCGTCAAGTGACCTGGTACAAGCGTCTCACGTCCCGCCTTCCAAGCGGTAGCGCCAATAGGAACCCATGTGTACTTATGTATACAGTTCGCAGCGCTCCATCACAATATGCAAATTTAAAGTGAACGCGTAGTACTGATTAATGACTGTCAAAATGTTGTTTTTACAAACAGAGGTTTACAATGATCATTGTAAGAACTAAAATTCATAATTCTGATGGTCATCTTTTGCAAAACAAGTACTGAATTTATCCTTGAGGAATTGCCCCAGAACAACAGAACATAACACACCGTGAAGTAGAGCAAAGTAAACAGTTCTGAGATAGTGACTAGAAATGACATCTCTCAAATATCTGAGTTGGTATAACATGATGTTTATGAACGTGTTAAGTTTTAGAAATTTAAATTAAAACTCACACCAATACTGAAACAGTTTTGTTCTCCTGAAATGTGATTCTACAAATCAAAATGCCCTGATGATGTGATTATGTATCCGAAAGTGTCTGCATAGCAGAAACTGCAAACTTGCCGATGAGGCATACAGAAGTCTCTACATCACCTTACACTAGGGCTCGGACAAGTAACCGAAGTATATGTCTATCCGAATAACCGAATACCTATAGCGTACAATTACACATTCTTTGGTGAATATTGTCAAATTTTACACACAGAGACTGTGGAAAGTAGAGAAAATTCTAGAACCACAATAGATTGTAATATGCAACCCCTTACGAATTTTCAAGCCTTATTATGGTGATTTCTATACAAATGCACATTCTTTGGTGATTATTATCAAATTTTACACCTAGAGACTGTGGAAAGCAGAGGAAATTGTAGACAACAATAGATGTACAATCCCTTACGCATTTTCAAGACCTATTATGGTGATTTCTGTGCAAATGAACATTCTTTGGTGATTATTATCAAATTTTACACACAGAGACTGTGGACAGTAGAGAAAATTGTAGGCAACAATAATATTCGAATAACCATTCTTTACGTATTTTCAACCCTTGATATAAAAATTAGTCCACCGCTGTGGCTCAGGGGATGCGTTCAATCCTCTCACGCAGCGGGCCCGGGTTCGATTCCTGGTCGGGACAAGTTACCTAGGTGAGGTTTTTTCCGGGGTTTTCCCTCACCTATGAGACAAATGTCAGGTAACTTTAGGCCCTTGTGGTCCCCGGATATCATCTGGCCGTCATTATCATCTTCATCCTCATCCTCGCCTTGTTCTGAGTGAGTGTGTGTGAATGGTGTGTATCGTCCTATGTGTTCGTGTTGTCTCGGAGGTGGCCCCGGCATTGGGTTGATCACTCATCCGGGGAGGCCCTCCATGTCCATGTCTGGTCAAAAAAGTATGTATGTGATCCAAAGGTAATCCCTCTCCCGACAGGTCGCGGCCCTGTAAGGCCCGGGCGGCTTGGGTTGCTTAAATCCTAAAAGGGAGAGGTAAAACTACGAAAAAGAATGAAAGAAAGAAAGATATAAAATTTATCTTTATACAATTCTACATTTTCTGGCCGATTTTTATCAAATGTTACACATAAATCCTTTAAACCAAGAAGAAGACTCTAAGCAACAACGATCTTCCAACACACCACCCTTTAACTGTTTTTAGCCCCTGCTGTATGATCTGTTCACCAATCTATTCTCTGAGTAATTTTTACAAAGTTTTACACTCAGAGCCTATAGAACTACGATGAATTTTTAAGGTGCATTAACACTCGAATAACCAACCCTTACTTGTTTTTACCTTATATTAACAGTGTGTGAGAATGTTCTGTCAAAAAATGTTCATGATTCAAAATAACATAAACGATTTAATAGTTCCTGTGTTATTTTTTTTTTTATCCTCGAAGTATTCAGTCACTTGATCACAACGAATGATATCTGAATAATGTGTTAATGGCATATCGCTATTCCGAACAATCACCGTTGGGTATTCGCATATTCGGTGATGTGATCATCGGAAAAGTATCAATTCGTCTAACCTTACGAGACTATTACGTGAATGGTCTTGAATCCTGTGCCTCTGACATCGCGACGTACATAACGTACATTCCTTCATATTTCCAGATCCCATCGTCAGAGCACCAGTGTTTTAACTTACATTCTTGCGCTGTGAATGTCTTTAGTGTACAAAAGTCTACCGAGAATGACAGCCGCATTTAAGGGTGGCTCCTACTGAAATTAGTTTTGTCCAACAATGTTATTTATCTTGGTTCTCGAGGCTCTCTGCTTGATATCAGATACACATTATACAAATAATGTATACCTAGGTAAAAACGGGTGGAAACATTTTTGGGGTGGTTTTTATTAAAATTAATTTAGCCTAAAATTGTCTCCTGGTTCTGTATGTAAATTTTCATTTAAAAATGGTCAAAGGGGGCAGATTTAAATGAAGCACATACAATAGGGGTTGAAAAACATAAGGGGTAGTTTGTTCCAAAATTAGTTTTCCCTAAAATGTTTCCGTCGATCTATAAGGTCAGTGTATAAAGTCTGGTAAAAATTGGTCAAGAAAGTGAAAATTTAATGTAATACGGGTTGAAACATTTCAGGGGTGGTTTTTTCCCAAGTTAATTTGCTAAAAAGTCTCTCCTGATTCAATAGGTTCTGTGTATTACGTCTGATAAAAAAATTAATCAAAGAACGAAGATTGAAATAAATACATAACTTAATTTTTTTATACAAAACTAAAAAAAACCGTTATTTTGGTTCTGGAGGGTATTTGTGTAATATCTGATAAAAGTTACTCAAAATATGAAGGTTTAAATATTGATATAAATAGGGGTTGAGTCACTTCAGGAATAGTTTCTACCAAAATTAGTTTTGTTTGAAAAATCTCTTGGTTGTAAAAGGTCTGTGAATAATATGTTATACAAATTACTCAAAGAATATAGATCTAAATATTGATAAGAACGTAGGGGTTATAATATGCAAAGGGTGGTTTATAATAAATTCAAATTAACCTATAATTTTCTCCTGGTTCTATAGGGTATTGTGTAAAGTTTGATAAAATTTCGTCAAAGATTGTAGCTCTAAATATAGATCATAAATAGGGGTTGAAACAATTTAGAGGCGGCTTCTACTAAGATTAGTTTCTCCTAAAGCTTCCTCCTGGTTCTGTAGGTTCTGTGTGTGAATTTTTATAAAAATGGTCAAAGTGTGTAAATTTATTTAAATGTCCTATAATAGGGGTTGAATCATAAAGGGTTGTTTATTCCAAAATAGATTTGCCTAAAATTTTCTTTTGGTTCTTTAGGGCCTATGTTTAAATTCTGGTAAATATGGTAAAAAAATGTAGGTTTAAATAAAGATCATGGGTTGAAACATTTATGTGATGGTTTGTTCCAAAATGAATTTGGCTTTAAATTTTTTCTTGATTCTATAAGGTCTGTCTGTAAAGTTTGGTAATAATCGTTCAAAGATTGTAGATTTATAAATACATTAAATAATGGGGGTTGGAAATTTAATAGGGGGTGGTTTTGTAGAATAATGCCCCATATAAGTTGTGATTAGTTCTGCAGGATTTATGTGTAAATTGTATAGAGATTGTTCGGGGAATTTAGATTTGTATACAGAAAATATTAGTTGCGGGAGGTTGAAAATAAGGAAAGGGGTGGTTGACTTGAATTTTATTATCGCCCATCATTTTTACCTTGTTGAAGGTGTGCAAAATTTCATGCAAATGAGTGAAAGCATGTAAATTTGTATAGGCCTATAAACACATATTTTTTATGTTAGATAATACAATAAATGAGAAGAAGAAGAAGAAGAGGTAATTATTACAGTAATTGAACACAGATGCTTGGAGGGGGGGGGGTAAAATTAAGGACTGCATACTGTATGTACGGCGCGACATCAAGAATGCAGTGAACAACATATTGCACAAACAGCCTCTGTCATGACTCATGGTAGTAGGTATTTGTAGTTCTCTACAACTAACCGAATATCCGAATACGCAAATACCTAACGGCGGTTATCCGAATAGCGATATTCGATTAACCGGTTATCCGAATTTTATTTGCCATGACCAAGTAACACAAATAGTCCGAGCACTACTTACACTCATGCTATTTAGTTATGTTAAGTTTGTTAATCCTGATCAGGCAGAGGCATACAAAGTGAGTGACTTTGTCAAAACTGGTTTCAGCAAAAAGAGGACACTCTTGACTGGAATACTGGATTCACAGCAAAGGCAGAGCTTTATGAAAAATGTTACATGTGTAGTGTTTATATGGAGTTGAAAACGCTGAAGAAAATGGAGAGGAAATATTTTGATATCTTTGAGATCTGGTGTTGGATGGAAATGGAGATGATGCGTTGCATTTTATGAAGAGTGGATAAAAAGAAATACATATAAAACAGAATAGCTTATCATAAAAGAAACATCATTAGACGAAGATAACTTCTGCTGGACGTAATCAAAATAAATAAATCAGGTAAACTGATATATCAAAGTGCCAAATGGAGTTAATAGGCCATATTTCAGGCCATGGTTTCTGGAGAAAGTTTGATTAGCCTATGTGAAGGAATAAATGGTATGACTGGAATATTAACAGAATGAATACACAACAAATTCTTCAAGTTAAAATATGTCTTTAATTTTGAAAAAAACATTTGAAGGCTTAAAATACGTAGTCGAAATCCTTTCAAAGCTTTTATTTTGTTTTTCAGAGTAAAAAAATAAACAATTGAACGTTCTTCCTATATAAGATATAAGAGTGTATACTAAATTTCGTGAAAATCTGATGAAGCAATTCGAGTTATCGCGGACGGACGGACAGACGGACTTGCAATCTTAGAACGCACGAAGAAAGCTTGGTAGAAGAAGAATTGAGGTACTGGACGACATCAAGACAAAGGATGCTACAGAGAATTAAAACATGCAGCAGGATATAAAAAGAGTTGGAGAGGTGAATTTCACCCCATCATGAGGATATCATCCAGAAACATTAATAACAAAAAGTGCGCATATTAACTCTCGTCTGAGTAATAATATGACGAAGTATGGCAATAAAATAGTTAACAAGCTTGAACAATTTTCATCAG
This sequence comes from Ectobius pallidus, assembly GCA_964059195.1. Lineage (NCBI taxonomy): Eukaryota > Metazoa > Arthropoda > Insecta > Blattodea > Ectobiidae > Ectobius > Ectobius pallidus. The sequence continues at coordinate 10,499,115 of CAXKWD010000007.1, read as the reverse complement.
GTGAAACAGAATTTCAATGTAATTATAAATTTGATCCTTACTATTATATTTTATGTTTCAACATAAAGCATATAAATTTTGAGAAAATAATATGGCTAGTCCCTCAATAATTATAATAACTGCCATATTAAACTTGAGGTTAAACATAATAATTGTATTAATGAAGTCAATAGTAACTAGAATATTGTGATAGTGAAGATGGACATTATTCCTAAATGGTAAAATCAATCCACTGAAAGTAGATACAGTAGAAATCCCTGCGAGCCTCTCAGGAATTTTCTATCTGAGAGTCATTTCACTGCAAGTACATGTATCAGGTCATGTTAAGAATAGATATGGTCACTCACAATGGAGAAGATACTGTTAGTCACTATGTTCTGTAGATGAACCAGCAGAATTCTGAATACTTGGTGTTTCAAATAAACCTTTCAAGTGAAAACGTAATTTAGAACGGAAGGTGTTCGCCATTTGAGTTGAACCGGACAGTTCAGCCAATGAGATTAAAGTATAATAAAATTGTACATTGTCATAGGTTCTGACCTATCCGGATCAAGCATAGAGAGGCATTGGCTAAAATAAGAAAACCCTAAGAAATATTATAAAACGACAATCTGTCTGGACGCGGAAGAAGATAGTGGTCATGAGGATTATTATTGTTAAATAACAACAGACTTGCCTTGACTACTGTGTCCTGTCGTTTCATTGGTTATTCGCATACTTCACGATAGTGCGACAAGCTCAGTCAGGTGTTTACTTCCATTCCGTAAAATTATTTATATCTTATGTAATAGTGGAAACACAAGTTCTGTTAAGTGAGTTGCTTGCTTTCGTATTTATATCATAGGCTTATGTGTTTTACAACATATATCCAGCAAACATAATGTTACTGACACGATATTAAATTAGCAATACGGTTAATCTAACCAGCTAATAAACATAAAAACATTGAAACGACGTGCGACTATCAACAATGTTGTGACGATCGAAATATTGATATAAGTTCTCTCCCTTACAATGACATATTTATTCACTTTCGTGCCCTTATATTAGGCTATAACTTACACTAGAAGATCCCCGCGGGTTCGCCCAGAATAATAAATTTTAAGAATAAAAATTAAGAGAAAATAGTTAAAACATATTTATTTGGTGGTATAAATAAAGCCAAGCAGTGGCTCAAAACTCACTAATTCCCAGCAGCTGCTTGGTTTGGTATAAATAAAACGCGGCTCCTCGGCCACCTGCCTAGCCGTTGCTCAACGACCTTGACAGCTGAGCCGCGGCTTGGGATTTGGTATAAATAAAACTAAGCCACAGCTGCCTGTTGCTAGCAGCGGCTTGCTTTTTTCTGAGGCACCTCATTTGCGGACTCAGCTTGCTCAAGTGAAGTTTTTAATCGTATTGGCGGGGTTCATGGGGGTGATTTTTTAACGAATATGAGTAATTTATAAGGAACGTATGGATTATGATGTGCACAGATGTAAAGAACCGGTTGTACAATAAAATTGTAAAACATGTAAAACTTTGTAATGTGTAACTTAATTTTGTTATTTTTCTGTTTAATAATAATAATAATAATAATAATAATAATAATAATAATCACAAAATTAATACATAATTATAGGTCTAACACATTCTCATATTTTACTGGTATCAATATGAACTAAAATATTTCAAACGTGATTAATTCTTTTTTTGAACGACGTAACTGATAAGCGGTACTTACGAATATTGTTGCCGTGGATCGTAACTTGACATTACCGCACGCAATCTGGTTGCTATGAAAACAAAAGAAATCTCCGTGCGGTAAAAATTACAAATAGGAACCAAGGCGACTTTAACAGGACAAATATTCGGTCCCCATAACAACCAACATATGCGAATCACTTTCTAAAATATAACATCCATCTTCAATAGTGTATATACATAATATTTTCAGCTAATATCTCAATTAATATAAATAAGTTGATATAAATATTCATCGTGCAAAAAAACAATATGCAAGCGCCTCGTTTTTTCAAACTCTTTCCTCGATCCGTATGCACCGCTTACGGCAATTGTATCGCAATATACTAAAACGCTATTTCAAATTGTAATACTGTAAACTAAATAGGTTCACTTCAAATCTATTATATAGCAAGCAGATTCAAAACGAACGTATTTTATAAATTAATTAATTATGGGGAACTAATGAAATATTAATAAAAGAACTACATATATTAATGTGGAACACTGTTAAGTATGAAATGTGTTTATTAGTATAAAATGTTAACTTTTGTTTATTAGAAATAAGTATAATTGTATCTGTCTACTGTTCTAGTTAAATGCTTAATATAGGCTATTAATTTACAAGCCTAAACATAATTTTTAGTGCCCTAAAATCAAGGTTTGCTAATAAAACATGAATACCTTTGGATATTCAGGACCTTTGGATATCCAGGACTTTTGTATACTAGGCCTCACACTCTTGTCTCTTTTCTTTCTCCCAAAATAGTTTTTCTTTCTTTAAATTCAGTACTTATATTTCTAATTTTGCACGATCTGCTTTTGAAATACACTATTTTCTTCAACCATTCTGATACATTATACTAAACTTTAAATTTTAAATCGCTGCACAGACAGTCAAATGGCATGTTTATTTACTCAGCTGCTATGTGTCGTGCGATATGGGATGCAGGTGTCCAAGCACTTGCTACCAGTAGCCTGAGCCGCGGCTTGGCAAGGAGGGGAAGGTTTTATTTATACCAAACAGACAGCGGGTGCTAGATTCTCAACCTTCTCATGAGCAACGGCTTGGTAGCAGTGGCTTCGTTTTATTTATACCACTCATTGACACTTGCAAGCGAAACATTCATAAGCCTAAACTAACGATTAATAATAATTAAGGAAACAGCTAGAAATCCGGCTTTGAAGTTAATTCCTCGATTAGAAAGTGCAGAATGGGATAAACAACATCATATTCGAGTTCCCTGACCCAGAAAACCCCTGCATAGTGAGTTTTGTCCAAATCGAACAATGCTTGCCCATTCAGGTCTATAGGCTATTCATTATCCCTCTTCCGCATATGTTGAAAATTTCAATGTCTGCTTGCTTTGACATAAACAAATGAAACGACCAGCGTGGGTTTACAAAATTCAAGCGGTCGCGGTGCTTTTATTTCCAAGATATGACAAAAATAGGCAAAGCCATCTGCAAGTGATTTGACAAATGAAATGTATTACAGAAAACTGATCCTTGGATAGCGAAAAAAGTACGTTTTCGGGCAGTTTTTTACTTATAACTCGCGAACGAAAGCTAAAATAAAAATTCCGGCTTTGAGGTGCATCTACGTTTAAAATTTCAGATATCTACGTTCAGTAGATTTCGCTGGGCATCGCTGACAGACAGACAAATACTTCCTTTTATTATTATAGATTACATACTTAATACTGTAATTACGTAAGTATACACTAAATAGTCAGAATAAATAAAACTCGTGTTCCGGATTCTCTCCAAATAAATCCACGAGCAAAATCGGAACATCTCGTTGAATTACCTCTTACAATATCTAAGTAGAGCTTGTAAATTTAATGTTAAGTATATTGGGACTATAATAAATGTGAGTACATAACAAAACTGCCGTCTGCAGGAGTACAAACGTTCAATATATTTTTAATTTTGTACTATTGTCCCTACAAGCTGCTTGTATTATTATAACCAAAGAGCGTGGGGATTTGAACTGCAGTGACCCTATATCCATGACACCACAAATTAAGTACGCATTGTGTTGTTTGGCCCTTATGTGGGAAAATTGAATTTATTACCCTGGGATGCAAACCTCACAGATAAATGGTTTAATTTACTGTTGTTTTCTGAACATTTATGTTCCACACTCAGTTGTATTTTGTGCCCACGTCACACGGATTTAGCTGCATTCTTCACTACAGTTGTTCATAATTATCTCTTCTTCTGCCCATGTTACACGGATTACTTGTCTTATGATTACGATAGTAAGAATTCTCTCTATTTCTGCCTTGAAAGGTCAATACTTTTTTTTTGTTCGACAGTACTATAATACACATATTACATGTGACGTAACGGTATCATAATGACTCATCTCGACTCTTTATCATTTCGAAACTGGTGTGGTATCGATTATTATCGAACACGGAAAGCTCTTGAGATCTCGAACGTAGCATCTGAAATCTGAGTAATAAACACTCTGTATTTAAAATAAAATCAATTCTGTTCGTGTTAAATATAATATCATACTATTCATGCCGTGAGTAAAAATCCATTGATTTGAAGAAGACAGCAAAAGGAAGCTCCTATTTGGCTGATGCCGTAGGTGCCATCTCTCGTAGAAGACATTAACTACGTCAACCAGCTGATGCTGAAGCGTAGCCAGTTCGTATGCGTGAATCTAAAATCTCAAATTTTACACGTTTAAACTAATTATGGCTGAAAAACAGTCGTATTCAAGTAGCCTATAATGGGAATTAAGATACTAGTTTGAAAATTATGAAACTTTCATTGCTCGTTTCATAAACATACTCGTATCATAATAAATGCATTTATAGGGTTATTGCAAAATGTACTATACCTGATCCAAGATGTGTATGGAGCAAAAGTGAACATCAGACTTGTCTTGACTAACTGTGTCCTGGCGTTTCATTGGTTAATCACACCAACGCATACTTCACAACAGTGCGACAAGCTCAGTCATATGTTAACTTCCATTCCGTAAAATTACTTATATCGTATGTAATTGTGATAACATGAGTTCTGTTGAGTGAGTTAAGTTGCTTTCGTATTTATATCATAGGCTTGCATGTTTTACACCATATGTCTAGCAAACAAAACTTCATTTGTTTTTGTCGTTTTTGCACATTATGATATGGTGCATTGTCTACAATGAGAACAGAATTTGGCCTCAGATTTGGTATAGGTTTTTCAAGTAACCATTTTTCAAAATTTGTAGCATTCATTTGATGATGGTAATCACCACTGGCTTGTGTCGACTTCCATATCAAAAGTGCATTCTGAATAAAGCCATTCTCACCCCCAGCGTGAACTATAATTAAACGTTCGCCTTTCGAAATTGGTTGGTGTAGGCCTTCATTAGTGTCATCATTCCATGAATTTCCAGTTACGTGAGAAGAAAGAATATACGTTTCGGCCATATAAACAATATTTTGCAATATTTCTCAGAAAAGAAATTCGTGTGTCCCTGATATCGTGTTTCTCTATTAATATTTTTCTATTTGTTTTTGTTTTCCTCCACCTGAATCCTAAATTACGCAAAATTTTCCTTAGACTCGTTTTACCGCCCTCGTAATTTATCTCCTCCTTTAGTTTTTCACGAAGTGTTTCTACAGTTGGAACGCATTTTTCAGTCTTATAGAAATTATGTACTATTCGTCTTACAGCACATTCATCAAAATTAGCCCGTACTATAGGTAGAGGAAGTATTGTTTTCGACCCTAAAATTCGATGTTGAGTTCTTAGCATATATACACGTTTCAAGGCCCCCTGAATCCAAAAATATTATTTTTGGAAACATGTCTGTGTGTGTGTCTGTGTGTCTGTCCGTGTGGAAGAAACGGAGAATCGTATGAAAACAAAATTTCGTATTTGGGTCAGGTACCTTCTGAAGCTGTGATTCGAAGATTGGCGACAAATTTCTCTTATTTTTAAGGGGACTTTACATGAAGAAATTTTCGTTTTTCGCGATTTTCTCGAAAACGGCTCTAACGATTTTCTTTAAAATTTGCACATGTGTTCCTTTTACTGAGAGCTAAAACTTTTATTTGAAAAATTCTCTGAGGGTAGTTACAAGCCACCCACTGTTCACCTACTGTTTGTAGAAATTTTGTCTTGCGTAATGAACAACTGAATACGCGCTCTTTCACGGCCTCATTCTATATAAGAATGTGAAGTGAGAAAGATGTATTGTTGGCCAGGTATAGAGTAAAGAAGTATCTGAGGGAAATATTTGATAAATTTCGGAGATTATTCTTTACGGCGGAAAGTTCAATAAACGTCTGCAGTCACTTGTTCTTTTTTTTTAAGTTTGTTATATACGGTAGCCTGCGCTTTTAGTCGCATCATTGAAAGAAGAGGTATTTATAGGATAATTAGCGTAAAATTCTGTCTTGCGATTCTGTAAAAGGATATGTGAATACTGCTAACTTTTATTTGGGCAGAGGAAGTTATGTGACTTTCACATCAGATTTTTTTTAAGGGGACTTTACATGAATAAATTTTAGTTTTTCGCAATTTTCTCGAAAACGGCTCTAACGATTTTCTTTAAAATTTGCACATTTGTTCCTTTTACTGAGAGCTAAAACTTTTATTTGAAAAATTCTCTGAGGGTAGTTACAAGCCACCCACTGTTCACCCACTGTTTGTAGAAATTTTGTCTTGCGTAATGAACAACTGAATACGCGCTCTTTCACGGCCTCTTATTCTATATAAGAATGTGAAGTGAGAAAGATGTATTGTTGGCCAGGTATAGAGTAAAGAAGTATCTGAGGGAAATATTTGATAAATTTCGGAGATTATTCTTTACGGCGGAAAGTTCAATAAACGTCTGCAGTCTCTTGTTCTTTTTTTAAGTTTGTTATATACGGTAGCCTGCGCTTTTAGTCGCATCATTGAAAGAAGAGGTATTTATAGGATAATTAGCGTAAAATTCTGTCTTGCGATTCTGTAAAAGGATATGTGAATACTGCTAACTTTTATTTGGGCAGAGGAAGTTATGTGACTTTCACATCAGATTTTTTTAAGGGGACTTTACATGAATAAATTTTAGTTTTTCGCAAGTTTCTCGAAAACGGCTCTAACGATTTTCTTTAAATTTTGCACATGGGTTCCTTACACTAAGAGCTAAAACGTTTGTTTGAAGCATTTCTTCGAAGAAATTCTCTGAATGGTAGTTATAAGCCACCCACTGTGAATAAGCGCTCTTCGCAATGCGGCCTCTTTTAACGGAAAATTGTACAAAAACAAAATTTTGTATTTGGGTTAGGTACCTTCTGAGGCTGTGACACGAAGACTGGCGACAACTTTCTCTTATATTTAAGGGGACTTTATATGAAGGAAATTTCGTTTTTTAAGATTTTCTCAAAAACGGCTATAACGATTTCCTTTAAATTTTGTACAGGGAGTACTTATACCAAGAGCTAAAACTTTTATTTGAAACTTTTTCAAAAAATTCTCTGAAGGGTGTTGTAAACTACCCACTGTTCGTAGAAACTCTTGTCTTGCCTGGTGAACAACTCAATGCACGGACATTCATGGCCTCTTATTCCATATAAGCCCGTGAAGTGAGAAAGATGTATTGTTGGCCATGCTTACAGTAAAGAAATATCTGACGTGAGGGGAATATTCGATAAATTTCGGAAATTATTCTTAACAGCGGAAAGCTCAATAAACGTTTGCAGTCACTTGTTTCATCTTCTCTTTTTGTTTGTCCATAGCCTACTTTTTTAGACGCAACATTTAAAGAAGGGAGTACAATGTATTTATAGCATAATTTGCGTAAAATTGTGTCTTGCGATTCTGTACAAGGATGTGTGAACACTGCTAACTTTTATTTGGGCAGAGGAAGTTATGTCACTTTCACATCAGATTTTTTTTAATCGATTTCCGAGTTAAGCTACAGATTGATTCATTAAGCAAAGCTTACGGAAGAACAAAGATCTAAAGTTTGATAAGCATATGTGAAGGAATATGTGGGTAGTTTTATTTGTCAAAGCTAATTGTATTGCAACTTCCAAAGCCGTATATGAACACTGTAAAACAATATGTTCTCATGATAACTCATTTTCCATTTGATAAATTCTTTCTAATATATTACCATTATATTACCATAAAATAGGCATTAATTTGGGGAATTACTCTGGTACCGGTCAACCGATTTGGTTCAATATCAATATGTTTCTTCCCACCGACGTCATAAATGCATATACCAAGTTTCATGAAAATACAGTAAAGCGTATTTGAGTAATCGCGCATACAGCACATGGACAGACAGACTGACTGACATTTTCCTGATCGCCACACAATCTCAGAAAGTACAATTCTGGCAATTAATAAACAAGTATTAAAAACATAATAGAAAAAATTCAAAATCCAAGTACTGGTAACTTAACAATTTGTAAAGAACGCTACAAAATTGCTGAAAATTACCTAATAATCCCAAAAAGTGACCTATTCCTTCAAAATGAAAAAAAAACACAAATTGATTCCAAAAATATTCCCCTTATATAATGAATTAATTCATGATATATAACTGTATATAATAATCGAGCTATCTTTCAGCCTTTAGATGCAAATAATCACAAATGTCTTGCGCTAGTTGTTAGCAATAGCATTAGTCAATGGCTTGGTACGGCCTCTGTGGGAAAACTGTTCCGAAATCATATCAGTAGATAATTTCGCTACACATACACAAACTCATGAAAGGAAAAATTCGCTTGGGGCCTTAAGCCGTGCATGACACACACATGCACACACGGTAGCCTACAACAATATCACTCCTAGTCTCCATTGAAACGTTTCACATATAGAACATGGGCTACCAATATGAAACCCTCCCCCCCCCCCGTGGGAATTTCCGACACATATATTTTTTTGTTGGTATTGTCATCTAGTTTAATATTTTAGTTGTTTGCCCCTTATCAATTACAGCATTTAGCCGGAAACCCCGGAAAACACCAGAAATCCGGAGAAAATGAATTTGTTTCAATTTTTCATTCTTCTTTGCTCCTAATATTCGCAGTGAATTTCTGACTCACACATTTTTGTTGGTATTGTCATCTAGTTTAATGTTTCAGTTGTTTGCCCCTTACAAATTACAACATATCCCCGGAAAACCACGTATATACGGAGAAAATTACTATGTTTTATTTTTTAAATCTTTGTTCTTTGCACCTAATATTCAAAGGGAATTTCTGACTTATATGTTTTTTTGTTGGCATTACTATCTAGATTAAGGTTTCAGTTGTTTGCTCCTTATAAATTACAGCATATCCCCGGAAAACACCGAAAACCACGAAAATCCGGAGAAAGGGACTATATTTTATATTTTTAAAATCATCGTTCTTTGCTTCTAGTATTCAAATGGAATTAGTGAATCATATGTTTTTGTGTTGGTATTCCCATATAGATTAAGGTTCCAGTTGTTTGCTCCTTACCAATTACAGCATATCCCTGGAAACCCCGGAAAACCACGTATATACGGAGAAAATTACTATGTATTATTTTTTAAATCTTTGTTCTTTGCTCCTAATATTCAAAGGGAATTTCTGATTCGTATGTTTTTTTGTTGGTATTGCCATCTAGATTAAGGTTTCTGTTGTTTTCCCCTTATGAATTATAGCATATCTCCAGAAAACTCCGAAAACCACGGTAATCCGGAGGAATTGACTTTTTTAAAATTTCTTTAAAATCTTTGTTCTTTGCTCCTAATATTCCTTCGGAATTTCTGACTCATATTTTTTTTTTGTTGGTATTGCCATCTAGTTTAAGGTTTAAGTTGTTTTCCCCTTATCAGTTACAGCATAGCCACGTAAACCCTGAAAACCACGAAAATCCTCAGAAAATGAGATTGTTTTAATTTTTTAAAAATCTTTGCTCTTTGATACTAATATTCCCAGGGAATTTCTGAATCACATAATTTTTGTTGCTATTGCCATATAGTTTAAGGTTTCAGTTGTTTTTCCCTTACCAATTACAGCATGACAAAGAATACTGGATAAAATCATGATGCTGAAGGGATGAAGGCGATTGAAAACCTGGCAGAACACACTTCATATTCTAATTGGACATCTGTGAATGATAATTTATCTTACCAAACCTTCCACATTCAATACCAAACTTTATTGACTGAAGTTAGAGAAGGGACATTCGGTAAAACAGCACAATTTTGGGATGGTAATATGGACAAAGTGTCATTGATTTTGAGATTTCAGCGAGCAACTAAAGAAAACAACTTTGACTTACACTTGGCATGTTTAGAAGATATGATTCCCCTTTTATTTGCATGTGACCATCACAATTAAGGCAGATATCTCGTAGTCCATATACTCACCCTTTTGAGCCTGCAAGGGACACACTTGAAGCAGAAGAATTACTTCGCAATAACGGTATCAGTGACCGTAGATCACAAGTTCCGAGTTCTAGAAATTCTGTGGATTTCCGTGGTTTTCCGGCTTTTACGGGGATATGCTGTAATTGATAATGGACAAACAGCTGAAACCTTAATCTAGATTACAATGCCAACAAAAAAAAAATATGTAAGTCAGAAGTTCCCTGGGAATATTAGGACCAAAGAACAAAGGTTTTTAAAAAATTAAAACGAACTCATTTTCTTCGGATCTTTGAGGTTTTCGGAGTTTTCCGGGGATATGCTGTAATTGATAAGGGGCAAACAACTGAAACCTTAATCTACATGTCAATACCAACACAAAACCATATGAGTCACCAATTCCCTTTGAATACTAGGAGCAAAGAACTAAGATTTAAAAAATTAAAACAAAATCATTTTCTCCGGGCTTCCGTGGTTTTCGGAGTTTTCTGGGGATTTGCTGTAATTGATAAGGGGCAAACAACTGAAACCTTAATGTACATGGCAATACCAACACAAAACCATATGAGTAACCAATTCCCTTTGAATACTAGAAGTAAAGAACTAAGATTTTAAAAAATTAAAACAAAGTAATTATCTCCGGGTTTCCGTGGTTTTCGGAGTTTTCTGGGGATTTGCTGTAATTGATAAGGGGCAAACAACTGAAACCTTAATCTGGATGACAATACCAACAAAACATATGTGAGTCAGAAATTCCCTGGACATATTAGGGGCAAAGAACAAAGAAAAATTAAATCAAAATCATTTTCTTCAGATTTCCGTAGTTTTCCGGGGTTTCCGGGTAAATGCTGTAATTGATAAGGGGCAAACAACTAAAGACTTAAACTAGATGGTAATACGAACAAAAAATATGCGAGCCAGAAATTCCCTGGGCATATTAGGAGCAAATAACAAAGAAAAATTAAAACAAACTCATTTTCTCCGGATTTCCGGGGTTGCCGGGTAAATGCTGTAATTGATAAGGGGCAAACAACTGAAAACTGAAAATAAATGGCAATACCAACAAAAAAATATATGTGCTTAAAGCTTCTGGTGAAGAAAACTACCTGACAGAAGAAGACGTCTTGGACGAATTCAAAACTTTCGTAATTGCGGTAAGTGACCAATTTGATTATAATAAAAATCCCTTTAGGCAAGCCTACAGGCTGAGGTAGATTTCAAAGTGCTTTTGGTTTAATTTATTATCGCTGCGCAGCACTCTTCTTTTTTAGCCTTGGCATGGCAAACCTGCAGTAAAGAGGAAGAGCCTACAATCATTTGTTTTGACAACAAGAATAGAATATAATGTTCTGGGAGGCCGTGCGCAAGATCAACAATGAATAAAATTAGCAAAGCCGCTAAACAAGACAAACTTATGATATAATAATTCTTTTAAGTGTTATTATTTTCAAACATTAAAATCTCGCGTCATATGAGAGCTATCAAGAAACTAGTTATTGATTTGTAGAGTACTCTTCAAGAGCTTTTCAACGATACCCCACAAGACGTGGTTTCAAAAATTTCGAATTTCCATCCCCTCACCCCCACCCCCACTCGTACCCCCAAAAACCCCCGAATTGTTGGTGTCACTGTGAACTCCATAGGGAGTACTCTAATTTATTCAAACAAAGTTTCCCTCTATACTTTATAGGGGCCGAGATATACATTTTTAAAGATTTCAACCCCCTCCCCCGACCACCCCCTTGGGCCAATTTTGCTCATTTTCGAACTTGTCCCAACTATTGGGCCTAGAAATAACATTAAAATTTGGTTCAAATATCTTCAAAATTACGGCCGCTATCGTGTAAAGATATATATATATTTATATATATAAATATCAAAAAAAAATTTTTTTGAACGGGCGGTGGTTTCGTACTTAGGGGAGCATGAAACGTAAAGATATGAAAGGATTTTATCGACACATTCACAGAAGTTAAAGGTTGCTGGTTCAATCCAGGCCCAGGTCGATTGCATTTATGCATCCATAACTGTGAAAAGCCCACATCTGTTCATTTACAGGCACGGAAAATAAATCCGCGGAAAAATTCCGGCATACCGGCGATGGTCACAGGTCTAAGTTTCAGTATATCCCACTCGTTAAATAGCCATAAAACCAAGGAGGTTGCTCCTGAATTTATGTTGAGATAATCTGGACCTCGAGTTATATTTATTGTTCATCATCACCATCATCAATCCAGGGATTAGGCAAAAAAGTTTGTTCCGTTCACACTTAATTATTCCCACCTCTTCATAGGGCCTCCAATGCTATATTTATTGTTATTATTTATAATTAAGCGTATAACAAGTACTGAAACCATACAAATAAAAAAAAATCATCGTAAGCGAGATAGCAGATGGCCAGACAATTTATACATTGCAATGGTAGCGCTGCTTGCGGTTATTACGAACAATTGTCATTAAAATCAGCTGTTTCTTTTTTAGAGGAAACTCTTCGGAACTCTTAATAATATCAAGTGTTATTAATATTGTATTTATTATTATTGTTATTATTATTATTATTATTATTATTATTATTGCCAATTCATATATAACACAGTCATCCATTAAATTACTTTTAGCAATTCATTACTTAAAAATCTAATTATAATTATAATTAGATTGGTAATGTAATTTATTGTTTATTTTTTAAAAATTGTGTGTTATTTTTTCACTATTTTTAGATCATAAATGCATTCTTTTTACTATTTTATGGTCATTAAATGCCTTGTCCTAATAATTAGATCTTGAACTTGTGTTTCACTTACATTTGCATAACTTTTAGAAACTTGCTTTCGCCTTCGACTTCCTGATTCTTGGTTTCAATTCCCGTTGCTGTCTCTGCAAAATATCATGCAAAATAAATGCATTACATCACAATGTTCACACCTACAAGTACAAAATCATATAGCCCTACTATACCGTAAGGCATCTGAAAATATGTATGATTGTTTATTACTTAATCGCTCCTCAATATGTAACACATCTGCATAAAATTTTGCAAAGCAGCTAGGATAAAATTAAGAGGAACTTAAATACTTTTGTGCAAGACAGAACTGCTCACTTCACATTGGAAAATTCATCATGCTCCAAAAGGGCAACGAAAGGCTGTCCACAGGGATCGGTAGCAGGACCCACCATATGGAACATGATTATTAGTGACCTTACATTTCTCCGAATTGGTGGTTTACGCTGACGATATAATGCTTATGTGTAGAGGTCCATCTCATTCACACATCTTAACCAAACTAACGGATGTACTCATAAAAACAGAGGAATGGTATAAAGCTCATAAGCGGCAAATATCCAAGGACCAGTCGGCAGTTATGCCGATGTTTGTAAGAAAGAAAGATGAGTACAAGAACTATCCGACAATAGTCAAAGAAAAGTTAAACGTTGTCTTCAAAATGAAGCGCCTAGGAGTAATCATCTTCTATCTATAATTATAAAAGGAAGTGTTTGTGTGTCTGTCAGCGATGCCCAGCGAAATCTGCTGAATGCAGAGATCTGAAATTTTAAACATAGATGGACTGAAGGGTAGGAGAATGCACCTCGAAGCCGGATTTTTAATTTTCGCTTTCGTTCGCGAGTTATGAGTGAAAAACTGGAAGAAAATGTTAATTTTTTGCGCTATCGAAGCATTAGTTTTCAGTTATACATTTCATTTGTCAAATAAATTGCAGATGGCTTTTCCTACTTTTGTCATGATTTTTAAATAAAGAATCGCTTAATTTTGTAAGCCTACCCTGGTCGATTCATTTGTTTATAATGCCAAAGCCCGCAGACATCTGAAATTTTCAACATAGTCGGAAGAGGGATAATGAATGTAGACTTTAAAAGACAAACATTGATCGGTAACCTGTTGACCAGAGAACTCAAATATAAGGTCGTTTTTCCCAGGTGACGCTTTATAATCGAGGAATTCACTTCAAAACCGGATTTTTAGCTGTTTCATTAATTATATTAATAGTTTAGTGTATGAATTACGGCTGTTTTCAACCATAAAATGAATAATACTTCATCAACATGCAACTACTCCTACTAACACAATGCTCCAGGTTTAAAAGAGAAAGACCATCTATTCTCAAGTCACTACCTTTGCCATTTGTGATGAAGTACCACATCAACACGGCAAAGATAACAAGCTTCAGCACCAAAAACGTTTTTCGGTCCATTACATAAACTGTTATATATGTTATTGTAAATCGTTATGATTCTGTAAATAACCCATGGTATACCTAATGGTGAACAAATAAAAAAAACTTTTTTTACTGTCCACTTTGCTTGATAATTGCTTGAAATCTGGTAGGTTTCCAGTTAAGGGGGTTCTCAAAGTTTAGTTGAATACATTCAACATGTGCGTCACACGAACCGGTGTCCCAAAAATGAAATCCTTATTTTTGCACTTTGTTTTATAATTGGATGCTTTAGTTTTTGCTTCCGAAATTCAACCACTGCACGTCCATTTGCTTTCAACTGTTTTAATACCTGAGATCGGTTTTTTAGAAAAAATTCAAATGCCAGGCCATAAAAATTAAACAAATTTCAGTTTATCCTGATATATTTTTAACAACTACAAGAGATTGTTACAAGAGCCGCATGCGGCTCAGGAACCATGGTTTGGTCACCGTGGTTATATAACCTAGGAGTGGTAAATTGTAGTGAGAAAAAGCTTTTATTTAATTACTCTTAATGAACGAACTGTGTTGGGGATTCACTTTAATGAAATGCACGCAAAGGGACATCCCTTTTGCCGTCAGCAGTTCTTGAAGCAGAGTGCACCAGCGGAAGTTTTGGTAGAAGTGGTCAGTATCACACTGATAAGCTGTGTGTAGAGGTGAGATGGAATCATTGGGGCGCTGTATTATCTTAAAGCAGGCAAGTTATACTTTATGTACACTTAATCTTGATCCTCAACTTTAAATATTATGGTAATCTGTTTAAAAAAAAGCACACGCACACGACTCTTTATCAGGGTGACCAAATGTACCGATATTGATTACAATATGCCCTGGTCCCGGGCATACTCTCTCCGGGACGCTTCAAGTCCCGGTTTTAGGCAATAAGTCCAGAATTCAGAAAGGCAAAATTGCACATGAGATGCTGAATCTCTCATCAGTCGACCATTAGAACCCTCGAAAGAAATGTCTTAACTGCATCTGAGTGGTTCATGTTATGAGTATGTTGAGGCAGAAACTTATTCAACGTAATTTTTTTTTGTTATTTAGTTCTGATAAACTAAAAAAACATACCACAAAAATGGAATGTCAAATAAAACAGGATTTTTTTTGTTATTATTATTTTTATTATTTTTATTTTTATTTTTTTTTTTTTATTTTTTTTCTCGAAAACTCTAGCATAACTTGAAGAAAACTTTGATCCAAACATTCTAACTATCTTTGTGTGCTTCAACCATTTTCCTTGAAAACAAATAGTGTGATATTTAATGAATTCAATGTGCTTCTGAATGTTTAAATATGACATATCGTATGTTGTGCATAGACTATATTTATGACGAGTTTGTAGATGCAAAGCCTATAGATAAAAAGTGGGTGGATATTTTTACAGACTAATCGGTGCAAGTCAGAAAACCAACATGTTAACCTGAAAGACTCCGCTCGTGAAAGCCAACCCAATTATACTAATCAGCGCAAATTAAAAAACTAACACAACTTATTAGAAAAATCCCATACATCTCCTGATCAAATACTTTTGTAGAGAGCGTATTTAGCTTGATGTCATCCCAGTGGACAGACATGAGGAACAAGTGTAATGTGAGCTTAATAAAAGCTGAGCTTCAAGTTATGGTTAACTCAGGTTAAATCAGGATAGTATACTCAGTTCTTATTATTCTCAGTTGACTATGAAACAATATTCGGTTGTAACTAAAGTTTTTTACGGACTATTTAGCTCATGAATGAGTGACCAATCCACGATAAGAATATGTAGAATTTCAACCAATCACAAGCTTATTTCGTCATAGTATATTTTCTTAATGTTATCACTTTCATTTTATCGCACCTGCGTTCATTTTTTATCACTTCTTCTTTAACCAAAAGTAATTAATCATGCAATACATCGATAACCTATAATGTATAATTTAATGAGCGATGAAACAATTTAGACCTCGTATAACACACAAAATATTAATGGCACGATATTATTAGCAGTAGAGCAAGGGATTAATAAAAAATAAAACAGCCAATGAAAAGTGTTGGTCATAACCGCACGCAGCGCGACCATTGAAACGACCATATATATACAAGGGCGCCCATACTCGGGGGCAGGGGGGGGGGGGCCGCGGCCCCCCCCTAGCTCTCAGGGAAAGGAAAAAATTCTATATTAATAATTATAGTCTGTTTTTTTTCTTTTAAGACAATTATTTGAAAGTCAGTAGAGACATAAGTTTGCAGAAGTTTTACCATATCGACACCATGGAATCAGAATCCACACTGGATTAGAAAAGGGGATCCTGGGGGTTTGGACCCCCAAAAATCAAAACCTAAAATTCTATTTTTGTATTTAAAAAAAAATTAATAAATTAAACAATTTTTGTGGGTGTGTCAAATATGATATAGCAGTTATTTTGTTTCCATAACATAACGAGTAGGCCTGTTATTTCCATTGTTCTTTGTGTTATTTAACTTTTCTTATAAATAGTAATGAGTATTATAACTTAGGTTTGTTTAAGTTCGCATGTCTTAGAGTATGGTAAACAAATTTCCTAACTAGCTTTCAGGGCTAAAATAGCATAAAATGTGATTTTCATTAGTTCAGTATTTAAAAATCTTCCGGGGGTGAACCCCCGACTTAGGTAACAATTTCTCGTTTAAGTTGGCATATCTTAGAGTATGGCAAATAAATTTCCTAACTAGCTTTCAGGGCTAAAATAGCATAAAATGTGATTTTCATTAGTTCAGTATTTAAAAATCTTCCGGGGTGAACCCCCGACTTAGGTAACAATTTCTCGTTTAAGTTGGCATATCTTAGAGTATGGTAAACAAATTTCCTACCTAGTTTTTCAGAGCTAAAATAGAGTGAAATGTGATTTTAGCCCAGTCAAATGTTACAAAAAAAATGCGTGAACTTACATTAAATGGGGTATTAATGATTTTTGGAGGGGAGTTTCAGACCATTACTGGGATCATAAATCGAGATTTGCAACCCTCAGAAACCTGTGCTCGATGAATGGCGGTCGAATTAAACCGGTTTTTTCGGACTTTTTTCGGTTTTTCGACAATATCTCCTAACCTATGCGTTTGTTGAAAATATTATTTCTTAGCTTTTTAAAAATAAATTAAATTGTCTAAAATATGAGGTCAAAATAGCTTTTTTAAGTTATATAGTTACCGAGATACGTCTTTTCAAAGATTTGCCTTTTTTTCCAAAAAGTTAAAATTTTAAGTTTTTTTCGTGTTTCGAACTGAATACCGACAAAATGACACGTCCTACAGAAAAGTCAAGAGAACAAACGTTGTAGGCAATTTAATAAGCTTTAATGTGAGCTATAGCTCGTTCTTGTGGCTCAGATAGTCTCGTCATAAATGACAAAAACCGAAAATATGAAAAAATGCTTTTTTGGGTGAAAGTTGAATAACATCGTTTCCTCAACCAACAACTTAATTCTTTTGTAACATGTTGGCGGATAATGTCTTATAACTGTGTATAGAAACTATTTGTGTGTATATTTGCCAGAAAAAATATTTAAGCAGAATATTTCATAAAAATGTATTTACTTTAAACCAACAGGCATATTTAAACAATGTGTGAGGTTCCTGGTATGGGAAGTCGAGGGTGGGGTGATGTCTTCATCTTCACTTGAAGAACTGTCATTCTGGGGTGTGGGCACATTGCATTTCAGCTCAGTTTTGCGGCAGCTGCAGCCCCCAGCGCAGCCCATCTTGCACTTGCACGAGATCAGTTGCAGAAGGGTTCGAGGGGCTCGTTTAACTTCCATTGCAATTGGAGTAAGCCCAACTCCAACTTCCACCGCAATCCGTGAGTTTTTTCCACCCCAACCACTTTTGTACCTGCGAAAAAGTGGAATGAAAATTAGTTATTCTATAATATTTCAAAGCATACACACGGTGTACAATAAAAGTGTATAAGTGAACAACGAAATTTAAGAACATAATGATAGGAAATGTATATGGACATACCTGGTGATACATACAATAAGCATGATATTTTGCAGCACCTGTGGTTGGTGACAAACGGGCGAGGTTGACTTTGGCTGACAGGTCGTTGAGGGTGGTGTCAGTCGCTCCTTCATAAACTGCGACGAGATACTTCTCCCCAGCTGCAGCTATTTCATTGTAACTCACATCTGGGTGGAGGAAGACTTCTGCTTGCTTGAATAGTGCTGGGGTCTTGAGGAAGGTTTGACAAATTTGGTTTTCCCCTGCTTGAAAGGGGCCCGGGAGAGTAGTAAGAATTCCCGGTGGTGAACGATGTAGATAAATATTGGACGTCTGGCTCACCTCTTCTGAAAGTAGATGTATTTTTTGGAACTCAAACCAACTAATAACACAAGCAGGTCCACATCTTCCACGATGATTACAACCTTCTCAGAAGAGTCAGCTTTGGTGATGGAAGCTCTAACAATGTCAGCGTCAGTGTCGTCTTCTGTCACTTTAACACCGTGCTGTTCAAATTCAGTTTTCAGTAGCTCTATCAGCCTATGCTTATTAGTGTCGTTCGATAAGAACTTCTCTTGTGTGATGTTGAAGGTAGTTGAAGCTGATAGGACAATGTCACTGCAGTTGAGGGCGGAGTATCGTCTGAGACCTTCGGCACTTTTGGTACTTTTTTGAGAGGCGTCCTCCGGATATCCATCGAAGACAGTGGATTACATCTGTCCCAAAATGGTTTTTCACAAAATGATGGTCTTCACTGATGCGTTTTGATGCCACACACATTTGTGGAGCAAGTAGCCACCATCGAGCATGATGTGGATATTGGCGTCTCGGGAGATGTTGGTAGTGAGGGATGTGAAACACGAATATAGAGCTGCCTTAGTTTCGTTTCCAGAATTCCAGTTTCGTTGAAAAGAGACATTGGGTAAGGGGGCACTTCATATTAGCAGTGGGCTTCTGATTTTTATGGTAATGCTAACTCGCTGAAATATTGTGAGAGTGTCAACTTCAATCTTCTTATTAGTGACTTGTATGGAATTATTGACGCTTGCCAAGGTAACAACTTGCAACGAAGGTAACAACTTTGTCTTTACGTTTGAATCCAACTTGTTCGGTTTTCTATGTTAACCACGCCTTCTGTTCCCAGTTCCTTGACAATTTAACAATTGACTTCATAGCCTCCAACAATCCCACTGCTAATAGAAACTATTTTGTCAGTAACGGGGAACTGATCTCGTGCAAGTGCAAAATGTGCTGCGCTTTTTTTTTTTTTTTTTTTTTTTTTGTGTGTTTTTTTTTATTGTACAAATAACTTATCACATTATCTAATGCTTATTGAGTAATACACTAAGTTTTAACAATACAGAACACTTAACAAGGTGATTGCACTGAAGTCTGATACAGTACCAGTAACAAAACAATCGATCACATTCCGCAGTGGGAGAAGTGAAACCAGATGAACTATGCCGTGTGGTGGGGATCCTAGTTGTGAGGTATTAAGTCAGAATGTTCCATATGGCATGCCCTAGCTCGCTGGGAGCTGCAGCTGCCGCAAAACTAGGCGGAAATGCTCAGTTTTGTGCACTTTCTGCAAGGGAAAAGTTCTGCCGCAATGTGCCCACACCCCAGAATGACAGTTCTTCAAGTAAGGATGAAGACATTACCCCACCCTCGACTTCCCATACCATCCCATACCAGGAACCTCACACATGGTTTAAATATGCCTGTTGGTTTAAAAGTAAATACATTTTTATGAAATATTCTGCTTAAATATTTTTTTCTGACAAAATCCATCTCCCATAGACACATATACACACAAATAGTTTCTATACACAGTTATAAGACATTATCCGCCAACATGTTACAAAAGAATTAAGTTATTGGTGGAGGAAACGATGTTATTCAACTTTCACCCAAAAAAGCATTTTTTCATATTTTCGGTTTTTGTCATTTATGTCGAGACTATCTAAGCCACAAGAACCCGTTATAGCTCATATTAAAGCTTATTAAATTGCCTACAACTTTTGTTCTCTTGACTTTTCTGTAGGACGTGTCATTTCTTCGGTATTCAGTTTAAAACACGAAGAAAACTTAAAATTTTAATTTTTTGGAAAAAAAGGCTAATCTTTGAAAAGACGTAACTCGGTAACTATATAACTTACAAAAACGATTTTGATCTCATATTTTAGAAAATTTAAGTTACTTTTAAAAAGCTAAGAAATATTATTTTCAACAAACGCATAGTTTAGGAGATATTGTTGAAAAACCGAAAAAAGTCCGAAAAACCGGTTTATTTCGACCGCCATTCAGCGAGCACAGGTTTCTGAGGGTTGCAAATCTGGATTTGTGATCCCAGTAATGGTTCGTAACTCCCCTCCAAAAATCATTAATACCCCATTTAATGTAAGTTCCGATGTAACATTTGACTGGGCTATTTTCATTAGTTCAGTATTTAAAAATTTTCCGGGGGTAACCCCCGACTTAGGTAACAATTTCTTGTTTAAGTTGGTATATCTTAAAGTATGGTAAACAAATTTAATAACTTGTTTTTCAGAGCTAAAAATTTTACAGGGGTGGACCCCCGACTTAGGTAACGATTTCTTGTTTAAATTGGCACGTAAAAAAATTTCCTAACTAGTTTTTCAGTGCTAAAATAGCGTAAAAAGTGATTTTAATTAGTTGAATATTTTAAATTTTTCTGGGGATGGACCCACGACCCCCTTGCTTGGGGGGTATTCCAAATCCCCTGCCACTTCCAATCCTCCCCGAAATTATTTTCTGGCTACTTCATTGTTGCACTTACATCATTATATTATTAATGTAATGTTACAAACTGGCCCAAGAAGTTAAAGGGACAATAAATAAATTAACTAAAAATTTGGCCCCCCCCTAGAAAATATCATATGGGCGCCCTTGTATATATATATATATATATATATATATATATATATATTCCTTAATTCTCAATTCGCATGACTTGTACATAACTTGAATTTAATAAATTATACCAGTAAATAGTAACTACTAATTAACTTTAAATGGAGTTGTTTGATTGGTCGAAATATGTTTTCGTCGTTTTACTCGCTTAACAAGAATCACTGGTATTATAATTATTATATTTTCGCAGGACAGTAATGAAAATTTTCATGACTGATTTAAATCAATGTACGAGAGCATAGATTATAAAAATATACAATATCAAATCTGTCAGGATATTAACTATTTTGAATAGCATACAGAACTTCCGGTCCTACATTCTTCCGGTTAGTACATTGTACAAACATAGCATCCTCACATTTTATAATAAATAACTACTCTTTAAGTCCTATTAATTTGTCCTAAGGTGAAGTCTTACCAAACCTCTTGCCTAACACAATATGTATAAATATCGTAAACTGAAGTACTTTCTCCTGCCCTGGCATCAACAAGGAATATGATATTTGGTGATACACATTATATTTTATATTAGGGCCGCAAGTTGATGAAAATTCATATTTTTAATAATGTATGCAGGTGTTAAAATGTGTTCAAGACGAAAAAAAATTATGGTTGCAATATATAAATTGATGGTTTCAATTTATATATTGTTTCATATTTTGTTACTTTTGTGATAATACTGTACATCATATTTGCTTGATATTAAAGTATTTATGCATATTTTATTAATTTTGTCACATTTTAAAGGCATATTTTGTGACATAATTCAGATAGTGTGCATATCTGTGTCAATTCAAACAATTACAGCGTATTTGGCTAAGTGAATGTTTTGAGAACCCACTGTTTTGCAATAATTGGCAATACATGGCCTAATGTTTTTGGAACTGATTGCATAATATTAAAGTCATGTTTCACTTTCATTTTACTAAAATTTATTCCATTGCCCTTGGTTTTTTAAAGTGTTGTAATGTAATTTATACAATTTGTAATTTATAATGTAATTCAGCTCCCAAGAAAAAACATAAATTATAGAGTATACTTCATTAGATCCGGAGCATATTTTACAAATTATAGAGCATATCTCCGTGCAATTTTGGTCTTCTGATAGAACATTAACTTCTGGGCCTTTTTTTTTTTAATTGTCATAACTTCTATTCTTATCGTTTTCAGGATATACTAGGGAGACTTCTCATCCTGATTCTGGTAGGGATATCAGTTCACGGTTGTCCGACAAGTTCCAGTTGCTTCCGCAATCGGCTGTCTATTTGCTGTAATTATGCTAGGATGGAAGGACTCCCTGAGGGTACAAATACGACTCTGTATCTGGAGGTATGGAAACACAACATATCAGAACTAGCAGTTCACAGCTTTCAAATACACAACCTGCACAGGCTGATCACTCTCAATATCAGGAAAGCTCACCTCAGCAATATCCAGCCTGGAGCATTCCAAAACATGAGCCAACTGAGATCTCTTCGCCTCTGTTGCAATGATCTGGAAACCATCCCTCGTGGTGCCTTTCAAGGAGCTATACTGCTCAGCTATTTGGAGCTATCCCGGAACAGGATATCAAAACTGTCTTCGCGAGCATTTGAAAGACTTTACCTCATAAGACATCTGAACCTCTCGTACAACAATTTGACTTCTCTTCCAGGAGATGTGTTTCAAGGTATGATGTCTGAGAACCTCACTGGTGCAATTGGCAGCATCGCATTTATGAAGCCAAGAGGTAAGCTCGATCTCTCGTTTAATAAAATTTCATATTTGGAGCCAGGAACATTTGAAAACCTTTCCATGTTCAGCAAACTCCACATTCACCTTAAAGAGTTAAAAGAAAATTGTTTGTTTGGTTTAAGAAATTTGAAGTTTTTGAAGCTTTATGATGTGAAGAAACTTCACCCCAAAGCATTTACCGGACTTATCTTATTAAAAGAACTGGAATTATATCGAATTGGATTTCAGTATATAGAAGGAGACATATTTTACGGACTGTCACAGCTTCAGGAGCTGGCCACCATCATTGATGTTATCCTCGAAGATGGCGCCTTTAGCCCTCTCCATGCACTCACTTCCTTGAGTCTTAACGTGATAAACATCCGTAACGTAAATACAAATACATTTAATGGCCTCGCCAATCTTCGTTCCCTCTGTATGACTAGAAACAAAATTAAAATACTACCCAAAAACGTGTTTCTTCAACCTTCTAAATTGATCGAACTTTATCTGCCATTAAATGAGTTGGAGAGAATTGAGGAGGGTGCGTTTAATGGACTTCACAGACTCACAAAACTTAGTTTGCGATCCAATTTAATGAAGACAATTGAAGGAGGTGCGTTTAATGGACTTCACAGCCTAACACAACTTGATTTGAAGTCAAACGAGCTAGAGATAATTGAGGAGGGTGCGTTTAATATGCTTCAGAGGCTCAGAGATGTAAATCTGCAGAACAATAACCTGAAATACATTGAAAGTGGCTCTCCGAGTTATATCGCGAAAGCAACGTTGAATGTGATACAGTTAGCTGTGGATACGAGCGTACAGGACTTGTTACGTAACATGCCAGTAGTGAAGAAACTATATCTGAAGGGGGATCTTGACAAAAAGACTCTGTCAAACACAAGGAATTTTCACTTGGAGCATCTCGAAGTAGAGAATAGCTATAGGCCTAATAAGAGAGTGGAGATTAGTTACTTCAAGCACTTTACTGCTCTTACAACCTTGAAAATCTATGCCAGCAATGGTACCAATATAACCCCAGGAGACTTTCATTCCCTCTTCAATTTGCAGGAGTTCTGGTGTTGGAGTTGCAAAATTAAAAACCTTGAGCCTGATGTGTTCAGAGGGCCGAACAAATTGAAGGAAATCCATTTATACAGGAATGAGTTGACTGAACTGCAGGAAGGTGTGTTTGGAAGCAGTTCAAGATGTGATGATGTGAGTGAGGGGCTAGTTTCGTTAGAAATTCTGGACTTGTCCTTTAATTCTATAGCTAAAATACAACCGAATACTTTCAGAGGATGTGTGAATTTGAAATATCTGGATCTCTCTTATAACTCATTAACAACTCTGGAGTACAAGGTACAAACTATAAATGTGCAGTCAGTGCTCCGACACCTGGTGGGTCTTGAGAAGTTGTATCTTTACGGAAACGACTTTCAAGAAATGCCACTTTCGAACTTCAAGCAAATGTACAATCTTGAAAGTCTAGGGTTAAAATTTCACGCTCTAGTCTGTGACTGTGAAGCGAAAGACTTGTTGCAGAGACTCCGCAGATATGATGTGCGTGTTAGCGGTAGTGTGGGGTGTAAGAGTAGCGGCAGGCTCTGGGAAGATGTCCTCGCCCCAATGGACTGCACTAGGCCACCCCTATCAAAAACGCATCCTTTTTCAGATAACAGTAGAGGCATTATTTTGCAGAAGTATGTGGCACCTGCGTTGTTGCTGTTCATCTTTCTAACAGGAGTGGTGGGTAACGCACTTCTCTTTTTCATTTTCGTTCTGAATCCTGACATGCGCACAGGTCCTAACGCGTACATAGTTAATCTCACTTGTGCAGACGTGTTGAATTTGGTGATCAATCTTCCTCTCAGCTATGTTGACAGCATCTCATCAGCGTGGAAACTGGGGGAAGTAATATGTAAGATGTTTATGTATGTGAGGGATTTTGCAGTGGGAGTCAGTGTGTTTTCAGTCACGGCTCTCGCTTTACAAAGGTTCGTGGCTATTGTTCACTCCGTGAAAAGGAAGAACGGCACCTTCGGTTTTCCAAAAATATTTCACATCGGAGTTGTATGGCTTCTGGCAGCTGTGCTGGCTATTCCTTCACTACTCTCGGCTACTCTGCTTGGCGACAGGTGCCTGAACGCTTCTCCTGAGTATGGACGGGAATACATGCGCACAGTTTGGACAATACAGCTCATCGTGTACTGTGGTTTACCTATGGCACTCATAAGTTTCCTGTACATTAGAATGGCCTTTCATCTGCGAAGGAGCGTCGCGGAAATGCCAGGGGAGACACAGGCCACAATTCAGAAGCAAGGGAGGACTAGAGTGGCGGGAATGGTGGTGGCGCTCACAGCGGTGTTCTGTGTCAGCCAAGTGCCCAACTTCCTGGTCAGAGTCTTGGTGGCGTGGTCAGTATTAGATTCTCGGTCTTCCACGACACTGTTCATCAGCTTCGTGTCTTATTGCTTATTCTTCTCCAACACATGTTTCAATCCTGTAGCACTTTGTCTAATAAGTTCCAAGTACAGACGCTTGTTTAAAAAGTACACATTCTTCTGGAGGTAAACGTTTAAAAACAGAAGAATCGATTCAAGAACGCTGTAACTATTTTCTCAAATATACAAATAACGTAAACGGTACAACAATATTAACTAACTATACATTGGTACTGGTATCATAACAGTTTAGTAGAAGTTCAATCCCCAGTTACGAGGGTCGTCCAGAAAGTAAAGAACGATTTGGCATAACTAAATAATGTCGAAAGATATCAACACAAAACTTTATTTACAAAGATTCTCAACGAAATCGCCATTACTGCCATTTATTGTTACATGGTACCAATTTTTCAATGCCACTGTTATACACTTCTACCGCCAAAGACCTTAGCTAGGATGTCACTGCCGCTTTGAGGTCTTCATCGGTTGGGAACTCTTTTCCACCCAAAAAGTCCTTTAATTTCGGAAATTCATGTAATATATCCAAAGTAAAAAGCATCAACATTCACTTTCGGCTCATCCGTAACGAGCGATTGCCTTCAACTCCGGTCTTCGTCGTGCGCACTGGTTCTTCCTTGATTAAACATTTTGCACCATTTCCTCAATGAAGACTCGTTCATTGCATTATCACTACACATTTGTGTTACTTGAATGTAAATTTCGATTTTCCGAACATTCTGTGCACACTATGCACTTCACGTTTGGCAGGATTTTCAATTGGCCCCTCCATTTGGATACTTTGTACATCAGACACGCGTGATCTCACATCAACGAAACTCGACTCGCACTTAGGTGGGGTAAGGAGCTAAATAGCGCGCGTGCGATCGTGGTGGTGGGGAATCGGCGCCTCGCGTGATGCGCAATCGTTCTTTACTTTCTGGAGGATCCTCGTATATGCTACATTTTATCCTGAGCGATAAGAGATTTTTCGTGGGATGCGATGTAGTTTTTACCTTAACTTCATCATGTCTAATAATTTTAATAGGCTGACCGAAAAATCACAATGTCACGCGGAATGAATTTTACATACTAATGTTAACCACCTGGACTCAGTGTACATACTGCCTATAGGCATGTGTTCTTAATTTGTAAGTAATTCCATATCCAGTATGTCCTCTTCCTTGATGTTGAAGTGTTGATCTCCAACTTCTTTCTCTAGTTTTTGCACTAGAATTTTGCACTTATTGCAGAACACTTGAAAGAACTTGTCCAAAATGCAGAATTTGAATGCTGGGTTGATCAGATTGCGATGAAGTTTCCATACCTTATCTAAACAATAGATTTTATAATAAAAAAAAGTTAATACAAGTTTTATAAAGGTTTACGATCAAATTGAAAGAATGCATGAAATGAATAATGTTTGATAATCTACTCTTATACAATTCAACGGCCCTAAATAGCGTGCTTGCTCGCCCGCTTCGTGAGACATCGGGTATACTCGGCGATGTTCGTCTCTCGCAGTCTAAACTTTCATGACGACTACAAAATTAGGAAGGAAAACAGTTTCTTTATTATATAAGGCCTAAGTGAAATGAACACAATGAACAAATATTCTAATTTTATTTTTACTTACAATTTTCATAGCTCTGAACCACAAACATTTTTAATAATCTACCTAATTTTCTTAAACATCCTGGAGTCAATGAATAATGGCGGGCGAAGCCGGGGGCAACAGCTGTAAAATATTGATGGTTTTATCTCTTGAAATATCGCTGATAATAATAATCCAAACAAACCATTCCTTCCCTTAATTTCTGAAAATTACACTGAATTGATAAAATAAAATTCACATCATATTCATGTCAATAAACAGCTGAGAAACAATATGTATTATGTGTTCACAGGTTCTTTGGAACTGCATAATCGATTCTGATATAGTTTTCCCAGGGGGCGCTTTCATGTCGTGGAATGTACTCTAAAGCAGGAATTTTAGCTGTTTCATTAATTATTAATGGCTTAGTTTATGAATGATTCGCGTGCAAGTGTTAATAAATATAATGCTTTAATAATTATTATAGCCTACTCTTAATTTTTAATTTTTAAAAGAATTATCGTGGCGCAGCCACGGGCACCTCCTAGTGGTAATACAATTATGAAATTCTCAGTGCTAATAGAATCAGTGAGAGTTTTGTTACGTGACTAATAACTTGGGCCTAGATGTTTATCACTAGGGACCGGATTCTTAGGTTTTACCTGTCTTTTCCTTACTACCAAAACAAGAAACGCGAAAACACTATTTTGCACGACTTAACTAATTACTGCTCCTTACGAATATTGTTGCCGTGGATAGTAAGTTGACATTCCCGCACGCAATCTTGTTGCTATGGAAACAAAACAAATTTCCGACCGGTAAGAATTTACTTACGGCACTCGCCATAATACAAGGCTTTAAGGACAAGGCCCCCCAGGACAAATATTCGGTTCCCATAACAACAAACACATGCGAATCACTTTCTGAAATATAACATCCATCTTCAATAGTTTATATACATAATATTTTCAGTCAATATCTCAATTAATATAAATAAATTGATATAAATAATCATCGTGCAAAAAATAGCATGCAATACTCGTGCCGTAGGCGCATAACGGATTTCGGAAATTAAAAAAAAAAAAAACTCGGCACAAGCGCCTCGTTTTTTCCAACTCTTTTCTCGATCCGTAAGCATCGCTTACGGCACTTGTATCGCAATATACTCATTCCTTACTACCAAAACAAGAAACGCAAATACACTTTTTCTAGTCATATCCATAGGATTCACACACATGAATTCTCAGGTACACCCGATTAAATGGGATATAAAAACCTAAAATACCTAATTTACTCTTAACAGGTTTCTTTGGTCCAATTTATTAACCTTTTTACTTGCAAAATCGATATTTTGTACTGAGAGACAAAACAAATATGTAGTGCGTATCCTCTCATATTAATATCATTCGACCCTTTGTTGTCTGGGATGGACGAGGCCAAGAGGAGATAAAAGTAACGGCAAATACACTCTTTTACTTTGTATTTGTTAACACTACCGGCCTATTTCTTTTAAGTAATAAATAAATAATAATAATAATAATAATAATAATAATAATAATAATAATAATAATAATAATAATAATAATAATAATAATAATAATAATAATAATAACATTCAACCTGTCACAATCAGTTTATTCAAATTCAATTCCCTTTAGGCAAGCCTACAGGCGGAGGTAGATTTCGAAGTGCTTTTGGTTTTATTTATTGTCGCTGCACAGCGCATAATAGACAATGCGCTGAGATTTATGTTTGTGGTTTTATCTATTTCGTAATTTTTACTTTCTGGCATATAGCCTACGTTTTTCTGTGCTAACTTTTAACTCGTATATGCGAGAAAGTTTATGCAACTTATTTTGCACCATTTGCATCACTTATGGAAGTTTTATATTGCATGTTCACAGGTACCTAATACAAATACAAAATTTTGTTTACGTACGATTTTCCGTTACAAGAGGCCTTATTTCAAAGAGCGCGTATTCACAGTGGGTGGCTTATAACTACCCATCAGAGAAGTTGTTCGAAAAAATGTTTTTCAAATAAAAGTTTTAGCTCTTGGTGCAAAATTTAAACAAATTCGTAAGAGGCGTTTTCGAGAAAATCGGGAAAATCGAAAATTTCTTCATGTAAAGTCCCCTTAAAAATAAGATAAATATGTCGCCAATCTTCGGATCACATCTTCAGACCTAAATACGATCTTTTGTTTTCATACTATTTTCCGTTATGGAGCTAGCCTGTTCACAGACATCCACACAAACACACAGACATGTTTCCGAAAATAGTATTTTTGGATTCAGGGGGCCTTGAAACGTGCATTTATGTTAAAAACTCAACTTTTATTTTAGGTTATACATGTTTAACATCTTATATTTTCAGGGCCTTAAAAATAAAAATAAATAAAACATAACACAATTTGAATTTTAAAACAGTAAATCTTGTGAAAAACAAATTTCAAACACCTCTACATTTCCCCTTAATCTATTTATTTTCATTGGTTTATACTATTCTTTTTTTCTGTTATTATCGCCAATGAAAAGAGTATATTCTGTTACACATTCAACATATTACTGCTTAGCAGTATGGACAATCAATAGACATAACTACTGTTTCTCTTCCTAATTCACAATATAAACAAATATTGGCAACACAATCAAAAACAGCGGCAATGCTATTTAATCCTCTAACACAACCGAAAGAATTTTTCTTTCATAATGACATCACTTTTGTACTTGCAATGACAGCTGTTATTACGTAAATTGTTAAATAGCATGTCCCTCATCCATCTATACAAAACTGGAAGCCTTAACAAAAAATAACGAGCTACAATGTTACCAACTTAATCAAATTGTTCATCCGTTACACATTAAAACGTCGCACCCACTTGCTCCAGAGGGCATAGTCATATACTCATATGAGAGGACAGTCACACGATTACAAAAGTAGTTTTGTCACAGAACATACAACACTTCAGCTTGTCTTGCTGTTTCTTCTTTAGCTATAAATTCATTCTAAAGCCTGGTAAAGACCTTCGCCAGTGAGAGCACAGCATGACTGGATCTGTCACTGATGTTTCTTTAAGGGCGTGAGGTCTAATTGCTTGCTGATCTCCACACCTTATGAATACAGTAGTAGTCAGTTAATATGACTGACTGACTGATTCTGTCCTATATCCCCAGTGTCGGGGAGAAGGGCCTCCAATTGGAGGTTTCTGATAACTACGTGAATTTTTGTTAAGCTTATTTTCCGAGAGAGGGCAGAGGGTCAGGTGGTAAGCCCATCGCCTCACAGTCAGTTAATATAATAACTTAAAATTTGATTTCTTCAACATACTGCATAATCATTTGTATGGCATTTCTTAAACTTTAAACTTTCAGTTTGAATTATATGTTTATGCTACGTTTTAATTCATCAATTAAAATTGTACCTTATGTTTATTCTGGATCTGTATGGTCACCAGTAACTCGGACGGATGATTTTAAATAAAAATCTTCACTGAATAAGTTAACTTAAAATAACACTGAATTGCAACAAAATAAAGTAATTTTTAATATCTTAATCTCATCTTATTTAGCCTGCTCCTTTCGGGATCATACAATAATCTTCAGTGCATCTTATATTATAACTCTATTTAGATGCAACTCTAAAAAAATTAGACACAATGAAGATGGTCTAATTTTGTAGAATTGCAGCTGAAAAGAGATAAGGTGCAATTTTACAAATAAGACGCCGGTTTTGTAAATCAATTTTTGCAGGCTATATTATCTTTATGAGTATTATTTTTCTTTTCTCTTTTTTGCCTAAATCTCCCTTTTCTCTGTTGCATTTTTAACGTAGGAAGCCTTGAACCCACAATCCCTTTCACTACGACTCCAGGCCTAAAGGAGACCGTACAATGAGCAAGAAATAGACGCCAAGCAATCCAGAAGGTGACAAAATAAATAAAATGATGCAACAAAGTGCCAGAATCCTTTTGTTTATTCAGTGATAATTGGAATAATGATACGCAGAAAATAAATTACTTTTGTAATGGATTTCAGAGTTAAGCTCCAGATCCATTCATTAAGCAGGGCTCATGGACCACCAAAGATTTAAAGTTTGATAAGTATATTACTTCAGGTCCATTGCTTGCACAGGAGCGTTTAAACTGACTATTCAACTAATACGCCGCGTGTTTAATATTGACCAATAACGTTTAGCAATTCCTCGGATATAGACCAATCACGGCCGTTTATCCTGCAATATCCTTGTAGGTATCGCCTGAAGGGTATTTTATCGCGGTAAAACCAGCTGCTCGTTACTGGAGACGCAAGTGTCAGCGTGCAGTGATTAATAGTCACTGCTGCCACTAAACGGCATGAAATCAGATTATTTTATGCAACATAACTTGTTTGGAAATTGAAATAATAGAAATGTACATTGATTAAGAACACAATTTCGATTCGGTGCAAGCCAGTTCGTGTGCTTCTATTCTGCTCTATTGTTAGCTTACCTGAATGAAGTTAACTATGTCTTATATGCACTGGTGGTAGCACTGATTACATCAAGGTAGCTCGAATCGGTTCATGGATGGTTGATTCACAGTATGCCGTGATCTCGCAAACGTTAGTTTTGTTTTTATAGAACAAAGCACGAAAGTAATTATTATTTGTATAATCTGTTAGCTTTTTATTCATGGAATTCGAGTTGACGAGTTGCATCAGATAAATTCGACAACTCTCGTTGGATTACCTGTGATAAAATCGTCTGCTCGTTACTGGAGACGCGAGTATCAGTGTGCAGTGAATAATAGTCAGATGTTGCCAGTAAGCGGCGCGAAAACATATTATTTTATAAAACATAACTTGTTTGGAAATTGAAATAATAGAAATGTACAGGTAGGAAAAAAATCTGACAAACTAAAATATATAAGTTGCCGATATGAGCCACTGCGCATGCCTAGAACCCACTAGACAAGCGCAATGGCTCATATCGGCAACTTAGATATTTTAGTAGGTCCGTTTTATTTTCCCCCTACCTGTACATTGATTAAGAACACAATTTCGATTCGGTGCAAGCCAGTTCGTGTGCTTTTATTCTGTTCTGCTTAGCTTACCTGAATGAAGTTAACTATGTCTTATATGAACCATTGGTAGCACTGATTACACCATGGTAGCTCGAATCGATTCATGTTTGGTTGATTCACAGTAGGCCTATGCCGTGATCTCACAACTGTTAGTTTCGTTTTTATACAACAAAGCACGAAAGTAATTATTATTTATATAATCCGTTACATTTTATTCATGGAATAGTCTTAATCCAACTCGAGTTGACGAGTTGCATCAGATAAATTAGCTTCTGTTGCGATAACCTATGAAAAATACTCACATTAAAATAGAATGCAGATATCAGTACAATGTACAATATTATATCAACAGCAGCTGCGTTTAATTATTCAACTGCCTGATGTCTTTTAAATCTTTTTAATTTGTGTTTATTTATTTTTTTATTTTGATATGCATATGTGAAACATTATGTGGCGTAACAACAGAACGAAATGCCTCACATCTAAAGCAAGGCGTGATATAATAAATTTACAATCATCTGACTGTAATCTTGTCAAGGTCCTCAGTGATTAACGCAGCTTTGTAGTATAGTCATGATTTGCCATTTAAAATGCACGTGATCTTTAATTAGTCGTTACTCTGGTACCGGTCAACCAATTTGGTTCAAAATCAACATGCTTCTTTCCATGGACGTTATAAATGCGTATACCAAGTGAAAATCCGTTAAAGCATATTCGAGTTAACGCGCGTACAATAGGGCCTGGTAGTTCAGCCAATAATTCGTCAAGTTAATGGTACAGAAGGAATAGCAAGCTTTCTGAGTTAGTAAACAACTTGCACTGCCTGTGGCATGTCACGCGGCATTAGGTGCGGATACTGATGTGAGTGAAGTCATACCATGCGTAAACGATGACGTCCGAAAACACAACAGACGCAATTCTGGCTGAAAATGGCAGTATTTTTCCTCTGATGATCGGAATATTTGTAAATTATGTGCAAAAAGACATAAGAAGTGGCTACCATAAGTATATAAAACAACATATCGCAAGTAAGAAACATAAAAAAATCATATTGTATTGTATAAACCTCTAATTTTAGTTCAGACAGACACAACGCCTTTTTTCGTGATCTGTGTAACATGATTGTGGGCGACAACATTCCCTTCTGGAAACTCGAAAAGTCAGTACCGGTATTTCAAACAGTTTCTGGAGAAATACACTAGTAAAATATTACCATCTAAAACAACATTACGCAAAGAATATTTGAAACTGAGCTACGAAAATGTACTAAATAATATTAGAAACGCCATGTCCGACAGTAAAGTATGGGTTTCCAGACGAAACGACAAATTGTTGGGAGGAGTGTAGTGCATTTAAATTGTTGCTAGCCTACTCTGAGCGAAAACCATCCGGGAGAAAGACAATATTAATATCAGAATTAATAGAAAGAATAAACCATTTAACCATTTTAAACTTGTTTCAGCAGTCAATGTTACTGTAATGACCAGATGTTGTTAAACGTGAAAATGTCCTCGTTAATGATGGGGCCTCTTATATGCAAAAAATCTGCTAAGGAGATACAGAAGCTGTAGCCAAGACTGGTGCATGTGACATGCATTGCTCTTTGTCTGCACAGAGTCCCTGAAAGTATGCGATCCTTGTTTAAAGATGTAGACAGATTCATTTCTCACGCAAAGAAAATATTTCTGAAATCGCCTGTGAGACTAAGAATCTTGAGAGAAGTTGAACTAGACATCCCTTACCTCCGAAACCTGTTGTGATAAGATGCTGTCCTGCACTACGTAAATTGTTGAAATACTAAATATTCCTGACGAACACAATGCGTCAATAAAACAAGCAAAAGACCTTGTACCAGAAAAGCTCCTAAGTAATTTCAAGTTCATTGCAAATAATTTCAGGGTACCCTCAAGATGCATCACTCTTCTATAGAGACGAAATATGGAAATGGCACAAGCGATCAAATTTGTGGAGAAATTATCCATAGCTGACTCAGTCTGAACATGGAATACTTCTACAAGATCAGTAGAAATTAAAAAGCATTCTCCACAAGACATAGGATTTTCTACTCTTTGTACCTATCGAGATGCACTAGAAAGTTCTACAGGAGACCATGATGTTAACCCACACGAAGGAAACACTACAGTTCCTCAGTCTGGTTTAGATTTGTCCCCGTCTCGTCATGCGACGTACAGAGAAGTTTTTCCCAATACAGATCTTGTTTGGAGGAAATAGATCTCTTTCTTTTGAAAACCTCAAAATGTATATTGTTGTTCACTTTTTTCAGTGAATGTATAATTTCCCTTTTAATTTTTACTGTGAATATTGCTAACAAACATTAAAGCATATGTTGTGCAAATTTATGTTCGTTTTACTAGAAAATACATTTTGTTTCTGTGATTTACGATTAAATGTGCAAACTATTCTATGACGCTGTGTCTATTATTTCACTAGACTACCTACACTGTTCTTGAACTTGAATGTATGTATTAAGTGCGCCACTGAAAGCGAGTCACCCCTTCCCTCGTGTTTAAAAGATACAGATAGCGTACGGCTATATCCCAGTCACCACTAACCTGATGTAATGTTTTTGTGGCTAAACCCACGGGCCCTAGCGTACAGACACACGGACAGCCATTTCCCGTCCACCATAAAATCTCATAAAGTTCCATTCTGGCACTTAATAATTATCACCTCATTGTAAGGCAGGCAGATTAATCTAGAAGCAAGTTTTTCATTTGTCCAGTCTACTGTGTACAAGTGTTGACATGTTTCCGCTCACTGCTGTATTTGTGTGTATTGAACTCTCTTGCGCAACTGGTGCACATTGTGTCGCTGTGCGGCCTCCCACTACAGGCGCCCTTGACGTCAGAATAAAGCAGTTTCGTTGTGACACTGAACATGAAGAGCAGGTTACGTACGTCACAGCATGGGTGGGGTACTAAAACGTTTCTCCTCAGTTGCTCAGCTATGCTCTAAAGAATTGCGACTGTGTTCCAATGATTTCCCTGTTCTCTCTTCAGCACTGATATAAACTAACCATGATACGGCTGAAATCATTTGTTCATGTTTTATTGAAAGATACACATGGTAAAATGAGTTTACTTTGCTGGTAGAATTGCTGCAATCGCAATTAAGGGCTTGTTTCGAATAATAAAATCCCTTGAAGTCGACCTACAATTGGAAAGAAATTATTTCATGATGGATCTGAAGCAGTGGTTCACAACCCGTAAAATCTCAACAGTAAATTTGTATTTAGTCATTAAACAAGTTAATACCACTAACGGGCGAATACACAAATAGGCAATGCTTTATATATCTGAAGTCGTATTTCTTCTTCATGAGTTGAATTATATGTGTTCGTGTTGTCTTGGAGGTGGCCCCGGCATTGGGCTGATCACTCATCCGGGGATGCCCTCCATGTCCTTGTCTGGTCAAAAAAGTATGTATGTGATCCAAAGATAATCCCTCTCCCTGCAGGTTGCGGTTCTATAAGGCCCGGGCGGCTTTGGTTGCTTAAATCCTAAAAGGGTGAGGTAAAACTACGATAAAGAGAGAGAGAGTTTAATTATTATTTATGTAATATCTGCACTTTGCAGTTTCTCTTATTCTGATACTAACATAACTTCTACAGTATTTTTCATATGAGAAGCCTTTTCCTTCACCGCCAATCACGTGTACGGGCTAAAGTACTGCCGCTTGCAGTAAGAGTCTTCCCTCCGTCTAGCCGTCTCTGATTGGACCGCGTATCTAAGCAGGAGAAGGGAGAAAGGGCTTTTCATCTGCAAAACACTGTAGAAATCTTCAGCTTGTCAAACAAATTCCTGCACAAAAGTCACACTGTGAAAAATATTGAGGTTAACGTTTTTCAACGTCTTTTTCAACCATTTTTTTAATTGACACTTTTCTAATTATTATGTTGTTATTAAGTGCCAGTATGGAACTTTATGAGATTGTGTGGTGGACGGGAAATGTCTGTCCGTGTGCCTGTACGCACCTTAATAATACAAATCATTGCACATATTTGTACGAAATATTGTGCAACATATTTTGCAATAATTATTTATTTTGAACATTTAATCCCCAGGGACAAATTCCAACCGCACCTCAGCCTGAACATTCCGTAATATCAAAGTAGGCCTACGTAAATTTGAAGGTGCACTGTACATACAATGTAGAGGAAGTGTAGCCAATATCAGTGTTGAAGACCGGACTTGAAATTCGATATCGTTCTCAATCAAAACAGTAGTTGTTAGCTGCGATGATGTAACATTGCGAGACGATAGCAGTCAGCTTGTTTTCGCTTTGACTGATGCTATTATTCCCAAGCACAGCAATGAATCTCCGGGTTCCATAGAATAATAATATTCCTTTACCTTGCTTTGGAATTGTCTATTGCAAGTAAGTATAATATTTGTAAACGAATTGCGCAAAAGATAGATTTATGCTG
This sequence comes from Ectobius pallidus, assembly GCA_964059195.1. Classification (NCBI taxonomy): domain Eukaryota; kingdom Metazoa; phylum Arthropoda; class Insecta; order Blattodea; family Ectobiidae; genus Ectobius; species Ectobius pallidus. The sequence continues at coordinate 10,462,678 of CAXKWD010000007.1, read as the reverse complement.
CACCCCAGCCAAGCTCCGCCGTTTTGTTAGGTTAGGAACGTTTATGTTAGTTTAGGAGCAATATACTGAATAGCACGAGGTTTATTATGTCTCACATTGAATTTATTCTGTGACGAAACCCTAAACCCCACCTTCCCAGGCGGGCCTCATTAGAGAGGAGCCTAGGGTGCAGCATAAAACTATTTTTTCCCACGAATTGTTGTAAGTGATCTGCAGAGATTGGATACTGTGTTGTTGTTACAATGGAATTTAAATGCAGTTCGTGGTGTGAAGGAAGTCAGTCAGGCCCTGATTTGAATACCTCTGTGGCAGCCTAAGCCTCGCTTCCAAATAGGAAGCCTAAAATCCGCCACAACTGAAATAAAGTGATTATTTATATTGCATTTTAATTCAAATATTTTCTTTCTGAAGAAGTGCCTTGTTAATCTGAATACTATTCTCATACAAATTATTATTTAAATATATTAAGAAATTATAAATAAATATTACTAAGCAGTAATTTGACAGAAATCTGACAATGAAAATTGTATATTAAGAATATTCTAACTTCTTATGACCTTCCTGTTAGATTGAAAAGCAGGTTTTATACATAACTAGCTTAATAGACCCGGGTCCAAACTATCCTGTAGAGGATTTTTCGAAAGTTGGGTCTTTATGTAGGTACTTAGGGTGGCGTGCACCAAACTCATGCCATTTACTCTTTTAGTAAGCCTTACTTCTTTAGTTCTAACTACTTTAGTAAGCTACTCTTTTAGTAACCGTACTCTTTTAGTAAGGACGGCGTGCACCAACCAGGAGTAAACTAAACTCGGCGGCTTTCAACATAGAGGAATGTACTAAAGAAGTAAAAATTTTATTTACTCCCAGAGTAAATGAACTTACTCCACAAGTGGTGGAGAGCACCAACACGGAGTACGTTACTAACGTAGTAAGTTGTGGAGTAAATAAGGCCAATATTTACTCCTACTCAGGGGGTGGAGTAAAGTTGTGGAGTAAGTGTGTTCTGTGGCATTTGCGTGAGTTATGAGTTACATATCACATTAAATGGATTACATAGTTCAAACTGAGGATAAGTTATTGAGATGAAGAAGGTTGTATACCAAAAATGAGAGTTGTGGCAGGTGATTTAATAAATATTAAGCGAACCATACCTAGTAGGGCATTTAATAACGTAAATAATTAAGCTCATAAATCCTTACATGAAATTTTGGCGTTTGGAAGAAACGATGTCAGATTCTCACTACATCCATGTGATTTCAGCCAGTCAAATGTGGAAATATCATTGCGGAGTGCGATCCAACTAGGAAGACGTCCACCAAAGGTGAGGGGAAGAGTGAGTGGAAGGGACGTTTGCATTGCACGGTACAAGGAGCTCATGTGCTCTTAAATATCTTCCTAGCTGGATCGGCCTTTAGATGTTGCAGTTCTCCCTAACTTTGTGTCAGAAAACGACGATGTATTTCAAGCTAATCATATGGATACAGATATCGGCGAGGTATAGTAAATTCCAATAAATGAAAGCCTCCGTTCTTGGAGCTACCCAGAAAACACTTCCCCCTGCTACTTAACCATAGAATTACTGAACAATAGGTGATTCTCATTGTTAAACGATTTAATGTAATTATTGCAAATTAATTTTATTACATTACACTTCTATAGCTTAACTTAAAGCACAACATTGCGAATGCCAGATTATAATAATAATTATAAGAGCTAAAAGTTCAATAGTTGCACCCGCAGTGTTAATGAATAATATGTCCTTTTTTCTAACCCAGGTGTAAAAATGTCCAAACAGGCCACATCGGAAGAAAATTTGACTGACTCTGGGATTAGCGTACATTGAAAAGGGGACACATTGTAAAACCATTCCTTAAAGACTCCCCAAGTCTCGAATGGTGGAGTGAGACGAGACTTTCATGTTTGGGAATAAACTATAACAGATGCTGCAGTCTATAGTATGCTGCTAACTATTTAATTAACCCTGTGGTCAGGAAAGTGAGAAGCATTATAAACTATATACAAAAACAATGCCAACATGAGTGCCGAAAGAAAATTTTAAGGAGGGGCCCGGAGGTTGAAGCTGCACAGGATCTAGAGAAGTAGTCATTGAAATTATTTTTAAACACACAACCATCTACATAATTATTATTGGAGTTCATAGCTTCCGAAATATTGTACCGCCATTTTTTGTTTAAATATTACATTTCTCAGGTAATATTATTATTTTTATAAGGTAATATTTTTTAAGTAAATATTCAGTGCATTTGAAAAAGGACAGAAACATAATGCCCCTTATTAGTTTTGTTATCCTTTTTATCCCCCTTTTTCATGATTTTGTGTAATACTTCTTATTAATATTGTTAAACAGTCAATAAGTATTAATAATTCATTATAGTGAGATTTATGATAAACAACTATAGAATAATTGATTTATCGTTTTTGGGGAAGAATATGTAACTTTAGGAAGTATAAATATTTTAATATATTTTAGAACTTTATTATTATTATGAGAGAAATAATTATAATATTGACAGTGAATCAATTATGAAAATCAACTGGAAATTCCAATTGTTTGCATTATAATACAGAAATAGTTTGCACAAAAATTGTAATCACAGTACCCATACGTAGGCTACTAAACTGAAAATACTCAATTGAAGGAATTAAAATTAGTAATGAATAAAACATTACTATTAGACCTATTTTAAAACATGAAGATTGGCATTAGTAATATTTGGAACAACCCAAATTCATATTCATTGTTTCAGCGAACCTTTCCTTTTCATTATCTGGCACTTGAATAATACTGGCAATTGAAATGCACGTGTTCTGCTGCGCTGCACTAACGTTTCTGCTCTGTTCTGCGCAGAATTCGACTACTTCTTTAGTAAAAATCGCTTACTACTTTAGTAACAACTAAAGAAGTAACTATCAATTGAGCTCTCCAACACCAACTAAAAGAGTAAGTTACTAAAAGAGTAGCACTAAAGTAGTAAATTTAGGAACGGAACCTTACGTAACAAAAACCGGTTTGTCTGTCTCACTCTAGCACATACATTAGTATGACTTAAGAGTGAGACAGATGTACTGGTTCTTGTATACTCCAGGTCTCTGTCTTAAATTTACTACTTTAGTAAGATTTACTCCTGGATGGTGCACGCCACCCTTAGAGTTTGAAGCGAAGAGGAACTATTTATTAAAATTTAAAAAATTCCCATTCTCTCAGAAAATGCTAGATATGGCTTTTATCGCTTGGCTTTGAATTTTGCAACCCATTGCTTCTAATGTAGGGGTTGAAATGAGAAGAAACAAAATTCCGGTAACATAACATTTTACTGTCTATAGTTTCATGTTACCATACAATCATTTCGGGGCCTAAATCAAAAGAAAATCAATCTCTTTCACACTTTCTTCCCCAAGAACCTGGGACATAAAATTTACTGCGAACAAAAGACTAAAAATGTTCCATCTTATCTTGTCTCTTATAACATGCTTGGCTCACAATAAACACCCTTACTACTCAACTAATACAAAGCTTGGAGTGATGAATGACGTATCAGTGGATAGGGTATTTAGCGACGTCTGAAATAGCTTACTCGCTACCCATCGTTGGCACAAACTCAAGCAGAGATAACTAATATTATGCTCTCTCTGCAACACGACCTCTTATTCTATAAAAAGTGTGAAGTGAGAAAATGATATCGTGTATACCCAAGGTAGAGAAAATTATGTGATGCCCCACATCCGATATTTATTTACGTGGATTTCATTCTTCAATATGGTTTTACGGAAATTATTTATATCGCTAGCCTCTCTGATTATTTGTGAAAGCCCAGTATCATGAAACTTCCAAAGCCACCTGTGAACACTGGACACAATTCTGTTCTCATGGGGATTTCAGTTGTTTATTTATGAATTGCATTTGGTAAATTTAGTATAATATTTCCAGAAATGATATCATTTTAGAACGGAGGGGGTGGTTTGTTTTAAGATTAATGTTACCTAAGTTTCTTTCCTGGTTTTGTGGCAAAATTTCGTAGAAATTGCTCATAGCATGTGGATTTGTATATGTCATACAAGCTAAAATCGCCAATTTTGAACAATTTTTCTATGAATAAATACAGTGTGTAATCATGGAAACCATCCCAAAATTTTCGAAGAGTTGGAAATAATTTTTAATTGCTTTGAAGTCATGAAACCTATCGTCTTTAAAGTTCGTTTTCAATTTACCTAAATTAGCTTCCACGACATTATTGAGAGACTGTAGGAAAGGAAAACGGTAGAAGTGTTTGTCAAGCAGATTTCTTGCTTGCCACGTCGTATCGGCCTGGTATGAATAAAGGTTTGCCCCTGACAGTAGTAGTACGTGACATCGTCCGACCTCTGCTGTAGTGTGTATTATGCTATTTTTATTTGTACAGGAATCTGCATGACAGAACTTTTGGAATAGCTGTGGTAGTATCATGTTCATTCTCATCATGTGAACGTAATATCATTGTGGCATAATGACATCGAAGCACCACCACTGCAAGCCCAAGCAAGCAGACAACTCAGGCCGGCAGCTTGGTTCATATCGGTGGAATGAGTTACACAACACACACTTCCCCTTCTAAACCTGAGTTCCTCGTCCATGCATTAGGTAGACATGAAAACTACATTGCAAAAGAAAGAAACGTCAAAATGCCTTCGTTCGTTTCCTATCACACTATCCAATACTTTCTCTATATTGTATCAAACACTGTACGTTTTGTTTTGCTTACCTCAGTCATCTGAAGCGTAATCTGTCCCACTCAAATAGTCCGTCCTCTGAAGCACACATCCACACAAACTTTAACACACGACAACTAGAAACACTCCAGTAAAAGAATACGTATCATTGGCACAAAGCCTGTATTTCTAACAAGTTAAAAACCTTTCCAACTTTTCACCAACACACTCCCGATGTAATCCACTCTCCGGCCTCCGCCATTACATAACAGTCGAGTATGTACTCTAATCGATCTGTGGATGCGGATCGATTGCAAGGATTACGTTTATAGATATTAATCAGTGGCGCCATGAGCATCGTAGCTAAGTGAATTAATGTTCCTATCATCTTTAAGTCATCGTGGCCTTCTTCCACAGTTTTCAATAATTAATAATTAATACATTATGGATCAATGCCTTAATTTAAAATTGTGAGTGTTTCACAGTAATACGTTTTTACTAAGTTTTGTAGTTTGCAGTACTAAACAGTAATAGTACATTTCGCACACAAGTGATGGCAGCACTTTGTTATGGTTTCGGCTGTTTTCACCAAAGAAGTTTAGTTCCAGAGCGATGTCCAAACGGGTTTCAACTCTGTATTGTGTTGTCTTTATCTAATAGATCTTTGTCCATGCTTTTAAGTTACTTTAAAATGTCGGAAACTTAGAAACGATGCATTGCAGATGAGAAACGAAACTTTAAATCTAAGTAGTAAGAAAGCTACTTTTTGTTGAACTTAGCGGTAAACCACAACATGTTATTTATTCGTAAGTAAAAAAATGTGACATTCCCGAAGATTCTGTAGACTTTTAACAAAAGACAGTTTTCCTAAGATTTATTAATTTGAAATTTAAAACCACTCATTATTTGGTAGTAATGTGTGTGAAACTGATATTTTTCTGATTTTAAAGCCACTAGCTTAAAAGGTCCTGGTTTTGTATTGTGTAATACGAAGTTAACTTACGAAGGACGTTCGACTCTAGGTCCTTATATAGGTATATGGAATTTGAAATAAGGAAGAACGACCTATCACACTCAAACCACTCCATCAGAAAACGCTTGATATAGCTTTTTATGGATCATAGAGGTCTTATAATTTTCACCCCATTGCTTCTACACACCATGTCTGTGAGGGGTTGAAATAATAAAAAGAAATTCTGGCAACATAAAATGATACTCTCTTTTACGGAATATTTTATTTCTCACTATTATACTATTATGTTAACATACAACCGTTTTGGGGCTGAAATAAAAAAATAAATTAAATACAGCCTTAATATTTTCCTCCCCAAAAACCTGGGACATATAGTACTAAAATCGTTCCAAAACAAAAGCATTCTGAAACTTTGTTACGTCAGAGTACCTGATTTTATTTCAACTCTATGTCTTATCAAAAGTCAACCTTGAAACTTTGGAAAACCAAACCCGTATATTGAATAGTATAATGTAAAATAGCCGAAAACGCACAGGAAACAATTTTTAAGACATAAGTTATGTAGTTTGGATAAGGACATACCCTAACAGCGAATATTATAGTTCAGGAAAAATTATATCTTAACTTACATGCAAAATGGTGTGCCTGAACAGAGAATTTCACTTCCCAAATGCTGTAAGTTTTTATGCTCACCGAATGTGTTTCCCAAGCTGATCCAGGCCGCTCAGTATCACTCATAGACTGCCACGAGACCCTACACAAGATGGCGGCCCTAACGTCGCGTGCATGCATAACAAGGTTCCCATAATGCCTCAACTCCGTAAGACTCGTAGAAGTTTTAATACTACCTTTTTGTGTGGCGCAGTTAGTATTGCTCTGGCTTTCTGTTTCCAAGGTTCCGGGTTCGATCCCTGCCTAGACGATGGCATTTATGTGTGCATAAATGTGACAGGCCCATGTCAGTAGATTTACTGGCATGTAAAAGAACTCCTGCGGGACAAAATTCCAGCACACCGGCCAGGCTTAAGTTGCAGTACATCCCCGCCGTTAAATAACCATATACTAACTACCTCCCTCTTCGTACAAAACTTAAATAATAGTATTATGACCTTATGTGTCGTTTCAAGGTCATATCCTTCTCTCCTTTTTGTCAACTCTTAAACTACTGAAATAATGGCCCCAAAATATTAGGATTACGTTTAATCATGGACACTCGACAAGCTTCTCCGTCTTCAATTAGTTGGCACTCTCTACACTTCCGGTATGTCCAAAAGGCGGAAAAACCCCCTAGAAGATAGGGTTCCTCGTCTCCGGAAATACCCCAGAAAGCAAGTCCTGAATTTAGTCAATGAGTATCTCACTCTCAACTTTTGAAATTAAGAGAAAACAAATCGATGCACCAAATTCACTTGCAACATCCATGCAACTTCAAGCTTCCCTTCCTTCAAAACTCACTGCAGCTGAGGTTCCTGTACTCTCAATTTTAGTTGTGTGCTAGGATCCTCCTTCCTCAAGACAGTTGCATTTAGAAATATAGAATATATTCACGCCTAGGTCACAGATGCATTGTTTTTTTAGACCAGGCCTGTCGAACGGTACTACGAAGGTGTGAAGTAATTTTCCTGCTTCCCTTTTCTTCTTGACCTCCAAAGCGTAGCGATTGCTTCAGCTGCACTTTGGAGGTCATGAAGGGAGGGGAAGCATGGGAATGACTTCACACCTTCGGAGTAGTGCTCGAAAGGTCTGGTTTAAGTCGTGCTAAGATTAGTCCTGAGTTCAGTAAATTGCGAAGCGCTTCCATAAAGTAAGTTTCCCTAGGGCCGTTTACAGAAACAAAACATGATTTCAAGGAAATATTTAATGCAACAGACACAGCCAGTGTTCAGCTATTTTTAAACATATTCACCACCGGAATTTAAACATTTTTCTTACCATGTCACCAACTTTTGAACACCTTTGTTGTAGAAGTGTGCCATCTGGGATTTGAACCACTGTGTGACAACCATCTTCACCTCTCTGTCATTCACTGTCATTCTTTGTCATTTTGTGAGGTGTAGGAAAAGATGGAAATCACTGGGAGCAAGGTCCGGGCTGTAAAGCAGATGTTTAAACACATCCTAGCAAGTCTCCTGCAGAAGTGTGGCTGGGAGGTGTTTAAACATTCACCCTAAAGCTTGGACCTTGCTTTCAGTTATTTCCATCGTTTCCTACACCTCACGAAATGACAAAGAATGATAAGAGAATGACAGAGAGGCGAATGTGGTTGTCACACGGTGGTTGAAATCCCAGGTGGCACACTTCTAGGACACAGGTATTCAAAAGTTGGTGCCACAGTAAAACTAATGTTTCAATTCCGGTGAGGAATATTTTGAAAAATAGCTGAACACTGGCTGTGTCTGTTGCAATAAATATTTTCTTGTAATTGTGTTTTGTTTCTGTAAATGGCCCCAGGAAACTTACTTCATGGACGCGCCGTGCAATTTAATCTGGACGTGAAGGGAAATTATAACATTTATTATGGAGAAGGAACAAGTAACTTACTGGTGTTGTGTTTCTTGGGGTCAGCCAATTGCAGCTTCTGAGTTTGTCTGAAGATGTCGACATCTTGGGGATGGGGATGCCGGGTGGTGAGAAAAGGAATGTACACTGTCAAAGGCAGTAAACTGTACTTTTGTATTAGTCCACACTCCTCTCAAATTCAGTTTCATGAGATGTCGAGACGTGGATGCTGAGGTTGGCTGACCCCATGACAGACAACACCGATCTTCCTATATGAAGGATTAACTTTGTCATAGCTCCATGACCCCCTGTTATCAGTTATGATAGGACGTGACTGATGACGTATCTGTATGTTGTTGCCTTCTTGTCTTTTCTCTTTAAAACTATCAATTTAGGGTCCCCTCTACAAATTCAATTTCTCAAATGGATGTCTTTTACCCTTTAATCCCTTCAGAAGCCTCTTCTTCCTTCACGTCATCACAAAATCCACTACCTTTTATTTACTGGCATTATCACCATTTTAACATCCTTCTAATGCACAACATGGGTGCCGAAGTCTGCGTAAATTATCTTCAAAGAATTCATCCACGAGAAATGTTTTCCATGAAGTACCATGATGAATGGATGTAAAACTAAAGGAAACCAGGAAGAATGCAATAAAGCAATGCAGACACTTAGTCTCAAGATAAAGAAAGAGATGCTGCCTTCTGCGAACAGAAATCGAGAAAGAAAAGGCTACAAAATATGTTCGATATGTGGTACAGATGCATGATATATGAGTCGCTTGTTTGTACACAATAATGCATACTAACTAGTATTTATGAAAAGCTTGTGAAAATATGAATGGTATTCCCAAGGAAATTTCAATCCAAGCCAGGAACATTGAATTGAAGCTGCTTCAGTAAAATCTCAGCAGCAGTAGACTTTGAGAAGGAATTTAAATACTGTTGCATCCATGATAAGCAATGCTTCTCTTGTGAACGAAGATGTTAAAAGTTATTGGCTTATATTTGTTGTTAAATGATGAAGTAGGCTATCCTGTTTTGTGAAAAAACCTGGTAATTTCCTGGTTATCATAAAGAAATGTGTTGGCTTAAATTTTATTTTATGACCAAATATATGCTTAAATCCATGTTAAAGTTGTTGTGACTGGTCAGTGTTAACTGGATTTTGTTTATATATGATGACTTTAGCGTAGCATTTTTAATGCTGTTTATGCATTTTTTAGCGGCCTAGGTTAATAAAAAGCTATTTTTCAGTGTGTTACCAGCCTGATAAGAGTGTGTATTATAAAATAAATATTGTTATTGATTTTCCAGTGTTTTGGCAACATGTAAAGAACTATAAACCAATGAACTATTCCCTCAATTAACAAAATATAAATTTCATTCGTAAGTATATAACTAAATAATTCCTATTCTGGTTGGGTTATTTGGATTTTTCTGGCATCCAGGCTTGGCAGGTCCATGTGGTGCATCCAAGGGTTAAGTCAACTTATTCTGCTGTTACACTATTTATGGCTTACAATTAACTTTCTGAAAATTTAAAACCATTAAATGTATATAAATAAGTTGGGTTATCTTCCCAATTATAGCCCAAATACATTACAATCTCATCATTAAAAAATTGGTTGTATTTGAATGCATTCTGTACTTAACGTAATTTACATCGGCAGTTTCTCTTTGAAGCTCGGGGACTTAGCTTTGTGGCAGTATTACTATCCTGCTTGTGTATTTTGTCTAGGATTGTAATTTTTTCTACCTCTGTCATAAAAATATTAGTCTTATAAAACCTTATTTGCAGACATCACAGTTTTGATTCATGAACTCGCACACAGAATTAATATCATGTTTCTGGGTATCGACAGTATGTCCTTCCATATATGTCCTGAGGTGGAATTTTTTCATCTATTGGTTCCTCTCCGTTTGCCAGCAATCGGTCTCGAACCTGAAAATTAACAAGAACATATATTAAGGTGGGAAGGTGAAGTCAGACTGAAAAATTCAATGCAATAGCCGGGATTGAACCAGGATCTTCGACTCACCATGCCGCTGGTCTTACCAACTGAGCTACCGCGGCAACATGCCAGTACAACATTTAATTCTCCAACTGACTTACATATCCCAGTATACCACCATTCATCCTCAACATGAGATACCAATCCAGCGGCGACTTACAACTTGTAAGTACTTAAAGGCCCAGGCTTCATAGTAAACCACTAGTAGGTCACAGTGAAAAGGAAATTCTTTCACATTGGTCATAATTATCTTAGTTATGACAATTATCATTGCACTGTGACCTACTAGTGACTCAGTGTATTTATAATAAACGATCTTCAAGGCTGATATTTGAGAGAATTTTGAATTTGTATTAAAGAATTCGTCATTGCAAATCAGGTAGAAATTATTGTAATGATGATCTACCGGCATCATTTTCTGCCTTGCTGTCCAAACTTATTTAATAATGTGTTTTCCATAATAAAGTAAACACAGAACAACTCTGAACATGAGGCGGAGCAGACAGAGTCACGTGACGAGTGACAAGCGAATGAGGTTGTTGCGGTGTTGTACAGTTAATGGAGATTGCTAAAGAGATGTTCTTCACTTATTTCTTTGTGCGCTCAAAATCTATTACATATAGGTCTTTCCTCATATCACCATTAGAAAGCTGTATTTATATGGAAGCTGATTGTCCAAACCCCATATCTGTGTGATGCTCCGATTAGTAGTTAAATGCTTATATAAAGAAAAAAAAAACTTTAAAACAATGCTTGCTTCTTCCTCTTAGTGAGTAGGCATAGCATCTCCCTTCTCTGTCTGCTGACTCGTCAACAGTGTGCATAACATTCGATTGGCCTATATCATATGGTCAGAGTTAATTTGTGTTAGTATAACATACATTGAGTGTGCAAACATTTTCTACCTACTCGATAACTCACACTTAGTTAAAAATGTGTTATTTGTGTTAGTATAGCATACGTTGAGTGTGCAAACGTTTTCTACCTACTCGATAACTCACACTAGTTAAAAATGTGTTATTTCATATTAATAACTATTATGCAGCCATTATGTTTAGCTAACCATTAACCTCTATGCGTGTATGCTCCAACTTTTTCTATAATCTTATCTTCAATTCTCTTACACCATATATATATATGCAAAATCTAATACTCACATTTTTGTACATTTATAGTAGGCTTTTTTTTATGGTCCTCCACCGCCCCCGGAGCCCTCGACCATAGACCATACTCCGGTCCCAACAACTTTTCAGCACTTGTGTTCTATTGCTCTAGGTCTATAATATTAGCAGTCCTAAAGGGTCGCAAAAAACCCCTGGAGACTCCTTAAGGGATATTCAAGGAGGATTTATTTCCGGGGTGCGCCAGTCCCCTACCTAACCCTTAAACCTTAACACCCAGACCTGAACCCAGCTTTCAAAATTAGAGTGTGTATTAGGTGTGGTGGTTCATTAGATTTCAAAACAAATCCATTTGGTAGTTTGGTGGTACAATGCATTGCTGCAATTTTTGACTTCATGACATTTTATTGTTGGGCTATTACCAGCATGGGCTACAGTCAACATATTATTTTGACCATCAAGCCCAGAGCCAAGCGTGTTGGAGGTGGCGGAGTTCCATCTCTCCTCGCTAAACTGTTATACTGGCTTGTATTCATCGGCATTCACAAATCCACTGTTTTTAGAATAAATACTAAGATAAATAAATAAATGAATAAATAACCTACCATTGATGTGCATTGCATTCTTAACAAAGTCTTTCCTTATGACTGGTATAGCCAGAGGTAGACTGTCAGTGAGGTAGACCATTAAGGATAATCAGTCATAGAAGAGAGGTTCCATCTGGTGCTGTGAAGAGAACTCTAGCTTAGCTCAGTTGGTAGAGCAGTGGCACGGATTTCCTAAGGTCCTGGGATCAAATCCCAATGTCAGAGGAATTTTCCTCCTATAATATTCTCATGTAATGTCCAAGAGAGACAATAATCTATGGTTCATGATTGCATATATATCTGTAATTAATTACTATTTATGATTCAGTCATTTATCTTATTAAGGAAAAGTGTTTAAGTCTTTCAGTTACTCTGCAAGTAAAGTTGATGTTCTCACCAGTGGCGGACGCAGAGGGGGGGATAGGGGGGTTAGATCCCCCCCCGAAATTTGAAAAAAGGATGTATATTATATATGTAAGTTAATTTTTTTTTGTATTCATTCTACCTATTCAAATCCCCCCCCGAAAAAAAATTCTGCGTCCGCCACTGGTTCTCACCTCTTCAACTCTCTTGAATACCCGGATGAGGTTCCTGCCTGCAAGCTTTTGAAGATCGGCTTCTGTCCAGCGTCCGGAGCCAAGCAGTTCAGCCAACAGGTACGGGTAGCGAGAGACGTCCTCCAGGTTCAGCGGTGTACTGCATGCACACATGTCATAATTGCATCTCCACTAAATTAAAAAATAAATGTTCTAATTTATGTCTTAGTCACGTCATAGTTGGCAAACATGTTCACAGTCTAATAATGACAATAAATTGTAAAAATAATCTACGTAATGCCACTGTGGCACATTTCACGTTGAGGTTTATACTGTTTAACATTTTCAAATATTCCTGTCTGACTACATAAACTAGCTTATTGTTTCTTTACACGTTGTAAATTATGTGTTTTGAATTTTTATAAATTGTTGGAATATTTTTTTATGTTAGCGAAAAATGAGTGAAATGAAAGACTTATTAAAATGTTTGTGTAGTGGAGATTGGTGAGCTGTAGGCCTAGGTGATTTTTTGAAACTTACCACGTTATTATATTTTAGGACACGCTCTGCAAAGTGGCTGCTTCTCAGACTCCTATCACGCCAGAAATTAGCACATTACCGTACTAGTAGAGTAAAGTAATTTTACAATACTAGGCCAGTAAAGTTGCCATGGTAATCCTAGTGTACGTATTTCCAACTGTGGCTCCTAGATGTCTCTACAGTGTCTCTCAGTGTGAGTTCAATTTTACATGTTAAGGGCTTTATTGTTTGTTGTCTATTAACATTTTAACAAGCATAGTAAAACTTGTCATTAAGATATCTTGAATTTTCTAAATAAAATCGATAATAATAGGGCTAATTTTTAATAATTTTTACGACTGGGGATAGGCCCGAATGATTGAAGTTCACATTACTAAGCCATAGCCATTAGCCATAGCTTAGTCCTCTAGATCACGAGTGCCAGTTGAAAGGAACGACTTCAGATGAGTCTCTTCTTTTAAGGCATAAGTTTTGTTGCAGAAAATATGATAAAAATGATGCTTAATTTCAATTGAGGTAAATATGTTAGTTTAATTAATCAACAATATTCCCCACCAATGATATCCTTACCTTGCTGATGTGGTGGAGTTTGCATGAATAAATGATCCTGAGAGCTATGCCGGCGGTAGCTTAGCTACTGGTAGGGCCTCCCTTGCCAGACAGGTCGAAGATGATGATCCAGACTAAATGGGATATCCTGGTCCTCCAGGTTGGGGGTTGGGCATACATAGGGCTGACTACCCTATCTTGGAAAATAAAAAGGTTGTGAATCCTCAACAAAAAAGAAACTGTTTTTTGTTTCTCCTCTTTCTCCACTCTGATGTTCTGAAACTACACCCGAGCACGAGCAGTTTGCTCATTCGGGTGTATTTCTAAATAAATATTTGGTTCTTTTCTTTCTTTTTCTTTTCTTAAAAAGTATTGTACTTTAATTTTGAAATTTGTAAATTGTTTTGTTTATTTGTGTATTTTTGTATTTGTATTTGCATTTATATTTGATTTGATTAAAAATATGCAGAAATAAAATAAAATAAAATATAAAAATGAACTAGGCACACTGAAGGACTAATGCAAATGGCAATATGGAATATAAGAAGCTTACTCCAACCAGGAGCAAGCAGAGGGCTAGAACAAGAACTAATTAAATATAAAGTGGATGTGCTTGCTGTTCAAGAAATAAGATGGAGAACAATTGAAGTAGTAAAACTGAAGGAATATATATTATTTAACAGTGGAAGTAAAGAAAATAGAAGAGGCACGGGTTTCATGGTAGGAAATAGATTGAGAAATTTAGTGATAGGGTTTAAACCAGTAAATGATAGAATATGTGTGCTTAGATTAAAAGGGAAATGGATATGGAATATAAGAAGCTTACTCCAACCAGGAGCAAGCAGAGGGCTAGAACAAGAACTAATTAAATATAAAGTGGATGTGCTTGCTGTTCAAGAAATAAGATGGAGAACAATTGAAGTAGTAAAACTGAAGGAATATATAATATTTAACAGTGGAAGTAAAGAAAATAGAAGAGGCACGGGTTTCATGGTAGGAAATAGATTGAGAAATTTAGTGATAGGGTTTAAACCAGTAAATGATAGAATATGTGTGCTTAGATTAAAAGGGAAATTCCTCAACTTATCTTTAATCGAAGATAGCCCTGAAGAAGAAAAAGAAAATTTCTATGGAGAACTGGAAAGAACATGTGATCAAATAACAAAATATGATGTGAAAATGGTATTGGGAGATTTTAACGCTAAAATTGGCCAAGAAGAAGTGTTACAGCCAGTAACAAGGAAATATAGTAAGCATGATACAAAACAGATAATGGTATGAGAATGGTTGACTTGGCTGCTGCAAGAAATATGATAGTAAGTAGTACATGGTTCGATCTGGGTATCACCAGATGGAAATACTAGAAATCAAATTGATCATCTACTTGTCGCTTGTCGATAGGAGACACGCAACTGACATAACTGATGTCAGGAGCTTCAGAGGAGCACAGTGTGGATCAGATAATTTTCTAGCAAGAGTAGATTATCGACAGAAGCTAGCAATAAGACCAAACCATACAAGGGCTAAAATCAAGTGTTTTAATATGTGAAAGTTAAAAGAAGAAGGAATTAGGGAGCAGATTAGAAAGAAACTAAGTGATAAGATAAAAGGAAAGGATGGATGTGAAATTGAAGGAAAATTGAAGGATTTGATAGAGACAATGCAGTCACTTGCAGAAGAAGTCTTAGGATGGAAACAGATGGACGTGGGAAATGTAAGCAAGCTGTAGAAGAAAGAAATCAAGCACACATGAGAATGTTACAAAGGACTACTAGGGCAAAATCAGAAGATTACTCACAGAAAAGGAATAAGGCAAAGAAAATATGCAGAAAGAAATAGAGGCAATATGAGTTAGAGAAATTTAAAGAAATAGAAAACCTCTATGAGACCAAAAGACAAGGAAATTCTATAAAGCAATAAAACAAATAAAGATCGGCTTTAAGAAGAATGTAAACATTATTAAATATAAGAAACTGAACATTTTGGCACGTCCAAAAGATGTACTAGATAGATGGGTAGAATATTTTAAAGAAACGCTGAATAATGAGAGCAATGGAAATGAAGGAAATAAAGGAAATGAAGGAAAGAGGTAGACAAATGTTGAGGATGGTGAGGATGATGAAGAAGCTCAACCCTCAACGCAAGAAGATGTTGAAGTTACTATAAGAAGCCTGAAACATAACATGTCACCTGGTTTGGACAATATCCCAGCTGAAATATTTAAATATGGAGGACGAGGAGTTGAAGAAAGCACACATGAACTGATCTCGGAAGTATGGAATAAAGAAATAATCCCACGCAAATGGTCAAAAGCCATTTTATGCCCTTAATTTAAAAAAGGGGACAAACTTATTTGTTATAATTATAGAGGAATTGCCTTACTTCCAGTTGAATACAAAATATTGTCAATAGAAATGTACAATAGATTAATTAAATGAGCTGAAAAGGTAACTGGAGAGCATCAAAGTGGATTTAGGCCAGATAGATCCACAGTTGACCATATTTTTTACCTCAGAATAATTTTAGAGAAATGTTATGAAAATTATATAGACTTACACCATTTATATATTGACTTCAGACAAGCATATAATACCATTATAAGAGAGGAGGCCCTGGAAATTATGCACTGGCTGGAAATACCCAAGAAGTTAATAAGGTTAATAAAGATGACATGGAAGGATACTACATGTTGAGTGAAACTGGGTAGAAAACTTTTGGAAGAGTTTGAAGTATGTAATGATCTAAGGCAAGGCAATCCACTCTCCCCAGTCATATTTAACATAATCCTGGAAAAAGCAATAAGAGCCAACCAAACAAACACTGGAGGTAGAGAATCTATAACCATTTAACCCTACATCTAGCATATGCAGATGATGTAGCTATGATTGCAAGAAGAAAGGCAGCGAGTGCTATCAGGATCATTGCAGGAATTTGAGGAAGAAGCAAGAAAGGTTGGTATAGAAATAAATTAAAGTAAAACAAAATATACAAAATCTTCCAGAAGAGGAGTAGAAAAACAAGATAATATACTCTTCCATCAACATGAATTTGAAAACTGCATAAGTTTTATATATTTAGGCACACTGGTAACAAATGACAATGGCATTACATCAGAAATAAAAACAAGAATAATTGCTGGGAATAGGTGCCTTTTTGGACTTGGAAATCTGCTGAAATTTAAGGTGTTATCTAGATCTGCACAGAAAATTATTTATAAAACCATCATAAGGCTAACAGTTGTGTATGCTAGTGAAGCTTGGGTACTAACAATGAGCGATGAATATATATTAGCGGTTTGGGAGAGGAAAGTTTTAAGGAAGAAATATGATCCCCATTTTGAAAGTGGAGAGTTCAGAAGTAGAACCAATAAGGAACTGATGGAATTGTATTGAAGCCAGGTATAGTCTCATTCAGACTCACATGGCTTGGACATTTTGAGCAGATTACCCAAACCAGCATTATATGGACAACCAGGAGGTAAAAGAAGAAGAGGACGTCCAAAATTGAGATGACTGCAGGATGTGGAGGATGTGGAGACATGGAGCAGGAGATGGAGACAACAAGCACAAAACAGAGACGGGTGGTTTCAACTTATTGAGGAAGCCCAGGCCTTCCTTGGGCTGTAGCGCTAAAGATGAATGAATGATTCAACATTATTATCTAAACAATATCTGTAAAAATTTATATTTCAGGAAAAGAAACAATCCACAGCAAGTGAAGTTCATACACAGGCACTACTGATACAATCGCCATAATCTTTTCTTTCTTTACACAGAATCATTGAAAATGATTGGTAAACTGAGCTCAATAGTAGTAAAATTACAGAACATTTACTAAAAACTATGTATGCACCACGTATCCAAAAACTTTATCGGACTCATCCAGTATTTAGCCTTGGCTTATACCTCGACCACAATACTACATTCGTTCGCTAAAGCCTTATTTTGCCTACTTGATACATAAATAGCTATTCTGGCTCCCTCCATAGCCACACATAGGAAAGATAACATACATGTTGATGCCGTCATAGCCGGCTCCAATGCCCACGTGGACCTCTCCAGTCACGTCTTGGATATGATTGATGTGAGCTGTAGACAATGCATAGTAATTATGACATTCTAATTTAGTGCTTAGTACCAATTATTTCATATGATGTATATTTTTAATTAATGCCCTGACACTTGCTGAAGAGTCCTTCCAAATACAGTCATTTCCATCACACTGCACTCATTTCATATAATATGAAATCAGTAACATATTGACCTTGTTTATGTAACTACATAGTAGTACTGCTTACATGGAAATGTGCTATACTTACTTATCTTAAAATAGGCAAAACCACAAGAGATGCCAGAGGGGAACTGGCTTCTACAAGTCCACGTTGTCGCTTTACTGAAGTAACATTATAAATAGTTCATATTATTTGTCATATCTTTTAAATGTTGCGTTAAATTATAGACAATTTCACGTTCTTGACCTCTTAGAGGACGCCCTGCTGTAATATGGAATTTGTCTGTCATTTTTTGAATTTGTGGTAAATCAGTTTAGATTGTAAAAATTAAGCACATGACACATGAGTTGCATCACAGTAAATTAATTAAAATATTACATAATGCTTTAAATGGAAGACTTTTACTATGTAACACTGAAACGTGCAATATTACTCGAAATGCATAAAATGTAAACAATGCATCATCTATAAGTCACTTGTGAACACACTGACACAAGTACAAAGAGGCATAAAATTATTCTGAGACATGTCAGCATTTAATATGTAATTTCGTAGAGGAAAACAAGTTAAGACACGGTGTTCAATGAATCGACGCATAAATATATCTACATTCAGTTTAATGTATTTTATAAGTATGAATAATACTGTATAGTCCCCCTTCTATCCTGAATTATATTCACTATTCCATTCATATGCCTTGTGTTTGATATTGACCAATAACATTAAAAATTCCATGGATATAGACCAATCACAATCGTTTATCATATAATAAACTTCCTCGGATTGTAAGGTTGCAATTTTATTTGATAAAATGTAGGCTCAATATTGGACATGCTGCCAGTAAGGAGAAAGAAAACACATTATTTTATATAACATAACTTGTTTGGAAATTGAATTAATTGATTAACAACACAATTTTGATTCGGTGCAAACCAGTTTGTGTGCTTTTATAACTTCTTGATGTAAGCAATCACCACAATGCCCTCAATCTTGTGATGTGCACTATTTGGTAGCATTGGGAATTCGAATCGTTTCATCAAATTGATTAATGGACTGTTCATTCATCTAGTATGCCATGATGTTACGACTCACAGAATATTGACAACAAAGTAAGATAATTATTATTTAGAAAATCCGTGGTATTTTATTCATGGAGTAGTCTTAATAAATTCTACCCAAGATTACGAGTTTCATTAGATAAATTTGCTGATACTTCGTTCTCATAAATATATCGATATATTCTTAACCCTTTATTTACTGAATTAATAAATTGATTTTTTTGTTGTGCTATTTTTTTTTATTACACCCTTTATGTGAACACTATACATATTCCATCAATAAACATGAAAATATTGAAAAATTATTAAGAGAAATTTAAAAAAATAAGTGATAGGACTAAGTCCCGTAAGGACTGATTAACATGTTAAGAATACTTTTTTTGGTGGTATTCCAGGAAGCAGTTTTTTTTCTCATTCACACATAAAAACACTTTGCACTCTGAGCATTGCGAATGAGGTCTCCATTCAACTTTTTTTGAAGAACAAAGCTCGCATCGTCCTCTTGCATCTACAAAAGTCGGCCAATGGGAACCAAGATTTTGAAAGCGTACATCATTGGGCACTGAAAAGGCTGACTTCCTTCTTTTCGATGGTGTCACTCTAGGAACATTTTCTTCATTCCTTGGTCTACCCCTCTTTTTGGCAATTTGTTTGCCAAGAGTAAGGAGTCCAAGGGTGGTCCGACGTTTGTACTCAAACAAGGACATACTCTGAATCCTGAATGATGAATGATGAATCCTCACTCACTAATAGCGCAGTACTAGTACTAAGCTTTCTACTAGAATTGTCTTCTGACGATTGAACAGTAGGCCTACTTGACTGTCCATTTATCCCAGCATCCTGCTTGAAACTGCTAGCCCTTCTAGCATTATCCACATACAGTTCCCCATCGCTCTCATCACTACACTCATCAGGGGTATCTACATCATCATCAATCTTTTCTAATTCATACAAGATCTCTTCTTCAGTTAGAGGTCTTTTCCACCAACAAGACATCTGAAATAAAGAAAATATCATATAACCCCAATCAGAAGAACGTTTTATAATATGATATATATATATATATATATATATTACACGAAATATAAGTGAAAATAATATTGTAGGCATTTATAAATTATTGTCAAAGAAATAAACACAATATATCATATATCATAACCCCTACAAAAATGTTTTATAATATAATTATACATTTTATATACGAAATATAACGGCAAAACACCATTCACTACTTATCAAATAGCCTATATAAACGAAAAATGATCATAAAACAAATTAATTTGCTATAGTGAAATTTTGTTATACTAAAACTTTACCAGTACACAATGTTCTGAAATTTACTTTTTAAAAAAAGGTTTTGATTATCTTTGGAACATTCGCAAACACAAAAGACTATTCAAGATAGTCACCACTAATCACCACACATGAATTTAAAACAGAATCTGCCATATTGCTTTGTGATAGAAGACTACGTGCCATGTGCCAAACTCTGCAGATATTCCGCCTCATCTTCACGTGGATTGCTATTACTCAAAATGTCTGCCACAATTCCATCGTCTGTGATTTCTTGTTACGCTATCACATCACATTCCACATTGATGTAGTTGGATTTACAAATACTGCCCATCTAAGTTTTCACACAAATGCTTCCAGTTCTCTTCTGTTTCTGTCATCTAGCACTTCACTTTTTGTGATGTCTTCATAAACCACTCCATTATTTTAAAGCAGTTAGCGATTACATATTTCTTCTTCAAGCTATTTCCATTCCGTACTCAACACAATATGCATTGATTATAAAAAGTTGACTCTCTCCGAGGCATACAGCATACAGCGCAGAAATTAAAATTATGTATAGGCAAACAGGCAAAATTTTAATTTGTTATAGTGAAATGTTTTAACATACAAAATAGTGAAAAGGGAAGGGGCCAATAAATAATTTTGCAATACTGAAAATTTTGTTATACTGGTGTTTGTTATACTGGTATTTTATTGTATCACTTATCAAAAGTACACGGCTGTGCTCCAAGTACTGTACAATAAACTCTCAGCTAGATCATATCCACTTATAAACTATTTAAGTATGAGTGACATATATTTAAGCTCTTATTTGTAGCATGTATGTTTTATGTCTCATGAGGTCAGATATTTGAAATAATATAAAATCCCTTAAGGGCAATGACCTCCTGCTACAGTGACAGCTACAAATTCGTGGATTGAGTAACCTTTCACAATAGTATGTTTCTATCTCTTTCTGTTCAATTACTGACTTCTGCCAAACATCTTCTGTCTCAATTTTCTGAACTGTGCTAACTTACAACAAACAGACTATAGGCTTCTATTCTTCTCTTTACTTCTTTCCCCTGTCTCCTATAGTCTGAATATTTGTATTTGTTGACACAATCACTGTTACTGGGAAATCTGCTCCATTTGTCATCAGTTTGATTTCTCTAGGGTTCAGCGAGAGACCGACCTCTTTATTGATTCAGGTAATGTCATGGATCATACTCTCCATTTCTTGTCCATTTTTGCAAAAAGATCAATGTCATCTGCAAATCTCAAATTGGTTAGTAGTCCGCCATTTATACTGATTCCAAACTTGTCGTCCTACTCTAGTTGATGGAATTGGATTTCTAATAAGCAGGTGAAAAGCTTGGGTGGCAGGGAATCCGCATGCTTGAATGTGTTGCCCTTTATTTCTGTCCTTACTTTGGCATAGCTTTCATTGTATATTGCCTTTAGTAGTCTTACATATGAAGGGCCTAGTTCCATATGGGCGTAAGGCACAAGGACATAGTTTCGAGAAATCTTGATGTTTTTAAACAATGTTACCACTCACAAGTAGGTGGTTTAAAGTTTAATTTTATAACATATATTTTTGAAGGACAGGTTAAATTAGTGTTCTGCAAATTTACAAGGTAGAGTGTATTGGGATTTTTTACAACCAGAGGTACCTAAACATGTTAAACAAAAACTGAAGAACTTTTACAGTAGCAAAATCTTTTGACTTTGTATTATATTATTTGTTTTTACTTTAGTGTAGTAAAAACCTATATTATACAGTGACAACTGCATTTTTGCCAATGAATTCCAGTATAGTCATTAATACAATAGATGATAAGAAAAACAAGCTATTTTGAATCAAAACACTTCAGAAATGCAAGTTCAGTTTTTATAAACATTTGTTTGGATGGTAGCATTGCATAAAATAAAAACAGATAGGAAGTGTGCCTTATGTCTGTATGGAACTATTATGAAGTAGAATGAATGTGCAGTTTCAAAGGTCATTTCACATATCTCAGCAAAGGTTTAAGGCAAAGTACAAATAGTTCACTGAGTACTTAAGAGATATGAGGGGAAGGCATAAATGATAAAAACTCAAAATTAAATATTTGTGCCTTACCCCCTTATGGAACTAGGCCCTTCATATTTACTTTGAATACCTTGGTTTATTAGAGTTTGTGTTACAGATTCGTGTTCTGCTGAATCGAACGCATTCGTGTAATCAATATGAGGCTACATATAGTCTGTGATTAAATTCTTCTGCTTTTCAGAATACCTGGTTTATAATCTGGAGATGATATACTGTGCTAAAACCTGTTTGGAATCCCGCCTGCTCAGGCAGTTGGTTTTCTTCATGAAGAGTTTGTAAAGATTGGACATTAAACTGATTAGTCTATAGTTGTTCAGATTATCTACTGAACCTTTCATGTGGAGTAGTGTTATTGTGCTGAGTTTCCACTATTCTCGTATTATCTTCATCTTCATGGCTGATTATGGGTTTTGGGTTGTACTCTTGTCTACCACACAGGAGGTGGATAGTTCTCTTGTAGTGCTGTGTTGCACACAGTGATACTTCTGTCCTCGAAGTTATTCTTTCTTTTGACCTGGTCTTCACACCTAGCATCCAGTGTTTTCCATTTGTGAGTTCCTTCCTTAACTTTGCACCAATTTTTTCAATTATGTTGTTTTACTATCTTCGATATAGACTACATTAATTTAATTTAGGAAATTATTTATTTGAAGGCTTCTATTGATGTAATAATGTATTAAAACCATTAATTATAAACAGCCTTTGCATAATATCACGGAAAGAAGGAATACAATTGAAAATTGATCTGCAATCAGAAATTTCATAGATAAAATTTTGCAATGGCGAAGTCATTTATTTCTAACTGTAGTCTATACAACATGCATTTCTAATGCAGTGTGTTATTTGTATTTCCATAGCTATTAAAGTCGTATTTATAGGATTTATACTTGTGAGGGAAATAATATGGTATTCTCTAGCTTTCAACATACTTACCGACAACATCGTGTAGAGTTGCAGTTAGCTGCAGCTGATGAAATGAGGGTAGAAGGCCACCATGATTAAACCACCATTCTCAGCCTAAACAAACAACATGCCATATATCAAAGAATATCAAGTTCCAACGTGAAAGGTCATCTAGCAAACGCTTTAAATCTTATGGTGGAATGAAAAATTGGTTACTGGCATGAAAAGGTTTCTCAGAAGAAATGTTTGATATATGAAGGGTTCAACTGTAAAACATGGTAACCCACAAATTTTTTAAAATTGAGATAATCACATAGGAAGTTTAGGCTATCTGTTGTGAAACTACTGAACTGTTCATTTAGTTGAATATGTTCATCATGGATGGAGAATGCAGTAAAATATATTACTGTAACCCACATTCATTTCATGTAAACATGGTAACCTTCAAAAGATGGCTGCTCAGTGAGTAAGGAGGGAACTTTTCTCTACGGAAAATAATAGTTTTTTCAGTGGACGTGAAGAAGAGAGAATGAGAGTGGCACTGGCTACCAAGTTTCCCACTCTACATCTTGTAGGGAAGATATAGATGATCCAGATGAAATTAAGTAAAAAAAAGATTAGTAAAATGTACAATAAGGGTTACCATATTTTACGTGAAATGATGATAATAGCTCCTGATGGCTTTTAAAGTTATTTTTACATGGTATTACGATATGTGGTGGGGAAAAGCAGAGTATTTTTGCATAATACAGCTGGTAAAACACAAGAAAGAGAAAATATTCCTATTGAATGGCCAAACAAGAAGAGAAAGAGGAGAATGTCCAGGCAACCAGTAGTGAAGAAGGAACAAAGACTCTGCTCTGGTGTTTTGTATAAAAAATATAGGGGTAAAGGAGATGAGGATCCAGGTAGGGAACTTGGACCAATTGTCCAATTGCCCATTAAAATGTTTTGATAAAATAGTGATGAAACACGTACAGTAATTTTTTCCAAATTCTGGAAAGTAAGTTTGAATAACCTACAAAATGCATATTTATTTGGGTGTATGAAAGCTAATCCTGTTGCACGTAAATACACCAAGAACGTTAAGAGCAGAAGATCACAAACTGTGATATATTTTGTTCCATATGAAGAGCAGAGTTTGTAAGAAAGCATTTTTGTCAATTCGCGGGCTGCAAAATAGTAGAGGAAAATCAATTGTGAAGAAAGAAAAGAAAAGAAAAAAAAAAAAAAAAATTGGATGGCATCGTTGCTTGTTTGGAGTGGATACCTTCTTACTATGCATCATTTTACACAAATTTAGTGGTTCAGGACAATGAAGAACAAAGTAATGGAGAATCTGAATAGAGCATTAGTAATTGGTTAAGTACATTGTGGTAATATAACATGTTGACACGTTTAGTCACTTCAAGTAAAACATGTTAAACAACATAAATTAGATTACACACGTTTACTTTTAATTTTTTTAAGTTCTCTCTTTGCCCAATACATTTCACTTAAATATGCCATTACATTGTATTCTTATGATGTGTGTTCATATTTGGAAGAAAACTTACTAATAAATTAGAATTTTGATTTAAAAACCTATGATATCATTATCTCAGAAGTTGTTCTGTGTGGGTTACCATGATTTACAGCTGAACCCTTCATATAGTAAAATATAGAAATATGCAGTTGACCACCTCTGTAACAAGACCACCTGCCTTACTTGACCGCATTTTCATGGAACCAGCAAATTCCCATTTCTTCATATGTATAAGTTACCCCACACCTAAGCACTAAAAGAAAGTGGGCCCTACCTGCTAGCTATTGTTAGGAATCATCCACACCCTCAAAATGTACAAATCTTTTCAGTGGCAGAGCCTCAAAACAATTTACAAAAATTCCATACATAACATTTTACCTGGCTGTTAAACTGCAAACATTTCAAGAGTGAAGAGGAAACTGTTTTATACTATATTACTGTAAAAGCAAAGCCATATGTTAATTTAAAAGATTGGATGAGCTTGCTTCTATGGTGGAAATGATATCCCTGGATGACGAACCTACAATTCATGAAGAAATCCCCCTCATCCCGGGAAGAAGTATTGAAAAAAGTTTTGAGTGAAAATGAAGAGAAAGGAGAGTACAGGGATGAAAGTAATGATAAGTATGAAATTACCATCATGGAAGTATAAATAGAGAATCCAATCCCAACACACAGTGAAGCCTTACAAGGTGTCAAACAATTGATTAAATATTGCAATGCAAATAATTCAAATGCTCTAGAAACCAGGGGCGTATCCTGATCTCTGATAAAGGGCGTGCTATGCTGTCATCCTACACAGAAAATGTACTTGATTCCTAAGTTAATTGAGAATATAGATTAACTTTAACTGAACAGTTAAAAATAGCTTACTTTATTAAAGTAGTTTATTCTTTCTTTTAAAACATGAAGTATTTGTACTTATAAGATTTGAAGCTTCCACGGTGCTGATTAGTTAAGATGGCTTCTCAGGTTATCAGCCGTGTCAACATTATTAGGCTCGAGCTTACGGCAATTTTCACTCTGTGGCCTTCCTCAGGAATGTGAGACTGAAAAATGTTCTGTATATTCTACATTCTTGCCTTTATATATTGTAGAAAGACTTGTTAACTCAGGGCAAGGCCGTACATTTGTCACAATTTGCAATTTATCTTGAAAAGTTTTGGATAAAAATGTATTTATCAGAAGATCTTCCAAAATACAGCTGTGCTCTTTCATAATGTTTTCAGAATGAAGTAGGCTACATTAACTAAAAATTAATTTAACACAATTTTTAACCACTAAATAAAATAATATTTACAATATTTTCCTTGAAATTATTAAAATTGTAATATACTTAGCTACAACACAATTGCTTGCGAAACTTCAGTAGCACGCAAACTACCAGCAAATCTCCCGCCGTGATCAGAATAACAGTAAATAAAATAATACTTTATTTACAATTATTTACCATTGAAATTCTTAAAATAAAATACTAAAAATTAATTAAACACTTTTGATAACATTAAATGAAACAATATTTACAATAATTTACTTTGGAACGTCTTAAAATCGCAGTATACTTCGCTACAACACAGCTGGGTGTGGAACTTCAGTAGCACGCAAGGCACTCAAGATACTGTCAAATCTCCACCGTGCGTAACCTATTCCCTTCTTCATCCCGCGGTCAGGATATCGCCCTTCTTCAAAACTCATAGCACACAAGTTCTAGCCTCGAGTCAAGTCCACGCCTAACGTACCGCTCAGAAACTCATTCTAATTACGGAATCGTAGCACACGGGTGACAGCCTCGCAGCGGGGGCCCTTGTTTTCTCATTTCAGCAATGAAAATTACACTGATTTTTCTACAATTTACTGAAAAAATCAAACATAATGAATGAATATATTCCATCCAGAATTAGGGCGTGCGGCGCACGCATAGCACCAATAGAGTATACGCCCCTGCTAGAAACACTATTTAGTTTTTATAAATGCAATGATATAGGGATGCTCAAATCCAAAATAAAATTGAAACATACAAACATTAAAACTATTTTTCAAAGTAACTTCAACTGTACCATAATGTCACACAAAATCTTCATTGGGGCAGTTTTTTAATAACATGCTTCAGCTGATGATAGTTTAGTAATAGGCTTGACACATACTGGTATTCAATTTTAAATGAAATGTAAGATTAGTTTTGCTGCATATTTGTCTTATTGAGTTCTATCTATATACTGTATTAGGTATATCTTATAATATTGAACTTTTGAAAAATCACTGAAAATGTTTGTAACATGGCCACCTGTAGATATTGACCGGTAACAACGGTGCTCAACATAGACAGGTTTTACTATACATTACCAGCATAAATGGAAAGTGCAGTTACTAAGTTAAAACCTCTTGTATGTTTGCGGAGTTGTTAACTCAACTAAATGAAAGCTTTGATTATCACTTTTTACACTAAATTATTATAATATACGAAAAATAAAATGTAATTACAATTGACTAATTACATCATTCAATAATTGCAATATAAATTTGTAAGAATTTAAATTATAAATCTTTAAAAATTATTCTTAAAGTATTGAAGATGAAATATGATATAATTTAACAAATTTTTTTGCAAATGAAAACGCAAAATGTAGGACTAGTTTCCTAACATTGGGACTGAAATATTTTCAAGTTAATAAAAGTGGATTTTAAAAGGATTGCAGAAGATAGAAATGAAATTTTGTAATGAAGCCTTAAATATAATTCCGAAAACGGATCAATCAGTGAGGAGGAACATTCTAACAAGTTGATAAAAAGAAATACCATACACGGTTCACACATTCAAATGGCAAAAAAGGGCAACATGTATTTTCTTTGAAACTTTGTCATTGGATTTTTTTAAAATAATCTTAACTGCCCCGCCATTCACTTAGAAATTCACTAATCTCGTTATTAGTAACAATGCAGAATGTAACATTGAATACTGGTTATAATGATATCAAAAGATTCTTTGTGTTTCTCTTGCAACATTATGTCTTAACCTTTCGGGCTTATTATTACAACCAAAACTGCACAATTTTACAGAGAGGTATGCTCTTTTGGGACTTTTTTGCGTAACTTTTTATGTATAAATGTCACTATGTCTTATCGATTCAGCAAGCATGGTCATCATCAGACACATGTGGCTAAGGAGATACAGTGGGGAGAAAATGCCAGGAAAACACAAAAGCTTCCAGGAAATAAAACAAGAAAAAAACATCTGGAGGAATGAGGAATGGAAACCAGATGATCAGGTAATGTCCAGAATTGACACAACTTCTACTTGTTTTATTCGTGTTCATGCTAGATGGAGTATGGAAGAGGAGTGGCAAAGAGTACAGATGAAGCGAAGTTTGGTTTATGGACCCCTGATAGACGTGGGAAACTCTGGAGATGAGAGAACATACTTTCTTGCTAAACATTTCCAGTTCATTTGTCAGAAATAGCATTTCTTAATGAAGCTTGCATAGAACTAGATTTCATCGCTTGACTCTCCGAGGCATATCAACAAGATTTTTAGCAAGTGGCACTAACATTATGCCCGTTTCTGGATTGTATGGGATGGCACTGAATATGTGTGGGTGGAATGAACTAAGGAAGAGAGTTCCAAGCCATTTACCTCCTCACAGCAAGAGAATATTATAGGAGAAAAATTCCTCCGACACTGGCACTTGAACCCAGGACCTTTGGCTATTCGCGCCAATGCTCTACCAACTGAGCTAAGCCAAAGTTCAATTTACAGCACCAGATTGAACCTCTCACCTAGGACTGATTGGTCTAAAGTTATGTCATATGCAGTACTGTGAAGCACACTAAGTAGTGATTTTTGTGACTGGGCTCCCACTGTTATTGTACAGGGCAATTGGTCATAGGAGAGAGGTTCCATCTGGTGCTGTGAATTGAACTCCGGCTTAGCTTGAACCACTAGTATTATCAATAGTAGCTACATGATAAATCAATTTTTAACCTCTTTTGACATCCCAAAGGATAGGTTGACATCCACTTCACTTATAAAATCTTCAGTATTAATCAAATCTAAACTCATGGCTGGATAACTAGTTTTGCTGAGCTCGATTATACAACTTAATTATGTACATACAACTTGCATTGTTGGCAATCATAATAAAAGTGCGGTGACTGTCACAAGTGATCCACTTAAACCAATGCTTCTTTGCTGGTGACCAGTCACATGTGACCAAGTGTGAAAAGGCTCTAAGAGTCAAAACATTTTTTAGAAATGTTTTGAAATAAAATCTCTGTTAATGTACCATACACAACTCAAGTTTTAAGTTTTGCCTCATGCATAATGTGACTTTAAATGAGGGTTTGTCAGCTGAAAGCGCACTACTGCAATACAGCCGTTATTTTTATGTTAGAATACAAAGGGTAGAGGAAGTCATGTGAATGTTTCACATATTTTTAGTAGAAGTAATCAAATGCAAAAGCAGCAACCAAACAAATGCAGTTTCAAGCAAGGGAGCAGACTACCAAGGGCTATGTTGGGAATACTGGGTGAGATGTTTTCGTTTCCAGATACTGTAGTCAGTATCTAGGAGGCCTTGGTGACTGTTGTTGAGAATTCAAGAACAAATATGGCATGAGGTTTTGTTATAAAGGAAATAAAGCTGTGTTCTTTTTTAAGTATATTTAATTATTTTCCATTCGGTGGAGGGCCAAACACTCAACATTTGGCGCCCAAAGTGACGGCACGATAGTGTTTTTGTCAGTGTTTTGTGATTACTTCCACAATGGAGAAAATTAAAAGTAGAAGAAAAATTGAAAGAAGTCTTTTTACCAGAAATGCAGCTACAGAAATGCTTCTAGAAGAGAAGAAATATGATGAAGCTTGTGCAGCATTTGATAATATAGAACAATATTTTGAGAAGATAAATGTGCTGAATGAACAAGTTATGGATTATATGTTGGACAATGGTGCAACTGAGGAAGCATTAGAAGAAGAGGCATTAGCTGCTGATGAGTATCGTAATAAGTATACACTGTTAAAAGTACGGTGCTCAAAAACTGATTCTCAAGATCAACTATCTGTTGCAAGTGAAGAACCGTCATCTAATGTTCAAACAAATAGGAAAATCAAGTTACCCACCATTGAATTTCGCAAGTTTGGTTGTGAACTCAGGGAATGGCTGCCATTTTGGAACCAATTCCAATGTATACACAATAATGAAGAGATTGCCCCGGTGGATAAATTTTATTACCTGATGCAAGCTATTCTATCAAACTCTAGAGCTAGATCTGTTGTAGACAGTTTCCCAGCTACAGATGATAACTACACATTAGTGATTGAGGCACTTCAAGAACGGTTTGGTAGGAAGGACCTTCTTATTGAAGTATATATCAGGGATCTTCTCAGTTTGACCCTTCCTGCAAATAAATCATACCGTTCCCTCATGGATATGTATGATAAACTGGAGTGTCATTTGAGGGCACTTGAATCTCTTGGTATTACAACTGGAAAGTGTGCAGCAATCCTTTGCCCTTTGTTACAATCATGCATGACTGAAGATTTCTTAAGAGTATGGCAGCGGAGTTCATTATACAGTGATATATCTAATGCAGAACAAAGGCTTAATAAGTTCATGTCATTCATGAAAGCTGAAGTTCAAAATGAAGAACGCATCCATGTTGCCATGTCAGGTTTTAAGCAGTCAACTGATAGACCAAAGAAAGTTCAGAAAGACAGCAGTCCAAAATCATATTCAAGACAAGCCGAAGTTCCTACAGCCATGGGTTTACTCTCATTACAAGAAGATAAACGTTCAGTTTGTATATTTTGCAATGATGTACAGCATAGTAGCGCTGACTGCTACAAAGCTCGAGATATGCCGCTCTCAGTGAAGCTTGATATCATTAAAGCTAAGAAACATTGTTTCATTTGCGTTAAGCCAAACCATATGGCGAGAAGGTGTACCTTCAAGCGAAAGTGTTTGATTTGTGACAAACGCCATGTTATCTTATTGTGTCCTGACTTAACGAGAAACAAGAATGTGGTTACCAGTACGGACGTTACCAAGCCCGAAGAAATGACTGTGCATAAGGATGAAGCTCTTGCCAATTTGACATGTGATAACAGTGTGTTGCTTCCTACGCTACAAGTGAAAGTACAAGGAAATGGTTCAGAACGTATTGTGAAGGCAGTTCTTGATACAGGGTCACAACGTTCTTACATTTTGAAGAGGACAGCACAAGAAATGAACTATTCACCTGTTGGCAAGGAAATAATTGTCCATTCACTATTTGGAGGTCAAAAGACTGGAAGTTGTGAGCATGATAAGTATAGAATTTATCTGGCCAGTCTCAGTAATGACTTTCTGTGCAATTTTGAGGTATTGGACCAAGACAATATTTGTGATAATGTACCTCTTGTTCAGGACAAAGCATTGGTTAATGAATAGTTGGTCATACTAATAATTTTCAACAATTTATAAGTATTCCAGGACCAATAGAAATCCTGATTGGTGCTAATGTTTCTGCTAGACTATTCACTGGTAAAATCAGAAATTTATCTGGTGGATTGGTAGCTATGGAGACTAGGTTGGGATGGACAATTTTTGGTAAATACCCCATTAAACAACCTAGGGTTACAACTGCTATGATTGTAACTTCAATGCTAATTAATGATTTAAATATCTCAGATCTATGGAAATTGGAGCTGATAGGCATTACTGATCCTGCAGATAGGAAAACTAAACTTGAATTGCAGGCAGAAGTTGACAAGCATTTTGAAGAGACTGTGAATGTAAATTCTGAAGGTCGATATGAAGTCCAGCTTCCCTGGAAGGACAGGCACCCTCATCTCCCATCAAATTACATTCTTGCTGAAAAACGACTGGATTCTACAGTCAAGAAGTTAAAAGCTAATTCACTGTACTCAGAATATGAACATGTTTTTGAAGAATGGATTGAAGAAGGTGTAATTGAAAGAGTTCCTGACTCAGAGATTGCTAGTGACAGATGTCATTATCTTCCTCACAGATATATTGTCAAAGAAAATAGTACTACAAAAATTGGGCCTGTGTTCGATGCATCAGCTCGTGAAAAGAACAGTCCCTCATTGAATATGTGCTTGGAGAAGGGGAGAGCATTGATAGAAGAGATACCCCCACTTCTTTTAAGATTTCGTCTGAAGAAAGTAGGAGTTGTTGCTGACATCCGGAGAGCTTTCTTGCAGATTAGTATATGTACCAATGATAGGAATTTCCTATGATTCTTATGGAAGGATGACACAGGGAATATAATCGTTTATCGACACAGGAGAGTTGTGTTTGGTGTTGTTTGTAGTCCTTATTTGCTGAATGCTGTTATAAGACTTCATCTAACAAGTGTTCTTCGTGAGTGCCAACTTGAAGTTTCCCCATATTCCGAGGCCACTATTAGGAGTCTTTCGGATAGCTTCTATGTTGATAATGTGATCACTAGTCTTGACAATGAAAGAAAGCTTAAAGCATTCATTCAAGAAGCTACATCAGTTATGGCTGATGGCAAGTTCGAATTACGAGGGTGGGAGTTCACAGATCCAGATGCTCCTCCAGAGACTTGCCTCACTAATGTACTTGGTTTAGTCTGGGATAGAAGAGATGACACATTGGCAATAAGTCCAGAATGTTTCCAAAATGTTCCAGAGAAAATTACCAAAAGGACTATTCTTTCTGCAGCCCATAAAGTGTTTGATCCAATTGGTTTTTCATCTCCTGTGACTCTAGAACCAAAACTTATCTTAAGAGAATTGTGGAGTTTGAAGATTGGATGGGATGAAGAGGTGGATCAAGGCATCGCAAACAGATTTGCAAGATGGGCAGGTGATGTAGCATGTTTGGAAGATGTGAAGATCCCAAGATGGCTACCTTCTAACAGTGAACCTGGTGAATGGAGTGTTCACACCTTTTGTGATGCCAGCAAGGATGCCTACGCTGCAGCTGTATTTTTGAGGGTAGAGACGAGTCAGCAAGTAAATGTACAGCTGATCCAAGCAAAGACAAGGGTTGCCCCTACTAAAAATACAGTCACTATACCTCGCCTAGAATTGCTAGCAGCTATGATTGGTGCTAGACTTCATGCATCAATAATTGCAGACCTTCCTACTGGGTGTGAATCATACTTTTGGAGCGATTCATCCACTGTCTTAGCATGGATTAAAAGGGAAGATCAATGGGCTACATTTGTGGGAAACCGTGTGGATGAGATTAAAAGGCTGACTCAAATAGAACAGTGGCATCATGTTCCAGGTATCTGTAACCCTGCTGACCTGCCATCTAGAGGTTGTTCTGGAAAAAAGCTGCTTCAGTCATCATGGTGGGAGGGACCTGAATGGTTGTACCAACCACTAAGTAATTGGCCTTTGTGTGACGTTGAATTTGAAGAGGATGTTATAACTCAAGAAAGAAAAAGTACGGTTGTTTTATCTATGCTTTGTAAAGAAGCTGATCCCCTTCCAAGTGATTGGTAGGCTACTACAAATACTTTTCAAAGAGTGAAAAAATTATTAGAATGATTGCTTGGACGTGTCGGTTCATGAACAATTGTAGAGCTGTGGGCTCTGAAAATTATATGAAGAAAACAGGACCTCTTTCTACTGAAGAAGTTAACTCTGCTGAAATAAAGGCCCTGAAATAAGTTCAGAAAGATGCATTTTCTAGCACTACAGACCCCAGAATCTCCAGTCTTCAACCCTTTGAAGATCATGATGGTCTTTTCCGCATACGTACTAAGATCTCCAACAGACCTGATAGCCATGACTTTCGGTATCCTGTACTTCTACCAAGGAATCATCCCTTTGTGTCACGACTGATTATGGATGCTCATGTTCGAAAGTGTCATATTGGAGTTCAGAGTATGCTTTCAATTAAGAGAGAAAGATTCTGGGTGATAGGTGGAAGAAGAACTCTGAGATCAGTCTTAACTAAATGTATTATCTGCAAGCGCCAGGAAGCTAAACCATTAGGAGTTCCCACTCCACCACTTCCAGCAGAACGTGTAAGAGATGCTGCTGCCTTTGAAATTTCAGGCGTGGATCTGGCTGGACCCCTTTTACTGAAAAACTCTGAAAAGGCATGGATTTGTTTATTCACGTGTGGAGTTACTCGAGCTGTCCACTTAGAGCTACTCTTGTCATTATCAACAGATGCCTTTCTGCAAGCATTCCGGCGATTTGTAGCAAGGAGAGGAAGACCAGCTGTAATTTTTAGTGATAATGGGACTAATTTTTCTGGTGCTGAGACTGCTTTCAGGCGAATTGATTGGTCAAAGGTGCTAGAGTACTGTTCGGTTGAGAGAATTAAGTGGAAATTCAACCCTCCAACTGCTTTCTGGTGGGGAGGTTGGTGGGAGAGGTTAATAGCCCTTGTAAAAAGGTTACTTCGGAGAACACTAGGACGTTCATCTCTCACGTATTCGGAGATGGAAACAATATTATGTGACTGTGAGAGTGTGATAAATTCGAGACCTCTGACATATATAGCTGATAATTCAAATGAGCTAGAAGCCATAACACCTGCAATGTTTATTCAGGATGTTCACGAAGTGTCTGTGCCTGAGATTGATATCATTGAATCCTCTAGCTTAAACAAGAGATTGAAGTACAGATTAAAGCTCAGAGAGAATCTGAGAAAAAGATTCCACAGTGAATATTTGGGGCAACTTCAACAGCAGATGCATGCCAAACAATTTGGAAGTATTCAAGTTGGTGATGTTGTCTTAATTGGCAATGACAATTTGAAGAGACTGGACTGGCCTTTAGGAAAGGTGATAGAAACTATGCCTGGAAAGGATGGAGTCATCCGCCTTGTTTGCTTGAAGACTGCATCTGGAGAAGCTCTGCGTCCAGTTCAAAGACTTTACCCCCTTCTAGAAGCGAAAGTTAATGGACAATCATCAGAGATTAAATATTTTATTCCAGACTGTGAACGGAGAGAGCAGACTGTGAAAGAGGATAGTGATGTGTCTTGTGGTAGTGTAAATGATGAAGAAGAAATAAAAAGAACTCTATGTGGAAGAATTATTAATGTTCCAAAAAGATACTTGGACTAAGTTGAATTTCTTTTATGTTAATTAGTTCCAATGAGCAGAATTTGTGTTCCCATAACTAGGTTAAGTTAACTCCTATTTATCCGTTAACTTGGTGGGAGAATGTTGGGAATACTGGGTGAGATGTTTTTGTTTCCAGATACTGTAGTCAGTATCTAGGAGGCCTTGGTGACTGTTGTTGAGAATTCAAGAACAAATATGGCATGAGGTTTTGTTATAAAGGAAATAAAGCTGTGTTCTTTTTTAAGTACCATATTTAATTATTTTCCATTCGTTGGAGGGCCAAACACTCGTTGACTATTGAATGAGTAAATATCAAAAGTATGGCTTGCTACATTCCCCTGAACTCTAGCAATGACATACAAATGGTGTTGTTCGCCATCCACTGGCCTGGTTGAGTCATATCTAGAGAATCCCTTCCCTTCTGCGGTGGTGTGCCACTACTTGTTACCAGGCAAGTTGGCATTTAGCCATGCATATTATTTTCCGCCATTCTGCTTGGATGTGAGTGAGCGAGTGTTATCCAGAACACAAGTGTACTGACTGAAGTAGGTTCACAGGTCGTGAAGCATAGTCTGTTATCCTCAGAAGCTGATTAATATGCCAGGATAGAGAAATAGGTTGGCTTAATGCAATTAAAAACCTATTGGTTAAAAATGGTATGAGGGATGTGAGAATGTTGTTGGGAAAACATGAGGAAAAGAGTTTGGAAAATGATTACATTTAGACTAAAAGACATGGATAGGCTTGTAATGTAAGCCATGAGAAGAGAAAAAAGTTCTTTTGCATTTTTCAAGGAGTTTAAGAAAGGCTTTCAAAGGGAAATGTATATAGATATGTGTAACCAAGAAGAAAGGGAAGGTTTTGTATGGTTCAGATTAGGGGTTTGGAGGATCAAGGGTTTCAGAAACTTGTATGAACAAGCCGTTTGTCCCATGTGTGGAACACGAGAAGAAGATATCCATATCCTTTTTGACTGCCAGGAAACAGAGGGGTGGAGCATTGAATTTATCTAACAATTGATTGAGGTTCAGAAAATATTTTATGACAAAGCTCTAAAAAGGAAACTATGAAAATGTTTGCTCACAAGAATAAAAGTTAAAAACGAAAGATAAAAGAATGATTACCAGTGGATGCAGTACGTTAAAATGACGTTTCGACCCTCTCCTTCGGGTCTTCATCAGATGACTGGGCAGGACTTGGAAACGAAGTCGCCTCATCGCCCCTCCACTGGGGTGCGTTGCTACCCATGAAGCTCGTGTTCCTACTATGTTTGCAAATCCAATCCCAGGGCACACCATATTCACGCTGTTCGACCTCACATGTAGGGGGCGGTGGAAATTTAAAACTCCATTTCTCTTTTACAGATCTGATTAAAGCCAACCAGTCCTCTCCAATATCCCCTTCATATCTATTCATACACAAATTCTTATTACCAATGATGTTCCATGCTTCAAACACTTTCCTCACAGTTTCATCCCTCTCCACCCGCAACAGTTCCACATCCCCAATTCATGGGCAGATGGAAAATTCAGGAAAGTGTTCAAGGAATACAACATTACCACAGCTCCAGTAAATAAATATAGTATAAAAAATTTACTTAAATCCAATAACCTAGATCATATTCCTCAAAACAAAAAATCTGGCATATATCAATTTAACTGTAAAGATTGTAACCAAAAATACATAGGAAAAACAAAAAGAAATTTGGAGATTAGGTCTAAAGAACACTTGAGACATGTAAAGTATGGACAAACTGATAAATCGGCGATAGCTGCACATGTATGGGAGAAAGACCATGAAATAAATGTGGAACCGGAACTTCTAAAATGTGTCCAAGGACACAAACAGCTCACAATTTGGGAAAAGATTTATATTTACAAAAATCAGGACCAACTCATGAATTTCGAAATACCCGCGGGGATGGATCTCATCAAGAAGTTCATTAAACAACCACCAGGAATTGCTGCCAATATACAACAGACAGATGGAGTATAGCTGATGATGAGTCATGAAGTTTGCTCGAAACATGTTCAGGTTAGTGCTTGAATTAAGTGAAGTTACGTATGTTAAACCTCCATCTCAAGTTTCAATTTGATTATAACTTCACTATATAAACTTCCTTCAAATTCTAGGATTAAATACTGAACTTTAATAAATTCTTATGAAATACTCTTCTCACCTCTTCAACCTTATTGAACACCCGGATGAGGTTCCTGCCTGCAAGAGTTTGAAGATCGGCTTGTGTCCAGCGTCCGGAGCCAAGCAGTTCAGCCAACAGGTACGGGTAGCGAGAGACGTCCTCAAGGTTCAGGGGTGTACTGCATGCATACATTTCACAATTACATTCCTCCATAAAATTGGAAATGTAATCTGCTGCTTTGCCTGGAAAATTCAACTGAAACATTCTCCTCCCTCAAGTTTTATGCTTCCACCCTCAAGCTTCCAATGAAGTTTAACACAAGCAGTCGATAGGGATTTCACTCATTTTCAATGATTCTGCATAAAGACAGCAAAGATAGTGACGATTGTATCAGTAGTGCATGTTTATCAACTCACTGCTGTGGACTGTTTCTTTTCCTTAATAACAAATTTTTAAAGACAACATTTAGATAATAATGTTGATTAATAAACTAAATACATTTACATCAATTGAAATTACATGTCATTTTTATCGTATTTTCTGCAACAAAACTTATTATGCCTTGTTAAAAAAAAAGCAATCATACAAGAGGCCAATCTGAAGTCGTTTCTTACAACTAGCATTCGTGGTCTAGGGGACTAAGCTACGGCTTAGTAGGCCTAATACAAACTTCGTTAGTTTGTGCCCACCCTAGGGTAAACAATATAAAAAGTTAGAATTCTAAATGACAAGGTTTACTATGCTTGTTAACATGTTAATAGACAATGAACAATAAAGTCCTTAACATGCAAAATTGAACTTACACTGAGAGACACTGTAGAGACATCTAGGAGCCGCAGCTGGAACTATGTCCACTAGGGGTTACCATGGCAACTTTACCAGCCTAGAATGGTAAAATTACTTTACTTGCCTAGTATGGTAAAGTGCTACTTTATGGCATGTTAGCAGTATAAGAAACAGACACTTTGCAGCATGTACTAAAAAGTAATCAATGAAATAATCCTATACAGGCCTATGTGACTCCTGTTGAAATAATGCAGGTATGGGTAGAACAGATTACGATTCTAACCAGGCCATAAAGGTAGAGCTAGGTATTATATATTTTTACATGAATATTGATTGATTACAGGTTTGTGTTATGAGGTATTCCCTATTCACCTTTGCGAGGCCACTCTTGACTGAGGGATTTTGATGAGGAACAGCTTGAGTTTTCTTGTTTTCAAAGTGATGAATTGTGATGAATTGTGATGAATGTAGTTCATGGAGTCATTTGTTTGATGTCCAGAATGTGGTATTGGTGGTGCTCTTGCAAAGTGTCTCTGAGGAGATGCAGTGCAGTGGAAATTTCAGTTATTGGCCTAATGGTTCATGCTTGATAACCAGGCTTGAAGACTCAGGTTTAGTGTGACATGTATCCAGCATGACGTCACTTTGTATGGACGGTCACTACACAGCATAAGCACCCCAAGTGCATGTATTGCAGACTAAGCGAAGATGACAAAAGGACAAATTATTTACATTAATGAACATCACTGACCACCAATTATGTGTAGAATGTAAGTAAGGAATAATAGATTTGATTATGCCTTCATTATAAAAATTATATGGAACATGTTTACCTTTCATCTCTACCTGATTATACCTAAGCGCAGTTCTGTTGTCATCACATGATAAACTCCCTCGCCTCTTCCTATAGAACATACTAAGGGCCGATTGTATAAACAGTCTGATCTCAGTTCACACTGGACTTGAAATTTCTGTTGCATAAACGCTAATCTGAGATCAATTCGCACTGAACTAGGATCAATTTTGACTGGAGAAATTTCTCCGATCAAACTTGTTG
Source organism: Ectobius pallidus (assembly GCA_964059195.1). NCBI lineage: Eukaryota > Metazoa > Arthropoda > Insecta > Blattodea > Ectobiidae > Ectobius > Ectobius pallidus. The sequence goes on along the minus strand of CAXKWD010000007.1, from coordinate 10,424,023 downwards.
ATCTCAGTTTGAGGGGCTGTTTTCTTATTAGAGACACAAGATCAGCCCATTATAAATATAATAAGTTAATTGGCCTACCTGTGTGGTTACGATAAATATCAAGCAAAAACACAACAGAAAACTTCACATATTTCTAGCTATACCATTGTTGTGCATAGCCTACTTAGGCTAAGTTAGGCTCCTTATAATGCAGTGTAACTTAACTCTACAACATAACCTCTATAAATTGCTTACATTATTATTAACTCATCCCAATTTTGAGATAACTCATGTTGATAAAAATGATTAATTTCGTCAGGCTCATCATGTGTTTTCCTTGTCTAAAGCAAATGCTTTTTTTGTTCTCTTCTTTATGTGACCTATTAACTCTTTCAGAACTGAGACTTTCAATTGGAATAAGGTAGTCATCAGGTAATAACTTCAGCGGGCTCTTAAATTTAAAATCAATAGGGAAAATTTCAGTGGAATACCTGGTTTCCATTAATGACAAACATACCGTAAGAGATGAACAAAAATCCTCACATTTTACGTAAAGCATTATTCTATTGATCTTACACAGTGAAGGAAGTGGGAAAAATCCAGAGGCGGTATGCTATCCCAGACTTTTTTCCTAACATACCTCGATTAAAAAAAGCACATCCCCTCCCCTTATGGTGTTTTTAATCAACTTCCTCCATGAGCAACCAACCCTGCTTTTTAGATGATTGCCAAGCAGGAGTAGGCTACAACACAAGACTAGAATACTTTGTACTGTCGATTGACAGATCTTTATTTATTTCACATTACTGAAACCACCAATAACAGCAGTGGGTGTCGGCATGCTGACCACATGCCCCCAATCCTGCCATCTGTGTGTGGTAGATGAGCAGCGGTCGGATAGTAGACCTAGTCCCTTCAGGGATGTAGTGCCATTGAGTTTAGTTTATTTATTTTAATAAAGGTATTTTAAAAGTATTTAAGAACTATTTAAACAACGTTTTGTTACGGAGAAATATTTTTAAGACATAGAATCTTGTGGTATAGTCATTAAGATGGCAACAAAAATCATCACAAGTTATAGTAACAATGGCTAGTGATGAAAACGTACAAGTGGGTGAATAATCATGATGAGTAATTATTATATTACTACTCAAAGGAACATTAACAATTTGTATTAAATAGCAATCGATTTTCAGTGACTGTATGCTATTTAACCATTAAAACCAGTGCCAGTATGCCACTGGACATTTAAAACCAGTGCCGGTATTCCATACCGGCGCATACCGCCTCACTTCCCTCACTGATCTTACATCTCCGCTTTTATACAGTTCTTGAGATGAAACACTTATACGTCAGGAGCAGTGAAAATGTGAAATTTATATTGCCATAACTGAAATTACCAGAACATTTTTCAATGCATTTTTCTCTTGCACAGTGTTACTGTAGGGGCCTATCCATCTTTTTGGATTCTATAATGTCTTTATATCTTCCCAAGATAATTTCAATCAGGACATCCTTGTCCTTGTTGGAAACATTAGGGGAACGATCCTTTTTCTGCTTAATTTCGATCACATTTTTCCTTCCTTTCGCACAATACACAGTCTGAATATGAAGGAAACAGAGTGACAATGCTTTCATTTTGATCAGTATTATACAATACAAATCGAGTCTGAACTCACATTTAGTCTTAGATCATAATTGATCTCCAGGCAGTGATGTTTATACAGTCGGCCCTTAGTAAACCTAACTGTTCCCTGTATAACCATTCGAGGCCTAGCCTATTTATAACATTTCAACCAAAACTGGAAGCAAGGTTGTAGAAACACGAACTTTGTTATTACTGTAGTTCTGGGGAACAACACCATCTGCATGCCTTCAAGAGGCATCCACAACAAATCCATGCATTTGTCATCACTTGATGACTGTAACAAATGCAAACTGTTGTCATCACTTGATGACTATATCATTAGTCAAACGACACTTCATATGGTGTCTGTTGTTTGCATTCAATAATACTTTTACTGCACATCTGCTTCATCCATTTTGCAACCTGTATTAAACTGTTTTGTTTCAGGAAATGCAGGAGTTTAGTAAAGGTTCTGCTTAGGAAAACAATCCTGTACAAGTCCTGTTTGTCTCAACCTCACATGCTGATGATGGTTATCATATAAGTACAGTGCGTTTCACGTAAGATTTGGCCAGTCGTGCGGGTTTCTGCATTGTGGCGGCCACAGTGAGAAATAGAAATAGGCAAGTGATCAGGAGAAATATCTAGGCAAATAAAGACGCTTACATTGTAACAATTCAGGTTCTCACAATTCTAGTTAAAATCACAATGAAAATAACCACGTACCTCATCACAAGAAATGTTGGAAATGTCCTCCTCTTGCATCCACACAACAATGGCACCTTTTTAGTAAATTTTCTTGCACGCGCGTAAGTTCAGCTTCCAAGATAAGGTAGATATGTAAGTAATGTAGTATATGGTCGGTTCTTTAAACTCAAACTTCACTTACTTGTTTCTTTTCAAGAATCATGATTTCAATCAGCCTCCTGATCATCCTCAGCTTGTGTCCGACTGTTTTGAATTTCAGTTGTTTGTCCTTGTGACGCTAGAGCAGGTTGTGTGTTCGGTGACTTCTGTGGCGGGTAGAAATTTTGAATGAGGCTACTCTCTATATATGTGTCGAAATTCAATTGTGTTTTTGAATGAAGATGTTTTCCCATGCTGTGAGTTCTGTTGGTCGCTGGATACTTTTTAGTAATTTTGTTTGTTGACTTATGTTGTGGCCATCATTCCAAAAGTGGTGTGCTGCTACAGCTGATTTGTCATACTGCTGGTATTTTATGTGTCTGAAGTGTTCTTTTTTTCTAGTCCTAAAGTTCCTTTTGGTTTTCCCGATGTAAATTTTGTCACAATCTTCACAGCTTATTTGATAAATTCCCGATTTGTTTTCCAATGTCTCCAAATCTTTATTATTTGTGGTTATTAAATTCTTCACATTCTTGTTGTTTTTGGGGGCTAATGTTATGCTGTACTGTATGCTGTACTGTATGCTGTAGTGTTAAAGATTTTTTGAAATTTATGGTGGTGTTTTGGGTGGTATGTGAATTTCTTGAAAGAGTTCTCTTGGTTGTTTATTGGGATAGAGTGGTATTCTCTTTTTTCAGTTTCTGGCGAGCGAAATATTTAATTTTCTTGTCAACAAGGCTTTTGGTGTATCCATTTTTGTGGGCAATTTCTACCATTTCATTATATTCATTATTATATTCTGTCTTGTTCAGCGGAATATTTATAAGTCTGTGTGCTAGGCTGTTTATTACTGATGTTTGTGGGCTGTAGGGTTGAAACTGTCAGAATTAATGAAATTGTTGGAGTGTGTTTCTTTGCGGTAAATGCCAAATTCGATTTTGTTGTCCTTTTTCATAATTTTCAAGTCCAAGAAGGGGAGGCAGTTTTCTTTTTCTGTTCCTAGTGTGAATTTTATCGTCTTCTCCTGTAAGTTAAGCAGTTTCAAAGCATCATCTACGTGTTTGTTGTGTACTACTGAAATGATGTCATCAACATACCTGTGCCAGATTTTGAACATCTAGGGAAATGCTTGGTTATAGTACCACTTCACTGTAAAAAATCCCACGTAATATATTATTAGAAATTTAAGCTTTCATGAATCACAGATTATTGTCTCTGTTGGACATTACATGAGAATATTATAAGAGAAAAATTCCTCCAACACTGGGACTTGAATCCAGGACCTTTGGCTATTCGTGCCAATGCTCTACCAACTGAGCTAAGCCGGAGTTCAATTCATGTAATTCTCATGTAATGTCAAACAGAGACAATAATCTGTGATTCATGAAAGCTTACATATCTATCTTGAATGTCAACTGTACCTACAATAACAGTGGGAGCCCGGTCACAAAAATCACTAATTAGTGTGCCTCACAGTACTGCATATGACATAACTTGTCTGGCTGGGCGGTAGACCATTAGGGCAATCAGTCATAAGAGAGAGGTTCCATCCGGCGCTGTGAATTGAACTCCGGCTTAGCTCAGTTGGTAGAGCATTGGCATGAATAGCCAAAGGTCCTGGGTTCAAGTCCCAGTGTCGGAGGAATTTTTCTCCTATAATATTCTCAATATTCCAAGATAAGAGTTAAATGTTCTTGTAATATTGTCTTTAAGTTCTTCTAACAGCATGTGACTATTATTTATGGGGGAACTTGAAAAATATAGTGTGTAGGTCAATTTCCCATACATTAGAAGAACTTAAAGACAACATCACAAGAGAAATGAACTCTATCTAGGAAGCTGAACTCGTGCGCATGAAAGAAAATTTCCTAAAAAAGTGCCAGTGTTGTGTGGATGCAAGAGAAGGACATTTCAAACATCTGTTGTGATGAGGTACGTGATTATTTTAATTTTAATTTTAACTAACTGTGAGAACCTGAATTACTACATCGTTAGGGGCTTTATTTGTGTAGATATTCCACCCAGTCGCTTGGGAGTTAGAGCTGTGGCCACCGCGATGCAAAAATCCACATCACTGGTCAACTCAGGGCCGTCGCGTGGTTTGTCGGCGCCCGGGGCAAGATTTCGTCAGGCGCCCCCCCCCCCAAACTCAATCCTACGTGCACCCACCCGACATTCCACCTATCTGTAAGGATTCAAACACAAACACACAGCGAGCGACGTGACGCGACACTATCAAATAGGCCTACATATAAACATTTGGGATTAAACACGCAATGAGCGACGCGACTTGGGGCGACGTGGACTGGACAAGTTCCAAGCCGCATCGCGTCCAGTCGCTCGTTAGCCAAGTTGCGCGTCGGGTTGCGTCGCTGTCTGTGTTTTTGTGCCCAAAAGAGACACCTAATCGGATTACCTTACAAAAATACCAGAAATAAAATTATTTAAATTTTTTTAAAAGATTGTATTGAAAATCAAATTAATACAAGTTTAGTAACGTTAGAAAATCTTAACAATCATAAAAAATACTATAGGCGTTATTAATGAACTACAAATTAATAGTGTGGGAAACCTCGATACATACATTGAATAGAATATAGAAAAGGGAACCGCGTTTATCAAATTAGGACAAGGTACTAAACATTAAATGGCATTCGCCTGGTTTTTCCACGAGCAAATGTCGTTAGAATTTCCATCAAGTCTATTTTTTGTGCTTCGTCGTTTTCAATGGACAAAAAGGCCAGAGAATTCAGTCTCTCCTGTGATGTAGTTGATCGTAAATATGTCTTTATAAGGAAATATTTATTTTGGGATAACTTAGTACAAATATAGGCCTAAAGTTATTGGTGTCAAATATTTATTTGTTCAATAAAAACATACAACGCAATATTCAAAATTCAGTTATACCTAACTTTAAAAAATATGTTATGTACATCCTACTTATTTTTTCAAAGTTTGTTGTTTTATTTTTGCCGTTGCCACGGCGCCCCCCTGGTCGCCCCGCCCACGCGACGACCCTGGGTCAAATCTTAGGTGAAACGCACTGTACATACAAATACATTGGACAATAGAATGTAATGAATACAATTAGAAATCCCAATTTTTCAGAGGACCAACATGCAGTGTGAAATAGACAATGAAGCCATCAAACTTCTACGGTGTGCCCTTCACCAGGAATCCGGTGTCTGATCTCCCCTACAGTTTCTAGCTCCTTCTGCTGCTTCCTTCTCACGCTGAATATTTATGTAAGAAAATATCCTAATGAAAAGAATGAAGAAGATTTAGGTATTTTTAAATATGTTGAAAAAGGACATTTTCAACTACTTTCAGGGTTTTGGGGTACCGAGATGAATTATGGCTGTACCAAGGGAAAAGAATTGAAAACGTTAAGACATTTACCAGTATATATGTGGGTATATGTTTATCTATGAACGGGAAATGGACAAAACACATAAAATTACACCAGAGGGAGGGGGCGCAGACAAGTGGGGGAGTTACTTGCCTCAATGGCAAGAATACCGGATATGCCAGTTGCTACATTATTGCAACTTTATTATGCTACAGCGAGAGCAACAATAATATATCGGGCCGAACTTTAGGGTGGAAAAAATTAGAGAGTTTAGCAAAAATACAGAATACTTTCCTGAAAAGAATTTTGAGGGTAGACAGAGGTGTGGCAAATTGTGGGATAAGGAAAGAGTGGGGAATTACATGTGACACTACGTTCTTTAAAATTATGGCAATAAAATACTGGTTAAATTTATTGAAGGCAGAAGACACATCTTTAAAATCTATTTGTTACATAGAACAACTTGAGAATCTAGAAACTACAAACTGGGCGTCAACCATAAAAAGGGGTTTAGAGGGTATAGGAATGAGGTGGGTTTGGGAGAAAGGGATTGAGAATAGAAAAAGTATTTGGAAGAAGATAAAAGGGAGACTATTTGATATTGAGAGGCAGAACATAGAGGCTGACTGTAATGGTAAAGTGTCATTAGAGTTACAAGCAGAATTAAAGGCTACTTGGGGAAGGGAATCATATATAGAAAAACTGGGTGTGGAAGATAAAGCAGCAATGGCCTGGATACACCTGGGAAGATGGAAATCGAAGAGAATTTCAGATGAGAGAGGGGTGAGAATCTGCCCAATGTGCAGAGAAAATGAAACATGGGTTAATATCTTGTCGGGATGTGGAGTTACAGAGCGCTGGAGAGTTATGATGCTACCTGACAAATTTTTAAACTTGCAAAGAAGAAAGGAGGAATGTCTAAATCTGTTGTTGGATGAGCACAATTGTCATGGGATAATATGTAAATTTCTGCAGAAAGTAAGATGTGTGAGAGAGAAAGCCTCGGTTTGGAGAATTAAGGAAATCTAAGTGTTATTTTTTGTTTTCGTTATGTCTATGCATTTCCATGAAATTTTTATTTGCTTGGGGGTTATGCCTGTGGATACTCGTACTTATGTAAATAATAAAATACAATTTTTTAATTGGGTTCTTAATGGGTATTATTGAAATGTATAATAATAATAATAATAATAATAATAATAATAATAATAATAATAATAATAATAATAATAATAATAATCTTTATTGTTCATTGAGGTTCTACATAGTAGAGTTCCTATTGAACATTGTCATAAATTTCCAAACAAAATGCTTCGCTTCAGGGAAGTTACAAATAGTTGTTTGGAGAGATTAAGTTCAAGTCGATCCCTTGTTCTAACAAGAAGAAATGTATGTCAAGTTTATCTATTAAAAACTATTAACAGGGTTAAAAATAAAAAAATAAATATTATTGTTGAAGTATGAAGTTATTTGGATTAAATTCATTCAAGGAATAATATGCATTAGTTACTAGTACATGTCGTATAGTTCTACAGAATTTGATTTCGGACAAATTCTTCACCTCATGGGGAAGCTTATTGAATATTTTGATTCCCATAGCAATGGGACTCATTGCTGTTATTTGAAGATTGTGTCTAGTTATTGCTATATTATTTGCTGTTCTTGTCTCATGGTCATGAATATCTTTATTTTTGTTGATATTTGGTTCATTTGTTTCTATCAGTTTTAGTAACTCATATAAGTACATACCAGTCATAGATATTATTGTTTTTAAAGATATTTCTGCATGAATGCCTTCTACTTAATTTAAATATAATTCGAAGGGCTCTTTTTTGTAATTTGAATATGTTTTCGCTTTCGCTTGAATTTCCCCCAAAAATTATTCCATAATTTAGATGTGAGTAGAAAATTCCGTAGTATATATTAATTAATGATTTAATTGATACTAGGTCTCTAATATTTCTTAACAGGTAGATGGTAGAGCTTAGTTTTTTTACTTAAATGTATGCAATGATCTTTCCAGTTTAGATGAGTGTCAATATGGATACCGAGGAATTTGACTGAGCTTTCTAGCGTAATTTCTTTCGTACCTAGATTTAAAGTGGTTAGATGTTGGGTTTTATTATAGTGAGTGTTGAAATATATATTCTTTGTTTTACTCTCATTCATTGTTAAATTGTTACATTGAAACCAGTGGTTCATGCTTTTTTCAATTTCTAAATAGTTGTTTTTTAGTTCAGTCACATTTTGTCCTGTTTCAATTACGTTACTATCATCAGCATATATGACAAATTTCCCTTTATTTGTACATGTTGGGAGGTCATTTATATATACCATAAAAGAAGGGGGCCCAGGATGGATCCCTGGGGTACCCCATACTGCACTACTTTGCTTTCAGAAATGTATTCTTGAGATTTACCGTGTTCGTCTGTGTAAGTTATTTGTACTTGTTGGGTTCTTACTGTTAGGTATGATTTCAAGAGGTCTAGGCAAATTCCTCTTACTCCATAGTTATCAAGTTTGATTAAAAGAAGTGAATGACTGACTGTATCAAAGGCTTTAGTTAGATCGCAGCAGATACCCATTACTTTTTTTTTACTGTCTAATGCAGTTAAAACGAGCATTAAGTGAGCACATATGGTCAACACCGACCTGTGCACTGGTCAATGTTCAAAATATGGTTTATATGTAAGAATTTTTATGAGAAATAAATAAATACACACACCTATGTATTCAGGTACTCTGGGTATTTTGTTTCTTACTCAGCATCTCTAACATGGGCATCCGTAGGTATAATAAGTTACCACCATCTCTACTAAATTAAAAGTGGCAAACATATGTTTCTTGATATAAATGATTTTATGTCCTCATGCCTCTCTCCATAGAAACAGCTGACATAGCGGACATAATTCTTTTAACTCTTTATATTCTTCTTGTTAGATATATTTGTATAGTGTGTTTAATTAATCATTAAATGTAAATTAAAATCTTATAATTTTATCATATTATGACGAAGCCATGGATCATGAATCCCTATTGGGGGAAAAAAAAGAAAGAAAGAAAGAAAGAAAGAAAGAAAGAAAGAAAGAAAGAAAGAAAGAAAGAAAGAAAGAAAGAAAGAAAGAAAGAAAGAAAGAAAGAAAGAAAGAAAGAAAGAAAGAAAGAAAGAAAGAAAGAAAGAAAGAAAGAGAAAAAAATACGTTAAGTGGCTATCAGTCTGAAGTGAGCTGGTGTGCACCAGTACTAGTAAAAAATCATCAGTGACATACCACCCCTGGATTTGTTTTGAGTTGGCACAGTCATTATTCTCGTCTTACATTTTTGTTTTATTATAACAATTAAACATTTGACTTTCAAACTAAGATTTCCTTTCGTGATCCAGACAGCTTTTTCACATTATTTTAGGGCATCGTGAGTGTTTTTTCGAACTGCTGCTGGGTGCCTGTGTTGTGAGCCTATGTCACAACATTGTGGGCCTATATTTTTGGCTAATATATAACCAAACTGTCTATTAAATTCTTGATTTTTATATATTTTTCATTTTCATCTACTAGTGCTAGAAGTTTAAATATAATTTTCTGAATGAATTAATCTTGATTAATGTGCATGCTGATAGATCAGCCATACCAGAAGATGTCATACGAATTTATAATTAAATCAACTACTGCAGATATTAATAGTAATCAACCTGCAATTCTTGAAGCTGATAGTACCTCTCATAAATAAACTCAAGACGGTGAAAATTATGGCTAGGCCAGAGTCGCCAGAGTCGCCAGAGTCACCAGAGTGTACAATTCCAGTGTTGTTAAATTATTTGAAATTTTTTTATGCCGGGGGATAATTGTATAAAATTTTTGAGAAACATACCACCTCTGCTTCTTTCTCATTTTCATACACTGGTGGCTATTAGTTAAAAACTATAAAGGGTATTGATTTGAAACATTTCCTTCCTACTCTCGGTACTTTAAGAATTATACTTTTCAGTTGTTTATGACAGTTATTCACTTTTGAAGTAAATTCACTTTTGAAGTAAATTGACTGCTAGGTAATTTCTTGTATTTTCTTTTAGCTTTCTATAACTAGAATTTCTATATAAGCATTGTACATAATTAAGGATGTAAGCTTTTCTGGTCTTTCTGGTTTGATGTGTTTTTTCTTGCATAGTTTTTATTTGTTCATTTGTAAACATACTTTCTTCTGCCTTGAGAAGAAGGGTCATTGCTGGGTTCTGGGAGACTCCTGGAACTTTCTTTATACTTGTACAGGGTAAAAAAAAAACTATGTAATGTATAGTTTGTAAACTAATGTTGAAAACTAAAAATTAGAAAAAATCGTACTCTTTCTCTTTTTCTCCAATTTTTTTCCTATTCAGATTACTCTTTGGAATTTATGTAGTCTGATATTTTATATCGATATCTTGCATACTGAGCTTTTGAAGTCAGTTGGTCATTCTAGTCTCCTCAGTCTGTAATGTCATCAAGAGCAGAAGCGTCACCAGGAACTGTATTAAAGGGGGGGGGGCAAACTCTACATAATTCCAAACACATTGATTTTTATTTATTAGTAGGGCCCGGATTTTTATGTGCTAAAAAACTTAAAAATATTTATTTTTTATGTGCTAAAATTTTAAAAATATGTGCTAAACCAAAAAAAAAATATTTTTCTGAAAAAGAAACAAAAACACCAGGATGTGTATTGAAACTCACCAATTGCAGCTAAACATCAGATGTAAAATGCTGACTGAGGTTGCTGTGCGCAACAAATGTCATCTCCAGATTATGGATCACAAATCCTTGCCTATTATCCGAGAATAATGCATTACATTGAGGAAAGGAACGTTCTACATCACACAATGTTAACCTTGCATATTTGAAGAGCTGTACTGTATATCACTAACACACACACGATCAAAACTTGAGCGACTTTGCAGAGGGATTGGTAGCCACCATTTTTCTCAAACATACCTTTAAATTTTGTTCTTAGAACTTCTATTTTCGAACCTGAGAAAGTGTTAAGTTGCCTTTCAACATATTGTATTTCTTTAACCGAACTACGCAATGTTGAGATCGGGTTCTGTTCTTCTCCGATAAGCAAGTGCAAGTGAATTACTCTCACCTCATTGCAAGTGAAGCATTTGTATTGAATTAATTCGAGATACAAATTTTTGTTGTCAAATGTTAAAAGAGAATGAGGAAAACTACTAAAATATTTATTTATGGAGAATATATCGAAAATATTTCTTCATATAATTTTTTTGTAAAACATGTATTTTTATTTTTGTTATTATGAAATGACTTATCCACCTAACCACAAACCCAATGGACCAAAAGTTCAATAGATGCAACGTCATAAAGCCCTATAACATTATAATATTTACTAGATTTATGCACTTATACATTCTTATTTATGTATCACTATGTCATAAAATATAAGTTGGATATAAAATTATATAGTCACATACAATACAATCACATTTAAGATAGCAAAGTGCTATATGTATTCAACTAAAACCTAACCATTAAAATATATACACTGATACAGATTTAATCACACTGATTTTAAAAACACACTGTTGTCATCTGTTAAAATATGTACACTTATGCCGATTTTTTTTTTTTTTTTTTTTTTTTTTTTTCCCCGCAATAGTCATTAAAAATATAATTCTTCTTGAATATATGACAGTCAGTTGTCTATCCGATAAAAACAGTAGAAATTATTTTGCCGAAATCTTCTCAGCAAATAAAACATTAAAATATATACACTGATACAGATTTAATCACACTGATTTTAAAAACACACTGTTGTCATCTGTTAAATAAGTACACTTATGCCGAATTTTTTCCAGCAATAGTCATTAAAAATATAATTCTTCTTGAATATATGACAGTCAGTTGTCTATCCGATAAAAACAGTAGAAATTATTTTGCCGAAATCTTCTCAGCAAAGTCGTTAATAATAAAATAGTACTTGAGTGCACTAGTTGTAAAAATAGTTGGAATGTAGGCGGCTTGTAAATGTATTCCGTTGCATCAATTGTTTTGGCTTCTGTTACATGCGGATATGCACATTTCGATCCTTAGATCATCTTCAGTCCTACAATTTATATATAAAAACATTTAGTATGTTGTTGTTGTTTGAAGTCATTTATATTTAACTATTGTATGATGAAACTTAAGACTCACCTGATAGTTTCCGACGTGTGGAGTGCTTGAGTATAAATGTCATACTGAAGAAATTACGTGTTGTTTGTCATAGGGTAACGTTCTGAGTATAGTTCATATAGTTCATTGTGTTCTATTGTGTTTTCGTTTATAATTTTATGTCTATGTCTGTATATTTCAAAATTTTCTAATGTGTTTAGTTTACGGCTTTTATTTTGTTTATGTTTGTGGTTAGGTGGATAAGTCATTTCATAATAACAAATTAATATTACCACAAACGGAAAGAAAAATGAAATTTATCAACATGTATTTTTATGTAAAATAAAATTTAGAATTTGCGGTTTTAGGACCTTGATATGAGCATCAGGAAAAAAATTACATAAAAAATCCGGAAAAGTACTAAAATATGTATTTATGGAGAAAATATCGAAAATATTTATTCACATAACTTTTTTTTGTAAAATATGTGTTTTTATGTGAAATAAAATTTGGAATTTGCGTTTGCCGGGCCTCGATTTGGATATAAAACTTTGTTTTAGGAATGTACGCATCAGGAAAAAAAATATTTTTTTACATACAAATCCGGGCCCTATTTATTAGGTTAAATTATACATTACTCTATAATAATAAAAATTAATTTACTATAATGAACAATAATAGTGGTATTGTGACAATAATTTAAATAAGTGTACTGTGAGCTAATTCCAGATTGAATTTAATCCACATTCAAATGATACAAATTATATTTTATTATGATCTACTGAAAATCAAATTCGGACCTCAATTACAAATGATTAGGCTAAAGACATTAATATTCACTTAGTTAACCGGACCGTAGCTTTGATCCCCAGCTGAATTCAACGAGGCTACAACTGCAGGTTGACAAAGAGTACCAAAAATAAATGAATCCATAAGGCATTCCAGAGGGGGAAGTTGTCACCCCTTGCCCCCCATTCCAAAGCCCATGATCAAGAGTACTGCACATCTCGCTCTTTGTCTTGCTTCCAAGCATATCTGTCTTATTTTTTTTTATTCTGCACAGAGGCATCAATTCTCCACAGTTCTTGGATTCTGCAGCTGCAATGAACTGACACTAATGTCGACAATGGTCAATACTGTAAATATTTCTCAGTGTAAGAAACTTGACTGTTGACACACAACCTTAGAATGAACTAATATTAATTGGTTTTTGACATCATATGGTTTGTAGCGGACAAAGATTTGGACAGAATATGGTTTGTCCTGAACACTTGGTTTTATGCATTCTTTTGAAGGGGATTTAATTAACTTAGATGAAAACAGACTTCACAGGATGATACAGCATACTCAGAACTATACGAAATCATATAAAACTCATTTTCGCTTGTTGGTGGACTTAAGTCAATATGGTTTAAAACGTACCTCCTCATATACTTGTTAAGATTTGAATTATTGAGGTTGACAGATTTATGAAAGAAACTGGTATTTACAATTAAAAAAACTAATGTACAACCTCCATTATAATGGTCATGTTACTTGATTAGGTTTACCAGTAGGCTGTTGTAGTAATTCCTTCATATACATCTGTTTCTATTGTTCAGTGACATCTTCTTCACTGATATTCAGTTTAAGTGATTATGATATTGGGTGGCATAGTGGCAATGAGTTGTGGGAAGTAAACAAATCCTACACATCTGGCGTATGCCTTTGCAAATGAGGAAACCACGAAAAGCCCAAGTTAAATTGGCTGGCAATAAGCTTTGACATTTGAACTCAGGACTTCTTACCTGAGCCACCTTGCTCGGATTGGTTTTATTGTGTTCATTACGACTGAGATTGCATGTACTGCACTTCACAACAATAAGTTAATTCTAGTTTTCTTGTTACTGTGGGAAACAAAGCAACATCATTCATATTAATGTATGTTCTGCATTAAAGTCATACTTGTTACTTTTATCTTGATAGACCTACCTATTAATGTCATGAAGAAATATATAGATGACAATAAATGTCTATTTGAACTTTCTGTGCATCTTTACTATGTCAAGATTTCATGTAATGCTTATTGTAATGGAGACAGTCTAGAATAATTAAAAATGGACATGAATAAAGTACTTCCTAAGTAACCAATATAACTTTTATCAGCACATATACCATAGATGTTTTGAAATTTACATTTATATTAAAGTCGTAATGGCATTTTTTCAAAAATCAACATTTTGGAAAAGTTTTAAAGAAGTCATTTGAATATTTCAGGTATAGTAACAAGATTTGTAATAGATATGTTATAAAAGTAAATGTGCTACCAGTTATTCATTACTATAATTATGTTAAATGAGTTTGCAAAATTGAAGCATTCTAGCTCTACTATGTTCTGAGAAGAGGAAGAAACAAATAAGAAAATTTAGTTTTGAGATATCTCAATTAAAATATTTAACAATTTATGACTTACATCAGTGCACTCCTGGATCATAATCCTACCTTAATTCTTGTCTTTGCCTGTAAATATTTTGTGCATGGTCGATGCGGTTCTTGTTGTTCAGTTGAAAAGATTTCCTTGCTTTTAATTGAATGCACATTCTATTTAAATGTACTTTTAAGAGGGAAAAATATCTCCTAACACTATAAATGGCTACAATTATATTCCTGTTCAGGAAGATTCTCAAAGATTTTTATGCTTAGAAATGCGATTTCTAGATTGTTCCGTTAAGATAAGTGTGTTACTTACTGAAGGCATATTTTCATTTGGTATGATCTTGAATCTTCGGCATGGAAGTAGTGGAGGGAGCAAAAAGTTGTAGCAGTGATCAGAGGCCTGATATCTGGAAAAAGGCTATGCAAAGTACAAGTCCAGTGGCTTCGTGCTGTGTCCTTTAGAAATTAATGAACTGCTATGGGTTTGATTTACTCAAATCAGTGTAGCACATAGAAAGGAATTACTTACATGTTGATACCGTCATAGCCGGCTCCAATGCCCACGTGGTCCACTCCAGCCACGTCTCGGATATGATTGATGTGAGCTGTAGAGAAACATTGATTTCTATCACTAAATTAGCACGACAAAGCTCATTATACCGTAATTCTTTTGTTTGACTACCCAATACTAATTTGATATAGTACATGTGACGTAACAGTATCTTAATGATGGGCTTACCCAAGAAGATACAGAATTTAGTCATAACACTGTTATGGTATCGATTAATATAGAACTCTAGCAATCTAGAAGCCATGAGAGCAGAAAATGTAATAAATAATCTGCATTTAAAATGAAGTCAATCCTCTTCATGTTAATTTTAATATCATAGGCCTGCTAAATTGAATTAAATTAATCTTTTCAAGTCCATTAGTTTGAGATTAAAAGGCCAAGAGCAGCTTCGAGTTCCCTGCATACTGTCATCTGTCATCTATCGCAGAAGATGAGAACTACGAAAATTTACTAACAGCTGATTGCTGAGATCAAAAGACTCTTTTGTTTTTGATGAATCTAAATACTCAAACCCTAAGCATGTAATCAAGGTTGAACAAAATCTGTTGTATGCAACTTGAGGTAAACATCAGGGTATTCTTAGTACAGGAAGGAGGAGAGAACAACAGTACTCACATCCAAGTTATTATCATTAAGATATAATTCAGGAATTAAACCAAGAGTGGCAGAGCTTGGGGTGACCTTCTTCTTTATTATCTTCTTATTGCAGCAAACGAACCCCAAGATCTCTGAAGCAAAATTATGTTTTCGTTTGCAGCCCATTAAAACTTTTTCGATTTTGGGGGAATCTAATTTAAAGAGTTGACGGTTGATGGCTGAAGGAAGGTTCCTGACAAGGGCAATCCTCTTTTTTTTTGTTTTGTTTTTTTTGTTTTTACTTCTCTTTTGTTTGATTTTCTTTCTTTCTCTTTTTCATTGTTTCAGACTTCACCAGCAGATTTTTTAAATTACAGTATAGGCCTACTATAGGCATACTCTAAATTAAATTCTAGTTAAGTTTAAAGAACTATTAGTACTAAAATAAGTGTAAGACCATTCCAAAGAACATTACGCTTATGTATAATTTTTGTAAAGAGAATTATTCAGTGGAAAGAACAAAAACTACAAGACTACAAAGATGATATCAGAAGATTAAAATTAAAATTTCCTTTGTTTGTATTTTATGGATTCAGTAATTTTATTAAATTAAAGATAAAAAATTTGTTTGAAAGTAATTCTGTAATAAACAAAGACTTACCCCTTCTATGCAACTAACCTATGAGACTGTTTGTTATTATGACTAGTGACCTAGTTTAGAGGCCATAGACCATTCTGCACTGTAACTTCATCCTAGATAATACTCAGAGGTCATGCATCTATTCATGTGGGAATTGTAGGGTAGTAACAACATACGGCCTGGTGCTAGATTCTAAATTGAAAATGGATTTGATTAAATTTTTCTGGGAAATATATAGGTCTAAGTGAAAGTGGAACTTCTATGGTGAATTCCCATACTTGGGATGTTGAATGTAATAACATTTCTTGCTTATATTATCTCTTTTAGGCCTGGTAGTAAAGTGTTTATGCTGATATATGTTTTTCTACTATACTCTATTTTCATAACAATAAGTAGGACTGAATGGTTTTGATCAATATGGGCAGATTTCCAGTTTACTGTGTATTTGGCTGTCAGACAATGTTCTAAAAATCCTTAGATATTTTGTAAATCAAAATTAATTCATGAGGGGGTAAGCTTTCCAGCTTTATTTTCTATGAATTAAAACCTATTTTCAATGTTTAGCCTATATCATATCCTGCAATAACTATAGAAAATTTTGTGTTTGGAAAAAAGTAAACAATATGTACAGAATCAAGTGAAAACAATGTTATTTTCTTTTCCGTGAGGATCTCATAGCTTTGAAATGTGTAAATCTTCCCTTCCCAATGGTATGGTGAATAGACCTATGATAGCCTATGTCATTTCATAGTAATAATAGGCTATGCTGTTTACAATGGCAGCTCGTGCGATTTCATATGAGAGGGTCACTTCAAATATAGGCTATAAATGTTAGGAGGAAAATAGTCAAAATTGCATCTAGAAATTTGTTTCGAACACTTGAATTATCTAAAAGACGGGGGAATTCCGTATGCCCTAGGTATGTGCACACCCTGAAATGGTAAAAAATTTAGATTTCTCCTCTTTAATTTGACATGTTTACTTTTTAAATATGACGAGTAGTTATTTTGATATTGTACATTTTCTAATCATCAAGCTGTCAGAGTACCATTTTCTGAGTCAAGCTTGATTAGCTATACCTTCATGCTCAAGAGAATAGCTGGTGTGACTATCAGGTTGCTAAAGCAAAAGGTATGGCATACCTATGGAAATAATTAGGGAGATAAAACCAGTGTATCATAGTCTTACAGAAGAGAAGATGCTGGAAAAATGTCTCCATGGCAAGATTCAGAATGTGAATGAGTCCTTCAGTGGCTCAATATTGAAACGGTGCCCTAAAGAGACTTAGTAGTAAATAAAACATTGAATTTATGTCTTATGGATGCAGTAAGTCTCTGGAATATTGGACCTGAGAGTGAATTAGAATCGTACAGGAGAATGGGAATCGACCCAGGAACTAATACAATAGCTGGAGTCCAATCCAACAAGAAAAAGCAAGAAATTAAGGCCAAGAAACAAGAAACACCAGAATCCAAAAATAGAAAAAGGTACCGGTATATCAGAGGCAGGAAAAAGCTCAAGTTGGATCAGTAAACAGAATCTGAGGGAGGTACCTATGATGTTTGAGGTTTTTCAAGAGTTCGAACTTCAACAGCCATATACAGTAAATCTAGTTTTGCAATGTCCTTTGTCAGAAAAAAACATCATACTTCAGCTTGGAATGAAGATATTGGCATGATTTTGGTCCCATTTAAAAGCTAAAACAATAATCTAGTGCCTGAAATAAACTAAAATTTGATACAGTTTAAGAGTACACTATGAATGGGCACACTATGAAAAGTTGAATAATAATATTTATATATTTCTTGAAAATTTTAATACACCGATGCTGTGAAGTAATAAATTTTATTAAAAATTAATTCAGGCACTACAGAAATGTGTTTGCTAGAATCTAGTGAAAGGGTTTTGAAAAGATTTGCATTAATATAGGAGATACAGTGTTTCCCTTTTCTTTAATTTTTTTAAACAAAATATTTACTGGTTCAAACAATTGATTTTATTTTGCACTTTTTTAATAAAATCCCTTAATAATGAGTCATTGAACCATGAAAAAAAATTAAAGACAGTAACTTAAAAATTATTGAATTTTACACCTTGTTCATAACCTAACAGAACCTGTCACTAAACACAACAAACCACATGGAGCAGAAGATATAATATGCCACATTTACATAATGCAGGAATTCAGTATTAAAATGCAAACCACCCCATCTAGCAGCTATAATATGTCCAATTATGTAGAAGACTTCAAGATGGTAGACAGTGCCAGAAAGTGTGAAGTCGCAACTTTACTGTGGCCCTATACAAATTAAACTAGTTACAACCCCTCCTTGATTTCTACTTCATCTTTAGGGGAGGGGATAACATTAAAGGGATGAGAGATGACCAGGCATCAAAATCACGATGCAAATTTGACCCATGTTATGTTTCCAAACTTGATTTAAACCACTAACAAGCAAATCAAAAGCTTTAAATACCACATAACTCTATTAATTGCTACTAACTTTATTCATATTAAAAATGGATGGGGGGCATGTGACCATGTGACCTATATGTAGAACCATGCCTGTTGTGGTTTGGGACAACATTCTTTAAGTTAACATAAGTATCAAAATTTTTGCAGTGCTGAATATAAATTAAATTGGGAGTAAACTACTTATGGAAAGATAAAACGTTTCAAAAGCAAAGGAAAATTTTTAAACCCCATCACAAATTCTTAAACCAAAGTTTACCTTGAACTAATCTGCAAGTTAATTTCTGTCTTTCCTGATAAGACTTTCATCTTGAGTGTAATAACTACATTTCTAGGTCTGTCATAAGAATTGTTAGGAGGTCCAACTCGCAAAAGTAAATGCATATTTCATGAAAATGAGACTAAATCAATTAAAAAGGTTACAATATGTTGTGAGATTGAGAAATAGATTGAAAGAACTAGGTAGTCACAGTTTTATAGCATTGATTGAGAAATCCATTCTTTGAGTGTGAGTTGTAAGTTCTCTGTGATATAACATTATGGATATATATGTATTCTTGAAACACGGATTATTGTCTCTGTTGGGCATTACATGAGAATATCTAGTGCTGTGAAGCGAACTCTGGCTGAGCTCATTTGGTTGAGCATTGGCACAGATAGCCAAAGGTCCTGGGTTTAAATCCCATGTCAGAGGACTTTTTCTCCTATAATATTCTCATGTAATCTCCAACAGAGACAATAATCTGTGGTTCAAGAATGCATATATATATATCCATCTTGAATGTTAACTGTACAATAATAGTGGAAGCCTGGTCACAAAAATCACTAATTAGTGTGCCTCATAGTACTGCATATGACATAACTTTTCTGTCAGTGAGGTAGACCATTAAGGGCAACAAGTCATAGGAGAGAGTTCCCATCTGGCACTGTGAAGTGAACTTTGGCTTGGCTCAGTTGATAGAGCATTGGCATGGATAGCCAAAGGTCCTGGGTTCAAATCCCAGTGTCAAGAGATATTTTTCTCCTATAATGTTCTCAGTAAGTTATTTGGTAACCCAATAATATGACAATCACTTTGTGTTATGTAAACATGCCTAGGCATGTTTAAATGGGTATTCGAGTAGGTTTACACATATAAAGCTACCATTTTTAAATAAAGCTCTATACTCGTAAAATTAGGAAACATTTCTTTCGTGTATTCAATTGTATTCCTCAAGTTTGGTAACAAGGGTTTATATAGGAGCCAATAATATTGAGATTACATACATAATTCATTTGCTGGGTGTAATAGAAATGATCTATGTCAATTTCAGCTCTTACTGCATGCGATATACGGCCATATAGTGGTTGGACTAAGATAAAATATATTGACAGCCACTTTCAATGTACATACCAAAAGAAAACTACAAAATCACAAAACAATAAATTGACAATTGATGTCCTTCACACTGTCTCTTTGCATTCAAATCTCGATTCATACTTCAAGGGAAGAACATATTGGCATTTTATACTTAGCCAGAGGGGAGACAAATTAACTGATGTGTAACGCCAGGATGAGTTTGCTACAATAGAAGTGATTAATAAAATGTTTCCTAAATGTATTTAGTTATTAAACTAGCTGACATTTACTGCAAGACAAGAATTTTTTGCTTGAGACAAGAATCTATCATCTTCATAACAAAATATTAACTTCTTAAAAAGCAGAAACAAAAAATTAACATTAAGCTTTTTCCTACTAAAATCCAAAACCCTTAGATTTAGTCTAGTAACATATTAACCATTTAATCCTCAAAATGCTGAACATGGGCAGGTTAAGTTTGCAAATCTTTCAGCCAATATATTACCTGTTTACAACTCTAGACTTTCAACATCATTAAATTAAAGACTTACTGTATACTGCCTTCATGAATCCTTGTTGCAAGGATTGTGGGGTTTGAATATTTCCGAAACATTTAACATGGCTCAATACAGTCTTTGTGCACCTCATTTCAGGGATGCCAGGGCTGCAAAAAAGGTATTTCTGTTACTTTTTTCATAGTCATGGTGATGAAGTCTCTAGACATTCTCTGTGTCCATCCCCATCTACTCCCACTTTCGTTTTTCATTCCTCTTATCATCGTTCGCTCCCATAGAAACATAAATCAAATTCAGGCTTAGTGCATGTGTTTTTCAATATTAAAATATTATTCAACCACCTACATCAGTTTGTATCAGTTTGTATACCAGTAATACACATGTCACAAAAAGTTTTGCATCACCTTGGTGCGAAGACGTCCTGAACCTTTACATACAAATGGCTGCATGGTTGTTTACATCTTTGGGCAGGTTTAGTTACATCTAGGAACAGTGAAAGGGACTGTGTTCATGATGCAATATAAACATTCAGTGTCAGTGACACAGTCAGTGTATCTACTGAGTTAGAAATTTAGATGTACTTATGGAGAGAGAGGAATGTAAAGCAGGAGAGGGAATGAGAGAATAGTTAATATCTAGGTAGCTGAAGACACAGGGAGTGCTAGAAAGAGGCTAGAAACTGAAAGAACTAGAAGAAAAAACACAATATAAGTAAGTTAGTTACAGTGAAGGAAAAGGAAATGGAAAGCATACCGAGATGGACATGTAAATACTGTGTTCTGAGCGTCTTTTGTAGAGAGCATTCATATCACATCTTAGTAGAGTGTTGCATAGGCGTAACCAGGCCGACCATATGGGGGGGTTATAACATCTGGAGTGGGGGGTTCTGGGGTCATCCCCCCGGAAAATTTTAAAAATTAAGATGCACAATAACGAGTTTTAAGCTTCCACGCTTTAAACTCATAACAAGTAATTTATAAGCAGATTTTAAAAAAAGGTGATATATCACAATAATGAAATAAATAGTACAATTTTCCCTTTTTTAATCAATGCGGGGGGGGGGGGGTTCAACCCCCAAAACCCATTAGAATTACGATACTGAGCTCCTCTATTCCTGGTGTCTGCAGTCCAGATAATAAAAAGTGATCCCTATACAGGCCATGGAGGCCCAGAGGGTTCCAGGAGGTTGAAGCTCCCAGATTTTAGACATTCGGCACATGAAGGTGGTAAGGTTGTCAGCCTTATGCACCGGCCACCTTTAACTCCAAGATTGCTCCTGGTGCTCATTTCTGTTAGAGGCTGAGTCGACCCCAGGGCCATAGTGCCACCAGAAGGATTAGGCCAATTGAAAAATCCCAACTACCTCATCGGCAATCGAGCCCGCAACCTCCGGTTTGTAGCATAGCATCTGAACCACTGCACTACGGCATACCCCTAGGCCAGATAATTGGAGAAAAATTTTTGTGTTGTGTAGAGTTGCTGATTAAGTTTACTTACCAACAACGTCATGTAGAGTTGCTGATTCACTGCAGCTGATGAAATGAGGATAGAAGGCCACCATGATTAAACCACCATTCACAGCCTAAACAAACAACATTTCAACCATGAAATATGTGGATTCAAGTTGAAAAGTAATAATGTCAAAAATACTTAGGTCTATAATGTGCAATTGCTGGTTGTTGTGAAAAGGAAATGTGAAATTTGTTGGAAATACCTTCATCAATATAGATTATAAGTGAATTTACTTGTTAAATATGGGATATTTGCACAAAAGACATTAATTACTTTTAGCTGAATTGAAGTTTGAGTTTTCATAACATTATTGAAATCTGAACCTTCAAAATGATATAAAAAATAAACAAACCGAGAACTTGATAACTTACATTCATTAGTGACGTACAGTACTTGAATAAATTGAAAATATCACACTATTCTATAGATAAATGTTGAAAATTTGCACAAACTTGCTCTTAATAAATAGATTTTAAAAGTTCTGACACATTATCACAAATATGACCATACATCATAATTTTCAGATTTACCAGTTAGTAAGTAAGTGTAAGTTAAATGTTTATTACATTAATTTGCTTTTTACATAATCAAATACAAACATTTGCACGGTTCCACACGGACCGTATATGCATAAAATTCAAAACAGAAGAAAAAGGTAGAGAAAAAAAGTTAAATAAATAAAATAGAAAATAACACAAACAAACTAAGCCTATTCCTCACCCTCCACCCCTAAGCTCCATTTTGCTGCTTTCTCAAACCTGTTTTACCAGTTAGGTACTATTCCTCCTGTAGATATAAACAGGTAGGCCTATATTTTTAATATTTCTTTCCACGACATGCCTTCCTGGGCATTGTTACAGAAAATTATAGAAACTTGCGCGAGATACATCACGGACATAGGCCGAAGGGGGCAAGGTATTTTCTACCCCCAATATTTAGAGGTATGGGGGCCTGTCCCCAGTAAATGGAAGTAGGGGACTCACCCCCCTCAGGCTTTGCTGTGTTTACCAGAAATAATTGAGGTAAACATCTTCATATTTATTTATTTAATCCTATTTTATTTACTAGCATGTTATTTGATTTTGTTTTCAGGCCTATGGCTAACTGCTAACAATTCTGTACTTTAATAATTCTTCTTCTCCAAAGAATATTTCTGAAGTTGGCACTTGATATTTTTCAGTTTAATCTAGCTTTGCAATCTTCAGAAATTGTCTGTAGATATAAATAAATTCACTGCTCTAAAAGATTTAAATTGTTCTATGGAGAACTTAAAGGAATTTAAGAAATATAGATGAATGATAATATTGTTTTCTAAACATAGTATCTTGTCTTTTTCAACTTCATGAACCAATGACACTGTGTCATTACGAATTACTGGTTAGAAAAGCATAACGGTAATCCATTTTGAAGTTTACTTTTTATGTACAGTGTTCCAAATTCTTTAGAACAAAGTAAACTTTTGTATTAATTTTAAACCACAGCCACAAAAAGAACAAGAACTGAGCACGTAGCGCCGACTTGGGGAAAGGGGGTGCAAGGTACTTTCTACCCCCCAACATTTATGTTTTTGTCATTTATGGTCTATGTATAACTACATGTGTTTTGACAATAACCATAACCTTGACTAAATTCCTGTTACTCCTGGGTGGAGCATAGGACACATACAAGAGCTCTCCATCTGACTCGATTTACTGCCACAGTCTTGATGTTCTTCCAGGACTTCCCAACTGATGCCACCTCTGCGTCCCCTGTTCGATGCCATGTTATTCTTGGTCTCCCTCTTCTTCTAGCTCCTTGTGGATTCCATTCAAGAGCCTGTTTTAGAATGCTGTCAGGGCCTTTTGGCAGTGTGTGACCTATTCATTTCCATTTTCATTCTTTTATCTGGTTTTCAGACTTGCGTTGTTGAGTGAATGAATGAATGAATGAATGAATGAATAAGCCTTATTTGTCCCATGAAGGGCTATGGCCTCCTAATTAGGGGGAGCTCGATTAGGTATCACATATTGAGGAATAGTCCATATGATCTTCAACCTTCTAAGGTTGACTTGAAGTCTGTCTTGTGATTGTCTTTTCCAAAACACTGATTTTGCACCACTGTTTTTATAGCACTGTCTTGTCATTTTCCTTTAGTTTTGCTCTCCACTTGGTTCTGTCCTTTGCCATTGTGGACCAGTGTACGCCTGCTTCCGCCTTGAAGTCATCTGCCCACCTGGTACCTGGTCTTCCACTGTGTCTCCTGCCATTACGGGGGTCCCACGTTGTTGAAATGTGTGCACACCTGTTGTTGTTGAGGCGTGTCACATGTCCTCCCCATTTCCATTTTAGAAGCATGGCTTTTTGTGAGATGTCCTTAGATTTTGTCATTTCTTATAGTCGTACATTTGAAATTCTCTCCCTCCAGGTTATCCCTAGAATTTTCCTCTCCATTTTTCTTTGGCAGCTTTGAATCCGTTTTCTCTGTCCTTCCGTCAGGTTCCATGTTTGGCATCCATATAACATTGTTGGGTAGATGCTTGTTTCCAGTGCTTCCAGCCTTAGTCTTCTGTTGAGAGTTCTGTCTAGTAGGATGAATTTTAGTGCCCAGAAGGCTTTCCATGTTATGGCCATCCTTCTCCTAATCTCTTTCTCCTTATTCTGCTGGAAACTGGCGAGTTGGCCCAGATATACGTACTCTGATACATATAATTGATACATATAATTGATACATATAATTGATACGTATAATTGATACATATATTTGATATACTAATTTGAAAAAAATTTTAGTATTACAGAAGAGAGCAATCAGATATATAGGCAAAATACCATACAATATTACGTGTAGGGAAACATTCAAAAAACTTAATTTATTAACAGTTCCATGCATCTATATATTTAGAACCATTCTATTTGTTCATAATAATACACTACCACAATTGAACTCTGACACACATGGGTACAATACCAGAAGAACGTGTGAGCTAGCAGTAGATAGACATAGAATAAAGTTATTTGAGAAAAAACCCAGCTATAGTGGCACTAAGTTTTTTAATAAATTACCAAAATCTATCAAATCATTAGTACAAAATAAATTAAAATTCAAAAACACACTAATGAAATACCTAACACAGAAAGCGTATTATAACGTAGAGGAATTTTTGGAGGACAACCATTAAGGAAATTCGCTATGATATCAAGTGTGCGGACAGCAAAATGAACAATATGTGAGTAATAAATTAAACTGCAAAATGGTTAAATGTATTGGGTGTGAGTAAATGAAGACACCATCTTTTAGTTATGTATCTATTTTAAACTTAGGAAGTAAGAGTATGACTTTGTTTCACTTGCATGTCGACAAATGAATAATTGTATATATGGGAACGTGTTGACTTTTTATGTTTTTCTATATACGTTTTAGTAGGGACTGACTTAGTCCACTTGTGTATTCTACACTGTATTGGACAGAAATAAATTATTATTATTATTATTATTCAAGTTCTGTCGTATTTACCTTGATTGGGGTTGTCTTTCTGTTGGTCATTACTTTGGTTTTTGTCATATTCATTTCTAACCCTGCCTGGATGCTGGCATTATTCAGTTCTTGTATCATTTCCTGTAAGTGTTGAGCGTTTGTTGCAAACAGGACCACATCATCTGCAAATCTGAGATTTGTGATTTTGTACCCATTCATATTAATTCCATAACTTTTCCTCCACTTTGTTTTCCGGAAAATACTCTCAAGAAGACTGGTGAACAGTTTTGGGGATATGGGGTCGCCTTGTCTCACTCCTCACCCTAGCTTGAAAGGTTGTCCAACTCTTTCTGTTGCTACCTTAGCCTGTGATTTTCTGTATAGTTGGGATAGTAGCCTGATGTCTCGTTTTTTATCGGTATTTGTCTCTTTCTCATGTTTTAGTTTCTCTCGCTTCTCTATAAGTTTTACTGTTTCCTGTGTTAGCTTGTGTGTGCTTTCCTCTTGTTCTGATGGCTGGAGATTTGTGTTAGCTGCTTGGATTATTGCTTGTTCTAATGTGTTGTATGCCTCTTGTACCCTGCTTCTCTGTTGCTATTGTTTTGTTGTAGTTTTGCTTGTAAAGTTGCTACATATTTGTTCTTGTCTAGCTTTTCTATGTCTCGCTTTGGTGACTTCTTGAAGGACTTCCTTTGGTTCTTTGTTTTCATTTTAATGAATATGGCCCTGTGATCAGTATCGAACATGAGGTTCCTTTACACATAGATGTCTTTGATTCCATATAAGCTGTCGCTTAAAATGTAGTCTAGTTCGTTTTTATCTATCCCATTTGGATGCCTCCATGTCCATTTATTGTTTGGTTGTTTCCTGAAAAAGGAGTTTATTATTTTCATTTTTTGTTCAGTGGCGAATTGCATCATTCTTTCTCCTCTGCCATTCCTTTCACCATAGCCATAGGTGCCCACTGCTTCTTCGTGTATGTGCGCTCTTTTTCCTACTTTGCAGTTAAAATCTCTTAGAATTATGTTTCTTGGCGATTTGTATTTTTCCACTGTGCTTTCCAGCAGGTCATAGAATTCTTCTATCTCCTCCTCGCTGCATTTCTGTGTTGGGGCGTATACTTGAATTATAGTTACTTTGCATTTGTTGGTGTTTAGAATTAGTACCATTATTCTTTCTGAGATCCCCACGATTTCTTTGATCTTGCTCTTCATTTAGCTTTTATGAGTAAACCCACTCCTTCTTGCCCTTTTGTTTGTCCTTTGCAGCAAAATATGTCCCCGTTGTCCTTAGTCCATGTGGCAGACCCATCGGTCATTATAATTTGGGGGGACTGAATGAAACTTATACCACACGTTCCTGGGGTCATGTGGAGCAAAAAAGTCGGGGGGGGCCATCATGAGGAGGTAGCTTTCAAACATGGCGGCCATTCAAAATGGTGGACGACTGTGAATTTTTAAATTCAAATATCTCGGGACTGGGTTCATCAATCTTGAATTTTGTTTTTTCAAAATGTAGGTTATTCTTCTGGCTACATGTTTGTTCAACATGTATGGGGCCAAAAAACCAATATTTATTGGTCAAAATTCTAAAAATCGGAAAAATAGATTTTTTGACATTTACGTTTTGCGGTTTATTACTCTAACCGTTGAGTGTATCGAAAAAGTGTTTGAAACAAACGTTGTAGAGACACATCTCACCTTTAAAACGCAAAAATTAAATCGAAGATCGGATCAATAGAATCCGAGATATCCAGATTCAAAGCGGGCGGAGCGGGGTTGAGCATGTTGACCGAGCGCTCGGTGCAGCCTAGTGAGAGGCGAGACTTGGCGTAAAATCCTGCGCTTTATTTATTTTCAGCCTCAGTAATTGCTTTATTACTAGATAAATTTACATTATCTACTAATGTGCACTATTTTTAACATGATTATTAAACACTTTCTCATAAATATAATTAACAACTATATTGTTTATCTGGGAAATGGACGTCAATAATTATTACCAACTCATATAATATACTGTCAAGGCTTTTATATCCGATTTTTAAGATGAAATCGTTAAAGGAACTTCAAATAGTCGAAATAATTAAAAGAGGAAAAAAGTATTACAGTTTAGGTATGTATCGGAGACTTTTAACAATACTTTCAGAAATGAACACAGGATGTAAGCAACTAAGCCATAAAAATTCCCATAAAATGCCTTATACAATATTATTAACAATGTTGAATTAAGTCTTCTTCACTAGAATCACTGAAGTCAGGTATTATAATTATTGCTCTCGTCCTCAACTGCCGTTGCATCGGCAAACCCCTTGCACCCACAGCTCTCGATGATTCAGATTTGAGTTGCTAAGAACGAGTAACCTTCTGGTGCACAGTTGATCAAAATTCCGGCCTGGTAGTTGGCACGTTTATTGTGTTTTCTCAAGGTGTCTTTACAAAGAGACATTTGGAAGCTCTCAATCTGGTCCTCTGAACATCTGGTAGCGCAGCTCATTTCACCTTGCGTTTGGGGGCAGACGACTGGAAGAAAAATTCTTCTTTGCTGTCATCAACATAATTATACATCATCCAATCTTTGCCTAACTTCCTGTATGCTTCAATAAATCGTTGTCCTTTTTGCACAAAAGCTTTTAACTTTCCCCTGGCCAGCTAAAGCACTGATTGTGTCGCAGCCAGACCAGCAGTAATACCCAATAAGAGCTGTAAAAAGCTGTTCGCCTAAGGCAGATACTATCTGGGAAACTTGCATATCTGTTAAAACTGTTTTGTTTGTTTCCCGATTCAGAAGTTTTTGCTTTTTATGGTTTTTAAAAAACCTACAGTCAAAATTAATACATCTGTATTGATTGAAAAGCAAAGAACTGATTCAGATGATGTAGCGGCGTTCCTTGCATGCAGCATCATTCTGGAATCAGCTTATTCTTGAGTGCAGAACAGCTCAGGAACATTTTTGCTCCTAATATAAATGATCATGAAGCAGATCTCACCAACTGCTACGAAGATTTCTAGGTTTCCAATTATGTTTTCAAACTTCTCCTCTTACAAACTGCAAAAAAAGAATTTTATCATTATATTTTTTCCGTAACTGTTCCTTAGAAGCGTCCTCTAACAAACCACTCTGTGACCACCCTTGATTTCACTAAATTTGATACCTTCAGCTGTTCCGCTTTTTTCCCGCTCCAAAGATTTGATCGAAACCTCTGAATAATGTATGTCAACCCTCCGACCTATATTAAAAACCTGCTTGAGAAAATTCGTTGAGAATTCGTAAAAAGTTTTTTGTTATCCTTTGATGGACTGAAGCACAGCCATTGAATCAATGATGCAGGCCGAATCTTTTTCCGGCAGACTGGCAGGGGTGGTGTATACTTCCAAAAAATTAGATAACACTGATTTGTAGGTTTTCTTCAAAGGCCCATTAACATTCGCCGGCGCCAGAGGATATCTGAATCCTTCCATCATGTCAAGTTGTTGGTTTTCTGCAATAAAGGTCATTTTGCTGAATAAATTTCGATTGCACTGGAGGATTACTTCTTTGTTTCAAACCTTGGTTTTTTTGCTCTTCTTTAGTCTACTAATCTTAAGACCCACTTTCTTAATACGTTTATGAAACCCTTCTCCTTTAGCTAGCCGAAACGTGAACTCTTAATAAGCTATTTTCCCCTTGTTTTCCGAATCAATGTGATCAGAAGAACATATATTCCAGTAGGCAAATGTACAATATCTTAAGGGTTGGGATCGAAGGGGTTCGTCCACTCGGCTAGAAGGTCAGTGAGAGTTGTCACGTCTTTCTCATCTCTAAGTGTCCTTGGGCTTTGGAGGTCAGGGTGGCACTGATCTGTTTCGCTGGATGATAGAATGCTGAGGAGGATCTTTAGCTCTGTACTCAGCATTAACATATTACCGTACTACAGCCTACTTTTTCAGACTGAAATCCTTAGTACCTTCAGGTGTTGGGGTGTCTTTGTTTACAGTCTCTTTGATGGCTTGGTCCACTGGAATTCTAGAAAATGGGTTGTTGCTTCTTATTTGTACTGAAAACCTCCTTCTACATAATATTGGTGAACATATGGGCTCTCCTTCTAGTTTAGATAATTCAAGAAAGTGTTATGATAGATAATGTGAGTAGTTCACTCTATCCAGCGCAAAAATTCAAGGCACAATTTGTTCAACAGCAGCTAAAAACAGAAAAAAATTTCCTTCTCGATTAGTCCGAAGAAAACCGGAAAGTAGCTCCACTAGGGCGATATATTTCATCCGAAAGGACAACATTTCTTCATTACTTGTAAGAAGATGTATCAAGTAGAGTGGCTTGAACATGTTCATCTTGAAGTACAGAGTTAAGGGATGTATAGTTCATAATTAGTGATGTTCATTTCCCAGGTAAATTGTATAATTGTTAATTGTATTTATTACTCAAATCCGATGCACCGAGAGCTGTGGGTGCAAGGGGTGTACCAAAGCAACAGCAGATGAGGAAGAGTGAAATTATAATAACTGATTACAGTGATTCTAGTGAAGAAGACTTTTGTAT
Organism: Ectobius pallidus; assembly: GCA_964059195.1. Classification (NCBI taxonomy): domain Eukaryota; kingdom Metazoa; phylum Arthropoda; class Insecta; order Blattodea; family Ectobiidae; genus Ectobius; species Ectobius pallidus. The sequence continues at coordinate 10,394,051 of CAXKWD010000007.1, read as the reverse complement.
AAGGCATTTTATGGGAATTTTTATTTCTTAGTTGCTTACATCCTGTGTTCATTTCTGAAAGTATTGTTAAAAGTCTCCGATACATACCTAAATTGTAAAACTTTTTTCCTTTTTTTAATTATTTCGACTATTTGAAGTTCCTTTAACGATTTCATCTTAAAAATCGAAGATAAAAGCCTTGACAGTATATTATATGAGTTGGTAACTGTTGATGTCCATTTCCCAGATAAATGATATAATTGTTAATTGTATTTATGAGTAAGTGTTTAATAATCATGTTAAAAATAGTGCACATTAGTAGGTAATGTAAATTTATCTAGTAATAAAGCAATTGCTGAGGTTAAAAATAAATAAAGTGCAGGATTTTACGCCAAGTCTCGCCTCTCGCTAGGCTGCACCGAGCGCTCGGTTAACACGCTCAACCCCGCTCCGCCCGCTTTGAATCTGGATATCTCGGATTCTATTGATCCGATCTTCGATTTAATTTTTGCGTTTTAAAGGTGAGATGTGTCTCTACAACGTTTGTTTCAAACACTTTTTCGATATACCCAACGGTTAGAGTAATAAACCGCAAAACGTAAATGTCAAAAAATCTATATTTCCGATTTTTAGAGTTTTGGTCAATAAATTCTGGTTTTTTGGCCACATACATGTAGAACAAACATGTAGCCAAAAGAATAACCTACATTTTGAAAAAACAAAATTAAAGATTGATGAACCCAGTCCCGAGATATTTGAATTTAAAGATTCACAAGCGTCCGCCATTTTGAATGGCCGCCATTTTTGAAAGCTACCTCCTCATGATGGCCCCCCCCGACTTTTTTGCTCCACATGACCCCAAATTATAATGACATGGTCAATTTTGGGGGTCTGGCACATGGACTACCTACCCTCCCACAATTCCTGATTTGATAAAATACCACCATCGTACTCCTAGGATGGTTCTCAACAGTGGCCGTTGCAGAATTTTTTTCCGGGGGGGGGATTTGAATTGGTAGAAAGAATACTAAAAAAAATTAATTAACTTACATACATAATTAGTTTATAAAACTCTACATATATAGCCATTTTTCACTTTTTGGGGGATATAACCCCCATCCCCCCCTCTGTGTCCGCCACTGGTTCTCAATTATCTGATAATTAAAGTCTGAACCTTACGTGTTATCTCTCGTCACCTTAACAATTTCAATATTAAAACCGTTCTTATCTAACCACAAAGGACAAAAAATCATTAAAAAAGGACATTAAGAAATGAATTTTTAAAAAACAGACATTTTGCATCCTACTAAACTTTTGTCAGGATGAGACCAATCAATCAAAAAGGGAACAACCCCATTAAAAAACAAGGTGTCTGGTTACGCTATTCTAAGAGGCCGAGGTCTTTCCTGCCTGATTTAACAGATGCCAGGAAGTAGCATAGACAAAAAATAATTTTGGGAAGTGTCAGAAGTGCCGGAAAATTTGTAAATATTGAATTAATAAAAACCACATTATACGCTATTTTAGCACTGATAAACTAGTTAGCAAATTTGTTCACTATACTCTTAAGACATGCCAACTAAAACATTACCTAAGTTATAACACTTATTACTATTTATAATAAAAGTTAAATAACACATGGGACAGTGAAAATAATAGGCCTACATTTACAAGTAGGCTACAGTATTTTATTATTAAATAAAATATTTGACAAAATGGAGCATAGAACTTGAATAGAATTTTAAGCTTTGATTTTGGGGGGGTCCGGACCCACTAGTCCTCCCACCTAAGTCTAGGTCTTCCAAGTGGTCTTTTCCCTTCAAGTCTCCCAGTCATAATTTTTTATATATGTCTTTCCTCTGGCCAGGGTGAACATCTTTGGGCTTCTTTGCAACCCCCAGAGATCTTTTAACATTCAGCAATACTTACAATTCTATTTATAAATTTTAAGCCTTTTTTTTTTGTTTGTTTGTTTCATTTTTCCCCTTTAGGGCTGTCTACTTTTATCCATAGAGCTGTTTCACTCTTCTTAACCTTTTAATTTCTCTCCAACATTCCTCCTCTGGTATTAGTTTCATGTTTCGTCGACTTACCCATGACCCACATGTGGCCTTTTTACTTCCTTGCATATAAGTATTATAGAGAATATAACTTACTGTGATCATGTCAAAAATTTCAAATCGAAATAAAATGGGGAAAACATAGTCCACGATGACAACCCCATTAAAAACAAGGTGTCTGGTTACGCTATTCTAAGAGGCCGAGGTCTTTCCTGCCTGATTTAAAAGATGCCGGAAGTAGCATAGACAAAAAATAATTTTGGGAAGTGTCAGAAGTGCCGGAAAATTTGTAAATATTGAACTAATAAAAATCACATACGCTATTTTAGCACTGATAAACTAGTTAGCAAATTTGTTCACTATACTCTTAAGACATGCCAACTAAAACGTTACCTAAGTTATAACACTTATTAGGCCTACTATTTATAATAAAAGTTAAATAACACATGGAACAGTGAAAATAATAGGCCTACATTTACAAGTAGGCTACAGTATTTTATTATTAAATAAAATAATAAAATATTTGACAAAATGGAGCATAAAGAACTTGAATAATATTTTAAGCTTTGATTTGGGGGGGGGGGTCCGGACCCACTAGTCCTCCCACCTACGTCTAGGTCTTCCAAGTGGTTTTTTCCCTTCAAGTCTCCCAGCCATAATTTTTTATATATGTCTTTCCTCTGGCCAGGGTGAACATCTTTGGGCTTCTTTGCAACCCCCAGAGATCTTTTAACATTCAGCAATACTTACAATTCTATTTATAAAATTTAAAGCCTTTTTTTGTTTGTTTGTTTCATTTTTCCCCTTTAGGGCTGTCTACTTTTATCCATAGAGCTGTTTCACTCTTCTTAACCTTTTAATTTCTCTCCAACATTCCTCCTCTGGCATTAGTTTCATGTTTCGTCGACTTACCCATGACCCAGATGTGGTCTTTTTACTTCCTTGCATATAAGTATCATAATGAGTAGAAGGAAAAGTGTGATCACTGAAGAAGTTCACTGTTCCTCCGCAAGATGGATCCGCGTCTGCTAGAGGCGGCAAAAATTCAAGAGACCAACCTGAAAGAAACTATATTATCTATAAATTATATTCCCACTCACCCTTGTCGAAGATCAGTTGTCAGATACTTTAGACAGCTTCCGGGTAGACTTTGCAGTTTTAGAAGAATTTAGTTCTTTCCTCATTTGTTTGGTAACAAAAAAGAATCGGCACTTCATATAGTGTAATACGAGTTTAGGAATAATTTCCATAACATGATCTTCACAACAGCCCACTTTGGAGGATGGAATAACAGTGTGGTACAAGTTATCTAAATACTCGTTAGATATATCCCCCCATAGACTGTATTTAAATGAAAGTTTTTCTGAAATAATATTTTCAACCTGTATAAACAAATTAAATACATCTGCCGATGGGTGTGTTAGGAATGAACTGTCGATGTCGGCAATGTCACTGTAATCTTTAATTATGGTTAGAGCTGCGGCAGGAACTTGTTCTGGACACTTTCCATGAAGCAGGTCGACACATTTATGACATTTTGTCACTTTGGATGCCTGGCGTACAATATAACCCCCTACGTCGTAAAGCAAGCATTCTTTTGCAAGATTTAGACTTTCAATAAGAAGCAAATTATTTTCACAATCTGTTATGCAGTCAGACATGTTTTCAGGAACCCTCACATCCAATGCTTGTTTTATTTTACCCTCTGCCTCCCTTACTATTTCCTTATTCTTCTGTTCTGTTTGTTTTGCAAGGGTCCTCAATTGATTTACAAATGATGTTAATGACGTTTCCACCTTATATTCACAATTAGTACCTGAAGATAAACCTGACCAGCATATGAAGATTAAGAAAATCTACAGTTGATGGATGGTCATCACAGCTGAGAGAGCGTAATAAACCAAAATGACGTTCTAGAGGGTTTTGAATAAATTTCTTTGTGAGGACATAGGTAAACCCCTTTCTCCACAAATAGTCAGAGGCCTGTATAGTGCTCTCAATTGTTACCCTTAGGGATTCAAGAGTTCTGTCAGAAGCAAAGGTGTTCTGACTTCCGTTAAGATTTCCCCCCCACTTATAGAGGGTTTGGTGACCAATCGATTCTTTATAAAGTGCTGCTGCTGGAGTACAAGAATTTAATATGTCTGTTAAATTATTTACATCTCTTGTAAATGTCTCGGTAGGCTCGCTGTCTTCAAATCCATCTGATTTTATTTCTTCTCCCTAATATCTATACAAACAACATAACAGGCAAGGCTCAACCATGCTCAACTAACGATGGTGCTGCTCCCTGCTGGCAGAACCATAAACCTCCATCCCGACTAATGGTAAAGGAGCGAAGTGATCACACTTTTCCTTCTACTCATTATGTAAGTATTATAGAGAATATAACTTACTGTGATCATGTCAAAAATTTCAAATCGAAATAAAGTGGGGAAAACATAGTCCACGATGACTAGATACCAAAAAAGTCTGGAATGAGATTTGTCTACCAGCACATTAAGGGAGTTGTTGAAGAGCGCATGAGCCGAGGGATGTGAGAAGATGACGGGAGCTCGGCTTATCCGGAGTAATCTAGTATTGTGACGTGAGTTTATATTTACCTGTACTAATAATCTGACGTGAGCACGTGATAAGGCACATTACGGGAATTGTTGTATGAGTCGAGGAAAGTGAGAAGATGACCAGAGCTCGGCTTACCTTGAGTAATCTAGCATGGTGACATGAGTTTATACTTACTAATAATTTGAGCACGTGATCAGGCACATTACGGGAGCTGTTGCAGAGCGCATGAGCCGAGGAGTGTGAGAAGATGACCGGAGCTCGGCTTATCTGGAGTACATCTAGCATTGTCGGAACAGACACATGTGACAGGTCCACAATCATCCCTATCCGATTCATCTCTCGCACCACCAACTGAAATAAAAAAGGAAAATAAGCTGTCATATTAAAGGCGTATAGTGACCTTCTTGTTGAGTACCATTAACATTTTTTAGTCTACATGCAAGTTCTATTTTAGTCAAAGAGAGTGCCATAAATTTGTTGCCAATAATGAAGTCCTATTAATATAAGCATTAGACTCTTTACCTCATATTTGAAATTGTGATTTTTCTGTAACTTTAGCGACACTTCTTTGTTGTGAATAATCCGACTTGTTTGAATAACTGTTGACATTTTTGAAAATTTTTGAACATCAGAATCCTCGCAATGAAACAATAATAAAAAAATATATATATTTTTTTTGGGCTGGTATACCTAGAGTGAACAACAGTTTATTTATAGCCTACCATATAAGGACATACAAAATTGTATGCATTATACAGTGCGCCAGGGAACTTTCTCCACAGTGGCTACATGCTGGAGAGGATGGTAGCAACAGCAGAATGCAAACAGGCAGACAGAGGTCATTGGCACTTTTATCAATGGGTGCTTTGTTTTGCATCCATCAATGAATATTGCAGTGTGCAAGCAATTAGACTGAATATTGTGTACACAAATTGATGCTTGTTTTTATAAAAGCTCCTGCTTTGCACCCTCTCCAGCATCTGGCCACTGTGGAGAAACTCCCCTGCCACACGGTATTATCATGCATTATTAATTACATATTGCTACGTACTATCATACATTCTCACTTCTTTTGTTCTTTAATCTTTCAAATATAATGTATTGTACATAAAGCATCTGCAGAATCAAACTTTAAAACAGAAGTTATGTCTTTAGTAAAACACTAAGTGAGACTAGAGATGTGGAAGGAAGCACATTACCTTGTGGAACTCCAGCAGATATTCGTTGAACAGTATATAATTAGACATTTGTTTTCACTTGAAAGCTTCGATTCAAGCTGCAGGGAGCTGCATAGAAGATGAATTAGACTGTCTTGTACGTCAAGATTCTGCATTTTGTGAATGAGCCCAGCATACTACAGTATCTAAAGCTTGAGCAACATCAAGAAAAAAGGCAATGGTATGTTCTCCTCTGCTGAATCTTTCTGTGACAGATGTAAGTATTTTCATGATGGATAGAAGAATGTTGCTTTTTGAAGCCAAATTGTACATTATGAATATTTGATGGAGTATTCAAAATTAGAGCTAGATGATTATATATTAGTTTTTCAAGAACTTTAGATAAAACACATAGTAAACTTATTGGTCGTCAATTATTTTCAAGTAGAGGATCTTTCTTAGGTTTAGGAAATGTTACTACAGGGTCATGTTTTCATGAGTTCAGAAAGTATTTATTTTTGAGGAATGAATTCAAGATTTTTGTAAGGTGTGTAATCATGTTAGTAAGTATATTAGCAAGCATTTTGGCTGTTATCCGATTTGGGCCTGGAGATTTTGGCTGATATATTGTTTAACTTCTCATTCCAGTTCTTGTGCTTAAGTATAGTTCATAGGAGTTACGTGTGGTGACAATCGAAGTTCCAGTGAATTGGCTATTACATTTGCTTTATCTTCTGGTTTGTAGTACGCCTGTCCATGTTCATCCAATATTGCTGTAACTTACTTTGTGTTTTTGTCTGTTTTTCTAACTAAGAGACGTTTGGAGAATTTCCATACCTTCATAGGGGTTTCTGTGATTTCACTGACAGCTGCTTCAAATTTCTGTATTTTATAAGCATTTATTTTCTTCTCAACTGCTTTGTTGAGTCTGTTGTAGCATTGTTTTTGCTTGGGGATTCCCTTTAAGGAACCATCTTTTACGGGCCTGGTGTTTGACTTTTATTGGGAATGATAATACATTATCTTCAGTCACATGAATGGCATCTTGGGATAAGAAAGCTTGTTTGTATAAATTCTGTAAGGTATTTGAGAAAACCTGAATTTCGAAGTCGATATCATCTTTACACAGAAATTTAGGATTTCCTGGTAATGCTGTTTTTACATTAGCTTTATAGTGACTCCAGCAGGTTTAACTGTTCTCATGTGCTGTGTGGGTTCTGAGAATTGTTGATGTTGTAAAATGACATAAAACTGGAAGATGATCAGCGTCCTGTGCATTAAATGGTTTCCATTGTAACTGAATTGGCGGATGTTCTAAGTTGCATAATATCCAGAACTACAGGAATATGTTCTCCATTATACCGGTAATTATTGGTTACTCTGGGGCTATTATATATATATATATATATATATATATATATATATATATTGGTGTCTCTGGGCCTATTATATATATATATATATATATAATCATCTACATGTCATTTAAGTATTCTTCCTTTAGGAATTATAATTTTAGAGTTCCATATCTTCCAGGTGTTGGCATCTGTTACACAGGGAGGCACTGGATCCTTGAAACGGTGGTGAAAGATACAATTTATGTCCATTTTCCTCTCTGTTTGTCAGCATAAAAAATACAATGCAATCTGTTCAGTTGGAATATATGTCATTACAAATGCGATGAGATAAATGCACGATGGAGCTTCTGCTCATTTCAACCTCTCGTTTCGTCAGTTTCTGAATAGATGGTTCCATGATAAATTGATAGGAAGAGCTGGATCAATTCCTTGGTCTCCACGCTCGCCTGACCTGAATCCACTAATTTTTTATTTGTGGGTGCATTTAAAAACTCTTGTGCCTGCAACACCGTTGCAAGATGTAAAGAGTCTCTGTGCTCATATTCTGCAAAGCTGCCAGATAATACGAGATACTCCAGAGATACATCAGCGCATCAGGGAGTTCATACATCGGCGGGTTGACGGATGTATCCGTGCTAACGGAGGACATTTTGAACATTTCATTTTGTGTTCTATTACCCACAGTTCCGTATTTGAGTACAGTACCATTTCATATGATTTTCTGTTTTCTACAGTTCTGCTTTTAGAATATTCTGCTAAGTGGTGCAGGTGTAGAGAAATGGCTCTAACAAGGAAATAAAACATTTACGGACCCATTTCCATATCATATTCATCCTTTGTATGCAATAATTCTTTCCCCAATGTTTTGGCCCTTTTTTTACACCCCATAGAACTATTAATGAATAATATTAATGTATAGATAAACACAACAGAAGAACAGAAATAGACTAGGCAGTAGACGAAGCTAAATGGAGGAAAGTGAAGAGAAAGAACAAGCTGTGAGAGTAAGAAGAGAAACGAAATATAATATAAGTTACAAGACAAACCAGAACGAAGACAAAAAAAAATGAAAAGAAAGAAGAGAGAGAGAGAGAGAGAGAGAAAGAGAGAGTGAGAGTGAGAGAGTGAGAGTGAAAGAGAAAGAGAGAGTGAGAGTGAGAGTGAAAGAGAGAGTGTGAGAGAGTGAGAGAAAGAGAGAAAGAGAGCGAGAGAGCGAGAGTGCGAGAATGCGAGAGAGCGAGAGTGCGAGAGTGCGAGAGAAGGGGAGAGGGAGAGAGTGAGAGAGTGCGAGAGAGTGAGAGAGAGTGAGAGTGAGAGTGAGAGAAAGAGAGAGAGAGAGGAAGGAACAAGTTTGGTGGAAGAAATGAAATGCAAGGAAGACAAAATATAGACCATTGCTGAAATAAAATGAAGTCAAAGAAAAGAAACGAACTATCGACTGGAAGAAAAATATTGCAGTGTTGGATCTGTAGATGCAGATTCCCCTCTCCCCCGCAGTGAGGTGTAAATGGTGTAAGTACGTCACTTGGGCAATGAGGACATCCCCTAACATGTTCTGTCAGCGCGCGGAGTGGGAACTGGTCCAATACTGGCTGTCTACAAGTCGCGAAGTATGGGACCCACTTTTAAAACAGAGATTCTGTTGATAAGCTTTTGTTATAGTTAGTTCTGTGGAGAAGAGATGTTGTCTTGGAGAATAAACTGGTCCGACCTACACGCGCTAAATGGTACACTTTCTTCTACACCAAGAAATAGCGAAAAGTTTCGAAATTTCTGCCATATTTATATCGCCGAATTGTGAAGAAACTCGTGATATGGCACAGTTACGAAACGGGAGAATTCAGTTTAGTCTATTGTTTGCAGGCAACAAAAGCTTATCAGCATATTCCTTCAAAACGTAAAATACATCCTTCCAAAACCAGTAGCGGCTCGTGAAGCTACTAATAAAATAAATAGGCCTAAATAAATAAACTTACATATTTTTCGTAAGTTAGCTGTAATGAGCTATAACAAGGTGGGAATTTAATTTTAGAGTATGACAATCACGTTTTGATTTTTCGAAGGTTTTTAATTGGAAGACACATTTAGGCTAAGGTGTTAGGCAGAATCTGAATGTTTAAGTAATAAACGACTGTTATTAAGCAAGTCACAATATCCATCAGAATTCCATACTAGTTTCAAAAGGGGTCACCAAACATGTTTTATTTTTTTTCTTTCTTCTTCCTTTCAAATAGGCCTTCACGCTACCGTCCGGCCACTGATACTCACTGTGCAAGATTTGTAAAATGGTTGTTAATTATTATAGCATTTCGCACTCTTTCTTACTACTTTCGTAGCGGATATGTCAAGATCAGGTGTTGATTTCCTAGTTAATAACAAGTATTTCATATCTTCAGTCCAGCGCGAAAATGACGTGCAATAAACTACACACTATAATGTTTGAATAATTTAATGCTCATTGATAACAACACTTAAAACTATCACTATTTTTAAAAAAAATACAACACTAACTAGGGTTGGAAATAATATAATTAAATAAACTGATTTCATTTTAACAGCAACATGCAATTTGACCTTGGTCTCCGAGGGAAGGAGGATTAAAATAAAGTTAGTTATGTTTCTATCACAAGTGCTGCTGGACAACCAACTTACTCCATGGCAATGGCCAATTCCTCAACAAGCTAAAGGAATGTTATCTATTTTATGGAACCCGAAGGTTCATTGCCGCGCTTACCTTAGCCCGCCATTCAACCCCATTCTGTGCTAACTCCATCCAATCATCCCTCGCCAATCCTACTTACATTAAATCCATCCTAATATTGTCCTCCCACCTACGTCTAGGTCTTCCAAGTGGTCTTTTCCCTTCGGGTCTCCCAGTCAATACTTTTCAGATATGTCTTTCCTCCCCCATGCGCGTAACATGTCCAGCCCATTTCATCCTCCATGATTTAATTACCCTTGCTATATCCGGTGAAGAGTACAGGTCATGAAGCTCGTCATTATGTAGTTTCCTCCAGTCCCCATTTTCATCCCACTTATGCCTAAATATTTTCCTAAGCACCCGGTTTTCGAACACTATCAGATTATGTTCTTTCCGAAGAGTCAGCGACCATGTCTCACATCCATATAATACAACCGGCCGGATAATTGTCTTATAAATTTTTATTATTAGATTTCTGGACAGAAGACGAGAAGATAAGATACATAAATACAAGGATTTTCTGATTTGAGCCTACACATATCTTCTGGCTTAATATTATTTGCTCCCAGATATTTGAAATTTCTACTTGTTCCAATGATTTACCGGCTATTCTAATAATTTGTAGAGTATTATTTTGGCGTTTCATGACCATGCACTTAGTTTTTTTCTGTACCGTACTAATTTCCAATCCAACATTCCTGCAGGCATCGAAAACACTTTCCGATTTCTTAAAGAGGCTTCAAGGGGTTAAACTGAATGGTTGAAGCTCCAGCAGCCTACGTGGTCGGGAGAGATGCACTCTACCCTCGGAACCCACGACCCTTGGATCTAGAGGTGGGAACGCTATCTCACCATTGTGGACAACTTATTTTATATTACAATACATTTTACTGTGCCGAAAGAATGTTTTGATTTAAGTGTAGTGAATTGTTCAGACTTCCTACCTTATGAATATATGTTTTTGTAAGGAAGAAATGTCAAATTTTAAATACATATTTGGAACGAAATTATAGTTGCAGGCACATTTCCTTAGTAAAAATATTGTAACTTACCGAGCCAAAGGCCGAGAGTCCACCGATGGGAGGCAGGTGTCCTGGTTCGTCAGCTATGGAGCAGTCTGCCCTAACAGAGAGCAACAATCAGATAACCACCCCTGGGAGAAATTGTTTATTTTCTTACACAGGGTGTGAGGTAAGAACTCCAAGTAGAATCGAGATTCAGAAATTTATCCTAAATCATACCCAGCACTCACAGTTTAAACCATGCCTGGATCTGCTCAAACTCTTCCAAGTCTTTGTAGATCCACACTTCCGAACATTTCGCATGTAAGTTTTCATTATTAATGTAGCTGTAATATCTTAAAAATTTGGAAACCAGACCCTCTAAATGGTTCGCAAACAGGCCAGACATTGGGCTGGGTAAATCAGGAAATATAAGTTCCAAGTAGCGTTGCACAAGGTATTCATAACTTCTTGATGATTTGCGGAATTGCATTTCAAAGGTGGTTGACAGTCTAGTAATTGCGAAATACGAAATAAGTATTTTAAAGTAGTAAAGTAAAGAAATACGCGGAAAAGGAAATTGCAAGTAAGGAGTTTTTGGTTTGAAACGTCACGGGTGCCAATGGATAGACGTATTGACGCACGATGTTATAAAACGGGCAGACTGACCAGTTCGGCCCTCTTGTTACCTCTACACTCTTCACGACTGGATCGACAGCACCCCGGTGCCAGTTTATTTTAAATTGTGCAACATTTCGTCATGAAGACACTATGTAAGTAATATATGTAATTTCATTTAATTTTACATCTAAATAAACTAGTCATTTTATTATTTGGGGAAAGACAGCTTTTGTAATTTGTGCATGGAGATAAACCGTTCCTTGCCCCTGTCCTCGAGGTTAAGATGAATATATACATATATTGGGCCATCCTGATAAATCGTGTCCCGGGGTAAAAGGCGTCAGAATAAATATAGGGCCCCGGGATACGACATAGCATATAGAAGAAAAAAGGGGGTTAGTTTCCCATTCTACTGGATTCGTTAATTTTGTTTTTTACACACGAAAAACGGCAAAATTTCATGTAATATTATTCTCCAGAAGTTGTAGAATTCATATATAGGCACATTTTGTTTCTAAGAATATTTTAAATATGGGTAAAATCGGTAAGAAGTTCACAAAAAACTAACCTAAAATGGCGCTCAGAAAGGAATCACAATAATACAGAATCAGCTGCTAGAAACAGCGCAGGTGCATGCTGGGAAGAAGCCGATGGGTCACGTGGTGCTGGAATTAGCTGCCAACATGATAATGGCCAGACAACTCTCCGGAAGATATAATATGCCACATTTTTGAAACCGACAAACAGTGTATCGTACATTATTCGAAAATGCAAGGGCGCTTCGCTTCGGCTGCCCCCTCCGCTCGCGCACTTAACTAATGTGATTAGTGTATGCATTATTTAGCTATATTTAGAGGTTGCAGGACCGTATGGAACAGACCAATGACATGCAAGGTCGTTGTCAGCCAATGGGAGTGTTGGTCTGCAAGCCAGAGACCTCATACCAACGCCGAACATCCCGTGTTGAAATCCAGTAGAGTGGAAAACTAAACCCGAAAAAAGTTTTGCATCTGAATCCGCAATTACACTTGTGCCAGGGATAAATATTCGGATACAAGTATGTCGAAACATGTTCTGGGGTTTGTGCCTGCAACAAAATCCGCATGAACGACAATTATTATTAACGAGATTGTGCTAAACAATTAAAATGCCTTAACAGTGTAAAATGCTGCTCATGAATGAACCAAGTCTGCTTAACTCTACATTTATACCCCCAAACAGTTAATATTACACCTATGACTATGTGGTTAATTTCAATTAATATTTCAATCACATAATAAAATTACATTACCATACTTGATCCAATATGTGTACGGAGCAAAAGCAAACAACAGATTTGCCTTGACTAACAGTGTCCTGTAGTTTCATTGGTTAATCACACCAGCGCATACTTCACTTTTATGCTACAAGCTCAGTCTGATGTTTACTTCCATTCCACACACATCGTAAAATAATTATTTATATCTTATGAAACTGTGAAAACATAAGCTCTGTTAAGTGAGTTGCTTGCTTTCATATTTATGTCAAAGGCTTACATGTTTTACAACATGTATCTAGCAAACAAGAATGCATTTGTTTTTATTGTTGCATTGGCAAATTTGTTGGTTTTGAAGAAAAACAAGTGACATAAGATACTACATAGAAGATGTATTTTATAGGCCCTAACATAATTAAAATCAATTCGTTGTATTTTTTATTTACATAATGTGTAATGAAGTACACCACATATTGTAAGTAAAAGTATCAGACATAGCCTCTAATAATTAGTATTATAGAAGAAAATTTTGAGCTGGGCTTTCAGCAGCAAGAAGATAGAGTTTGTAAATATATATAAAACGTTATCAGAAAACCCTGAAGTATCTGTGCAAGATGTAGGAGTGAAAGTGGCGTCATCCGTGCTAACATAAAATACGGATCTACAGGAGTCAAGTCACCCGTGAAAATTAAGCCAAAATCAAAGGAAAAAATCACTTGGCAGAATCGACCCTTGACGCTTAGTATGAAAAAGAAAATTCAATTGACTTTACTGTATGTAATCGACCAAACAGTGTAAAAAGTGAACTCTTTTAAACTGTGCTTTGTACGTTCACACTATGTTGTTTACTTTTGCTTCGTACACATCTTGGACCAGTATACCTATTATGCTCACACTTTATCTTGAGCTAAACACTCCATAATGCTAAAAACAGTTCATATCAAGAAGGCCTCGCTCGAAAAAATGAAGATTGCGGCCCGATCCCAGTGTTGCCATACCCAAAAAATGTCCCGTAGCGGCATTCTTGAACTACCGTCTAATTTTTTATTTGTTTACGACATATTATTCTGCAAATTACATAATTAAAACCCGGGACATTAGAATAATGGTGTTGTGGAAATGGTCGATATAAGTGACAACGCAGTTAAAAATCAAGATTATTTAAACCAAGAAGTGTTGGACATCAGCGAATAAACAATAAACCAAATAAATTAATTGGAAGGAAAAGAAATTTAATGTGTTTTTAGCTGAATCTGTCATTGGAGAATAGAACAAGTCAGCCTCTTGTTTATTTTGCTAGAAAGTTGTATTAATTACCTACGTATAAACCCTCGTGAAAGATATTTAGTTATATTTATTCATTCAGGCATGTGAAAACGCGTATTCAAATAGGCCTACATGTACAATGCTACGACTTTTAAACCGATTTTCTATATTCTGAAGACTGGGAGAAAGATTGTGTAAAGAAATGTATTACTTAATTCCTTTCTCCAGCGATAGATTATACTATAATATCTGCATCAATAAAAACTCTTTAAGTTTGGAGCGAGAGTTGGAATTGCTACGAATTACAATGAGTTCCATTGTGTACCAGCATAAAACTACATACGTTATATTTTCTAGTAGTTGGCAACCCTTCAGAAATGACGTCAATTTCAACTCACCGCCTTCTGCACTAGTCAGTCTTTTATACTGCATGCAATATCAGTTCCCATCACCCCCGCATTTTTTCGTCTCAAGATAAAGTGTGAGCATATTATAAAAATCTATGATTTATCAGCAATATAAAGGCGTGGTCACTTCAAATGAGTAGCAATAACTCTGCAAGGTATAGAGAATATACCCAAACTTATAATTTTTGTTACTGCAATACTTTCTTGCAGGGTGAAGAAATGGTTGGTTATATGCCTATGGTTATGTAAAGACGAAGTGTACAGCAGCTTAGGTCTGTCAGTGATCGTCGCCCATTTGCCGGAATTTTGACCCTCAGGAGTTTTTGACATGCTTGTATATCTACAGTCATGGCTTGTCACATTTAAGCATTGACCTACGCTGTAATAGTACAAAAGGTAGATAAAAAACAAAATAAAATTGACAGATGATCGAGAAAAGTGTCCCTCACCACTGAGTTACTGCACAGAACCTCTCAGGTATGTCCATCCTTCATCGATCTAGTACATTGTGTATGTAAAACCTCACATGTAGCAAACCCTTAAAAACCATCATATCATCAGAATACACAGTAGGTTAAAACTGCTGATGACCAGGGCTCGGTCTACGGTACCCAAGGCAAAGAACGTTAAGAACGATCGGACTATTGCTTTGTGTAGGCTGAAGTGGAGCGTGGCGTTACACGTTGCCTCAACATGTAAACATTCAGTCACAGTAAGGCACAAAATAATTGATCACATTTACAGTCATAAATATATGCATTACATTTCTACTTTAGAAATGATTTGCTTACCATTATGTGTTTGAATTTAGATTATAGTCTACATATTTTAATAATCTGAAATAGTTTTTGCTCCTCAGAAGAAAAGGAAATAGGGCTACATATACAACACATATTTTCTGGTCTTGTACTATTTTTCTAATCTGATTCAATTGATTGTCATAACAGGATCTTAAGATATTTTTTCTTAGGGTCGACTCTCGAGAAACTTTTTTAGCCACATGTTTTTCAAGAAACTCTTTACAATATTTATTTTCGACCTTGTTGAATGTGTATGTACCAACATTGTACGTAAATGTTGATAACACTTGGTTTGGTCTTGAATGTCTGATTTTGGTATTGAAAGCCTGCCTTCAATGTGTAATTTAATATCTCCTACCTTCCTTTTGCTATCTCAGTGTTTTTCAAACAATCGATTTCTCCCAGTATGTATACATTTTGTGTTCGATTATCCACTCTCGACATCGAAAAACTCTCAAATCACACTCATGAAGTGTTGTTCTAATTTTTAAATCTCGTTCTACAGTAAATAAAAATCATTTTCAAATTTTACTCACCAAGGTGTGTTGCAGGTGTGTGTTAAGGTGAGGTAGCGAGCTCCCAGCTGATAAAGCATCCGCAACACTCCAAGACTTGTTCCTATGGCATGACCTCCCTCCACACCAATCAGGCTGGCCAGTAAGCCTGAAGCATGGGCACGTTCAATGCCTGCAAACAATACAAGTCAAATTATTATTATTATTATTATTATTATTATTATTATTATTAATATGAGAATCGTAATGTAAAACTATAGAATAAATTACAATAAGATGTTGGCTGAAAAAAATTATAATTCGGAAAGGCTGCTGACTTCCACATAGAAATGGTGACACACGTATTTACAGATATATTAATTTATAATTTTGTGAAGGCAGCAAGAACATACCGTAAAATCTGTGGCTTGGTTCTAAAAGAGCCAATGTCAATTCCTTGCAAAAATGAGATGTACGCATTAATGAGCTCGGCTAGTCTTTATCTTTCGTATACTAACGGTGCGAATGTCTGTTGCTATTAATAGACATAATGTTACTTCTATGAAGGCTTCAAAGTCAGTTATCTCAAAAGCAAGTTTTATGATATGATAGAAATAGGATAGCGTACCGGTACTCAAAATTAAGCAAATCAGAAAAATAAGGTACATGCACAGGGAATGAACCCCAGTATTCCTGGTTCTTGCAACATATCTCTGTTTTATGATTTGGCCTGAAATAGGGAGGCTGAATTACCTGCCCTTTCTTCTTCTTTTTATGGTGATGATAAATTATCTAGCTGTAAACACTCCAGCTTCTTCTGTTTTGTATTCAGATGATACATCTTTTTTAACAGTTAGCAATGATCTAGTGGCACTTTAATAAAATAAGAAAAATATCACGGAATCTGCTGAAATGTGGTTTATTAAGAATGAATTTAAGGTGAACAATGATAAAACTAAAAAAATAGTTTTCCTTTTTACGAAATGTCAATACTAATTCTGCCATAAAATTGCTTGGATTCGTGCTAGATCCTACTAGATCCTAAACTTTCTTGGAATGATCACATAACCAATATCTGTAATGAATTGTCAAGGGTCCTGCATGTCCTTCGCATACTAGTCAATACTGTAAATATAAATGTTCCGAAGAATTTTTCCCATTCACTCTTTCATTGTCACTTATTGTATGGAGTACATTTATGGGGGAATTCCTCAAATACAATTAAAATCTCTAGACTTCAGAAGGCAGCTGTACGTATTATAAGTAGAAAAGCCATTTATGATCACTGTAAACTTCTGTTCATTCAGAATAATATTTTAACTTTCCCACGTATTTATATCTATAATTGCCTTGTATATAGTAAAGAAAGACAAAATACGTATTATCTAAGGTCTGATGTTCACTCCTATAGTACGAGATCCAATGGAGCACTCAATGCAATGTATTGTCGTACATAGAAACTTTGAATAGTTGGCAGAGATTTGGTATTCAGCTTTTTAATCTTTTACCTACTAAAGCTAGGAGTATAAGTTTATTACATTTTAAAAGGATATTGCGTGAATGGTTAACTCTTAAGGATTTTTATACTATTGACGAAGTTTTTGAAATTGGTTTTATTGATACTGATAAACTAGTGTTTATTGTTCGTGTATATTTATGTAATCATATGTCACTTATTACATCGACATAGCCTATTGTACGATATTGTTTTTAATGGCTAAATAAATATTGTTATTATTATATTATTACTATGTTATTATTATTATTATTATTTGTAACAATGAATTATATAAAACATTAATAGGTTTTGTGCAATTTTATGAATACAATTAGGACCCAATAGAAGATTCTAAACACACTTATCACGTTTCCTTACACAGATAAAGAGAAAATGAGATTTCTGCTACATAAATTATATATTTCCGGAACAGAAAAGCAGTGGCGCCGAATTGCGGCATGTTTTAGAACTACTGTAATTTCATTGAGCTGAACTGGTGATAGTTGTTACCCGCTGTGAAGCAGGTGGTAATACTTCTTCCAGGAACTCTTTTCAAGTTAAGTTAGGTAATTAAGTGTATGTTTTCAGAAACAAGCAATTAGTCTCTTGCATCAAGTATTTAGTAGTCTATAGTGGTCCTGTCCATTGGCCTCTCATTTACATTTAAATTTACATTTATGTCATGAGCATCGTGAATGATGGTACAGACTAGGTATAACCCAACAGAAAGTAAATAATAAACAAACAATATATACAATATAAAACATAACACATTAGAATGCCATAATTTTACAGCTATTTAAATAAAATCATTAATATTATAAGGAGGATGTTTGGAAAGCAAGTTAAATAAAACCCTTTTAAATCTATTTTTTGAAACATAGTGAGACTCGTATGGTAGTTTATTAAACATTGTACTGGCTAAAGTATGTAAAAGCTTTTTGATTTTGTCAATCTAATAGATGAATGATGTACGAGATGACGAGATGAGCATCCAAGTGTGATGATTGTGGATGTCTGTTCTAAGAGTAGCTGAATCAAGAGTTCTTTTGGTGTGTAACAAACAAGTAAAGATATACATATTTATTACTGTTAAAATTTCTTTAAGGCTTGCAGTGCATGTATGTTATAATAGTAAGAGTTATGCCATAACAAATTCTCTCAAGGGCTGTGTAGGCCTAGCCATACGTTGTTTCGTGATTAAGGTTTTCAGCCTCCTGTTTCATTTTTATTAATACTTATGTTTCATACGCATATTTCTTTCCGATTAGTTTCATCTCTGTTTTGTGGAGAATTGCTCTGTTTGGAGGAAGTTATCACAGTTGACCAGCTGTATGGAAACAGAGATCACAAAAGAAAATATTGAATTTCCTTCTAGAAAGAGTCCAGTGACCTTCAAAGTAAAACAGCTGATAATCTCAAACTTGGTGTCTGCACTCTGGAAGTGCAAATATAGATTTCGATATATTAATGACAATATAAAAAACAAGACACAATAAAGGAGAATATGTGAAAACTGATTAATGTTGTGACTTAGTATGTAGGCCTACTGTAATTAGCAACAGTTGCGTTTTACAATAGGCCTATTGTTTCCTTAACATTTCTTTTGTTGCTAACACTTTCTACATCAACGGCTAAGACAATTAATGTTTACAGTTATAATTGATAATTCCTACTATTGCAAGTACAACAATTTATACAATTCGTTTAAGTTAATTATTAAATTTACAATTAATAAAGTTACACACAAATTCATGTTCTTCTAGTTTCCTTTTACGAATTAATGAGGGTATAAGGTAGTTTCAACGTTAAACTATAATTTTGTTATGACGTTTCCATATTGCGAAGATATCTAGCAATCGCGAACATAAAGATTCATTATCACCTTAGGTAATATGGACCCTACCTTCAGTCGTTGTGATGAGGGTCATGTGTGAAGGATACTTGGCCACCAATCTTCGAATCACGTCAATCTGTTCCAGTGCCAACTGCACAGCATCCAGGTGCTGTGTGGAACATGGCACATAGGCAGACCAGAACTGTGCAGACAAGGAGATTCATATCAATATTGAGGAACCGCATACAAACATACTCGTAGTTACGTTTTGGGCGTATCTTATTAGTTTTAAAATACTTTCTGGCTTACAGAAACAAGCAGTAGGTTAAACAGAATACAACTAGTGTGTATTTCCATCGCTATCTCCTTTACTTAATTTTAAATCTTTAGAGACAAGATTATACAGATTGGTAAAAATATTACAGTAATGAATATATCATAATTAATTTAAAATAAGTCAATATAATTAACTGATAAAAGTACATAGAGACTGAACAAACAAATAAATCAACACTGGAATATATTAATCAACATAAACCATATACCCGTATGCTAAAACTATATTATTACGTAAGAGCCTCGTTGGTCAAGTAAGCTTCCCTGGGGCCCTTTACAGAAACAAATCACACTGGAAATATTTATTGCAACAGATACACCGAGTATTCAGCTATTTTTCAACATACTCGCCACCGGAATTGGACATTGTCATCTTTTGAATACCTGTGTCGTAGAAGTCTGCCGCCTGGAATTTGAACAACTGTGTGACAACCATATCCGCTTCTCTATCATTCTCTGTCATTTCTTGAGGTGTAGGAAAAGATGTAAATCACAGGGAGCGAGGTTCAGACGGTTGGGTGGATGTTTTAACTTTTGCAGAAGTTTTGCTTCCAATCTATCACTCTAGCATATTACTTGTATCTATTTAAGAGTGAGACAGACATAACTATTTACCTTAGAACCGATTGTAGAATTGTAAATACCCACTCTTTCTATTGTCTAAAATATTTCCGCGCCGACTATACACACAATTTACAAAATGTACCGCAAACGTCTGCTCCTAACACAGTATTAGGCTCACCTGCTGGAAGGTTAAAATAAAATTAATTCTGTTCATATAATTCTTAAGATTATAATAAATTGAGATATTTTCTTGCTTATTAATATGTGTTGCTTTGAGGTTAAAATGTCAAAACGAAGCCCTGTTCCCTGCATCCCTTTGTCGCCTTTCATTTATCGCAAAAGACGAGAATAAGTATCAGCTGAATGGTCACTGAATTAGAGACGTTTGTTTTATGTATTCTTAAAACTCAGTACTTAAATATTTAATTATGGTCAAACGAAAACAGTTCAATTCATCTTGCCTATAATGGTAACTAAGGCAATTGTGAGAAAATTATGAAAGGAGCGTAAGGTCATATCATAAATATTCTTGCGTCTTAATAAATTTAACTACATGTTCGATGCATAATATTTGTTAAGTCTTCATTAAGTGTAATTAAATATTCATACTGGTTTAACGTCACAGATCATGGCAAACTTTGAGATTAGGTATATGTCAGAAATTCTGAACTCATGAAGGGAAGGAAGAGACAGCAAATTCGCCATATAGCTAAGGCAAAACTAAAACAATTTGCTCTTTATGGTAGTTTAACTACACATGAAGTGGCAACCGAAACCACTGTATGATTCTGTATACGCTAGGGACGATTATACCCATAGTGACTCTATTTTCAGCCCCCTAATTAACATTTCTCTTCTGGACTTTCTAAGAAATGTAGATCTAACAGTTATCAGACCTCAGAAAACAAATATTAATGGCAGGGATGGATACTAATCTGATACCTCCTATCATCTACAGGGCTAAGATAATAGTTTTCAATGGGAGTTTAACATCAAAATGTAGTGAGTGAAATTTAACATTATTAAGATAGGAAATTTGCCAAGACCAGAGAAAAATATCGCTTTGTGAGGATTTATCGTTAATATCGATCTTCGTTATATAGAGGTTCGACTGTATTATGAATATTGGAGGAAATATTACAGTTTTAAAATCTATGCTGGAACAGAGAAAAGAAATCAAGTCTCTGGTTAGCAGCATCAAATAAAACTTAGGTAATAAAATTATAATATTAATAATAATAATAATAATATTTAGGGCTCAGACTTTTAGGTAAATACATTTTTTTTTTTTTTTGCTATTACTTAAGATTTCTGGACTTTGTCAAAGTTCCGGTTGGGAACTTTGGATTCAAAACACTGAGTTACATATCACATAAAAAAAAATATTATATTTTCGATATTTCTTATTTGAATAAATATTTTTGGTAACTTAATTTTTTTTTACATATTTTATAACATATCATGTTTAGAAATAAATATTTTGACTGTTTTTGTAAAATTGCACCATATTTTCAAACTCTTGCGTTGTTATGTTGAGTCAGACAATAAATCAGGGCTGATTTGGCCTTTATTAGTGCAAATTTCTGTTTCCTCTCCCACTGCATTACTAAGTTGGAAACAACAAAACAATCGTTGACAGAATCAATTAAAAAAATTAAACACATTGAAAACAAACTTAACAAATTCTGTGGTTCAAAAGCAAACAAAATTAAACAAAAATTCCTGTCATGTCTAAATAATAACGAAGGGTTACTAGTGTTGCGCAAGATATCAGATATTTTAATGGGTAACAGTGTAGAGAACTTGGAGCAGATGGAACATTTGAGTGTCAGTGACATTGCGCGTTACAAATATGCAAGATTAACATCCTGCGATGTTGAACGTACATTTTCAAGATAAAAGTCTCTTTTCCGTGATAATCGTCGCAGCTTTAAGATGCACAACTTAAGATCTACTTTTGTCGTTCACTGCAACAGTTCTATACTTTGCTGACTAGAATGACTAGATGAGTAGCCTACTTCCGTAAATATTGGTTAAATAAGTTAGTTAAAATATTTTTACTTTTTAAACATATTTTCGACTTTTTAACCACATAAAAAATAAATATTTTCGTTTTTATAAGCACCTAAAAGTCCGAACCCTATTAATAATAATAATAATAATAATAATAATAATAATAATAATAATAATAATAATAATAATAATAATAATATCAGGTAAATTGATGTAACAAAGTGCCAGAATGTTTTGATCAATCAGTGATAATTGCAATTACGATAGGCAGAAAATAAGTTATTTTTGTAATCGATTTTCGAGTTAAGCTCCAGATCGATTAATTATGCAGGGCTTACGGACGAACAAAGATAAACTTTGATAAGCATATGTGAAAGAATATGTGGGTTGTGTTATTTGTCATAGCTAACTGTATTGCAACTTTCAAAGCCGTATATGAACACTGTAAAACAATATGAT
The DNA here is from genome assembly GCA_964059195.1 of Ectobius pallidus. Taxonomy (NCBI): domain Eukaryota; kingdom Metazoa; phylum Arthropoda; class Insecta; order Blattodea; family Ectobiidae; genus Ectobius; species Ectobius pallidus. The sequence goes on along the minus strand of CAXKWD010000007.1, from coordinate 10,371,680 downwards.
GCCATGAGAACTGATCTGCATCTGATAAATTCGGTGAATTAAGTCCTAAAAATGTCGAAATTGGCGTTAAAATTTCCAAAAATGACCAATCGCTTACAAATGACGAAAAAATGCAAAATAAAGAAATATGGAAAAAAGTTGCCCTTATTTAATCAATTAATTCATTATACATCACAGAGGCGGCTATTCAGGTGAAGTAGGTGAAGTAGCACTTCACCAGTATTTTTCCTTTACAATACGTTTATTTTTAAAGTTTATTTACAATATTTACAATATTTTTAAAGTTTATTTCAATATCACGACTGTTGGTTTTTACTATAAATGCATTAATGTAATTTTGTATTGCCCGCCACGAGTGGTGTCAAAGGAGGAGGCGCCAGAGAGCTCCCGAGTCTTGCAAGCAAGCACGAAGCAGAACAAGTTATTTACTAGCCTTGATTCACTTCCCCTGTTCCATGGGTAGTCTGGTCCACTAAAAATGATGCTGGTTCATGCTGCAAGCAGCATTTTTCTCGCTTATCCCACATCCATGCTGAGGGGATCAGACTACCCACGAAGGTGTCCAGCTCCTCCTGCACTTGAATATAGAGCGTGTCGTCCTTCGGCTTCATGATGGCGCGCGGTTACCACAGCAAGCTGCTACAATGACAGTGTCTGGCGGGTTTCATACCTACTCCTCTTCTGCTAACAGCTCCATTAATAACAAAGCACCAATTTCACTTCCTCTACCCGTACAAAAGGTAATAAATGTTCGAAATCAATGTTTTTAACATAAATACCTGTTTTGAATTCTCCTCTGTCCAATAATATTTTCAGGAACGTGTCTGTGTGGCTTGAGAACTAAACATCGTGTATAAATAAAACGTATTTGGATTAGATATCTTCTGGGGAGATTGACGACTTTTTCTTACTTTTATACGGTATCCTTATACTTTGAAGGGTAGTTATAAGCCAGCTATCGTGTGTACAAACTCAGGCTTTTAAGTCTTACATCTTTGGGCAAGGCTAAAACAGACTTTCATTCTTCACGATTTATAAAAAAATAACAATTTTGTTTAAATTTTCCACACGATTTGCATAGACGCTAAAGAGCTAGAATTTTTATTTTTAACAATTTTCAATTAATTATTTAAAAGGTGTTTATAAACAACCATATACTTCATTGAAATATGAACGGTAGAGGAGCTTGGATTGTTCCTCATAAAATTAAATATCATTAACGGAAAAAAAAATTATAGGCGTTCGATTCTATTGCACAAAAGTGAGGCATAGGGATGAAACTAGAAGTTAATTTATTTAATGTGTGTCACCATATACCAAGACTACTGTGTACTGTGATGAAAGCCCACTGTCACGTGTCACAACACTGAACCATCTTCGGAGATCGTCTCCGATAGGACGGCATAGGACGACAACTTTGAATCACGACGTTTCATTCCTACAATGCATATTTTTTCATAGGCAATCATACGACATATTAATCACTGCATATTAATGCCTTGAAGTATCCAGTAACGAGCTGAAGTTTATCAGATAAAATTGCATCTTTCCGACCCTTGCAAGCATATTAACTTATAAGATAAACAACAGTCATTGGTCGATATCCGAGGCATTGCTAAAGATTATTAGTCAATTTCAAGTCCGCATCGCATGAATGGAAGATTCTGAATAATCTGATTAGGAGAATAATAATTACGATAAACATCAATAGATTCGCGGCGGAAAAGCAGGATCGAATTTATCTCATGAAACTCATAATCCCGATTGGGATTTATTAAGAGTATTCCATGAATAAAATGTATCAGATTTTATAAATAATAACTATATTCTTACCCGCATTGTTTAAAATCAAATCATCATTGTGCCAGCTGTCAGATCACGACGTAGGCCTACTAAATGATGGATCAAAAATGTTGCCAGACAAGTATCTTGTTTAGCGAATATTTCAATTAAGAAAGAACCTTTACTATAGCTAGAAGAAATGCAGCGATTCTATGATGATATCACCGACAAGTGTGCAGCCTTAAAGGACTATCGAAGGATTGATTTGCTATACCAGACATAGGTGAGTTGGGTTATTAACGTAAGCATGTGGCATTTTTTTCCTCTTCACCTAATTTTCCGGCCACGAGCCGCCACTGATACATCATTATTTATATATTGGAGCTATCTTTTAACCTTCATATAAGGAAGATGCAAAATCATTAAAAGCCTTGCCCTATTAATTATACACATTAATACTGAACTATTCTTACACATTAATTTCTTTCATTTTTTCTAAATTAGAGATTTAATAATTCTCTAATACATAATTAATATTATCATTATTTTAACTCGTTAATGCTATACTTACAGCCTTCTGGAAAACGAGGAAACTTGAAAATTATTTTTGGCAATTTCAAAGACTTACATATGACCATAATAATTCTTTCGGGAAAAATAAAATGTGATCATTCCGGTTGTTTCTGTAAAAGCCCAATGTGATCAGGTATTGTTCTGACCTGAGCAGCAACCATGCCTTCCCGAAGTCTGCGGAGGTCCGTGTGAGAAAAGGAACTCCGTGACCACGGGGGAATCTCTCTAAGATCCTCTGCGAAGCGAAAGTTCACGAGTTGGTTCTTGAGGAATTTCCTGATATTCCAAGGAAGATCATTATGCCTGAAACAAGAACGTTTACAATGTATCACCTGAGCAAAGGAGTTTCCATTTAAATTGCATGCAGTTATTACGTAACACTACAGTAAAATAATAAGCTTAATAGGCTTAGTAAGCTTAATATATTTGAACATAAGCATCGATTAAGCCAGCTGAACAATGTTCGGAAGCTCTGCTTTAGTAGGCCTGAGTTCCAAATGAAAAACTTTTTTCTAGTACACGCTCTCTAAAGCGGCTACTTCTCGGACTGCTAACACCCCGCAAAATAACACTTTATTGGCCTAGGCCGGTAAAGTAATTTTATAGGCCTAGGCCGGTAAAGTTGCCATGGTTACCTCTAGTGGACGTATATGTCTCTACAGTGTCTCCCAGTTTAAGTTCAATTTTACATGTTAAGTACTGTCTATTAATAAGCATAGTAAGCCTCGTCACTTAGAAATCTTGAATTTAAGGAACAAATTCGATAATAACAACTTCTTATATTTCTTTATGCTTAGGAATGGGCGCGAAGGCGCGAAGTTTACATTACTGCGCCACAGCTTAGTTCCCTAGACCACGAGTGCTTGTTGAACGAAACGACTTCTGATTTCTCTTGCACGATTGCTTCTTTTAAGGAATAATAAGTTTCGTTGCAGAAAATATGGTAAAAAGTCGCGTAATTTCAATTGATGTAAATATTAATTAGTTTAATTAATCAACATTATTTTCTTAACGGTGTCTTTAAAGTTTTTAACGAAAATAAACCACCTACAGCAAGCAAAGTTTATAAACATGCACTACTGATACAATCGCCATTATTTTTGCTTTTTTTACGCAGAATCATTTAAAATGAGTGAAAAACTGAGCTCATTAGTAGTAAAATTAGAAAACTTTTCCTAAAAACTATTGTATGCACCACGTACGCAAAAACTTTAACAGGCTCATCCAGTATTTCGTCCGCTAAAGCTTTATTTTGCGAGGCGGTACTTAATACATACATAGCTATTAAATTGCGACGTTTGTGAAATTTTTCTTCCCCGGCTGTTTCACAGAAGCATTGAGCATTGCTTCTTTTAACTAGCTCCTGTACGGAGAACTATTGATGAGGGCTGATGTTCATTTTCTTGATGGTCGTCCATTTGCACCTTCCATCTGTTGAAATGTAAGAAGCGGACAAATTTCCCCTGGATGAACCACTGTTACCGGTGATGGAGCGTCGTTTTGAATAGAAACTTATTCATCTGCAACTTCACTGTTTTGATCAAGAATGGAATATTCGTGGTCTTCAAAGACGTTTTTGTTCAGCGGACACAAACCAGGATTTCGGAAACAGTTGGCGACTGTTTCGGAATTCACTTGACTTTACAACGGAAATCCTTCTTATTACGGGGGAGGGGGGAGATTGAAAAACACCGGGAGGTATAATATGGCAAATTTACGAAACTTCAGAATTCAGTATGCCCTGCTAAACTAATGTCACTACTCATAACCTAACTGGACCTGTCACTAAACACAACAAAGTACGCGGGAGATATACGGTAATAGAGAACATTTATGAAACGGGAGAATTCAGTAATGTGCGTAATTTATTTTAGAGTCAGACTAATATATTCAATGCCATAACCGGATTTGAACCGCTGCTCTTACCAATTGAGCTACCATGGCAACATGCCAGTACAACATTAAGTCAGTCAGGGACTTAGTTGAAGAATTTAGTCATTGTGGTTTGAATCCATGAAATTTTACTTCACTTTTTTGCAGAACCTGGTGCATGCTTAGTCTAAGTTCTGTATGTCCAACTTACCCGTCTACAAGCGGCACTTCATGCAGAATCCTGCGAACTGTATCCAGTCGGGCTTCGAGGTGTTGTCCATACCCAACCCGGCCAGCCTGTAACTGTAGCAATAGCAGCCACAGGAGAGCCAGGCGCATGCTCAGTCAGCAAGGGACCCTGTCAAAATAAAGGCATCTAATTTATTATATAATGTAGAAATAGAACTTATAAAGACCGTTTTATTAAGAGTTGTGCATAACGACGAGCTTCATAACCTGTACTGTTCACCGGATATAGTAAGGGTAACTATATCACGGAGGATGAAATGGGTTGGACATGTTGCGCGCATGGGGGAGGAAAGACATGTCTAAAAGGTACTGAGAGACCCAAAGGGAAAATACCACTTGGAAGACCTAGAAGTAGGTGGGAGGACGATATTATGATAGATTTAAGGGAAGTAGGATTTGCTAGAGAAGGTTGGATGGACTTAGCATGGCGGGCGGGCTCATCTAAGCACGGCAATGAACCCCGGGTTCCATAAAATATATAATATTCCTTTAGCTTGCTTAGGAATTGTCTATTGCCATCGAGTAAGTTAGTATGTAGCCTAATAAAGGACAAGATATTTGATGAGTTTGCATATTTTTTATATGAAGGTTAAAAGATAGCTCGAATATAATATATAAATGTGTTTCATGAAATAATTGATTAAATAAGGTCAATTTCTTTTTGCATTTTCTTAACTTTTCGTCAATTTTAGAGATAGGTATTTTTTTGGCAATTTTAGGTCATTTTCGGCATTTGTAGGCCATGCTTCAGTGGAGGTAAAGAGGAGCTTTTTCATGTACAAATCGTTACTTTCAGACAACAGACAACCGTTTTTATTTGAGAATCTTCGCCAAGTGTTCATAGTCCATTTTAATTCAGGTTTATTGTATTGTTTTTGTTGTAGCAATAAAAGCTTATTTTTTTCTTTACTTTTAAATGGCACACATTTGCTAGGAGCAATTTGATGGGCTGCCAGTTCAAAAGTCCAAGTAGTATAAATTTACTTACTTCTTTAGTATCAAAATAAGTGTGTTTTATAACGTAAATTCATATATAACGCATTGTCATCCAATAAATTCCTTTTAGCGATTCATTGCTTCAAAAGCTAATTATTGTAAGTAATAGGCTAATGGTAAGTTTATTGGTCATTTTTGAAATTGTGTGTTTTTTTTTTTTTTTTACTATTTTTGGTCATAAATACCTTGCCTTGACAGTTTTGGGGTATGCTGTGTCTAGAAGGCAACACGGAATTGTCCAAGCAGCACCATTTATTGTTAATATAGATGTTTTCCTCTAAGCAAGCAATCTTTCCTTGTTCATATCCCATAAGAGCACAATTTCTAAAGATTTGTTTCAGATGTAAACGACTGGATCGATGGATTGTACCGTATCTGTCAATATGTTTCTGTCCTTAAAATTCAATGCTTTTAATTAACGTTGAAATCTGTCCATTAATATCTTAAATAAGTTTGGATTTTTCCACTAAATTTTCTTGTTTAAACAGAAGATATCAAAGCCAATTAGGAACATAACTTCCTTTCGTTTCTCTCAATCACTCGCTCATTCCTTCTATTTCTTCCATAGTGGAACATTTCAATATATACGCAACAATGAAGCTGGCAGCATAGCACTTACGCACAATTGAGCGTAACGTATTTGGTAGTGTTGAGCGAGGAAGGCATTTACTGCCCCAGCAAGTTCGGGAGCTACTACAACGCACACCAACTCCCTCTGGACGTCATCTCCCTAGTTATTCTATCCGGCTCATGATTAATATTGCCTATCCTAAAAGCCTGCCGGCAAAACTTCCCATTAAATCATGGATACGATGTGGTATGGGAGAATACCTGACCAGGGTACGTAACTGTACGATTGGTATTATTCTGTTTGCTCCTCAGGTAAATATAAAGGAAGTACTGTAAAATTACAACCTGATAAACTCTGTTATTCTTCTACAATGCAACATTAGATAAACTGTGGTGCTTTTGCAATATAGATAAAACGATAAAGGTGATTGGTTCATCGACAATATTAACAAATAAAATATTTTATTATACACGCAATTGTCAGCGTGTTTTATGATAAAGTGAGAAAGATAAAGCTAGGACTAAGGAGAAAGAAAGGAAGACTGAAATAACGAAAGAGAAAGATAGAGCAAAAGAAAACAATAAAGGACGAAGGATAGTAAACAAAGATGAAAGGAAACAAGAGGCAAAAAAAAAAAAAAAAATAGAAATGTTGACAGTTATAAAGAAAGAAAGAAACCGAACATATAGATAGAATAAAGAAAAAAGGAAGGAAACTGAAGATGGAAAAACAAATAATGAAATATAGAGAAAGACAGATCAAAAAATAAAGAACGGAGGAGAGTAAGAAAGAAGAACGCAAAGAAAGAGCGATAGATAGGAAAAAATGAAGGACGAACAAAGGAAAAACAAAGAACGAAAGATAGAAAAATGTAAGAGAGTGGCAGAAACATAGAAATAAATAAATAATTAGTGAAAGGTATAAAGATAGAAAGAGAAAAGAACGTAAGAAGAATCAGACAGAAATAATGAAGGAAAGATCTAAAGTGGAAAGATATAAGATAGAATATATATATATATATATAAACATATATATATATATATATATATATATAAACATATATATATATATATATATATATATATATATATATATATATATATATATATATATATATATATATTCTATCTATAAGATAGAAGGGAAGAAATAAATAAAGGTAGAACGATAGAGAGTAAAAATGAAAGAAAGAATAAATATGGAACGAGAGATAGAAGAAAAATAATTAGGTAAGAGGAAAGGAACCAGTGGCGGCTATTCAGGGGAAGTAGGTGATGAAGTAGCACTTCACCAGTATTTTCCCTTTACAATACGTATTTTTAAAGTTTATTTTCCATATCACGAATTGGTTTTTACTTTAAATGTATCTGTATTTTTGAATTGCCCGCCACGCTACCACCTGGTGGTAAAGCTAGTAGACACTGAGATCCTGAGAGCGCAGCGTGCTTCAATTCGGCCGTGTGAAGGTGAACTGGAAACCACGCCCTCCATTGCATGGGTAGTCTGTTCAAATAAAAAATGAGGATGGCAAGCAGCAGTTTTCTCGCTTATCCCACGTCTGCTAGGTGACGAGAACAGACTACCCATGAAGCAGTCCCCCTTGTTCAGGCATTTTCTTCGCCGCGCCAGCACCTCACACTGTCTCAGCTCGGAGAAAGAGGTAGGCACGTTAGATTTTCCACCGTCTGACGGTCTAACGCCGCCAAATTCGAATGTGTTAAATTCAGAAAAACCCGGATTCCACAACCCCGATTAAGTATTCGGTCGCACTGGGAACACTAAGCGACTTCCTCTACCTCGATCATTAAAAATACTATTTTCTCGTCTCTTATTCCATTTCCGGGGAACTCTCACGCGATTTGCCCTGCCCTAATTATTATTATTATTGTTGTTGTTATTACTATTATTATTATCATCATTATTAGTATCATTATTATTATTATTTTTGTGTTATTTTCTCTCGTCACACAACTCACAAACGTTCGACGAGACGAGAGAAATTAGCAAAAAAATAATCGCGTGAGAGTTCCCAGAGATGGATTAAAAGACGAACAGTTTAGATAGGCCTACTAATAATCTTTAAAAATATTTTAAGTTTGCTGTATGAAGTGATATTTGCAGCACACCCTCGTTTTGAGCCACGAGCCGCTATTGGGTGAATTCAGTTACTAACATAAGCATGTGACATTTTTTCTCTTCACCTAATTTTCCGGCCACGAGCCGCCACTGAAACGAACGGGAAAGAACAGGATGGGGAGTTGGGAGATGAAATGACGACCTTCAGCTATGGCCTTTCAGTTCCTGAGTTCTGCGGTATCGGACTTCTCTCCACGTATCGCGATATCGACTTTCAAGTTCCTAATAGAATAGGCCATCAAGAAGTACGTCCAGGGCACACAGGGTGGTAGAATGAGGAAAAATTGTCCTGACAACTTGGCTTACGGAGAAGTAATCTGAGGTTACGATAGCTAATGAAAATCAATGAAGCCTTCCTCTCTCAGAAAACATTTTCCAATAGTTCGCGATTTTCATGACAGCATTGCAACCAACATTAACAGAGCGTAGTCTCGGGCCATTAATCAACCCTAAAAACTATTTGCAATAGTTACTAAACACTGAAATCCCTAACAATTTTGTTATAGACGATAAAAGGTAGCTATTCTGAATTTATATCTAGCTTATCCTTGAAAGGAAATGAGTATATTTTCATTTTAGCTCACTAAGATATTCCACTAAATCATTAACTTGTGTCTGTTGTCGATGTCAATGCTTGTTCGTAAAATGTGAATGTGTCAATATATTTGACAGGATTCGTTACTGAACACGGCTCAGTTCTATCTGGGTCCAACTCCGACGTTGAGACATATTTTCCTATAACGATTAAAAACTAAATATAAAATCTTAGATGTAAGTTTAGACTCAAAACGTCCTGAAGGCTCGATACTACAAAACAGAATTTTTATTGTACCCCTTAACCGTGAGTTGTGATGTCATTCACCGCTCTGCATTATGCATCTGTATCGTTTTTCATATTGTATTTCGTATTTCGAAATGAAAATTAGTGTCGAAATGAGTACCGTATCTCACATGATACCTTTACGTCATACGTAATAAGCGTATTATAACATGGTCGAACAAGAATAGCAATTTATGTATCAAGTACGCGAAATAACTCTTTAGCTGACGAATCTAGTATGACCAAAGTTTTTGCGTACGTGGTACATAGTTGTCGAATTTATATGAAATGAAATGAAATAAAAATACCGTATAACTAATTATAATGAAAGGTATAGTCAGACATATTTTGTTGACGTCATATTCTCACAGCCGCCTGAATCGCAGAACAACAGTGAACCGTACCAATAGAAATGCGATACAGATGCATTATAAATATATGAGTCGCTTGTTTGTAAACTATAATGCATACAAACTAGTTTTTATGAAAAGCTTGTGAAAATATGAATGATAATCCCGAGAAATTTTCAATCCAAGCCAGAAACATTGAATTGGAGCTGCTGCCAGTAAAATCTCGGCAGCAGTAGAATATGAGAAGGAATATATTGAATTTAAATGCTGGTGGATCCAGGGTAAGCGATGTTTCTCTTGTGAACGAAGACGTGAAAAGTTGTTGAATTATATTATTATTATTATTATTATTATTATTATTATTATCATCATTGTACGGGCAAGCTGAGAGCAAGCGGACTGTACACAAGATTCATAGGACGTAGCACTTCTTGATATAGAGACTTAAACTATAAATAGATAAGCCAAACTTGCCCAATACATTTTAAATAGATTTCTCTGGTATGTAACAATTTATTGTCACAAACAACAATACATAAATCATGCTCAGTTTATAAATTCTGGATTCCTTGGACGTATGTAATATTATTATTCATAAACACTGATGAAATTGTAGATATCACAATGTTTAATACAAATTCCTTAGTTAAAGGTCATAAATATCTTTGAGATGGCTTAATCAGTTCGATCAAAACCACACGTATATTAGTTCAATGATGAACTTACGTCCAAATTGTTCTTCAAATAAATTAAGTAGTAAATGACGTACCTTTGAATTAATTAAGTACCACCTTTTGATAGTTGATAAAGACGTTAGCTTGAGATCTTGCGACGCCAACACCAAAAGTGAAGAAGACTCGATGAATCACACGATGGGTGATAATAGTATTTAGATCGTTAGTAGTCTTCAGAATCAATAAGGCATATGAAACCTTAATGTGAATCGAAGAACTGATTGCTTCAGCTATTGAAAGTGAACCACCAGATCTATCTGATAGGTAAAGATAGGCATTGATAAGCCAAGAAGAAAACTCATGTCTTTATGAGTAGTAGTTGAATTGATTATGAAGAAGAATAGGCATTTAAAGCCTAGAAGAACTAATGTCTTAATGAGACACAGTTGACTTGAATTGATAAAGAAGAAAAGAATGAAGCTAAAGTAAAGCCTTATTGGCTATCAAAACAATATGACAAAATATCCAGTCTCTGATTGGATACAAGACACAAAAGAATATAATTTTGATATTACAATACCCATAAATAACAAACATTTGAAATTCATTTGTTCAATTATAAATAAAAAACAAGATATCAAGCAAGGCCTGCTAAAAACGAATTACAGAAGCATGACCTACTACGAACTAAAACATAACGGAACAATCATCATCATCATCATCATTATAGGGGTATTATAACATCTGGAAGTGAAAAATAATCAGAGGATCAAAATAATATTATGCCAGAGCTTTAGCGTAAACTTATTTTATTTTAGGCCTATTTGTCTACAAGACAGCAAAGCTCCAATTACAGCTGATATATACACATACAATTGTCATTAACAAGAACAGAAGAACTGAGATACTTGAAGAAGAAATAATGACATAAACCTTGAATATATTGAAACTACAAATCCATATCAATAATTGACAACTAATAAATTGGGAAAAAGAAATAGCCTAATAAAATAAGATTTGTGAAATATATGAATAAATTCAAAACCACAATTAAACCTTAATCAATAATTGAGAACTAAAAAAACAAAAATAAGACGTGACTGTTAATATTAAGAAAATTAAATAAATCTGATTCTCAATAATCAACAAAAAGTAAAATTTCATAATTTAAGCAAAAAAAGTGGACATGGGTTCTTCACAATCGAAATTCACACCATCTGTTATGAATTTATTAAATAAGCTGTGCCTACGAATAACAGGAGAATTTTTTAGCAAGCGTATCTCTGATCTCTGAACATAAACAGTTTGTCATTTCTGGAAATTAGAAGATTTAACATTAAACTGTATATTTGACAGTATAAAATAGTCATAACATGAACGTCAATAAAATATCAACTTATTCTATGCTGTATTTGCTGAAGTGAAAATAAAAAGACAAAAGTCAGCGGAAGTTTGTCGCGCCATAGGTCACGTGATAGGTCATACCTAACATGGCTGCACCGCTTTGTATTAATACCGCTGTTGGCACGTGTGTGATTTCATGTTACAGATGAGTTGCATAAATAGTAAACTGCAAATGCTGTAGAAGGCATTGTTAGCAAATCAACTCTCTCTTACAAGATATAAGCGATTTATTAAAAGTTATACAATTATTATGTACAGTACAAATTAACTGGGATATATTGTGGCTAAGTGCCAGAATGGTACTTTATGAGATTGTGTGAGGGACGTGAAAATGTCTATCCGTCTATTTGTCTGTCTGTCCGTGTATCTGTACGCGTGATAACTCAAATACGCTTTGTCGGATTTTCACGAAACTTGGTATACGCATTTATAACGTCCATGGGTAGAAGCCTATTGATATTGGACCAAATCGGTTGACCGATACCGGAGTAATGCCCAATTTAGTGCCTATTTTATGGTAATATAAGTTATTAGAAAGAATTTATCAAATTGCGGATCAGTTCTCATCACAACATATTATTTTACATTGTTCATATACGGCTCTGGAAGTTGTAAGACAGGTAACTTTGACAAATAACACTACCCACATATTCCTTCACATATGCTTATCAAACTAGAGCCTTTGTTCTTCTGTTAACCCCTGCTTAATGAATCGATCTGGAGCTTAACTCTGAAATCGTTTTAAAAAATAACTTATTTTCTGCATATCATCATTGCAATTATCACTAATTAAACAAAAGCATTCTGGTACTTTGTTACATCAGTTTACCTGATTTTATTATGTCTTTAAACAAATTTTCTCGCTAATTTCCACGGAAACAACAGTAAGATATTATTATTATTATTATTATTATTATTATTATTATTATTATTATTATTATTATTATTGCTATGTATATGCTCGTCAGAAATAATGAAAAAATGCAATTATCTTTTACAGGGAGTAGCAGTTTCCTGCAACAAGAAAGGGCATTCCACAGTAAACACTGTACAAAAAATGAGCAGACGCTATAGTGGATGTATGCAGGAAAGTTTCATTAGTGTAACCACACCGGACTGCTACTCGAGTCTCGTGTGGTTTTCCTCAATTTGACTTCTCCCAAAAGCCCTTGCTTGGTAGGAAAAGATGTCTGGGCTATTGGTCCCTAGATGTTCTCTTGTCAGTGGAGTCATTCCTCTGTTTCGTATTTGGTAGGACCAAACGATTGAGCGGGTTGAAAATGAATCTTTGTCTTCTTTCTCTAGACCTACATTCAGTAAAATGCCGCCTTAACTCACAATAATTATTAAGAGTATTCTCGAGGTGATGCCAAGATTCGTTAGGTGGGTGTGTTCCCTTAATGAGCAATATGAACAATGATCATAACTTTCCCTTGTTTTCATCCATTATGATTGAAAATAACGGGTGTATGTAATCTGCGCCACGGTTGACACCGAATTTGAAATAGAATAAAAATGAGATATGTCAACTGCGCCCCGGAGATATGTAGGTTGCGGCAGTAGTTATAGGCAAACAAAAGTTAGACCTAATATGTGAACGTTCGTTTCTATTCAGTAACAACATTTGCACATGAGGTGATGAAAGCGTACTTGTATGTAGGTTGGTACCGTTCTATGTATGTTGGTAACTACTGTAGTGCTTTATCTGCTCTATCTTTAGGTTGGTAACAACTTTCATATGAGAACAAAGTGCTCATGCAAAAAAAAAAAAAAAATAGGGTAGTGTTTTTAACAATTTTATAAGTGACATAGCGTTCATGCAAAAGAAATTAGGATATTGTTTTTAACATGTTTTAAAATGACAAAGATACTATGCCTAACATTTTTAACCACACCTATGCAATTTCGTAGCCAGCCCTAAGTCTGGAGAAGTGGGAAGGAAAATGTTAGTGCGTTAGTATACCGGTGACGCCATTTAAATGTCGGTGACGCAGTTTACATCGTGTAGGTTGGGGAAAAGGTAGAAATGGCGCAGATTACCTTTTCCCAAAATAACAAAAGAAACAAGGTGACTTGTAAATTCGCCTGGACTTCCACCCGTTTGTATCTGTTCTGCATTTAATCCCTGAACTGGACATAATGAATAACACCGAAATATTTTACCTGTGTATAGAGGGAACATAGACAAGTAACTTTTATTGGGAGATGTTTGCTCTATGACGTAAAATGTGTATGCTACAGGACATTAAAGTCACTACAATTTGGTGCTCATAAGACAACAATTAAATAAAATAGAATTAAAAATTTTATTAAATTGACTTCATGCCTGCTCAGTGATCGATAAAAACCTGATTCTTAACTGATTCATCATCATTCATCAACAGATATACCGGTATATATATATATATATATAATTACTTAGTGTTTCCATAATCTGCAACATTTACAGACTAATCACATGATTAGCGCCAATGCATTAGTTCTTTTATTCATAACAATGACGTTCCTTTGCTTTGCATTTTTCCCAAATGTTACAAGTCAGTGATGGTAGAAGATTTTATGCTGTAGCAGGAAAAAGTGAATCCATAGAGCAAAAATCTCTTAATAAAAGTTACTTGTCCATGTCCCCTCAATACACTGGTAAAATATTCCGGTGTTAACTTATTCAATAACACCCTGTATGGAAACTAAGATGTTCCGAAATCAGTGACATATGGTCACAATGAAATCTTGATTTTACTGTTATTGGGTTGCTAACCAGGTGAGTGATTGGAAGAGCTCCAACGTTTCAGAGGAATACGCTTCCTCCATCTTCAGGGAGACTGAAGTGTCGAGTGACTCGGCTATCTGTATTGGTGGAAACACCTAAGGTTGCAGCAATTGGCTCCTTGGCTGTGCTTTTGTTTGTAGGTAAGCCTACTAAATAACTTTGGTAGGCTATGTAAGTGAGAGATGGAAAGCACTGACGAGATCCAGACAATTTTTAAATTTAAATTTTAGTTTTACTTATATTCTTTTTAATTTTTGTTTATTTGGATTTGGCTGTCTTTCTGTATCCAGAATTTGTTTATTACTTTTTTCCGAGGAGTGACAATTTTGACTCACAACATGTTTATCTCTGTGACACCAGGGCATTAAGATGATCCTCCAGCTGCTGAGAAAACATCTGTGAGATTTGAGAAATAACTAAATACAACTTTAGAAAAGCTCATAAACAACCTTGAATTACTATAAAGAATACCGATACAGACTTATGAACAAAACAGCCCAACATGTAGAACTAAGACATTGTAGGAGAGCAGGAGACTGGAAAGTGCAATTCATTGAGGGAATTATCATCTCAGAATGGAATCCTCTTAAAACACAATTCCATGCAGAATGAAAATGAATCAGCACGTCATGACTGCAAATGATTACGACTCACACAAAGGCACGTTATTAAATCAACTTAATTGTCTCCAGAGACAGACTGTGCTTCCAATGAAGTCATCTCAACTGTTTTAGAACGAGGAACTGGAGGCAGAATAATCATAAAAGGCAAGGTTAGCAGCTTTCGCTTTGAACTTACGAACCTACATGGTACCTAGGCCTAGTGCTTAATTCATTCCGTTATAAAGTAATAATTAAAAATACTGTACATGATTTTTTCTGCTACAAAATAAAATTTTTAGAATAAGGCTGTAATTTGGAATGAGATCGAATCTAAGTAAATCATTGTAGTTTCTAAACACAAGGACATTGAAAATAAATAAATAAATAAATTACATTCATTACATTTGAGCTATCCAAATAAAAAAGTGCCAGTATATGGTTGAAGCCTCAATTTCTGAAAACTCATTTTTTCCTTGTATTACGGGCATTTTTTCTAAACTATAAGAATTAGATATTTCGAATTATCAGAACTTGGTAAAAAATGTCATTTTATATTTTGTAACATGTAGTCGATTTCATATTCCCTTCATTAAAAAGTGCAATCATTGCAAAATATAGCCTACCGAACTGAAAAAATAAAAAACAAATCCTTCACTTAAAAGAATAACAGCTTTATGAAAAATATAAGTTACACTAAAACCCCCAATTGTGCAAGGAGTAATAAACATGCAATAGCATAACAAAAAAATTATCCTTCTAGTTCTAATAGTTTAGGGAAAACCGTTCAGGATTCCACTAAATATACACTCAGAATTTCAAACCGAGTTTCCCTTAATTTTATTTTTTCTATATAAGGAGTATTTTTTTCGTTAATACACACAAAGAGAACTGGACTCTAGCTGTAGTCGAACAACTAAAAACAGTTTCACCAACAGTTGATAAATAACGACTGTGGATGTTATACGTGCCTAAGGCCGGTATTCCACTATCCAAGTTATTTGGTCAAATCGTCTATAAAAAAAATGGCCGCCCGTTGGTTCAAGGAAACCGTATTGGACGAGCATTTGAAGACTTTCTGCATGTCGTTACATTGGATCAAAGATTTCCCGGCGTTCATAGCATATGGGTCCAAAATGGCGGCTAAACATCGACTGTTTGGAGAAATAAACGGCACCAAAATAGTTTGATACCACATTTTCTTCAAGTAGGCCTACATACGATTATTCAGCATTTAATCAACATTTCAAAAATGATATTGCGGTACTACATGCTATAGTAGTAATATAGGGATATATTTTAAAAAGCCCTGCAAGCTAACCTAAACTCGTCTCACACAACCTTCAATGTAAACAATGATTCAGCCTGATTTTGTCATTTAGATATTTCTCAAATGCGGGGTCACTGCTGCAAAAACATTTATAAACTAACAAATTTATGCCATTATTTATACTGTTTTACGATTCACCATCGAAACTCAAGCCTTCCGTATATAGCCTGCATTTTTTACTTAGTATTGTGCAGACCCAATGTATGTCCGCATTATAAATCACAAACATTAAAACAGTACTTTCATGTGAGCGAATTTATACTATTTAAGCACATTTCGAAAGCGACATGCCAGAAGATATAAATATTGGCATGGATTATAAAAAGGCATTGCAAGCTAACGTAAACTTGTCCCATTGTTAACATAACCTTCAATTTAAAGAACGTAACGATTCGGCCTGACTTCCTTGTCATTTAGATATTTCTGCAATTATGCTACAAAACATTTATATAAAACTAATAAACTAATGCCATTATAAAGAATTTTTTAATGATTTAATCTTCGAAATTCAAGCTTCCCCTATAGCCTGGTATCCAGAGAAAACTGGTTTTGGTCAAAGCTGATGGATTTAGTGTAATAGCGCATCTTGGATTCAAATATCGCCTGACAAGTTCTTGGTAAAGTTCTTATCCAATACATTGGATAGTGGAATACCAGCCTAAGATAGTATAAACCAGGGGCGTATCCAAGATAGTTTTTTTTTCGGGAGGGGCTATAAGTCAAACACTACTATCACTCTAGGCCCCGGAAGTTTATGAAAATCATATTTTTAACAAAGCAACCTAACGCATGCTAGTGTAGAAATGTACAAGGTATGAAATAAATAAAACGAAATTGATGGTTTAATGCTGCATATTTTACTAGTTTTGCAATAATACATCATGTTTGCCAGATATCAAAATATTCGTGCACATTTAACCAATTTCTTACATTCCTAACGGTATATTATGTCAGATTTTAGATTTTGTTAATTCAAAAATGTTCAGCTATTTGGCTAAGTTAATGTTTTGGGAACAGACTATATAAATTTGTTCACTGTACATAGCCTAATTTTTTTGTACCCGATTGTATAATATTAAAACAACGTTTTATTCGTTAGTTTTCAATTTACTAAAATTTATTGCAATAACCTTGTCTAATTTTAAATTTTTATGTAATTTATGCAACTTAATTATTCTATATATATATACTTTTAATTTATTATGTATTTCAGCCAACATCAAAACGTTTGTATTAAAATTACTTAAACGAAAGAACATACCTCATTTTTCCGGAGCATATTTTACAAATTTCAGGTAAAAATTATATTTTAGGCTGAATTTTGTAAATACTTAGACAAAGCAGAAACGACATTTCTATTTAACGCATTTCATGAGTCAGGTTGTCTACTATTTGTCAAATTAAGACGTCCTTACGTGCAACATATTAGCATTACTTAATGTTTCGTTTCGGGGGGGGGGGGGTTCGAATACGCCTCTGGTGTAAACTATGGTCCCGCCGTTGAAAAATTAGGTAGTTCATGCAATAATTTTGAAAGTCATACGTGTAGTATTAATGGAAAGATTGCCAGAAGAGCTTGAAAGTGACTTGCATGATATCTGCCAGAAGAACCGAGGCTTGGTCCTGTGTAGCGATGTCACATCTGCCCCTTTTCTACTTCATTCGAGTAAGGTAACGTTAATCACACTGACATGACGGTAGCCAACGTGTGTTATCTCCAGTGCGTACGTCCATCTGCTTTTAATTCCGTCCCTAATGGCCCACAGGCATACCACAAAATAAATAGCGGATTTCTTTTATTTGACACTTTGATGTCGACTTATTGGCATTTACCCTAGATGAAGGAATATAATTTCAAAAAGAGGTAGTCTATACGATTCTGTGTCTCTGAATAGTTTAGTTTAAGGGGGACATACAGCTTTCGATGCTGAAAAATTGGTGAAGTTTCACTATTTCCCCCCCCCCCCCTCAGCATTGAATTGCTCTGTAGCCTTGCAATCTGGCATGCTCTATATTTACTAGTTCTAAAATCCCACACTATTTTCAGAATTAATTTAAATATTACAATTAATGGGTAATTATCATTACAAAATGGCAGCCAAACTTTGTGCACTGAAGTGCCGTTTCCCTGATAATTTTCATAATTACCAATATTTCTGAGTGATTCTTTTTTCTATATATTTATAAATATCATATGAAGAACATAATTTAAAATCTTTGGATTATCTGCAGTATAAATATTTTTGAAAAGATAATTAATCACTTATTTTTTTTAGATATTTTTACATCAGAAATATTCTTTTAAAAATAAACGATTAAAGTTACATCAATGATTGTAGATAGTGTTGTTCAATTAGCCTATACCAAATATACTTGCATGCAAAATTTCACTGCAATATGTCAATAAATGTTTCAGTTATCAGGGAAACGGCACTTCAGCGCGCAAAATTTGGATGCCATTTTGTAATGATAATTATCCATTAACTGTAAAGTTAAATTAATTCTGAAAATAGTATGCAATTGTCGAAATAGTCAAAATAGAGCATGCCAGGTTAAAAGGCTACAGAACAATTAAATGCTGAGAAAATAAATAAATAAACTTCACCTATTTTCCAGCATCGAAAGTTCTATATCCCCCCTTAAAGCCGAAAATTCACAAAATAGTAATTTATGATACAAGAGGTAAAAGAAGGAATTTTAAAAATATATTTCAGCTGTGTTTATACTCCTTTTAGCTTCGAGGCTATATCAGGAGTTCGGGATCGGTGTCTGTACAGTAGGGTAGGCCATTGAGCAATTGCTTGTCAATTGTTTCTATTGTCGGTGTATTTAATTGAGTAAATTTTAACTGATATGAATTTAAATGGATATGATACAGGATGAAATGGTGAGGATGATTCATGGTATGTGAATACCCAATTAGACATTTGCCTTTACGACTGGGAAAACCATGAAAAAACACATGTCAAATTGACCGGCCACGGGATTTGAACCTGGGACCTACCGAATGTTAGTCCAAGACGTTCACACCTCGGCAAACTCGCTCGGTAAGAAGGATTTTATTTTGCGAGTAGGTGTGTTTGCGGAACGAGCCCGTAAGAGCGAGTGTAGCAATCCTACAATGAAAATAAAACTATTTCACACGTGATATCATATACTACTATTTTTAGATAGACGTTAACATTTGTGAAATAATAATAATTAATATTGTTTCAATGAATTATGCACCAGCCATGTTACAACGTTCAGAGGGCTGACGGCTGTTATTGATTTTCCGTACACTGTTGCCAACATGAAAACGCCTCTCACCCACCAAATATAATGACTTTTGCAATCACCACGAGAAATATCACATGTAAAAAGGCGTAGTGACTTTTAAAATCGTCTATTTTTATCAAACTGAGTTTATTTGTTAATCAGATGCAAATATTTGTAACTAAATGAGTGTTTCGCATGTGACGGATGCCAAAGTTGGTACCAATGGAGTGGCATAAAGATTTTATAGCACTGCTGCGATAATGTGAAACTTCTACTTCGTGTGTTTTGACCTACAAGTTCTACTTTTAATTCAAACTGTCTAAAAACGAAATTATAAAACTGGCGTTGGACTAGTACTAGGGACGTAAAGTTTAACATGAGCTCTTAGACCCAACACACTACTCCATTATGTAAATAACAATTTCCTCTACGGAATGTTCAAATACAAAATTTCGTATGCAAAAAACTATATGAAAATTTATTTAAATTAATGGTTAAATTAGTGGTCTGCTTGAAAAATTGTCTTCGTTTCTTGTAAGGTATATCAAAAAGTAAAATACAGAAACACGCAGTGGGCCCGGGTTCGAATCCTGGTCGGGACAATTTACCTATGTGGGGTTTTATTCGGGGTTTTCCCCACCTGTGGGACAAATGTCGGGTATTTTAGGCCCTTGTGGTCTCCGGATATCATCTGGCCGACATTATCATTCTCATCCCATCCTCGCCTTGTTCAGAGTGAGTGTGTGTGAATGGTGTGTCGTCCTATGTCTTTGTATTGTCTCGGAGGTGGCCCCGGCATTGGACTGATCATTCATCCGGGGAGGCCCTCCATGTCCTTGTCTAGTCAAAAAAGTAAGTATATGATCCAAAGATAATCCCTCTCCCGACAGGGTCGCTGCCCTGTTAAGGCCCTGGGAAGCGTGGGTAGCTTAAATGTCCCTAAAACGGAGAGGTTAAAACTAAGGTAAAGATAGATAGATAGGCTAATATAGTAAATATAAATTAATGAGGAAATTATATTTATTGACATTGTATGAACTATCTTTCGCAATACAGGCCTAGGTTTACTATAAGAAAACAGTTCAACTCTTAAAAATAGAACCCAGGACCATCATGACACAAAATACTTCATAATCATTTACAGGAATTCTATTGATAGCCTCTCTCGTCATTTTATATCTACTAGCTTAAAATGCCCGGCGATTTTTAAATTATAGTTCATTATATAGGTAATTAGAATTTGAAATAGGAAGAACGATTTATCACACTCAAACTATTCCCTCCGAAAACGCTTGGTATAGTTTTTTATGGCTCATAGAGGATGTAGAATTTTGCATCCCATCGCTTGTACACAGCAATAAGAAGAAATTCCGGTAACATAAAATTGTATTGTCTTTGCGGAATATTTTATTTCTCACTCTCATGTTACCAAAAAACAGTTATGGGGATGAAATTAAACAAAAATGTAATATCACTTTCATACTTCACTCTCCAAAAACCTGGGATATAAAAATATACACATTACCATACCTCGTACTGTTTTCTCTAACTCCAGGGTAGAGAAAGTTATGTGACTGCATTATTTTCGTTGATTTCATTCTTTAATATTTACTTATAACATGGATTATATTGATAGTTCTCTAATTTGTCAAGTCTCGTTTCATTTATTTCCAAAGCCTTATGTGAAGACTGCCAATAATACTGTTGTCAAGTGAACTGTGATTTGGATTTGATAATTCTGTGTAAAAAGGGATTAAGTATTTTAAAAAACATTTAATCTTTGGCATTTAAAATAAAAACAAATTCAAAATCCTTTCTTAGTGAGCACCTACATTATGAAACGAAGGTACTGTCAAAATTTCAAGTCTCTACCTGTTATAGTTTAGACTCTACGTTGATTCTCTGTCATTAAGTCAGTCAGTCAGGACAAAGCCTTTTATATATATAGTGAATAGGCCTACATGAAATCACAGTGCCATGCAAGAATTCCTTTTGGTGAATTCAGAAACATACTTTGGTGAATACATAATTTTACAACCCTATTTTGGCCCTTAGAGGCCAAATATTTTGAAATCCTTTCTTAGTGCGCATCTAGTGCCTATGAGCAATAGGCCTATGTGTACCAAGCTTTACGTTTCTAGGCTATATATTTTTCGAGACACTTTGATCAGTGAGTCAGTGAGTCAGTGAGTCAGTGGGTTTTGGCTTTTATATACATAGAGATGACATGTGCCACTCTACATCATTCATAAGCAGTAAGATGAACATTTTAATCTGACTGTTACTTCAGTCAAGTGTCCCATTATGAATCAGACATTTTTGTTTTGTAAAAAATCTGTCAAGTTTCTGATTAACGTAAAGAAACAATATTGCCGTATATTTGTTCCAAACCCTGCTACGGTTGGTATTAATGGTCACTGCCATCTGGATTTTTCAGTTGCCATGACGACTTTGCCGGTTTAGGCTGCCAAAGTGCTATTTTTCGGCTTGTTAAGAGTCCGACTAGTATAGCAGCTGTTTTAGAGAACGTGTACTAAAAACAATGTTTCAGTCCCTTCCTTTGAGGAGAGAAAACGCAAACCTACGAACCACAGCAATGCTAATAATATATTGCTGCTTTTTCCTGCAGTGCCACATATGTTGAGATGTATGACAACACATATTTCATCTGAAATACGCAAGTCCGTGTGAATGTGAATGAGCGAAGCAACGTGAACAAAATACCAAGCGGATCAATCTTGTCTTCAGATCAATGCAGTGTTTACAGTAATATTCAAAAAGAAAACAACACTGCATAGGCCCATGAATGATTCATTATTGTAGAGGATGGATGGGTACAGCATGTCACTCCGCGATCAAGAGGGGAGGTGAATGGAAACGAATTTAGTTACGCTTATTTTATAGCCCTAATCATACCCATTTAAATTAATGTAAGTTGAATTTTACTCCACAAAAATACACGAATAATACAACATATTGACAATCAATAGTTTCATGGCTTACTGTGTAGACACAGATCCTGAACTCCTGATATGGCTTCGAAGTTGAAAGGAGTAAAAATACAGCTGAAATAAAAAAAATCTATATCTAGAAGATACACATTGACCGAGGCTTACATTCAGATTATACTCATCTGGTAATTTTTAACTTGCAATTAGTAAAGTTGAATCTAAATATTATGTTAGTGTCTGAAATGATCTCAAATTCTACAACAGTTTAGCCCGAAGTATAAAAAAATCTGCACTAGCCGTGTAAAAAAAAAAAAAAAAATAAAATCAATACTAATTATGCAAATACTACTTTTTTTCTCTGTGAAATTAGCAAAATGTTCTATTTTCTTTTTATTTGAGTTCCTTTTAGAGTAAGAAGATTCAATAGTCAGTATTGGATTCCAATGTACAGGTAGAGAAAAAAAAGCGAACCGACTAAAATATCAAAGTTGCCGATATGAGCCACTGCGCATGCCCAGTGGCATTCACAGGATAGCAGGGAATGTATTGAAATTTGTTCTACAGCCAATAAATTGTTTGAATTGAGAAATCATTTTACGTAATTTGCATTGCTTGTGAAAACAAACGTTTCCATTACATCTCTTACATTTATTTACGTATCACAAGGCTCTGAAATCAGCTACAAGAGTCGGTCCACTTTTTTCCCCTAACTGTACCTATATTTTCAGAAAATTATTTAACTTCAAAATTGGACAAAACTTGATTTGCAATAAAAACCTACTATTGAAATAGATTTGTAAAGTTAGTAATGCAAATTTTACACAATATTATTTTCACACCAATTTTCAATGTTACTGAAAAATGTAATTTATGAGTACGAGCTGACATTTTTACAGGATATAATTACAGCACTTCACTAGCTGCTGGTGATTACTGAAGGCAGGTCGAGATCCTTTCTGAATTTCAGTCCGAGATCGGTGATAAACTATTTCTGAACTCAAACCCCACATTTCACTTATTATTTCTACACATGCTCTACAGGTGTTGTCGGCCTGGGTGTCGCAATTAGTGTCGCGCTGGCTTTCTGTGCACAAGGTTGTGGGTTCCATCCCGGCCCAGATCGATGGCAATTAGCCTATGTGTGTCAGTAGATTTACTGGCATGTAAAAGAATTCCTGCGGGACAAACCTCCGGCATACCGGCGGCGGTCACAGGCCTAAAGTTGCAGTACCTCCCCTTCGTTAAAATAACCATATATCAACCAAGCAATCTACAGGGTGTTCAGCATTAATACAATTACAGATCTCACGAGATTCATCTTGATTTTTTTTCACAGAATTTGTCCATTTTTATTATTGTCCATTAATATCAAAGACACACTATAGTATATTGCGAAACCTGTCTCTCGTGAGAATTTGTTAATAAAATTAAGTTACATAATTTTAAGTAACCAGGTAGCATTGAAATATTATCCGCTATGTTTGCAGGGTTGCGATTTCATTACAATTGAATTCGGAGAGGCACTTTACCTGGTTTTCTGTCTTTTTTCTTGGTCGGTCTCATTAGTTATCCTTTTCCTGGAGCCCAAGTTTCCTTCCCCATGTCTCCCGTATTTTCCATTATCTTGTCACTCATATAGAATACAGCATTCACCACAATGACAGTCACAGGGCTGGTCAACAATTAACTAACTTTAAATTACCGGTAACAAAAATAGGAAGTTATGTCACGTTTTGTATTAGCATGGTGCAAAAAAAATGCATTTATTATTTTATTATGACTACTATGTTTGTTAATAATTGGCTAATATAAATAGTAATATTAATATTAATAAAAATAATGTAAACTGATGTAGCAAAGTGCCAGAATGCTTTTGTTTGATCAGTAAAAAGTTAATTACAATTATGATATGCAGAGAATAAGTTATTTTTGTTATCGATTTCCGAGTTGAGCTGCAGATCGATTCATTAAGCAGGACAAATTTCTAATATTTGATACTTAACCTTAATTCAAACTCTTATACACTGATATAGACTAAGACATTCTTAAAATATGTCAACATTCCATAAAATACACTGGCGAAGAACTCCACTTAATATATGTAGGCCTAATTATTATTTCAGAGTAATATGTCTTCTGTAGCCTATATGACAGTATTAAACTTGATGAACGAAATAAACAACTGACTAGTTTGATTTAATCAGATGCGAAGGGATGGGTAATGGCTAATTATTGCAAATTCCAAAGCCGTATATGAACAGTGTAAAACGATATGTTGTCAGGATAACAGATTTGCATTTGTTAAATCCTTTATAATATATTACCATATAAGGCAATCAATTGGGCATTATTTCGATATCGGCCAACCGATTAGGTCGAATATCAATAGACGTCTTCCCATGGACATTATAAATGCGTATACCAAGTTTCATAAAAATCCGATAAAGCGTATTTGAGTTATCGCTCCTTTAATATAAACACCAAATTGGGTTTTACTCCGGTACCGGTCAATCGTTTAGGTCCAAATTCAATAGGTTACTTCTCATGGACGTCTTAAAAGCGTATACCATGTTTCATGAAATCCGATAAAGCTTATTTGAGTTATGGTGCCTTTCTAATATAATACAGGGACCGGCAGAATAACCTGACGATTTTGAAATGCATATAAAAATAATAAACATCAATGTAATGCAAAGTTTAATGATCACATTTCTTAGAGCAATAATTGCCATCTACAGTTCTTCCATTATTTTTGGTTTGACTTGAAAATTGTGTCCGATAAATGACGACCACCATTTTTTAGACATTCATGTAGCGTTGCCTTGAAGTTTTCCGTCGCTCTCATGAACATGCTCAGTATTGCCGCTATTTCGTTCTGAATTGGTTAGACGTGGAATTAATGCTCCAAACATTTGGTTTCAACAAGATGGTGCTACTGCGCGCACAGCAAAACACTCAATGGGCATGGTCCGGGGTCCGGGAAATGTTTCCTGGATTTGTTCTGTCAAGAAATGTAACCTCCCCTGGCCTACTCACTCCCCGGATCTGACGATGTGTGATTATTTCCTCTGGGCTATCTCAAGTCAAAAAGTGTATGTTGGAAGACCTCATAAACTGGATGATTTTAAGTTACCTATTCACAACGAATAGCGGCAATAACGAACGAGATGCTCATGAGAGGGACGGAAAACTTCAAGGCAACGCTACATGAATGTCCATAAAATGGTGGTCGTCATTTATCGGGCACAATTCTCATTTAAAACAAAAACTAATGGAAGAACTGTAAATGGCAATTATTGCTCTAACACATGTGATCATTAAACTTTGCATTACAGTGATTTTTATTATCTTTATATACATTTCAAAACCGTCAGATTATTCTGTCGGTCCCTGTACTATTAAAATAGTCACTAAATTGGGCATTACTCCGGTACCGGTGAACCGATTTGGTTCAATATCAATAGGGTTCTTACCATGGACGTTATAAATGCGTATAACAAGTTTCATGAAAATGCTATAAAATGTATTTGAGTTATGGCGCGTACAGACATTCGGACAGGCAGACATTTTCCCGTCCCACATAATCTCATAAAGTACCATACTGGCACTTAATAATAAATATTATAAGTCAGGCAAAGTGATCAAACAAAATGACAGATGGAAGTAATATTAGCCATAGAACAGCATAAAGCACCACAACTTTTAAGTATGGTTTAACTTAAATAATCTTGATCTGCTTGAGTCTATCAATTTAGAATAAATGAGCAAAACCAAAGGCTATAAGATCACCAAATTGTATGTTTGTAACTAATATGGACGTGATTAAACATTAACGTTAGTGAGTGAGAGAAAAGCTTTCAGATTTTTGGAAACAAAAGAAAAAGAAAAAAAGAAAGAAAAAAACTTTGGGAATTTTTTCATCGCCTATGGGCTGAAAGCTATAATTCTACCAAATTACATGAGCAATTTCAATAATTTAACAATAAAGGCTACTGTTAAAAATCATACATGTAGGCTATTCACCATTGCTCTAATATATTACAAGCTGTAAAAAATGAAAAGATATAAGTATTATATCAATAACGAACATAGACGAGACATGTTATTAATGGCGTAATCCCCGTTTTGCTAAGAGTCTGGCACCACCTCATTTATAACGGCACTAGAACAATGCCATTAGCGTTATCGTACAAATTTGTAATCTTGTCGTATAATTAATTACAGTCCGGGGTATCATTAAGGGCATCAAATAAGTTTTGGATAGCGGGTATTAATGACTGATTGTATCGCACTACAAAGCTTATCTGCAAGATAAATGAAATCCAACACTTTCAGCCGTTGGGTTTTTGCGTCCGGGCTTATTGCTGTGATTTATCATATTGTTTCAGTAATTACTGAATTTGGAAAACCTGATCTCCCGTTTAATTGCTTTATATTTATCGTTCCTGTTGCCCAATATTGCTGTAGTGGAGCAAAGGGATTAGATCTGTGTTCAGAGGTAAATCAGTGCAAGTGACACTTTTATTATATCCTGTGAAATACTGTACGGCAGTTGAAAAAGTTCAGTGAGAGAACGATGTAAGTGTGTTAAGAATTCTAAGGACAAAGACACACCATGGTTAGTATATATGTAAGTTTATAGGTTATAAGGATGTGAGACATGGCCACGTACTCTTCGGGAAGAACATAACCTAAGAGTGTTCGAAAATAGGGGGCTTAGGAAAATATTTGGGTCTATTATAAGAGAGATGAAAATGGGGACTGGAGAAAACTGCATAACGACGAGCTTCATAACCTGTACTCGTCAACGGATATAGTAAGGGTAATTAAATCACGGAGGATGAAATGGGCTGGACATGTTGCGCCCATGGGGGAGGAAAGATATATCTAAAAAAATATTGACTTTTGAGACCCGAAGGGAAAAGACCACGTGGAAGACCTAGACGTAAGTGGGAGGGCAATATTAGGAAAGATTTAAGAGAAGAAGGATTTGAGAGGGGTGGCTGGATGGAGTTAGCATAGAATAGGGTTGAATGGCGAGCACAGGTAAGCGCGGCAATGAACCTTCGGGTTCCTTAAAATATGTAATATTCCTTTACCTTGCTCTGGAATTGTCTACTGCCATTGAGTAAGTAAGGACAAAGACACGCTTTACATTTCAAAAGGTATCATTTACATCAAACGACTCTTCATGCAGAGAAAAGCGTGCATACTTGCTGGGATAAATAATTTTGAGTGGGCAGCATCATTAATTTTGAGTGATAAGTAAAAGAAATAAAGACTGATACCTTTTCGGAATTTTCTAAGATAGTAGAATCTGGAACGGAATGCAGTCAGCCTCGTTAGGACAACTGAGGATCTATTAGATGAAGAAGTACAGTAGGGATCCGGTAAAATAATCCATCAACATTGGCCATGGAAGTCAGCATGCCGACCTGGTGCTCTCGATCCTGTCATCTACTAAGGAAGTCTAAAGAGGAAGGAAGGACTATTTTATATTTCTATTTTGTGCCCTTTAAGGCGGGGAGGCGGGGTGGGAACGCCCCTAAGCACCGCAGCCGCTACAGACTTATTGTACCTACCTCCGGAATGGGATGAGTTAGTTGCCCACAGGCCGCCCCGGACCCGCAGAGCCCTCCGTGGGCCCCCACGGAACTCCCCTACATCCAACAAGCCTAGTACCATGCCACGTGTGCGCCACCCCCTGCGGTACCTCCAACCGGGAGCCCCGACAGGTTCGCGACACACACCACCAACAACCTCTGGACCACAAGCAGCGGGGAGAACGGGAGAGGCCCCCAAAGGGCTCTGACTGCCGAAGCAGACCCGATACCAGAAGTGGAAACGGGATGAGAATGAAAAGGGGGAAAGGTGAGATGAAGTGGAGAGTGTTGGTGGAATGAAAGGGGGAAACGGGAGAACCCCGAGAAAACCCCCCAAGGCACGGCTTCGTCCACCACGAATGACACACCCGCCGGCCCCGATATTTGAACCCAGTACCGCTAGTATGCCAGGCTCACGCGCTACAAACCTTTTCGGTTGCTCAGAAGTGAGAATAAATTCCTTTTTATGTTGTGATAAATTATTTTTATCACAAGTTTATTTTATTTTTATATATTTATAGAAGTACAAACAACCTAGTCTTTCTACTTTGTTGCCTGTACTTTCTTCGAAAATGGTGTGGTCAACTGTCCCTATGTCCTATGGCCATCTCCCCGTGACATCTCGGGTGACATCTCCCATTTTATAAAAAATTTCAAATTTCTAAAGAGGTTTTCCCACGTTTCACCTTATAGGCCTAATGCATTAATTTTTTGTTTTGTTTTTGTTTTTTGTTTTTTGTAGAAAGATCTTTCGTAAAATTCGTAATGTCTTATATAGCAATATGTTAATGGCTGAATAAAAATGATTTTATCATACACATGTACAGTGTACAAATGATGTTGAAAACTTCGGATCTTAAATGCATAGTAATATTTACATTTATTGTCATACATTCATACACACACACACACACTCACGGTTGTATTTTCTCACCCTAGTATAAGCCTATAAATTGTAAGGAGCTAAAGCTATAGCTAAAAATATGTTAAGATACAGATAGTAAAGAGTTTTCTTATTTAAAATACAATACCTAGAAATATATCTAAAATACGAGTAAATGATGTTTAACATTATGTGCTAGCCTATAAAATAAATAAAATAAGCTAAAGCAAATGAAGTTGATCTGATGGCAGAATTAATTACAAATCGAACTTATTCATCTATTGAATGAAAGCCATGTTGTAGTAGAAAGGATTGGACTTCAAATTTAATTTCATAATCGATTGCTATTCTCTAATTCGGTATGGCAATTTGTTAAACATTTTAGTACCTATGTTTAGTAGACTGTTTTTGTAGATTTATATTGAATGTATAAATCAAACTTGTTCCATGTATTAGGCATATGTTCATGTATATCTGATTTTGTTTTCATGTTGCTAATGTGTTGTTTTATAAAATATAAGATTTTGAGGAGAAAGACTGAACTACTAATATCACAATAGGAAGAGAAAGAGAAGTTTAGAGAATGAAGTTTTGGTTAGACGGTGTATTTTTTCCAATAGGTACCGAACCAACTTCTACATTCTCCCACAAAACTTGACATCTGTAGAATTCTTGATATTCGTAGCGATTTACAGTCTAGGTCAAACGATCTGCTTTCTCATATTCGTGAATGTAACAGATGTTTGCACTTTCTGAATCAGTATGGGTTCCTGCAAGTGTGGAAGAAGTAATGGACAACACGAGCAAAAATCTTCTCTTCATAAAGAAGTAAAGATTTTTGTTTGTAGGCTATAACGTTTAAGCTGTGTGCATTTTAAAGGTAACAGGATTTGATTCACGAGGAAAAAAATAAATTAATATAAATCATTTCGAATAGGCGACTGTACAATGTATCTATTAATATAGCTTTAATTTGTAGTTATACGAGGCCTACATTTAATCTAGGAGAAGACAGTAGGCCTATTAGATTGAATAGACCAGGCAGCAATGGAAAAATATGAAAAAATCGAGTAGTTTTTAATTTTGCAGACATCTCGGACAGAGTATCCTATACAACATACTAAAAGTCCCCGAGGGTGGGGGGTTGAGTGGGGGCAGGGGGCCCGTAGAATGTTCTTTTTACTGGTTGTTCGCTTATATCTAAACAACGGTGCATCGTAGAAGAAAAGTTATTTCTATTCAAAATCCAAGCTGATAAAATTTATTTCAAGTTTGATTTTATGGTTCTACACATTTTTTCAGTTCACAGTAGCTTTCGAGATATCCGCCAGCGAATATAGCAAATTTTCGAAAAACGCTCTTTTGCTTCATGCTTTCCGACACACTTTTCGTCCTAGCATTTCAGCCCTTAAGTGTACAGCAGTGTCTTCATAATAGAAGTTGTAGGGCAATAAATTCCCTTTCAAATGAGTAGTCACTAGTTATTTTGTCTTCAAATGTTCAAAACCTATAACAATTTTAAGTTTCGGACAAATTTCGAGATTTCGAAAGAAAACAGTACATAGCACTTTCTCTTTATTTAGGGGTTAACTTATAACTTTAGCAGTGTGCATTTACATCGCGAAACATGCGGAGAAATGTTAGACAGACATGTTTAGATACATGCGAAATACCAATACAAGGGAACTTAAATACCACTAATGTCATGGGCATACGCTTAATCTTTCTCTCTCTATATATAAGAGGCTTTGTTCTGACTGATTGATTGACTGACAGAGAATCAACGTAGAGCCTAAACTATAATAGGTAGAGACTTGGAATTTTGACTTTACCTTCGTTTCATAATGTAAGTGCAGACTAAGAAAGGATTTTGAAAAAAATTGATTTTAAATACCAAAAGTCAAATGTTTTCGAGAATATTCAATTCCTTTCCAAATCACATTCCATTTACAGTTCACATGACAAAAGTGTATTGTTGACCACAGCTATTTACCAAATTATCATAGCACATAATGGTAAATTATATATCTGTTAAATGCTGAAAATGGTGATATGAACATGTTTGCTCATGCTGTCTTCAATACACTTATTGTTAGTTCACTCTTAGCAATTGCGCTTTACTGTAATTTTAACTATTAACTTATAACAGAACAGGTTGTTCAGATTTTTAGGTAGATTTTCGAAGAAAATTCTACCTATTGCAATGGATACCACTTTATGATTTTCGAAAAATTCTTTCATATCTTTACGTTTCATGCTCCCCTAAGTACGAAACCACCGCCCGTTCAAAAAAAAATTTTGTGATATTTATATATATATACATATATATTTATATATATATATATATCTTTACACGATAGCGGCCGTAATTTTGAAGATATTTGAACCAAATTTTATTATGTTATTTCTAGGCCCAATAGTTCGGACAAGTTCGTTAATGGACAAAATTGGCCCAAGGGGGTGGTCGGGGGAGGGGGTTGAAATTTTTAAAAATGTATATCTCGGCCCCTATGAAGTATAGAGGGAAACTTTGTTTGAATAAATTAGAGTACTCCCAATGGAGTTCACAGTGACACCAACGATTCGGGGGTTCGAGTGAGGGTGGGGGTGGAGGTGGGGGTGGGGGATGAAAATTCGAAACTTTTGAAACCACGTCTTGTGGGGTATCGTTGAAAAGCTCTTGATGAGTACTCTACAAATCAATAAATAGTTTCTTGATAGCTCTCATATTACGCGAGATTTTAATGTTTGAAAATAATAACACTTAAAAGAATTATTATAATATCATAATTTTGTCTTGTTTAGCGGCTTTGCTAATTTTATTCATTGCTGATCTTGCGCACGGCCTCCCAGAATATTATATCCTATTCTTGTTGTCAAAACAAATGATTGTAGGCTCTTCCTCTTTACCGAATTCAGTTCTTATTACTGCAGGTTTACCATGCCAAGGCTAAAGAAGACTATGCTACTACTAAAGAAGGCTATGCAGCGACAATAAATTAAACCAAAAGCACTTCGAAATCTACCTCCGCCTGTAGGCCTGCCTAAAGGGATTTTTTTAGTTTTCCTTCGTTTTATAAAAGATTTTGATACATTATTTTCGTTGTTATATTAATTTTTCTAAAAAGAAACATAGTTTTGTTCAGTTTACTAATCGATTATGATCTCTTTAAAACAAGAGTGATTTTGTTGCGTTTAGATGGAAACTAGTTTTGTTTCGTTTTACAAAAGATTTTGATATATTTATTTGAACTATTGACTATTGAGTTAATACTGAACAGCACCCGCACACAAGCAACCTTATTACTTCAATTTTATATTTTGTGTATCTTGTGGTTCATTTGAGAAACATTGGATTTGTTATATTTATTTTATTCAAAAACCAATAAATAGGGAAGAACTACAAGGACAGCATGTCGGAGCATGTAAAAAGGAACTTTCAGAAGGGAATGCTGCGCAATATGGCTATTGTGTACAGCAAAACCTTGATTTTGTTGGAGTTTTTTTTTTTTTTTTTTTTTTTTTTTTGGGCTATGTCTGGCCACCATCTGCAGCAATGCGGCCTGCCTACTCCTTCGCGTACGCAAAGCAGAGGTGTACATATTCTGATTTTAGCTTGCTTGCCCCTTTGAAATTCTGCAACCAGCCACAGCTTTTAACTTGCTTGACAAGAGAGCAAGCCAGATTACTACGATACTGTCGCTATGAGTCACAAGCTCTTCATAACCTGGTGGGTTTTACGAGGCCTAAAGAAACTCCAAGGCCTGGCGGAAAGAATATGAAACTGGGTATGTAAGTGCACTGCTAAGTCGTGCAGTTACGTAGTTGAGGAACTTCAGATGTGTTTAGAGTGCAAGTAGAAGGATAATGGAGAATTTTACCCTGAAGGAAGCCGAGGAGAAACTAAAATGTGGAGAGTTTGAATTATCAATGAACAAAGGTAGGCCTACTAGTCCGGCATGGGAAAAATGTTCAAATATTTTCGAGAAAACATCAAAGAAATCAATAATACCAATAACAATAATAAAAATAATAAATGTGTTGAGACGCTAAAACGATTTTTAATACATTATCCAGTTTTTGTTTATCTACATGATGAATTTCTTCTACCAGCATGTAGAAAAGCAAGAAAGTATTACCTACACTTAGCAACTACAGTTGTTTAGCTGAAAGGAATATCGCAAGCTTATTCAGGCTTGCATAGGTTGGGTTCAACCTAACCCATGCAAGTCTAAAGAAACCTGATTGCTTGCTAGCTGCGACGCTCGCAACTTACTTGCCTGGCGTTCAAGCGGATATGGGCAAGCTAAAATCGAGATTTGTACACCTCTAGTTGCAAAGTGCAACAGTGACTGAAACGTGAATAAACGTGAATAAAAATGTAAGAGATTATACAAATAATAACTATATAAAAACAAAACTAACAGCTGCGAGATCACGGCATACTATGAATCAACCATCCAATAATCGATTCGGATTACCACGGTCTGACCAGTGCTACCAATGGTGCACATAAGACATAGTTAACTTCATTCAGGTGAGCTAACAGCAGCACAGAATAAAAGCACACCAACTGCCTTGCACCGAATTTATATTGTGTTTTTAATCAATGTAAAGGTAGGGGAAAAAACGGACCGACTAAAATACCTAAGTTGCCGATATGAGCCACTGCGCATGCCTAGCGGCATTGACAGGATAGATGGGAATGTACTGAAATTTATTCTAGTGTCTACTGTTGATTCAGCCCATTTCGAAACCCAGAATATGGTTTCTAATCGTATTGTTTTATAACTGAAAATATTAATTATTCATATCATTATAAAATACTAACACAAATTATATTATTTTCAGCTACTAGAGTCGGTCCGCTTTTTTCCCCTACCTGTACATTTATATATTTCATTTTGCAAACAAGTTATGTTGCATAAAATAATGTGATTTTATGGTGTTCACTGACGGCATGTGACGTATTAGTCACTGCACATTGATACCTTACGTGTCCAGTAACGAGCTGTCGTTTTATCAGATAAAATCCCTTAACTTCGTAACTTCGTTACTCATGAATTCATCGATAAAACCCGGACATCTCGTTATATGTTCCTATCTACGACAACATTACACTAATAATAAAGTACTCCTTTGATTTGCGTCTTTAAGTAA
This sequence comes from Ectobius pallidus, assembly GCA_964059195.1. Lineage (NCBI taxonomy): Eukaryota > Metazoa > Arthropoda > Insecta > Blattodea > Ectobiidae > Ectobius > Ectobius pallidus. The sequence goes on along the minus strand of CAXKWD010000007.1, from coordinate 10,337,699 downwards.
GTACAGAGTTCTATGACTAAATTCCATCCTGACTTTTTATTTTTATTTTGGGTCAGTTAAGTTATATAAGGAAACATTAATATCCGATTTAGTTTTAAAATGTTTCATATTAATTTAGGTAGACGAAATTGATAGTGTATTTACTTTTGTTATATAGTGGAAGATAAAAGGCTCTACTGAACTGATCTGAAGAAGCAATTAAAACTCTGAATGGATGACTCAGGCTGATAAACTCATCAGTGCGTTCATTTCTCTGCATCCTAATTAAAAGCTAGAGCGAAAAAAACGCATTCACAAAAATTAATGTAATTGGAATTTGCAGAGACATCTTCATTCCAAACTGAAATTGGATGAGCAGCCAAGTAATCTCATTGTGTTCCATTCTCCAGAGACTTCCAGAATACATGAGATCATTGAATGTAACGGGGATTACTAGAATATGTTTTGCACACAAAATAATTCTTAGCATAAATAAATGGTGAAAAACATGTTGAACAGAGTTTCTCACATATACGTGTTAAGAGTTGAACTGATAATATTATAGGAGAAAAATTCCTCTGAAACTTGGATTTGAACCCAGGACCTTAGGCTATGCATGCCATTGCTCCACCAACTGAGCTAAGTCAGAGTTCACTTCACAGCGCCAGATTCAACCTCTCTCCTATGACTAATTGCCCTTACCTTGTCTACCTCACTGACAGACAAGTTATGTCATATGCAGTATTGAAGACACACTAATTAGTGATTTTTGTGATCAGGCTTCCACGGTTATTGTACGGTAACATTCGAGATAGGTATATATGCATTCATGAACCACAAATTAGCCTGCATCAGCTCATCAGGGAGTCCATGCGATGGCGGGTTAACGGTTGTATCCGTGCTATCGGAACATTTCATTTGATGTTCTGTTACTCACAATCCTGTTTTTGAGTGCCATTTCGTATGATTTTCTCTTTTCCACAGTTATATATTCTAGTATTCTGCTCAGGTGTAGAGAAAGGATTCGAACAGGGACATAAAGCATTTTGGACCCATGTCCATATAACATAATTTCACCCTCTAGCGTCAAACCTACATGTAAGGAATCTTTCCCCAAAGTTTTTGCCTATCTTTTTGATACACCCTGTATTCCAGTTTGCACAATTTATTGTAATGTGAAAATTAAATCTACTTTGCTGAGGTAATATAAAATACAAATAACAATTTTATGATACGGTTTTGTTAATTCGATCTCGGAAGCCACTGAAAAACTGACAATTCAATCGGGATGTCCGCATTCTCAGTTGGAGACATGATTAAGACGAATGGGGCACAACTCGAGAGACAAGTCAATCTAGCACAAAGAGCATTTCAAATCTTTGACAAGTCGCCCAGCGTTATACAATACGGTACCGTAAATTATTTTGACGTTTCAGTTAAGTTCATATTTTCATCGCAAGAGCGAGCTCGCTGTACATTATTCATAGATATGTCATTTCATACTAAAGTTAATATAATAATCTTCTTCCTTTCGCAAAATATCGTTATTGGATTTTCTCCAGTAGCCTTCTTTGAAGGAGAGATTAATATATGCATTATTAAAATCATCCCACACACGCTGTCTTCTATATTTACAGCTCAGACACGATCAAGGCATCTCCAACTTTTATACTTCCTAGTTGTTGTCATTTCCAGTCATTAATTCCGCTTTTCCTCATTTACAACATTTTCCACCCTTCTTCCTGATTATTCTCTGACTCTCTTCCTTTCCGCTTGCTATCTATGTCGCCACTCTATTTTCTCCGCGGTCTCTTTATTCTCCTTCAAGGAATTTTATGTGTCACGGTCCGCTCTTTGTTTCTTGGGTGCTGCATCGACTCACCATTCTCTTTACCTTCCATGTCAGCCACTTCCCTTCTTTGCGTCCTCTTGCCACCCCTTCAGCACGTAGAACAAGACGACCTCATAACATTGCAGATATTGCTCTCCAAGTTAAGATTTGCATTTTTTTTACTATGTTTGTTATACGTTTATGTAAAATGTTATGTTCCTAGGCAATAGCAAATATTAACTTATTTATCCATAAAACATATTAAGTACTTATTTGGTGTGAGCGCATTTCGTATTTACTCAATTCACTGGAAGACAGTCTTAAAATTGTGATAAGTAAAACTCTGTTAAGATTATGAGTATAAATGTGTATTTTACATCTTGTAAGCAGAACAGATAATGCCCAATTAAAATGTTTACATGTAAGGAAAATTACAAACTGATAACAGATAAAAATTAAAACAATGTAATAATAAAGTAAAATATTCGCTGTAAAATTTTCGAAGAGAGTTATTTTTCACACTACGGGTTTTGTAGTCGAATTGACCTCCACAACTTCGGAAGAAGCCAAGCAAATAAATTACTTGAATATTAATAATAAAGTGATTGTTAATTGCAATTCTTAGCTAATCAGGCTGATCCCGCGACCCCAGGGAAAAATGTTACATATTAAATCACTAATAATATTCGTATACTGCACAGAAAGATTGTAAGAAGTTATTCAGTAGCCCACAAATGTGCTACTACTGTAGTGACAATTCTCAGGAATCGTTTATTAAGCATTAGTAATTGTTAATAAATTTTAGTCCAACGAGGGTCTTATGAATATTGTTGAGTTTCTTTACCACCTTATGCCCTCAATAAGATGTGTAGGAGTGTATTACAGGCACACGATACTAGTACGCCAAGTAATTATTTATAACCAATAAAAAAGTTTTTAATTGTTTTTACTTTCCTTTAGGAGTGCATTAACCAATACTCCATACTCAGTTACGTGTGTTTTTGGAAGTCTATACTGATCTGTGGTGAACACAGCGTTAAGCAAAACATCTAACGCCTGTCTGTTCGTCTTTTAATTTTACATTAGCCATCACTGAATGTCAACATTGATATCTTCAGAATTGTATTCTAGTTAAGCTATGCTAAGTTAAGTTAAGCTAATTTAAGCTATGAGAGAATTGTGAGGCAACTTAGAATGGCAATTACACGAGAAATCTAATTTTCAGATTCATTTGTAGTAATTAGGACGATGATTCTTTGTGAAGTCAGTGGCGGCTCATAACCACACATTCGCAATAATAAATCTCGCAATCCTGTTTGTGTGTATATATATATACACAATGCGGTTATGCTTCTAAGTTGGCTAGTTCTGTTCAGATCATCTCTATTCAGATTCAGCTGCCATAGCTGCATAACCAGATAATATGTTGGTTCGATGTGGCTAAGGTTTAATGTTTACCTTGAATTGATTTAAAAAATATATATAACATTTAAATTGACAAGGCGAAGATACCGCATTTTAAAGTCAACATGGATCTATTTTACAAACATTTGTTTTGTATATTTGTTCCAAATAACAACAAGCATGAGGCAATATTTTAAAATGTAAAATTATTGAGAGGGAAGCCCATAGTATAAATATTTACTGAAATGCTTGGATTAATAAGAAATAAATGTAATATAAAAAGATATACGTGATTTTTTCTGGTTTTGTTTAGACGAGGAAAGACATAAGCTATTGCGAGTTGTACTAAGTTATGCAATTTTGGCTGTGACGTTTGGTACAGCGCGAACACAATGAGACTGACAAATGACCAGCACAAGCCCACAAGTGTAGAGTTGCGAGAGTGAATTATGAGCGTGTTATGTCGCTCATTCTCTGCAAACATGAGTTATTATACCAGGCCCTGGAACTACTTTCCCATGTGTGTGAGAACTAGCTTGTCAATAATCCCAACAAGTGCCCATCCACACGTCTTGTTCACATAAATCTACACAGTCATTACTTCTGTCTCATTATTTAAGTTCCTGGAAGCTTAAGATTTTATATGATAAAGTCAATCAAAGATAATCTAAAAGAAATATAATAGATGGGATAAATCAGTAAAGAAACACCAGAAATAAATTTCATAGCAAATTCAACTATCAATGGTTAGAACTAGTTTTGGCTGAGAATATTATAAGAGAAAAATTCCTCCGACACTAGGACTTGAACCCAGGGCATTTGGCTATCCGTGCCACTGCTCTACCAATCGAACTAACCTGGGTTCAAATGCCAGTGTCAGAGGAATTTTTCTCCTATAATATTCTCATGTAATGTCCAACAGAGACAGTAATCTGTGGTTCATGAATGCACATATATCTATCTAGTTTTGGCTCTTTAAAAATCACTGATGATTTGGTTGAAAAATTGAAATACGCCTAACTCATTAAACAAACAAACATATGCCTCATGCAGCTCTTTTGTATGTAACAATTTTCTTAGATGATATCTTCTGAAAGCTCACGTGTTCTCTCTGGAGATGAAGGAGGTGCGAGTTAGATCTGATCATTGTAAGCAGGTTTATTTTAGTCCTCATCTGTAGTACAGTCGCGGGTACGCGGGCAAAGAGAGTTAAGTTCACTTTCTGGTTACTGAGAATTGGAGTGACTTTACCTTCCCAACATCGCTTTAGAGATGGATAAACCCATGATGCACACGTCCATAACTACCGTACGTTTTTGAATATGACTTACTTGACTTAACACAAATGTAGAGAACATTTTTATCTATAACTCTATGGACATATCTCAATTGTTGAGGATGGTGGACTTAACTCTCTTTGCCCGCGCACCCGTTTATTGGAATGAAAGTATGGCATTAAATCTCAAGGTGAAAGACGTCCGTCCAAACTAGTTTGTGAACACAGTCTAGACCAGATGTGTCAAACATGCGGCATGCGGTCCCTCATATACGAAATGCGGTCCCCTAAAGTTTTACGTAAAATGTATAAATTTGAACGCCAACAAATTTAATATATTTTTTTTCTCGACATTGATTTATACCAGTACAGAAGGCAAGGGTGTCTCATAACATACTGGTTGGCACATACAGTGCAATGCCTGTGCATTGTATTGTTCAAAACAATAAAAATGGACCATATTTTGAAATTCGTAAAGAAAACAGTGAATTTTATTCTTTACACAGGACTGGAATCAACATCAGTTTTCTAAGAATCTATGACTTTTTCAGCCTTAAAACACTAGTAACTTTTGTGGATATTGGTTTGAAAGGATGCTCAAAATTGAGGTATTGAAATGCATCTCCACTACATACACACATATTGACAGACTGCATGCTGGCATAGAAGAATCTACATCTAACTTTTTGTTTGGTCTCTGATATTTTACCGGATTTTGGCTATACTTAGTGTGCTTATTCCAAATATGTAAACAGTTTTTCCTCTACCAGCTCTACTTTTATATAGAGTACCATTAACTTATAACCTCTTTCGCGAAACAAAATCTTGCTTGATAATATAGCTAGTGAAGGTTCTTGACCATACTTTGGACACGTAGGACGAAAACTGTACGAAGTACAGAAAAACTAAAAGCTGGATTATTTTTGGCCCTCAAATTGACAGCTTATAAGTCATAATGACTGTACAATATGTGATAATGTCAATTTTTTTAAAGACCCCATGTTATATTGTTATTGTAATGTTAATGTAAGGTTAGTGTGTTGCTTTTATCTTCACATGATTTATAAGCAAAAAATAGGCAATGTTTTTATTTATATCAAACGTACGATGGTATAATATGCATAATGGTAATACCATATCTCACAAAACTAAAGCTGAAAAAGCAAAACTAATGGCACATTTGGCATCAGCTACCTAAATATACCGAAGAATAAGTATAAATTATAAGGCACCAAAAAGGCTGTTGGTCTGTGTAATATACAGATCTTGTGTCTCCAAAACCTCTATGAAAACAGACTGTGTTTTAGATTTTAAGCGTGGATTTCTGTGAGAACTGTTTAAATGAAGAACTGAATATTGATAGAAGGGTGAAATTTTGTATGCATGGTCGAAATGATTATCGACTAAAGGCTGAAAATTGTATATAACACTTTTTAACGAATAATTTTTAACAAAAAAGAAGAAAATAGTATATAGTGTATTTTAATGACTAGTAGATGAATGTAGTAATGTAGATGAATGATTTTAACATAAGACGTTGAAGAGGAAGAAGATCATGCTGTAGGCCTATATAGAAAGAAAATAAGATTCTAGAATATGTTCACTCTTCAGAACATAAACAAATAAATATTTTACTATTAAATTGTTAATGTAGATTCTCAAGCCAGCATCCTTCCACAAAAGTTGCTAGTGCTTTAAGTTTAAAAAAGTCCATATATTCATAATTTAACAGCACCAGAGGAATGGAATTCATTAATGAATCAGTTTTATACTTGGATTAGAACTTGCCATGCTTTTTAAGTTCTCTGGCTTTCATTTTATCAAGTTTTAAAAACCCTTCAAGAAGAAATCAGTTTTCTTAGGAATGAAAGGCTATTAACACCATATTAAATTACGTGACAGTAGCAATTGTCTTGTCAAGATTTGCCATTTATGTTAGAATTTTCAGGGCATTTAAATTACTTAAAATAAGGGACAGATCAGTTTATAATTGGGTATGTTTTTAAAGTAATTTGCAAATCCACCGACGGAAGAGCCCGATTAATGCCGATTTTTATGATGAGTTCCTGATTACCAAGGGCCCGGATTCTGATGACCTAAAATTGATTAAAAAATTACCTATAAAATGAACCTAAATTTTAAAGAAAAGACTTAATAATTATAAAGAATGACCTAAAAACTGATATTTTATTTATAGAAATTATTACTGTACGCACATACATAATTGTAAAAACCGTAAGAGCAGAAATGAAGTTTTAGGTCTAAAAGCTTTGTTCTTTGTTCTTCATGGGAGCATCTGAGAAGAAAAGTAAGAAAATTGTTTTTAATGTAGATCCTACAAAAATGTTTCATTATTTATTTATATATCTAAGAATATGCTCAATGTAAATGCATGAAAATGACAACATAAGGAAGCAAATAACAGGAAAATTACAAAATAATGACGTGAAATTGAAATAAATGCTATAAAAGTATAAAATGGCGCAAAATGACAAAAATGACCTAATAAAAAAGCATTTCTATAATCTATAGGCCATGATTAGGATTTATCTACAAGTTTGCAATGTCTATGCAGCATAAAAAAAATCATCAGAATCCGGGCCCCTGATGATTACTATTGACTTTACGAACAGGTTGGTGGATTTCGGCAGGAGTATTCGATTTGTAGTGCCATGGATTTGCAAGAAGTGGAAATTATAATGTATGTCAAATGATATATGATAATTCATATCCTAATAGGATCCTAATAGAATTTTAAATCAATAAGCCTAATCTATTAAATGCATATAGGTCTAGATGAAATAATTTGATGGAATAGCATTTCAGCAATCAAGTTATTGTTGGTTGAGCTTCAGATTAGGCTGTTATTCAAATTTAACGTAACTACGTTTTTAGACCTGTTATGAACAATAGTTCCTAAATTATACAGAATGTCATTTACATGATAGAGTTGATTATGTAAGTAGTATAGGCCTAATCATGCTGATACTATAACTGGTGATAAGATAACTAGAAGGCAAATTAATTTTAATTAAAGGGCAGAAGCTAAAATATTACACATTGTAATTTATATGTTAATATACAGATTACAACATAGATTGTACGCCTAAATGTTACTGGCAACATTCCCTGGATATTCTAAGCTATATTGAGAGCATAAGGTGGAAAAACTTACATAAATTAGTAATTATTATTAATGAATTTCATTTTCAGACAGGGTTAAAATAGTTACAAATTGAAAGAGTATACACTTTAAACCCTAGTCGTAGCACTTATCTGGGGCCACTTATATATAAAATAATATAGATATAAAATAACACAGAAGATACAAGCACTCATTAATAACAATGTTGTCACAGTATTAAAATCTTCTTATTGGTCCCAGATGCGCCCTTCATTATTCGAAAAATGAAGGACGCAATAACCCCAGATAAGTGCTACGACAAGGGTTTAAAGTGGACACTCTTTCAATTTGTAACTATAAATCAGTAAGCCTAAAATTTATAATTCTGTGTTAATGTCCTGTTATCTTGGTTATACACAATTCTCTTCGTACTGAATTTAAAATGTGTTGATTGTAATACACATAGCAACAAACTACAAGAAAGATACGTAGTGTATTATTTTATGGCGTGTTAAAGTATAAAATTCAGGTGGTTGCTTTTTACAAAATATAAAAACATGCTTAAATTGTATAAGAAAAAAGGTTATGTTTTCATTTCGGCTTGCGGTCCTAGGAAATCAATTTATCAAGCCAAGTTGGCCCTTAGTAAAAGTCGAGTTTGACATGCCTGTTCTAGACCGATGACACATTTCTCGGCATAGTTTCACTTTCTCGTATTCTCCAGAATATTTGAATTACTTCAACTTCTCTCTCCACTCTTAAGTTACATTCTTAGCGAAATAAATTGTGGTGCTTGGATATTACAGTTACAATCTTAAAGTGTGAACTGTAAATATCCCGTAATTTAGGAGTGTTTCAGTTTCATGTGCTTAGTGTAAAGTTTGTCAAAATATGTCGCTCTCTATTCCCAGCCTTATAAATAGTCGGGATAACTACTTGAAATTCAGTTTAGGTGTTGGTCAGGGCTATGGAAGTAAACGCGCAGACACTCTTTAGGTAAATTTTACTTCCCCCCTTTCGTTTTTATTTGTATCATGCTTGAGATTATATTATATTTTACTTCTAAGAAAGTATCCCTAGTAACGAATCCACAAAAAGGATTCGTTACTAGGGATGCTCGCTTTCCGACGGTTGAAGTAGTCTTAGAAATGTTGTCAAATCTGACTTTATAGTGACCCAATTTCTGTCTGGGCATGGGAATTTTGGCTCCTACTTTCTCTTCGAGTGATAAGAGAAAATGGATACCTATGTATATGTGGCGAACAACAAACTGTTGAACATCTTTTATTTAACTGTCCAGTGTTTGAAAGAGAAAGACACGTTTCAATAGAACATCTAGATTATTGTAAACTTCTTTACACTAAACCATTTTTTCATATATTCCTTAAAAATGCTGATATAGACAGTTTTATTATTTTCTTTCTTATGTACATAATCGATTATAGTTTAAAGTTACCAGGTGATTGGGTGTTAATGCCAAATACTATAGAGGACAATACAGGACACTTTGCGATATATCGAGTGACAATATCTTGAGCACCATCTAGCGGCCCAACCTGCTACTACTGAATACAGATGCAGTAACTAGATACAAAGATATCAACCAGTTTCGATTAGAGGAGCCGAAGTAGCCAACCTCGGCATGTTATGTATAAGGGAAATGATTTGTCTATCTATCTATGGTCCAGCAAAAAAAATGCTCGTTTGGAAATAAATTATCTTAAAAGTTAGAAAAAAACATTTAACAAAAAAGAGAAAGTTGTTGTTTTTAGCAACAGCTAAGTTGAAATATTTGTGTTTTCATTGATATTTTGATAATTATTTCGGAAGTTTTGTGTTTTTTTGCTCATTATTATTCTTATAATTACTTAAAGAGTGTTTTGGTCCTTAGTGTTTGGTGAAACATTAAAACATTGCAGTTTATATGTGTTTTGAATATTTTAATTTGCCCCCAAGTTTGCAGGTTGCGCCACCAGGAGTGCTGCAAAATCTGTCCCCCATTTTGCCATTGCCAAAGCAGTAAGTGTCCGGTATTGTCTTCTACAGTATTTTTTAATGCTCAGCACTGCTAATTATAGAACGGAATGGTATATCATAGCCAAATAGAGAAATAAAAAAATATGTAAATTAAAATTAAATTTGTTAAAATTATAACCCTAATGTACCTACGGGTAAAAGAGGGTTTATAAAACTGTATATTCAATAAATAAATAAATAAAATCTTACATGATCTGAGTTCAAATCGGTGTAAGCCAGGTTGGTTTCTATCTCAATCAACAATACTATCTATAGATACAAGTAATCTATGTTAATGGCTTATAAATTCATTTCACTTCCCTGCCAAAATAGTTTATTATAATCTTCCAACACAAATTATTCATATTATTTGGTCCTTTCAAAATTTAATTTTGATTTCATGAATACACGTTTAAAGAGAGCAGGCGAGTGTTGGTTTGGTTTACTCGTGAAAAATTGACCTGAATGTTCTTTTACAGAGAAAGAGAGCTGTAACGGCAGACAATGACTGTCTGGTGGGCAGCGACCAGCTCAATAGAAACATCCTCTCTTCATTACAGAGTTCCATATTTGAAATTTAGTGAGTATCTATCTCTGGCTTTCTGTTTAATGTTCAACCTGACCCACATTATTCCAAGACTAAAAAGCAAAAATGTAGTACACTGTAAATTTAAAATTCAGTGCAATCGAGAGTAAATTATGTAATTATCCCGAGGGAACAATTTAATAATATTTTCAGTAAACATTTTGAGATTATTACTTAAACTGTATTACAGGTATTTTGTTCCAAGAACATTAACCATTATTAATAATTAGTTCATGGCCCAAACATTTTTTAAATTTCAGCCGAGTTTATACTCCTTTTAGCTTCGAGGCTATATCAGGAGTTCGGGATGTGTGTCTGTACTTTAGGGTAGGCCATGGAACTATTTTTTTCAATTGTTTCTATTGTCGGTGTATTTTAATGGAGTAAATTTCAATTGATTTTAAAATAAAATCAGGTAAACTGATGTAAAAAAGTGCCAGTATGTTTTTGTTTAATCAGTTATGACTGCAATTATGATATGCAGAATATGTTTTTTTTTTAAATTGATTTCCTAGTTAAGCTCCAGATTTATTCATTAAGCAGGGCTTACGGAAGAAGAAAGGTCTACCATCTCGGCCACCTGGGTCATTTTAACGGTCTAGTTGGATAAGCGCATGTAAAACAATCGTGTTTTTTGTCATAGCTACCTGTATTTTAATTTCCAAGGCCTTATAAGATAACAGTAAAACAATAGGCTATGTTGTCAAGATAACTGATTTTCATTTTTTTTATAAATTCTTTCGAATACGTATATTGCCATAAAATAGGCACTAAATTTAGCATTACTCCGAAACAGATCAACCAATTTTATCCATTATGAATAGACGTCTTCCCACGGACATTGTAAATGTGTATACCAAGTTTCATAAAAATCCGGTAAAGCGTATTTGAGTTACACTAAATTAGGTTTTACTCCGCCACCGGTCAACAGATTAGATTCAAATTCAATAGGGCACTTCTCATGGACGTCATAAATGGGTATACCAAGTTTCATGGAAATCCGTTACAGCGTATTTGAGTGATGGCGCCTTTCTATGAGAAAGGCGCCATAATCTATTAAAATAGGCACTAAATTGGGCATTACTCCGGTAACGGTGAACCGATTTGGTTCAATATCAATAGGGTTCTTCCCATCGACAATATGAATGTTTATACCAAGTTTCATGAAAATCCAAAAAAGCGTACTTGAGTTATGGTGCGTACAGACGCACAGGCAGACAGACAGACAGACAGACAGACGGACAGACATTTTTTCGTCCCTCACACAATCTCATAAAGTACCATACTGGCACTTAATAAATGGATATGATAGAGGAGAAATGGTGAGGATGATTGATGGTATTTAAATATCCAATTCGGCTTTTGCCTTTACGACTGGGGAAACATGAAAAAACCCATGTCAAATTGACCGGCCATGGGGTTTGAACCTGGGACCTACGGAATGAGAGTCCGAGACATTACCATCTCGGTCACCTCTATCGGTTGGCCCAAACTTATTATGTAAAACTACTAATACTATTAGTAATCAAGACCGATAGGCCTACCCTGTAAAGGGGGTAAAATCTACTGATAATATAAAATGTTTTCCATTTGGACTAAGTTTTCTCAATCTATTTTAGGCCTGTATAGATTTCTCGAACTTATAATTGCATAAAAATCAATCACGGATTCAATTATTGATAATGAAAAGCGTATGTTCACCGTGGTTAAAGGAATTTAAGTCACAATAATTATTAATTATTAGCCTTTGTACCGTCCACATTTTATGCGGTACTTTCAATTGATATTGTTTCTGTTTTAGCTATAGGCCTACGTTTTGTTTGGGTTAATGCTCATTTCCCTTTTCTTAGCTGTGGTTCTAGTATAACTTTCGCAAGGGTATTGCTTTCCTACTTTAGAGTATCTTCTACTTACATTATGCTCTGTGGTTTCCTATCGACTGCTTATATTACTTATCGACAACTCACTACTTTTCTCTTTGACCTCTATTACGTCAGTCTGTAATTTGAATGAATGAATGAAGTGCTTTTATTGTTAACAAGAAAAACTATCTTTTTACATTATTCGTTGCATGAGCCCTTAGGCTGTCCATGCTTTAACTGTGCACAAGAAAAAGTAAAGGCGATAGTACATCCGCCTGCTTCAAGCCACTTTTAATTGCAAATCTAACTTATATCAGTTTCCCTACCTTGACATTGCTATTCGTTTCAGTTAGACACATTTTCATCAGCCTAACTAACTTTTTGAGTATCCCAAACTCTATGAGGATTTAGTACAATTTGTCTCGCCTAACTGAATATATATATTTTTTTAATCTATGAATAATGATAATAAGAGAAATTCCCTGACAGTTATTGCATTCGGTCCTATCTCCCTTTTTATGGATCTATATAATAATAAATTCCTTCCATTCCCTTGGCAATTCTTCCTTCCTCCATATGATGAATACGATTTATGGATCTATGAATTTAATCGATCTTCACCTGCCTTAATTAATTCTGGCTGAATTTGGTCAACGCCTGGAGATACGTGCTTTTTTTAATTCACCTATTGCTGTTTCCACTTCTGTTAGGGTTAGATGGCTGTCCTTAATTATAATTAAAATTATAGTAATTGATATACGGGTTAGGCCGCGTCGTGTTTATGGTGTCTTCTGACGTTTCGGACAACATATCGTGTCCTTCTTCTGAGAAAGAATTGCAAGAAAATAAGTGCTTGTGATTAGTAAACAGTCGCAGTTGTCATGACGTCAGTGTTATTGTTTCACGCCAGATGTCACTAATCTTATAACCATCTTCCCTGTTTATGTTATGGGGATGTTTAATGATTTCTATTGCTTCTGTGACAAGTCTAGGGAATTTTCTGTTTTCACTTTTAAGAAGAGCTATGTTATCGAAAAGTATTTTGTGACCCGTTTCGTCCGAATGAGATGCTATGGCGGAGAAGTCAGTGTTGTTATTTTTGTGGTGTCTTATGTGTTCTTTTCTTCTGGCATCCAGAGAGCGTCCAGTTTGTCCTATGTATACTTTTCCACACATACATGGAATTGAGTAGACTCCCGCTTTATGTAAGATGTCGATTTCGTCTTTCTCTCTTCTTAAAAACCTTTCCAATTTGTTGACAGGAGTAAAAATTGTTTCAATGTCATATTTCTTTAAAATTTTTTGAATCTGGTCAGTGATTCCAGCGATGTAGGGAAGGTAGGCCTTAGACTTAGGTGGCGGCTTTTCAGTAGGATCTGTTAAGTCTATTTGGTTTCCAGATAGTCTGTTTTCCACTTTCTTTAGACATCTTCGTATTTCACGAGATGGATAACCATTACACCGAAAGGTATAAGATAAAGACTTCAGTTCCTGTCGAATGTTATCACTGTCACAGATTTCAACAGCCCTCGAGGACAGGGTGTTTATAATTCCTCTCTTAACTGAAAGAGGATGGTGTGAAGACCAGTTTAGATACCTGTCTGTGTTTGTCGGTTTTCTATATACAGCATGGCTTAATGACCCATCTGATTTTCTTTTGACCAGCACATCTAGAAATGGCAGGCTATCATTTTTCTCCTTCTCCATAGTGAACTTTATGTTTCTGTGCAAGTTATTGAGATGATTTAAAAAAGTTGTCAATGTATCTTCTCCGTGAGGCCAGATTACGAATGTGTCGTCTACGTATCTCAGCCAACACAGAGGCTTCAATTCACTATTTCTTAGTGCTACATTTTCGAAATTCTCCATGAAAATGTTAGCCACCACAGGAGATAGGGGAGAACCCATAGGCATGCCCATGTTTTGTTTGTAAAAACCTTTGCGGAATTCAAAGAAGGTTTCCAGTAAACAGCTTTCTGTTAATTTAGCCCATTCTATTGGTAGGTTATTGTCTATTAGTTTTTGTTCTACTAGTTGTATAGCTTCTTGTACTGGGATACTCGTAAATAATGACACTATATCGAAGCTGACCATTATATCTGTGTCATTCAATTTGATATTTTTGATAATATCCACAAAATGTGTGGAGTTCTTCACATAAGAGTCTGTAGTCCCGTTGAGTGGTGTTAGTCGTTTCGACAAAAAGCGAGCTAGAGGGTGTGTGGGAGAATTCACTGCACTCACTATAGGCCTAAGTGGGTGACCAACTTTATGTATTTTCGGTAGGCCGTAAAACCGAGGAGTCTGAGCGCCTTTCGGAATTAGCTTCATCTTATCGTCTATTGGAATGCATGTCGCTTGTTTTATAGCAGTAGTAATTCTTCTGATAACCGAATTAATTGGGTTGCAGGTTAGTTTCTCATATGTACATATGTACTGTATGTATACTCTGTATTTTCTTTTCGTAATCGGCTTTATCCATTACGACAGTGGCATTACCTTTATCTGCTGGTAAGATAAGGATGTCTTTAGTTTTCTTTAGTTTTACTAATGCTTTGCGTTCTAGCGCTGTCATGTTGGGAGGTGGTAACTTGCCATTGTCCAGAATTTTGGAAACTTCGTACCTGATTTTATTTGCTGTTGTTTGCTTTAATCTAGGGAGTGAAATTTCCACACCAGTAATGATGTCTTCTACTGGGATAGTATTGGGTGTTTTGGCAAAATTAAGCCCTTTGCTAAGAACTGATATTTCATTTTCATTTAAAGTCTTGCTTGATATATTAATCACGGTTTTAGACTTATCTAGTTCAGGCTGTTGTGGTTTTTGTTGTTCAACCAGATTTGCAAACTTAGATACATGTCTACCTTTAGTCACCTCGAATTCTCTCGTCGCTTTGCTCATCGATATGTGATCCAGCGTATCCCAATCCACCTTCTTGAAGGTACCGCTCAGTTTTAAATGAAGGAAATACAACTCCTTTTCCATTATCTGTAGGGTCTTCCGCGTGTCTTGTATTCTCTCCCTGATGAGTGCTGTTTCAGAATTACGAAGTATTTTCTTCGCTGCTGGTGTCTTTATGTGATGAGAAATCTTTACAAATGTAGGTCTGATATCACTGTCTCTACACCTTTTGAGAAAAGCTAGTTGGCACAATCTGCGTTGTCGTTGCAATCTCAAATTTGTGAGTTTCCTTGATTCATAAAATGCTTGCTCCCCGTAGAGTTGTATTAACTTAGTTCGCAGGCTTCCACGGCCAGAGTTATAATTAAAATTATAGTAATTGATATCCGGGTTAGGCCGCGTCGTGTTTATGGTGTCTTCTGACGTTTCGGACAACATATCGTGTCCTTCTTCTGAGAAAGAATTGCAAGAAAATAAGTGCTTGTGATTAGTAAACAGTCGCAGTTGTCATGACGTCAGTGTTATTGTTTCACGCCAGATGTCACTAATCTTATAACCATCTTCCCTGTTTATGTTATGGGGATGTTTGATGATTTCTATTGCTTCTGTGACAAGTCTAGGGAATTTTCTGTTTTCACTTTTAAGAAGAGCTATGTTATCGAAAAGTATTTTGTGACCCGTTTCGTCCGAATGAGATGCTATGGCGGAGAAGTCAGTGTTGTTATTTTTGTGGTGTCTTATATGTTCTTTTCTTCTGGCATCCAGAGAGCGTCCAGTTTGTCCTATGTATACTTTTCCACACATACATGGAATTGAGTAGACTCCCGCTTTATGTAAGATGTCGATTTCGTCTTTCTCTCTTCTTAAAAACCCTTCCAATTTGTTGACAGGAGTAAAAATTGTTTCAATGTCATATTTCTTTAAAATTTTTTGAATCTGGTCAGTGATTCCAGCGATGTAGGCCTTAGACTTAGGTGGCGGCTTTTCAGTAGGATCTGTTAAGTCTATTTGGTTTCCAGATAGTCTGTTTTCCACTTTCTTTAGACATCTTCGTATTTCACGAGATGGATAACCATTACACCGAAAGGTATAAGATAAAGACTTCAGTTCCTGTCGAATGTTATCACTGTCACAGATTTCAACAGCCCTCGAGGACAGGGTGTTTATAATTCCTCTCTTAACTGAAGGAGGATGGTGTGAAGACCAGTTTAGATACCTGTCTGTGTTTGTCGGTTTTCTATATACAGCATGGCTTAATGACCCATCTGATTTTCTTTTGACCAGCACATCTAGAAATGGCAGGCTATCATTTTTCTCCTTATAAGATTAGTGACATCTGGCGTGAAACAATAACACTGACGTCATGACAACTGCGACTGTTTACTAATCACAAGCACTTATTTTCTTGCAATTCTTTCTCAGAAGAAGGACACGATATGTTGTCCGAAACGTCAGAAGACACCATAAACACGACGCGGCCTAACCCGGATATCAATTACTATAATTTCTAATTATAACTCTGGCCGTGGAAGCCTGCGAACTATGTCCTTAATTATGTATGTTCTAGGTTGAAAACCTATCTTGAACTCGTAATTCCCTTGTAGAGATCCCTAATATTGTTGTTTTTACTAAAATTTACTTTCTTTGTCTTTGAGGTAATTTATTTTCTTTGTTCTAATGGTTCTAGAGGTTTCTCGTTTAGCTTTGTTGAGATTTTCGACAGTGGTTTCATTTGGATTCTGCAACCATTGTAGTTTCACCTGCATTCTCGCATTAACTAATTTCATGCACGCATCAAATCAAGGTTTATTTGGTTTCAGTTAAAGTGTTCCTAATTCTTATTCGGGGATACTGTAATATTCTCTTTAATACTTTCACAGGTTTTATCGATCTTCTTTTCATCCGTAGTTTCTGATTCTGCGGTGTTTTCTAGAACTCCAAATCTATTTCAAATCTGGAGTTGGTGAGCGTTCTTAATTTTGGCCTCCTTTAAGCTTTTTCAGATTGAATATTGAACTAATAGATTAAAAAAACTATTTTTTTAAATTCCTAAAGCAAATACAGATCGGCACAATAAACAGCTATAGGCTAGCTAGAATAGGTAGAATCAAATCTACCCACTTTATATAGACTTATTTGGAACGAACATTTTGTAATTTAGTTCTATTGCAAGGCAATTGTTAAAACTTGTCCAAAATGGTAATTTTTTTTAAAGTCAACTGTATTTGTACTCCTTTGAACATGAGGCCATAACAGGAGTTCAGATTCTGTATGTATATCAAAAGGCCATGGAGCTATTGATTCTCAACTATTTTCTATTTTTGGTGTACTTTTATGGCGTCAAGAATTTCTACTGATGTTAATATCAATGAGTACGATACAGGATGAAATAGTGAGGATGGGTCATGGCTTGTAAACGTCCAATTCGGCAACGGAATTTGAACCTGCGATCTCCCCAATGGAAATCCAAGGCTCTAGGCCACCTCGCTCGGTAAAAAGGCAATTCATAGGATTCAGTGTGTATATAATGTTGAAATTTAGAACTGATATAGTCACCACATTTTAGTCTTTTTATCTTGTTTCATTTCTATTTTAGTTTAGGTATTTTTACTTTTTTCATGTTCCTCATGACTAGCATTCTCCTCAATTCTTCTTTTATTCTCTTTACTTCTTACTTTTTCCCAACTTCCCTGCTTTTAATTCACCTGTTTCTTATTTGGGTTAGGTATTGTTAACATAGTGATGTTGCGGAATGTAGTTGTCACTGCGTCACAGTCTTTTCTTACGTGACATCCAAGTACACTTGGAAGCCTGGCTGCAGAGTCGGTACTTGAAATGCTCTTCTCTAACAGACTTCGCTATCAATTGTCACTTGTTCTGTGTTCTGCTCGTGCGCTGGAAGATGTTAATATCGTTCTCGATATTGTGTGAATCTCTTCATGTAGTGGAAAGAATTTATGACTATATAATAATAAATGCACATAACATCTACCAGGCATCTCTTTCTGCCTCTTTCCTCTTCACTCTGAACACTTTCACCCAAGCCTCTCTTCTTTAGAACCAATCATATTTTCTCTCTCTTTCTCTTCCTCTTTATCTTTCTCTCTCTCACTCTGAGTGTCTGTCATTTTGAAACCCTTATCTTCTCTTGAGTTCCTCTTTGCCATTGTAAAGGACTACCTTACTGTCTATATTTCTCTGCTTGTATCTGCCTGTCTCTTCTAATAACTATTTACTACGTTATTCACTGAGTCCATTTTTCTCTACATCAATATATTAGATAATCATACACCGAGACCGAAATATGGGGCCTCCTATTTATGTTTTGTTTAACTTTATGTTTTAACTCAGAGACCATATAACTTGTGTTAGACCTGTAAGTGCACCATTAAGCCAGGGGTTCCCAACCAGGGGGGCGTGAGGCTCGTTTTAGCGGAGCGTGCAACAATTTGAAATTCATATTGATTTAGTGTTGTTGCCTTGTCAAATAATTTTTAATCGGTTAACTTTAACCAAAGAAATACACAGAAACATACAGTAATTAACAAGAATAACGAACAGTGTGAATTTACATTTTATAATTTTATAAATTGTTACTATATTTTCCCTGTCATATTAAATAGTAGTATCTTGTCCTCAACACGTTTATAATAATTTGGAAATCCAAATACGACATACGAGTGATCTGCGAGCTGGTAAAAGCTAAACATTGCCAATCATCTCACTAATATTAAGTTTTTAACTCTATTTTGGACATTTGTGTTTCTACATTAATTATTTTTAATGAACTACACTGAGACTCAAATAAGATTCACAATAATTACATATGCATTTTCGTGTTTTATGTGTGTGTATGTGACAGCAAAAGCATCACAGGATAAATAATAATAATAAAAGAGGTGAGCAATGTTATTTTATTTTTACTAGTATTTATAAGGATCTTTTAACTTACAAAAGTACTGACAATCATGTTTTTAGGCCTTCTTCTGCCCATCACTATCAAAGGGGGCGTGAGGATTTCATGATATTTGAAGGGTGGCGTCAGCTGAAAAAGGTTGGGAACCACTGCATTAGGCCAGTTACTATTTATTAATGTGCTTGTTTCCTACTGCTGGTGTGTTATGGCTTCTGTTACTTTGACTGATATTCAATTATTTATGTTTGTGATGTGGAAAGAAATGTTAGCGATGAACCATGATATGTAAATATCCAGTTCGTCATTTGCGATTACGTCTGGGGAGACCATGAGGACATCCGGAATGCGAGTCAAGCCGCTACCGTCTCGCTACCTCCCTAGGTCCTCGTAAATGTTATAACATATTAAGATACACTTACATATTTCCAAGGATTGTAATACATCTATTGACGACTACGATAAAACTTAGTCATGAAAGACATGTTATTTTCAGGACAGATGTTGAGACTAACCAAGCCAAAGTGTTGGTAGAGCCCAAGGCATTCGACACGCATGCGTATTGAGCACCATAAATGTGACGTCACAGGCAGACCCGCGCGAGGATTTAAGCAGCTACATACAATGGCAATGGTTGAAACAAAACTTACTTCAACTAAAATAATGTTTTTAACATGGTTTACATGTAAGACATTTTATGAATACACACACTATTTGAGGAGCCGGGACATCATCAGCTTGGAGGATCTTACAAGGAAACCAACCGCCAGTTGCAACAGAAAGTGTTAAGGACTGAGCTTTGAAGAAGGTGAAATAAAAGTTTGTCTGAGGAAGAAACTGAATTTCAATGAGAGGAATAAAAACCAAATTGGATTTCTGAAATTAAAAGAATACATTTTTTGCATCGTGGTATTGCAGAGTGGTTAGTGGGCGGGGCAAATGCATATAAGTTACCATGCATCACATTGTGACAAGCTCCTCAGATATTGATTGCTTCTATTTAAAGATAACATGAGCGTAGTGTGGATAAATGTATGTAATGTTCAGTTACAGCTCGGAATAACATTGATTCGGTTACACCTTCACGCCCGTCACCATACAAACTGAAACAGCATGATATTAGCACTTCTAGCAGAGAAGGGTTTACTTTAGTGCAGAATAAGTTTAGCGAAGCATTTTTACGTCACAGGAAAGCCTTAAAACGCGATATTTTAAGATAAAAATCCAATATTTACAGTTCTTAAAAACAAGCAACATTGACAAAAAAGAGACTAAATTATACCTAAGCCTAGTGGGTTTCTATTGGATTTTGCTATTGAGTAACTGAAAATAGAACAACTATAGTGAAGACTATGTAAAAGCTAAAGATATAAGAATCGCTAATCTATGATGTGTCATTGGTACGGTTTGTATGGATAATTTTTTTTAGAAATAAATCAGTTCTCTGCCCTTTGTACGGTATCATGTTGTAAGTAATCTTTAGAAGTTGCTTTGTAGTATATTATAATATTAAAAAAGCGTTTGTAAAATGTTCAGTTTGACTGACTTCCGTATCTATGAAACGCTGCCAGGTAAGTATTATAGGGCTGCCACGTCCAAAGCCTCAACAACACTGTCACTTGAAGGAGATCGGTTCCTACTGGCTCCTTGAACACGTAGTGTTTCCTACGATCTTCGCCAAAGGCGTTCTTAGCAGGAGAAGCTTAGCAGAAGTTGTTCCGCGCGGCCATCATAATATATCAACATTGCCAACTTCCACTTTGAATAGGCCTAATACAATGTTCTTATGGTTAATACCATAAATATGGTCACTTGTAATAGTAACACTAGAAGATTTTGGCATAAGAGAAGATTAAGTCGCCCCCTTACGCTCCAAACAATGCGTTGCTGTTCGCTTGTTATCTCGGCACACCCGATCGTCCCTTCTCTCCAAACTCCCGATCGTACCAAATACAAGCTACCAACCCATACACCAAAATGACAACCCTCTAGCTTACTCGGCAATCCCGACCAGACCACAATCACCTCTTCACATAATCTAAATAATGCATAACACTATCCACTTAGTTAAGTGCGCGAGCGGAGGCGGCAGCCGAAGCGAAGCGCCCTTGCATTTTCGAATAATGTACGATACACTGTTTGTCGGTTTCGAAAATGTGGCATATTATATCTTCCACACGTTAGTAAGCCTGTCAACTTTTGTTCATCTTTTGTTTACCGGTATGACGTCACACTACCAACGTCCAATCACGAGTTTCTATGTAATATGAGGACAGAAGAAGTGGTATAAAAGAAAGTGCATCGCGAGGGAGCGGTGGGTGGGAACATTTATCCAAGGTGCGACTTAATATTATTTTTTCCCAAGATTTTGTTAAAATGTTCAGCATTCCTCATAAATGTTTAAAAAAAATACAATGAGTGAAAATTTATATTGACATTTTCGCAATCATATTGGTCACTACGATGTAGACAATCTAGCTTGACGTCATTTGTCTATACGGTTGTCATATCACTGCAAAATCCAGAACCTCTGCTGGCAGGGCTTTATAGATACCGTAAGGAAGCAGACTCCTAGGGATCTACCAGCTAGGTGTGGGTACGCTGCTACACCTGACAGTGATTCATAGATACGGTCCTGATTCCTGAATTAAAACGGGCAGCTACCCATCTTTTCGGGGTTTCCTCTATTTTAAGTTTCATTTATCTTTCGGTTTTTGCTGTATTCCATTGACTTTGAAGAATATTAACCAATAACTTAATGTGTGGTGAATGACTGAGGATTAGATCTTAAATTGAATCCATCATTGTTTTAAATTGACTTATTGGCTCTGGAAATATTTCTGCGTAGTTTGTACCCCATTATACATCTATTTTCCTGCTGAAGTCTTCAAGACCATTAGAATGTGGTTGAAGTTCTTAGCCAAGAGCTGAGCATTCTGGAGACTATTTACTGGACAGTTATATGCCTTTCAGACTTTAGTTTATTTTATATGCCCTCTACATGTTATTTCGCATTATTCAATTGGAACCAATATTTTGATGCATTAACTTTTGTAAAATTACTTTTGATAAATTTTTTGCAGACAAAAATAAGAGCAGAATGTGATCATTATTTTTCTTATATTCACGGTAAAACTTAAAGTTGATCTAAAATTATTGAAATGAATAAAATAATTGTAATTAGGTAAGTAGTGCCAAGGATTAATTTTGTTTCAAGTTGGCGGCCATTAGGAAAATAGGAGAACATTATGAAAGTAATACTAAGAACTAAACTCCGTGGCGCGACATCCCCGAAGGAACAAGCCCTACCACCCGACCGCTGCGTCATCTACCTATAGGCAGATGGCAGGATTGGGGGCATGTGGTCAGCATGCCGACACACACGGCCGTTAATGGTGGTTTCCATAACCGGATCCGCTACTTCTCTATGAAGTAGCTCCTCAATTTGAATCACGAGGCTGAGTGCACCCCTACCAGACCTCCCTACCTCAGAAACATCCGAGGAGGTACCGGGGATCGAACCCGGGCCGACAGATCTGTAGTAAGCGACGCTAACCACAAGACCACGCCGGCGGTCATGAAAGTAATAGGCAACATTAAAACGAAATACTTGATTTTTAAAATAAATTTTTATAAAATATTAAATGGATTAATATTTGTTTCGAAACAATATTATTGCCTATAATGAAATAGAACGTGGCATTTCAGGCTGCACTGAATCGATAATAAATCCGAGATGTAAAGCCAACAAGTCGTATAATCCATTCAAAAAAATAATATATGTTAAGTGTACAGAACTCATGATTTCATCATGTGAATCTCCCGCCATACTTCATATTGCACACTGTACTATAGAATCTTCTCTTATATAATTCAACGGCCCTCAATAGCGCACTCACTCGCTCCCTCACTTCGTGAGACATCGGGTATACTCGGCGATGTTCGTCTCTCGCAGTCTAAACTTTCATGAAGAGCACAAAATTAGGAAAACAGTTTCTTTATTATATAAGGCCTAAGTGAAATGAACACAGTGGACAAATATTCTAATTATATTTTTACTTACAATTTTCATAGCTCTGAACCACAAACATTTTTAATAAACTGCCAGTGTAAATTTCTTAAAAATCCTGGAGTCAATTAATAACGGCGGGCGAAGCCGCGGGCATAAGCTGTAATATATTGATAGTTTAACCATGGAAGTATCGCGGACAGTAAAAATCCAATCAAACTACTCCTCCCCTTGAAAAAATTATATAGTTTCTGAAAATTACACTGAATTTATCAAATCAAATTCACATGATATTCACATCATATTCATCTGTCAACAAACAGTTGAGAAACGATACGTATTATCAGTGTTCACAGGTAGCTTTGGAAGTGCATAAAACTTACGATATAATTAATTTCTGAAATCTACGTACTGGTAGGAACGAATTATATTCTAAGGAAAGAGCGTAATATATCCAGATAAGGAATCACCTGTAAGTTTCGTATTTAAGCATCATTTTAACTGTGGCAAAGCCACGGGCTATTTTCTAGTAGGCTATTACACAAGTTATAACAAACACGTTGAAATACAGTGAGATGTACCCCTGACTAAAACAACCGTGGAAGACATTTCTTACAGTGTAAGCTCGTTAACTCAAATACTACAAGATAGGAGCTGAATAATTAAACTGGGTCTACATGGGTTTGCAAATGTATGGAATCTCTGAGAGCTGTTTCTTGGAAAGAGAATTATTACTTTTACAAGTTCATAAAACCGCCCCTTCTACAATACGGAGGCACTGGAAGATAAATTTACAACTGTACCTAGCTTCTGTTGTTAACATAACTACTACAGCTGTAGTATAACGGGGATATATTAAAATAGATATATACACTATTACGATGTTTAATTATTCAAATTTTCCTCTTTGAAAAGTACATTAAAATAAAAAATAAACTTAAAGATTGAGCCAAAGTCGGAGCCGATCGGTTAATAGGGTGGCGGAAAATCGGGGTTTTACTGTAATAAATAGTTTCGATCAGCTTTGTTTCAGAAAAATCCTAAATCATTAAGAAAATGAAGGGACCTTGAGGAGTATAATAAATGTAGATCTGACAAGACATTCTTACAATATCTCTGAAAAAGGTAAGAAAATGTGGAAGATCCACTGAAAGTTATTCCTTAATGCCGGAGACAAGAAACTTCCCAGTGGAATTACTGCTTCTCTCTGGACTGTTTATTGGTTTTCGCTTAGTTCTACACTTTATCTCCGTGTACAGATAACAGAAACTTTTGTAGCGTTTGACAAATTATCTTCATCGAGATACGTGTCCTGCCCGATCTTTCTTTTGGACTGGAATAAATGAAGTATTGTTTTAAGTTAAAATAACTACAATAGTTCGGAAAGAGTTACTGTAAGATTATTCTAGGTAATTATTTTAATAAACACAACATTATCGTATGCATGATGCAGTGGCTGGCCGGACGTAACGTAACTATAGTCTGACCATTCTAAGAAAGAAACCAGAAATAAACTAAAACGAGTATAAACTCTTAGGTCATATGAGTAATGTGCTAGAGTGAGACAGGCATACTGGTTTTTGTTTACGTCAGGTTGCTTTCCTAGAATGACCATACTTTAGTGTAAATATCATGCAAGATCGAGGTTGGTTATATGCAGGGCCCGGATTTTGATGACATGTCATGTTATAACTGGTACATCATGAGCGTTGCCCACTGTTGCAGGTATTCTGTTCATGACTCCTAGATTATAAAAACGAGAATTTTTATTGTCATTATTTGATAATTTTTTGGCCATCTTACGATCTTTTATTACGACGTTTCACATTTTTAGGCATTTTTTTTAAAGTAATTATTTAATCATTTTGCCTTCTTTCTTGCATTATATAGAGTTTTTAATGAATTTACTTACATTGAATATCATGAGAACTCTAAATAAGTGTAATTAAAAAGATCTGGTTATAATTTTAATTTGGATACATAAAGACTGTATTTGCTGTTCGGATTTAACCGTATGTAATTAATTAATTACAAGCCTATAATTGGGCAAACAAGATTAACATAGAATAGACACATATCTGACGACTAAACTAGGATTTTGAAATAAATTTTTGGGTCTTTTGTTATTTCAATAGTTTTGGATTTTTTTTTGTCTTTTAGTCGTTTTATATGTAGTTTCTTAAGTATCTTTAGGTTATAAAAATCCGGGGTATGGGGTACTGATGCTTAGGGCTGTGACCATCGCCAATGTGCCGGAACTTGTCCCGGAGGAGTTCTTTTTTTATGAAAGTAAATTTACAGACGTAAATCTACATTTATGCACCCATAACCTGTGCTGGGATCGAACCCGCAACCTTGAGCACAGAAGGTCACCGTCATACTCACTGCTTTAGCCAAACCGATTCAGTGAGATCGACACTTGAGACAATCACAGGAGAAATATTTCATGCATCAGCGTGTCTCGAACTCTGCGTTGCTGAAATGGGATAACGTCGACACTGAGAGCCAAAGACTCGGGTTGTGTCCTGGTGTGAGAGGGTTTTTACCCTCATATTCTCATTATTACAACGTTCCATGGTAAAATACATCTCTTTTGTTCGACCTCACTATAACAAGCTTATTAAGCTTAGGTCCGTCCATAAAGTGACAATTATTTATGGGGAAACTTCAAAATAAAATGCATAGTTCAATTTCCCATACATCAGAAGAACTTAAAGACAATACCACAAGTGAAATTAACTCTGTCTCGGAAGCTGAACTTATGAGCGTGAAAGAAAATTTCCTAAAAAGGTGCCAGTATTGTGTGGATGCAAGAGAAGAACATTTCCAACATCTCTTGTGATGAGGTATGTGGTTATTTTCATTGTAATTCGAACTGTAAATGTGAGAACCTGAATCGTTACACCGTTAGCGGCTTTATTTACGTAAATATTTCACCCGATCACTTGAGAGTTAGAGCTGTGGTCGCAGAAACCCTCATGATTGGCCAACTCTTGCGTGGGACTCACTGTAGTATCGTCATGATTTCCCATTTAAAAAGCATGTGACCTTTACTCTGGTACCAGTCAACCGATTTGGTCCAAAATAAATAGGCTTTTTGCCATGGACATTATAAAGGAGTATATAAAGTTTCATGAAATTCCGATAAAGGGTATTTGAGTTGTGCGTACAGACACACGTGCAGACGAACAGACATTTTGCCGTCCCACACACAATCTCGTAAAGTACAATTCTGGCACTTAATAAAAACAATTTATTTGAAAAAGGTTGTCACTTCTTATACTCCTTTTCTTTCTTTATCTTAATTTTCCCTTTCCCTTTTAGGATTTAAGCGACCCAAGCCGCGCCCGGGCCTTACAGGGCCGCGACCTGTCGGGAGAGGGATTATCTTTGGATCACATACAAACATTTTTGACCAGACAAGGACATGGTGGGCCTCCCCGGATGAGTGATCAGCCCAATGCCGGGGTCACCTCCAAGACAACACGAAAACATAGGACGAGATACACCAGTCACACACACACACACACATTCCAACCACGGCGAGGATGGAATGTAGATGATAATGACGGCCAGATGATATCCGGGGACCACAGAGCCTAAAGTTACCAAACATTTGTCTCAAAGGTGATGAAAATCCCCGGAAAAGACCCCAATTAGGTAACTTGTCCAGACCAGGAATCGAACCCGGGCCCGCTGCGTGAGAGGAGCATACGCAACCCCTGACTCTTATACCCCCAATTTGTATAAATATGGAAAGAAAAACTAACTTTAATATCACACTGGTGAACTTTGTGGAAACAATCACAATTTGCATGTTACTAGTATAGGTATATAGTTAAAAAACTATTAAAACTTTTTACATTTGAAATTGTAATTAAAAATAAAAAACATAATAACAAACATAATAAATTGCCATTGTTTTCACAAAGTTCACCAGGATGTTATTAAGTTAGTTTTTCTTTCCATGTTTATATAAATTTGGAGTATAAAGAGTGACAACCTTTTTTCAATTAAACACTGGTACTTTCCCTCTTTGAACCATTATGAAATTCATAAATAAAAACAATATTATTTTCAGACAGTTACACGGTGTCTTCGTATTGTTCTAGTTTTGAATACTCGCATATCAGTTAAATCCTAATGTTTTAGTGTTGACAATGGCTAATTGTCCTGAATATAATGAGGATCTCCATGAATATGAATGGAGCTCACGTATGTGTAAACTATTTTTGTTTTAGTGCTCCATTGTTGTCATTCACAATGACGATGAAACATATCTACGTCCGAAAGGTCGACTCTGTGCAATAATTACTCCAGTCATCCCAACCAGAAGCTTCACAGTGGCACATGACACTGTTAGCTCATGAAATTCATAATTACTCGTATAACAGTGTTGTTCCATTCCTGTAAACGTGGCAGTAAAATATTCTCGGATAAACCCAGTAAACAAAAACATTATGTTCACTACAATAAATTAAATGTATTGTTTAAGCAGCGCTAACAAAAAACACCCTAATATTAACTTAACATGTAATTGCTGTCCATAATCACGTATTACTCTTTGCTGTGACTACATGTTTTCAATTATTTAATATTACATATTATTATTATTATTATTAAGTGCCAGAATGGTACTTTATGAGATTGTGTGTGGGGGACGGGAAAATGTCTATCTTCTGTCTGTCCTTCCGTGTGCCTGTGCCGTGTGCCTGTAAGCGCGATAACCCAAATACGCTTTACAGGAATTTCATGAAACTTGGTATACGCATTTATAACGCCCATGGGAAGAAGCCTATTGATACTGAACCAAATCGGTTGACCAGTACTGGAGTAAAGTCTAATTTAGTGCCTATTTTATGGCAATATATTAGAAAGAATTTATCAAGTGCAAATCAGTTCTCATGACAGCATATTGTTTTACAGTGATCATATACGGCTTTGGAAGTTGCAATTCAGTTACTTTACATGATGCCACCTCGCACGGTATAACTGTCTAGTTTGATAAGCGTATGTGAAATAATAGTGTTATTTCTCATAGATAACTGTATTGCAACTTCCTAAGCCGTTTATGAACACTCTAAAACAATACGAGAATTGATTTTCATTTTTTAAATTCTTTCTAATATCTTATCATAAAATAGCCACTAAATTGGGCATTACTGTGATACCGGTCAACCAATTTGGTCTAATATCAATAAGGCTTCTTCCCATGGATGTTATAAAGGCATACACCAAGTTTTATGAAAATCCGATAAAGCATATTTGAGTTATCGCCCGTACAGACACATGGACAGATAGATATTTTCCCGTCCCGTACACAATCTCATAAAGTACCATTCTGGCACTTAATAAACAAAACTGTGGAAACTTACGGGCAATAAGGAAACTTACAAAATAAACTAATACAGCTAAACTCCGTGGTGCTACATCCCTGAAAGGACAAGGCCTACCACCCGAACGCTGTATCAAATACCATAGGCAGATTGCAGAATTGGAGGACATGTGGTGAGCATGCCAACACCCACGGCCGTTAATGGTGGTTTCCGTGACCGGAGCCGTTACTTCTCCAGCAAGTAGTTCCTCAATTTGAATCACAAGGCTGAGTGCACCCCGTTCCAGATCTCCCTACCGCAGAAAAATCCGAGGAAGTACCGGGGATCGAACCCGGGCCGACACTATCCACAAGACCATGCCGGCGGTGTTACAAAATAAACGAATATAAATATGAAGTTGAAAAAAATACAATTCTGGAAAATTAGTGAATATTGCATTTAATTCATATCATTTAAAAATATCACAATTTAATTCAATTTGAAGGATTCAGTGAGGTAACTCTTAATGGTCCATTACGCACGTCTAACAGGAGAACAAATCATGACATCAGGGAAACTGGAGAGAGCGCAGGAAGGGAAGAGTTTGTTTATGTTCTCTATCAAGAGCTCAGGTTAAATGAGCTGGTTATATTATGGTGTTCCTTACTTGGCTGTCATAATCAATTCCACTTGCCCGCTCACGTACTTGGCACACTTTATGTTTAACAAATAAAAACCCTTCATGATAGTACGTTTCAGTTGCGAATATTAGCTTTCTACATAACATCGGGAGATGTTCATCCACCAATATTGCACACACGGGTGCATCGTCTGCGAATAGCGAGAATCTATGAATAATAAATGAGTCTATTTTCAAGCATCAAAGGACCAAAAGGCTACAGTATACGCAAAAAATGCAGGTATAAATATATTCATGAAAAGGGCAGAAGTTAAAATTTATTTATCTAGAACAGCAAATGCATTGCATTTATATCAGCTTAGTCATACAGTAACCAGAGTTTTTATGAAAAACATAGCTTAGAACTTGCATTTTCATGGCCATGAAACAATACGATCATTTCCAGATTATTGCTCTCATACTGACTGAAGACTCAAATTAAGTGTGACGTCATTGTGTAAGGACAATCACTCCACAGCATAAGCAGTGCGCGCCTTGAGTACAACTACTGCAGTCTATAGGAAGATCATAAAAGGACAATTTATTTTCATTCATGAACATCACTGGTCACCATTATATACAGGGTGTTTCAAAATTACTTTACAAACTTCGGGCATGAGTTCCTTACAACAAAAGAAGGAAAAAAGTTCATGTGAACATATGTCCCATAATCCTTGCATCACATTCAACGTGTGCAGGGCCTTTAGCCTGCCGATTATCCACCACGGGAGAACTTTTGCCGATGGTTTCTAGCACAAACAGCCAAACTATTGTTTGTCTCATCAGAAGCAAGAGGAGGACATTATGAGCATTTGTTATGAGATTTGTGTTGACTTTTATGAGTGTACCAATGTGTTGAACAGTTTCTAACGAGAAAACAAAGAATCAAGGGACCTATGTTCATATGAACATTTTCATTTCTTTTGGTATAAGGAACTCATGCGCGAAGTTTGTAAAAATATTTTTGAAACACCTGTATGTATATATATATATATATATAATATAATATTATATTATATATATTTATTATATTATAGGCCTATATATATTTATGTTGTTTATCTTAATCGGATCTTGCTGTTTAACTTAGAGGTATTTCAGATATATATGTATCGATATTTATTTGTGTATATATTGCGCCTGGAGTCTTTCTCTCTGATCTTGAGGTTCACTGCTTTTGGGCCACCTTATTCACGTTTCCATTTGGGGTATTTTGTTAGCGTTGGACCTTTCCATCAGCCAAATAACAACAGCCGTACCTACCAAAATCGCTACAACCTTAACTCAAGTCTCTTGTTACCCATACCATAGACAAATGAAGTTCTGTATTTGATCCCAAAATTCCAAGTTGAGTTTTTAACATAAACACATGCTTTAAGGTCCCCTGAATAAAAAATAACTATTTTCAGAAATATGCTCGGGTGTGTGTGGCTGTGTCTGTGAAGAGCCTCGCTCTAGAACGAAAAATCCTATGAAAACAAAATTTTGTATTTGGGTTAATTACTTTCTGTGAATGTAAAACTATGATTGGCGATGACTTCTCTTACTTTTATTGCCACTTAATATAAATAAAGTTTTTCGTGAATTTCTCGAAAAAGGTTCCATCGATTTTGTTTAAATTTTATACTCGAGATGCTTATATTAAGAGCTAAAACTTTAATTGAAAACATTTTTAGCGAAAAATCTCTGAAGGGTAGTTATAAGCCACCCATTGTTTATAGAAACTCAATCTTGTCTGGCGAACAGTAAAGCTTTCCTTCAGGTTGAAACAAGTGAATACGCGGTATTTGCAGTACGGGATTTTTATATCACAATATGAAGTGATAAAGATGTATTGTCCATGCTTTTATCGTAAAGAAACGTATGTAAGTGCATTAATAAATTGTTGAGGTTGTGTATCCTTCGGGGATGCGATGAGATGTGGTAACGACTTTTCTCTTATAATTTACACGAAGAGAATGTCATACACTATATATCATACAAGATGTAAAACTTTTATTTGGGTAGAGGAACTTATGTTCCGTATCAGATTTTTTTCTGATCCCATCGTTTGAATTTGTAAGTATTATATCTGAATGTAACGTTTTTATAATAGATGTTATTTGTAATTTAGTTGTGGAAATGTTTTAGGCATTGAGGCCTGCTCTATAACCGGCTCTAAAGTAAACAAGGGAGTCTGTCTCACTCGTATGTATTTTAGAGCGAAACAGACACGGTTGTTTATTTTAGAGCCGGTTCTAGAGCGGACAATGTCTACCCATCCCACTGCCCCAACACAATTCTGCGCCGACTATATTCTATTTTTATCAGAAATGCAACGGATAAGCTCATGGGTAAATAGAGGGAAAATTGAAAATAAAGCATTCATTGTGAAGCAGGCTTACTCAAATCTGAATTGTTAAAATATAAGACATTGAGGAAATAAAAAGAAACTCGAAACATATCGATGCTTGGAATAACACGATGTTAGAAATACTCCCAGATCATTAAAACTCTCTCTCTCTTTTTATCTTTCTCTTTCTCTCTGTGAGCATGAACGACTCATTATAAGACCTGTAAAAGGATGATAAATAATTTCCATGATAATCAGTTTTATGATATTCCTATATAATTTTATTGTGTGAATCTATAGGCCTAGCATAAATGGATGGTTCTAGACACAAGGAGGACATAGGCCTATATTCAGGGCTGGATTAAAACCCTTAGAAGCCCCTAAGCACTAATAATTTTGGTGCCCCCTTATACTGGTAATTCAGAATGTTCAAGCAAAAAATAAACCATAAAATAAAATATTATTTATCAAAATTCGAATTTCAACAAAATTTACTTTAAGAAATAAAATTATGTTTATTTCAGTACGAAGAAAATAATATTTCTGCATCCTGCCATTTTATTTATGCCTTAATAAATTCTCATTCTTTTTTCTTACAAAATCTTTTATCAATATATTTCAATATAACCGAAAAATCTAACGCACAGCTGATCACTTTAACTATTAATGCAAAAGATATACGAAAGGGAATGTTTCCGTATGGAAAGGTACACTCAATAGTTCTACAATTATTAAGTGCCAGTGTACACCTGATAATCCAGATTTTCATGAAATTTATTCGTCCATAGGCACTTATAACGTCCATAGGACAAAGTCAATTGATTTTTGACCAAATCGATTGACCGGCACCGGAGTAACGACCAATTTATTGTTTTAAAATAGCAAATGAATACTATACTACAAAGCCGCGTAGCTCACTCACTAACATAATGGTTAGTGACAGATGACACAGACACTTTAAATTTATCATAACTTTAGCTTATAGTTTGTTACCGATGGAAATATTCCAAAACTATCCTATTTTTCTTTTTTTACCGCCGAAAAACATTCAAAATGGCGAACACAACTTTAAGGTCTGTGTAGACCTTCCTTGAGGCTTACAGTAAATACACGGTAAGTATAAAAAATCGATTGCACCAGCAGTAACGGATTTTGACAGATCGACACGTTTGTCCTATGATTTCGTCGAATCCCCAACGGTTATACCTTAGATTTACTTAGATTTTTTAAAATGTTATTTTTTTAATTTCAAATAAATGTATATTTTCCTCACGTTATGTAATTTTTAACACACTTATAGGACAGATAGAATCGTAAAATTTTTCAGGAATATTGGCACATACAACAACCGTAAGGGTGCAAAAATTGGCGTTTCTAAGCTGTACTATAAGTTCGGAAAAACTGGCTGGATAGCCATGACGTCATTCACATAATCTTCTACTTATTAACATTGATGTTTATTCACTTCCAGATGAGCTGGGAACTTGAAATTTGGCACACTTAAAGCTTTTAGCCTAAAATTTATGGAAAAATTTCAAAAAGTTTAAAAAAATTCACCTCCAAAATAAACTTTAATTTGTTTGACTACGTATTTGTACGGCTTCAGATGTTTGACAAAAATAAAGGAATAGGCCTATTGTGGACGTAAAGAATTTGTTGTAAGTTCGTTCTGTTAATATTCTAGTTATCCCATGTATTCCTTCGCTTACGCGTATCAAACTTCCTCAAGAAATCATGGTCTAAAGATCGATAGTTTCTTAAATGTGGCCTATTAAATTTATATTTGTATTTGTAATAATTTTGTAATGTAATTTGTATTTTTGTAATTTTTAATGATAAATAAAAATTTGTAAATAACTCCATCTGGCATTTTGTTATATCGGTTTACGTGATTTTATTTAATAAAGTTCAGCATGATTGAATCTTGTATTCACGTTTCCTGTTGCACATATATATAAATATATATGAAAACGGTTGAAGTTTACCTAAGAAATTACTGTTGATTTATAAACTGAACTTAAGTTTTCAGTAATTTTGAAAACGGCCATATATTTAATTAATTTAATAATACAAATGATAAATTATGCTACGAGAGATTTCTTTACCTTGATGTCCTAGGCACCTGCTTAGTTTGCTTATAGCCTAGGGTTAATCCAGCACTGCCACTATAATGGATAAGATCTGGTGGTTTCTCATTAATTGAGGATATCGCAAAATTGCGAAAATATAAATGCAAAATTACTAATATTTTTAATACTCTATTTCAATTTTTTGTGTCACATTGAGTGATATTCCTAAAATAAGTCCTACAGTTTGTACGACAGATTAAACATCTTTATGTAGGTTTTGTGAAATTTTTAGTCATATTTTGAATATATTTTTATGAATATGATTTTGCTTGTTAAATAATTCAATTTGGTAAAGTTAGAACTAACTCTGCCAAGGCAAGAGATTTGAGTTTAAAGCTATACCTCTGATGAACAATCGAATGTTACGTTAGGCCTATACACAGAGCCGGACAGGGATAAAAGTTTGGCCGGAAATTACTTTAAGAACAACAAAGACCTATAATAATAATAATAATAATAATAATAATAATAATAATAATAATAATAATAATAATAATAATAATAATAATAATGCATAAATAATAATAATATTGATAGCAATATTTTTAATATTAATTACAATATTGATCATAGATATCCAATAATGACATAAACCCAGTCTACTGGACCCGTTCACGCGACTTGCACGTTTGTGAGGGCATTGTGATATTTTTGAGCAGGATGACCAACTGTCCTTCTTGCGCATTGAATATCGGTACCACTTAAATTAGGTTAGGTTGGTTAGATTAGGTTGTGAACAGTGATATTAATTTAGTAGGGCATCCTGAATTCTCGTTTCGAAAATGTGCCATAATATATCTTCCCCGAGCTTTGTCGTGTTGGTCAACCTGTTTACCCAGAATTCTAGCTGCTCTGGTGGTGTAACGCCAAAATTCTGTAGTCTAATCAAGAAAATCTTTACCAATTCAGAAAGTGGAGACTTCACTACTTTTCGCTGGATCGTGACATAAAGGAAAGTGCATCATCTCGGGTGGGCGGGTTGGATCAACTCATTCGCCAAGCCATCTCCTTCCCACAGAACTATGTAAGCTATACCAAAATACGTGTGATATTAGGTGTTTTATTAAGAGAATCTCAATTTTAGGAAATGAGTCCCCTGTCAAGTGATTTTACCCTGATCCTGATAATGATAATGATAATAATAATAATAATAATAATTACTCCATGGCGCTACATCCCTGAAGGGACTAGGCCTACCAACCGGCCGCTTCATCATCTATTATAGGCAGATGGCACAGTTGGGGGCATGTGATCAGCATGTCGACACCCGTTATTGGTGGTTTCCATGACTGGAGCCGCTACTTAAGTAGCTCCTCAGTTTGAATCACAAGGCTGAGTGCACCTCGTTCCAGACAAAACATCCGAGGCGATACCGGGGATAGAACCCGGAGCGATGGGTCTGTAGTCAAGGACGCTAATCACAACACATTGCCGGCGAATAATAAAAATAATAATAAATAGGTTTGTTTCAGCAATGATTTTTAACAGCTAGGAGTCGCACGTGCACATAGAGTATTTCGTAACTTAATTAACAGGCTCGATGCTATGGTTAAAAACTGTTAGAATCCCCAGCAGAAAAGAAAAACTGCACGACGTATTTTTTTAACCTCAGCAACTGCACCAAAACTGAAAGAAATGCCCCAAGACAAATTACTAGTTGGTGGTAGAGATGATTACATGGAATGAGCAGGTCTCATGATCCACGTCCACATTCTTTTAAAAAGTCTACCAGTGCCTGGTTCATAAACATAACAAAGTTTTTGACACATCTTTAACTTTACGTTCGAATTTAAACATCAAACAGACTACCGAATAATATCCGACGAATTACGAATTGATTTGAGGCTCTTACTCTAAGCGTTTGCATACAGTTTTTTCTTTAATTTTAAATAAATTTAACCAGCCATAGCCAAGTTTTCCAGAATTATTATTATATTTTTTTTTACTGTATTCTTTTTTTCCTTATTACACACAAACACCCATGCTCGAGGGGGACTCGAACCCACAACCTCCTTCATGTTACAACCTAGGAAGGCCGGCACACTGGGGGACACAGAATAATATAATTCGAAACACAACTTAGGGCACCGTTGATAAAATCGGGAAAATCTTGCACATTCTTGCCCGAAACTTTATAGCATTAACCTTGTTGATCACTTTAAACATTTTTAAATACACGTTTAACACTGTTGAGCTCGATCAATGAAATACAATAAATATTTTACCAGTTTCTCAACTATGATATATTTTGGATTTGCAGCCTAGGCCTTTTGGTGCCTTTACACCAACTTCAGGGCATCTTTTGCTGGCTTGGAGTTCCAATGATTAAAACATAAACTGCATTTCGTCACATTTATAAAATAAGATAAGTAGACTGCAAATCACAAAATATATCATAGTTGAGCAACTGTTACCATATTTATTTTATTTCACTTTATAGGTTTATTAATTTCTGGTGGATATACAGAACCGTTCCATGCAGTTAATATAACGCAGAATCGCATTTTATTGAAAGTGGATGGTTAGTCCAAGAGGTAGATAATCGGCCCTGGTTGTATAAAATTAAAGTAATCGGAATAATAAATGCAAGTGTGAAATTTGCTTGGAGATTTCATATGGATTGAAATTTATCCTAGTTTTACTTCAAAAAATTTGTATTCAACAAAGAACATAAAAATCCATAAGTTAGGCAGTGATTAATAATAATAATTAAAATAATAATAATAATAATAATTTTTCACATCTGCAGCCATATACTGTAAAGATATACTATGTCAATAATATTTAGGACAAATAAGGTTACAGTGACTCCAGTAATCATTTATGTAAAAAAATCTTTAAAAAATAAAAATGTATTCTCAAACAAATATTCTTTCAATTTAAGATTAAAACACCTGAAATTTTTCACTTACTGGGTGGTGAGTTATTTATAACTTCACTAACAATGTAAATTGGCGAATTAGTGTATCTAAAAGTTCGATATTTAAAAATATGTATAACGTCTTTGCTCCTTGTGTTGTGCTCATATAATTCTGGATTCTGAATTTCACAAATTTTTGTTGTTAAAATAAAATAAAGCAGCCTTGTATAATAAAATTGCAGTTACTATTAAAAATCTTGTTATTTTTTAAAAGCATTCTTAAAGTCTCCTTTCGTTCCAAATAAATAATAAGTCTTTAAGATCTTTTTGTGTGCATCAAACACCCTATCTATGTTCGTTGCCCTGCCCCAAATCAGCATATTATAGGAAATAATACTATATGCAAGAGAGAAATACAAATAAGGAGACTTTTACTATCCATAGAATGTTTTAAAAAAACCTAAAGCAAAACATAGCTTGTTAAGACGGCCACAAATATAATCTAATTGTCATTCCCAATTCAAATAAGAATCAACATAAACACCTAAAAATTTAGCAGTTTTTGTAATATTGAGATCTATGTTTTTAATGATGACATATACAGGTCTTGTCATCTATTAAAAAAATAAAAGCATTTTTATCCACATAAAGCAATGAGTTATTTGCGGCATACCACGTATTAAACTTATCACCGGTGGTAGCCTAGACACTTTCGTATACAACGGTCTCAGCAGTAGAAATACATAGCGGTATTCAAAACATACAAGTTAAAATAATCCTACCTTCGCTTTAATTAATGTTGCAGCAAAACGTAGAAGATGAACTGTTTCATGCCTGGTTTGAAGCAAGTCATTGAGATTGTCCAGAGCACTGCACCGCGCACCCACATCACTGCTACTGACTGCCTCACGTAGGCTCTGCTGCCCTCCTGTCTACTGCGCCTGTGCCCTCTGTCAGCCCTACAGTTAAATAGATAGCTTAGCATTTCGCTAGGATTACGAACTAAAACAATTGATGGGTGTTGGCGAAAACAGAAAAGGAGAAAAAACGCAAAACCTTTCCCAGAAATTTATTGGAAATAAAATCAGAAGAGTTGACAGCATTAGGCCCTAAAGGATTAGGGTCTTCTAAATTAAATCATAAAGACAATAACAGTAGCTTATAATAAGAGCAGTAATGCGCTTGATATAGATTCGTTCTCCAAAGTATCCTGAAAGCCTACATCTCCCCTTAATATTTCAGACTAACAAAATTTCACTACCGGTACCTTACAATTCCTTAGTTCGATAAGTCCGACACTTAAACGTTACATTTTTAAATTTATTTAAATGTTAATATTTATAGTAAACTTCTAAGTAACAAGGACCCAAAACCTAAAACGATGTTCTCTTCATAAAACAATAAAACAAAATCAGGCAAACTGATGTAACAAAGTGCATTTGTTTAGCCAGTGACAATTGCAATTATGATATGCAGAAAATGAGTTATTGCTGTTATGGATTTCCGAGTTAAGCTCCAGATCGATTCATTAAGCAGGGCTTACGGAAGAGCAAAGGTCTAAAGTTTATAAAGCATATATGAAGGAATATGTATGTAGTGTTATTTGTCAAACCTAACTCTATTGCAACTTCCAAAGCCGAATATGAAGATTGTAAGACAATATGTTATCATGATAACTTATTTGCATTTGATAAATTGTTTCTAATACATTAACATAAAATAGGCGCTAAATTGGGCATTACTCCGGTACCGGTCGACCGATTTGATCCAATATCAATAGGCTTCTTCCCATGGACGTTATAAGTGCGTATACCAAGTTTCATGAAAATCCGACAAAGCGTATTTAAGATATCGCTCGTACAGACACATGGTTAGACAGACAGACGGACAGACATTTTCCCGTCCCCCCACACAATTTCATAAATTACTTGGAGGATTCGAGTCCGGGAGATGACTCACGTTTACACGGATTTCTTACAGACACAGCACTGAGTTCGATTTACTGTCGGAAAGGGAAGAGGACTATTGTAACGCTGCTTGCCCCTCCCATTACAGTCACATCAGTACTGATAACTGCCAAGGTTCTAATACTATCCTGATTGTGTACCTGTTTATCTATAGCCTAACAGTGGGCAACCCTTTCAATACCGTATATCAATATGATCCAAAATAAAGCCTATTTGTTACATTGTAGATAAAATACTTTTTTACTCATCCTTCCTAACTAAAGTAAGTTACTGCATTACTTACATGCTACATAATGCAATACAATAATAGTATATTGCGATACAAGTGCCGTAAGCGGTGCATACGATCGAGAAAAGAGTTTTTTTCAATTTCGGAGATCCGTTATGCGCTTACGGCACGAGTATTGCATGCTATTTTTTGCACGGTGATTATTATATCAATTTATTTATATTAATTGAGATATTAGTTGAAAATATTATGTTTATACACTATTGAAAATGGATATTATATTTCAGAAAGTGATTCGCATGTGTCTGTTGTTTTGGGAACCGAATATTTGTCCTGTTAAAGTCGCCACAAACTGGAGGGCCTTGGTTCCAGTCTTCCATAATGGCTTGTATTATGATGGTTTTACTTAAGGCACTAGTGCTTTTTATAATTTTTACCGCACGGAGATTTCTTTTGTGTTCATAGCAATTAGATTGCGTGCGGGAATGTCAACTTACTATCCATGGCAACAATATACGTAAGTACCACTTATTAGTTATGTCGTGCAAAAAATATTTAATCATGTTTAAATTATGTACTTACGGATCAAGGTTATTTTTCTACTTTAATAACCAGATAGGAATTACTCTGTGTAACTGTTGTAAACCTCTATAACAAT
Organism: Ectobius pallidus; assembly: GCA_964059195.1. NCBI lineage: Eukaryota > Metazoa > Arthropoda > Insecta > Blattodea > Ectobiidae > Ectobius > Ectobius pallidus. The sequence continues at coordinate 10,298,628 of CAXKWD010000007.1, read as the reverse complement.
GAGGTTATTCGTAAAATGTATTTTCCCCTATCTCAGTAACTCATTCCTCCATCTTTCTTGGCACAAGATTCGTAAACAGTCCCATTCCAGAAGTATATTTGCATTTATTGAGTGCGAGAGATTCCTGTTTAGCCGTCTCAAATCATACCATATTTACATAGGAAATAACATTTTCTGTAGACTTGTAACTTATTTTCACTAGTCCGGAACATTTCATTCGTGTATAAAATACATATATAGGTAATATTCTATTTCTTTCCTGAAATATGTTTACCAAAACCTTTATAGACCTACTAAAACTAAAAACAAAACTCCGTGGTGCTACATCCCTGAAGGACAAGACCTACCACCCGACCGCTGCGTCATCTACCATAGACAGATAGCAGGATTGGGGGCATGTAGTCAGCATGCCGACACCTACGGCCATTATTGGTGGTTTCCATGACCGAAGCCGCTATTTCTCTAACAAGTAACTCCTCAATTTGAATCACGAGGCTGAGTGCACCCCTACCAGACCTCCCTATCTCAGAAGGTACCGAGGAGGTACCGAGGATCGAACCCAGGCCAACGGATCTGTAGTCAGCGACGCTAACCTCAAGACCATGCCGGCGGTCTTATAGGCCTACTACTCATTTAATTTAATGACAGTATTCTATACGAATGTTTTAACTTTTTAAACAACATTAGCTTTAAGAAGAATTGGTTAAATAAAATTAAGGGGAATTCTTTCGACTAGGTCACATGTGGTTATGTTTAAATCGATATGCACATGGAAATGCACTGTATACAATTGAAGGGCCTAGTTCCATAAGGGCGTAAGGCACATCTTTAATTTTAAGTTTTTAACATTTATGCCTTCTCCTCGTATCTCAAAAATACTCCGTGAACTATTTATACTTGTGCCTTAAACCTCTTCTAAGTTATAAAAAAAGACCTGTGCTTGTGAGTGGTAACATTGTTTAAAAACAACAATATTTCTCGAAACTATGTCCTTGTGCGTTACGCCCATATGGAACTAGGCCCTTCATTTGTGAAGAGAAGATGCAATGATGTAGAGAAACTAATATTAGCAGAGGATTTAAAAGAAAAGATAGACATGAAAACCAGATTGGGTAAAGAAAAATATGTTGAAGTATGCAACTATAAAGAAAGGGTAGGCATTGCCTGGTGGAGGTTGGGGATATGTCAACTAACAGGTAATTTGAGGGAGGATGTTAAACACATAGGCTACAGGACAAGCAAGTTTAGAAAACAGTTGCTTGAATCATATTTTAGTAATATTAATGGAGATATTTCTTTTATCATAGGTAATCACATGAGAGTTGACGAGTTTATCGAGAGAATCGCGACTGCTCAACAGGAGCGAATTTATGTGATGCTACCATGATGTAAATCAGTGCTACCAATGGTGCATATAAGACATAGTTAACTTCATTCAGGTAAGCTAACAGCAGAACACAATAAAAGCACACGAACTGGCTTGCACCGAATCGAAATTGTGTTCTTAATCAATGTACATTTCTATTATTTCAATTTCCAAACAAGTTATGTTGTATAAAATAATCTGTTTTCATGCCGCTTAGTGGCAACATCTGACTATTAATCACTGCACACTGATACTAGCTTCTCCAGTAACGAGCCGACGATTTTATCACGATAAAACGCCATCCTAGCGATTTCTACAAGAATATTGCAAGAAAAACGGCCGTGATTGGTCTATATCCGAGGAATTGCTAAACGTTATTGGTCAAAATCAAACACGCGGCGTATGAGTGGAATAGTCAAAATAAGAGACCAGTTGTCAGGGGTGTTATTTTGTACTATGTACGGTTTTACTTGAATACAAAATACTTTTCGGCATACGTATAAGGTCGCGTCCCTCATTGAAAAATAAGCTTTAATAATTTTTAACGTCTTGTTTAGCCATTTTTAGGTTTTATAAGATTGGACTATGTGACTGCTACGGCAATGAAACGGATAATTATGGTAAAATATCGCAGTTATCTAGCAAGGGACAAAATACAAAAAAAATCCGTGTGAGGTTTCAGTAAGATATAGAAACTCAATTCTTTCAATATCACTCAAGCAACACCAGATTGACATGACTGTATTGTATGTACTGCTTCTTTGGTTTTGAGTTTTTAGTTTGCTGAATCTCTGTCATCAACATCATTACAACAAATAACTAATTCCATTATTCTCCTACAGTTTACATTCATAATTCAGGACTCAATTTCCGAGCTTTTCCATGGAAATGGGCAGGTAATTTTTATGGTACATAAACAGCCTTTGATAGGATATGTTTCATGCTATCATTGTTTGACAAAGCTAACTGACTGAAATGTATGCATGCATATGAAAAGAGACCAGTTGAGCTATTTCTGTACTATGTACGGTTTTACTTAAGTAGAAAATACTTTTTGGCATATAGTAGCGTATCTCATTGAAAAGTAGCTTTAATTTGTGCATAATTAAAAGGACATTTGACGAGAGAGCAGTTTGAAAATTCCAAGAGTTTAAAATAATAGAAACTGACAGTGATAAGGGGCGCACTTTCCTAACAACTATATTTTTTCAATTCTATTTCCACCTGCTGGAGCATCTCTTATTTCGTCCCGTCGTAATTGCAAATTAAATGGATATGCATAATTCATTCAATATATATTTCAAAAGAATAAACATTTTAAGGTCCATTTGAAATTGTTCTTGTTCTTTTAATAATAATAACATTAGTAATAATAATAATAATAATAATAATAATAATAATCATAATCATCATCATGCTGAAGGATGACAGAATGCCAAAAATTATTACATTCACTGCAGAGGGTAGGAGAGGAAATGAACAATAAATGGATCACGACGGAAGTATGATAGCGAGAGAGTTATCTAGAAGAAGATGGTAAGGATAGAAATTAGTGGAGAGATAACATGTCATAGGGTTGACGTTGAAACAGCACTCTCTTCAGATCGGACTGCAGCATTCTCAATCCTCCAAGGTTCCAAAAGACAGACCTAATAGTAATAACCAAAACCGTATTTCTGCTAAAAGGATGCAAGTTATAAGGGGTAATATGCATAAAATGGTAGTAGGTACTTTTACTACACTTTTCTAAGGCAATGCTAAGATTTTTATGTATAAAAACTTCCTGAAGATTTTCTTATAAAAAAATAGGAAGTGTAGGCCATGATTAGATTTTCCATGAAGCCTTAGGATAAACCATGAAATGTATGCATAAAGTGTAGTTAGCTATAGAACTCTGTTTTGTAGGTTTTACTATGAAAAATCGTAGCGTGCATTGTTCATGGCTTCGATTGCTTACTGAATGGTTGGTGGTAATTTGCATAGTTTGAACAAATAAGAGATAAAAAGAAACACAAATGAATCAGTTACTGTTTATAAGAAACTTTATAAATTTGAGAAAGGAAATGTTGAATGGTTGAGTGATTATTTTATAGGTTATAGTGGAACAGTCCTAAAGTCCAAACAAAAAATCAGGATTTCCTTGAGATACGGGGCAGACTTAGAATTTCAGAATGGAATAGATGAAGTATTGTTTCAAGGGCAGTCACTTTTGTAACGGAAAAAGCCCATGTATGGATAAAATTTATTTCCACGAACGAAGGTTTGTAGACTTCCCTGTTTCGAATATTCATAAACAGGGCCCGGATTCTGATGACCTAAAATTGTTTGAAAAATGACCTATAAAATAACCCTAAATTTTAAAGAAAATGATCAATAACTATAAAAAAATGACCTAACAAGTGATATTTTATTTATAAAAAAGTATTATTGTACACACAAAGTTATAGACTAGTTTGTACATAATTGTAAAAACTGTAAATAAGTGTAATGTTGTGAATGTTCATTTCTCACGGAAACTGAGTCACTGGTGCGTCAAAATTCGGCATTTCCTTTTGTGGTCTGCCGGATTATATTCTTGTTTATTGAGGGTAAACAGCAGTTTGCAATCTCAAATTCAAGCAGGTGCCAAGTCAGTCTAATAACAATAGTAATATAATACACAATTCTGGCGTTTCTTTGATTCTCATTTCCGACTGAGACATGACAACACTTTTCCTTCTTTTATTACATAAACAACATTTCAAAGACAGCACTGCTAGCGACGAAAAAACGTTAATACACTCAATGTAAATACAAGTAAATTACTAAATGAGGAAGCAAATGACACGAAAATGACAAAATAATGACCTAAAATTTAAATAAATGCCCTAAAAATATAAAATAGCATAAAATGACAAAAAATGACCTAATAAAAATGTATTTTTATAATCTGTAGGCCATGATTAGGATTTATCCCCAAGTTGGCAATGTCTATGCAACATCAATAAAAAGATGACATGTCATTACAATCCGGGCCCTGTTCATAAATATAGCCATTTGTACTTACGAGAAACCTTTTGCTTAGCTAATGAAGGCACGACTTAGGCAGGCTTTGTGATGGGGAATTTAGAAATTAAATGGAAAAATAATTAAATTTATGGTTAATGCTTTCTCGTCACAAATAATGAGAGAGGCTGTGGATATATTTTATTTCCGTACATTAATAATGGAGAATGAAAACCATGTAAATAAATTATGCATCACATAAATTTCTTTACCCTGGACATGGACAATATCATTTTCTGACATAACATTTTGATTTAGAATAAGAGGTCTATTGCGAGGAGAGCGGTTTCAGTTGTCACAGCCTGAGTTTGTTCTAACGATGGGTAGCAAGTAAGCTATGTCAGACTTCGGCTTTGCATTGGTTGAGAAATAGGGGTATTTATTGAAAGTCTCTTGTAAGTCTCTTAAAAGTCTCTTGTAAGTCTTTTGTAAAAAGAGACAAAACAGGATGGGACTTTTTAGTCCTAAGTGCACAGTAAATTAATATGTCCCATATTTTGGGGAGGAAAATGTGAAAGTGATATTGAATTTCTTTTCGATTTCAGTCCAGAAACGGTTGTAGCCTATGGGAACATGAGAGTAGGGAATATAATATCACGTAAAGATACGTTACCGGAATTTCTGTTCCTTCTTATTTCATGAGCTACTAGGCATGGTGTGTAGAAGCAAGGGGTTGCAAAACAATTCTAAGTCCTCTATAAGGGATAAAAAGCGAAAGGCTAACTAACGTTTTCTTAGACAGTTTGAGTGAGACAGATCGTTCTTCTTCGCTTCAAACTCTGGATACCTATATAAGAACTTGAAAATAGACAATCCTCCGTAAGTTAATTTCGAATTACAAGCAAATTACAAAATCAGAGCGACGCCGGGCCTTTTAAGCTAATTAGACATACAATTCTTTAGATGCATTCTGTTCCACTATTATCCAAGGTGAGTCTCCTAGACTCATTAAGTGTTATTCTTTCCTCTTGCTGCGTATCCTGTTCTTGATTGTCTGAACGCAAGAATATAATTTTAAATCTCGGATCATAACCCGTTTCAAAATGCGGAAAAAACAATCGAATGTCTAGAAATGAGAGAAAGATAAAGCAAAATGCGATAGTAATTTTTATTTTTGTAACTACTATTCCACTCATATGAAGTGTTTGATATTGACCAATAACGTTTAGCAATTCCTCGGATATAAACCAACCATGATCGTTTATCTTATAAAATGCTTGCTATTAATATGAGGAAGGGATTTTACCTGATAAAACGTCAGCTGATTACTGGAGACTTAAGTATCAATGTCCCGTGATTAATACGTCACATGTTGCCATTAAGCAGCAAAAATCCCGATTACATTATACAACATAACTTGTTTGGAAATTGATGTAATATATAAATGTACAATTTCAATTCGGTGCAAGCCGCTTCGTATGCTTTATTATGTTCTGCTGATAGCCTACCTGGATTATGTGAACTTCGGATCGATTCATGGATGGCTGATTCATAGTATGCTGTTAGTTTTGTTTTTATATAACAAAGCTCGAAAGTAATTATTATTTGTATAATCCGTTACATTTTTATTCACGGAATAGTCTTATCAAATCTAACTCGAGTTGACGAGTTTAATCATATACATTCGTAAACTATCGTGAGATTACCTATGATAATTACCCATAACTGTATCAGTTTAATTCATTTTTAAAATAGTAGGCCTATGTAATGGTAGAAAAAATGAATTTCACCTATTTCTGAGTACCCAAACCTGTATGCCCCCCCGTAAGTGAATATCCGGACCTGAAGTTGCTTCAGGCACAAATAGCCTGGGCTAGACAATTGGTAACTTATTAATATTGCACAGTACGGTTCGTTCCTCCGGATTTACGCTCTCAATTTACTTCAGTACCATATATTTTCCTTGGATAGATTACAAACTCTACTACTCACCTTCCCATCAGGTGTTTTCGTCCTGGACTCTGCTTCTGTTTTCTGGGATAGTCCACTTTGTTCAGCCATGATAACATCCTACACAGTGCACTTTCGTTTGTCGCTTATTGTTGAATGCACGGGCATCCACCCGACAAACGCTTAATAATACTGATAACCTGGTAACATTCCGTACGTTATTAAAAAGTAATTACAATTGCGGAACGCAACACTAGACGAAATTTACAAACTTTATCAAACTCGTCTGAAAAAGGCGCGCACTACAGGTTTTTGAATATGGCGAACTCATCTTGATCGATATTCGATTGTTTTGCTAACTGCATTCACACGACCTGGAAGAAGCTATTGAAAGTATACATTTCATAGGAGCAAGCGGTCTCTAGCAGACATTTATGGAACTTCTTTAAGACCGTGGGCATTGCGAGGTATTTTGTCACATTCCTATTTCTTTCTTTTATAAACAAATTCACAAACATACGAAATACCACCAAACGGTCCGCTCAGCTCTGTCAATTAACAACAACATTTTAATTCATATAATATATGTAAAAACTATGATAGTGTTATTAAATATATTATTTTAATTATTTTATAGTTAAATAATTGACTTTAAGCCATCTAGCGGTTGAATGAATATTCACGGGCGAAGCAGCAGTTTAATTAATTCAAAAAACAGTAGCCCTATTTAATTGTAGAAAAAATTAATTTCACCTATTTCTCAGTACCCAAACCTGTATGTCCCCTCTTTTGTGAATATCCGGGCCTGGTGTTGCTTCAGGCACAAATAGCCTAGGCTGGACTGTTGGTAACTTACTAATTTTGGATCCGGATTTACGCACACCATTTATTACTTCAGTACCACACAATTTCCCTGGATAGATTACAGACAGTACTACTCACCTACGCTTCAAGTATTTTCGTCCTGGACTCTGCTTCTGATTTCTGGGACAGTCCACTTTGTCCAGCCATGATAACATCCTACACATTGCACTTTCGTTTGTCGCTTACTGTTGGATGTACGGGCATCCATCCGACACACGCTTAATAATATTGATAACCCGGTAACAATCCGTACGTTATTAAAAAGAAATTACATTTGCGAAACGAAACACTGGACGTAATTTACAAACTTTATCGCTCCCGTCTGAAAAAGGCGCGCACTACAGGTTTTTAAAGATGGCGAACTCATCTCGATCGATACTCAATAGTTTTGCGTATTGCAATCACACGGCCTGGAAGAGTCGATCGAAACTATTTGCTGAAGCAGCAAGCGATCTCTAGCAGACATTTATGGAACTTCTTTAAGAACGTGGCAAATATGTAGTATTTTGTTATATTCCTATCTCTTTCTTTTACAAAAAATTTACAGAAGAACAGACGAATTACCGAACGCTCACTAAGATATTCTATATTTTATAAAGGCAAATATTTTGTTCCCTCGGTAAATTAAAAAAAAAAAAAAAAAAAACCATGCCATTTATGCTATCTATGCAGAAAATGTTTTAATAATATTAAATAATATAATACATTAATAATTTTGTTGTAAAATAAATGATTTTGAAAACCAAGCGGTCGAATGAATAATCGCGGGCGATGCCGCGGGTAGGGTAAATCCGGGTGAGATAGCCACGCTTTTTTAAATGCTCAATAACTTAAAGGATTTTCAAGATAATTCGTGTGCAAAATGTTCAGTACGGTCCCTGGATGTCACATTTTCATAACGTACTGTTTTATGGAGAAAAGAAGGACTTTAGGGTGAGAAATCCCAACATCTCACCCGAGGTGTCAGGGGGAGATTGCCATAGGACATAGGGACAGTCTGCCACACCATTTTCAAAGATAGAAAGTACAGCTAACAAAGTAGAAAGACTAGGTAGCTGTACTTTATAAATATATACAAACAAAATAAATTTAAGTGTTAAAATAAGTTATTGCAACGTAAAAATAAACATATTTTGGGAAACAGAGTCAATTCTGAGTAACTGAAAAGTTCTGATACATTTCTGAAAATATATCTAAACTCTACTGCATGCCACTACATCCTATGGAGGGGAAGGGCATGCCATCTAACCTCTACATCATTTATCTCCATCTTTCGATTTCGTTAGTTGATGACAGGATCGAGAGCACCTGGTCGGCATGCCGACTTCCAAGACAGCTTTTAAATAAATAAATAAATAATTTTGAAAATGAATTGAAGAATTTATTTAATTAGGGGTACACTGTCTAAATCGTCTCTATTTACATACATCTTTCTGGATTGGATTTTCAAAATTGTTTCATTAAGGTATACGTATTAATATGTTCGTTTATGTCATTTCCTTAGCAATAAAAATAAATAAGTAATTGAGAATCGATGGAAATTAGTCTTAAGTGAAGATTTGTACATTTCGTGTTAGAAAAAATCAGATGATCTTTAAAATATGGCTCTTAAGTTGTTGGCCAACTCTCCCGGAAAAAAGTGGGCCATCTCTCCTTTTTGTAAAGGTGAGATGGCCATAGTCAGTAGTTAAAAATGGAAATGTTTAGAACAGAACACGTAATACAAGTGAAATATATAAGGTTGGCTCACTTCACACAGTAAGTATCGTTTAACTGTTAATACTGTCGGACTTCTGCTTATTTCATTCAACATACACAAAATAAATGGCAAGTTAGAAAACAATAATGTTAAATCAATCGCGGATTTCTAAATATAAACAGCTCAGGTGTTCAACAATCGACTCTTAGTACCAAAAGCTTGCCGCCTACCAAGTTACGTTCAAATATGTTTATTGGCCTTGAAATCAGAGCGATTGGTCGTCTTCCCCGCGTGGCCGTCTCTCCCGAAATTACCCTACCCCCTAGTAAAAAAGGTAAAGCGATCCCAGTACGGACTATGGAGACCCATGGGGTATTTGGGAGGTTAAGGTACCCATATTGTGGCATCCGGCACATGAAGGTAGCAAGGTTATCAACCCTACTCACCGGCCGTTATTTGCCCCCAGGAATAAGTTACTCCTGATAATCATTACTGTTAAAGGCTCAGTCGAACCCAGGGTTATAGTTCCACCAGAAGGATTAGGCCAATTGAAAAATCTCAACGATACCTCCTAGTATATAAATAAAAATTAAAGTCGTTAATCAAATATCAACCCTTTTACCTCTAACTATAAGTAAGTGCTAGTCTGTAATAGTTCACAAGAAATAAATAATTTAAAACAATACAGCAATTAAAGATAAGGAACTGCAACAACTCCTGTCATGGCTAGTTTATGCATTTGACACGAGGCGTCTAGAATAAATGCCTAAATGCTATTAAACTTGTATTTTACAAACCTCAGGTTGAAATAGGACGAGTACATTAATATTTTTATTTCGTATTTCATTAAATTTCAGTGTTAATTTAAAAGGTAATAATTTTCGACGCATAACAAGAAAATCAAGTCAACGTACAAGAAAGAACAGGAGGGGGGGGGGGGAGGCGCGGCCCCTAGGGTTTAAAAATCCAAAAGTCTTATTTAAGTTTGGTTAGAAGCAAATAGAAATGCCGGGTCATTCATACTAGTTGTATTTATAGTTGCTTCATTACAACGCGTGTTTATAGTGACAGATATTGAAAAGTGTATTGGTAGATATTTGTACATTTTATGAGTAGGCCTACATATTTAAAAATCAATACTTACTTACTTACTCAATGGTAATAGACAATACTAAAGGAATATAATCTATTTTATGGAACCCGGAGGTGTATTGCCGCGCTTACCTGAGTCCGCCATTCAATCCTATTTTGTGCTAACTCCATTCAACCATCCCTCGCAAATCCTACTTCCCTTAAATCTATCCTAATATTGTCCTCCCACCTACGTCTAAGTCTTCCAAGTGATCTTTTCCTCTCGGGTCTCCCAGTCAGTATTTTTTAGATATGTCTTTCCTCCCCCATGCGCGCAACATGTCCAGCCCATTTCTTCCTCCGTGATTTAATTACCTTTACTATATCTGGTGACGAGTACAGGTTATGAAGCTCGTTATTATGCAGTTTTCTCAAGTCCCCATTTTCACCTCTCTTAAGCCCAAAGATTTACCAGCTATTATAATATTTTGTGGAGCATTATTTTGACGTTCAGATTTTAATAAAATACAGTGATATATCCTGTGGATATACTACAAAGAAATAGTAAATTTTATTAAACTATTTTGAAAGAAACCAGCAGTAAAGTGAGAGAAAAGAAACTTTAGGGCGTTGTTGCAGGCCGAATAATGCAGACAACTGTAGGTACCGGGATCATTTTTCTTCATTCTTTAGCCACAAAGATCCCGGCGGCTTCAACACAGAATCCCTAACAGCAGTATCATGTGAATCTTACGACTGCAGAATGCAATTCAATAGCAGCGTGCGACACTCAGTATCCTGTAGCAAGCAGAGAACAGCAGAGCTCTTACAACTTAACAAGACGTTATTGCGACACTTTCCTCTCCACAATAACACAAAAAACAAAGAATTTATTAAAATTAGCTCACATTTCTGGAGTCGGCAATCTAACATAAATTATAAGATAAGAGCAGTCAGTAGTGGATACTGTGGATTTAAACTAGACGAACACGGGATACAGTGAACGCCTCTTAATGTAATCGCGGATAATGTTATCAGTCGGGTAATGTTATCACTTTTATGAAGTCCCGTACGGATTAATACTGAAAAATTGAAAGAATGCTGATTATTGTGATCAAAGATTCGGTTTATGTTATCACATTTTCCTTTTTGGTGCTTTATTTCCAAGTACTTTACGTCATTCAAAATTTTGTTTTTAAGGGTATCGTTTCTAAGTTGTGTTGCACTGGAGGTAGCAATTCTGTTCCCAGCTCACAGGATGACCAGTTCGAGGGGATGCCATTCCATGACTTTCTCTTTTAAGCATAAAACATGTTTCACCCCACAGCTAAGCTGCAGCTTTTGACTTATGAAGATAATAGTGTTAAAATGCAGTGATTGCTAGAGTAGCCTACATTTGAAAAGACTTGAACAGACAGGCGTTAGATGTTTTGCTACGGTGTTCACCACAGATCAGTATTCACTTTCAAAAACACTCGTAACTCGAAACTGAGTATTGAGTATTGGTTATTGGACTCCTAAAGGAAAGTAAAGCATTTGAAAACTTTGTTACTGGTTGAAAAAATAGTTGCTTGCAGTCTGTTGCTGTATTAGCCTATTAGTGGTTCAATGAATCACAGTTACGTATTATTTTATGAATAAATATTTTAAATTCTTTTATGTAGTGTATTACCTTATATATGAATAAATAACCTCCATTTAATTCCTTCGGCTACTGTTATCAATCGGTTAATATTATCAGATTAGCTGCGTCCCGAAGTGATCACAATAAGCGGCGTACACTGTAATTGCATTGTAAGTTCTCAACAGAGAAATCAGTCTATAATAATAGTAATAATAATAATAATAATAATAATAATAATAACAACAATAATCACCTGATGGAATCCCATTTAATGCACGTGGAACTATCAAATTTACTTTTCAGCGGGAAACGCGTTAACGCAGAAGGAGCCAGAATATGCCCACTCGGTGACAAGGAGGAGACAGCAAAGCATATCCTCTCTGAATGTGAAGTCACTGAGATGCTTAGGCAACGATATCTGCCAGACTCTTTTGTTGTCTCTAGAAGAGGTCACATGGCGATATTCGAGCTGTTGAGTGATACAAAATTCTCCGAAGGGGTGGGGAAATTCATGTCTAAAGTCCGACAGCTGAGGGTAGAAAAGGATGGGAGGGAGGGGCAGGGGGAGTAATCTGTGTCTGTGTATTATTATGTATTACATTGTATTATTATTGTCATATATTTTCTGTCATTAGTAAATTTTTTTTTCTTTCTTTTCTTAATCTTTTTTGTATAGCATTACTATTTTATAAGTTTTCGTATTATATTGTTTTGTATTATTAGTGTAAACAATTTTTTTCTTTGTGCATAGTAAAAGCACGAACGGCCGTCTAGGCCCGTGCGTTGGATTTATTCTATGGATAATGTATTTAATATGTATATAAGAATAAAGATGCACCTTACCATACCATACCATACTTTTCAGCGGAAAAACTTGGTTATGAACTGTCCAGGGTGCTAAGAAAGTCGTGCCTAATTCTGCAAAATAATTGTTCTATATATTTGATTATTGTTTTTCCTCCTATTTAAAATTAATTACATAAGACATTGATATTGCAACGGCTATTGCACTTCTACTTTGTTTTTAAGCTTAATGTCTCCTTCTCCGCGATTATTCTCTCTTCTGCGCGTGCGCGGCCTATCTCCTTGTTGTTTAACTAATTTTGGTTCATTGCTCAGGCCACCTACTAAATATCTTCTTCATCGTTCTTGCTGGCATAAGTGAAATGTAAATTAATGACACAATTTTCTGACCCAGCATTTTTGGTCGTGTAAATTTACATTCACTTTCTCTTCCAGAAAATGTTTTTCTCTTCGAAATTTAAATGTCAGTTTTGTTCTTTGTCCTGTGGTGAAAGTTCTCTACAAGTCAATACTGATACACAAATCTACATGACTTGTTTTTATCATGAAACATTGTTCTTAAACACATCCAACAATTATTTGTTCAGAGAACAACGAAACAGACCAAGAATTTCAAGTAGATCAGAAGAAAAAGGAATTAACCAATTTATTGTTAGTAAATAAATGGTTTACTTCTTTCGTTTCGATAAATTATTGCCATGAAACTGCAAGAAAGAAAAAGATCTATGTACGTGATAGAGAAGTAGACATATTCCTTTCTAAATTACGTAATGTCTCAAAGGGTAGATTACACTGAATAATTACTGGTTGAAACGGTTCGCTGTGTGGTTTTTAGCCCTTACTTTTAACTATCCAGGATTTGTCTGGGAACCGCAAAACGACCGACCACGGTAGCTCAGTGGATGCAACAGAGTGTCTCTATCTTATCTGGGGGGATCTAGGGTTATTTGTCCAATATATATATACAAGTAATAATGTTAACAGATTACTGGTATGATTAGGTTTTATTTCTGTTCAATAATGTTTTCAGCAATTAATCACTTGAAAATTGGGTGAAGAGTTCGGAATGTCTGGACGATAGAACGCTCGTAATATTGAAGTTACTATCGAAGATTTTATGTAGTAATGACGTACAATTGTTACGTGTTAATACTGTCTGTATTTTGCTTCGTCGAACACAAGTACTTACGTGTCACTGAATTTACTTTGGTAAGAACTGTAAATAAGTTCTACCGCAATTCCTAGTACAAACTGTTTTTGTTGATAATTATTTATTGGTATCGTATCAGGATCCTCCCGATCACGATACTATGACTTTATAAAATATAATATGCTTCACTTGGCACTTTGAAGCCAAGAAGCGAGAGAAAAATGTCCTGCACCGACTAGCTCGGTGAAGGAACCTCGTAGAAGTAATTGTCTCTCACGTGCGTTCCAGCGTCCTCCGTTCCTTAAGTCATCTTTCCCCACTTATTTCTACAACCAATAATAACTACTATTAGAGCATTTTACCCTGTTTTGCAATGAGAGATGTACTCTCATTGGTTACCTTCTTTTGAGCGTCTAAATGCTACTCCGAGTAGGAAGTATTGCTTCCCAGCTCAGTCAGTTCCCGTTATCGCTCAAGGATTCTTGGAACATCTATACAAAATATTATTCCCACTCAAAATTCTTAGTACCTTCTTTTGACTGTTCCTGAGTTCTATTCTGTCAGTTTTTGCCACAATAAGAGTGCACTTTTCTACAATGAGTGTCTCTTGTATCATGCTGTGGTTGAATAGCAGAATGTATTTCCCTCACTGTTTTTCCTTGAATTCCGTCTGAGTTATAATGTGAAGTTTTGCTAACTTGAAATTTATCTTACTGCAATGTTACTACAATATTATTTATTTATTTAATTACTGGAATTATTATCATTTAATATCTATTTCTTATAACCTTTAATTGTAATACTATCAATGCTTTGATGTATCTAATCTTATTTAATATGTTCAATAATGTTTGATATCTATTCTGATTATAATCATGTTTAATCCATGGTTATGATCCTATCATGGTAGATAGGCTATTCCAAAAAAAGGAGAGTTTAAACCCAAAACAGCCATCGGTTCAATGATTGGAGTGAGAGAACAGTCTCTCGTTTGTTTACTAATTCCTTCTAGCAATTTTTGTAAATTAAATTAAATTAAAATTTATTAAAAAGTAGAAATAAAACAAATACTAAACAAATTATAATAATATTTAAAAGTTTAAGGTTGCAGCCAAAATTATTTACACCCGAAAGATCAAAATTCTCGGGTTCGAGTGCAGTTGAGTTCCAAAAAATGATTGAATACAGCAGTGGTCATCCCTGCACTTAAATTCAGAAACTATTTTTAGGGACTTTAATAACAATACTTTTTATGTATTAATATAAACTCTTCAATACTGCCACTCTTTACACTCTTCTGTAGAAATATATACACTTGCTTTATTAAGTGCCAGTATGGTACTTTATAAGAGTGAGTGCGGGACGGGAAAATATCTGTCCGTCTGTCCGTCCGTCCTTCCGTGTGTCTGTACGCGCGATAACTCAAAAACGCTTTAAAGCGTTAAATATAAATATCGGATAAATATAGGATTTCATGAAACTTGGTATACGCATTTATAACGTTCATGGGAAGGAGCCTATTGATAATGGACCAAATCGGTTGACCGGTACCGGAGTAATGCCCAATTTAGTGCCTATTTTATGGTAATATATTAGAAGGAATTTATCAATTGCAAATCAGTTATCATGACAACATGTTGTTTTACAGTGTTCATATAAGGCTTTGGAAATCGCAATACAATTAGCTACAACAAAACTTGTAGAATAACACTATTTCTTCACATACGCTTATCAAACTAGACTGTTAAACTGGGTGATGTGGCCGAGATGGGAACTTCTTGGACTCGCATTCTGGAGGTCGGTGGTTCACGTAGCCGGCCAATTTGACATTCTTTTTTTGTATTTTTATGCGAGTGCGATTGTCAAGATATCACAAATCAGTATAGTTCTGCTGATGCTGAATGATTTTAATCTGATTAAAAGAAATCTATACCTTTGTTCTTCCGCAAGCCTTGCTTGCAAGCCTTGGAGCTTAACTAGGAAATAAATGTAAAAAAAAACTTATTTTCTGGACATAATAATTGCAATTGTAAACGATTAAATAAAAGCATTCTGGAACTTTGTTACATCAGTTTACCTGATTTTATTAATACATTTATTAATTCCATGTTCCACCACAGGCTGTAATATCCGGGTTCTAATCATATACAGTGAATATGTGGTTAAATTTTAACAAAATATATAAGTATCTGAGATACAACTTCGAGTATTTTACAATCGTATAGCATTATTACAAAACTTAGGCTATTTAGAAAATGGCAAAAAAGACTTTCTTAATAAATCGTTATTTTTAATTGATAAGTTTTTTTGTCTTAACCTCTGCTACAGTTAATCAATCTGTCTCCTGATCGAGTGGTTTGCAATCATATAACAGATGGTCCACTGTTTGATCTCGACTTTCGTATGGACAGGTTGGATTTCCATAATTTTATACTTGTGGAGATATGCACTGATATTGCCATGTCCGGCGATCATTGTGGTCAAGTAAGGTGTTATATATTTTTTTCTGTTTCAGCCGACCTACTTTTGTGGTAGAAATGATTTTTTTATTGCGCCTTTCTCTGTTTGAATATGGTAAATATACGTTATGTTCGTATGGCGACCTTTCGATGCAGCTGGAACAGAATAAAATGAATTTCATATTTATTATATAATTTGGTTCACCGTTGTAGCGTAGGAGAATGAATTCGCTCTACAGATGAAGCGGACCTGGGTTCCATTCCTGGTCAGGATAAGTTTCCTCGGTGGACACATGAAGTCAGAATGAAAAATTCAATGCCATAGCCGGGATTTGAACCAGGGTCTTCGGCTCTCCGTGCCGATGCTCTAACCAACTGAGCTACCATGGCAACGTGCCGGTACAACATTAAATTCTCCAACTGACTCACAATCCTAACTCTTTTCATTCCTCGGTGGGTTTTCTGGGGGTTTTCTTAACCTGTGAGACGAGATATTAAAAAATTGGAATATTTTGATAAAAAATCATTTGTAATTCCAAATTAATATCGGGTGTTGTACTGGCTATACGCTGCGGATATTCGTAAGGGTTCGATTACCGAAGAATAAGCTTTTAAGATAAATAAAGTATTAAAATCGAATGCCTTGCAACTTTAAGAGCTTGCAGTATTGACAGTGTTTTCCTAGAAAGCACTTCAATCATCTTGAAGTGGAATTATCAGAAATACGACAATATTCTTCTTGTGTTTCTGTCACCTCTTCACCATTACATCCGCATCAATCACCTCCTCCTCCTCCTCCTCCTCCTCCTCCTCCTCTCAAGTGAGGATATTCATCATGTGAGAGTTTGCGCTCAACGCTTGTTGTTGTGCTTAGATGAGAATGTATCGCGTGGTATCATAAACACCAAGTCCAAGCATAAGAGGATTTCCTCAGCAGAAATGTGAAGCTACAACTATGACCCACAACAAAATGAACATAATAATAATAAGTTACTACAAATATTAATACTTATAATAGTAAAAGTAAAATCAGGTAAACTGTTGTAACAAATACCAGATGGAGTTAATAGACCACATTTCACTTGCTTCTGATATGCAGTACATGGCACAGACTTTGTACTATTAATATTGCTATATCTAAAACATAGGCCTAAATGTTTATGAAGTGCCAGTATGGTACTTTATGAGTAGACCTGGGATTTCAAGGCAAATGCCTATTTTGTTCCTTATGAAATAACATGAAATTTTTTAATAATGTGGACGTTTCATGATAAATCACTTATATTTATAGAGTTTTATAGTGCCCTAAAATGCCTATTTAGACCTTCAGAGCCTATTTTACTATTTTAGTGCCTAAAAATGGCTATTTTGTACATTTAAAATAAAATTAAACTTTTGTAATGTTTACAATCTTATAATGGATATCCCTCTGATAGCAGAGGTGGGTTTATAACAGAAGTATGATTATTCCAAACAATCGTCGCTAAAGGAATGCTGATTGAGGAGTGAGGGGGAGGATTAAGGGGGAAGGACTAATGTGTCAAGTCACCAGTGAAAGCACATCTGTTTAAGTGAATACAGTTCGTGACGGCTAACTTTGCAGTTAATTCTGTTAAGAATAGGTATACCACGTTTCTTGCAGTTAAAAAAAAAAAAAGAAAAAAGTTACAGTTTAAGTGTAGCCTATATTGTAATATTTTAAAGTCTATTTTATGTCTTTTAAAAGCCTATTCACTTGTTTTAAAGCATATTTTAGATGCCTAAAAATAATTTCTTAGAGCCTAAAATCCCAAGTCTATTTATGAGACTGTGTGCGGGACGGGAATATGTCTGTCCGTCTGTCTATCTGTCCATAAGTCCATGTGTCTGTACGCGCGAAAACTGAAATTCGATTTAATAAAACTTGGTATAATTATGTATTTGCATTGTCCATAGCAAGAAGATTATTTATTTTGGACTAAATCGGTTGACCGGTACGGGAGTAATGCTCAATTAGAGGCCTAATTTGTGTAAACATTCATCAAATGCAATTCTGTTCTCTTAACAACATAATGTTTGCTGTTTTCATATACGGCTCGGGAAGTTGCTATACACTGGGCTTTGACAAATAACACTACCACATATTCCTTCATATATGCTTGTTTTCCCGTAAGCCCTGCTTAATGAATCGATCTGGAGTTTAACTCAGAGATCGATTACAAAAATAACTAATATTCTGCATATCACAATTGCAATTATCACTGATTAAACAAAGCATGAATGCAATACCTCATCTAGGAGTTTGAATATGAAATTCAAGTTTTCAGATATTGGCCTATTTACTCCATATGGCAATTCGTTAAATCACTTTACCTGATCGTATTTTAACAATTTTCGTTCAGAAACGAGTATCATAAGGATGTGCCTAGCCATAGGAAATACCAATCAGTTCCTCCCACGACTCTTGTGGAATGGAAGAGAATTGACAACAAAACATAAATCTCGTTCCACCCCATTTTCCTCTTTATAGAAATCTCGTTAAAACGGTGTCAGTATTTGGAATGTCACTTGCTTGTGTGAAAACGACAAAAACGTTTGAGCTTGGCTCCGTAGAGAAATGCCATTTGTAATAATGGTCGTCGTAAAAACTGAAGGCCAGACAGACTTTCATTCCACTGGTGAGATAAGAAACCAAAAGGTATCAGTGATCCGCAAAACGAAGGAACAAAAGAACGTATGGTTAATAAATGTAATGCACTGAAGCCTTCTCACAACTTTGCTCTGTGTAAAAGGAATCACATATTTCCATTTACAACTGTTACATAAGCCTATCTTCGTAAATAAAATATCAGCCACGAATCCACCTGAAAATACTGGGTGTTAATAAATAGCACCGAAATATATTACCTGTGTACAGAGGAAACATAACAAGCATCTTTTATTAGGAGATTTTTCTCCATGGATTCAATTTTTCCTGTTACAGCCCAGGCCATGGCCGGTCACTGACTTCTAACATTTGAAAAATGAAAAACAAATGAACTTCGTTGTTAACACTGTAGTTATCTATAATTAAGGGGCGGATTTCTATGACCTAAAAAATAGGATATATGCATGCATTTATGACCTAAAAACATTAAAATATGACGAATCAAATTAAAAATATTACTTTACCACTTACACATTGTGTATATATTTTTTTAAAGTTTCATTACAATACATTTTATTAAAATATACTGTTAATAATTTAAAATATCTATAAATTCTCAAAAAGTATCATTACAATGAAAAATTTACAAAATATGATATGGAACTTCAACATTTCTTTAATATGCACACAAATATGAGAAAAATATAGCCTAAATATGCATATTCATAGTAAATATGCTACAATAGTTGAAAATTTCCTAACTATTCAGTTATATACACAGTAAAAGCCGTTCCGTTTTCACCAAGATGCTTGGAATCGGGTTTAAATTAGTCGGAAACCTGAAATAATGCAAAGGGGGAAAATATGACAAGTCATAGAAATCCGCCCCCTATCTATCATATAACTAATGCAGTGGCGGCCAGTCATATGATTATTCTGTAAATCTTGAAGATTATGGAAACACTAAATTATGATATAGCTGTCGATGAATGATTAAGAATCAGGTCTTTATCGATCACTAAGAAGGCATGAAGCCAATTTAATGAACATTTTAACCCTATTTCGCTTCATCATTGATTTATTAGCACCTAATTGTAATGACTTTAGTGCAGTAAAGCATACAGAATTTACGCCGTAGACAAAAAATCCCCTAATAAAAGTTGCTTGTCTATATCCCCTCTATAAACAGGTAAAATATTTTGGAGTTATTCATTAACGCCCTGTATAACGTAATGTATGTGAATGTACCTCTGGGAACAAACAAATGTATACAACATGTTGCAGAGCTCTGTAAATATGGAGAAGGATGAGAGTGGAACGAAGTGGATTTAGATGAACAAAAAGCCATTAATACTT
Source organism: Ectobius pallidus (assembly GCA_964059195.1). Taxonomy (NCBI): domain Eukaryota; kingdom Metazoa; phylum Arthropoda; class Insecta; order Blattodea; family Ectobiidae; genus Ectobius; species Ectobius pallidus. The sequence continues at coordinate 10,278,674 of CAXKWD010000007.1, read as the reverse complement.
GGCATTATGTCATAAAGTGCATGTTTTAATTGTCAGGTAATGGAATTGTAATCTACAAGAGGTGGAAATGGATGTAGACCTACACACGCTAGCTAACCAGCGCATTCTTTTCCACATAACATTTAGGCCTAATCAAAACATACGTTTCTCATGTAGCCAATTTATTCCCGCATATAATATGACATTATGTAACGAGACTTGAATGACATTTATTAAGATACGAGTATGTTTATGAAATGAGCAAAGCGAGTGTCATAATTTTTATCCGAGTATCTTAATTACTATTATGGGCACCTTTCATACTACTGTTCTTGTTCCACCATATTAAAGTTGTTAAGTTTGAGATTTTAGATTCACTCAAACGAACGGGCATGCTGCCCTTCGCAATCAGTTATTCTCGAACTTATTTATTTCTGCAACAGATGGCAACTCATGGCGTCAGGACGAATCGAAGGTTCTTTTTGTTTTCTTGAAACCAGCAGATTTTGACAACACGAAATTAGTAAATTTTAATGTGATAATAAATTTTAGACGAAAAGAATTTATTTTATTTTAAATACAAGTTGTTTATTATCAAGTTTTCAGTTGCTACTCTCAAGGTTTCAAGATGGTTCCGTGTTCGATAATAGGCTAATCGATATCATATCAATGTGATAATAAAAATCATTTTCGAAATGATTATCAATGTGATACCGTTAAGTGACGCGTATGGTCGATTAAAAACAATTATTTATTTAATGTAAAGAAAACTGGTTAGTAAAAATATCAAAACTATATTTCAAAGATATATAAACAACATTGATTTAATGCTGTTTTCGTATAATGTAATCCAAATTCACGCACTACTACAATTAATCATTTATTTGGTAATTTTAAGAGAACTGACAAGAATGTTTTACAGACAGGAATGTTGCAATAAGAGAGAAATCTAAACTCACTTCTAGGATGTGTCAGGAAATTGTTCTGCAAACAGACTTACAGAAAATTAAAATCGTGTTCAACCATTCAGCGGTGTAAATCTTGACAATCTACACAGGATAGCAACAAGCTTAACCTAAGATACAGTCTGAAACACATTCTCATAAGTTACCTCAAGTACTGTATTGCTAAAACATTGACCAGCAGCCGATGTCATGTTGCTTCTCCTGTATTATGTCAGAGGCGTCAATTAATATTCGTCTTTTAACATTTAATTTACAAGATAATGTTCTATTCTTTTTAATAAAAAAATTATAAAAAAACTCAGAGGAAATTTGCAAGGGATCTACCGATTTAGCAAGAAATCAAGATGGTCAAGGTTTAAATTTTGCAATGGACAAAATATTTTTGGTATTCATTCAATCATTCATTCATAGTGTTGTACCCAAGGGCAGGTCTTTCACTGCAAACTCAGCCTTCCTTTTTGTATCTGCATATAGTCCATTTATTTTAACGTTTTCTATCATCTATTTTTTTTAAGGTCTCGAAGGATGAGCTCAGAAAAACTAACCTGTTTGACGGCCGGAACCAGATTTTGTTATTCACTCTGAAAAATAGCCCTGATTCCTCCCCCACACCAAATGCAGAGGCCGCTTCACAACAACTTCAAGAAAGGGATCAGGAATAACATCACATACACACGTCTTCTAGAATTGTCCAGAATATAACTTTCCAAAGATTATAGAGAGTTGGTGCCCAGATAACGCCTGTAATTTTTAGAATATTACAAGTAAATTGATATCTTTCTGGCACTCATGGAACACGTGATAGGGGAAGGGAATTCAGAGATACAAGCCATCTTCCCCTCCCGCCAGTCACGACAGCCGTAGCCTTATCCTACCTTAGGGCCTTTTCACACTGGGTTACTTGTGACGTCACTGCTAGTATTGCTAATAGTAGCTACATTATAAAACAATTTGTCATAGCTTTTGACATCCCAAATGGCAGGCCGACATTCCACTTGACTTCTAAATCTTCAGTATTAATCAAATCGAAACTCATGGCTGGATAACTAGTTTCGCTGAGCACGACTATACAACTGAATTATATAGGCCTATACACTCACACACAACTTTCCTGTGTTGGCAATCCGTAAATGCTGTGTCCCAGTGTGAACGCTCCAATTAAAAGCAATGTGTCTCTATCACTTGTGTCCTAGTGTGAAAAGGCCCTTAGTTAGCTTGATGTGACTGCCTTGAAGACTGGAAACCGAATAAAGCATCATCCCTTAAACATATTTTGATATAGACTCTTCCTTGCTACTGCGCATTTCTGCGCGCAGGGCCAGGTGATATCCATAATGTTAATCAATATTGTAGGTGTATATAATATTAAGAAATTATGCTTTTTAGCGATCTAGATCTGTTTTGCTAAATTAACGATGAGTTCGTTCACATCATAGCTAAGGGTTGAGGAAGTTAATTGATTACAGGTAGCTGTAACGATGCGGAAGGAAGCAAATAAGCATTCTTAAAGCATGATATTATGTGAGGTCTTTACAATTTATATGTAATGATGATTTTAAAGATTTTCCTTGTCTACAGTACGTTAGTTGCTAGCCTTCTCGCACACCGGCCATATCCACAACAGATCCACTAAGACTGTTGGATATCCACTACTGAAGATGGCATATTTTATACCAAAATGCATCTCGTAAATTAAAATTAAAAGAATCTACAGAATCATTTGGCTGGAAACGAAGAAAAGTGCGCATCAGCAACAATTTCTGACAACTTAAATTATTGCAGGTTAAGCCTATATACCACACTAACGAAACTATTTTTCGAACATTTGATGTCATCTGATGATCCCACAACTACTGTGTCTCAGCTTTCAAGTGTTAATAATATTACTGAATGTAATATTATAGTGATCGCAATTAATTGACATTTGAAATCATATAAATAAATATTTGTAATAACTGGAATTTATTTTATCTTATGACTAGTTGATATTCAACTTATTTTAATTAGCTTTATTGATATAATTTTACTAGTGATTATCCAGTTTATTGATTATACTATAGGGTAACTCTATTATAAAACAGGCCTACTTTATTTATATGTAACAAAGAACTGTATCAATTTACAATTAATGCACACTGTGATCCCAATAATAAATTATGTAAATTGTAATTTTCTACGTCTCCAGCTTCAGATTTCCTGATAGATTCTAATAAGCTCATATTCTAGTGCTAAAGGCTGAATATTTAATCTACTTCCCTACAGTACGTTATTTTCTTGCAATTTTCTAAGAAGTATTTTTTGGGGCATAAATGTAATAATTTACGCAATTTTTTTCTCATATCCATAAGAATCTTACAACAGGAGTCCAGGGGCAAAATCTGTAAGGAAAGTGATCATGAGTCGGCAAGTTTTAGGGTGAAAGAGCCAAGTTACTCTGATGGGATTGAATAACCCAGTGAAGCAGAAAGTTTGGCAAGGGGACGTTTACTGCCACATCATCCGAATTGTGAGTTTCATCTGGAAACTGAATTCTCTCTACCAAGTTAAGATGGCCCTGCTTTAAAGCGTAAGAAATATTGCGGCAAGGAAAATGCATTGAGGTAACTTTGAAGTGACCTACTAGAATTACTTAATGCTCAAAGCTATTGGAAATTAAAAGAACGAGAAAATATCTTGCAGCAATATAAATGAAATATTAAACATATTGTTTGCACATTATTATATAACTGAATTTTCCATTATTAAGTTATCTTATTGCTAAATGCTTCGATTTTTTTGGCAATTTTTCACAATTTATTTCTTCTAGCATATCTACGAGTATCAGAGGACAGGGACCAAGACAGAACACAATAAATAAAATATAAATAAATAGTCCTGGTTAGTTGTATGGAAACTTCCTAAACTGTTTACACATTTGTTGAAGTTGATGGTAAACAAATGGTTGTGTAAGATCCTTCAAATACTCTTAAATATGTTATAATTTGTTATCCATAATACTTGGTATAAATTTCTGTACTGGCTACACGAAGTTGGGAAAATTTTGGAAATATATTCTATTCATTCATATAAAATCTCAGTTCATGGCGAGGAGAAGCAGAATTAAAGGACCATTATCATATTCGTATTTTTAAAAGGTCGGTACAGAGAGAAGTGAGCATTTTGACAACAATGATTCAATTGACCTGATAAAATCACGATCTGATCAGGTTTACGATCTGAATCCTATCCCCTTACTCAGCTCGTCATGTAAACGCGGACTCAGTCCGGAATGAATTTCCGATCCGATCCTCTGCAAATGGAGGAACGAATCGGATTCGAGTCGAATTCAATTCCATGTAAACGCTAGCGAACTCAATTCTGGCGAACGCGCAGACACTCGCATGACGTTAGTCATTTGTTCTGTCAGCTGATCGTCAATTTAATAAATAAAAATAAAAAATAAATAAATAACCAAAATAACAAAAACACACTACAATATTTATATTGTTTTGTTACTATTTCATGCCATAATTTGTTTATGGTGACTAGAAATTAATATAACACAATTTTTAATATTTTGAATCACGAAATAAACACGGCAATTTTTTACACAGGTTAGCCACAAAAATAGCCATACATAACCAAGTTAGCCAATAGTATCTCAATCTCAATCCACTCTTAGAACTGGCCATGTAAACAGGGAACGTATTGAGTTGGGATCGGATTCAGATAGATTTCAATCCCGCATGTAAACGTGGTAATTGTACTGAATTCTGAAATGATGCAAATAATTTACTACAAAAGACTAGCTCTCACTAGCTGTATATCTTCAGCAATTTACACACGTTTTGACCATGCACTGAACTCTTAGGTGGAAAATATATGCATTAACCAAACACAGAATGAACATCTGAGAACATCTGTACTTATGCATGTTTATCATTCATATAGGCCTAACAATAATTTTATTCTCCGCCACCTAAAGAAAGCTATTTTTAACCTTTTGATTTCATAACAAAACCCTTACTTTGCTAGTGAACTGATTTTTTATAAAATTATTCGCGTTTATATTGTCTGATATGTACTGTAAATAGTTATTATTTTAAATTCCTCTGCCCGTACCATAGGTAGGGCTTACTGTAGATAGAGGAAGTATTGTGTTCGACCCTCGAAATTCGATATTGAGTTTTTAACTTAAATATACGTTATAAGGTATCCTCAATTTTAAAACATGTCTGTGTGTGTGAGTCTGTGAACAGCCTAGCTCGAGGAAAATAAATCGTACAAAAACAAAGTTTTATATTTGGGTACTTCTGGGGATGTGACACGAGGATTGGCTATGAATTTCCCTTACTTTTAATGCCACGTTCGATGAAAAATTATTTTATTTTTCCCCTTCTTCTCCGAAACGGCAAAAATTCTCTGAAGGATAGTTTTAAGAAAACTAGCCATTTATAGAAACTCAGTCTTGCCTGGTGTGCAATAAACATTTGCATCCGGTGAAAAAACTGAATATGCGCTTTTTGCAATACAAAAGTTACGTGAGTGCATTACATCATGTTTCATTTGGGTTAAGCATCCTTATGAGATGCGATTCGAAACGTGCTAACGACTTTCTATTCATTTAGTTTTCATTAATAGACCATCATTTTTACTAATTTTATCGAAAATTGCTTAAAGGTTTTGTTTAATTTTCCTACTTGAATTCGTTTATATATTATTTTATATGGTATATTAAATAATATGAAGAGCTCGGAGAGATATAGCCATAAGCCGCCCTTACTTAGTTTTGAGAAACTAAAGTTTCATGAATTATTATTAAATAATTGTGATTTCTTTTAGGCTATATCAAATGATATTTCAATATGTTAGTAAAGATTTTTGTGAACACAGATCATATTTTCAAATTTCTCCTGTAGTTTTATAGCGATTGTAACATTTATATCTCAAAACTAAGTATGACTACATTTCTCCAAGCATTTCATATCACTGGCTGTTATACCAGGAGCCAAAAGTTTGTTTGGATAGAGGAAATTATGAGTTTCATATAATTTTTTGTTTAAAATTTCAACTCTGCAATTGCCGCGTCTTCTTTATCCATAGTTGGCAACCTTTCTTGAGGAGATATATTTATAAAACACTATGGTCATTCTGGGGCAACATAGATTAATAAATTTTATGTTGTGTGCATTTATTTAAGCTTGGGGCTGTTTACAAGATGCAATGTAACTAAGAAACTAAGTTTAATAGCCGAGGGTTAATTAAGTGATCCAGTTTTCTCTAAAATAAAAAAAGAGTAGAACATGAAATACTGCACACAGTATCTGCCTCGCTTTTTAATACCATTATGGAAAACATGACGTCATGGCAAGTTTTCAAATGAATGTGGAAATGGCATTCTTGTACCACATCTGCTCTCTGCTTCGCATAAAAACAAGGGGCTGCCTGCCTGTGTATAAAAATGAGTCGGATTACAGACGTGAAAATCCACTTGTACGTATTCCCATCCAGAAACCCAACTTGTACTGGATTCTCCACGTTTTCGTTTTTATAATACAACTGAGAAACGCAAGACGGACCAACTTTTCTGGTAATTTTAACATAGTTTGTAAAAAAATATTGTATCTCGTGTCTTTTTCATCTGTGAAATGCTGTAAAAACTACAGGGAAGATAGATATGCGAGGCTTATGAAAATACTAAAGCACATGTTGTATGTGTAGGGACCTTATTTTTATAGCAGCGATAAGCTTTACACATAAGCCTTCTTACCAATATGTATGTTTACTCATTCTTAAAATAACACTATTACACAAATTATACGCGTATTTACGAAATATATCGCAAAGGTGGTTGGATTTCACAAAATACGGACCATAAGACGCACTTTTTACCCTGAAAACAGAGCCTTGAAAGTTGGGTTTGTTTAATGGTCTGAAGTACACTAAAAACAATTAAAATTATGGTAAACATTGCCATAATAAAATATAAACAAGGTGTTATAAACGGTTAGATAGTTACAAATTTTGGCACAGATTATACATTAGTGTACTTTTCACAATCGTAAAATGAGGGTAACTGGAAGCCAGGCATGCAATGCGAAAAGAAAGGTATGTCGAGTTCTTTTATACGAAAGGAGTTGTCTATGCCGCATGGTTTCAATGAAGGCAATTACCTCTAAATAGCCTGGTCCCGTTACACTTACTGTATGCTGAATTGAGATTTAGAGGGCGTAAATGTATTTTCAGTCTTTCGTTAGGAATCAGTTAGTTGTTAAAATTTAGCAGGTTTTAAGTTAACATGTGATTTGCACTGATTCCATTGCACAAGGTTATAATTTGTTTACGCAATGAAGTATATTATTCCCTTTAAAATTTCTCGTTTAGAATCACATTAAATTTCTTTTCCTTTAAATTTCCATCCTAAAATCAAGGTGCACCTTATGGTCCGTAATATACGGTAAATAACCGCGAATATTCAGAAATGTGTATGCAAATGTTACTTAAAAACATAATGGTTAATGTTCTAAGTTTTTTCGCCTCTTAGTAGCCTGTTCTCTTTTAAGCTTGAAAGAGTGGTTCACACTTCTATTAGCAAATGACAATTTTTACTAATGAAATCTTCCCTTATTAGAGAATGCCACATGATGAAAGAATTATAAACAATAGAACAATGGTTAAAATTACATTAAAATAGCCTATCACAAATACAATAATAAAAAATTAAAACAAAATCCCTACTTATAGCATCCTAATTAAGTATGGTTTATATTTCAACACAGAAACTACAATTTATTTTAATTTCTAAATAATGTATTATAACAATTTGGTTGTATTTATCACCGCTATAATTGAATATTAATGCAAATGAAAGAGTCAACTTTTTCAATGTCAAATGTAGTAGCGGTTATTTATGAAATATCTAACGAAATGGAAGGAAGTTAACACAGACATCAACTGTTTTATTTTACAAATATATATGCTCCTGTGTATGCCATGTCGTTTCAAATTGTCCGAGAGAAATGAAGTATTGTTCATATGAGCTTCCCACCTGCCCAGAAAAATGAGCGGATCTAAAGTAGTCCTCGATAATAAAACGTCCACCAAGAGGTGCCATACATCCAAGTATTTGCCATAGTTCAGGGTGATCTAGATGTAACAGTGCCTCAAACTTTAAATTTTTGGCTTAAGTAAATTTTTTGTCTCAATAGATAGATTAGGGCGGGTAGAAAATCAAACTTTTGAGTAGCGATATCTAATAGAGCTCAAAAGTTCTGTAATATTTACATGCTTACTTACTTACTTACTCACTCACTCAATGGCAAAAGACAATTCCTCAGCAAGGTAAAGGAATATTATCTATTTTATGGAACCCAAAAGCTCATTGCCGCGCTAACCTGAGCCCGCCATTCAACCCTATTCTGTGCTAACTCCCATCCAATCATCCCTCGCAAATCCTACTTCCCTTAAATCTATCTTAATATTGTCCTCCCACCTACGTCTAGGTCTTCCAAGTGGTCTTTCCCCTTCGGATCTCCCTGTCATTACTTTTAATATATGCGTTTCCTCCCCATGCGCGCAACATGTCCAGCCCATTTCATCCTCCGCCATTTAACTACCCTTACTATATCCGGAGACGAGTACAGGTTATCAAGCTCGTCGTTATGCAGTTTTCCACAGTCCCCGTTTTCATCTCTCTTAGACTCGAATATTTTCCTAAGTACCCTGTTTTCCAACATTTGCAGATTATGTTCTTCCAGAAGAGCAAGCTAAGCACCTTGTTTTCGAACATTTTTAGATCATGTTCTTTCAGAAGAGTAAACTATGTCTTACATCCATATAATACAACGAGTAGGATAGTTGTCTTATAAACTTTATTTTTAGATATATGGATAGAAGACGAGAAGATAAGAGTTTCTGAACTTCATAAAGACAGGTATTTTCTTATTTCAGTCCACATTTAATTTCTACCTTAATAATATTTATGTCTATATTTATTGCTCCCAGATATCTGAATTTCTCCACTTTTTCGAACGGTTTATCGGCTATTTACATGCGAATCAACAAAATAGTGTTGAAAAAATCACACCTAGAATCTTCAGTTCGCTCGAACTTTTTCGTGCTGAGATGGATTAGAATTGAAGTTTTTGCTCAGCATTGAAATTGAGGTTAGGTTAGGTTAGGTTTAGGGATTTTTCTTCCTTAGATACTCTTCTCTGGGGTTTAGAACTCTATTATTGTAATTTTTAATTTCTAATGAAAGGCTCTTATGAGCCAAAGCTCATGAACAACTTCCGCACAGAAACTTTTCTTCCCTATGATTCTGACGCATCTTTCAACAGCTTGGGTCTTGAATGGAAAATTAATAAAATCAAACTAGGACAGAGCTTTATCTTGCAGAACTTTTGTGAATCTTTCCATCAATGGAGGACAACAAACTCACATTCATTTGAAAACTTTCCTATAATGGTATTAAAGAGACAGTGTACTGCATTTCATATATTTTATTGATTTTAATTTAGATAAATCTCAATAACTTAACTATTTTGCTTAATTCTTTTGCATCTTATAAACAACCCCAAGCTTCAATAAATGCACCCAAAAATAACATTTATTAACTTATGTTGCACCATGTTAGTCTTTTATTAAATATATCTCCTGAAGAAGGTTGCCAAGAAACACAAGACAATTGCAGTGTCCAAATGAAAATGAAAAAATCTGATGTGAAACATAACTTCCTCTGCCAAAAATGTTTTGGCCCCTAGTATAATATATTATAAACGTAACTATGAACGTTTCAGAGGCGATCTGAGGCTCCATTGTGAAGGAGACAATTTATCCAAACAACCCCCTAGTTAGAAATCCGGGAAAATATTCTGTTACTTAAACCAGGACAAGTTAAAAATACACTTCACACCTTAATTAGTTGGATGGTTGGTTAGGTTTGGGTGAAGCAGAAATTAGAGCAGCATCCTCGTGTTGAAATGTGGGTCGTTTCATTTATTATTATGAAATGGGCAAAACGCAGGAAACATTAAACACTCAGAAAGCATAAAATCATTTACATTAACGAATCATTCAGAAAGATGATTCTACAGAATTTAACTGCTTAAAAGGTTTGACTTTGACTTGGACTTATTTGTCGTTTTTACTTCGAAGTGAACTTTTAGAGGACTTTTATTTTCAAAATCCAGATTCATTTTATAGTTATTTAGAGTTCGAATTGAAGAAGAACGACTTATCACACTCAGATTATTCCCTCGCTAAACATCGATCTTTATCGTCCAAAGAGGACGTGGGATTTTGCATTCATTGCTACTACAGACCATGGATGACAGGGGCTGAGGTGGGAAGAAAGAGAAATGCCCAAAACATAAAATGTTAGTCTTTAGAAGATATTTTATTTCCCCCTCTCATTTTACCATACAACCGTTTCGGGGCTGAAATAAAAAAATAAAATCAAAATCACGTCCACAAGCCTGGGACTTAATCTACTGTGCACATAGGACTAAAACATTTCCAGTGTATCATTTTTTACATGCTTAATGCTTACGATAAATTTTGGTCAAAGCACGGAGATTTGTAAAAACAATATTTTTAAATATACCTTATTGGGGATGAAAACAGGGACGAGTACTTTGACGGAATTTGAAGTAGCCTATTTTTGTCTGATAGTTTTGAAATTGGAGTAAACAAAACAATGGTAAATATCAATCAAAGCGCATAATATAAGTGAAAAAATTGTTTATAAGAAATTGGGAATGAAAAGCGCAGGGTTGGTTTACCCGAATTTTAATGCAGCCTGTACTTATTTCTGGTCTGTGGGCTAAATGTGGTAAATGTAGGCCAAAGTGTAGGTTACAGAGAAGATATCGTAATAACGGATGAAAGGGGCGGATTTTCTACGTTTCTAAGATTTTTCTTCCGGTTGGATCGGTAAACAACGTTCGAAGCATGTAGCACAGGGGAAGACAGAAGCTTGCTCTGTGACGTCACTGCTTTCTGCTCTGACTGCACGCGTTATATCTCTGCGAGGAGCATGTGAAATGTAGGCATCAGTGAACAGGGGGGAAGAGAGGGGCATTAGTATTGCGGGCAGCGGGAATTTAGGGGGTTAGAACTTACGTAATACGTGTTTCCGAGTTAATGAAACATCAACCGATTTTTTTGATAGTTTATCGGTTAATTACAGCACAGCAGTTTAACATATTATAAATAATTCTATTTTTCTATTCTGTGAGAACAATTGCCTTTCCACAAAATCTATGCTCTTTGACAAAAATAGACAATAGGCTACTATCATTTGAATTAACATAATTCACTACAGTAAATAAATGGTGCAAAAATATATTGCACAAACTTTCTCCCATATACGTGTTAAAGGCTAGCACAGAGAAAAGTAACTTAAAGAGATAATTAAATTTTACTTATTACATTTTCATAAAAACTAACAAATATCTAGAACGGAAAGCATCAGGGTCGATCTTTATGTTCAATGCTTTTACTGTGAAATAATAATAATAATAATAATAATAATATCAATGGCAGTAAAACTTCATATTATTAGTAGGCTACTAATACTACGGGAAAATTCAAATATAAATTGCACCATGGGATGAATCGGTCCCACCCAACCCACCCTCACCGATGCAGTTTCTTTTATACCACGATCTAGCAAATTCTTCTGTCCTCGTATTATGAAGAAACTCGTGATCGGACGTTGGAGGTGTGACGTCATACCGCTAGACGAGAGGTGACAGGCTGACAAACCTCGCGGGAGATATAATATGCCACATTTTCGAAACCTACAAACAGTGTATCGTCCTTTTTCGAAAATGCAAGGGCGCTTCGCAACGGCTTCCGCCTCCGCTTCGCGCACTTTAACTATGTGGTTAGTGTTATGCATTATTTAGTTATATGTAGAGGGGGATACAAGGCACTTGCGACAATATACAAGGACAGTTGGTCACTCTGCTTCGCTCAGAAACAAAATACATCACACAGTCCATGCAAATCTGAATATCGAATGGGCGGAGCTTATGGAGCGACTTGTGTTTAGTATGTTTGCGTGAACCATTAGTCTATAGTAACAGCTCATCTACATCTATTGTTTAGTGATGTCTTCTTATGTAATATTCAGTTTAAACGATTATAATATCCACTGACATAGCGGCGATGAGTTATGGAAAATAAACAAGTCCTACAAACCCGGCGTTTGCCTTTGCGAACGAGGAAACCATGAAACACCCAAGTCAATTTGGGCAGCCACGAGGTTTGATTTGAACTCAGGACCTCTTCCCTGTTAGCCTATACCACCTCGCTGTAATTGGTTTTGGCGTGTTCATTACGACTGAGCTAAACTGACTGCATTTGCAACAATAAGTACATTAGGCCTATAGTTTTCTTGTTGCTAGGGGCAACAAAATGTCATTCATATTTCAATTGACATGTATGTTCTGAAATTCGCATTTAAGCCGTCCTTATTTCGTTTTTATCTTTATATCTATTAAATGTATAAAGAAATGTGTTAAACAAAAAATGTTCATTTTAAATTTCTCTACAACTTTACTGTGGTAGGTTTTCATGTATCGCCTACACTAATGGATATAATCTACAAAAATTGAAAATGGATACGAGTAAAGTACCCCTTAAGTCATTTTTGCAGAAATACGGATATAGCCATTTTATTGGTCATAGATAAGAGTTTCCAATTTTCAATTTTTATTAAAATCGTTAGAGCCATTTTTTCAAAAATCAAAAATTTTAAAAACGTTTTCATGAAAAGTCCCCCTAATATTTCAGTTGTAAAGCTAAATTTCTGGGCGGTTCGACAAAATTTCGAAAAAGTCCTTATTTCAAAAAATGAAGTAAATACAACGAGCCGTTTACCCGCTGTGCTTGTCCACAGACGGACAGACGGACAGACGGACAGACGGACAGACGGACAGACAGACGGACAGACGTCATTCCAAAAATGCTTTTTTCGGTTTCTAGGCTTCATGAAACATGCTCTCCCGGTGTTATCTCGACTTCGATTTTTTGTCACGATCACAATACTTTCTCTATACTACGTATATGGGAGAAAGTAATACTTTCTCTATACTACGTATATGGGAGAAAGTAAAATGATAAAAAAAAAATGAACTGAATTAATTACCATAAAAGCTCGTCTGCACCTTAGATGATACAAGATTACAGTAACAATTTTCTGACTTTCCTGTCTCTTTTTCTTTAACAAGTTTATCAATGTTGGGACGTAATGTTTGAGCAATATTTAATCGAAGACTACATTTAGGTTGTGATTTAACAATGAACTTCTTGATTTGAGCTTTGCACATTTCATTAGTGAAAAAAAATTGTTCGGCCACATAATATGTCGATCCAAAATTACATAATATTCGTGCGGCAAGTCTCGGGAATCTGGTTTCAGAGAAATTTCTGTAAAAGTTACCCAAGACCACTTTACGTTCGTATTTGTCCTTTAACAGATCGTCGCATTGTAAGTTTAGCAGTTCCAACTGATACCGGCAAGGAACGTCTTTGACATTAACTGAATATGGGGTAGCAAAAAGTTTAAACATTGGAGAAAGGTTTTCCACATCCTGAAACCTCGATTCGAAATGAAGAAGAATGTTTTGCAGAACTAACACATGTTCTGCAGAGAGAACACTATCAGGATCGCGTACTTGCAATAACTTTGAAAAATGCTCCGTATTTCCAACCAGAAGTTGTTCTACCCACAGAGCTAAAGTGAATAGGTCCTCTAGTACCTAGCTCTAGCGTACTCTAAACACCCCTACTACCGTGCGCTCTTGCTGACGTCACACACAAGGGATCCGCATGCTCTTGCTCCACAAACGTCATCACAAGACGTAGTTGACTTCCCCTGATGTAGCATATGAACAGAGAACACACAATATAGGGGAAGAGGGCAAAGGGGTGGTTTTACAGGTCTATATTTTTCATCTCATTTGTCCACAATTGTATTAACACCGTTCAAAGCTTACAGATATGTAGCCTATAACGAACATAATTTTAATAGGATATTAAAAGCGAGGGCTAGTGTGTTCGAATGTTTCTATTGCCTAGTCTTTTCCAGTTCTAGAGGGACGGCGTGTAAAGTTTGATAAATGTCTGTCACAGAATAGCTATTTGTATCGATTTGAAATAGGGGTGGTTAGTTTGGATATTAATTTTGCCTCGTGTTTTCTCGTAGTTCTATAGGATCTGTATGTAAAAGTTGTCAAAAACCTTTCAAAGAATGCAGATTTTTATAAATATTATTAGAAATAGAATATAATAATAATAATAATAATAATAATAATAATAATAATTTATTCAAGCCTTTAAGTAAAATTTACAATTGGCCATGTAAAAGATTTTATAAATGAAGTCGAAATTAATCATTACTGGCCCCAATAAATGACAAAAGGTTAATAACAAAGCCTAAAGCTTGAAGACATTATTGAAACATTCTTGCATATTATAAAAAGGATTTTTCTTCAACAAAATTTTGATTTTGGTTTTTAATCTACTTCCATTTAAGTCCTTCATGGTGTCAGGAAGCTTGTTAAAAACATTTACAGCATTAAACACATGATTTGAATTTACTTTACTTCGTCTAGAAAATGGCATTTGAATGCCATTATTACGTCTAGTGTTGTATGCATGAATACCACTCCTAAGTTCATAATTACAGACATTTTTCTTTAAAAACATTAAAAGTTCAAAAACATACAGGTTATATACAGTTAGAATCCCTTCTTGTATAAAGCAAAGAGGTAGCATGTTTTGAGTATTACTATTGTCTTAAATTTTCCCTGATTCTACAGGGCCCGTTTATGAAATCTGGTAGAAATCTGTCAAAGATTGTAAATTTATATAGAGGTTACTTAATAGGGGTAAAATGAGCTAGGGGGTTCGTTATTCGGTTATTTTGTTGCCCACAAATTTCTCTTGATTCTACTTGATTATCTTGATTCATTGCTCATAAATTCTAGATTTATGTAGGGTTGAAAACATTTAAGAGTGGTTTCTTCCAATATTATCCTTGCTTAAAATGGTCTACAGCGTCTGTATGAGAAGTCTGGTAAATTTGGTTAAAGAATGTAGACTCAAATAAAAGTCATACAGTAGGAACTGAAACGTTTAAGAGGTGATTTCTTCCAAAATTAGTTTCACATAACATTCTATACTGGTTATATAATATATATTATGTCTGTGTGTAAGGTCTGATGAAAATTGGTCAAAGAATGCAGGTTAAAAGAAGGCCATATTGTAGGGTGGAACAATTTAAGGTGGTTTCTTCCAAAATTGATTTTGCTTAAAAAAATTATCTTGGTATTATTATTATTATTATGCAAGCCGTGAAGTAAACATTACACAATAGGGATTGTCAATTTTGCTACAATATAGACTATAGTAGCCAACAGTTTACACATTAAAACTGGAGTCCATATATTCCATCAGACTATAAAATGGATTATTGCATAGCCAGATTTTGATCTTTCCTTTAAAGCTAGTCATATTCAATTCTGTTAGTTGAACTTGCAGTTTGTCGTACAGTCTTATACTATTGACAAGGTGATTGGATTTCACTTTTTGTAATCTTGAGAACGCCACTTGAATCTTTCCAATATTTCTAACATTGTAGGGGTGTACATGCTTATTTAAAATTAATTAATTTTTGCTTTTATGAACATACATTAAAAGTTCAAATAAGTAACAGTTGTACACTGTTAAAATTCCTTCCTGTATGAAAAGCGGTTTGCAATGATTTCTGCCTGGGCTGTTACTTAAAATACGAATAGCCTTCTTTTGCAAGAGTAAAATTTCCATTAACTTAGTACTGTTCCCAAGGTAGGCCATATTTAAAAACACTTTCAAACAATCCAAAGTGTATTTGCTTGATGTAAAACCTAGAAACTTTATCACAAATACTTCTCAGTAGGTAAACCACTATGGATAATCTTTTGCATATACTATCCACGTGGACATGCCAGTTTAAATCAGAATCTAGGTGAAAGCCTAACAATTTTACATTTACTTTATCTCTGTTTTCTTTGAGAGTGAAAGTAGTAGTATTGGGTCTATATGTAAAGTTTGATAAATATTGGTCGAAGAATGTAGATTTATAGGGTTAGATAATTTAATAAAGGATGGTTTTAAAAATATTATTGTCTTGTAGCATTTTCACCCGTTCTGCAGGGTGCATGTGTAAAATGTTATAGACATCGGTCAAAGAACGTGCAATAAAGTCAGATTAAGGCCCGGGCGACATGTGCCGCACAGAAGCCCCTATAATGGGCGAGCTTAAACTACGAGAAAGAAGAAAAGAGCTGAAACTAAGAGAAAGTAGCAAAATAGGAAAGTGGATGCAATGTAGAACGATTCGTGCCAATAACTGTAAGCAATGCAACTGATACAGTACACAGAGCTTAGATTAACGGGAAAGATGGAGGAATAAGACAGATAGTGGGATGTCAGCCTACTAAACACAAACCACCACTCCATAAACGTGCAGAGGATGAGGTTGACCACAGTCAAGCGGTTTGCACAGCTGTATATCGCAAGAAGACTTACACCACATTATGTACATGCACCAGTGCTGTCTGATGAAGTAGTCTACAATATTTTCCAAAAATAAAATATGAAAACATAAAAATAGTCATTAATCACTTCTTTTTGCATTTACAAACCTGCATTTCTCTCTCTTTACTTCTGACAAATTCATGAAACAGCCCTGTGTCAGTTTGATCCCTTTAGGGAGACATGAACTCCGTAAAAAGTGTTAAGGCATTTTCTGTCTCTCAGTAGACACCAGCATTTTCAACAGTTACCATATTCTCCGCATCTGGGAAATTTATTTATTGTCTAACAATATCCGTAAGGCACGAGCCTCATATGCATTTAAAATTAAGAAAAAAAGTAAAGTGTTCCCTATACAGGCCATGGAGGCCAAGAGGGTTCCAGGAGTTTGAGGCTCCCAGATTTTAGACATTCGGACAAGAAGGTGGTAAGCTTTTTAGCCTAATACACCAGCCGACTTTACCCCTATGATTGCTCCTGGCACTCATTTCTGTTAGAGGCTGAGACGACCCCATGACCATAGTACCACCAGAAGGACTAGGTCAATTGAAAAACTGCAACGACCTGATCGGGGATTGATTCCGCGACCTTCCGGTTTGTAGCGCAGCGCTTTAATTTGAAATTAATGTCTAATATAATTATCAATAATTCTGTGCAGAGTTTACTTCCTTTATGAATATTTTCATACTGAATTCATTGAAACATTAAAATGATCTTTAGAACAGTTATTTAGAGTTTATTATAGCGCATATATGAGCTTATACAAGAAGTGTTCCAAGCGGTTACGTGGGCCCTAGCGTGCATACCAACCCTCCTCTTGGCTACAGATGAACTTTTGTGCCATTAGTCCTGGGCTTAGGCTGAGTAATGTTTATTCATGCACCGATATTACGGACTGTGCTGGCCATGTAATATAGGGCCTATTTACAGGTTACAAGTTTACAGGCCCTTTTCTATATTTTGTGACCCAATGACTCCCCCCCGCACATGAGCAGACGATTCTCTTGAATAGGCATTACTTCATGTCTATAAGAAAATGGTGTTTACATGTGGTTTCTACAGGTTTTGAAGAACAACATAACGAGAAATTTGGCAGTTTTTCTTAACGAAAAGAAGAAAAAGGCCCAGATATGAGCTGTATAAATCCCGTTAAATCTATATATATAAAAATGAATGTATGTGTGTGTGTGTGTGTGTGTGTGTGTGTGTGTGTCCTTTATGCATTACTACACCATTCATCCGATCGCCATGAAACTTTGGGAAGTTGTTGGGTACATTCTCGGGAAGGTTTCTGTCATACTACATTTTTAATTTTAGCCTTCGTTCGCGAGTTATGAGTAAAAAACGGCAAGAAAACGTGCATTTTTTACGCTTTCGAAACATCAGTTTTGAGTTATTCATTTCAGTTGTCAAATCAATTGCAGAAGGCTTTGTCTATTATTGTCATACCTTGGAAATAATATAGTCGCGATCGCTATGGAAGGCAATGGATATCTCAGGTTATTATAAAAGCTGTAGATGTCGATAAGGTAATGTTAAACATATTTTATTTGACATGGAATATAGTTTACAGAAAATTCCGGGGAAGTTGCTTAGTTCGGGGTCCTGGCTACAACGTTTTTATATGTAATCGTAATTAAAATATCTTATGTAGGGTCGTTAAATCTGCCTGAAATGTAACGGAATTATAAGTCTGGACAAATGAATATAGAAATCACGGCCTCAGTAGGCTTATTCCATTCTTCACCTATATAAATAAAAACTAATGTACTATGTCTGTCTGTCAAATACATTTACGCACTTTTTTTATCGTGAGTTTAATCGATTTCAATTCTCATAATCTTTCGAATACTGCATTTTTCCATTTATTTTCTAATCGTGAAATTCACTTCAAAGCCGGATTTATAGCTGTTTCATTAATTAGGCCTATCAAATGTTTAGTTTACACCTATGAATGTTTCGCGTGTAAAGTGTTAATAAATATAATACTTTAATTATTTTGCTCTTAATTGTTAATCTTTCAATTAATTGTCTTGGGAGAAGCCGTGGGGATCTGCTATAAGCTATAGCCTATCTAGCGTTTTCTGAGGGAATAGTTTGTGTGTGATAAGTCGTTCTTCCCCATTTCAAATTCTTAATACCTATATAAAGACCTTAAAGACCTAGAATTTGAAAATCGAAAGTCCTTCATAAGTTATTTTCGCATTAACAAAATACAAAACCCGAGCGACGCCGGGCCTTTTAAGCTAGTATAGAATAAATGCCATCTGTACAATGCCATCTGTTTTCTGGCTTCTCAATATCAGGTGTTGTGTTGCCTTCTCAAGACGCATCGTCACCATCTTTACAAACAAGCAACACCGATAACATACCCATTCGCTGTGTTCAATGACTGATTTATTATCAAAGAAGCTACAGGTGTGAAAATGTTTCAGTCTTCAGTCATTATGAAATTACATGAAAAACAAGTGCACGAAGATGCGATGAAGTTAAAATGATACAAATCTTTATATATAAAAGAGGCTTTGCTCTGACTGACTGAATGGATGACTGATTCACTGACTTAATGACTGGCCGAGAATCAACGTAGAGCCTAAACTAAAATAGGTAGAGACTTGGAATTTTGAAAGTATCTTCGTTTCATAATGTAAGTGCACACTAAGAAAGGATTTTGAATTTTTTATTTATTTTAAATGCCAAAAATCAAACGTTTTCGAGGATACTTAATACCATTTTAAACAAAATTATCAAATCCAAATCACATCCCACGTACAGTTCACACGACAGGAGTATACTGTTGACAGTGGCCATAGGTAGCTTTGGAATTAAATGATATGGGACTTTGACAAATTAGAGAAGCTATCGATATAATTCATTGCTGTAAATACATATTGAAGAAATAAATTCATGAAAATAACGCACAATGTGATGCAGTCACATAACTTTCTCTACTCTGGACATAGAGACTACCAAAAGAGGTATGATAATATGTATATTATTTTATCCCATGTTTTTGGGGAGGGAAGTATGAAAGTGATATTGAATTTCTTTTTAATTTCATCCCTGAGAAGGTTGTATGGTAACATGAGAATGAGAAATAAAATATTCCGCAAAGACAATACAATTTTATGATACCGGATTTTCTTTCTTCTTATTTCAAGTCCTACCAGGCTTGGTGTGTAGAAGCGATGGAATGCAAAATTCTACATTCTCTATGAGTCTTAAATTCTATATAAAGCGTTTTCTGAGGGACTAGTTTGAGGGTAATAAGTCGTTCTTCTTCATTTCAAATTCTAAATACCTATATAAGGACCAAGAATTTGAAAATGGAAAGTCCTTCATAAGTTAATTTAGAACTACAAATTACAAAACCGGGGCGAAGCCAGGCGTCATTAATAAGTAGGGACCGGATTCTTAGGTTTTTACCTATTTTTTTCCTTACTTCCAAAACAATAAGCGCTCATACACTTTGGAATAAAATTGCTTACTTGCAACCTCTCTGGACCCACAGGATACTGTTGCTATGGTGTCGTGGTGAGACGCCGTGATGTTCCAGTCCTTGGATCGTCACCTATTTATTCTTATTGCCCGGCTTAATATACTCTTTTTACCACAGGGACAGCACGTTAAAAGGAGAGCGTTTAATAGAAAGTCTTCAAAGTTGGGTGAGAGCGAGATTTATTTCAAGTGCAAACTTCTACGCACAATTACAATACAAATACAGTGTCCAGCAATGTTAATTTATTCTATTAGGCGAGGTGTTACATCAATGCGCGGCTTCTTGGTGATTGCTAATATACCCAGACTCTACTGATATATTAAACTAATTACTCTCCCCGGACTTTAATTGTGACTAAGTTCCAGCGACCCTCGACTGGACTTATAAAAATTCCCGAGACTGCTACCGGGATATGGCCTCCTGGCCTACGAAAACTTCGCGACCGGATCCTATGGAGCTATCCGCTCTTCTCCTGTATCAAAAATCATCACCTACCAAGAAGCCTCGGACTGACGTCAGTTACACAAATTAGTCCCTTATTCTCATTGGTTATTACCTGTTAATATCCTTCCGCTCGTGCGGAAGAATATTGGTTATTAAAACCACGCCAACACGGCTCACTGATTGTTTCCAGTTCCTGGAAACTTAAACACCCTATTGTTCATATAGTGTCGGAGTGGATCTGGTTTCTCCCCATCACACAATAAAATCGCTCGTTATCTGATATTCTTTTGTATACGTTAAAATTCGAGCACAATACCAATACACAGAATTTGCTCGAGTGATTGACAGCCTGCCTTTGTCTACTCGGACTGTGTTATTATTACAGTTACTTGTACTTGCTTTATTCTAAAGTATTAATTTTCCCATTTCTTGCAACAAATATTCTTCTAGTTCTCAAACTCTTAATACTTATGGTTTATACTTATCTTTCCCAATGTTTAATTAATTCTTGTATAATACTAATAAAATGAAATGTTTTAATTAATTCTTGTATAATAATAATAAAATGAAATGTTTTAATTAATTCTTGTATAATACTAATAAAATGAAATGATTTAATTAATTACTGTAAAACATTATGGAATATGGCTAAAGGCATATTCCGCCTCAAATGCCTACCTGCGGGAGAGAGATTGCTTGTTTAAGAGAATATCTCTATCGTAGGTATGCCCACGAATTAAACAATGCCTCCAAAAACTTTAAAATATCTCCTTTTCTACATCCCTCACAATAAAATCGTAAAGTATAGCATACTAGTTAAACTTCTTAAATCATTAATTTAAACTTCCCCTATTTGTTGTGTTGAATATTTAACACTGATTTTCCCTGCAACTGATTGTAGGCCTTTGCATTTTCATCCAGCTCTGCCCTTAGGCTAACATCTTATTCCTAGTTATACACTCTACTTACTATTTACACAAAATATATTCAAGTTGGAACATTGTTCACCCAATGCCCTGTTTACCTTTCTTTTCGTTTCATATGTAGGCCTATTTTGCCTTTCTAGGCCTACCACCTCAAATGCCATTCTTGTCACAATCGGGAATCTATTTACAATGATATATACACCTACACGTCCACATAACAGCAAAGGTTCGATGAGTCTGCTTTAAACTGATGGTCGTGGAATAAAAAAAAAAAAAAACACAACATAGAAAAAAAATTAGCTTCGCCAAAGCACGACACACGCATAACACTGCACCATTTTTAATGATGTCGCTAACAAGGTTCGATCAGTCAAGCTTGAATTAGCGCACCACTCGACTTATGTTACAAGCACGCCGCCAACACTATTTCTTTATCTATGACAAGAGAAAGGTTCATTGAGTCCAAGCTTTAACTCCGTCACAGATCGGACTTCATCTCACTGTTGCTTTTACACTTTAACATATGACTCTGACCTTCTGTATACTGGTAGTTACTTAAACTATTGCTTAACTATTGTACAGTCCTAACGTAGGTTATTCCTGTTCATGGTGTGAATTTACTGGGTGGGTGGTTCTTTATATGGTTTGAGTAGTTGTTTATGGTATCTGCCAAAAATTTTACCTGATTTTACATCTTGAATTTCATAAGTGTGGTCCCCAAATTTCTGAGTTATAAACCCTGGTCCTTTGAATAAAAGCTCGAGACGAGAATAACGTCCCCTTAATAATGAAGACAGCTTAGTGTCCCTAATCAACACCTTATCGTTGATTTGAGGCAACCATTTATGCTTATAGCGTTTGGCCTTCTCCTTACGTTTGGCTGCACGTGTTTTGATACGCTCGAATGCGCGTTTGCACATTTCGACATTGAACTCTGGGTACCCTAAAATCTCTCTTGCCTCGTCAGTCAGTCTACCTATTATGTCTGAGTCGTAATCTACAATTTGGTGTATTTCAGTCTGTCCAAGAAAAAATCGTCATAAATGTCCTGAGATTATATATATATATTTTTTTCTTTACTTTATTTATTTATTCTATTTTTATTTTTATTTTTTTTTCAATTTATTTATGCAGCTCATGGGGTGTGCTAATACTCTCTCATAATTCTCCCCTTAATAATAACTTCCCTTTAAATTACTTCCCTTTAAATCATGACACAATTCCACCTTATCGCGTAATATCTTTAACATCTCTGTCCATTAACTCCCTGGCACGCGACACACCGAATCTAACGGTGATCTTGGCCTAGATTCTTTCCCAGAATCGCCGTAAATGTGTCTCAGTGACACTATGTGGAGATTACACGCGTCACAGTCCAGTGACCCATGTGTACAAATATGCCCTAATTCAGACTCAGCACTGTCATATGCGCTGACCTCCACTAATTCTTTATCCCCTATACAAATGTGTTCCACAAAAAATAACTCGCCATCCATATCTTTTTCTATCTCCAATCTTTTATCTACAACCCCTGTGTCAGTGTAATCTATAAATGGGACTTTTATTTCAACATTATTAACCACTGCAAATAAAGCCTGTCGCTTGAAATCTATTACTGCGTTCCATTCTGAAAAAGCATCAGATCCTAGGATAATATCTGTAGTTAATCCATTAATTACAAGGAACATTATTTCTACCTCAAATCTCCCCATTTTAACTAACAGTAAACATTGTTTTTTCACTCTCTCGCGTCGCTTGCCTACAGCGACTGAAAAAAATACAGCACATACTGGTAGTGACAAAATTCTAATTCCCATTTGTTCCAACCTATAATAAAAATCTAAGCTACACACACTTGAACTTGAGCCGCTGTCTATTAATATATCACATTGCAAGCCGTATATATCTGCCTTAATTCTAGGTGGTTCAGCTATTACGTCACGTCCAGTCTGTGTCAAAGGAATTTTTGTAGTGTCAGTAATTTCCCTAACGTCTTTTTGGGCAGTCATATAGTTGGTAGACCCATTTCTGTCAGTAGTATTCATACGACTGAGGCAATCGAGAATCTCAGAGTCCACAAGAATCTCGTGACTTAGTTTTCCGACGGCTGGTTTCCGCCGTTGCCTTGTGGCGAAGCCGACCTACTCCTATCATTCGGCTGAAAACTCCGGGCCTCCGGATTCATAGTTCTGCCCCCATTGTCATTGTCAGACCTGCCTGTAGCCTGATTGTTGTGATTATTATTGTTATTTCGCCAGTTACATTGTCTATTGTATGGCCGCCTATAGAAATTGGCTCTCCAATACCCGTTTCTATATCCCCTATTTCGCAGCCAATGCGGAGCATTTCTGTTATAGTTATTTCTATAGCCCTGATTGTTCCCATTGTTACTGTTACTAGGCCTATTATCGACCGTGAACATGTTAATTTGCCTATTATTATTGTTATTTCCCCTTTGGAAATTAGGCCTATTCTGAAATCCCCTGTTATTTTGTCCGTTCTGTCCCCTGTTATACTGGAAACTATTCTGGAAGTTATTTTGGCCTGATCTGCCCCCATTATTGCCGTGATAGGCCTGATTATTTTGGCTGGAGTGAGGCGCAGCCGGTGCCTCCTGCCCACGAGATGCATAATTAGGCCTAAACCCTTGTGAATTATTAACTTGTTTGTTGCTGCTATTCCCTACATGAAAGCTATTGTTTTTGCCCCCATCCTGAGTGTAAGGTGAAGTCGCTGTAGCCTCAAATTTTGTGAGCAAATCTACCATTTCCCCAAAATCCTTAGGCCTAGCCACGATCAAATTATTTCTTATATGGTCCTCATAATGGCTTGCAGCAATACTCAAGACCTCGGAATCTTTAAGAGGAGGGTCTAGCATTCTCCCTTTCTGTGCTATTCGTAAAAAATGATCAATCATCGTCACGCCCCCTTGTGGATTATATTTCCCCGTAGTAAGTTCGCTTCGAATTTTGTTTTTCTCGTTGTCATTCCAGTAGCGATGCATGAAAAATTTCTTAAATGTGTCATAATCTACCTGTTCCCCTAGTGTTAATTTTAGCCACTGAGATGACCTACCCTTCAGGCTTTTCTTCACCATTAACATTTTGAGTTCTGGAGGAATTGACTTTAATTTAAAGTAATTATCAAGTTCGGTAAGATAGTACTGAGGATTCATATTTTCGTCCTCATTGAAAATTGGAAATGGGATCTCGTTTAACAAGTGAACAGGAATGCCCTGTACAGTTGCATTCACATTTTGAGTAATACCATTACTGCTAACATTATTACTATCATGCGTAGCGATACTGCTATGCCGGACTGGAGTAGACATTCTTTCAAGTTCAATAGCATTTTCAGTTACAACCATGGTACTTGTAGAAGCTAAATTTACATTATTAACTCTATTCTCCTCCGGGATAACATTATCACTGCTCGATGCTCCACTCATGCTGTTCTGGCAAATCGTTTCTATCTGTCTGTCATTCTGTTCCAGTTCCCTAATTTTATTTTGAACTAAATCCATTTGTGAAGTTAAATTATCAACTCTGTCATTCACTGATTTACTGGAAGATTCTACCACTAATTTAACCTGATTCAAAGTTGCTTCTAGGCTACTCTTTACTGCAGTATTTTGTTCAGTTAAGGTGTTCTGTATTTTCTCCTGTTCCCGTCTAAGCTCGGTTTGAACATTTGTTGTGATTTCAGTAAATTTATTGTTAACCTCTGTCTGCAGTCCCCTTACACTATCTTCAAAATGATGTACTTTCTCCTGCATGTGCTTAAAACCTTCATCCATTTTCTGTTCTAAGGTCCCTATAGAATTTAATTTATCATTTACATTCTTCAATTCTTGTTCTACATTTCCCATAGAATTTAATTTATTCTCTACTGTATTAAATTTGCTATTTACAGATCTTAATTCTTCCTGCAAGTTTTCTTCCATTTTCTGTTCTAGGTTCCCCACTGAATTTAATTTATCATTTACAGATTTTAATTCTTCCCTAAAATTTTCTTTCATTTCTGACATGAAGCTACTAAATAAAAATTTTATGTCCGTCGTGTCATTTTGAACAGCCTGCGCGCTAGACGTGCTAGGCCTAATTTCGTCCACCTCCATACCCGTATCTGGCTGATTTTCATCCTGAACTTCAATTCCTTGGACATTTATTTGGTCGGAAGGACCCACCAATACCACATCTTCATCAATATTTACAGTTGGTGGCTCTACATCGCCCTGAACCTCCATCTCCTGATTCTCCATACTGTCTCCAATAATTTTATATCTTAACTTCATTGAGCTAATTTACACTTATTTTCCCTCTGCACAAAAATATACCCTGCTATGCTAACACATCTAGCTATAGTATGCATGTAAGAAATACCCACAAAACAAAATATATACACAGATATGGAATGTTTGTACTTTACAATTTTGGTGTGTTGATCGATGAGTTGACGGCCCGTGTGGCGGTGACTGAAGTCCCGCTCGCCGCTGTCTGCTGCCGTCGATCGCCGGTAGTGAAGTCTCGTTGCCTCCCGTGCTGTATTTTCATTAATGTTCTATGCCATTAATGCTCGACACCCTCAAACGTTGGAAGCGCCATTTGGAATAAAATTGCTTACTTGCAACCTCTCTGGACCCACAGGATACTGTTGCTATGGTGTCGTGGTGAGACGCCGTGATGTTCCAGTCCTTGGATCGTCACCTATTTATTCTTATTGCCCGGCTTAATATACTCTTTTTACCACAGGGACAGCACGTTAAAAGGAGAGCGTTTAATAGAAAGTCTTCAAAGTTGGGTGAGAGCGAGATTTATTTCAAGTGCAAACTTCTACGCACAATTACAATACAAATACAGTGTCCAGCAATGTTAATTTATTCTATTAGGCGAGGTGTTACATCAATGCGCGGCTTCTTGGTGATTGCTAATATACCCAGACTCTACTGATATATTAAACTAATTACTCTCCCCGGACTTTAATTGTGACTAAGTTCCAGCGACCCTCGACTGGACTTATAAAAATTCCCGAGACTGCTACCGGGATATGGCCTCCTGGCCTACGAAAACTTCGCGACCGGATCCTATGGAGCTATCCGCTCTTCTCCTGTATCAAAAATCATCACCTACCAAGAAGCCTCGGACTGACGTCAGTTACACAAATTAGTCCCTTATTCTCATTGGTTATTACCTGTTAATATCCTTCCGCTCGTGCGGAAGAATATTGGTTATTAAAACCACGCCAACACGGCTCACTGATTGTTTCCAGTTCCTGGAAACTTAAACACCCTATTGTTCATATAGTGTCGGAGTGGATCTGGTTTCTCCCCATCACACAATAAAATCGCTCGTTATCTGATATTCTTTTGTATACGTTAAAATTCGAGCACAATACCAATACACAGAATTTGCTCGAGTGATTGACAGCCTGCCTTTGTCTACTCGGACTGTGTTATTATTACAGTTACTTGTACTTGCTTTATTCTAAAGTATTAATTTTCCCATTTCTTGCAACAAATATTCTTCTAGTTCTCAAACTCTTAATACTTATGGTTTATACTTATCTTTCCCAATGTTTAATTAATTCTTGTATAATACTAATAAAATGAAATGTTTTAATTAATTCTTGTATAATACTAATAAAATGAAATGTTTTAATTAATTCTTGTATAATACTAATAAAATGAAATGATTTAATTAATTACTGTAAAACATTATGGAATATGGCTAAAGGCATATTCCGCCTCAACTTTTTCGAATCATGTCCATAGGATTCACCCACATTAATTCTGTGGCACCTAAAAATACCTAAATGGGGTATAAAAACCTAAATATACCTAAACGGGGTATAAAACCTAAAATATATATAATTTAGGCTCCTTTTTTGTCTTTTTTGTTTGTCAGTTGAGAAATCGATATTTTGCGGGGAGAGAATAATTTTTGTCGGGTAGAAATTAATACTACCAGCGGTTCATTCAACCCATTGTCGTCTAGGACGGACAGTATCAAGAGAGGAAAAGAGTACTGGCGTATTCCTTTTAAAATATTCGTACGAACAACCATTGTTGCCATGTATGAACAAGGATATATATTTCTGTGTTTTAAACCGCTTGTTATTTGTTTGCCTTTAGTACTTCCCTGTTATTCATACTGAGTGGTCACACTTTGAGTTTTAAGAAGACGTGTTAATTAATTCGAAACAAATGAAATCGAGTTTCACATTATATCCACATCCAACCATAAAGTATTTTACTCACTAAATTAGAAGCATCGGATTCGAATCCTGAGAAGAGCAGTGTCTAAATACAGTACTAACTATTAACTAAGAGATAACAGGAAGAACTTCACAATTGAGAATCTTGAAAAAATATTTAGTAATATACTGTAACCAGGAAATGTGAGGCAATCTTATTTTCACTACTTCTTTTGATTGTTTATGCTTTCTTTCTTCAATTGTATAATGTCTTAAAGCAAGTTTACACAAATTTAAGTCAATTTTGTTAAGTTAAACTTTATAAGTATTATGTACTCAATCCTATGTAGCACATTCAAATTCATTAAACCAATTATTCTACCCGAAAACGGTTTTTTGGATAAAAAAAACCTAAAAAAAACCTATTTCACCTAGGCCTAATGGAAAACCTAAAACAGTGTTTTTAAAAACCTAAAAATCCGGTCCCTATTAATAAGCTAGTAAAATATAACAATTGACGACATACACTTGTGATTGGTTGGAATTCCACATATTCCTACACTGGATTGGTCACTGATTTATGAGCTAAATAGTCGAACTATTGAAGCAAACTCGGTTCTTTTCATTACACTTAGAAATATTATTAGGCGAGAAGTGCTAATAAAATAATTGATTTATGTCTTGAACAATAATAATTATTGAATTTTACTAGCATGTATCCGCGGCTTTGCCCGCGACAATTATTTCAACAATTAAAAATTAAAAATTAAGAGCATATAATAATTAAATCATTATATTTATTAACACCTAAGTCACGTGGACTACATACCACGATTAGAAAGCGTCGCCTGGTAAAAGCTACCTCAGATTCGAGTTCCTTGGCCCAGAAAACTCCTGTAGAGTGAGTTTCGTCGAAATCGAACAATGTTTCACCACTTTTAGGCCTATATTGATCATCCCCCTTCCGTGTAGGTTGAAAATGTCAGATATCTGCGGACCTTGACATTCTAAACAAATGAATCGACCAGAGCGGGCTTACAAAATGAAGCGATTCATTTATTTCCAATTCATGAAAAAAGTAGGCAAGGCCGTCTGCAATTGAAATGTAGGGCCTATTACAGAAAACCAATTCTTCGAAAGCGCAAAATATGCACCCTGCCCGTTTTTCACTCATAGGCCTAACTGACGAACGAAAGCGAAAATTAAAATCCCGGCTTCCAGGTGTATTTTTGGACCCTTCAGTCCACCTATTATTAAAATTTCAGATCTCTGCATTAAGTAGATTTGGCTGGGCATTGCGGACAGACAGGACAGACAATTCCTTTAATTAATATATACTAGCAGGTGCCCGCAGCTTCGCCGGCGATAATTAATTCAGAAATTAGAAATTAAGAGCAACAGAATTAAAACATTATATTTATTAACTTACACATTCACGTGAATCATTCATAAACTAAACGATTAATAATTATAAAGAAACAGCTAAAATCCGGCTATGGAGTGCATTCCACGATTAGAAAGCATCACCTTGTAAAAAAAAGACCTCAGATTAGAGTTCCTTGGCCCAGAAAACCCCTGTATAGTGAGTTTCGTCCAAATCGAACATTGTTTCACCAGATTTAGGTCTATATTGATCATCCCTCTTCCGTGTAGGTTGAAAATTTCAGATATCTGCGGACCTTGACATTCTAAACAAATGAATCGACCAGGGCGGGCTTACAAAATGAAGCGATTCTCTTATTTCCAAATCATGACAAAAGTAGGCAAAACCGTCTGCAATTGAAATGTATTACTGAAAACCAATGCTTCGAAAACGCAAAAAATGCAAGTTTTCTCCCCGTTTCTCACTCATAACTCACGAACGAAAACGAAAATTAAAATTGCGGCTTCGAAATGCATTTTCCGATCCTTCAGTCCACTATGTTTAAAATTTCAGATCTCTGCGTTCAGTAGATTTCGCTGGGCATCGCGGACAGACAGACAGAAAGACAAAAACTTCCTTTTATTAATATAATAGTCCGCCAGAAAAATGTATACACTCTTTGTCAGACTGTATCGGGATATTACCACTATATTACCAGTATGTTGTAGTATGGTCTTACGCTCAACACATGTCGTTACTTTCAACACGATAGTGACAAAACAAAATGGCTGAAGCACGCTTAACGTTCGAGCAGCGAAAATGCATTCTGAAGTGGTTTATCAGGTATGATAATGCCGTTGAAGGGCAGCGTCAGTGGAGGCGGGAGTTTGAATCAGAACCCCCAACCCGCCTAGCAATTAAACGCATTATTAGCAAGTTTGAGGCACATGGAACGATTTGTGATATTCATAAAGGAAGATCAGGAAGACCGCGTACAGCTACAAGTCCTGCTTCGTCGGATCTCGCGTTGGAAAAGTTTGTTACTTCTCCACAAAAGTGTGCTACGCAATGTGCGCGTGTAGTGGGGATTAGCAGTACAAGTGTACGACGAATTCTGAAAGGTGCTAAGTGGAAACCTTACATTCCACGACTACTGCATGTGATTAATGATGACGATCCTGATTGGACGAAGAGGGCCCATTGAGTTCCCTCCACGGTCGCCAGAATTAACCCCTATGGACTTTTACTTATAGGGAACCGTGAAAGATCAAGTCTGTCGACGTAAGCCACGCACGTTGGAGGAACTTCGCCAGGAGATTACAGCGGCATGTGCTGCGATCTCCATTGAAACATTGACCGACGTAGCTGCGGCGACCGCTCATCGTTCAGTAATGTGTCTGGCCGCCAACGGCCAACATTTTGAACATCTAATGTAACCACTGAACTAAGAAAGTACTACCGGTAGATGTTTGATTAGTATTTAAATTAAAGAACAAACCTAATAAATAGTTTATTGCCCAGTATCCAGAATATTAGTACCTAATTGCCCACTGTGGCTAAATTCATGGTAGGCCTAGGTCTGAAAACTAGATAAACACATTTTACTGTTTTATTAGAAGTTTTTAAATTAAAATCGTGTATTGTGAGTCTAACTCATACACTTACCTACAGTCTGAAGAAACCTTCAAGAATGACGGGTTCTCGAAAATGCCTAGTATCTTGCATATTCAAGTAAAATCCAACGAAGTAAACCTAGATTCCCTTTCTGGAAGATGCTACAAAATCTCCGATAATTACGTAAAACAAATAGGCTAGTATAATATGGATCTTGCTTTAGGTATTAAAAATAAAATATTTTTAAAATAACTGTATATTGCATTTCTCCACCTTGTACCAGAATAGGCCTATCTATTGGCACAAACACTGCATACACAACAAGGTATAGTTTCTCTTGTTATAAGCTAAGTATTAAGTGCCAGAATGGTTCTTCATGAGACTGTTTGGGAGCCGATAAAATTTGGCCGCCTCTTTGTCTGTCTGTCCGTGTGTCTATAAGAACGTTAACTCAAATAGCCTACGTTTTATCGGATATTCATGAAACTTGGTATACCAGCACGCATTTAAGTTATAACTAGGGACCGGATTTTTAGGTTTTTAAAAACACTGTTTTAGGTTTTCCATTAGGTGAAATAGGTTTTTTTAGGTTTTTTTGTCCAAAATATCGTTTTCGGGTAGAATAATTGGTTTAATGAATTTGAATGTGCTACATAGGATTGAGTACAAAATACTTGTAAAGTTTAACTTAACAAAATTGACTTAAATTTGTGTAAACTTGCTTTAAGACATTATACAATTGAAGAAAGAAAGCATAAACAATCAAAAGAAGTAGTGAAAATAAGATTGCCTCACATTTCCTGGTTACAGTATATTACTAAATATTTTTTCAAGATTCTCAATTGTGAAGTTCTTCCTGTTATCTCTTAGTTAATAGTTAATACTGTATTTAGACACTGCTCTTCTCAGGATTCGAATCCGATGCTTCTAATTTAGTGAGTAAAATACTTTATGGTTGGATGTGGATATAATGTGAAACTCGATTTCATTTGTTTCGACATAATTAACACGTCTTCTTAAAACTCAAAGTGTGACCACTCAGTATGAATAACAGGGAAGTACTAAAGGCAAACAAAAAACAAGCGGTTTAAAACACAGAAATATATATCCTTGTTCATACATGGCAACAATGGTTGTTCGTACGAATATTTTAAAAGGAATACGCCAGTACTCTTTTCCTCTCTTGATACTGTCCGTCCTAGACGACAATGGGTTGAATGAACCGCTGGTAGTATTAATTTCTACCCGACAAAAATTATTCTCTCCCCGCAAAATATCGATTTCTCAACTGACAAACAAAAAAGACAAAAAAGGAGCCTAAATTATATATTTTAGGTTTTATACCCCGTTTAGGTATATTTAGGTTTTTATATCCCATTTAGGTATTTTTAGGTGCCACAGAATTAATGTGGGTGAATCCTATGGACATGATTCGAAAAAGTGTATGAGCGCTTTTTGTTTTGGAAGTAAGGAAAAAAATAGGTAAAAACCTAAGAATCCGGTCCCTAGTTATAACGTCCATGGGAAGAAGCCTATTGATATTGGACCAAATTCAGTGCCTATTTTATGGCACTTTTTTATATATTAGAAAGAATTTATCATTTTCAAATCAGTTCTCATGACAACATATTGTTTTACAGTGTTCATGAATGGCTTTGGAAGTTAAAATAGGACTACAAGTAGCTTTGACAAATAACACTACCCACAAATTCCTTCACATATGGTTATCAAAAAATACCTTCATCCTTCCGTATGCTCTGCTTAATGAATCGATCTGGAGCTTAACTCTGAAATCGATAAAAACATTATTTATTTTCTGCATATCATAATAATTATTGCAAACTGATTAAACAAAAGTATTCTGGTACTTTGCTAGGCCCACATCAGTGTTTACCTGATTTTATTGGTACAGCGTCTTAAAACAGTTTACGTTGAGATAAGGCACTGTATATGTTAAAAAGAAACATTGTTTTAAATTCAGTATATTAATTTTAGGAATGGAAAAACCAATATGAAAATGAGATACTAAAGGATACTTAGGGCGAAAGTTGGAACATAACGCATAATTTAAAATGAACCTTATATATTTGAAATTTAATTACAGTAATTATAAAGTATAATTACTGGCACTGAACTAAGTTCAGCAGCAGAAGAAGAAGAAGCATAGGAACTATTATTGTTCCAGTAAAACAAGGGTAGGAGTCCACGTGCAGTTCGCGCTGCTACGCTCTGCTGATCTGGGTTTTTCTTACTGCTTTTTCCTTATTACTTCCAGCGAACGCACTCTGACATTACTTTTTATTCCCTTGTTTTAGTTCGTTATCTTGAGCTTTTCTGTGACTTACTTTTTTAATGCTGGAGTCTGTTCCAGTCATCAGTAATAAAAAACAATAGCACAATTTAATGTGGAGGAACTCGTGGACGGATTATTGTAAATTTCACACAACTTTGTTAGTACTAATCCCACTCTAACTAGAACTTCAATGAGTTCACAGCATCGACACAGTATTGCAATATTCATGTGTAAATGTTCAGGGAAGTTATGCAGGATTACGACATACTCTACTTTCTTCCTTTCACCGTTATAGTATATTACGATACAAGTGCCGTAAGCGGAGCATACGGATCGAGGAAATAATTTGAAAAAACGAGGCGCTTGCGCCGAGTTTCTTCAATTTCCGAGATCCGTTATGCGCTTACGGCACGAGTATTGCTTGCTATTTTTTTCACGACGATTATTTACGTCAATTTAATTATGTTAATTGAGATATTAGCTGAAAATATTATGTACAGTAAAACCTCTATATAACGACCATCGCTGGTTCCACGAAAAAGTGGTCTTTAAGAGGGGTGGTCTCTTAATAGGGGGAATGCATTTTTATGTCTTGAAACTGAAAATACAATAGAATAAATACGGTACGATACAGTAGGTGTATTATGTAACACGCAGTTGATTATTACTTACTTTTACTGTATTTCAAATTGCAGCACAACAATAAGACACTTTAATCTATGGAATGTGTTCTGTACGGTACTTGTATGCTGTCTAAAGGTATTTCCCAGAACGCGAAAGGGAAAACAGCCTAAAGCATTGTTCAACCATATTCACATTTCTGTCCACCACTTTTGTACAAGTACTGTATTGAAAATTGAAGAGGCGTCTTGCAGTGCCCACATCAGTATTTCTGTTTAAATGCTGATTAATGCCTACCATTTGAGTAAATATTCTTCCAGTTGGTCGATTTTGGTCGTTATAGAGAAGTTTAACGAAAATGTAACTCTGGTCGTTGGTCGGGGAGAGGGGTGGTCGTTTAATAGGGGTACAAATAACATTGGCCTCATGGGTTTTACTGTCGGTTCCTAGAAAAATTGGTCTTTAAAGGAGGTGGTCGCTAAATAGGGGTGGTCTTTAAGACAGGGTTTACTGTATATACATTATTAAAGATAAATGTTTATTTCAGAAAGTGATTCGCATGTGTTGGTTGTTAAGGGGACTGAGTATTTGTCCTGTTAAAGTCGCCACAAACTAGGGGGCCTTGGTTCCGGTCTTCCATAAAGGCTTGTATTATGATGATTTTACTCAGGGAACTTGTGCTTTTTGTCATTTTTACCGCACGGAGATTTCTTTTGTTTTCATAGCAACCAGATTGCGTGCGGGAATGTCAAGTTACGATCCACGGCAACAATATTCGTAAGTACCAGTAATTAGTTACTTCGTGCAAAAAACTTATAAGGTACCTGATGGGAAACGATTCGTACCTGCACATTACATTTATATACCTGCTATTCCCAAATATCTTCAGGGCTGTAATTCACTACGAGTAATCCCTTTTCAAATCTAGCAGAAGACCTCTTTAATTTCTCAGCACTCTTTATCCTCTTCCTGAAAGTGGTGGAAATATTTAACATTTACGACTGAAGCACTGAAACATAAAAGTTATAACAATGGAATTGTTTATACGTAGTCATTTGTCGAATCCTGGGAACCGCTTTCTGTAGTCCTAATAGGCGGCATTGCTAAGAGTAATACAGTCTAGAAGGCAGTGGATATGGGATTTGATGATTGTTCAGTTTAAACTCGCAAGAAATTGACCACGTGAAATAGGGTACTGGTTCTGGTTTACTTTGGGAATGGTTTTCTAGGTTT
This sequence comes from Ectobius pallidus, assembly GCA_964059195.1. Classification (NCBI taxonomy): domain Eukaryota; kingdom Metazoa; phylum Arthropoda; class Insecta; order Blattodea; family Ectobiidae; genus Ectobius; species Ectobius pallidus. Next base: position 10,243,981 of record CAXKWD010000007.1, on the reverse strand, counting down.
ATTCAAAGAAAAAAAGTCGAAAACTGTCCTGAAGGTTAGTGAGTAACGTTATTCAGAATCGATAAGTACCATATTATGGAGTCTGTTGTAAAATGTGCATAAATTATGTTAACACTATGAGAATATTATAGGAGAAAAATTCCTTCGACACTGGGACTTGAACCCAGGACCTCTGGCCAATGCTCTACCAACTGAGCTAAGCCGGAGTTCAATTCACAGTGCCAGATGGGACCTCTCTCCTATGACTAATTGCCCTAATGGTCTACTACATAGACAGACAAGTTATGTCATATGCAGTGCTGTGAGGCACAGTACTGTAAGTATTGATTTTTGTGACCGGGCTCCCACTGTTATTGTACAGTTAACATTCAAGATAGATATACATGTCGAATGAATTTTTTTCCTATAATATTTTCATGTAATGTCCAACAGAGACATGAATGCTTATATATCTATATTAACACTAGCTTAAAAGGCCCGGCGTCGCTCGGGTTTTGTATTTCGTAAATTCTAAAATAACTTATAGGTCCTTATATAGGTATTTAGAATTTGAAATGAGGAAGAACGACTTATCACACTGAAACTATTCCCTCAGAAAACGATAAATATAGGTTTTTGTGGCTTATAGCAGATCCCTGCGGCTTCGCCCACGATAATTAATCGAAAGATTAACAATTAAAAGCAAAATAATTAAAATATTATATTTATTAACACTTTGCACGCGAAACATTCATAGGTCTAAACTAAACGATTGATAGGCCTAATTAATGAAACAGCCATAAATCCGGCTTTGAAATGAATTCCACGATTAGAAAGCGCAGCATGGGAAAAATTAACCTCCGATTCGAGTTCCCTGGCCCAGAAAACCCCTGCATAGTGAATGTCGTCTAAATCGAACAATGTTTACGCATTGAGACCTATATTCATTATCCCTCTTCCATCTAGGTTGAACATTTCAGATATCTGCGTGCCTTGACATTATAAACAAATGAATCGCCTCTTTCAAGGTGACCAAGGTGGGCTTACAACATTCAAGCGATCGCGATGATTTTATTTCCAAGGTATGACAAAAATAGACAAAGCCAACTGCAATTGATAAGAAACTGAAATGTATTACTAAGAACCGATGCTTCGATACTGCAAAAAATGCACGTTTCGTTCCCGCTTTTCGCTCATAGCTCGCGAACGAAAGCTAAAATTAAATATGTACTATGCCAGAAACCTTCGCGGAAGTGTACTTAACAATTTCCCAAAGTTTCAGGGCGATCGGATGAATGGTGTAGTATTGCATAAAGGACAGACATACATACATTCGTTTTAATGTAGATAGATTATGGCCGGTTTCTATAAACTCGCGAATTACCTATGGGTAAATTATCCAATGCACAGAATTTACACAATTTACACAAGAATAACACCACACAAACACAAATAATTATAGATAGCAATCACATACACTTGTGGCGAGTTTCTAGATAAATGTCCTCTGGGTAAATATGAAAATGCCAGAAAAAATGTTGCTACAAACTCGGGTTAGATCTTTCCAAGGGTAAATCTTTGGGTTAATTGATCCTTTCATGGATGGCTGGATAAAATTTAACCTCTATAATAATTTAAACAATGAGAATCAAAGCCTTCTGAATTAAATTAACTGTACAACTCCAAGGCCTTGCTCATTATATCATTGTGGGTGAAATGGAACTAATTTGTCCATGGATAATTTACCCAAAGGTAATTCACAAGTTTGTAGAAACCGGGCATTAGTGAAGTAAATAAATATGTAATAGGCCTAAGTTGTAGGCCTATACGAGGTTCGAGTCCGAAAATAAGTTTCCTCCGGAGACTGTGTACAGAGGTGTGGATGAAAGACAAAATATACAGCCTAATGAGACATTAAAGGTAAGACGCACCTTTATTTTTCCGCATAATCACCACCTACATTGATTGAGAAATTTCCCGTACCGCTTTAGAAGCTTCAAAAAGCCCTCCAGGAAAAAAATCAGGGCTCTGCATACGGAAGAAGCATCGAACGGCTTGTGTGACGTCAGCAGTGCTCCCAAAGCGCCTTCCGCCGAGAGTCTTCTTCAAACCCGGAAACAGATGGAAGACATTATTATTTTTTAATTATTGCCATCTTCTTTGTGTTCGTCGACTTTTCATTAAAATACTATAAAAAGAAAGAAAAGTTGTATCGTCAAAGGGTAAATATCTCAATTGTTTAGGCTATTTTTCGAGTGTCGATAGAAGGTATAGTTACTTGTTTATTTTCTAAAAGAAACTAGAATAACCGTGTAAAATTATAATACAATTTTCGATGTTAATATTAGTGTTTTATTAAGACGGCTAAAATCGTTTGTTTAAAACCTAAAAAGGGCTATTCCACAAAAATAAAAGGATCAAATACCTTTTATAAATGCCCAAAAATTCGGGCCCTAGTTACAAGTAGGGTCTGAAGTTAGGCAAACATAATTGATAACAAGTTAGTGAAATACCTTTTATAAAAGCCTAAAAATTCGGGCCCTAATGATGAAGTAGGGAGAAACGTATGAAAAGATACGTCAATATTTTTAAACCTGGAGACTATTTGTTATTGTCCACCTCAAGAACATGCATTACTCAAAACAATTAGGAATGCCGCTGGTGTCCATGTTTACGTCCGCATATAGGTCCTTGCAGGGAGTGAGAGGAGGAAAAGAGAACTATAATCTTTGACAGAATGTTTGTGTGCCGTGTTTTAAAAATGCTTTCAGTATTGGCTTAAGCTATCTTTTAATCCTGAGGTAGAGCTACTGATTCCATGAATTAAGTATATTACAACACTTAATGATGCTGTCCGCAGCTGATCACGTTACAGGAGACTGATATCTTAAAAACCAAGACCAGTGCAGGAAAAAAACACACGTGTAAGGAATTCATTACTTTTGGCAATAGTATTAAGTCAGCCTAATTTGTACGCTTTTTCGCGTAAGTTCATTCGTGAGTTTATAAGGTATTTTGTTCTGCAAATAATTTATTGTTTCAAAATAAGACAAATGGCACAGTTATTTAATTAAGTGTAATATTTATCACCATATAACATTATAAAATACTAAAATATTTAAACAGTCCGGTAATTATCTAAGTTAACAAAAATTGCAATCAACGAAAATGTTCTAACATACTTCCCTGAAAGACATGAGTCTTGAGTCGTTCATCCATAGCAGTGGAGTCTTGAAAGCTGTGGAGGGAGATATTTATCCAGAGTTAAATAAGGTATGTAAGAATAGTACATTGTGCAAAGAGCTTATAATGCCATTTATTAAGATATAAGCATGTTATTATGAAACGAGCAAAGCAAATTTAATGATTTTCAAACGAGTGTCTTAACTGCGAGATGCATATGACTGTATTTGTTAGACCATACTTAAATGTTTAAGTTTGGTTTCTTAGGAAACTTCATAATTGATGAAGAAAATGACTCTTACCATCAGCTTTTATAGCTCTCGTCTATTCCGATAGATGGTAGGTACAAAGAATGCAGGTTGCAGGGCTTTTCTTGACGCTTTAACATCAAACAACGCACATAAAAAAAGGAATTAAACTGGATTTAGTATAATATAATAATTAATAACCGTATAATTGAATTTATTTAAAAACGTTGTTTATTTACGCAGTTTCATTTCCTACTCGCTTTCAAGACCGTTTCGTGTACGATGATAATAATCGATATCTCACCTGTTTTAATAACGACTATTCCACTCATAAGCCGCGTGTATGATATTGACCAATAACGTTTAGCAATTCCTCGGATATACACCAATCACGATCGTTTATCTTATGAAATGTTTGTTATTAATACGAGGATGGGATTTTATCTGATAAATTGGTCAGATCGTTACTGGACACGTAAGTATTAATGTGCCGTGATTAGTACGTCACATGCTGCCATTAAGCAGCAAGAAAGTAAATTAGTTTATATAACACAACCTTTTGATAATTGTATAAATGTACATTGATTAAAAACATAATTTCGATTCGGTGCAAGCCAGTTCGTGTGCTTTTTTTTTTCGGTTCTGCTTACCTGAATTAAGTTAACTACGTCTTATATGGACCATTGGTAGCACTGGTAACAACATGGCAACTCGAATCGATTCATGGATGGTTGATTCATAGTAGGCCGTGATCTCGCAGCTATTAGTTTTGTTTTTATATAAGAAACCACGAAAGTAATTATTATTTGTATAATCTGTTACATTTTTATTCAAGGAATAGTCTTAATAAATCCAACTCGAGTTGGCGAGTTTCATCAGATAAATTCTTAAATTCTCGTGGGATTACCTACGAAAAATATCTATATCCAAATGGCCACCATTACAAGAAAGAAAGATAGTCTACATACTGCATGTATAACGCAGTAATTTTAGGAGCAAAATATTCTAATAGAATTACACTCTTGTTTATCGATTGCTTTAGAGAGGGGAGAGGAATTCTCCATTCTGCTCCACTGCTTTTTCTTACTCTGAAACTCTCTAAACTTCCAAAACTTAGTTTCATGAACCTTCATGATATATTGCCGGTGCTAACATCTTAAGCATTCACATGCTGGCCAGATCTGGCATGCTTTAATATGTCCATTAGAAGTAGGCTTAATTCTTACTCTATTTCTGTGAAGTAAATATATCGTAATTCATGTACTGAATAAAATAAGAGTAAATTATCATAAAGTCACGTTTATATCGATCAGACGATTAAGCTGTTGAATTATCTGTAAGCGAAAGGAAAGAAAAAAACAAATACAAGAAATCTAATAATATAATCTTTTATCTTGTGAAACTTTTTTTTCCCTCCGACAATATGTACATACTTTTATATCCTTATATGGGCATCATTCATGTAGGGTTAGTCTATGAATAGGAATTTCAAAATTATATAGGCCTATGTCTAGTTAGGGCTGTTGCATGTAGAGTCGAGTGTACGAAAAACTATCAGATGCTTTTATCCAGTGTTTTTATTAACTTAAATTTGGAATTTAACCTCATTCCTTTGTGTTCCACGCGAGCCCTGAGTAGGCCAATTTCTTATTGATTTGAGTTTAAGTCAGACCATTTGCATTAGCCTATGAAAAACGCTAAAACTTAGATAAGGGGCGAAAGGGGGTGCAATGTGAATGAATTTATTTTGAGTGGCTAGAAAGTGTGCGTCACAACGAATGTCTAGACCAGCACCTGAATTAGCCCGACTCATATTGGTTTGATGTCAAAAGTCTGTCAGTTAAGCATTACCTATGAATTGAGGTCGGTTTCAGGTTCAGAAGCGAAGGATTGGGGGTATCAGAGACATTAAGTGATGAAATTACCTTGTAAATAGTGTCTTCTAGTCATTTGAAGTGAACAATGGACATTGACAACACACCAAAAGTTGTCTGGAAACGTACGCTTAAGTGCAAATTCCAACGCACATGGTCTTTTACGGTGACCCATCAACCAACAGCATCGTGAGAACAATATCTATTTGCAATAAACGAGTTTATCCTACACCCTATTACTCGCATGCCTTAAGAGCGAGACACATACTGGTTTTTGTTTACTTTAGGTTTTCTTCTGAGAACGGTCCGACTTTAGAAGATCACTCTTAATAAGAGCCTTGTTATTTTAAATAACTTCTACAAATGTACAGAACTCGATTAAATTTTGCACATTTAGCCTTCAAAACAAGAGAAAAATCAATGTCTAAATTTCATTAAAAATATAATGTGCCCTCATTCAAAGCCGTTGATATTACTTATCGTAATGTATAGGCCTACGCCATATGAGGATACTATGCGTGGACAAACGAAAATTCATAAATGATCGCCATTACTCAAGATATATATTAGAGCAGGCTATGTTTGATTGCTTAAAATGTAAGTAAAACTTTCTATTCCTATCATCGAATGCGAGAAGTAATCTATAATATTAAGGTATAAATGCATCTGCAACTGTAGGTATGCATAAAGGAAGAAAGTTTGTTTGTGCATTATTCAAATCTACAATTTTATCCCTATCCTGATTTCATTGTTATTTACGCCAGGTATTTTTGAATTTCCAGTATGTACCAGGTAATTTATATTAAGGATTAATGTAAAAATATAATATATTTGAGGTTGTTTTTCCGTTTTCATCCAATGCCACCCGTTAAGAGGAAGGTACCCAGTTGTGAAATTAAATTAAAATGACTTAGCTCGGGTGCCATCACAGAAATTTGATTTTTTTTATATAGGTGGATATAAGGGATTGTGAAATCAAACCTAAATGGGAAAAACATTGAATGGTTTGAGTACTCAATATGCGGTTCCTTTTTTGGGGCTAGGGAACTCGAATGTGAGGTCTTTTTCCCAGACGGCGCACTCGAAGCCGGGGTTTTAGCTTTTATATTAGCCTATCAATCGTTTTTTTGTTTATGCATGATTTAGGTAAGGTTCCTGAATCTGTGGTTCGTTTTAACCGTTTATTTCGAATCTGTATGCACATATGACGGCACAATATTAGTTTCATTCGTTTAATTATTTATATTTACTACATGAAACAGTATATTGAAGAATAAAAAGGGCAGCGTTAATAAATAATCTATTTTAATTACTATTCTGTTAAATAAATGATTTATAAAACATTTGAGCAAATAATCGAGGGCGAAATCGATGGCACCTGCTAGGGGCCGTTATATTTATAGAAGACATGTAGACCTACTATGTATGGATATATGCATTCATAAACCACAGATTATCTCTGTTGGGCATTCCATTCTTACATTAGTTCTCATATTCAACATACGTCGATATGATCATGTCTCAGGTTATTTTGAGCAATTATCCTGGCTTCGACTAAAGGACAGACGCCTACTACACTCCCTAACTCTACTCTGTCAGATACTGCACCTAATTATTTAGTCTCCCGTTTCTCGCTGTTCTCTTTCCAACATAACCGCGACACACGATCTCAGAATATCAGTCTACTGTCAATTCCACGCCATCAAACATCTCTGTACTCTGCCTCTTTCACCTTAGCCATCACCCGCACCTGGAACTCCCTTCCGCCGGACATCAGGGGTAGTCGGAGCCTACAGATCTTTAGGTCAGAGTCACTCAAGTATCTCGCTGCTAACTAGAATGAATATCTCGTTATCTAGCCTAGGTTAATTTATACTGTACACTATTTTCATAGCACTTAACCTATATTGCTTCCATTTGTTAATTTCTTGCTTTTAAGTTTCAATTTTAGTGTATATTATACTGTAATATTATAATTATACACACACCCAATTATATATAACTTTTTAATTCACTTCGTTTTCTCTGCATATTATTGGACGCATTTTTGTCTTATGTATTAATGTAGGCAGATCAATATTGTATTATTATTTTATTGCTGGCATTTTGTATTATTATGTATCATATCTATTGTATTTGTTTTTTGTAGATTTCTTCTAATGTATTTTGTATTTATCTTGGTTGAGTGGACGATAATTAATTCTGTCAGGGAATAAAACATTATTATTATAATAGAAGAAAAATTCCTTCGATAATGGGAGTCGCACCCAGGACCTTCCGCTATCCGTGCCGCCAACTGAACTAGCCGGAGTACGATTCAAAGTTCCAGATGGAACCGCTCTCCCAAGGCTGATTGCCCTTAATGGTCTACCTCACTGAAAGACAAGTTATGTCATATGAAATACTGTGAGGAACACTAATTAGTGGTTTTTGTGACCGGGCGTCCACTCATACTGTAGAGTAAGGGTATCAAGAATTATTCTTGCAGGCCTATTTTGGTTTGGATTAGATACATCTAAAAATGTTCAAATTCAGTCTCATGCAAATGCAACTTTTAATGTGAAAATCTATACAGAGTGAATCAGAACTTTACCGACAAACTTTCACAAGTTGTTCAGGGATGTTTTCTGAGTGTTTTTTCATATAAGGAAAACATAGACTCCGGTGGTTCAGTGAAAGTTTGTGTAAGTTTGTCGGTAGACTTCTGATACCCTCTGTGTATATGTATGTCATGTATTTGTCGTGTTTAGCTTTAAGGTAGAGTTATAAAATATACTTTATAAATCGTTTAATATAATCTCTTACATTAATTTCATATCCAGTAAACTCGTGTGAATATTCCCGCATTCAACCACCCCTTTACTCCAAAATGATTTAGTCCATTGCTGGGTTCTTGAAATTAAATACAGAGCAATGTATACACAACTAAGCAAAAAGAGTTTATTCATTTGAACATTTTTACACTATGCAATATCTCTTTTTTATACTGTCAATCAAATCAGAGAGGCTTTCGATAGAATGTATGAATATAAATCAGTAATAGGAATAATATTGAAAGAAATTCATGTAAACTTACTTCCAACAGTTAGCATGAAGCATCTTCAACAAATTCAAGAAATTAAGCATAAATAATAATCAATGGACTTATTATCCATTGGTGAATTAGGAAGTGCAGTCTTTCTAAGGCTGTTTAAATAAATACACTTGTTAAAGAAATAGTAGCTTGTTTGTATTCTCTGTGGGTAGTGTATCCGATATGAGTATTGTATTTGGAAAAGTGCAAGGCCGTTAGGATTTTTATGAATTTATAAATTTCTACCAGTTAACAAGTTGTTACGTTAATTGTAGTTTTCTAGAAATTCTATATAAAATATATATATATATTATATAAAGTGCGATGTCCAGGCCCAGAAGCATTCTGACTGGCTCAAGACCACAGACAATCAGCGGCTGTGTCGCCACAAACCTTAGATTCGTATCTAAGGTAAGCAAGGCTAGCTCAGATTTATCAGTTTCTCTCAATAGAAATAATGGACGAAATTACTTATTAAAGAGTATGCTTTCATTTCTAGAAGTTCTATCCAGCTGGTACTTTACATAGACTTTAATATTTGCACTCTTGATAGAACATAAACAATGATTAATACCGTACTCATTATAATGGGGATAACATATGGTGATACAATAATATTGCATGGCCCACTGTATCCTATATAACCTAACAAACTGTTGATCGCTTTAATATCATTGTCAGCCCGCTTTGATTGATTCATTTATTTATAACGACGTCAGTGTAAATACATATAAAGAAGTTGTTAAAAACATGTAGCCGTTTATAATTAAGCGCAGCTGTTGTTGACGTAATATTGTGCATTCTAATGAAATGAACGGCAACCAAATGTGCATTATATTTTAATGTATTTTTTCAGTTTAAACTTCCTGTGCATGTAATAGACCTAATCTAATTCCTGACAGATTGTGTGACTTGAGGCTTTCCCGGTGTTGAGAATGTATTATTGTTTTCAGATTTAATTTAAATAACTCATAACTAGAGGTGTACATATTCTGATTTTAGCTTGCCTGCCCCTTTGAAATTCTGCAACCAGTCACAGCTTTTAACTTGCTTGACTTGAAAGCAAGCCAGATTACAACGATGATAAGAAATACTGTCGCTATGAGTCATAAGCTCTTCATAACTTGGTGGGTTGCTCAGGACCTAAGGAAACTGCAAGGCCTGGCGGAAAGAATATGAAACTGGGTATAGCAGTGCACTGGTAAGTCGTGCAGTTACGTAGTTGAGGAACTTCAGATGTATTTAGAGAATTTTACCCTGAAGGAAGCCGAGGAGAAACTAAAATGTGGACAGTTTGAATTAATTATCAATGAACAAAAGTACTAGTCCGGCATGGGAAAAATTTTCAAACATTTTCGAGAAAACATCATAAAATCAATAATAACAATAACAAAAATCCCTTCAGGCAAGCCTACAAGCTGAGGTAGATTTCGAAGTGCTTTTGTTTTAATTTACTGTCGCTGCGTAGCACTCTTCTTCTTTAGCCTTGGCATGGCAAACCCGCAATAATAACTGCAAAAAAGAGGAAAGAGAACTTTTTAAAACATTCAAATCTCGCCTTATATGAGAACTATCAAGAAACTAGTTATTGATTTGTAGAGTACTCATCAAGAGCTTTTCAATGATACCCCACAAGACGTAGTTTCGAAAATTTCGAATTTCCATCCCCATACCCCCACCCCCACTCGTACTCCCAAAACCCCCGAATCGTTGGTGTCACTGTGAACTCCATAAGGATTACTCTAATTTATTCAATCAAAGTTTCCCTCTATACTTGATAGGGGCCGAGATATAAATGTTTTAAAATTTCAACCCCCTCCCCCGACCACCCCCTTAGGCCAATTTTGCTCATTAACGAACTTGTCTGAACTATTGGACCTAGAAATAACATAATAAAATTTGATTAAAATATCTTGAAAATTACGGCCGCTAGCGTGTAAAGATATATATGCATATATATAAATATATATATATATATATATATATATATATATATATATATATATATATATATATATACATATACATATACATATACTGTATATAAATATAAATATCACAATTTTTTTAACAGGCGGTGGTTTCGTACTTAGGGAGGCATGAAACGTAACGATATGAACGAATTTTTTGAAAGTCATTAGGTAGATTTTTTTTCGAAATCTACCTAATAATAAAAATAATAATTGTGTTAAGACGCTAAAACGATTTTTAATACTTTATCCACCTTTTATTTATCTGCATGGTGAATTTCTTCTACCAGCATGTAGAAAAGCAAGAAAGTATTACCTACACTCAGCAACTACAGTTGTTTAGCTGATAGGAATGTCGCAAGCTTATTCTGACTTGCCTAGGCTGGGTTTGACCTGACCCATCAGGCTTAAAGAAACCTGCCTGCTTCCTAGCTATGACGCTGGCAACTTGCTTGCCTGGCGTTCAAGCGGGTTTGGGCAAGCTAAAATCGAGATTTGTACACCTCTGCTAATAACACACATGGCTGCTTTAAATCTTTAACCAACATGTCAATGAATCTTAGGCTGGAATGAATAGGTATCTGTTACCAAAAACCATGACCCCCTAGAACTCAGGAATGGGACCCGTGATTAGAATAATTTATTGTGATACAAGGGTTAATTTGTACATGCTGAATTAGCGGAGCCTAGCGTGGTAGCAGATTATTATCTTTCGCCTCTTAGGCATTCACTTACAACATTAGGTCTAATATTATTGCCAGCGGATTTTGTGAAATTTTTACATAATTTAAGAATTTCTTATAGTCTATATCAGTGTATACGAATATAAATTAAGGTTAAGAAGAAGCATAGCTATATTAAACTATGTGGGTTGTTCTATGCATTGCGTTGATATGTGCTAATTTCAGTACAAAAGCAATTTATATAGAGAAACAGTTTTACTATTATGGCTACTATGAATTTAGTTTTTACACAAGTTTGTAAATGCAATATTATTTCGTGCATCGTGTTATGGTTTTGTGTACAAGTAGATGCACTACATCCCAAAATAGAAAAATAATTTTTAAAAATCTTACCGAAATCATGAATCTAGCACGAACTGCTAGTATTTATATGGTGTTAATGAATGCCACCGAAGTACGAGTACTTTACCATGTATAGAGGGGACATAGTCAAGCAACTTTCATTAGGAGATTTTTGCTCTATGACCTAAAATGCGTACTATGCTACAGGGCATTAAAGTCATTACGATTTGTTGCTCACAAGTCAATAATAAAGCGAAATAATATTTCTGAGTTTCATGTTGTCTCTGACACTAGTCATAACATAACGTAAACAGTATGTCATTGTGCCATTGTGTCATTTCGTGTTATGGTACAATATTAAAGACATCGAACTTACCGAAAGAAATGAAATCCATTATCTAATAGAGTCCGAGATTCTTTACCTTTGCGATGCGGTTCTGATTCATAGGCCTCTGTATTATGTTAGTATGCAGATGTGGGTGAAGTCGTACTTACCTGAAACAAAGGAAATACAACGTTACCAATCTATAAAACCAAGCTGAATAATTGAACACTTAATATATTCTTATTCCTTTCAAACGGTTATTAACATTTTTTACGAACTATATATAGTATACATTAGCCTACATAACTCAAAAGATCGTTGTAGTGTTACATTTTTACTTCCTCTGCCCGTGCCACAGGTAGGCGTACCATTAAATATGTAGAGGAAGTATTGTTCCTCCTCAACTCGAAGTTGAGTTTTAACATAAATACATATTTTGAGGTCCCCTGAGTCCAAAAATACTGTTTTCGGAAACATAAGTTATCTGTGTGTTTCTGTGAACAGCCTAGCTCCAGAACGGAAAATCGTATGAAAACAAAATTTTGTATTTGGGTTAGATACCTTCTTGGAATGTGACATGAAGATTCTGACGACTTTCTCTTATTTTTAAGGGGACTTTACGTGAAGGAAATTTCGATTGTCGCGATTTTCTCCAAAACAGCTTTTACGTTTTTGTTTAAATTTTTCACATAGGGTGCCTATACTGACAGCTAAAATTTCTATTTGAAAGATTTTTTCGAAAAAACATTTGTGAAGGGTAATTATAAGCTACCCACACTGAATTTGTCCTCTTTGCAATATGGTCTCTTGTTCTCGGAATCTTAAGTGAGAAAAATGTATTGGCGTCGGTGAAACCCAAGTTTCCAAATGGTTGATTTCTTGAAACTAACGGATTTTGACAACACGTATTGAATTCCTACTCTCAAGGTTTCAAGATCGTTATATGATCGATAATAATCGATATCAAACCGATGTCAAATGAAAAACAGTTTCGAAGTCTTGGAAACTTGCTTCGTTCCCAACCGAACCATGTAAAATATTAGTGGCGTACAATTAGTGAGTTCCTACCTAGAAGAACGTCCTGAGCGATTCATTAAATTCATGCTGACTTGTTAGTCATGGCGTTGAATAACAGCCCTCGTGCATTAATAATTAGTTGAGGGCTATTCTATTGTAAAGTGGTGCAGAAGAGGAAACTGTCCAATTGCTGTAGAAGCTAATCAGCTTTCTTGTTGCAAACCACACCAGAACGTTTGTAGGAGGAGTCTCAGCACGAATTTGCATTTTCCTGTTACCACAATGTTACGCTAAGGCCCAATTGAGTGTTACTTTGTGTTCTATTTCGTGTTCTTGATATCCTCTAAACTAAATGGATGCGTCTTCTATTCAGTAACTTCTGTTCCTTCACTATAAAGCAATTTAAAGATCTTTACTTATCTTTCTTAAGGGTATATGTACGTGAATTATTTTGAAATTTATGTTTTTTTGTTTATAGCAGTAAAAAATTGTGCTGGATTTTCTGCATCCATTGGTATATAGTTTATATAGGTTTAGAAATTATTGGTGCCATTTAAATGGACATTTAAATATGTTTACGTGCTCTGAGCTACTATTCACTATGAACTTAAAATTGAATTTCCCGGTAACTCTTATTTTTCACACATATTGTTAGGTAGCTCCACAACCATTAGAGATAGAAGGCTGAAATTTTTTACACTAATTTTACATGCATATATGCATAAAGTAGACTACAATGATGCCCATAGGTATAAAATTAAAGAAAATGTGTCATGAAATATTGATCTAATTTCAATATATTTTATATGCGATATATAAAAATTAATTGCATTAAAAATACTAACTTTAGCTGTATAAAAGTAGTCTACTTTGTAGAAAAATATGTTCATTATATGCATTAAAAAAATAAAAAGTGTCAGAGAAACCAGAAAAATGCTATCTCTACAGGAAGTGATAAGTGAATCTGAATTAATTTTTTTCATGCTCCTATAAAACATGTAATTTAAAAATAACTTGATCAATTTTTTATACTTTTATCAGCTAGTTATGTTCTAGTAAGCCTTCTTATAGGATCCTGTAATTTTAGTCCACTTTTGAGTTCATTTTCTTGTAAAATTTTAATTTTTTAGAACCTGCATTTTTTTATATTTTTGTGGTAGTTCACGTACATATACCCTTAACTACGAAATACGAAATTCTATTCACGGTGAAGTCGTAAAAACATAAAAGAAAGTCGTTAGACGCTTCGTCGTTCCCCTTTCTCACTTTACATTCTGATATAGGCTTACAATAAGAGATCGTATTGCATGGAGTTCGTATTCATTTGTTTCAGCCTGGTGCAAAGATAATTGTTCGCCAGGCAAGAAGGACTTTATATGAATCATACCTAATAACTACTCTTCAGAGATTAAAAAAAAAAAAAAAAAAAAGTGTGCGTGGACCGCCATGCGACAGAAGTGAAACTTTTTTTGGCTACTTTGAGAGTGAAATAGAGGAATACATATCGAACGGAAGAAGGAAATCATCACAATAAACACTTTTTTCGGCATTTGAAATCGAATACGTATAAAACAATAACACAGTTGTGATGAACTAATGCCCAAACTGTCACTGATCGTAGCCACTGTGTTTGTTTACATGAACGGGAGAACGTTAGTGACGTGTAAACGATGCTCACGCAACGAGTAGAGCCACCTATAATGGTGAAGGGCTCACCACGCCACTAGCTCGAAGCAGTAATAGCCCCCCACTCAATGCCTGATACCTTTCCCCCGCGCGCTCCCGTGACCCCACTCTTTCGATAACAACTCTATGCTTGCTACTTACCCCCACTACTTTCATGACGATTTTATTCGTAACGCAACTTTTGGTTAGCTCTCGATTTACTCCTATCGCGCCTAAAGAAGTTTCACTTCCAAAAAAAAAGTTTCAAATAAAAGTTTTAGCTTTTAGTATAAGCACCTTACATGCAAAACTTATTCCAAGTCGTTGAGCTGTTTTAATAAAAATCACGAGAAATGAATTTTTCTTTTCGTTAAGAAAATTCATTTCTTGTGGCATTCAATGTAAGAGGAAGTAATCGCCAAACTTCGGTCACAACCCCAGCAGTTATCTAATCCAATTATAAAATGTTTTCATACGAGTTTTCCTTCTCGAGCTAAGCTGTTTACAAGCACACAAAAACGTTCCTGAAAATAGTACTTTTGTATTCAGGGAATCGCAAAACACTTCGAGTTTGGAGGTCCTCTACTAATAATTCCCATGGTACGGGCTGAGAAAGCAAAAATTCTTGTTCTTAGTTTAAGTATAAAAACCTAAGGAATCTACTCTTATACAATTCAACGGCCCTAAATAGCGTGCTCACTCGCTCGCCCGCTTCGTGAAACATCGGGCATACTCGGCGATGTTCGTCTCTCGCAGTCTAAACTTTCAAGACGACTACAAAATTAGGAAGGAAAACCGTTTCTTTATTATATAAGGCCTAAGTGAAATGGACACAATGAACAAATATTCTAATTTTATTTTTACTTACAATTTTCATAGCTCTGAACCACAAACATTTTTAATAATCTACCAGTGTAATTTTCTTAAAAATCTTGGAGTCAATGAATAATGGCGGGCGAAGCCGGGGGCAACAGCTGTAAAATATTGATGGTTTTATCTCTTGCAATATAGCTGATAATAATAATTCAAACAAACCATTCCTTCCTTTGAAACATTATATAATTTCTGAAAATTACACTGAATTGATAAAATAAAATTCACATCATATTCATGTCAATAAACAGCTGAGAAACAATACGTATTATGTGTTCACAGGTTCTTTGGAACTGCATAATCGATTCTGATATAGTTTTCCCAGGGGGCGCTTTCATGTCGTGGAATGTACTCTAAAGCAGGAATTTTAGCTGTTTCATTAATTATTAATGGCTTAGTTTATGAATGATTCGCGTGCAAGTGTTAATAAATATAATGCTTTAATAATTATTATACTCTTCATTTTTAAAAGAATTATCGTGGCGAAGCCACGGGCACCTCCTAGTATTTCACAAAACAACAAAAGTTATCCCCCCATTGCTCAGTTTTTCAAGCAGAGTTAATGGCGATAAGAGAAGCTATTATATGTTGCGACAACAGTGGTAATATTTTTTTTTAATAAGTTTATTAACGGCATGTTCCATTACATCATAGTAATACTATATGCTAGGTTTTACATTCTTTCGTTTTTTGTCGTTCTACACATTTTGTCGTTCTTTTTCTTTTACAGATGACTTATATTTACATTACAATAAATCAAAATTTATTTTGTTTACGAATTCAGCAAAATCTTTCCTATTTTCTCTAATCAAGTGAGTTTTTCTCAGCTGGCCATTTTCCCCGTTTCACTATAATTTTATGTTTTAGACTGTTCCTTTCTTTGGCTAATATTTTGCATTCATAAATTATATGGTCCACTGTCTGTATTGGTGCACCACATGGACACTCAGGTGAATCAAAGATCTTGAAGCGATGAAAATATGACCGCAATTTTCCGTGGCCTGTAAGAATCGCTGTCATGTTGGGCGTAACCGTGATGGTGGTTCCGAGCCTATCCTTTACCTTGGGGAAGAATGCTTTGGTAGCTTCCGCCTTCAGTGGTAATAATGTATGCATATTAAGTGATTCTAAATCAGCAATGGGCGCCAAAGGCGACAAACATAATGTAGGCTACACCCGGTCGCTCATGAAATCCGCAGTTTATTAGGGCAGTTCCTGGTCACATCTGCCTATCGTAGGTCCGTGGACACTCTGGGATTAAAGGGAATGAAAGAGCGGACGAACTAGCCAAACTTGCTGCAAATTCTAACCTCCTTCCATGTTACACCCTCCATCCCATTTCTCACATAAAGAAAGAAGTAATCGCACTATTATCGAATGGAAAAACCAATGGCAGAACTGCGAGAACGGATCTGTGACTAGGAATTTATCTTTTTTATCAGTTTACAACAGAATAAAATGTAAACAATTGGTATCAAGCTATATCATGATACAGTTCTATACAGGACATGGAAAATTTCAACAGTACTTGCACCGATTCCATATAACTAACAATGCCGACTGTAAATGTGAAGAAAGTCAACAATAAGTAAACCACATTCTGTTTTCTTGTCCCATATACACATATGAAAGACTTAAACTCGTATCCAACTTGCACCAACTGAACATTCAGTACACCATTCCCCCATAAGACACTCTCTAATAAGACTGCATATAAATATTTCTCATCTCTTGAAAATAGTATATACTCAAAACTATGAGTTACATTGTTTGTTAATGTTTTTTTCTCTCTTCTTAATGTTGTACATTTTTTGCCTCCCATTTTTAATGCTTATTTCATTATGTTAAATAGTACACTGATTTTATTTTGCAGCTTGTGCTCAGATTAGAATTCTATTAATTTTCATTTATTTATTTATTTCATTTATTTATTTAGAGAAGCTACAGACAATTCTTTTACAAATTTTAAACAGTAGGCTTCTTATATAATAATGGGATGATTGATGATACAGGAATGATGATAGTGATGATGATGATGATGGTGAATAATAGATGACATATACAGACAGGAATTACATAATTACATAATGATTCATAATAAGACATAGGATGTGATGGCATTTGGTATATGATTACATTACTTGAATATTTAAACACACAACAAGTAGGAAATTCCATGTCAGCACTTTTGCGAGTTCTTGTTCATCATGTGTTGGTCATCAAATTCCACTTAAGTCAGTTGCAACACACCCTGCTGAGTAATACTAATTAACTGTGTCACTTACATTCACTGCTTGTGGAATATATCTGGATTTTTGTACAAGGTGTTACAAGCAATGGCTAATCTAAAACAAGGAATTGTATAAGGCTGTTGTACAATAAAAATTATTTGATTTCTTGTTCCTCTTGTATGAGGGACAGAAAGTCCAATGTTATCTAAAATTGATTTACTTATTTAATTAATTGATAATAATAATAATTTAAGAGTAAAATAAGTAAACCATTATCTTGTGTAAAAATACAGATATAGAGTAGATTTAACCAAAATGCGGAATAAAAGCACGTGTGCACAGTCTCAGCTGCTAAAATGTACTGAAGTCTTGAGGAAATATGTAAGATAAATGACTTTGCAACAACGCCTGACTTGGTGGCAGGTAGTGGCGGGGACCAGCGCATATGGTTAGGGATGGGAACATCTTACTAATCGTTTAAAGATGGGGACTGTGGTCTGACTTACAAGCGTTCCGTTCCCTTTGTAGCCGCCTGGGGATCCTTTAAACGTGACTACAATACCGCGATCACGTCGAGAAGATAAAATTGAAATAGTTCGTAAAAACACATAGGCTAAGTGCCGGCATCAAATACGGGGAGAAATAACTTGAAACATCCCCAAAATACGTGAGTTACGGTTGCATTGAAAATATGGTTGTACGAGATATTTTATTTTTTGCATTATCATATACAATTCTTTTCTGCTGGCAAAGCACCCAACCGTTTTCACGAAACTGATATAAGATGGAACGTGAACTGAATGCTGTTAGCAGGATCTGACCTGTCTTCCTGCATTATACCAGTGACGTCACACTCCTGTAACGCTGTAATGTGTTGAAACCTGTTAGTGAGACGTGCGAAGAACAGGATCAGTCACATCGAGGCAGCATTACTGAATAAAAGGATCGCTAACATCATGTCTATGAAAAAGGTTTACAATATCGTGTCCAATATTTTGAAGAGTTGGGAATTAAGGGGGGACATACAGCTTTGGGTGAAAATCATAGGTGAGAAACAGGTGAAATTCATTATTTTTTCCTCAGCAATGAATTCCTCTACAATCTTGCAATCTGACATACTCTTTACTGACTAGGCCTACTTCTTTAATTGCATACTATTTTCAAAATTATTCAACTATTACAATTATCGTTTCAAAATGGCACCCACGAAATTCTAATTTACAGGTCTAATAATGTAGGCTTACATCACAAAGCACCCGAACTTCCTATGAATTTCACCCAAAGCTGTATGTCCCCTTCATTCCTAACTCATCCAAATATTGCACATGTTATTTTAAATGTTTTATGGATATGACGTATTGTAATGAATTTATACAATTTATATATTTTTAATAAGTCATAATGCAATTTTGTAGATGTCCAAAGTGCAGAAAGTGAAATATTCACAGCTGAGTTCTGAACCAACTCTAACAGAAATAGAAACAGCTATAGGTAAATTAAAACACATAAATCTCCAAACGTTGACCAAATTCCAGCAGAAGGTGGGGATACATTAAACTCAGAGAGCCATAAACTCATTCTTATGATATGGAGAAAGGAGGAATTGTCAAAGGAATGGAAGGAATCTACTATTATACCGATACATAAAAAGCGAAATAGGGCGAAATGTAATAGCTAGAAATTTCTCTCTTATCAACATCACACAAAATTCTATCTATTCTACTGCTGCTATTTACAATTTATACATATAAGTATACTAATTATTTATATGACTAATATAATGCCAGTTGTACTATATGGATGTGAGACATGGCCGCTTAAAGATCGGGAAGAACACAATTTGAGAGTGTTCGAAAACAGGGTGCTTAGGAAAATATTTGGGCCTAAGAGAGTCGAAAATGGAGACTAGAGAAAACTGCATAACGACGAGCTTCATGACCTGTACATTTCACCGGATATAGTAAGGATGAAATGAGCTCGACACGTTGCGCGTATGGGGGAGGAAATACATATCTAAAAAAGCATTGACTGGCAGATCCTAAGGAAAAAGACCACATGAAACACCTAGACGTAGGGGGGAGGAAAATAACTTAATAGGGTTATTTAAGGGAAGTAGGATTTGCGAGGGATGGTTGGATGGAGTTGGTACAGAATAGGGGTGAATGGCGGGCTCAGGTAAGCACGGTAATGAACTTTCGGGTTCCCTAAAATAGATCATATTCTTTTAGCTTGCTGAGGAATTGTCTATCGCCATTGAGTAAGTAAGTATGATGCAATTTAGCATCTTTGGTTTCGGAGCATATTGTACACATCTTAGAACATAGTTGCGTCATATTTAGGCTAGTCTTCTGATAGAGTATTAACTTGTGATGATGGTGTACATGACATGTCACTATCTCAACATAACAAAACACTCGCTAGCAATAATCTACAGCCATATGTTCTCCTTCTTGGTTCTCTTCATTCACTATATCAGTTATAAGCAATGCAAAGTAAAACTTTAATAGAATTTCAGAAAAGTGAGAAAATTAATTAGAGATTTTTTTTTTACAAATTAGCTTTTTATTTTTAATAATTCAATAATTTTCAGTGATTTTTAATTAGACTCTATACGTTTTAATATATTTTAATAAATTAGAATTCTTATGTTAAACAGTAATAACAATCAAGATAAAGTAAACTTTATTTACTGTATGGAAAGGACACCTATATAGCAATTAAATATAAACTACGCCAATCTCAACGACGTTCCTGGACTGATTCTTTTTTACTTTGGTGGACAGAAGGGGTTCATGACTGCACACCTAAATGGGAAATTATTGAATGATTTGGACGAAACTCACTATGCGAAGTTCTATGGGCTAGGGAACTCAATTCTGAGATCTTTTGTTTATCTCCGGGCGGTGCACTTTGTTCGCGAAATGCACCTGGAAGCCGGGTTTTTAGTTTTTTTTTTTTTTAAATTATCAATCGTTATAATAAAATTGTTTGTACATTATTTGAGTATCATTAATCTAAGGTTCATTTTGATCGTTTCATTTCGAACTTAATGCCCAAATGACGGCATAAGATTCGTTTTGTTCGTTTAATTATTTATATTTTTTTACGTTAAACAGTATAATTAGGAATAATATTATGTAATTCCTGCAATTTATGTTAAAAATGACAGTGTTAAAAATAAAACGTTTTGATTTTTTCTGTTAAAGTAATTATTTAAACAAAATACTCGGTAGTTTAGTAAATAATCACGGGCGAAGCCACGAGCACCTGCTAAACTACTGTATAAAAACAAACCTTCGATATTACGTCATTAGCGCACAGCCAACGCCACCTATTAACAAGACAGTGCTCAATTTGAGATTGTTATAGCAACCGGGGAAAAAAGAGCATTGAATGACTTGACGAAACTCACTGTGCGGTGGAATTTGGGGGTAGGAAAATCGAATGTGAGATCTTTTTTCCCCGGGCACTAGAATCGTGAAATACCGATCTAAACCGGGATTTTTAGGTTTTTTTATTTATTAATCGTTTTAACTGTTTATGCATGATTTGGGTAAGGTTCATGACTCTGCGGTACGTTTTAATTGTTTCGTTTCATATCTTTATGACCATACGGATGCATACGATTCGTTCTATTCGTTTAATTACTTATATTTGTTATGGAAAAATATATAATTAAGATGAAAATTATGTAATTCATGCAATTTATATAAAATGATGTGTTAATAAATATGTAAGAAATCGCGGGCGAAGAGTTGCGGACCTGATGTATTCTTATAATTAGGGATGGGTCCTCGATACTTTCGATACCTCGATACTCTCGATACTTGCATGGTATCGGCATCGAACGATACTTCAGAAAACTCGCTCGATACTTTTTCGATACTTTTGTAACTCTGCAATTCTGCAATTAAGTGAGAATGCTAGTATTTTTTAACAAAAACTTGTAAGTGGACTGTTTAAAAAACTAATTTTAGTTTTAATGTAGTGTTTAAAAATAATTATAGGCTACTGATGATATTAAATTTTGTCGCATTAAATATGCAGACTTAATTAATTTAGTAGGTATTAAGCAGTTCTCTCAAATTTTAATTTTTAATGTACCTATTTATTGGAAGTGGAAATGTTGAAGGTATCGAGTATCGAAGTATCGAGTATCGAGGAAAAAATCATGTATCGGTATCGAGTATCGAGTATCGAGAAAATCTGGTATCGACCCATCCCTACTTATAATGTATAACAGCCTTCACAATTTTTGTAGTAAATAGTAAAAAATAATATTTCCTATTATGTATAGCATTACAGGGTAGGAAAGGATAACATAGTAGCACTAGACTTCTAATAGAATTAAGCATACTTGTAAATAGACCGTGGGTCTACACTCTATTTCATATTTTATAGTAGCAATCTAACCTAAATGTTATTACACTGGTCAACAATGAATTTTCGCCATTGGAACTAAATGTTCAGTGAGGCAGAGATTGATGTGCTAATTTGAAATATGTTTTACTCTTCTTTTCGTTATATTTATATTATCCGCTCTGTTTTGCTGATATTTATTTATTTATTTAAATACGAATGAACATTACAAATACAATGTTCATGACTATACTAGCAATACATCATGTACTTACAATAACACAAACGTACATTTTTGAAATAGCATTGAATCGTCTTTTAGACGTTAATTAATAAGTTTTAAATGCGGACATCACCTTAGCATAGCCTTTCATATTTAATTAATGATACATGCCAAAATGTAATCTCCAGAAAAAAAAACAAATATTTTCCAAACACAGAGTGTTTCAGAAAAATGTATACACACTTTGAACTGTTATAGAAAATTTATTTCCCGTTCTACAAGGGTAAAATTCTGGGAGAAAGTAATGTTATATTTCTTCAACAGAATGCAGCAGAATAGATTCAACAATCGCCCAACAAACGTGCCATAATCATCCAAAAATGAAAAGCACCAAACAATGCTTGCTCATTCCATATTCCCTGCCATTCGTGCATTATACGGTTTTATTACCAACAAGATGGCGCTCCGCCACACTGCCAAAGGACGTACGAGCATACCTGAACCGAAATTTGCCATGGCAGTGGATAGGACACAGGGAGCCAATCGAGTTTCCTGAATGCTCTCCAGACCTAACGCCGCTGGATTTTTTCTTAAGGGGCACGGTAAAAGATGTGTACAAACGTAAACAACGTAACTTAGACACACTTTGGAATGAGATTCAAGCGGTGTGCGCAGAAATCACATTGGACACTTTGGTACGATGTACAAGAATCAGTGGTGACTCATACTCAGAAATGTATTGATGCTGAAAGCCACCATTTTGAACATTTGAACAATCACATTTTCATCAGAAAGTAATGTATTTTTCAAATTTGACTTTAAGCTGTCCATTTCCAGAAATTGAACCTCGTGGAGCGGGAAATAAATTTTCTATGACAGTTCAAAGTGTGTATACATTTTTCTGAAACACTTTGTATAATATATTCATAAAAATTAGAAGTATCTTTTTTGCATAACCATCGTTTGTAGTAAGCGTTACAGTATAATAAACTTTCCTCAACTTTGCATTTCGTCTTACTGACCAGATGACGCCTACAACTTACGACTAGAAAACCCGCAAAGCACATTTGTAACAGCAGAGCAATAGGTGGAATTGAGCATGGCATAGGAATTGAGAACGCCTGAGACTTACTTCAATGTAAATTTATTTCTATCAAGTTAATGCATTACGTGTAATTTAAAATCTGTACGTGATATGAAAAAATGAAAGGTATATCCATAATCTACATGAAAAGTTGGTCTACAAGTATAATTTTATATCTGACGATTAACATTAGTTTTATCTTGTAGAAAAATATCATTATATACATGTAAATCCATGGTATTTGTTAATCTTAATAATCCTTGCAATAACAGTGACGACAGCGGTGATGGTGGTAATAATTAGGGCTGAAAATTGGTTAAAATTTCCAATCGAGTTAACGCCTGTCTTTAATCGATTAATCGACAAACAGCTCGGTATTTTAAACGAAACCAAAGTGTACATTAAAGATTGTTTTACACGTTTAATAACTACCACACTACAGGTAATCAGAATGAATCCTGAATTAATGAATACCATTATTAGTTAACTAGTATACAAAACTTACATTCCCGGTTACTTTATCAGGAAAACATCGTGAATTAATGAATACCATTATTAGTTAACTAGTGAAAAAATATATACAAACTTACATTTCCGGTTACTTTTTCAGCCAAGACTTGAGACACACGAGTGTTTGTTGACTAAAGTACTCTTCATGTATCTGAATAACGGGAATTGTTTGGACACAATAGGCTAAATGACACATGATGTGCGAAGGCCAAAAAAGCGAGAGAAAAGAGTTTTTCGAAAAACGTTTTTCAGAATTCGACTAAACCGATTAATCTGAAAATGTAATTGATCGACGATTAAATGTTTAATCGATTAATCGGTACAGCTCTAGTAATAATGTAGGCCTACATAACAAAGCACCCAAACTTCCTTTCTAAATAATGATCCACATTTTTAAGGGGTATGAAATGGTGTTACAATCGCAGTGAAAACAATAGTTTCACATCTCTTAGAACAAGGAAGTTTCTTAAAGGGTTATTAAAGTAAATTCTAACTATTTAACTAGATATAAGCTCACATTAACTGATTAACTGTGAGAGATAGGCCTATTGAAAGAAAATATAATTTAATTTAACAACCAACTATATGCAGCAGTATTTTATTTCGAGAGAAACGCGAAATATGAACGTGAAACTGGAAGCGAGCGAGGGATGTATATTAAGAAGAGGCGAACGATATGAATATTACAAGGGCTTGATTTATGATACACATGGCATATATTGCTTTGAGCATAAGAACATAAAATGTTCAGCTTGGGTCTTACAGGCAGTGAATGATCTCGTAAGCCGTGTGTTGTATCAGAGAGTTTTCTTTGAGGGAATTATTGAAATGTCGATCGTGAAGCAGCGCCACCTGGATCCTGTGACGGCAGGTCTACGCAATATAATGCTGTGTGTTTCTTTCTCAACATAGAGATCTTTGAAGAGGAATAAAGAAAACCATTATTATCGATTTCCAGCAAAATGAAATGC
Organism: Ectobius pallidus; assembly: GCA_964059195.1. Lineage (NCBI taxonomy): Eukaryota > Metazoa > Arthropoda > Insecta > Blattodea > Ectobiidae > Ectobius > Ectobius pallidus. The sequence continues at coordinate 10,219,371 of CAXKWD010000007.1, read as the reverse complement.
GATTCGAAAGACTTAGAAAGCAACATAACTTACTTCATGCAGGTTATTTTCTTCGGTTTCCATCTTTTAAACGCTACCCTCTATTTAGGTTGCCTATTTAAATTAAGGTATCCTGCATGTGTATATAATATACATCTACAGTATACGTATATATATAGATGTATATAAGGCTTTGTCCTGACTGACTGACTGACTGACTGACAGGAATCAACGTAGAGCCTAAACTATAACATGTAGAGACTTGGAATTTTGATAGTACCTTCGTTTCATAATGTAGGTGCTCACTAAGAAAGGATTTTGAAAAATTTTGATCTTAAATGCCAAAAATTATATGTTTTTAGAATACCTAATCCCTTTTTACACAGAGTTATCAAATCCAAATCACAGTTCATTTGACAACAGTATTGTTGTAAATAAATATTAAAGAATGAAATCCACGAAAATAATGCAGTCACATAACTTTCTCTACCCTGGAAATAGAGAAAACAATACGAGGTATTGGTAATGTGTATATTATTATATAGCAGGTTCTTGGAGAGAGAAGTATGAAAGTGATATTACATCACTGTTTAATTTCATCCCCAAAACGGTTTTATGGTAACATGAGAGTGAGAAATAAAATATTCCGCAAAGACAATACAATTTTATGTTACCAGAATTTATGTTTCTTCTTATTTGAACCCCTACCAGGCTTGCTGTGTACAAGCGATGGGATCAAAATTCTAGATCCTCAAGATGAGCCATAAAAAGTCATACCAAACGTTTTCTAAGGGAATAGTTTGAGTGCGATAAGTCGTTTTTCCTATTTCAAATTCTAAATACCTATATAATGACCTATAATTTAAAAATCGAAAGTCCTGCATAAGATAATTTCCAATTACAAAATAAAAAACCCGTACGACGCCGGGTCTTTTAAGCTAGTAAGTTATATATACGGTATTTTGACACAGTTGATGTAAATGGAAAGGAGTTGCCTGTTATGCTTCTTAGGAACGGTAATGTATAGAAGATGATAAGTAACGGTTCTAAATCCATTAAATTTATTATTTTTTCTTCTTTAGTATTCCACTATGTGCATTTCTCTCTTATGAGGCCGTAATGCACGTATCAATCCAAAGCGTTTCACATAAGTTAACCAAGAAAGCGATTCACAGATTTTTTTAAAATTCAGCTGTGTTTATACTCCTTTTTGCTACAGAGCCATATCAGGAGTTCGGGACCTGTGTCTATACAGTAGTGTAGGCCATAGAACTATTGATTGTCAATTATTTTCTATTGTTAGTGTATTATATGGAGTAAATTTTATCTGATATTAATTTAAATGGATATGATACAGGATGAAATGGTGAGGATGATTCATGGTATGTAAATATCCAATTCGGCATTTGCCTTTACGACTGGGGAAACCAAGAAAAAAACCTTGTAAAATTAGTCGGCCACGGAATTTGAACCTGGAACCTCCAGAATGCGAATCCAAGACGTTACCATCTTGGTCACCTCCCTCGGCACACAATTTATTATTCTATCACAACCGCCAAATCTGTCTTCTTAAAGAACGGAAAAGTTATAATTTTTCTCACGTGGAATGAGGTATGTTTTAAAAAGAATGGTTTTGTGTTAAGACCAAACGTGAAATATATAATACTGGTGTTTTCATTTTGTTTTTATGGGCGAATCAATCCACATCCAGTTCTGTTTCCACAGACTGGACGAATGACTAAGATGGCATGTTAACACGGTCATAAGGACCCTCCAGAAAATAAAGAAAATAAACAAATTAAGGTACACTTTCCTAACCTTAAGCGATGAATGAATGGTTTTGATATTTCTGTAAGCAGCCTACTTATACTTAAATTCTCGATGTTAAAATAAAAACTGAAGAGTGACAAGTAAGAAATGTCACCTTAAACTAGATTCTTTGAATATTTTACTCAAACCTCGCAATATATCTTATCGAGTATAAACAAGCACCAATGACAACGATATGTCATTAATTTTCATTTTGTGGTGTATTATCTTATATATAATATATAAATAATCTTCATTTAATTCCTTCGGTTACTGTTATCAATCGGTTAACATTATCGGATTAGCTGCGTCCCGAAGTGATCACAATAAGCGGCGTGAACTGTACAAGAAATAAAATTAACGAGTTAGAGGTATTCATGTTACAAAGGCAATCCAAAATTCCTCAGAAAAAAATAGTTTGTAATGCGCTAATAGGATTATATGAATTAGCATGAGGGAATACTAGTAGAGATCATCTTCGCATATGACCAAACCTTTATTAATATATGCATATTAGGTACCGGTAATGAAAGCGCTAAAATGCATAGGTTGCGTAATAACTGTTAATATTAAAATAACAGAAATAGAAAGGAGAATTGCAGTTAGGGATTTAACTGTTGATTTAATTTGAAAACAGTTCACACGCTGTAGCGCAGTGTTTTGTTATAATATCTGCGGTATGGCCACTGGGGAGCCGGTGTGTTGTGGTTCAAACAGCCTCACTCACGCCTTTCCTCGTATCTGGTAGCCATACCTTGTTACGAAATGTTAGTTTACTGCTTCGCTAATGCACCACCACTTAGAGCCTGTGAGAAAGAATACAATTCATTGGCTGTAAAGATGCTAACGTGTTAGCTTGAATGAAGATATGTGTGTCCGGTGTAACATGCGTCTCACCCTTCTAATGATAAAATGTTATTCTATAGATCGTCCCAGCCTTAAAAGACAGTATTGAGTTAAATGTAGTATTTGCATCTCACTTGCACTCGTACGTTCTGCAATTATCTTCGTCCCTTTCTATCCCGACAATGTTGCCATTTTCCGAAAATGATAAATGTGATAATGTGATTGCGAGGTCTTATAGGGAATTTTCCGCCCTTTCTAATGATGTCAATTGTAAAGCCATAAATAATTAATATGAGGCCTATTTTTCATAATTACGTTATTTTGGCGGAAGTCAATATGTTTGCACATTAATAACTTATCACGCGATAGACAGAAAACTAATAATCAAAACAAGTCAAGATTTTTTTCTTGGACTGCCTGATGGTGAAAGAACGTGCTCCCTTTCCGTCGGCAATAAATTTTACATAAGAAGAAAGCTATATATTTTTTTATTAAGTGCTACCTGAAAATTCTCGGACGGCAACACAGAAAAGTTAGGCAGTGAGTAACATACTTTGGTATTGACTTTACGTTGGTGACTAAGCGAGAAGAAATGTTTATATATGTCTGAAAAAGTATTTAAAACAAACCAGAGCTCTCTATCGTGTAGCATTAATAAATTATCACAGTTTTCCCGAGCTCAGCATTCTCGCGCTCATGACTTGGTTATTTTGAGATTGTGTGTACTCATATGTTTCTAAGACTATCGTGTCTTCTTCAGAACTCATTGTTATATAGTGGCTGTGTAGTGAAGTTTAACTTTGTTGTGAAGTGGTTCTTGTGTTTTTTTAAATTAAATTTTATATTTATTAATATTTTATATTAATTATGAATAGAGGAACTATAGAAATCGTAGTGTTGACAAATTGCGAAGTAAAGAGCGAATTAAAGTATTAAATATACTTAATTATTTCTTGAAGAAAATGAACGTTACCCAGGCAATTAAAGAGACAGCAGAAGCTACCGGGTGTTCAGAAAGTTTACTGTATAGAATAAGAAAAGAAAAAACTAAAGGCCCTCTGAGAAGGAATAATACCATTCCTGAGGATAGTGAACAGGCTTAAAGGTATGTAGGCCTACCGGTAATGTATTTTTACTATTACTTCCCTTTATAATTATATTCTTGAAAATTATAACACAACATAATAGCAATAATAATAATAATAACAATAATAATAACAATAATAATAATAATAATAATAATAATAATAATAATAATGAAAAGTAATATTATCGAAATTAAATTTAATATTAAATGTAACATTTATAAATTATTAGCTTAAAGGACCCGGCGTCACCTGGTTTTGTATTTTACTTGTACTTCGAAGTCAATTTTGGAGGAAGCCCTTTTAATTTTCAAAATCTAGGCCCTAGAGAAAGCACAACTTGTCACATTCAAGGACCCTATTACTTCTAAAAACCATGGATGGTGGGGTTGAGGTAAGAAAGAGACAGAAATTCCTATTAGTCTTGCTTATCTGTGTGTCAAGTCTAGTAAAATGAGACAAAGAATGTAGATTTAAACGTCATTAAATAGGGATTAAATCATTTAAGGGACTTTTTTTTCCAAATTTAGTTTTTCTCCTGGTTCTATTAGCTCTGTGTAAAGTCTGGTAAAAATTGATCAGAGAATGTAGATTTAAATAACATTTATATAATAGGGGTTGCAACATTTAAGGAGTGGTTTCATCCAAATAAACTTTGGTTAAAAATTTATCTTGATTCAATAGGTTCTTGGTATAAAGTCTGATAAAATTGGTCAAAGGATGTAGATAAAAATATATCACAAAATTGGGGTGAAAGATCCAAAATGTGGTTTGTTCCAAAATTAGTTTTCCTACCATTTTCTCCTGGTTCTATACGTTCTGTGTAGAAAATCTGTTAAAAACACGTCAAAAATGTATATCTAAATTTTGGTAATGTAATAGGGGTAGAAACATTTAAGGGGTGGCTTCTTCCAAAATTAACTTCACCTAATTTTTATCTTGTTTTTATAGGGTCTGTGTGTAAAGTTTGGTAAAAATCGTTCAAATAATGTAGACTAGTAAAAAGATCACATGGTAGGGATTGAAAATTTCGCAAGGGGTGTTTTTTTCGAGAATGATTGTCTCGTAGAATTTTTACTTGATTCTACAGGGTACATGTGTAACATTTTGTAGACATTGGTCAGAACATGTAGATTTGTGGGCCTATAGAGAAAATATTAGCCTACTCCTGGGGGTTGAAAATAAGGGAAGGAGGGTGTGCCGTCGTTATATCTGCAGGGCATGATTTACAATAATTATTATGTACAAGAAACAAATTTCGAGGTTTTCACGAGGTTTAAGAGCTTTTTCACATCATGTGCCGGGCCTTGTGATGTGAGTAGATCTGGCATAAGACCAATACTGTTTTTTAAGGTTGGGACGGTCTATAGACAAGATATCGCGACTTCACAACAGCAAGGATAGAAGTACTCAAAGACAGTTTTTAGGGGAGACATACAGCTTTCGATGCTGAAAAATAGGCGAAGTTTCATTGTTTTTTTTTTTCCTCATTGAATTCTCCTGTAGCTTTGCAATCTGGCATGCTCTATATTGACTAGTTCTACAATTCCTTTTAATTTTCAGAATTAATTTAACTATTACAAAAAATGGGTGATTATCATTACAAAATGGAAGCCAAATTTTATGCACTGAAGTGGCGTTTCAATGATAATTTTCATAAATACAAATATTTATGAGTGATTCGCTTATCTATCTATTTGTAAATATCATATAAAGAACATAATCTAGGATCTTTGGAATATCTGCAGTGTAAATATTTTAAAAAATTCATCACTTGTTAATTTTTTTAGAAGTTTTTACAACAGAAATATTATTTTAAAAATAAACTATTAAAGTTACATCAATAACTCTAGATAGTGTTGTTCAATAATATCAAATATACTTGGATGCAAAACAATAATGCAGTATGCCAGTAAATGTTTAAGTCTTTTCGAGTTCTATCTCGTGCTGCTTTTCGTCTTTCATATCTTATAATTAAAAAATGAACTTTTTACAACTTCTTTTTCACCGTGATGCCACATCTTCTAACCTTTCTCAATTTCAACTAGTTTATCAGAAGTTATAAATATATTTCATTACACTTTTACCACAGGTAGGTGTCACAGATAAATACAATTGCAGCCCAAATACGATACATAACCGCCGAGTAATAAAATATTGAAAAACCCATACTTTGAACGTGTTCTATTTTTCTTTCAATGAGTTATGAACCGATTGTTATCGATCGGGAGGCATTTTCTTCGTCTTTTCGAGTTCTATCTCATGCTTTTCGCTTTTTATATCTCATAATTGTAAAAAGGAAGTTTTTAGAACATTTTTTACCGTGATGCCACAGATCGATTTTCCCAAAAAAATATACAATGAATCCCTACTAGTTTTCTCGTAAATATAGCGTATTGAATGTGGCCACTTACAGACACGTGGTTATTCTGCATTATGTATACCTTACTAAGTACTGCATATTTTTAAAGTAGCTTTTTTGAAACAGTGGAGATTATTTAAATGACGCGCAAATTTTATGCAACCTCACTAGAGTTTACGTTTAAGTATTGTTAATTATTTAAATAAATGTCAGTTGTAACTATCAATAATATCCACATCTAACACGTACAGTAGAATTCTTGTCATATTACCATTCACGCAATGCCATAATGTTACCGCTCATCAACGCATTCAGGCTAGAATACTCCTTTTTTATGGATAATTCTTTGGAAGACCCTGTGAAAAAATAAACACAAGTTGTTAGTGCTGAATGATTAGATAACACTTCATCGTAACTTCAGTCTAAGGTTTAGGCCTTCCTTAAACAAGATGCCTCTGGATCAAGCTTCTAAACTTTACGTGTACATAACGTGTACAAATTTACGAGTTTACATGTATCAAGGATGGTGTAAGTAAACTTTACGTAAATGTTTACTTACACTTACCAAAAGCCTAACATGTGGGTGTTGTTGTTTTCGCATTGGTTGCATCTATTTCCCCGAATTACATAGCCTTTTTTTGAGTTTGCACTGAAAATTGCAGACGTATTGTAACCAAGGGTCCTGCCCGCGAACTTAGTACTAAAGATTGTTTATCCGATAAAATGAAATATAATACTCAGCTAGGTCTCGCAAGTCCAATCCTCTTCTAAGGGCCTTTCGCTGGCCCTCATGTTTCACATCATTACCCTTAATTTTCAGTTCATTAGAGGATTCTGTCCTGGATATCAGAGAGCATTCTTTGGAAAAAAAAATTGAACAAAATTAAAAACAATACATGAAATCAATTTCTAACAAGGTTACAACCAGTATAAATACTCTTATTACAAATAATCGATGTCTTACATCTTTATATATAGGCTACACACAAACACACAAAACGTGATGAATTATTAATAACAGCTACATCTCTGAAGTATATGTGTGTTTCTATAGGCCCACATTTCCGTTTGTGAAGCTATCAACGGTATAGTAAGAGAAATGAAAATGTAGGTAAAGGAAAAATATAAAATTCCTTGAATTATCTAATTCCTATCACATTCTGACTTCGAATTACGCAAACTACACAACGAAAATTTGAATTGCGATAATTAGAGATGGATTGAAATAATGAACTGTATTAAGATGATACAATATTTAGAATTATCCAATGTCAAATAACCAAATTAAACTGTATTAAAATAGTGGCATCTATAGCGCAGTTACTACCCCGCTATAAAATTCACACATATAGGTAACAACATGTCGCTAGGTAACAGAAAATTTCAGCTTTGTAGTGGTTTATATTATTACTGAAGTCTTAATGCATGCAGACATCTAACTATACATTGAGATAGCGAATATATAATTTTCAAACACTCCTATTTATTTATGGGACAGTATCAATGGCAGCTGGATTTTTTAAGACGTAAAAATCCTTGGCACGGAGTCCTCCGGGAGGGACTTTAAGCTGGCGGCCCGTGTCGTTGATTTACGGCACTCCAAAGAACTCCAAGCCTAAATTAGAACCTCTGGACAAAAATTCTCGGCCCTTACATGTCCAAGTAATACTTAGTTTCCGGAGGGGGGTTAAGGGGCGATAGGCTTACCACCTGTCCCTCTGCCCTCTCTAGGAAAATAAGCGTAAAAAAATTCGAATCGGTAAAAAAACCTCCACTTGGAGGCCCTTCGCCCCAACATGGGGAATAGGATTCGAGAGAGAGAGATAGAGAGAGAGAGAGATAAATGGCAGCACCGGCAGCCTCAACCTCGTTTTCGCAGCATTCACCCACACGCCAGCCGTTCTCCTCCGCTAGCCCGCACGAAGGTTCTACACTCAGAATAGCCCGTTTTCGGACTGGTTTTTAAGGATTTGTTCGATTTTTATACTCTTTGTTTATAATGCGGCAGTAGATCAACATCTCACGAACAAAAAGTGACTTGAACTTTTACTGTGGTATCAATTTTAGCCGACTGCCAGCCATTTTAACCTTTCACAATTGCAACTAGTTTATCAAAAGTTATAAATATATTTCATAACTCTTTTACCACAGATAGGTGCCACAGACAGGTACAATTTCAGCCCAAATACGATACACAGACGCCGAGTAATAAAATATTGAAAAACTCATACTTTGAACGCGTTCTATTTTTCTTTCAAAGTGTTATGAACCGCTTGTTTTCGTTCGGGACGCATTTTCTTCGTCTTTTCGAGTTCTATCTCATGCTGCTTTCCGTTTTTTATATCTTATAATTGAAAAAAAAAACTTTTTACAACTTTCGTTTACCATGATGCCAAAGATCGAATTTCTCATAACATATATAATGAATTCCTACTAGTTTTCTCGTAATTATCGCGTAAAGAATGTGGCCACTTAGTTGCATACAGACACGTGGTTATTCTGCATTATGTGTACTTTACTAACTACTGCATAATTTTAAAGTAGCTTTTTGAACCAGTAGAGATTATTTAAATGACGCGCAAATTTTATGCAACCACACTAGAGTTTACGTTGAAGTATTCTTAAATATATAAATAAATATCAGTTGCAAATTTGAATAATATCCACATCTAAAACATACAGTAGGATCCATGTCATGTGAACATTCACGCAATGCCATAATGTTACCGCTCATCAACGCATTCAGGCTAGAATACTCCTTTTTTATGGATAATTCTTTGGAAGACCCTGTGAAAAAATAAACACAAGTTGTTAGTGCTGAATGATTAGATAACACTTCATCGTAACTTCAGTCTAAGGTTTAGGCCTTCCTTAAACAAGATGCCTCTGGATCAAGCTTCTAAACTTTACGTGTACATAACGTGTACAAATTTACGAGTTTACATGTATCAAGGATGGTGTAAGTAAACTTTACGTAAATGTTTACTTACACTTACCAAAAGCCTAACATGTGGGTGTTGTTGTTTTCGCATTGGTTGCATCTATTTCCCCGAATTACATAGCCTTTTTTTGAGTTTGCACTGAAAATTGCAGACGTATTGTAACCAAGGGTCCTGCCCGCGAACTTAGTACTAAAGATTGTTTATCCGATAAAATGAAATATAATACTCAGCTAGGTCTCGCAAGTCCAATCCTCTCCTAAGGGCCTTTCGCTGGCCTTCATGTTTCACATCATTACCCTTAATTTTCAGTTCATCAGAGGATTCTGTCCTGGATATCAGAGAGCAACCTTTGGAAAAAAAAATTGAACAAAATTAAAAACAATACATGAAATCAATTTCTAACAAGATTACAACCAGAATAAATAATCTTATTATAAATATTCTATGTTTTACATCTTTATATATACACACAAACATGCAAAACGTATTGAATTATCAATAACAGCTAGGTCTACATCTCTGAAGCATATATGTGTCTTGATAGGCCTACATTTTTGTTTTCGAAGCAAGCTATCAACGGTATGGCAAGAGAAATGAAATGTAGCTAAAGTAAAAAAATAAAATTCCTTGAATTATCTAATTCCTACCACATTCTGACTTCGAATTACGCAAACTACACTACGAAAATTTGAAATTCGATTAATAGAGATGGATTGAAATAATGAACTGTATTAAGATAATACAATATTTGGAATTATCCAATGTCAATTATCCAAATTAGACTGTATTAAAATAGTAGCATCTATAGCGCAGTCGCTACTTCGCTCAAAGGTTTAATTGTTAATGTGATATTATATTAGTGCAGTGATGGAATTGTGAAATAGTTTAAAGATTTTTGGAAATGGTATTTGTTTTATGTACCTTGTGTATCAGGGTTTATTTAAAATATATTATTTAAAAGTAATGTTCTCGATTAAATCAAATCACACATAATTCAAAATAAAAAATTCACACATATAGGCTAGGTAACAGCATGTCGCTAGGCAACAGAAAATTTCGGCTTTGTTGTGGTTTATATTATTACTGAAGTCTTAATGCATGCAGATAACAAACTATATATTCCGATAGCCTATATTTAATGTTCAAATATTCCCTATTTATTTATGGGACGTCACATCAACATAGGTGGCGAATTAATAACAACTGTGGACAGATTTAACTATCTCGGGACAATAGTGACGTTAGAAGGAAGTAATAAAGAGGAAATAAGAAGAAGAATCGTTTTAGGCAAAATAGCAATGAAAAAATTAGTAAAGGTTTTTAAGGATCCAGATATCTCTAGAAGAACAAAAGTTAAACTTATTAAAGTGATGATATTCCCAGTGGTACTGTATGCCAGTGAAACTTGGACATTAAGAACGGAGGAGAAAAGAAGACTTGATTCCTTTGAAATGTGGGTCTGGAGAAAGCTACTAAAAGCATCATGGATCAAGAAAAGGACTAACTTATCCATAATAAAGGAAGTCAAACCAGACATGTCACTAGAGGCAACAGCAACTAAGAATAAATTAATATATTTAGGTCAAATATTGAGGAAATCAAGCTCCTTGGAAAAAGACATTATGCTTGGTATAGTGGATGGCAAGCGTGGTAGGGGTAGGAGAAGAACAAGATGGCATACAGAGATTAGTAAAGCACCTAACCTAGGTTGGGAAGAAATTTTAACTGTAGTGAAGGACCGGGTTCGATGGAAGAAGTTGGTGGACATGAATGTCAAAAACAGGAAAAGACATTTCGAATAGACACGGCTGGCAACCTCACTGCTTTGGAAATCCTCCAGGGGTCGTCCTCGACCTGATGGACTACTACTACTACTACTACTATAACTGGTAGCTGGGTTTTTCAGGACGTGAAAATTCTGGACATGGATTCCAACGGGAGGGACTTTAAGCTGGGTAGGCCGTGTCGTAGATTTACGGCACGTAAAAGAACTCCAAACCTAAATTAGAGCCTCTGGACAAAATTTCTCGGCCCTTTCACGTCCAAGTAATACCTTAGCTTCCGGAAGGGGGTTAAGGGGCGATAGGCTTACCACCTGCCCCTCTGCCCTCTCTAGGAAAATAAGAGTAAAAGAATTCACATCGGTAAAAAAACCTCCACTTGGAGGCCCTTCGTCCCAACATGGGGAATAGGATTAGAGAGAGAGAGAGAGAGAGAGAGAGAGAGAGAGAGAGAGAGAGAGAGAGAGATAGAGAGAGAGAGATAGATAAATGGCAGCACCGGCAGCCTCAACCACGTTTTCGCAGCATTCACCCTCACGCCAACCGTTCTCCTCCGCTAGCCCGCTCGAAGGTTCTACACTCAGAATAGCCCGTTTTCGGACTAGTTTTTAAGGATTTGTTCGATTTTTATACTCTTTGTTTATAATGCGGCAGTAGATCAACATCTCACGAACAAAAAGTGACTTGAATTTTTACTGTGGTATCAATTTTAGCCGACTGCCAGCCATTTTAACCTTTCACAATTACAACTAGTTTATCAAAAGTTATAAATATATTTCATAACTCTTTTACAACAGATAGGTGTCACAGACAGGTACAATTTCAGCCCGAATACGATACATAGACGCCGAGTAATAAAATATTGAAAAACCCATACTTTGAACGCGTTCTATTTTTCTTTCAAAGTGTTATGAACCGATTGTTTTCGTTCGGGACGCATTTTCTTCGTCTTTTCGAGTTCTATCTCATGCTGCTTTTCGTTTTTTATATCTTATAATCGAAAAAAATAACTTTTTACAACTTTCTTTTACCATGATGCGAAAGATCGATTTTCCCATAACATATATAATGAATTCCTACTAGTTTTCTCGTAATTATCGCGTAAAGAATGTGGCCACTTAGTAGCATACAGACACGTGGTTATTGTGCATTATGTGTACTTTACTAACTACTGCATAATTTTAAAGTAGCTTTTGAACCAGTCGAGATTATTTAAATGACGCGCAAACTTTATGCAACCTCACTAGAGTTAAAGTATTCTTAAATATATGAATAAATATCAGTTGCAAATATTAATAATATAAACATCTAAAACATACAGTAGGATCCATGTCATGTGAACATTCACGCAAAGCCATAATGTTACCGCTCATCAACGCATTCAGGCTAGAATACTCCTTTTTTATGGATAATTCTTTGGAAAACCCTGTGAAAAAATAAACACAAGTTGTTAGTGCTGAATGATTAGATAACACTTCATCGTAACTTCAGTCTAAGGTTTAGGCCTTCCTTAAACAAGATGCCTCTGGATCAAGCTTCTAAACTTTACGTGTACATAACGTGTACAAATTTACGAGTTTACATGTATCAAGGATGGTGTAAGTAAACTTTACGTAAATGTTTACTTACACTTACCAAAAGCCTAACATGTGGGTGTTGTTGTTTTCGCATTGGTTGCATCTATTTCCCCGAATTACATAGCCTTTTTTTGAGTTTGCACTGAAAATTGCAGACGTATTGTAACCAAGGGTCCTGCCCGCGAACTTAGTACTAAAGTTTGTTTATCAGATAAAATGAAATATAGGCTAATACTCAGCTAGGTCTCGCAAGTCCAATCCTCTCCTAAGGGCCTTTCGCTGGCCGTCATGTTTCACATCATTACCCTTAATTTTTCAGTTCATCAGATGATTCTCTTCTGGATATCAGAGCGCGTTCTTTGGAAGATTCTGAACAAAATTGAACACAATACATGAAATCAATTTCTAACAAGGTTACAACCAGAATAAATAATCTTATTATAAATATTCTATGTTTTACATCTTTATATATACACACAAACATGCAAAACGTATTGAATTATCAATAACAGCTATATGTGTCTTGATAGGCCTACATTTTTGTTTTCGAAGCAAGCTATCAACGGTATGGCAAGAGAAATGAAATGTAGCTAAAGTAAAAAAATAAAATTCATTGAATTATCTAATTCCTACCACATTCTGACTTCGAATTACGCAAACTACACTACGAAAATTTGAAATTCGATTAATAGAGATGGATTGAAATAATGAACTGTATTAAGATGATACAATATTTGGAATTATCCAATGTCAATTATCCAAATTAGACTGTATTAAAATAGTAGCATCTATAGCGCAGTCGCTACTTCGCTCAAAGCTTTAATTGTTAATGTGATATTATATTAGTGCAGTGATGGAATTGTGAAATAGTTTAAAGATTTTTGGAAATGGTATTTGTTTTATGTACCTTGTGTATCAGGGTTTATTTAAAATATATTATTTAAAAGTAATGTTCTCGATTAAATCAAATCACACATAATTCAAAATAAAAAATTCACACATATAGGATAGGTAACAGCATGTCGCTAGGCAACAGAAAATTTCGGCTTTGTTGTGGTTTATATTATTACTGAAGTCTTAATGCATGCAGACATCAAACTATATATTGCGATAGCCCATATTTAATTTTCAATCATACCCTATTTATTTATGGGACAGTATAAATGGCAGCACCGGCCCTCGCCCTCGTAGCATTCACCCTTATGCAGGCCGTTCTCCTTCGCTAGCTCGCTCAGCGGCCCGAGACGTAGAATAGCCCGTTTTCAGAGTGGTTTTTAAGGGTTTATTCGATTTTTATACCCTTTGCTTATAATGCGACCGTAGATCAACATCTCGCGAAAAAAAAGTGACTTGAACTTTTACTGTGGGATCAATCTTAGCCCTTTTAGCAAAACATCTGTTATAATATTTCATCTATTTTATAAAATTTAAATACATTTTGCATATCATTTTTACAAACGTAGGTGTCACATCATGTGTCGGAATCTTGTTTCTAATACATTTTATTCATGTGTTTGTGCAAGAACTTGGAATATGTTCCATAGAATTGCGACTTGTTTCACATAGATTGCTATGCAGGTTTCCGTTCACAAATTGCAACAAATTCCTCAGTGTGAACGACTTTTTTTTACATTATCACTCTGTTCCTCATTCTCTTGACTTCACAAAAATATGTAGCCCCAAAACAAATCTTTTTATATCTCTAGGAAGTTTTACTCCTGAGATATAGGTATTTGTTTAGTACACGAACAAGCAAAAAATGTAATTTCAGACTCATTTTCTGAAAGCTGTAGAATTTCTATTTGAATCAGCAGGATGATCAGATATGGCTCATTGGAAAGCTTAAAGAATAGACTTTCATTTGTGCATACTAAATTAGATTTAAGTTAAGTATAAAGAGAGGTTTTTGGGGCTCTAATCTTCGTTCACGAACTGTTGTTTTGCGTAATTTTAGGCATTAAAAAAATGCAGGACTGCTTTCGCAGAAGAGACTGCCTACAGTTACTCCACATTGAAGGGACCACTTAGGATCGTTAATAGGTTGTTGTGAGTGTTACAATATCCTTTAGTGTTTATGGGTGAGGTAAGCTTGTCGGATGATAGCAAATATTAAAATTTCTTAAGTTCTTATCTGAATGTGGTCAAAATTCAAGTTACAGAAATGGTCAACTTACAGACAAGATTATGTAAAAACAAGTAGGAATTTCCGGTTACCTGAAAATCCGGTCAACACACGTTTTACTAGGAATACTGTAATGCACATAGTCCCCTCTTTCATAACATCGATCAAGTGTGTCACTCTTTACAGGGATGTTTTATTTGCAGCCTGGATTGCTACACAGCGCAAGGATACGTGTATGTATGATTTATTACTTTATTCACTATTTCCTTTGAGACTAATAAAGTTGGCGTTGTTTGAAGTGGTGGATAATTCATAACAAAGAGGTAGGATTTGCTCAAGCCTGCAAGCTGTTGTTATGATCCTACACGCCCTGAATACCTAACGTCGTGTGTTCAGCGGCGGCTTCGGTATCCTACAACACGTGCGGTATACATTCATTTTGTGAACATAATTATAGTGTAATTTTAGGCATTAAATCATTAATGGTACTCAATATTTGGTAACTGGTACTAACCAGGTTAACTCTGAATCGGTGTCGTGAATCTTTTATGAAAAAAGAACTGTGTCTTCGGGTACTTGCATACCCCAGATACCACAGACTTTTATTGCACCTTCTTGGGGGGCATTTGGACCGAAAGTTAAAGTAATGAATATAGGTTTTATTCCTTACTAACAACTTTAGAAATTAAAAGCACAAGAATGGCATGCTTAAAAATTATGATCTTACCAGGGCACCAGCTTTGAATTGCAGTGTCTCCATTACTTATTTAAGAAAAGCTTAAAAAATAACTTTGGTAAATTAAAAGTCATGCAGTTATGTCCATCACTGTTTAAAATAAAAAAAAAAAAAAAAAAATTAACCAGATATTTCAGTAGATATCACAAATCCACTAAAAGCAAACTGAGCGTCTGCAAGATACAAAACAAAACAAAAAAAAAAAAAAAAAAAAATGTCGGTTGCATTTTATACAGACGACTTCAGTTTTCCTATCAGATGATCCTTGCAGCCGAGGCGAGTGACATTTATGTACAGGTAGGGGGGGGAAGCGGACCGACAATTGTAGCTGATTTCAGAGCCTTGTGATTCGTAAATAAATATAAGAGATGTAACGGAAACGTTTGTTTTCACAAGCATAGCAAATTACGTGAAATTATTTCTCAATTCAAGCAATTTATCGACTGTAGTCTATCACTTGTTTCATAACATACTCTCAACAACTGTCTGCTTGTTAAGCGATTCCGTAACACAATGACAGCGAGTTCGTCTGGTAAAGTAACACGTTCTTGGTTCGAATCCTGTCAATGAAGGAAATGTTTTGTTTACTTAATGCACATTGTTTTCCCACTACTTTTCGATTGCCACACAATATACGAGTATAACTACTTAATTGACAGATTATTTCCAGAAAATGAATTTTACTAGCTTATTTTCTAATGGGTTTCGAAATGGGCTAAGTCAACAGTCGACACTAGAACAAATTTCAATACATTTCCTGCTATCCTGTGAATGCCGCTAGGCATGAGCACTGGCTCATATCGGCGACTTAGATATTTTAGTAGGTCCGCTTTTTTCCCCCTACCTGTACATACAAAAAGAAAGTGCTTAATACTTGTTGAGTTTGTAACGCAAACTATATTGAATGGGGATCGCCTCATATTCCTTACAACTTATTTTCCTTATCAAGTCAAACTAACAACGACTATTCACTACAAATGCTCATAAGGAACTGAAGGAAAGCTACTGACAAGCAGAAGTGCGCAGTGAGAAAACAGTCGGCATCGTTTGCATTGGAATGTTTGGAATGGGGTATCCTCGTAACCCACAATTCGGATGGTTCGGGTGTACGAGGTATAATATATTCTTGAATTCAAGGTTTTCATAAAGCGAAGGTAATAGGCTTAAGAAATCTGATGTGAAGCACTTACGTTACTTTCTGTATCCTTCATATTCCAACATAGATTACACGGCTGTTTTGCAGTCACATTATTGTTAACTAACTTTAGTTTACGTATGTAATATGTCTGTATATTTGTAAGCTTCCATGTTTCTTATTTAATATATATGGCAATTGCAGCCCCTAACACGAGCTTTGTTAGTTCACCTGGGGACCTATGATTTTGTAATTTTTGTTTGCAATATTCAGATTTCAATAAAAAAGATAAAAAGTCAGAAAGTTAAGGCAGGATACAGTTTCATCAGATGAATAGATACATAAGTTATCTGCGATCGTGTCATGAACTAGTTCACCACGGCTATCTTAGTTAACAGAGCATGGTTGAAGGTCCCAGAATCAGATAAATTGATATCTTAATTTTCATGGGATAGACCTCCTGCAACAAGAGCCACCACTGATACATCAATTAGCTGCCACCTTCCAGAATGCAGAATATGTGGCATGTTTGTGAAATATGTTTCACTTCTCCTTAGCTAATTGAAGCTAGACGACAGCCTGTTCCCATGACGCGCCTGCTCAAACACTCTTTGTCATTTTAAAATGCAGATCCCCATACTGTAGGCCTACTAGTTTCCGGGAATCATCTTCACAATATACTAATTTCATGCTATTCTCCGTAGTACAAACTCTCCTTATTTACCTTTCTCACAAATTCTATTAGATTATTCACTTTCACTCAAGAAATAGCTGAACCTGAATGAAGTAATGTTAACATACCTAAACATTTGTTTAATTCTGAGAAGATCACACAGAAAGCATATGGGTTACTATCGCAGACTTTTGTCTCGACATCAAATGCCGTTTGCTTGGATTGTTTTAGTTCCAGTTTCCCGACTTCCTGGGCCCTATTTCGTAAAGAATGACAATTTTACCAATTTGTGAGGTGACAATTAAATGTCTGACAATCCTACAATGCGACATATTGCTGTTTCTCAAAGCAATATATGTGCCAGAAAAATAGTTGATAATCACCGTATGTAAATTGTCAATTTTACAATCGACATACGAAAATTTGACAAAAATATAATTCTTCCAACAATTTTCCTTAATGAAACACATAACTCCCCAGTCTTTTGTTTACAATTATACATATTTTAAAAATTGTCATATTTTTGCTGACATTTGACTCCCCTTTTGACAATTTATTGTTAAATCAGAAGAAAAACTTAAAAATTGGGATTCAGTTATTACAATAAATTAATTTGTAATGTTGATTTGCAAGATACATACGCCTACAGTAGCAGTAGCAGTGAACAATTGATTAGAAAGTGGAATAATATAGATTTTCAAGCATAATATTAATTTATCAATTAATTTGGATGACATTGTTTTCAAAGAAAAATTGAATCAACAAAATCAGAGTATCAAAATAAATCTGTTCTGCCGATAGAATGTGGAAGATGTTTTATTCATTAGTACCACTTATTTCCAGCAATAAATAGATTAATGTTAAGAATAAATCAAAATGAATAATCGATCGTTTCATAAAGCATGATAATCGATTGTTTTCATATTGCAACAATCGATTTGCATTCTGTGATAAATTACTTAAGAATCTCGGCCATCTTTATTATTTATGCCCAGCGTATAGGCTACAAGGGTGTTAAGCTGTGTAAAGTGTTGCACATATTCCGTCTTTTATGCAGGCTTTGCTCGTCAAATTTTCTCCTGGCATAAATATGACACATGAATTATTAGTAAGACTGCATATCAAAAGATATGCATAGACTGTATATTACGAGCAGATAGAACATTGACGATGAAAAATACAAGCAGAATTATTGTAATACTTCACTCGCGACGTCATGCGGAGAGAACAGAATAAATTGTATTAGTGCAGGTAAGTAGAAGCATCCGTGTGACATCGATATCCGTTTCATAGGTTCCAGTTGTTCTCACCCCACAAAGTACTTTCCGATATTAAACTTAATTCTTGTGTTATTAGCTTCAAAGCATGTTTAATGTTGTGTAACTTCCTGAACTCTGAACTTGGAGGAAAGTTACAAAATTCCGCCACTCTGCTACAAACTAGGCTGGTAGCAACTTGCAAGTTCATTAATAATTAAAATGCGATGCGGATGCTTTAGCAATAACGCGTTTTGTTCTTTTCATCAAACCTCCATAATGGGACTCGCTTTTAACCTGTTTGCATGTTTGATGCATCTACATTATTTTAAATATCCAATAAAAACTCCTGTCTCCTATTAGATGATAGAAATAACTTTCGTAATTACCGGATGTTCAGAAATTCATATTACAAACTTCTAGGCCTAGTAGAAGGGACTTAGTAGACAATATTTCGAATAGGAAACGTACCGTTTCCGTGCTAAAGCCAATACGATGTGTCGGATTTGCCGGTGTTTTGCAACCGGATAGGCAGTACATAACGTCAGAGTGATGGTCGCTGCAAAAGAGATTAACGAGACATCAGGTGCGATGGAACGAGTGTACCGGTACAATGTGTGCAACGACGTTGGTGGTCGTCACATTGAGCCTCTGTTGTAGAAGGAATTTTGTATGGGACACATCCAGTGCAGAATACAGAAACAAATTTGTTTTTTTCACTGTTGACACAAGTGTTATTGTGACCAATGAAAGTTTTTTTGTTCCCAAAAAATTTTACTTTCCTCTGTAATGAGTCGAACGTCATTTACTTCTGTACCTTACGTCACACCTCATTTCACATGGTGGTCTTCTGACGTCATGTACTGCCTCTCCGGTTGCAAAACAACACCGGCAAATCCGACACATTGTAATGGCTGTAGCACGGAAACGGTACGTTTCCGGAAATGGGTTCCTATTCGAAATATTGTCTACCAAGTCCCCTCTACTTGCCCTAGAAGTTTGTAATATGAATTTACGAACACCCGGTATACTCTTATTTAAATCAACCTCTCAAGACTCCTATATACTAGAAAGAAGATTATCTATCGAAAATGATTAAGTTACTGTTTTGACATATACAGTAGCTTACGATAAATGCGTTTCAGATCTCCAAAACTAACTTGAAGTCCTCAGTGATGTTTAACAAAACCGCGAATAATTTAATATAATAAGTAAACACAAAATGTACGTGAACTGTCAAATCTTAAAATATGCATGCATTTATGCACTGTCAAACAATCAAATATCCGCTACATTACAAATATGCACTATCAAAATTCAAACTGAATTTTATTTTCGAGAGCAAAATTTACTATTAACAGGCTTTCCAAATTTTGGGCGTAAAGTTCATGTGTTTATCTGACAAAATGTTTTTGTGTTTAAAATAACCTTTCTACCTCACAAGAAGTGACAGGTGAAAACTTATGATATTTGAGTCAAAGTAAGGCCTAATTCTTCAACATTTTCACCGCAAATTACTTTTTATGGAACACAAATCCATAATCAGGAAAGTCTTCAATAATTTAATTTACATATAAGAAAGTGTTGAGTTGCAAAGTGAAGGACATGCCTCTGGGAAACTTGAAAAGAAGATGTTAAATTATGTACAGTTCAAAGAATTTTTAGCCTATATTAGCAATAACTGTTGTGTCACGAAGCTATAATTTTAAAAACCATCAATTTAATTTAGGCCCACGTGTTTACTTTAACACTGTTCCGAAATAAAGATTACTGTTTCCAAAATTGAAGTTTTTTCTGTCTGAAATTAAAATTACTTTTTCCGAATTTGAAATTACCTTTTCCGGAATTGTAGTTGACTTTAATATTATTTTTAACTAAAATAAAGCTATTTATAACCCTATTGCTATTTTATTAACAATTTTCTACACCTCTTCCTGCGGTGTAGTTAAGAAATATGGAAATTTTCATCTTCTTTTACTCGTATGTACACCAGAAATGATTACGGCTGACAAACTCTGCCAGAATTATGACTTTTGGAAGACCATGCACACACAAGGTATTTCCGTGGAGGTTTTAAAAGTCAGCATGAGCAAGGTGACTCCAGCTAAGGTATCAGGAGCCTAACTACGCGCATAGCTTTCATTAACATTATTTATACAAAACTTTGGAGTGGACTAAATAATAATAATAATAATAATAATAATAATAATAATAATAATAATAATAATAATAATTTGAGTCAACTTCCAGGGCACAAAACCACCAGAAAGATTAGATCAGCTCGAACAACGTAATGGCCTCATCGATCACCGATCCCTGGCTTTCTAGACTAGTAACGCAGATTTTTACATACAATTTGCTTTTTCTTTCATGGTGACTGGTGTCAACATGCTAACATGCGTTAGCTGCACGATCAACTAGCACATTGACGTCATTATGGCCTTGTTTGTGTTACATGGATGATCATAGATTACTGCACATCAAGTTTTCATCGGTCACCATGAAAAATCCAAACAGTACTTCCACCTACTACTCTGTTTGCTGCGATTTTCTTGAAAGAATTTCTTGAAATTTTGAACATTAATCACAAACTTAATTATGGAGAAGATTCAATGGAACTCAATCGATTCAAAAATGAGAGAACATTACAATTACTTTTGGAGGCCAAGTAATTATTTGAAATAGACCATTAAACTACAGTAGAAAAGAACAATCTTGAAAAAGTATAATCCATATTAGAGACACTGTTCTTCAGCAAAGGAACAAAGTTAGAAAATGTTTAATTATTATATATAATTTCATGAAACAAAATTACAGTATAACGGGAAAGCTTTAATGATATAATATACTTATTTTATACATTAATCATTATAAATAATTCAGTATTTAAATAAAAGTACCGGTAACAAAATGTTCACACGAATTTTCAACGATTCTGTTCATGGAGATCTAACATATTGAAGTGATAGGTTAACAAAGTAGAGCATTTCGAAACTGTACATTCAATATTTCTATCACTCAGTCTACATTTCTCTTGGGAAAGACACGGAAGCTTTCAATCACACACGAAATTCAGTGTCACCACAAAGAAAGAAAAGCGATACAAAGAAACCTTACAACATATTACAGAGAGCAAACATTCCTTTCACCACATGAAATAACGTTATATTTCTGAAGCACGAAAAGAACGTTCTTCAATTAT
Organism: Ectobius pallidus; assembly: GCA_964059195.1. Classification (NCBI taxonomy): domain Eukaryota; kingdom Metazoa; phylum Arthropoda; class Insecta; order Blattodea; family Ectobiidae; genus Ectobius; species Ectobius pallidus. Next base: position 10,197,866 of record CAXKWD010000007.1, on the reverse strand, counting down.
TATTATAGGGACAAACGTCTTATGACGTAGGGCTACTTCATACTGCCATGAAACAGAATTGTAAATAGGATCACTTTAAAATTCCCTTGTTTTTACCAGAATCAATTCACAATAAAGTATCATTCAACCAATATCATTATTAGAGATACACAATACTTAAGACAAGAATAGTACGAAAATAAAATCAGGTAAACTATTGTAAAAAAGTGCCAGAATTCTTTTGTTTAATCATTTATAACTGCAATTATGATATCCAGAAAATAAGTGTCTTAATCGATTTCCGACTTAAGCTCCAGATTGATTCATTAAGCAAGGCTTACAGAAGAACAAAGATCTGGTATTTTTAAAAATCAGATTAAAGTCGTTCAGTATTAGAAGAACTATACAGATTTGTGATATCTTGACAATCGTACACTCAAATAAAAAAATTAAAAACAATCAAATTGGCCGACTACGGGATTTGAACCATGGAACTACGGAATGCGAGTTCACCTCACTCGGTTTAACGGTGTAGTTTGATGAGCGCATGTGAAAGAATAGCGTTATTTGTCACAGCTAACTGTATTGCAACTTCCAAAGCCGTATATGAACATTGTAAAGCAATATGTTGTCATGATAACTGATTTGCATTTGATAAATTCTTTCTAATATATTATCATAAAATAGACACTAAATTGGGCATTACTGCCGTACCGGTCAACCGATAAGGTCCATTATCGACAATCTTCTTCCAATGGACATTATAAAGGAGTATTTCAAGTTTTATGAAAATCCGATAAAGCGTATTTGAGTTATCACGCGTACAGACACACGGTCGGACTAATGGACAGACGACAGACGACAGCCATTTTCACGTCCCGCACACAATCTCATAAAATACCATACTGCCACTTAATAATAATTTAGAAGAACTAAACTAAACTAAACTCCGTGGCGCTACATCCCTGGAGGGACTTGGCCTACCACCCGACCGCTGCGTCATCTCCCGTAGGCAGATGGCAGGATTGGGGGGCATGTGGTCAGCATGCCGATACCCACGGCCGTTAATGGTGGTTTTCTTGACCGGAGCCGCACTTAGCGTCATGTACAGTCAGCGCAATGGATAGTCAGAAAAGTAAACAGTAGGCATCCCTGAAAGCAGTCACTATTTCTCTCATGAAACGAAACCTGTGAGGTTTCAGCTGCTGAACGGCTTCGATTCTGTCACAGATAAATAATAATCAAGGTCTATTATCTAGATATGACCGCCTAAACAGATTGCCATTATGGGTTTAGAGACATAACGACGTATCTACAAAATCTATGTTCTGAGATAAATGCGAAAGAAGTTGTGCATCCACGGTAACCCTACCATTTTTACCACCCGAATGCTTGTGCGTCATAAATATGATAATTCATTGCTGATAGAGTATGTTTACATCTACTCAACGATTTATTTGAGTTTTAGCTAAGCACTACTCACCAAAAAAGTATGTTGGCCTACTGTTGTAGATAGCCTAAGCTGTTTTGTCTTTAAACAAAGATATTTTTTGCCAGTTACATTTTGGTTTATTATTAAATCTGTATCTGTATCTGGTACCCTATGATCCCCAGGTGGGGCGAAGGGGCCTCCAATGGAGGTTTCATTACCTATACTAATTTTGATATGCTTATTTTCCGAGAGAGGGTAGACAGGTGGTAAGCCCATCGCCTCGCAACCCCCCTCTGGAAACTAAGTATTTCTTGGACGTGAAAGGGCCGAGAAATTTTGTCCAGAGGCTCTAATTTAGGCTTGGAGTTCTTTTACGTGCCGTAAATCTACGACACGGGACCCCCAGCTTAAAGTCCCTCCCGGAGGACTCCGTGCCCAGGATTTTTACGTCCTGAAAAATCCATCGACCGCGGCCGGGTTTGATCCCGCGCCCTGCGGATCTAGAGGCGGGCACGCTACCTCTAGACCACCGCGGCCGACTTATTATTAAATAGTAAGTAAAAATTCCAGTCAAATAAATAAAAGTTGTTACCTGTATATAGGCCTACTAATATTGTTCAAATAATAATAATTTTCACACTAGGGTCTTAATTACTATTATACGTAAGTCACATACAACTGTTTTTGTTGGACCAGAAATCAACGTTTAATTTTGGATTTTTAGAACACTTCTAATTGATAAAGCAGACATGAGATGTTATAGTTATCGTCTTTTGCCATAGATGGCAGGGTGCAAGGCATAAATGTTGCAGGGCTTGTCTTGACAGCTTAACGTCAACAACGCTTATATAAACATGGGAAATAAAATCATAATAGTATAATATTAAATTTAACAAGAACAGAATTGATTGTATTTTTAATACAGGTTGTATAAATGCGCAGTTTCATTTGCTGTCCTGAAAGTTTCAAGATCGTTTCCGTGTTCGATAATGATTCACTACTGAACAAGGTTTTCATAACATGGACAAGTTAACTGTTTTTATATAACTTGTATGTGCTGATTACGAATAACTTATGGCACTAAAAAAGCTCTTACACGTCACATATATATTTTTTTTTTTAAAGAAAGTTGCACTTCTTAGTTTGCGAATTACCCTATTATGCGACTGCTCAGAGGGTAGGCCACGGCCAATTTTAATTTACTAAGGAAAGGAAATATGGTTGCTGTTGTATTGTGAGACAAGAAATAAACAATTTTGCAATTAGTTTTGACTAAGGGAGTGTTGTGAGTGGTACTAGTAATAGTGCTAAACAGATCGCAATCGCAGTTCATGTAAGTTAAAAAATCTGGAAATATGTTTTGCTGTTTGTGGGGAATTAACTTTGAAATCACAACACTTGTATATTTCATGCAAAGTAAAAAGGGCATGTTACTTTTATTTTGACTGTGAAGTGGGTGAAAAAGACCAAAATTGGGCACCACACGTGTGTTGTGAAACGTGTTACTTGAAGTTAACAGAGTGGTTACGGGGGAAAAAATATGTCTTTTGCTGTTCGAGTGATTTGGTGACACCTACCAGTCATCTGGAAGATTGTTACTTCTGCATTACCAAAACAGAGGAATTTTCAAGGAAAACTAAAAGATAAAATTGTGTATCATATTCGCCCCTCAGCCATAAGACCCGTGCCACATTCTCCTGATGGATGAATTAGATATTGAATGTAATCTAGAATAACGGAGACAGGTAATTTATTCTTCAAAACTGAGTTTAAAAGCAGTTTTACTGCACTATAGTAATACAAAACCTTCAATTCCAGGGCACATTCAATCGCTATGGAAGAAACTTATGAAAACATGTCACTTATATTAAATGCAGTAAATTATAAAGAACATAGCTGGGAAATTTGTGGGCAATTGAAAGTAATATCCTTTTTGCTTGCATTACAAGAAGGGTTTACTAAGTTCTGTTGTTTTTTATGTTTGTGGGATAGTCGAGCAACAGCACAACGTGAAAATTAGAAAACTGTTGAACGACAGCATTTTTTTTAGAAAACGACTTAACCTATGGAATTACCAGAATGGATATCTATTGCAATTGTTGTCAAAGTATTTTTAGGAAATTATTGCCAATTAATAGACATTAGTAAGAAACCACAAAAGAATGGGCTGTTGCATGTCATCAAAGATCTCCTTCTTATATTAACACTCGGACTTTCTTCCGGAGAACTTGGGAGCTGTAACTGAGGAGCAAAGAGAGAAATTTCACCAAGATATTGCTACAATAGAGCATTGGTATCAATAAAGATGGGATCCAGCGTTGATGGGCAGTTATTGCTGGTTTTTTTAAAGGGAAAATTCCAGTTCTCTTAAGAGAAAAAAAGTATTTTGATATCTTTCTCCATGTTATTGCATGAAGAGTGGTTTTAATACGATTTAATAGATGGTAAGGCATTACTTTGTCAGTTTTATCATAGCTGATCTGCCCTTCAAGAAATTTCGTACAAAAATTAGAACGAAGTAAGCTTTAGTAAGTAAAAAATCCCGATTTTTCAATTTATGAAGTAAATATCTATAACACAAAAATGTGACGTGTTACGAACATTTCACTAGCATTTTCATGTTCAGAGCATTGAAATTAGTTGAGATCAGCCTATTTTGTTCATGTTATGGAAAAAAGTTCAAATTTGTTGAGAAATGTAATCGATTTCACCGGTTCTGGAAATCAGATTCGAAATGCATATTGTTACGTCAGAACGTAATAAGCGTATTATAATATGGTCAATCAAAAACTACTATGCCTAGTCCTGAACCAAAAACATTTTTTATCAATCACGATACTTCGGTTTCAAGCTGAAGAGGGGATTCCACATTTTAGGTCTGTTGAAGTGAAGGTAAATTTAAAGAGATTGTGTGGAAAGATGGACCGTTACGTTTGGGACTACGACATGTTTGTTTTGTCCTGACTTACTTCACTCGACACTTGAAGTGAAGATCTACGTGAGTGGAATGATGTTTTCAGCTTTAACAACTTCGCGCCGGATGTAACCAAGAAGACAGGGAGGGAAATTCCCGAGACAACTTCACCAGAATGTCAACTCATTACTGAGGCTCAAACTCTACCGGAAGTAATTCAGTGCCTACTTATGAGCATCTCGTGGAATTTTATTTCCAGTCGTTATTAATTCTATGTTATTTTGAATCTGAACACTGTTAAACAGAATTCTCTCTTCGTCTTTTTAAAGTTCCATTTAACGGGCTGAGCTGTTAAAAAAGGCCGTTATAACAACGCGGGTGCGCGGGCAAAGAGAGTTAAGTCCACCATCCTGGAAAAATTGATATATGTCCATGGAGTTATAGATAAAAATGTTCTCTACATTTGTGTTAAGTCCAGTAAGTCATATTCAAAATTGTACGGTAGTTATGGATGTGTGCATCATGGGTTTATCCATCTCTAAAGCTATGTTGGGCTGGTATAGTGTGTTAAGTCACTCTAATTCTCAGCAAAAAGAAAGTGGACTTAACTCTCTTTGCCCGCGGATTCCGGAATTATTGAGGAAATCACCAGTTGTCTTTGTCGATCTCTTCATTTTTTATTATAACAATAACAATAATAATACGCTTACTTTTTGGGAAGAACATAATTATCTAAGAGTGTTCCAAAACAATGTGCTTAGGAAAATATTTGGGCCTAAGAGAGATGAAAATGGGAACGGGAGAAAACTGCATAATGACGAGCTTTATGACCTGTACTCGTCACCGGATATAGTAAAGGTAATTAAATCAAGGAGAATGAAATGGCTGGACATGGGGAGGAAAGACATATCTCAAAAGTATTGACTGGAAGACCCGAAGGGAAAAGACAACTTGGAAGACTTAGACGTAGGTGGGAGGATTTTCGAGGGGTGATTGGATAGAGTTACTGTCTGGCTGCGAGCTGAATGCCGAGCCAGCGTTCCCCCACTACCTTACCATGCACTTGCATTTACTGTCTATGTCTTTCCCCCACTATACCACCAGCTCGGCCTTCAGCTCACAGTCAGACAGTATCATGAATAGGGTTGAATGGCGGGCTCGGCTTCCATAAACGAGATAATACCCTTAGCTTGCTGAGAAATTGTGTATTGTCATTTAATAAGTACAACAATAATAGTAATTTAATCACAGCCAGTATATTAAGTAAAAGTACTGTTACAAAGAATGTAGAACTGCACAGAGGTTGGATGAAGGAAAGGAGTGATTTGTATGAATTTTAATGTTGCATGTGTGAAAATTTGAATAAAGAATAAAATCAGGTAAACTGATGTAACAAAGTGCGAGAAAGCTTTTGTTTAATCAGTGATAATTGTAATTATGATTGGCCTATGCAGAAAATAAGTTATTTTATAATCGATTTCCGAATTAAGCTCCAGATCGATTCATTAAGCAAGGCTTACGGAAGAACAAAAATCTGAAGTTTGAAAAGCATATGTAAAGGAATATGTGGGTAGTGTTATTTGTCTAAGCTACCTGTATTGCAACTTCCAAAGCCGTAAATGAACACTATAAAACAATATGTTGTCATGAGAACTGATTTGCATTTGATGGATTATTCTAATATATTACCATAAAATAGGCACTAAGTACCGTAAACCGATTTTGTCGTTACATGTACCGGTACGTTACATGAAAATCCGATATAGCGTATTTGAATTATCGCCCTTACAGACACACGGACAGACAGAAAGACAGACGAATGGACATTTTCCAGTCCACCACACAATCTCATAAAGTATCATTCTGGCACTTAATAAACATACCCACGCATAATCACATACGTACCACCCACACAATCAGAATATACGAGTTCTTGGCACTTAGCTATGTCCCTTTTCCGATTAACGTGCAGTAACACTTCTTTATGGAAATAATTATATGTAGCAGTAATTAAATCTCCAGAACCACTAACAGCATACAATTTCGCTACAAAGGAAGACAATAGACTGACAGGAATTTGGTCTATGTAACCTGATTATAATAATAAGATAAGCTGCAAGCTTAAAACCCGCAATTGCCTTGCCTACAAATATGTTTACATTTGCAAACCTCGGGCGGAATGAGAGCTAAACAACTTGAGTGTTACTGGCACGTTCTTATTGATAAACAGTGAAGAATGAAACTATATTTTGATGGAAACTTAGCGAAAATTTATCTAAAAGGAGCGTAAGTTCCTAAATTAATGCAGACGAACGATGAACGGTTGTGACTTTAAAACGCGGTCCCATTTCATTAGATTACTGAGTTGTACTGGAAGATACAGCAGTACAACCCTCCCTGTTCGTAAAATAACTTCATTACTCTGAACCTTTAGTAGTAATAAAACAAGACGTCTCCTTATAAGGAAACATTGCGTTCTCCTAACTAAAAAATGCCTTCTATATTGCTCTGTCAACGTGTTTAATCAATGACCTATCTACGTAAAAGACCTCGTAAAAGATAATGGAACTTCTTTATATCCACCGCTGTGGCGCAGAGGGTTCGAATCCTGGTTGGAACGAGTTACCTAGGTAGGATTTTTACGGGGTTTATCCTCACCTATGAGACAAATGTTGGTAACTTTAGACACTTCTAGTACCCGGATATCATCCTATACTAGCCTTGTTCAGAGTGAATGTGTGTGAGAATCTTGTTTCTTGTCCTATGTGTTCGTGTTGTCTCAGAGAAGACATCGGCATAGAGCTGATCCCTCACACGGGAGGCCCTCCATGACCGTGCCTGTGTGTTCAACACATAATCAATCCCGACAGAATTGTTGTTTATTAATATAAAGTTGGCTGATTCTTGTTTATGACTATTTAATTGTAGTCAATAATTTTTACTTCCTCTGCCCGTACCATAGGTACTATAGGTAGAGGAAGTATTGTTTTCGACCCCAAAATTCGAAGTTGAGTTTTTAGCATATATACACGTTTCAAGGCCCCCTGAATCCAAAGAAGAGGATATCAGGTATTTATCATATCAGGTATGTATCGTATAATTAGCGTTAAATTGTGTCTTGCGTTTCTGTACAAGGATATGTGAATACTCCTAACTTTTATTTGGGCAGAGGAAGTTATGTGACTTTCACATCAGATTTTTAGTATCAATAGTGTTATTGGGAAGAGCAGTATGGTTGCAATAGGTCGCTCCCCCTACATAGGCCTATGGATGCTTAGGTCCTACAAGGGGAGAGGGGAGAAGAAAGAAAGAAAGAAAGAAAGAAAGAAAGAAAGACAGAAAGAAAGAAAGAAAAGTTAATCCTTTATGAGAATAATACAGTAAAGTTAATCTAACTTAACTTGACAAGATTAATTATGTAAACATATACTACACAATAGTAGCCCTACCATAAAGAATTCAAGCCCCATGGTCGGCCAGTTTGACTTGGGTTTTCTTGAGTTTTCCGCAGTACTAAAAGCAATAATACCGAATTCGATATTTACTTGCCGTTATATATCTTGTATCATAATCATTAAAAACTGAATATGGATTGAAATTAACAGAAGTCATAGCACACCAGCATTAGAAAACAGTTGCACATCAAAAATAACATGGCTTACTGGTATGCACACAGATTTAGACTCGTGATATGACCTCAATGTTCAAACAAGCACAGCGAAAACTGAATTAGAAAAAAAGAAACATTAAAAAATAATCACATATCATATAAAAGTTTGCAATAAATGTGTTTTAACTAAGACATCCCGTTTAAGCACCTGGATCCGAGATATTCCGAGAATTACTGACACTATAATGTACTATAATTTTACGGAGAAAATTTTCCCACGCAGCAAGGTTTCCGAACAATCATAATATTATGAATGGTTTGAAGTTTTCCCGCCAAATAACCTACTATTAATTATTTCTTCACAGGGTATCACCCTTTAAGAGGGCCTAAAATCCCTTCTATTGGAGAACCTTACAGAAACAGGCCATTCCAGTACATCGTTGTAGGATAACATTGAGTTTACAGCATGTCGCGTGAATGTGGACACTGGCGAAACAGGACGCACTGACAAAGGGAAGAACAAAGCACATCAAAGACAGCAATAGACTCTATTGCCCGGATCAGTCCGCTGCAGCACAGAATACTACTGAGAAGGATCAAAGGATACTGCATCACAATTAGTCCAAGAGTTCAGATAGAAAGGCCTTCAGATTAAAGAGGCGATTGAAATCATCCAACCACCTCAACAAAAGCATCTCATGGGAATACAATAAAAAACAAAAGACCTTAAATAAGATTTCAATTGTTTTCATTTTCCCAATGAGCTAAGTACGGCCTAAATTTGGAAAGGTGAAGTCAGACTGAAAAATTGAATGCCATAGCCGGGATTTGAACGAGGATCTTGGGTCTCCGGGCCGCTGCTCTTTCTCATTGAGCTACAATGGCAACATTCCGGTAAAACATTAAATTCTCCAACTGACTCACGTATCCTGGTATACCACCAGGCGTTTTCAATATGAGATACCGATGTGAAAGAATAATTATCATTCCACTGAGTATTTATTTGATAAAATAAAGTGCTCCTCTAACGACAGAAGTATGACCATGCAGCCCACAACTTGACAGATTATAGACATCAATGAAGAAATTTTACCTGACTAATTATCGTCGAAACGCGTGGTACAGTGCAGGAAGAAGACAGCAGCTGCATTTTAACACAAGACTTTTATTTTCGTTGACACATTATTAACAGTTCTAAGAAATTTTAATAATATTCATGACTCACTTCTTGTTTGAACATAAGTTCTATATTTATGAACTTATAGCTTATGTTACTTAGAGTATAACAAGATAAATCATTTAGTAGAGTAGGTTAAGTATTTATTATTTTATATTCTGAGCATAGGTGGAAATTCTATTTTAACAAACCGATACTTAAATGAGGTTTTGCGTCATCTTCTGATACCAATCTAGCTCGTTATCTATCCCTGCAGGAAAAAGAAGCAGAATCTTAGTTGAATGTCTTATCAGTCACCTTCCACAAGAGAAGCTTTCAAGATAGCTGTCGCCTTACGTTTAGGTTGCAAAAGCTGGTATAAACGTAAATCCATATGCGGTGTGACAGTCATCATGCTATGAATTCTGTTACGAACAAGGGCAGATGCCCCCTCCCAACCCACACTCGCAGTGCTTTAGATCTCTTCACGTTTCAACACCTGTTCTCGAACCAACAGGAATTAATCGTTCTTATGGCAAGGGTCCAGTGGAATCACCATGGTAGGCCTACTCTGGTACAGAGGAAAATACAATAAGTGGGACGCCACCTACGTGGATACTTTCCCCTTCTCATAATTATCTGATACATTCTGCCTTGCATTCTCAGCTGCTGGAACAGCAGTTCAACTAAAAAGATACAAAAAAATTATAATAAAAAAGATCGCGCCTTCATTCAGAATAATTAAATGCCAGAATCATACTTTATGAGGTTGTGTGGGGACGGGAGAATGTGTCAGTCAGTCCGTATGTCTGTATGCGCGATAACTGAAATAAGCTTGATCGGTTTTTCATGAAACTTTGTATACGCATTTATAACGTCCATGGAAAGAAGTCTGTTAATATTGTACCAAATGGTTGACCGGTACCGGAGTAATGGCCAATTGAGTGCCTATTTTATGGTTATATATTGGGCAGAATTTATCAAATGAAAGTCAGTTCCCATGACAACATATTTTTTACAGTGTTTATATACTCCATTGGAAGTTGAAATACAGTTAGCCTTGCCAAATAACACTACCCACATACTCCTTCACACATGCTTATCAAACTTGAAACCTTTGTTCTTCCGTAAGCTTAATGACTCGATCTGGAGCTTAACTCTGAAATCGATTACAAAATTAACTTCTCAGCATATCATAATTGCAATTATTACTGATTAAACAAAAGCATTCTGGCACTTTATTACATCAGTTTAGCTTTTTTTGCCTTTGCAGTGGAAACTATGGGGTCATGAAGCAAAGAGGCCACAGCACTTCTTGAACATATTGGAAGAAACTGCAGTCAATAACCATGGATTCTTGATCTATAGAGTTTGTGAGGCAGAGAATTGGCATCGCCCTGCAGCGTGGAAATGCTGCCAGCATCAAGAACTCTTTTGCGGATTCCTCAGGCCTGGAGGAAGTTTCATTTCTTTGATCACCCTGGTACCAAAGTGCATAGGCAGCTTCTGCTTATGACAAGCTTTCAATGGTAAAGATATGCAATACGAGGCGCGTCCATAAAGTAAGTTTCCTGGGGGTCGTTTACAGAAACAGAACTAAATTTCTGGGAAATATTCATTGCAACAGATACATCAAATATTCAGCTATTTGTCAACATATTCGCCATCGGAACTGAAACAATTGTCTTACAGTGGCACCAACTTTTGAATACCTGTGTCATAGAAGTGTGCCGCCTGGGATTTGAACCACTTTGTGATAACCACCTTCGCCCACTGTCATTCTCTTTCATTTCGAGAGGTGTAGGAAAAGATGGAAGTAACTGGAAGCGAAGGCCGGGCTGTAGGTTGGATGTTTATACACTTCTAGGAATCCTCCTGCGGAAGTTTGGCTGGCAGGTGTTTAAACATTCACCCTAAAGCCCGGACCTCGCTCCCAGTGATTGCCATATTTTCCTACACCTCACCAAATGACAAAGAATGACAGATAGGCGAAGGTGGTTGTCACACGGTGGTTCAAATCCCAGGTGGCACACTTCTACGACACAGGTGTCTAAAAGTTGGAGCCACCGTAAGACAAATATTTCAATTCCGGTGACGAATATGTTGAAAAATAGCTGAATACTTGCTGTATCTATTACAATGAATATTTCCAAGAAATTTAGTTTCGTTTCAGTAAACGGCCCCAGGGAAGATTACTTTATGGACGCGCCTCGTATTAGGAGACTTGCGCTGATATTTAGGATGACTTTTCGGGTTATCAGCCGTGTCAATATTATTAAATTCAAACTTTCGTCACTCCGTGGCCTTCCTCCTGAATTTATTAATATCTGCCTGGATAATGACCCAAGAAGCGATCCAAAAACAGAAACATTTATATTGCGTGACAGTTGCTGGATATGTATTTAAAGAAATGTAGGTAAGTTAAAACGTATTGTTTAATGCATGGCATGTTAAAGAATTAATAAAGGCTTAGAGAATTTCTGCTAACATGCTATGCACTCTTGCGAATGTAATGGAGGTTATGGGTGGCAATTTGTTATTGTAAGCAGTGGCGAAGCTTCGTCCACTTCTGCGCTTGCCTGAGTTCTCATTCCCGTGTGTTGGGGGATTTATTAGGAATAAATGCAAATTTTACTCTCAAATGTGCTCACGTGGCGGAAATATTCACACGTTCTTACGGTCATTGTACAGAACGTTTTGGCGTTACAGAGATTGCAAGGCGTAATAAACCCAGGGCTGTTGTGTTGGTAAAACTGCATATGAAATATACGATAACTTCATGTATAAAACATGAAAATAGGATCATAAATAATATAATAGGGCTTTTGTGGTTACTAGTTGAACAGTGGCAACCTAAGCGTAGCCTACTTACACTTCTAAAACATCTCTATACCTGCTTTATTTATTCTTTTTAATAATTAAATATACTTTTTTGCACTACGTAACTAATTAGTGGTACTTACGAATATTGTTGCCGTGAATCGTAACTTGACATTCCCGCACGCAATCTGGTTGCTATGAAAACAAAAGAAATCTCCGTGCGGTAAAAATTACAAAATTACAACTCAGAAATATCATATCAAACAGATTTATTTATAATTGCTGATTTATACAAACACTTCATATAAATATATAAATGGGTAATATGAGAACAAGCAAGATAGAATAGCGGTAATAAGCTCAGCTTGGCTTTTAACTAACTTATAGCTTTACAAAAGGTTGAATCGGAGATCGGAATTCCTGATAAGATATGGGACAACGCCCGGACTGAAGGTCCTGTATCAGTGTGCGTGCTGAGAAATGATAGTGCAGCAATCTTTACGTAACGAAACGAAAATGAACTAAATAGAATATAAACCAAGGGAGAAGCTAGAACTGATGGGCCGAACACAAAAACAAGACAAAAAAACATTAACATAATCTGAGATATAAATGGTCCATCAGGAACATAAGAGAAAATCAAAACGTACCTTCAAAAATTAAAGTAGAACGCCCATCTGGATCCTACCTCTTGACCGGCACCACATTTTGATGCTCCTTCCTAGAAATCTGGCGATCGACTCCCAGACGGAAAAGTTAGGTCCGTATACCCCCAGCAAGATAGAGGGCAGGACAAGCGTAACAAAACAACCCACTAGAGAAAAGAGGGCGCGCAGACAAGTAACCACGTAAAACCAAGAATAGAATGAATATGTAATTAATAACGAAAACAAAAACGTTACGAAAAGATCGCTAGCAAGCAAAAGTGTAAGTACCAATGAAAAATAAATAAGTAAATAAATATACATATACAAAGAAATATGAAATAAAAGTGCCCGGGGAAATAACCACGGCACATCCACAGACTCTCCAGGAAAAAAAAAAATATTTCTGCAGGAAAGTCCTTTTTGTTTTTACACTATTTTGTTCCTTAATTAATTACTTGTGTATAAATTAGAACCAATGAGAAAAATGTGTGTGTGTGTGTGTGTCTGCACCAAAGAGCATAATAATAGAATGTTTGTTTCATTTGTAGTAGAAAAGGGTCCACCAGATATTAAATAACACCATACTGAATAGGCCTAAACGGAGTCCAGTTCCTTGATAATGGTACACTTCACCAGAATCTCAATAACTGTCTGTAGTTATCGATCCAGAAAGTGCAGTGACACCAAACAGTTCATTTCTTGAAGTATGTAGTTACTGGTGAGTAGTTAGCTGCATGACTGTAGTTGTAGTAAATGTTGATAGTAGAGGAGTAAAAGTAGATGCATCTTTCTGCAGAGAAGCTGAAGACAAAGGCTAGTCGGACCTGCGTTATATTTCAGGTCACAAGAAATCGCTGGCGTCCCAGCGTACCATGCCAAGCAACAGCAGACAGATGGTGGCCAACATTTTGGAGTACAGATAGCTCCGCAAGACACACAACACACAGGCAATATAAGGAGAGCCCTGGATGGCACAACACTCAAGCGAGGCACAATCTGCAAAACTAGAAGTATATAAACAATTGGTACGTACACATGGCACAGAGCATATTACATAAATAGGCGAAAGCACAGAATATTAATTAGTTGTATGTATATTCAAGCCTCAAACAGGACTTGAAAAATGATTCATATAGTAACCTTAAATTTTAGAATAAATCACCTTTTGAAACTTCGATATATACATATATTTTGTAGAAACTGATAAAAAGATTAAATATTATTATTATAATTTAGGAATGAATTATTAAATATAATATATTAAATTTAGCCTTTAGAATTAACTATATACAAAGTGAGACATAAAATATGTTAAATAGAAACCAGATATATCTATATTTCTTTTTTCTTTTACAATTACTAAATTTTAATAATTTACAACAGTGGCAACAAGCCAAATATAATAATTTTGATAATCTGGCAGAAAATAGCAACAATGGGTCAAATAGAACAAAACCCATACATTTAAGTGTAATATATATATAAATATTATAAATGAGAATGATATTAATAAAAAATTGAAATGATACATGACAGACGATAGAAATAGATGAAATAGAAAATGGAATACGAAATGCATGAAAATGAAAGTAGCGATGAAAATGAAAGGGGGATCCCAGGATCAAATGTAGATGGAATAATAGAATAATGGAAAGATGATGGAGTGTGGAAGACCGGGGACGAATCAAACTTGTAGATACGCTGGGAGGACGGCATCCTTCATAACCGCTCTACGTCCGCTTCCCACGGACGGAACAAGGCCGTCCTACATAGGTTAGGCAAACTCGAAGACCAGCACGCCATCACCAAAACATTAGTTTGCCGTAAGGGGGTCTGAAAAAGACATAAAGGAACCAAAACTTCGGGACTCGCCCGGAACGGAAACCATTGTCCACGCCCAAATATAACAAAACAACGGCAAAACGACCCAGCCAACCCTCACAAATAGCCATGAAATATGGGCTAGAAAAATGAATGATAAATAGAAAATGGCTAACTTTCAAAGCCATAGAAGTCGCAATCATTGAAGGTAGTGAAGTAACCACCAGAATTCATTTTAATTACTTCGTCTCTTTTATTAGTATTCTCGGCCCTTTTCTTTTTTTTCCAGATCAATTATAATGTAATTGACTTCTCTTTGATTCACTCTTTCTTAATACTTAATAAACTCTTTATGAAGAGTACATAAATACTTACTTTGTTTAATTCTATGAAAAGCACAAGCCGCAGCATCTCACTACTAAGCGAAACAAATTCAATTATGTCAAAATCGGGACTTTAAGTAAATTATTCAACATTACGCCTTACACATAGGCGAGCAAATAGTTTCTTCTTTTTTTTCCAGCATGGACGATGTTTCCATTCCATGAGATTTTGGTTCAAGACATATTATCATTTGATTAACAAAACGCACCTCAAACCAATCAAAAGGACCATAATACACTCTTACCCGTGGTTACCGGTCGAGGATCCAGCTTAGGGCAACAAATTTTCATCCTAACTGAATATTTATACTATACCTCATGTATAATTTGTATAATAAATATTAACCTGACCTTTTTTTCCAGAAAGAGAATAAAGAAGCTAGGAAACAAAAGAAGAAAATGAACCAAGGCAAATAAACAAAACGAAATAAAACAAAGAAAAGATCGCTGCACACAAAAACCGGCAAAACTGGAGACAACGCCCAGCACACTATATACATGTACTGAATACTGCATATGTAGCATATAATGTAAACGAAAGAAACAGAGGAAAATAAACGAATAAAAAAACTTGAATTAGTATTATAGAAAATGTAAGCAAGACGTAAATGACTGCGGAGAAAGCAACAGAGCAGAATAACTATAATAGAACTTCAGCCATCATTGAAAATTTAGGCCTAGAAAACATGAATACGCGAAAGCATATTAAAAATACAATAATAGCAAAATATGTATAGATTATAATGAAAAACCCTCAAAAAACGGGACTCTGAAAATTTAAAAAAATAAATATTCGCCTATTCATGTTTTTGTGAGAAAAAGTGGGTCTAAATAGAGGAAAAAGAGAAGAGAAAAGAAAAGGGAAAGAAGAAAGAACGATAAGAAGAAAGAATAGAGAATTTTTTTTTAATGTAGAACTAGTAACTCTAAATTTCACATATACATTTAGAAATAGGCAAACGAAAATTTTATATATATACCGATCAAAAGAGAAATTACAACTTAACACAAAATTTCAGAAAAAGGTAAGTTAACAGAAATATAGAGAAGGAGAGAACAGACGACAGAGGAAAACCCCCAAAGAAAGAAAACCCTAAGAAACAAGAGAAAAATCCCCGCCTAACTTGACTCGGGACACTTGGGAACGTCGGCTCCCATATCTTCATGCCCACACATGAAGACCCCTGAGGGTTCTATACAATATCTAGGGCGAGCTCTGTGGAGGATCAGAAGAATTCCAAGAAACTGTTTGTTTATTATTACTAACCAAACTGGGACATAACTAGAAACCTCAGATTGCGCCTAGCAGGATAGGTTAGAAGAGTTGTCAGCTGTGGCAACAGGGAGTCTTTCAGGCTTCGTAACTACCACAGCGTGCCGTTGGCCTTTCTTTTTTACGGAGGGGCGTCACCAACAAAATTTGAATTGGAACTGCTTGATGACGGCTGACTCGCATTTTCTAAAACTGCGATCTTCTGTTTCTGAGCATTAACGGTCTGACGAAGTTGGTAAATTTCCTCATTTAAACTCTCTCGAATAACCGTGAGTTCATTAATGCGCTCGTCTAACTCCAATTTCCGTTGATTGGCGGATTGCAACTTTTGTTGAAGCCTAACATTTTCTTTCTTAATACTTTGATTAACCTCTTGTGCTTGTGGTTTAGTACTCTTAAGTTCTGATAACTGTTTTTCCAAATCTCGCTTTCTCTGATCAGCGAGCTCTAACTGCTTACGCAAAGCAAGAGTCTGCTCTTTTAGCTCCGCACAGTTCTTACACTTTGCATTGTTAACCAAAGGCGCAGGATAGCTATCAGAAAACGCGGAAGCAAGAGGATTAGCATTTACAGAACCGTCCACCTGAAAATTAGGCGCAGAATTACCAGGAGAAGGGTCACTCCGGGAACGTGAACTCCTTTCTCTCATGGCCTTCCTACAATGTTTCCTAATATGACCCCTCAAATTACAGTTGTAACAAAAAATGTTATCATTCCGCGAGCAAGACTCGCGCTCCGAACGGACTTCCGTCAAACCGCTACGAGCGATGGCCATATCGTTCAATTTCGGAACGATACGCCTGAGTTGCTCCCAAGAAATCGGCGGTGACTCGCTAAGAAATAGCGCCCGCACCTCGGCCAACTCGGCACCGGCACCAACAATGGCAACTGATTGTTCCTCAGTATACTCTAGCTGTAAAGCCGCGGCAACCAACTCAACATCTTCAACGTAAGTCAAAAATTTTTCCCCAGGGCCTTGAGCACGGAAATAATAACTAGTAACCAGGTCATGCTTCATACGGCGAGGCAAGAAGTCTCTAATAATAGAAGTCTGGAACTCCTGCACCGTACGCCGTGAACGTATAGCTTCAGAAATATAATAAAGAAGTTTTTCATTAACTAAAGGAAAAATTAACTGCAAAGCCTGATCTTGCTGGACACGAAAAACGTCTACCAGCCTACTGAATTGAACCAAAAATTTCAGAAATGTAAGAATTCTTACCGGGTCATTAAGTGTGACTTCCGGACAAGTTTTCACTAGATCCTGCAATGGATGAGGAAGTTCGGCATCTTTGAAACCAAATAACTGATTGGAATTACAGAAAGCTTGCGTCATGACCGAAATTAGAAAATTTTGAAAATTTGAGGCAGAAAAATAGCGCAAAACAGCAATCGCCTTCGCGAATGCTACCACTTGCAGCAGTTTGCTAGGCCCTAACCCAAAATACGGAATACATTATGTTATACGCAGAACAAGATTAACTCAGAAATATCATATCAAACAGATTTATTTATAATTGCTGATTTATACAAACACTTCATATAAATATATATAAATGGGTAATATGAGAACAAGCAAGATAGAATAGCGGTAATAAGCTCAGCTTGGCTTTTAACTAACTTATAGCTTTACAAAAGGTTGAATCGGAGATCGGAATTCCTGATAAGATATGGGACAACGCCCGGACTGAAGGTCCTGTATCAGTGTGCGTGCTGAGAAATGATAGTGCAGCGATCTTTACGTAACGAAACGAAAATGAACTAAATAGAATATAAACCAAGGTAGAAGCTAGAACTGATGGGCCGAACACAAAAAAAAGACAAATAACATTAACATAAACTGAGATATGAATGGTCCATCAGGAACATAAGAGAAAATCAAAACGTACCTTGAAAAATTAAAGTAGAACGCCCATCTGGATCCTACCTCTTGACCGGCACCACACTTTGATGCCCCTTCCTAGAAATCTGGCGATCGACTCCCAGACGGAAAAGTTAGGTCCGTATACCCCCAGCAAGATAGAGGGCAGGACGAGCGAAACCAAACTACCCACTAGAGAAAAGAGGGCGCGCAGACAAGTAACCACGTAAAACCAAGAATAGAATGAATATGTAATTAATAACGAAAACAAAAACGTTACGAAAAGATCGCAAACAAGCAAAAGTGTAAGTACCAAAGAAAAATAAATAAACATATACAAAGAAATATGAAATAAAAGTGCCCGGGGAAATAACCACGGCACACATCTTCAAATAATGTATATACATAATATTTTCAGCTAAAATCTCAATTAATATAGTTAAATTGATATAAATAATCATCGTGCAAAAAATAGCATGCAATACTCGTGCCGTAAGAGCATAATGGATCTCGGAAATTGAAATAAGTCTTTCCGCTTACGGCACTTGTATATCAATATACAATATTTCAATATATGCACTGAATGCAGTACAACAACAATAACATGCAAAATACTGTATAAGAAGTCAAACTCTAACGGCCACGTATCCAATTTATTTTTCTCTCATAACTGCTCAACAACTTTTATCCTACTTTTTGTAATACTATTATTATTTCTTTCATTTTAAAATTACATAAATACATAGATAATATATAGGGTCCTGAAACCCCTAAAGAGCAGGAGCTCGTGCTCGGGGGCAGTTCCATGCAGATAATGACAGTAATTTCCTTCTGTTTTCAATTGTGGGGTTCAATGAAACAGTGGTCTAAGTCACTTTCTTCAAGTTTAGAGAAAAGGAAAGTTATAGTTCTAGTTTTGTGGTTTTCCGTACAATTTGGAAAATCCAATTTTGTTGGAAGTGGAGTTTTCTATAATTCTTTGTCAACTTAACTAAGAGTAATAAAGTAGACAGATACTGATCAGAACGTTAAGAAATATTATTGTTTTTATCATACCCTACAACACTTCTTTCTTGGTTATACCACCGGTACTTTAAAAAAGGGAAAATATTTGAATAATAGCTGGACTTCTTACATGTTATGAAGCATTATTTAACAGAAACAGCTTTACTTATAATTAATTTAAATCATTACTCATTTCTGTACCATGATCTAATACCATTATCTGCTTCATCTACCTCAGTTACAGAAATCAGAGAGTAATAAAATTAAGGTTGAATGGACAATACATGTTTAGAAAGATCTTTACATTGTATTTGTCTAAGTAAATCATGTGTTCGACAAAATGTATTACCTGAACAACGAAAGAACTCTATTTGAACAAAGAATGTAGCCTACGCCAAAAATTGTTGTAAATGCAATTCAAAGGGTCCATGAGTTTCCCAACTGTGTAGAGTGTATTGATTTTTAAAAGAAATCCATTGTGAAAGAGTATGTGGAAAGATAAAACTCGGAAACAGAGTGATGGGCATGGTTCAACTTCAGGTGATCCTAGCAGTACTATACCTCAAGTATGGCAGCGAATGGAAGGTTCATAGAATAATATGAGAAATGGTAAAACAATTTACTGAAACTTGCAATTAATCAACCTCAAGAGTGTTGTACGGAAACTGAGAGTGTCACAGATAACTGGATTTTCATTCTTTAGCACTGTTATCTTATTGTAGTGTGTTCTTATATAACTTAATATTTTTATAAGACTAAATTGCTTTACTGTCACAAAAAAGTTCATTTACGATACTGAAGTATATTTAATGAAAGAAATGAGTTATAAAAATAAAGAACAATAAAGCATAATCATAAAAAAGTATTAAGCACAATTTTTAAAGAAATGAATGGTATGGTAAGGTGCATCTTTATTCTTACATACATCTTAAATACATTATCCATAGAATAAATCCAACGCACGGGCCTACACGGCCATTCGTGCTTTAACTATGCACATTTTTGGACAAAGAAAAAAAAAGTAACACTAATAATACAAAACAATATAATACGAAAACTTATAATATAGTAATGCTATAAAAAAGATTGAGAAAAGAAAGAAAGAAAAAAAAATTGTACCAATGACAGAAAAGATATGACAATAATAAAATATATAATACACAGACAAAGATTACTCCCCCTGCCCCTCCCTCCCATCCTTTTCTACCCTGAGCTGTCGGACTTTAGACATGAATTTCCCCACTCCTTCGGAGAATTTTGTATCACTCAACAGCTCGAATATCGCCATGTGACCTCTTCTAGAGACGACAAAAGAGTCTGGCAGATATCGTTGCCTAAGCATCTCAGTGACTTCACATTCAGAGAGAATATGTTGTGCTGTCTCATCCTTGTCGCATAGTGGGCATATTCTGACTCCAGCATAATTTGGGTTGCTCTGATGATGAGTAAAGAGGTGTATGATGCTTTGGTATTATGAGAATATGATCGCGCCTAGATCGGGAATTTAAGTTATGGTGAGCTGAAATAGGAATAGAAAGATAGAAATGAGGATCGTGTACAAAGAGAACCGGAAAAGGAATATGCCTGATGGATCAAGAAACTAGGAAAAGTTGCTGGAAAATAACATTAATTTTCAACTGGTTGCAACATTTCACCTACTGGCTTCTTTTCATAGAGTTATAATTATTGACCTGAGTAGAAAAAAGAGCATACATAAAAATCCTTAACTTGATTATACCTTTTTATGATTCCTTGTCATATTTTCATATGTTGAAACAATTTTGAAATTAATTTGAAATATTTTAGAGTTTGCATACGAACTCAAAATTTTGTTTTATTATCATCATTATTTTTTTTTCCTTTCGATTAGGCCTGTTTAGGACATACGTGAAACAGTTGTCTTCTTCTTGTCTTCCAAAAAGTTCTTCATTCTTTCGCGATTTGCTGTTTCTGTTCTTCCGTCCATTTTCTTCTAGTTTTCTTCTTGGGTTCCTCTGGAAATTCGCCATCAAATATTACTTTCCTAAACTTTTCTCTGTTTGCAATATCCTCCTTTTTGATAATGAGTAATTTCAAATCTTCTTCAACTTCCTTGAAAAATGCTGGTTTAGTTTTTTTACTTACATAGTGATAACAAAATTTGTTTGGTAAGTCTGTCTCTTTCCATTCTGAAAATGTGACCATAGAATCTTAATCTTCTTTTCCTGAAAGTATGTCCTATTTTTCTGTTTGTTTGTATAACTCATTTTCTGGTCTCAGTTTGTATATGTTATTCTCCCAAATTGGTCCCATAATTTTCCTTAAGGTTCTCTTCTCTGTTTTGCTTATTCTTCTATCTGAGAAGGTGTTTATACACTCTGTTACGTACAGAGTTTCTGGTAAGATTACAGTTTTATTATAATGCCTCAATTTAGTATTTTTGGATAATGATTTTTGTTATATATTCATTGTTGCTGCTGTTATTATTATTATACTGGCATATTTATATAAATATTAAAGTCTGGAATGTAATCATATCAACCAACCATAAAGGGTTATAGCCACTGCAGATGCTGGTGTTATCTTCTTAGCTTCATAATGAAAATTTGACCTCGAAAAAGAGCAGCGGATGTTTTGGTTGAAGCTAAAAACACACACACAATGGTTTTAATTGCTTAAAAAAGGAAGTGTATCTCAAGGGAATTCGCATGGAAACGCTCTCAGATAATGCGAACTCTCCACACTTTGTAACTGAGACCAGCCGCAAGTGACATAAATTACTTCCCTGCAACCTGACCTTTATAAAAAAAAATGCAAGACATGAGCATAGTGAAATAAGAGATTTTTCTGGTCGAAAGAATTCCAACCACTGAAATCTAAAAACATGGCATTTTTACGTCGTACACATAATGACAGATTTTGTTTCTCGTTATGACTGTCCTCACTTCATTTGTACATCCGCTTGTAAAAATTTGGTTAGGTATCGTACTATTTCCACTGATGCAGCACTTATCATCGCAGGTATTCCTCCCCTGCTGGTATAAATTATATTAAAAAGAATCGTACAAATAATTTTCTGCACTTCAATTTTGATTGTGAACATATTGTGCCGTTTAAAAAATTTCACGAAGCAATGTTATTATAACCATTTTATGTAGTATCTAACAAATATTCACAACCATATGTAATTAATATTCTATATTTTACTGTATATATTGCTGTGTAAGGGTTCATAAAGACTTGGAGATACAATAACTAGGTATCGAAAAATCAATAGAAAAATACAGAAAATGTTATTTGAGTAATTCTTGAAAGCTCGACTATCTCTCTTCAAATACGGCAGCATTTGTTGCAGATCGCTCTTCTTCTCACCTGACAAGTTGTTTTGACGGTAAAACCAAGTCCTTGATTATATTAGTGTAACTCCTTTCTTAAGAACCATGCAGTTGATCCACGCTTCAATTTCATTTTTAGTACACGCTCCGCAAAGTGACTGTTTCTCGGACTGCTAACACGCCGGAAAGTAGCACTGTACCGTACTAGGCCGGTAAAGTTGCCATGGTAACCCAACGTAGACCCAACTGTGGTTCCTAGATGCTTCTACAGTCTCAGTGTACAATTTTATGTTATGTCATTTAGAAATCTTGAATTTAAGAAAACAATTCGGCAATACCTTTTTATTATTTTTATGACTTGGGGTGGACTCGAACGCACGAAGTTTGCACCACAGCTTTATTAACCTACACCACCAGTGGTAGTTGAAAGGAACGACTTCAGATGAGCCTCTTGTACGATTGCTTCGTTTAACAAGGCATAATATGTCTCGTTGTAGAAAATATGATAAAAGTGACATGTAATTTCAATTGATGTAAACATATTTACCTTATTATCTAAAGAATGTTTTTAAAAGTTTGTTTTTAACGACAAGAAATAATCCACAGCAAGCGAAGTTTATAAACATACACTACTGATATAATCGCTATTATCTTTGCTTTTTTTACGCAAAATCATTGAAAATGAGTGAAAATCTGAGCTCTTTAGTTGTAAAAATAGAGAACGTTTATTAAAAACTATTCTATGCACCACGTACGCAAAAACTTTAGCAGACTGATCCAGTATTTCAGCCTCGGCTTACCCCTTGGCCGCTAAAGCCTTAGGCTATTTTGCGTACTTGATACATAAATAGCTATAAACATTGTTCTCGTCTTGACGACTCCGGGAGCAGTTCTTCTAAAAGTCTAATCCAAATGCGTTTGGAGATATTATTAATTTTGTCGTGTTGATGTAAGATTCGTCACAGAAGTCGTCATGTTGGAGCGGAGCAACATCATAGGAATTTGTTCGGTGTTGCGTTTACCGTAAGTTTAATGAGGTCCTTAGGAACCCTCGATCTTGGCAAAATCTGTCCCTCATGAAAAAGTGAATGAATTAATTATTTAATAAATTAAATTATTTGTTTTTGTCAGATGTAAATATTTTCTATTCAAGTTTTGAGCAATGTTTGATAAAGATTGTTTCCAAGGGGATTAATATTGTATAGATTCTGTGAAGCTAAATAATTGAATTGATGAGTCATTCCTTTGTAAAAATTCCAAAATAGTGAAATAATAGGTAATACCATTGAACATTAGAAGTAAATACTTTGCACATGAAGATACCTCTTCTTTGGACTCAGTTTTTCCTTCCACCAACACGTTTTTACAGTTCACATAAGGTTCCCTCAACTCCTACGACGTTTCCGTTCATCGCGAATTGTTTCCCTTTTTTTTTTTTCTTTCTTTTTTTGAATGTGTCGCTGTTTAACTCCATCGTTCTTAAAATATACTGTCAAAAACTAAAACTCAGAACAACAAACTGTACCACAATCACAATAGTTTCAATAAAAAGAATGAGATTAAAATTCACAGTGTTGATGCAGTCGTAGAAATGCTCACAATCAGCAGCAAAAGCTCAGTTGGAATGAGCCCATTATATATTGTAATTCGAAATTAACTTATGAAAGACTTTCGATTTTCAAATTCTAGGTCCTTATATCTGTATCTGTATCTGGTACCCTATGATCCCCAGGTGGGGCGAAGGGGCCTCCAATGGAGGTTTCATTACCTATACTAATTTTGATATGCTTATTTTCCGAGAGAGGGTAGAGGGACAGGTGGTAAGCCCATCGCCTCGCAACCCCCCTCTGGAAACTAAGTATTTCTTGGACGTGAAAGGGCCGAGAAATTTTGTCCAGAGGCTCTAATTTAGGCTTGGAGTTCTTTTACGTGCCGTAAATCTACGACACGGGACCCCCAGCTTAAAGTCCTCCCGGAGGACTCCGTGCCCAGGATTTTTACGTCCTGAAAAATCCATCGACCGCGGCCGGGTTTGATCCCGCGCCCTGCGGATCTAGAGGCGAGCACGCTACCTCTAGACCACCGCGGCCGACTTAGGTCCTTATATAGGTATTTAGAATTTGAAATAGGAAGAACGACTTATCACACTCAAACTATTCCCTCAGAAAACGATTGATATAGCATTTATGGCTCATAGAGGATGTAGAATGTTACATCCCATCGCTTCTACACACAAAGTCTGGTAGGAGTTGAAATAAGAAGAAACAGAAATTCCGTAAATATAAAATCGTATTGTCTTTGGGGAATATTTTATTCCTCACTCACATGACCAAACAACCGTTTCAGGGATGATTCTACATCAAAATGTGAAGTGAGAAACTGGTATTCTCTACGTCCGGGGTGGAGAAAGTTATGTGATTGCAACATATTGTGCATTATTCTCGTGGATTTAATTCTTCAATATTTATTTAGACCAATGAATTATTATATCGATAGCTTCTCTAATTTGTCAAAGTCCCGTATCATTTAGCCCACTTCCAAAGCTTCCTGTGACTACTGATAATAATACACTGTTGTTATGTGAACTTCATACGGAATGTGATTTGGATTTGATAATTCTGTATAAACATTTGATTTTTGGCATTAAAAATCAAAATTTTTCAAAATCCTTTCTTAGTGAGCACTTACATTATGAAACGAAGGTACTGTCAAAATTAAAAGTCTCTAGCTATTATATTTTAGACCCAACATTGATTCTCTGTCAGCCAGTTAGTCAGTCAATCATTCAGTCAGTCATACAGAATAGCCTATATGTAGAGATTTTTCTTTATTGTCGTCTTTCGGTTGGTTTTTACCACTCCCTCCTTTATTTTATTTTACAGATCTCTGACAGAACTGTGGAGTCGATTGTTTTTTTTTTTTATTAGCTTTCGAAGCTATCATGTCGATCCTTCTAGTACTCCCATTATTTAAAATACAGAAACAACTTCGCACTAATAATTAAAAATTGTATCTGAAATAATATTTGACTTTATTAACGAAAATCTTAAGCTTCTTGAATATCTAATTTCTAACAGTGGTGGATTACAAGTAAAAACATATGAAGAAGGAATACCCTTAACAGGTAAAATTTGTAGTAATTGTACAGAATATCGTACACTAGTCACTAATAACAATGACATTGAATATTACTGCAAAATCATTATGTGAAAAATTATTAATTGCATACGTAAAATCATTACCTTTAGTTCTGCTTTGGCTGGAGAGATGCCGGCGCGCGTGCGTGTGTAGTAGAAGTTTCTGGAAACAGTAAATAAAGACAAAATATAATTATTTTACTAACTATTTTGCAAACTTTCTAATTAGATTCGACTGAAAGTCGAGTGTAGTGTACCAAATATACTGACGCAACATGAGAATAATTTAGGAGAAAGATTGCTCTGACACTTGAATTTGAACTCAGGACCTTAGGGTATCTGGCGATGTGAGGTGAACTCTGCCTTAGCTCAGTGGCACGGATAGCCAAAGATCCTGGGTTAAAATCCCAGTGCCAGAAGAATTTTTCTCCTTTTAATATTCTCACGTAATGTCCAACAGAGACAATAATCTGTGTTCCATGAATGCATATTATATAAGTGACACAAGTCATTACATTGTTCATAAGCTATAGGCTAACTGCAGAATATGGGAGATATATTGAATTTTTAGTCATATTGCTGTGAGCAACTTATTGTTCATACTCATGCCACCTTCTGTTAAAATATCACATTATTAATAATATTGTTTTTAAGAATATTGTTTTTAAATACAACAAATAAAATGTCTGTAAAATGTTATATGTTCATTTTATACATTTAACACCAATCTTGTATCAATGCTATTAAATAAAGTCATAGACCTTGCAGAATTCATTCTATGTACGAATGTATGTTTTGTTTTACGATGGCAAATAAAAATAAACAAATAAAATATATTCGCAATATTACTACATATAAAAATAGATCATTACTTATTAAGGACCAATTTAGCAATGCATCTTTATAGTAGTGTTCCTTTCATTGGCAAAGTTAAGTTCTTCTAGAAGTAAAATATTTCATATTATCTTATATGAAGTTTATAGGTAGATATATAAAGCAACTCGCTACATAGACCGCCTCTGAATCCTCCTTACTACATCACTCTTCTCTGTCTCTTCGTATTTCACCTCCTCCCATATCTAAATGTTTTACTGTCGTCTCAATTCTTGTTCATTTTTCTCATTTTCTTCTCCTTTCTTCAAACATTTAACACGTACATTCACATAACCCTTGCCTTTTGTTATCTAATTCCAGACACATTTCTTTTTATTCCTCCGTCCCATTTATTTATTTTCTCCTCTCCTTCCTTCTTTTAACCACAATAAAAGGATTGTAGCGGATGGGATTTCTAAGATGTTCCTTTCTATCTCCGCGGCAGATAAAATACTACCGATTTCCGCATCTATTTTGAAAGAAATAAAATTGCTTGTGCAGAGAAGAGGAAAACCAAGCTCAGGCATACTTGCAATAAGAAAATCCTGAGTTCGTCCACAACGAATATGATTAATGCGTCGCCGAGTTTCGAACTCGGACCACAGTGAGTGGAAGTCTTTAATATTTTAGCTTAAACAAAACAACTTTTAATAATTATTGGAACCTATTTCTTTATTGTAATACTTGATAATATTATAGGAGAAAAATCCCTCTGACACTGGGATTTGAACACAGGACCTTTTGCTATGCTCTACCAAATGAGCTAAGCCAGAGTTCACTTCAAAGCGTTTAATGGAACCTCTCTAATTGCCCTTAAAGGTCTACCTCACTAACAAACAAGTTATATCATAGACTATGCAGTACTGTGAGGCACACTAATTAGTGATTTTTGTGACCGGGCTTCCACTGTTATTGTGCAGTAACATTCAAGATGAATATATGCATATGCATTCATGAACCACAGATTATTGTCTCTGTTGGACATTTACATGATAATATTATAGGAGAAAAATGCTGGATGTCTGCACAATTTAAGTATTTGTTAAATCGCTATCTACTATAGCCAAGTACTGTAGAGTACGGATAACTGAAAAATGTGGGAATGACTTATGTCACTTGCCACAAGGCATAGGACAACAGCGCAAATAACCCTGCAAGTTAGGCTCATGTTGTCCTTCCCTCTACATCCTACCTTTCGGTTATCAATTTATATACGAGATGGAAGTTATTAACAAATTCAAAAATAATGTGTTCGCAGCTACTGCCTCGATATCTCTTTAATGACATACCTTGCATTACATGGAATAGCTGGCCCATGATAGATAAATACATAGGCTCGAAAAGACTACAGTAATTTAAGCATAATATCGGGAGAAATTATTGTGTTTACTGATTTAGTGGTAACAAAATCACATGTTGCTGAAAAATGTGATCAGGTAAATGATCAATAGCACGGGTAGAAAAAGAAGACCACCAGCTTTAACCAAACCCCACACTGAGTATTTTATCATAGGCTATTTGTCTATGATGTGTTATGAGGAATATATATATATATATATATACTATATGTTTCATATTACGAGGGTGCATCGAAAAGTAAAGCACTTTTTTTCACAAACAAATGCACACAAGAAGGCATACTTTTTGTATATTTATCTATATAGTCGCCGAGTATCTCAACACATTTCTCCCATCGTGATACCAGTTTCAAAATACTCCTTTCATGGAAGTCCGTTCGGTTGGAGTATAGCCATCTGCGGACTGCTGTTTTCACATCTAGCCTACATCTGACGCAAAGCTTTTACCGGCTAGGAATTTTTCATGGGACCAAACAAACTAAAGTCAAACGGTGCCAGGCGTGGACTGTATGAAGGGTGATGGAGCACCTCCCAACCAAACTTGTTGCTTTTCTCACGAACAGCTGCAGCAATATGGGGGCGAGCATTGTCGTGAAGAAGGTTGACACCACGCATGTCCCTCTGGATTTCACAAGGGTTATACCCTTTTGCCCATAAAAATCCCACTACACCTCGCTGCTCTAAACAAGTGGACGATAATAACATGCGCGCCATCTTTGTTGCATAGTTCACGCTTCTCTCGCTAGAGCTACACATGAGAACAAAATAGTGTCCGTAGCGGAAGCTTCAAACTCCATCTTGGTGAAAGTTCAACATCCCAGCCGCAATACCAACGCAGAAAAATTGTTGTGCGTTATTTTTCGATCCACCCTCGTATTTTAAAATACTGTAGCTGGACGGGATGGCTCAGCCTGGCCTTTTCTTGGCCCTGTGTCGTTGCCTCTACATATCGCTAATCATAAGACGATAACAAAATAATAATAATAATAATAATAATGATAATAAACAAACCAACCAAATCCAAAAAGTTTGTCTAATACATGTGAACCCCTTTCTCCATCATATAGTCCAGTCAAAACAAGGTTTAACCTAAGAAAAAATCCGAAAGTTTTGAAACTTTGCACACTTATTTAAAGGTACCTAAGGATGAATATACCAAAAGTCCTCGTGAATATGAGGCGAGCTCTAGCGGCAATTATCGAAAACAGGGCACTTATTTTTGTTTTTTGTTAATACCTCGAGAACCGTTGGTCGGAGGTAAAAGTTTGTTATATACATAATTGAAGCTTATTACATTTGCAACAAAAATGATTATATACATTTTTCTTGTATTTCCAATGGTTACCGAGTTATAGGGCGCTAAAAGATAGCGTTTTTTTAAAAACTACGCTAGCGCGGTACAATATGGCATTTCTAATAATATTTGACAATGGTTTACCATTTTTTTTATACCAAGGATGATTCAGGAGATAAATTTCACAGCTTTCTATAAAAAGGAAGACATGATGTATATTAAACAATGAAATACATGAAAAAAAAAAAATGCTGAGGATATTCCAAGGAAAACTGTGTACAGAGAAATCAATCAACTCTTGATCGCTTCTTGGTAGAAGGTCCTGCAATCTGCTCATCTTGGTCAGCTTCTGAACTTGCTGCCCTAAACACAGTAAGAAGAGGTAACGATGCATGATATGATGATGTGAGAGAACCATTATACAGATTAAGAACATGTAAGTAAAAGAAAGTAGGTAAGCGAGCGGTAAAACAACGTATGAACATGACGACCGATTTATGTATACTATTTCAAGGAAAATGAATAACAAAAAAATACAAATGTGCAATCTCACCTGACTTCTGGTTAAGCGTCCAGCAAGCACAGTGTTTTGATCTTCATGTACCAAATGTTCAGTGTTTGTGCTTTGCACTGAACGGTCTGTTTCTTCAAGGTATATGGCATCGGGATCATCAGGGTCATCAAAGTCTTCTTCGAGGGTGGAAGTAACACCATTCAAGTATTCGCCATGGTAGTTGTGACAAATGCTTGTACACATTATTCCTGACTTTTCGACAGCCACATCTGTTCCCACATCCACCTGTACATTTGCAACAAATGAGGTTGAGGACAGCTTCAGGTGCTGCTGGATTCTCTGTTGTTACAGGATCAGCTGATCGCTTTCCAACTTCCAACCACACTGCACAGGAAGAAGTTCATTCCCAAGCCAAAATTGAATTTGATGGTACACTCGAAATGCGTGTTGTCTTGCTGCTACTTTTGTGGGCGGCAGAGCAGAAAGGTCGGGTTTAGCATTGGATACAGATTTGGTAAAAGCATTGTAGCGGTGCATGTTAAGAGAGGTTTTCTTCCAGGGTGCATTGTACAATGCCAGGAATATTTTGTTTCCAGCAGCAGCTACAGCCTCACGGGATGAACTTGGGCTGTTAAATATATCAGCAATACCTTGCAGTACAGCTTGCTTCTTGAACAATTTTAATCAGGAATGTTTCCCATTTCGATATGCAGCCGAAGTCGTATCACATCCGCTGAACGCATGCACAAGAAGTATGCTGTTCTTCATTCCCAAAGTTTGCAATTGCTGGTTTCAATATACTTGCCTTCCTACTTTTCCATGGCTTGGTTTCACAAATAATATGTTTTGTTCAGTCGGAGTTAAGACCATGAGGAGAATAATAAGATCTACATCTTCACCCGACTATTGCTACTTCGTCACAAGTGAAGGACTTCACGAGTGCTGTTCGGACGATCAATGTGTCAGCATCACTGGATGCTTGTTCTGTTTCAACTTCATGGCTGGTAAGGGCAATTATGAGGAATGAAATTAGTCTACATTTATTCTTTTCGTTAGAAAGAAAATCATCCTGTTTGACTGTTACTATTGTTTTCTCTCTAAAGTTTATGTCAACTGACCTCTTTGTTTTGTACCTTCGGTTCTGTTCAGCTCTCTTTGTACTGGATCGGGTGGCTGAATAAACATCAAACACCACCGTGCAGCCGTTGCCACCATAATGCTTGAGAACATAGGCTATATATCACTAGCAGATGGTTGAGATTGTTGGCGAATCTTTGGGCCACACCACCTTGTGTAATTTAATTGTGTAATAGTAAGCCTCCAACCAAAACAATGTCAATATAGACTAGGTTTATTTCTTCTTTTAATGGAGTAGGCATCGTACAAGGTAGATTTCTTGGTATTCCGCATTCCTGCCTCCTCAAATAAAGACAATGGTGAAATAGTACGGTAGGTACCTACTTTAATTTGCACCATCGTGCGCTCCTCGACGGTTTTAGAAAAAAACGCTATCCTTAGCGCCCCATAACTCGGTAAACATTAGGAATACGAGAAAAATGTACATAATCATTTATGTTTCAAATTTAATAAGCTTTAATTACGTATATAGTCAACTTTTACCTCAGACCAACGGTTCTCGAGATTTTAACGAAAAACCAAAATAGGGGTCCTGTTTTTGCTCATTGCCGCTAGAGCTCGCCTCATATTCATGAGGACTTTTGGTATATTCATCCCAAGGTACCATTAAATAAGTGTGCAAAGTTTCAAAACTTTCGGATTTTTTTAGAGGTTGAGTCATTTTTTTGAGTTTTTTGACTGGACTAATAACCTTGAATTTTCTCAAAACCTTTTGCATGTTCATGTTCTTTGTTCTGCTTTCCTCAAATGCTAAATGCACTGAATTATCCACTCTTGAGTGATTCATGGCAAGTCTTTGAAGCTTGTTATTTCTTGTTAACAAGATTAACAAACTTCTGCACTACAAGCAAAAGGCGCTCCTATTCTTGCATTCCTTTGAAATTTCTTATGTAAGATGCCATTTACATCTTTCATCTCTTCAGCACTTGGAATACTAACTTTAAGAATTTTAAGGTATTGCAACTTGTCATTTTCCCAGGAATTTCTGATGAAATCACTTTCTGAAGAATGTCATAGGCCTACTTTTACTTCCTCTGCCCGTACCACAGGCAATATAGGTAGAGGAAGTACTGTTTTCGACCCCCAAATTTGAATTTGAGTTTTTAACATAAGTACACGTTTTTAGGTGCCCTTAATCCAAAAATACTATTATCAGAAACACGTCTGTGTGTGTGTCTGTGTGGATGCCTCTGAACAGCCTAACTCCAGAACGGAAAATTGTATGAAAACAAACGTTTGTATTTGAGTCAAGTACTTTCAGAGGATGTGACCCGAATATTGGCGACAAGTTTCTCTTATTTTTAAGGGGACTTTCCATGAAGAAAATTTCGTTTTTCATGACTTTCTCGAAAACGGCTCTAACAATATTCTTTAAATTTTGTACATGGGTTGCTTATTCTAAGAACTACAACTTTTATTTGAAACATGTTTTCGAAAAAATTCTCTGACGGGTAGTTATAAGTCACCCATTCTGAATATACCCTATTTTCAATACGGCCTCTTGTAACGGAAAATCATACGAAAACAAAATTTGGTATTTGGGTCAGGTACATTTCGGAGATGTGACACGAAGATTGGCTACGACTTTCCCTTATTTTTAAAGGGACTTTAGGCCTACATTATACAATTTCTTTTGTCGCGATTTTCTCGAAAATGGTGCCGTACTCACTTTTATTTGGACAGAGGAAGTTATGGGAATTAATTTAAGATTTCTTTTTTTAGGTAGATTTCGAAGAAAAATCTACCAATTGCAATGGATACCATGTCATGATTTTCGAAAAAATTCTTTCATATCTTTACGTTTCATGCTCCCCTAAGTACGAAACCACCGCCCGTTCAAAAAAAAAAAAAATTGTGATATTTATATATATATATATATATATATATATCTTTACACGCTAGCGGCCGTAATTTTGAAGATATTTGAACCAAATTTTAATACGTTATTTCTAGGCCCAATAGTTCGGACAAGTTCGTTAATGAGCAAAATTGGCCCAACGGGGTGGTCGGGGGAGGGGGTTGAAATTTTTAAAAATCTATGAAGTATAGAGGGAAACTTTGTTTGGATAAATTAGAGTACTCCCTCTGGAGTTCACAGTGACACCAACGATTCGGGGGTTCGAGTGAGGGTGGGGGTGGGGGTGGGGGATGAAAATTCGAAACTTTTGGAACCACGTCTTGTGGGGTATCGTTGAAAAGCTCTTGATGAGTACTCTACAAATCAATAAATAGTTTCTTGATAGCTCTCATATGACGCGAGATTTTAATGTTTGAAAATAATAACATTTAAAAGAATTATTATAATATCATAATTTTGTCTTGTTTAGCGGCTTTGCTAATTTTATTCATTGCTGATCTTGCGCACGGCCTCCCAGAATATTATATTCTATTCTTGTTGTCAAAACAAATGATTGTAGGCTCTTCCTCTTTACTGCAGGTTTGCCATGCCAAGGCTAAAAAGGATGAGTGCTGCGCAGCGATAATAAATTAAACCCAAAGCACTTTGAAATCTACCTCAGCCTGTAGGCCTGCCTAAAGGGTTTTTTTAACTTTTCATTTCAGCTAGAAGTGAGTCGATAATTTCGAAAACCACAAAAGAATACTCACCCTCTTCACTAGTGCTGGCATTGCGTTGTTTTATGCCCAATTTATCTCAGTGACTACACAGTCAGTTACTCGTAGCATGGAATTTAATTTTCTTTTTAGGTAGATTTTCGAAGAAAAATCTACCTATTGCAATGGATACCACTTTATGATTTTCGAAAAATTCTTTCATATCTTTACGTTTCATGCTCCCCTAAGTACGAAACCACCGCCCGTTCAAAAAAAAATTTTGTGATATTTATATATATATATATATATATATATATATATATTTATATCTTTACACGATAGCGGCCGTAATTTTGAAGATATTTGAACCAAATTTTATTATGTTATTTCTAGGCCCAATAGTTCGGACAAGTTCGTTAATGGGCAAAATTGGCCCAAGGGGGTGGTCGGGGGAGGGGGTTGAAATTTTTAAAAATGTATATCTCGGCCCCTATGAAGTATAGAGGGAAACTTTGTTTGAATAAATTAGAGTACTCCCTATGGAGTTCACAGTGACACCAACGATTCGGGGGTTCGAGTGAGGGTGGGGGTGGAGGTGGGGGTGGGGGATGAAAATTCGAAACTTTTGAAACCACGTCTTGTGGGGTATCGTTGAAAAGCTCTTGATGAGTACTCTACA
Organism: Ectobius pallidus; assembly: GCA_964059195.1. Classification (NCBI taxonomy): domain Eukaryota; kingdom Metazoa; phylum Arthropoda; class Insecta; order Blattodea; family Ectobiidae; genus Ectobius; species Ectobius pallidus. The sequence continues at coordinate 10,164,106 of CAXKWD010000007.1, read as the reverse complement.
AATCAATAAATAGTTTCTTGATAGCTATCATATTACGCGAGATTTTAATGTTTGAAAATAATAACACTTAAAAGAATTATTATAATATCATAATTTTGTCTTGTTTAGCGGCTTTGCTAATTTTATTCATTGCTGATCTTGCGCACGGCCTCCCAGAATATTATATCCTATTCTTGTTGTCAAAACAAATGATTGTAGGCTCTTCCTCTTTACCGAATTCAGTTCTTATTACTGCAGGTTTACCATGCCAAGGCTAAAGAAGAAGAGTGCTATGCAGCGACAATAAATTACACCAAAAGCACTTCGAAATCTACCTCCGCCTGTAGGCCTGCCTAAAGGGATTTTTCTTATCCTTGCAGCTTCCATATCTTCTTTAACCATCTGAGAAGCTTTAATATTCATGAAAGTTTTTTCCCGTGAAACAAAGCAATGTAAATAGCAGGCGCTCTTCTTTGCTTTTCACATAATACAGCTATGAACTTTATTATAAGCAAGACTGAAAAAAACGTCTGAGGGTGGGTGGCATATGGAAGCCCCCTTCCAGCCAAGGGCCTTAAACGAACTATACTGGCCTGTCAAACATAAGAAGATCTGCTCTCACTATTCACTGATGGGTGGTTGCCCTATGCCACACGTATAGATCGGCTCACAGATTTTCTTATAGCCAATATGGGAGAATACGAACGGTTGATAAGCTCATACAGTAGTGAACAATCCTGATTAATGAGGTTTCTTTCCGCGGTATTGAGCGATAATTATAATAAAGTACAAGTTTGAAAGTCTCCTAAAGATGAAAAATAATGAGGAATATGGCGTGATTAAACTAGAGAATTTCTAGTCTATAAAAGTTCAGTAATAAGCAGCCCATAGCGTTATGTTTCACATTCTATATCCATTTTTATAGGTAAATTGGTAATATACCTTTCTTGGTAAAATTTATAGGGAAATACAGGATGTAACAAAAAGATAGACCAATTTTTGGGGAAACATTCCTTGCATGTACAGAGTGAAATTATGTTTCATAAACATGGGTTCGAAAATGCTTTATGTGCTTGTTAGAGCCCTTGTCTACGCCTTCATCACTTAGCAGAATACTGTACTCCAAAACAGAACTGCCGTCGCATGGGCCCCTTAATGCGCTGATGTATCCCGAGTACTCGTATTATCTGGTAGCCTTGCAGAATACGAGCACGGAGACATTCTACATCTTGTAAGGTAAGGGTAAGGGTAGCCAACAGTCTTTTTAACTAACTGTAGTTATTTTGCCCTAACTTCTCTACCCACCCTAGAGATTATAGTAGTGCGTTGGTTGGCAACATTTTTGCAATCAACCAGAAAACTGAAACAAAAACGAAACTTTTTGAAATTATTTCGTAAACATTAATTCATAGGCTGTTGATAGTTTAGGGGTCGTCTTATAGGAAAGATTTATGCTAAAAAACTATAAAACTTTGACGAAAATCTGTAGCCCTACCTCGTCTTTTCTGAAGGTTGTCTATCTGCGGAAATATACGGTATGTAGGCCTACATAGTATTAAGATAACTATCTTACAGCTGTAGTCAGTGGTTGTCTGTAGTAATGAGTCTGATGGAGATAATCTTATGAAAACTAATTCGTATTTTGAAACAGGAAGTATTTCTAATGTTTTGAAAATTACCTGAGAAACGTATCAGTTGATTATGAAGACACAGTGATTAACGTGAATAATAGTGAAAGTCTTTCTTTCTTTCTTTCTTTCTTTCTTTCTTTCTTTCTTTCTTTCTTTCTTTCTTTCTTTATCGTAGTTTCACCTCTCCCTTTTTAAGGATTTAAGCGACCCAAGCCGCCCGGACCCTACAGGGCCGCGACCTGTCGGGAGAGGGATTATCTTTGGAACACATACATACTTTTTTGACCAGACAAGGACATGGAGGGCCTCCCCGGGTGAGTGATCAGCCCAATGCCGGGGCCACCTCCGAGGCAACACGAACACATAGGACGAGACACACCATTCACTCACACACACACACTCACTCCAAACAAGGCGAGGATAGGATGAAGATGATAATGACGGCCAGATGATATCTGGGGACCACAAGAGCCTAAAGTTACCCGACATTTGTCTCAAAAGTGAGGAAAAACCCCAGAAAAGCCCCACCTAGGTAACTTGTCCCGATTAGGAATCGAACCCGGGCCCGCTGCGTGAGAGGATTGAACGCATCCCCTGATCCACATCGGTAGACAATAGTGAAAGTAATTAAGCCAAAATAGCCAATTTTACTAGGGCTAATGTTTCAGAGCGAGGGATTGATGCAAAATTACAATGCAGAACAAAATTCTGAAATAAGGGCACAATTTCATTCTTGCTTGCTTTCTTTCTGGAAGAAGACGTCGATAAAACGGTCGATGAACTGCAAGCTCATATGCTTGGGTTTTTTTATTATGTGGAAATGAATGTATCAGAGACGAAAGCGAGAAAGAGGGAGACAGAAGCCACAATTGCTGTCCATTTACTCATGGCACAGGGGACCGAGAAGGTTCATGTTTCCTGTGCTATGTAGTTGAGCAGCTGTACTTGCAAATTTCTGATATAAAAGTAGCATAAGAAGACTGAATATTCGACTATAAAAAAGTATATTGAAGTATATTGAAGGCGGAACTCACTGATGGTTGAAATCTATCCTCAGTAGGCCTACAAGGTAGATGGAGCTGTTCTCCGATACTTGAGATTAATCGGTCATATTTTCGCAGGCCAATTTTAAACGTAACCAATTCATATATTTATCATAGGTAATCCCACGCGAGTTTACGAGTCTGTCGATAGATTCGCGACTGCGAAGCAGGAGCGAATTTATCTGATGAAACTCATCAACTCGAGTTGGGTTTATTAAGAATATTCCATGAATAAAAATGTAACGGAATAATAATTACTTTCATACTTTGTTATAATATAAAAGCAAAACTAACAGCTGAGAGATCACGGCATACTATGAATCAACCATGCATGAATCGATTCGAATTACCATGTCGTGACCAATGCTACCAATGTTGCATGTAAGAGTTAACCTAATTCAGGTAAGCTAACAGCAGAACAGAATAAATGCACACGAACTGACTTGCACCAAATCGAAATTGTGTTTTTAATCAATGTACATTTCTATTATTTCAATTTCCAAACAAGTTATGTTGTATAAAATATCTGTTTTCGTGCTGCTTAATGGCAGCATGGGACGTACATTGATGATTACTTGTCTAGGCACATTGATGCTTACATGTCCAGTAACAAGCTGATGATTTTATCAGGTAGACTCCCATCCTCGTATTAATAGCAAGAATATTGTAAGATAAGCGATCGTGATTGGTCTATATCCGAGGAATTGCTAAACGGTATTGGTCAATACCAAACACGCGGCTTAAGAGTGGAATAGTCCACCTAATTAGTGAAAAACGTTCCGTTCAGAATAAAGAAGTGATCAAGCAGGTAGTATTGAGTGACTAATTTGTGCATGATTCGAGTTATGGATATGACGAGTTGTAGCAGTGTGACGAATGTACCAAATTATTGTAACAGCTGTCGCCGTGACAAGTTGCTATGTTTTGAACTCATTAATTAAATTCCAAATTTAAGCAGTTTTAAAGAACAAATAATCTATACAGGAAGTAGTCAAATTAGACATACGAGTAAATGCGTTCATACTCGTGCATTAGATCCATATGCAGAATGTAAAACATTATAGAGCTGGGATGTTAACTGCGTTACCTAATCGGGTGGGCGATGTTGCTTTATTAATGGTTATTGCGTGAAAATTAAATTTTGGAAGATAACGTAATTGTATTTTTTACTAGCAGGTGCCCGCAGCTTTGCCCACGATAATTAATTGAAAAAAAAAATTAAGAGTATAATAATCCTTAGAGCATTCTATTTATTAACACTTGCACGCGAATCATTCGTAAACTAAACCATTAATAATTGATGAAACAGCTAAAATTCCGGCTTTAGAATACATTCCACGATTAAAAAGCGCCGCCTGGGGAAACGATCTCAGATTCAATTATGCAGTCACAAAGCTAATTGTGTGTAATTCTCGAGACGGCGGTGGATAATACGTATCGTTTCTCAACTGTTTGTTCACCGATGAATATGATGTGCATTGTATTTGATAAATTCAGTATAATTTTCAGAAATTATATAATTTTTCAAGGGAAGGAGTGGTTTGATGGATTTTTACTGTCCGCGATACTTCCAGGGTTAAACTATCAATATATTATAGTTGTTGCCCGCGGAGCTTCACCCGCCATTATTATTTGACTCCAGAATTTTTAAGAAATTTACACTGGCAGTTTATTTAAAATGTTGGTGATTCAAAGACATGAAAATTGTACTTAAAAATAAAATTAGAATATTAGTTCATCGTGTTCATTTCACTTAGGCTTCACATAATAAAGAAACGGTTTTCCTAATGTTGTACTCTTCGTGAGTGTTTAGACTGCGAGAGACCCGAGTATACTCGATGTCTCACGAAGTATTGTGTTGTAGGCCTATTGGAAAAAAACGGTAGTGTTACCAGCTGACAGGGTGACCTGTTCGAGGGGTTAGCATTCCATAACTTTCTCTTTTAAGCAACAAAACATGTTTCAACCCTCAGTTTAGCTGTTGCTTTTGATTTGTGAAGATCACAGTGAAGACATGCAGTGATGGCTAGTGTAAAATGAAAAGACTTGAACATAAAGGTGTTAGATGTTTAGCTAAGCGGTGTTCACTACACGTCAATAAACTTTCAAAAACACTAAGAATATGAGATATTGGTTAATGAACTCCAAAATGAAAACAGAAAGAATTATAAACTTTTTTATCGATTGCAAAAATAGTTGAGTACAATCTAATACTGTATTATGAGAGGTTGAATGGTTCACGATTAATTCTTTCGGCTACTGTTATCAATCGGTTAATACTATCAGATTAGCTGCATCCCGAAGTGATCACAATAAGCGGCGAGCACTGTACATATATCTCTACCGTCTATACTAGTTTCTGATTAACTCTTCAACAATAACGTGGGTATCAGTAATGCATCATTTTTCCTTCGTTCGTTTCCTTCGCGAATTATTTAATTTACCTAATACGCAAGGTAGTCCTCTACAATTTTTTTGCACGACTTAACTAATAAGTGGTACTTACGAATATTGTTGCCGTGGATCGTAAGTTGACATTCCCGCACGCAATCTTGTTGCTATGGAAACAAAACAAATTTCCATGCGGTAAGAGTTTCCGTGCGGTAAGAATTTACTTACGGCACTCATCATAATACAAGCCTTAATGGACAAGGCCCCCCAGGACAAATATTCGGCTCCCATAACAACAAACGCATGCGAATCACTTTCTGAAATATAACATCCATCTTCAATAGTGTATATACATAATATTTTCAGCTAATATCTCAATTAATATAAATAAATTGATATAAATAATCACCGTGCAAAAAATAGCATGCAATACTCGTGCCGTAAGCGCATAACGGATCTAGGAAATTGAAAAAACTCGGCGCAAGCACCATTTTTTTCAAACTCTTTCCTCGATCCGTATGCACCGCTTACGGCACTTGTATCGTAATATACTATTTCTCACTACTTACTAGCATAATATGTAATTATTTGAGTATGGTGCCACAAGATTCATTTGCCCACAGGTTTGATTAGCAAAATAAAATTGCAATGAAAATTGCTTTTGAAACAAAGGGTCTTAGATAGCCTGTAAGAACCTCGTTGAAATAATGTAATAAAGAAGAAGAGAAAACTTGATAATTGTATAAAATATTCCGCCTAATGAAGTGACTCGATGATCAAAGAGAACTTGTCGGTTTATGGAGAACGTCTGACTTATGTTCTGAGTTCTTCATGATATTTTTCTCGTATATAATACAATCATTCTAAAAGCTGTTCTTTTCTTACTTTGTTTAGGAATGTCGAAACTGCTTCACAAAGGGTAATAAAGTATCATTCTAGAAGATAATAAAGTCACGGAGAAGTTTAAAAGAGAACTGCTTCTTTCCTTCTGGAAACTTTGCGAAGGCTTTCCAAACTCCTGATCACATGTGATATGGTTTCGTTGAGTAGGAAGTTTAGCTTTTGCAAGTAGTTGCTAATTTTCTTTAGAGAAAGGCAAGTTATATAATACACCTTAATATAAAATAATAGAGTAGGCTATACGTAGACTTTGAGCGCCGCGGTTAAATCACGAAACCACTAATGCATTACTTTGGCTTGACAATAGCTTGAGTGTTTAGTGTTTACGTTTTATATAATGTGTGTGTTTTATTATTTTATTAAGAAGACGAAGGCTTCACGCAAGATTAAGCAACTATAGACAACGGCTTCACAAAGGGATCAACAAACATTGGTGAGTGTTGCCCAATAATCTATTTACAGTAAATAGCTTGACACTTCTAAACACGGGAGAAAGTTAAAATAACTAGAAGAAAAGGGGGCCACAATGGTTTGTTAACGACTTCTGCAGGGTGAGATTGGCAGACAAGACTGCATAATCATTACAGAGCAGCTGGTCTTTATATTAAGCTTCTACCCAATCGATTATTCCAGATTATATTTTATTACATCCTTTTCTTTACATTCTGAAAACGCCATTCATTACTATTTTTACAAAACCTTTGGTTACAGCTTAATTAGTGCAAGTTTGTGGAGTAACTCCCGAAAGTTATTAAGAATAGCACTTTCTGAGAATCTGTGGTGTACGGGAAAATGTCTGTATGTCTGTCTATCTGTCTATCTGCCCGTGTATGTAAAAGATACCATAGGAAAATGTTAGAAATAAAGTCAACGGACTGCTTAATGTAACGAAGTTTGGCGGAAAATATGAAAGGGTAACAAAGCTGTTGCTTTAAGGTTAATAATGGCATCTAGATTCTAGGTCAGTGACATGTAGTGCCAGTATTCGGTTAGATTAGGAACAGTGGTATTAGTTTAGCAGTGGTATACTGAATCGCTCTCGTTTTGTTAAGTGACATGTTGAATCTCTTCCTGCACTTGGAAATTTCATTACTGCAATAATCTTCCCTGTTTTGTTTTCCGGGGATCCGGGCGGCGCAGTAACCAGAACCGAGCAAACCTGCCTGTTCACCGGTAAAATGTTCTCGAACTGTTCCAGTCTTACTGTTATGAAGTCAACACTAGCCTACATGCATAAAATAGTAACTTCCTGTACCCAATTAAAAATTTAAAATAAAAGTATTAGCACTTAATTTAAGCACCTCATGTAAGAAATGTATTTAAAAAAAGGCTAGAGCTTTTTTGTAGAAAATAGCGAATACTAATTTTTCTTTATATAAATGGCATTAAAAGCATGAAGAAGTCGTTGCCAATCTTTGTGTCACATCCCCAGAAGAAACATAACCAAAATATAAAACTATGTTTTTGCATGACTTTTCCTTCTCGAACTAAGGTTGTTCCCAGACACACACACCACATACATTTTTCTTAAAATAACATTATTGGATTCAGGGAAACCTCAAAACGTGTATTTATGTTAAAATCTCAACTCCGAATTTTGGGGTCGAACACTAAAAGTTATTTCCTATGGAACTGTCAGAGAAAGTAAAAATTATAATTTTCATTACACACTCGCCAGTAAGCTTCCGCTTGTGTTGTTAACAATAGGGCATTAAAACATTTGTTATGAAATGTTTACTATGAATTTTTAAATGAAATAAAATACTTTCAATGTTTTTAACACTTTATTTGACAAGTTAATAAGGTGTCTTATGAATTAGTAATAATTTATATGCTTTTCTGTTTAATGATTTATTACTAAGTGATGATAATTTGGATTTGGTTTAATGAAGCTATTATGCAGGGGTCGGTAAGTATACACAAAGGGACACAAAAATGGAAATAATAATACCTGACTCATGTAATTGCTTAATGCCCATCTTGGAGTATTTTCATGCATGGTACGATGTTATTACTCGGACAATGATGGCGCCGCGCGCCGAGACTAAATTATAGTAATGTGTTTAATCAGATAAAGGTGTGACGTCACTGGATCGGCACAATGGCATTGATGATGGCAGTCAAAACATTAGTGAACATGCGAACACATAGGCTTCAGAAACTGACCGATGTAATAATAATCTCTTGTGTAATAACAGAGTATCGGTGTTCTTTCATGTATTTATTAATTGCCACTTTAACCCTCTAGTAGTCGCGTGATACTTTGTGACGTGTGACTGGTCACGTGGTCTACATATGTACCTTATATGCAACTATCAATTGGTGCTAGCTAAAATTTAGCTAATGTTGGTATGATTACATTAATAAACTTGATTCCGATAGTGGGGGTGTATCTAAACAAATTAGGCCTATGAAGTAGAAACCGCCATCAAAAACTAGACGAGGAAATAGTAACTTGATCTATATGTATCAAACAGTGCTGGTAAACTGTGAAACAAAATTATATGGTATTTTCTAATTATGATAGGCCTTTATAGTAGTGTCCCTTAAATATTTGTATAAAACAAATGAGGATTTCATATATAAATATATTGTATGCATTCAGAATATCAACAGTAAAAAATTAAATGCATTAAAGGTACATAGGCTATATAAAAATCACAATGATCTGAACGTGTATAGGCCAAAAAAATTGATTGTATTATTTATTCATAGGCGTGTACCAGTCATATTATTTAAAAGAATTACAAGAATAATCTTCAATTCAATCAATTATATGCTATTACATAAATTAAAAGCTAATGCTATATAATCTTGTTGTCAAAGTCGTTTCGTCAATTATCTAAATCTAAAATTATATTTACAATGTAAGCACTGTCATTAGTTTAGTTGTGCGTATTAGTCAAGTTGTTTAGATATATGTACTTGCGATTGAAATACACACTCGGTAATGCAATGTACTAAAATTTAGTCATCATATATTGTTCGATAATGTATAAGAAAACTTTGGCTTCACTATTATAATTATTATATTGTTAGTAAACTGCTGCTGTATTAAGGATGTCAAGTCTATAAATATATTTCACTTAGAAGTACCTTACAATAATATTTCATAGCCTAGTGGAGACAGGTTATATGCTTTAAGACTACAAATTAGGGATGTGATCTGGGTGAGGCTAGAACCCGCGACCTTAAGCACAGAAAGCCAGCTCAGTGATTACTCCATTACTCACATAGACAATCTCAAAGCACTGAGTGATATTTTGCCACTCTATGCGACAACGCGTTCTCTTCCTTTTCCCTTCTGAATATGGAGTTGGAATCCATTGGAATTGCACTTTCGTTTTTTCGTTTGCTGCTGAAAGCGAATAATAAGCTAGAAAGATGGAGTTTGGTAGGAATAATTCCCAGTCACATTAAAGGTAATAAAATTTGCAAACCACCCAGAACAGTTTAATGACGTTTATTACAACATTTCATGTTTAGAGGCGCTTGCGAAATCACACCATTCCACTTTATTATTGCCAGTTATGATTCGTAGAATAATTAAAGGGATTAACACATTAGGAGCCTGAGATTGGCTCCTTACTTTGGTAGAAATAGTTCATGATTTGCACTGTCTGTTTAATTATCCCTATAATCTCCTGGGAATGTCTTGTATTCGATTTTGTAGTTTCTCTATGGCAATGAGAATTATCTCATACATATGTCTGCAAATGCTCTGCGTATATATCTACATAAAAAATAGTATATTTTTCATAACTGAGAAGTTTAATGTTGATAAGATCTTTAATTTTGCCCGATGAAGATTTTTCATGAATTCAATAACTATCCTTTTTTTCCTTTCTTCCTCTTAGTTTAACCTCTACCGTTGCAGGATGTTTATGCGGCCCACGCCTCCCGCGATTTACAGCACTTCGACTTTTGGGAACAGGTTTTACCTTTGCATCACATACTTTTTTATCCAGAGAAGGATATGGAGGAGTGATCATTTTAGACAGGTTGATAGAGCCAGCTCAGTTTATTCTGGTTACTATAAAGGCATTCGTAGTGAAGGCTTCTTATTTGCTCTCAAGTATGCTGGATATCCAACCAACATCCAACACAAGCTATTTGAACTCCCTGTAACTCACCTTGATTTTATAGAAGTGTTGTCACACTTCCAACCCTCGTATTTCTTCGGGGATAGAAAGCCACTTGAGATGTAACGAAATATTTGATTAGGACAGGGTGATTTCTTGTAGGAATACTTTATTTCTTTCTTTCTATATCTTAGTTTTACCTCATATTTCACATGGAAGTAAGATGAATGGTGGTCTACTGTAGACCTCGTGTCCAAAAGAAAAAGAAAGACTTTATCGCAGTCTTTAAATGTTTAACCAATGTTTCCATTCATTGTGAAGAAAGCAATGTTTCCAGGGACAGAACTAAAAAAGCAAATTATACTATGAACCGTCGTTAAAAGAAGGCGAACATCACATAAAACGGAACCGTTATAATGACCACCATCTTGAAATGGAATCAGAACATTTAAATCCTTACACACAGTGGGCTATAATGAGTTCCATGAACAATCATGCGTTTGGTCGTGTGTGTATAACAAACAAATTGACAAACAGACAAAAGTCTGTCAACAATCTGTATTTTGAAAAGAAAATAATAAAAATTAAAAGTTAATTGGAGACATTGCTTTTATTCATGCAATGAACAGCTTTTCAGAGACAGCAATGACACTTAATTTCTGCGATATTCCACATGAGTTGCTTCTTGCAATATTTGAATGTTCATTTATATTTCAAGTTATGTTTTCTTGTTTCCTATACTGATATGTCATTCAAAAGTATCCGAATGAGTTCACAAAATCTGAACGCTTTGATATAAGTTTTAATGAAAACAAAAGTTATAAATCTATATTAATAAAAGGAAGTGTCTGTCATCCTCCGTCTGTCTGTCTGTCTGTCCGCGATGCCCAGCGAAATCTACTGAACGCAGAAAACTGAAATTTTAAACATAGGTGGACTGAAGGGTCGGGAAATGCACCTCGAAGCCGGAATTTTAATTTTTGCTTTAGTTCGTGAGCTATGAGTGAAAAACGGGCAGAAAACGTGTATTTTTTGCGTTTTCGAAGCATCAGTTTTCAGTATATGTCAATGTCAAATCAATTACAGTAGGCTTTGGCTATTTTTGTCATACTTTGGACATGAAACCATCGCGATCGCTTGAATGTTGTAGCTCACGCTGGTCGATTCATTTGTTTTTAATGTCAAGGCACGCAGACATGAAATTTTCAACCTACACCGAAGAGGATTATTATTATTATTATTATTATTATTATAAGTGGGAAAATCAATATAGGCCTAAATATGGTCAAATGTTGTTCAATTTTGACGAAACTCACTATACAGGGGTTTTCTGCGCCAAGGACCTCGAATCTGAGGTCGCTTTTACCAGGCGACGCTATCTAATCGTGGTATGTAATTCACGTGATTTAGGTGTTAATAAATGTAATGATTTAACTATTATGCTCTTAATTTTTAATTTTTGAAATAGTTATCGCGGGCGATCGCTTGATTTTGTAAGTCCATCCTGGACGATTCATTTGTTTAGAATATCAAGGCCCGCAGACGTATGAAATTTTCAACCTACACGGAAGAGGGATATTCAATATAGGCCTAAATATGGTCAAACATTGTTCGACTTGGACGAAACTCACTATGCAGGGGTTTTCTGGGCCAGGGAACTTGAATCTGAGGTCGCTTTTACCAGGCGACGCTATCTAATCGCGGTATGTAGTCCGCGTGATTTAGGTGTTAATGAATATAATGATTTAAATATTATGCTCTTATTTTTTATTTTTTCGAATAATTATCGCGAGCGAAGCCGCGGTCACATGCTAGTAGTGTATAAAACAAATTCAAAGTGGTCTATTGAGACAGGGTGTCTTACTTCGTTAAGAAAACTCGGGCAAGTTAATATCTTAATTTATTGCAAACCTCATATTATAGAAATTAACTGGGATCAGGAAGACAGAGGTGAAAATATGATAAAACATTCATTGCAGCGCTGGTCTGGTTCATTACTACCAAGGTTTGCTTATTTAGGAACTAAGGCGGGAAAGAATAGTCTTGCAGGAGTTACTAGAATAGTGAATGTCGATTTACGCTTTTTGTAGAGGCAACAAAATACATCGGAGTTAGGGATTTTAAGATTTTCATGATATTTGATTTGAATATTTGTTGGGGGTTAAGGGATTAACATGGTAGATCAACCTTCCAGAATACAATACAGTGATAAAATTCATATTAATTAAAAATGAAATTCTTCAGATACAAAAAAAAAAAAAGTCTTTAAGTGAAATAAAATCACACAATGATCCCTATGGGAGGCCCCACTTCAGCAATTTAACGCATGTAGAATCCTGAAAAGTGCCAACAATGAGTATGTCGATGCCACCAGAGATCTGTGTGCTGACAAGTTGCGATGTTTGGAGGTACTAGAAATTGATAAAGAAATGGTGAAAGATAAAACACCTGACATAAGAGGCTATCTGCGAAATCAGGAATTTAAAAAATGGTGTCAATTAAGAACTCACGGAAAAGGCGTTGTACTGTATGGAGAGTGTCCTTTGGCCAACAGGTGGCTTGAAACTAGAAAAGGCCTTAGCAGCTCCGAATGGAGAGATGCCATCAAACTACAAGGTAATGTTGCTCCCGTAAGGGCAATCCATGGACGCAGTCTGGACGGAAACCGCTGCAGACACTGTAGCGAGATAGAAACATTAGCTCATGTTCTAGGCTGCTGTCCACATGGTGAACTCCTGCGGAACACTCGTCACCATCGCATTAGGAGCAAAATAGCTACCTCCCTGACATAAAAAGGGCTCGAAGTCTACGAAGAAGTCCATTGCGTTGCTGATAATGGAAGCAACAGAAGAGTAGACATCATTGCTCTTGACAGAAAGAAGGACCGGGGTTATATAATTGATCCAACTGTTCGATTTGAACGGGATTCCGAGCAGCCACAAGAAGTAGACTGCGAAAAAAAGGAAATTTATGAACCCACGGTCCAATACTTGAAAGAAAAGTACATTATACAAGAAATATCTGTAATTGGACTGATGATTGGTAGTCGTGGAACAATCACCAAGATATTCATGGACTTTTGCAGATCGTTCTGCCTACACAAACATCTGTATTCTGAAATAAGTCTGCTCGTATTGAAGGACTCTGTGCAGATCATGCGTAACCATCTATATGGTCACTCTCGTACGTAATGTAGGTTATAATGAAACTACATACAAGTACTTTATTTCATTTTCTAATAGAGTGTGTTTCTAGGATTAATGTTTTCATGTTTCGTAGTTTGCATACTGTTTTATTTTTTTTCATTTCGTTGAGTTTGTTGTACTACATATCTTTCTACTGTGGTTTGTTTTTCCCTGTTTGTTTAATATAATGGTATTCTTTGTGTTTTGCAATCTGTGGTGACAGAAAGAAATTAAAATTAAAATAAAATAAAAGCTTGTAATAATATACAGTAAAGATAAAGGTCCCTAGATTGAATAGTGTAGAAGAAAATGTTCTTTTAATTAACATAACAGGTACAGTACATTCTGGGTGCCCTTTAAAGAATTTCACAGAGTGAAGATAGAAACAAAAATGTAAAGTAACTAATAGGAATTCACGAAAATATATCTTGTAAACGTGGCATGCTGTTTACAATGCGATGATGGAAATAATAGGAAGAGGACCAGAATGTTTGACCTGCACTTTGACCTCCTTTACCGGAGAATAGTTGGACGGATGAGAGCAAGCGAACTCTGAAACTGTCTGGAATTAACGAGGCAGACAACAACAACATTTAGTCGAGTTTAGTTTTGAACCCAGTTAGCTAATGTAGTTTGGTAGCGTTTATATTCTAATTCAGTGTTTAAAGTAGCAATGCCGACCTTCAGCTCATTGCCGAACGCCAGGGCCCTGTTTCATTCAACTTGCTAATAATATTAGTTAATAATATTAGAACTCATTATTTATTAGTTAACAAAATCTTGTTTCATAGAGATATGAACACTACTAATACAATCTGTTCACTAATATGATTAGTTCCTTAGTCAGCTGATTTATTTGGAGGTTATGTCTGGATGGTTGTGTTTTTTCCCTTCTTAATCTTTTTGTCAATACTATTTCAAAGCAGCGCGGCCTACATATATCATCATAAATGTAACAAATAATAATTACCTTCAAGAAATGAATAATTCTGCAAGCACTTATTAGGCTTATGTACTAAAATCTAACCCCAAATCCTAAAAACTTGTTATGACAAAAATTCCTTTGATAGCGCATGTAAGCTTTTTCTAAATTGATAATTAAATCAGAGTGATTCATTTTCCACAATTTTAAGAACACGAAATCGTAATTACATGGGTTTGAAAATAAGATATTAGCCCAAAAACACTTGCAGAAAAAAACCTAATTTTCTCAGTAAATTTAATTAGTTCAGCAGTCTATGAAACAGTGTACTAATATTGTTAGCAATATTTACTAATAATTTAGAGCCATGAACTCATAACTAATGTTATTAGGAAATATTCTTCTGAGACAGACGACTAACAATATTAACTAATATTATTATGCATTTAGTAATAATATGAGTCTAAACGTTCTTCTATGAAACAGGGCCCTGGCCTTATATTTAAACTTGTATCTTCGGAGACGGAGACCTATTTCTCCTCTAAAGTAAGCTGACCACCTCATGCATTACAATTACCATGTCTAGTTAATAGAAAAAAAGCCGTCACGGTGGATCATATTTAGCGCATAGGCCTGGCATGCTAGCGGTCCCGGGTTCAAACCCCGGGCCTGGCGGGCGTGTCATTCGTGGTGGACGAAGTCGTGACCTCTCCATTTCATCTTCAAAATCCCCCTCATAATCATCCCGTTTCCTTTCCCTCGCCCCAGCACCTGCTGTGGGCCTCTCCCGCCCTCCCCGTGGTTTGTGGTCCTGAAGTTGCTGGCTGGTGTGCTACCGACCTGGGGGCTCTCTAAGAGATATAGAGGCAGTGGCACACTTGGCATGATAGAGGTATCCGTTGGATGAATGGGAGTTCCGTGGGGGCTCGCGGTGGGGTCTGTTGTCGAGGGGCCGTTGGGCTTGCACATCATTACATTCCCGGAGGTTGGCACAATGAGCCTTCCACCCTTAAGGGGACAATACATACATACATAATAAAAGAAGAGTTCATAGCCAAGATTTCAGAAATATTTTAAAATGTAAAGATACTTCGATTGTGTGTAATAAATTTGACAAATAATATAAAATTCATTTTGTGGTAACCCTATATATTATTGTGTTAGAATGGATGATTGCCATAGTTCTTAACTCAGTAATATTTGTGGTTCTTTTGTGAGTTTATATGGCGCAGGATAAGCCCGTATTTATATTACTCTGCCAGTGCATTATTTTGTCTCGGCTTTGCATTATGAAAGCTTTTTGTTGGGAGATAACAAATGAGTGTTGCATTCTTTAATATCCCAGCAGCCACTGCTTTTCCGCTGTGGTTTCACATCAGTTGTATTCTACTGAGTTATTGTAGCCTTATATTTTATCTTTTGTCTTCAGTTCATGTACATGTCTCAGACCTTTGTATAGGAGCAAACAAAACCGGCCCATAAAGAAAATCAAATAAGCAAATAGAGATCCTCATTCCAGGAAAGAAAGGAAGTCCGTTTCAAAATGAGTTACCGGCTTATAAGTAAAGTGCGTCCTACGATGAATACTATAATAAATGAGACTACGATTGCCTATTAAAAAAGAATGTAGACCCAAAGTAATTTGCTATTAGACTCCAGTTATACTCATGTTTGTCTTCTATATAATAAGAGGAAATGTGTCTCTCTCTTTGTGTGCGATGCCCAGCCAAATCTAGGACACACTCCTATCTTTTTCGCTTTGGTGGATACGCAGCAAACGTTAACCCTCCACTTAATGAATATCCCATTCTCCTCCATCCTTCGCTCCTGATCCTTAAACCGACCTATGTTCATAGGTTAACGTTTGACAACAACCCAATACGAATCCGAGTCATACAGGGGCTGGTGTTCGTTGGACATTCGGACATTCTTTGTCAGGAAATGAAACATTCTCATACTCCATTCCTATTTCACCGCCCATCTAGGCCTGAGCGTTGTTCATAGGCTAATGAGTGTGTTCAGATTTGAATAATAGAAATAAGAGATTGGCTCACTTCAGGCTGGTGTATAAAATAAATGATAAAGAGATTCAATGTCAACTTTCAATTAAAATAGACAGTAGAAGAAACCAGAAACATCAGAAAGTTTCAGTGGACTGGACTGTACATAGACACGACAGACTTGAACCATGTCAATTATGTCAAATGAGAATATTCACGCTTCAGATTTCACAAAGTTATATTTCCCTCAGTCAAGAACTCAACCATAAACTTACATAATATCAAGAGCATAACATGATGTCTACACCTAGCGTATCGTCCTGCTACAAACATCATAAAGCCCTTGTAGAATTATTAGGCCTATTTAGCGAGTTAATATTGCCTCTTGTGGTTATTTAATGAACCGGTACTTAGACTGTCATCAGAGGTGTACAAATTCTGATTTTAGCTTGCTTGCCCCTTGGAGACTCTGCAACCAGTCACAGCTTTTAACTTGCTTGTCTAGAGAGCAAGCTTATATTGCTATGATGAAATGGAATGATGTCGCTGTGAGTCACAAGCTCTTCATAACCTGTGGGTTTCGCAGGACCTACAGAAACTGCAAGGCCTGGCGGAAAGAATATGAAACTGGGTATATCAGTGCAGTGGTAAGTCGTGCAGTTACGTAGTTGAAGAGGAATTTGTGTTTACAGTGCGAGCAAAAGGAGAATGGAGAAGTTTACCCTGAAGGAAACCGAGGAGAAATTAAAGTCTGGAGAGTTTGAATTATTATCAATGAACAAAGGTACTAGTCCGGCATGGAAAACATTTTCAAACATTTGCGAGAAAACTTCACAAAAATCAGTTGGTTTCGCACAATGCAATACTTGTAAAAAAGTATTAAATGTACATTATGGTACAAGTAGTATGTTAAGACATGTATGCAAATTTGACAAGGTAATAGGCGGCACAAATATTCTAAAAGAGGATAAAGACTTAATAGCAGATAAATGCGTAGAAATGTGCGCGAAAGATCTGAGACCATTTACCACGATCGAGGGTGAAGGTTTTTTAAATTTAGGTCAAGCGCTAATAAATGTAGGTAAGAAATATGGAGCTGTTGACATTAACCATATTTTACCATCACGAGTCACAGTAGCCAGAAAAGTTGAAGTTTGCGCAGACAAAGTACGCAGTAATATTTTGCCTGCTATTTTGGGAGCAATTCACTGCGGTAACTGTGCAAGTACCACTGATCTGTGGACAGACCATTACAAGGGTATCCATTATATGTCTGTCACTATGCATTACATAGACGAAGATTGGCTATTAAAAAAGTTTGTTTTAATGTGTTCCTCTTTCCCTGACTGCCCGAAGACAGGAGAAAATATTCGGTGCGAGTTACAAGAACGTTTAATGGGTTTAGGAATTCCTTATGAAGATATTAACAAAATTACTTTTGTAACTGACCAAGGAAGCAATATTGTTAAAGCACTGGAGATGTACCAACGTGTTTCCTGCACTGCTCATATTATCAGTACAGTCCTCAGGCATGTTTTGGGCGAATCTTTTTTGAAAGAAAATCTTCCAGACGTACTGGATACATTGCATTCCACAAAGGCCATCGTGGCATACTTTAAGAGAAGGGGTCTCTGTGCAAGACTGAAACCATCACTAAAACAATATTGTTCCACAAGGGGGAATAGTTACGTGGACATGTTGGAATCAGTTCATTCGCAAATTGATGATGTGAAAACTATTTTGGATAATGAAAATGCCTCTAATAAAATGCAAGGATATAATCAGAACATTGCTAGAGAGCTAATATCATTCCTTAGGCCATTTAAAGATGCCACTGTTGATCTTGAAGGTGACAAGGAGCCGACTATTCATCTCGTCCTCCTATGGTTTTATGCCTTGAAAACCCATTGTAGTCCACAGGATGAAGACGATAAGGTACTGTACAAGAAAATTATTATTTACTCACTGTCACGATTTGTAATTCTGAAACAAGGAAAGGGGATCAATAATATTTATTTCATAATTTAAATTAAACATTCTTTTCAGCATCTGAAGGTACTGAAACAAGCTGGTGATGCTTTCTTACAACAGAAATATGATGTCACAGTGCTTCATAAAGTTGCGACATTTTTAGTACCTAAATATCGCACACTGAAGAAACTAACTGAGGATGAAAGGGCAAATGTTTACAAGGCAGCTCGACAAATGTGCGCTGAAGGTAGCATTATGTAGTAATTTGGTTATAATGGTTTAGATTTTTCGAATGAAGCAATTATTAGAGTAACAATACTTTTTCATTCACTTATGATTTTTTATTTTTGGTGCAGTTACCCCACGGCAACGAGGAAGTTCCATCTTCATCTACTGAAAGTGGTGCAGTGCAAGAAAAGAAAATGAAATTTGACGATTGGGCTGAAGATTTTCCAACAGAACTGGATGAAGTTGGGAAATACTTGCAAGGAGGGTTTTCCAACAATGACAACGTTCTGCAATGGTGGAAACAAAATTCTGATAGATTTCCTCGACTTGCATGTGTTGCAAAGCAAGTGTTGAACATCCCTGCGACAAGTGCATCTAGCGAGAGAGTCTTCAGTTGCTCGGGATATTTGATAGGAGCAAAACGATCGAATATTGATGCACAGCGACTGAACGACCTCGTCGTGATTCATGAAAACATGAGATAGATAATGCATATTTTTCAGCAGGTAATATAGGCTACTAAACAAAGTAGACACAATGAATGTCGAATATAAATTATAATTAATTTTCCTGTTTTTCATTTGATTACCGTACTTTCACATTATTTAAAAATGGCAAAGAAGGCTTTATAGTTAGGTACAGGTATCTTCATTTTAAGTATTTAACTGAGACAGAAGTGGCAGGCTACCAAACAAAGTAGAGACAGTGAATGGCAAATATGAAATATATATATATATATTTTTTTTTTCATTACCTTACTTCCACATTAATTATATGGTAAAGAATGCGTTTTAGTTGGCTATCTTGAGATAGAAGTGTATTTATCTACGCTATACACATCCTTGAAGTTCGAAACCAGATTTTTTTTTATTACATAAATAAAGCTGATCAGAGTGATTATTTGGACATTAGGACAATTTATTTTTAACATATTTAAGAAACTTTTTAAGTTTAGACCACGGTTTCTTGAGAAAGTTATATGTGGGATAACTAGAATGTTATTAGCACGAATTTACAAGAAATTCCTTAAGTTAACAATATCCCATTATTTTTGCCAAAACATCTGAAGGTGTACAAAACCGAAGTCACTTGTATTCATTTCCCAACAGCTTGTTCTGTTCTATAGATTTTTGAAATAAAAAAATTATATTTAAAATGCATGTTAGCATATTGGAGTTATCGCACGTACAGGCACACGGACAGATATGTTTCCAGTTCAAGAAGTAATCTGAGAAAGTAACATTCTGGCATTTAATAATAATAATAATAATATTAATAACAATAACAATAATAAACACACGAATATAACAATAACTATAAAATTAATAATAACTATAACAATAAACAATTATAACAATAATAATGGCAATAACACAATAGCAATAAAACAAAAATAACTATAACAAGAAATAATAATTTGAATCACTTTTCATCAATCTATAAGAGGCTTTGTCCTGACTGACTGACTGACTGACTAACTAACTGACTGACAGAGAATCAACGTAGAGCCTAAACTATAATAGGTAGAGACTTGGAATTTTGACAATACCTTAGTTTCATAATGTAGGTGCTCACTACGAAAGGATTTTGAAAAATGTTGATTTTCAATGCCAAAAATCAAATGTTTTTGAGAATACTTAATCCCTTTCTACACAGAATTATCAAATCCAAACCACAGTTCACATGATAACAGTGTATTGTTATCAGTCTTTACACAAGGCTTTGGAAATAAATTAAACAAGACTTTGAAAATCAGAGAAGGTATTAAAAGTTATAGGCCTATTTGAGTAAATTTTGTACCTCATAAGTTTGTATATTATGTAAAATAATCAGTAAAGTCAACCTTATAATCGAAATGTTCGAATTAATCAGTATTTTCTTTACAGCTTACAAGTTTCGCGGGCAAAGCCTTAATGGGAAAACATGGAATGATTTGGACGAGAAACACTATGCTAGGTTTTTTTGGGCTAGGGAACTCTAGTCTGTCTTTTCTCTACTTTAATCGTAAAATGCACCTCGAAACCAGGTACGGTATATAGTTTTTTTTTTTTAATTATCAATCGTTATAATAAAATTGTTTATGCATGATTTGGGTAAGGTTCATGAATCTATGGTTTATTTTAATAGTTTCATTTGGAATTTCTATGCCCATATGGTAGCATAAGATTCGTTTTGTTCGTTTATTAAATTTTTAACGTTAAACAATATAATTAAGAGTACAATTATTTAATTACTTCAATTTATGTAAAATCGATGTCAGTGTTAATAAATACGTAGGTATATTGTTTTAATTATTTTTCTGTTAAATAAATGATTTAAGCACAACATCTAGCAGTTGAGTAAGTAATCGCGGGCGAAGCCGCGGGCACCTGCTAGTATGAATATAAACGGATATTGTGGCATTGCAGTATAATAATAACAATAATAATCTTAATAATAATAACAGGTAAATAGACTATTTTACACTCTTCTCAGCAGTATTATTAGAAATAGAAATTGAGGTTATATAGCATAATCAAAATGATAAGTTAGTAGTAATAACAATAACAATAGTAAAAATAATAAATGTGTTAAAGACGCTAAAATGATTTTTAATACTTTATCCATCTTTTATTTATCTACATGATGAATTTCTTCTACCAGCATGGAGAAAAGCAACATACACTTAGCAACTACGGTTGTTTGGCTCACCGGAATGTCGCAAGCTTATTCTGACTTGTGTGGGTTAGGTTTAACCCAACCCACCTGGGTCTAAAGAAACTTGCCTGCACGCTGACTGCAACACTCACAACTTGCCTGCCTGCCGTTCAAGCGGGTATGGGCAAGCTAAAAGCGAGTTTTGTACACCTCTGACTGTCATCGTCGCCAGTGTGTAGGGATCTTGTCTCTCACGGTTTCTTTTACATGCAGACCATACGGTACTTGCTAATTCTAAACATGTAGACTTTCGCATTTAAGCACACAAGAATTATATCACTCTTGGCCAGAAATAAATTTGTCAACTTGGGACAGAGAACTAGTGACTAACCTGCGGTTCCATTGACGCTGACATGATTAAAATGTAGGCTGTTGATAGTTGATAATTTTGACATTTTTCATGCTTGCTTTCTTCTCAATCTCCCTCGTTCTCTTTACTCTCTCCTATTCTCTTACTCCGTACTTTTACATAGGTAATTATTCTAACTTTTCTATTTTTATTCACCTATTTCATATTTGTGTATTGTAAGTATATGATGTGTTGCTAGCATAGTCATGACTCATGAGCATTGTAATTGGGTGTATACCTGTAATGTTCATTCTTGATTAAATAAATAAATAAATAATGATATAATAATAGCACAATATATTAACACATACTAACACGTCGCATCGCATCAGCATGGTTCAAATTCTGGGCACTAAACTTAATACCATTAATAAATCTTATAACATAATTAATGAACGTGTGCATTCATTAACTCTCAAACATGGAGTCCAAGAAAGCAAAACAAACAAGTTATACAAATCTGTCAAAGAAAAATGGGAAGAAAAATGTAGGGCGTAACATTGAGAGACAGAATGCTCAACCAAAAAATAAGAAAGAGAAGTGGAGTGAATGACGCCGCGACCATAGGAGATGGGCAGGACGCGTCATCCAACTGCCTTGGGATTGGGCAGACCGGGATGAACTCAGATGGAACGCAGTAGCTACGATATAGGAGCATGGAACCAACTACTGGTCAAAGCTCTCAGGACAATAAGTTAGGATTCTCTTTCCCGGAGTACATTCCCCCCTAAACGAAAGAGGCCCATGATAAATAAGGATTTACACAGGCTAATGGTAATTGTATTTGTATTTACTAGGGCAAGGCATTTAGTGACCATAAAATAGTGAAGAATGCAAAATAAAAACTACATTTATGACCTACAAATTGTGAAAAAATGACAATTTCTTTTTTTAATGACCAATAAATTTACCATAATTACTTAGAATTAGTTTTTTGAAGTAATAAATTACTAAAAGCAATTGAATGTATGACAGTGAGTTACATAAATGAATTTACACTATAAAACACACTTATTTTGTTACTCGAAAAGTAAGTAAATTTATACCCCTTGGACCCCCTTAGCGTAAAAGAAATTCTTTCTGAACTGGCATGCCCATCAAATTGCTCGTAGCAAATATGTGTCATTTAAAAGAAAGAAAACCCCTTTACTGCTACAAGGCAAACTGCAATGGTGTTTACAATAAACCTGAATTAAAATGAACTATGAATAATTGGCGGAGATTCTCAAATAAAAACGATTATCTGTAGTCTGAAAATAACGATTTGTACATGGAAAAGCTCCTTTCTATTTCCACTGAAACATGACCTAAAAGTTCCGAAAATTACTTAAAATTTGCCGAAAAATGATCTATCTCTTGAAAATGACGAAAAATGCAAAATAAAGCAAATAAATGCAAAAACAAATTGCCCTTATTTATGCCCAGTTTCTATAAACTCGCGAAATACCTGTGGGTAAATTATCCAATGGACAGAATTTACACAAGGATAACTTTTACAAACTCAAATAATTTAAAGGTAACAATCACATACACTTGTGGCGAGTTTCTAGATAAATGTCCTCTGGGTAAATATGAAAATGACAGAAAAAATGTTCCCAGAATCTCGGGCTAGATCTTTCCAAGGGTAAATCGTCGGATTAATTTATCCTTTCATGGATGGCTGGATAAAATTTAACCTCTTGTAGGATCAATAATAATTTAAACAATGAGAATCAAAGCCATCTGAATTAAATTAACTGTACAACTCCAAGGCCTTCCTCATTATATCATTGTGGGTGATCAGGAACTAATTTGCCCATGGATAATTTACCCATAGGTATTTCATGAGTTTATAGAAACCGGGCATTAATCAGTTGTTTCATGATACACATTTATATGTATTCGAGCTATCTTTTAATCTTCAAATAAAAAAAGAAATCATCAAATGCCTAGCCCTAGACACTGTAGCATATAATATAAAGAAAACAAAAGGTTGTAAATGTAATGCAAGAAACTGAATTACAAAAACATCAATGAAAGAATGTAATCAAGAGTTATTTTACAATTTTGAAATTATTTCTTAAGATAAAGCAGAAACAGCAGTTAGAGACTCAAACATGAACGGTTTCTTCATTTACATCTCCTGGTAAGAAAGAGGCTTACTCTTCATAGGAATCATTCCAGTGAAATGGCAGAGAAGATCCTTCCCCTTTAAGGAGTAAAGGAGAGCATTGTCTCTGATGTATATACTCTGAAGTGCAACTGGTAATTCAGTTAGTGTCCCGCAAATGGAATATACGTGAGTTCTTAAGCACGTAGAGTTGTCTCATTGAAATTCTTCGTCGGGATTGAAATGTGTACTCATGTTAATGCGGGTTGCATGCACACACTCTACAGGCGAACTGGGAAGTCAGAGATGAAAATGGTTTATTGTCTCCTGCGAGAGGAGAATGCGCTGTATGGATGAAATCATACTCAAGTCTCGACGTCGAGACCCATTGTGTTCACTTACTCTTTAAGAATTATGGGATCCTAGCTGGGTTGTAGCCTACACTGAACATATAGCCTACATAACAAATTTATACTAATCCCACATTATCTGACATTTTAAGGGGGCACATACAGCTTTCGATGAAATTCATTAGTGAGAAATATGTGAATTTCATTATTTTTTTTCTCAGCAATGAATTGCTCTACAGTCTTGCAATCTGACTATTTCTACAATTGCATACTGTTTTCAAAATTAATCAAACTGTTACAGTTACGGGTAATTATCGTTTCAAAATGGCTGCCACGTTTCATGCACTGAACAGCCGTTTCCCTGATAACTTCCACAAATATAGATATTTCTGAGTGATTATTTGTTTGTGTGTTTGTTAATATCATGTGAACAACATAATCTAGGATCTTTAAAATATCTTCAGTATAAGTATTTTTTTTTTAATTTTTTTTTTCGTTAAATTATATATATTAATTAATCTATATTAATAAAAATGAACTAACAAATGGTTGTTGCCGCATCACTTGAAAACGGCTGGACCGATTTGGCTGATTTTTTTTTATTGTATTCGTAATTGTCAGGAGAAGGTCTGTATTAAAGAAAATTTTTGGAAAATCCACGGGAAAAGTCGGAATTGTGAAACGAGGAAAAGTTAGAGAGTTCTGCTGTAAATTGTTTATATAACAAACAAAAATATTTAAGCAATTGAAGAGTGACATATTCACAGTTTGAGAGTTCCACTTTCACATGTTTTCATAACAAAAAAACAAAACCAAAACAAAAAGAAGTGTGAGTCTAGCAACCAAGCCAAATCGAAAGTGTGTATGTATGTATGGGGGTATGTTTGTTCCCTATACAAATCTACATTTCTTGCACGAAATGCTGCACACATGCCCAGTTAAGCCCGGGAAGTAACGGGGTGAACACTAAAATTCAAACAAACTACTAACTCTCTTGAAAATTTATATGATTTCTGAAAATATTAGTCTATACTGAAAAATGAAATTCAATTCAGTTATCATGACAACAATGTATTGTTTACAGTGTTCACATAGGGCTTTGGGAACTACATAATACTGGGCTTTAACCACAGATATAGAGGAATAGATCGGCAGTGTAAGGGGAGGGACTGAAGCCAACGCGTTCGCTGCGTCGCCATATTGCGATCACCAACAATCTGACGAAAGGAAGGGAAGCGGGCGCGGGAATCAAACAAGAAATGTTTTTTAAAGCTGTTTAAATTGGAATTTCACAATCCAGTAAATAAATTAATAAATACAGTATAATGTCATTTGGCCATTACAGCAGTAAACGTCACACTTATGTACTAACTTATAATATAATCAGATAAACTGATGTAACAAAAGTGCCAAAGTGCATGTAATACCTAGTCTTAAGTCTGTATACAGAAGATGCTTCTATAGGATTAATGTTAATTTATAGTCACATATCTTTTACATTTATTCAGCTTTGGCTGGTAAACTGGCGACTCGTAAATTTGAGCTTACTTCCTAAAGTTACTAACTAGGAATATTCTAGCTTAGGCCTACACTATGTTACTTGTAAATCACGATTACAAATAAGGAAAATCTAACACTAATGTAATTATTTTTCTAATGCTATCAATGAGTGCTTGTAAATGGAATGATTTCTTTTACTATTTTTTGAAGTGAAACTTCTTCAGCCGCGGTAGGAATAAATCGAGAGCTAACCCAAAGTTGCGTTACGCTCAAAATCGTCACGAAATTAGTGGGTCGGTGACAGAATGGACTGCACAGAAAACAATCAACTCAATGATTAGGCTTATCCAAAATTTAGAAAATCCAAAAATCCAAAAATAAAAACCTATAAATCCAAAATTTAAAAAATAAAAATAAAAATAAAAAAATCGAAAATTCAAAATTTAAAAATGTAGAAATCCAAAATTATAAATCGAAAATCCAAAATTAAAAAATGCAAAAAATTAAAAATTAAAAGATCCAAAATTCTAAAATTAAAAAATTTAAATATTTAAAAATTTAAAAATAAAAAATCCAAAATTTTAAAAAATCCAGAATTTAAAAATCCAAAGTCTAAAACATTTAAAAATTTAAAACTAAACAATCCAAAATCCAAAATTAAAAAATCTAAAAATCCAAAATTAAAATATTCAAAAAATAAAAAAGATCCAAAATTTCAAAAATAAAAATAAAAAATCCCAAATTCCAAATTTAAAGAATTAAAAGATAAAAAATTTAAAAATTCGAAAAATCCAAGATTAAAAAGTCCAAAAACCCAATATTAATCTAGTCCAACAATCCAAAATTTAAAAAGTCCAAAAACCCAATATTAAAAAATTTCAGCAATCCAAAATTCAAAAATCTAATAATCCAAAATTGAAAAAAATCCAAAAATTAAAACTAGTTTCACTTCTGTCGCGTGGCGTTCCACGCACACTTTTTTTTTATCTATTATAATTATATGTTAACCTCATATTCAAGGAATTCTCTGATTGAGTAATATGTTCTTTGCAAAAACCAGTTTTATTTTTAATTTTGAATAGTCGGCTATTTAATGCTTTTAAACAAAAGTATTAAATAGCCGACTATTCAAACGAAACTGTTTGAAATTTTATTGTATGTTTTTATGCCCATGTATTGTGGTGTATGCTCTAGGAGGGTTAATCTATGGGAACATAATTTTAACAACTCTGTTTCTGGTGTTGTGTTCGTGAGTATGTTGTGTGTTGTATTGGTCAAAATTAATGTGTACATGAGTTAGAAGCTCTAGTAAATATATTGAAGGAAATGTTAATATTTGTAGATTTCTAAAGAGTGGCCTTAATGATTCCCTGTAGGATGAATGGGTCATAATTAATTTTTTGTTGTTGCTTTCCCATTCGCTGCAGTTTTCCCAGACAATTATTCCGTAAATCAGTATTGAATGAAAATAGCTGTAATAGACCCAGTTTAAGCAATAGTAATTTGAGAAATTTATAAGTGAATGTTAATTTGACCTCCAATATAGTGGTATAGTATGTATTTCAAATTACAGGGATTCCCAAACAACACTGTGGTTCACCATTTCACTATAAATTTGGGATTATGTAGGAAGAAAAACAATTTTCCGTAATGAATACGTGGTACTTAAGCAGGCACGTTGGTGATACCAATATGGCGTCGGCACTGCTTCCCTTGCCCCTCTTCACCCCTGACTCGGCTTCACTGCTACCTGCAGTTAAGGATACGACGCTGCCGATCTATTCCTCTATATCTGTGGCTTTAACAAATTCTCATGCTATCGATGTAATTAATACATTTGTGAAAATAATTCTTGAAGAATGAAATCCAAGAAAATAAAGCACAATGTGAAGCAGTCACATAACTTTTTCTACCCTCGACATGGAAAATATAATTTTCTTACTTCACATTTTTATGTAGAATAAGCGGTCGTATTGCTGGGACAGCTTGTGTGTGTGCCAATGAGTTTGCTGTATAAGAAGTCGGTAAATTAATCCTATCCACTGAATCGTCACTCATAGCTGTAGGCTTTGTATAGGGATGTTTATCATAGCCCCTAAACATTTACAAGAAGACAAAATGGGATGGAATATATTCAGACCTACGCCCGCAGTATATTATGTCCCAGGTTTTGGGGGAGGAATGTATGAAAGTGATATTGCATGATTTTTTTAAATTTCAGCTCCGAAACGGTTGTATGGTAACATGACAGTGAGAAATAAAAATTTCCATAAAGATAATACAGTACAATCTTATGTAGTAGGAATTTATGTTTCTTCTTATTTCAACCCCTCGCACGCATGGTGTGTAGAAGCAACGGAATGCAACATTCGACTTCCTGTGTGAGCCATAAAGAGATATATCTAGCGTTTTCTGAGGGAGTAGTTTGAGTGTGATAAGTCGTTCCTCAATTCAAGTTCTACGTACATATTCTACAAGGCTCTAGAGTTTGAAAATCGAAAGTCCATCAAGTTAATTTCAAATTACAAAATAAAAACCCGGGCGACGCAGGGCCTTTTAAGCTACTTTTATATAAGCATAACTACTTCAAAGTATTAATCTGGGAGTGGTTCAACAACCTTATCGACACAGGGGAATAGAAGGAAACCCTTTGTTCCTTTCTGTGAAGGAGAATGGACTATTTCTGCCATTACTTTGGTCGTGACCGTGTGAAGAAGAAGGCTTATCTACCTGGGAGGATTGTTCTGTGGTGGAAACGGTATGTAAACTGACGTCCACACCAAAATAAACTCTGTGCAGCCATGGGCGATTAACTTGCGACGTTTGATGTTCTACAAATGTGGTAACTTCAAACAGAAATAGGTGGTGAATACTGCAGAACACGTTACAGACTGATAAAGAATAGCAAAGTTCTGTTCATGTAAGTCAAATAGGAGGTTCCAATAATAACTTTGTTGAGTTTGTGGATTTTATTATTTTCATTGTAAGTTAAGAAATCCTGGGTCTAGGAATAAATTTAAAAAATCCATTCTTTGTCTTCTTTTTTAAATTTAATTTTAATATTGCAAAATTTCAAATTACAGAAACCCAATTTAAAAGTTTCTACTATGGAAAAAAGATAGATAAAAGTCAAAATGCATAATATACAT
Organism: Ectobius pallidus; assembly: GCA_964059195.1. Taxonomy (NCBI): domain Eukaryota; kingdom Metazoa; phylum Arthropoda; class Insecta; order Blattodea; family Ectobiidae; genus Ectobius; species Ectobius pallidus. The sequence goes on along the minus strand of CAXKWD010000007.1, from coordinate 10,135,640 downwards.
AATATATTATAAATATAATATAACTGCAAGTCCAAAGAAAGCAGACTCAAAAAGGAGGAGAGATAAAGAGCAGAGTGAAAAAGGAGGAGAGACAAAGAGCAGACTGAAAAAAGAAGAAAAAGATAAAATTGTGATATAACTTATGTAAAATATAACACAATTTTTTAAATAAAAATAAATAATAGGAAAGCAAAACATAAATACCTAGGATATAGCTAGGAATATATTACAGATAATATATTATACTCCTATTAAATTTAGTAACGGAGTATGCTGAGAGTTCGGGGTACATTTTGGGTATATAGTTATAAAAGCTGGGACAAAAAATTAATACTATGTTTTAACCCAACCGATTTGAGACATTTGGTTCTGTTAGAGGTAGATTGGTATTTCGTCTAGTCTTGTATATATAATCACTGAATTACTGGAAATGAATCGAAAGTTCTATTTCTAAAAATGGTTTGACTGGCTGTAAGCCGAGATAGGTTACATAAAATAGCCAAGCTTTCGGCCGATGCAGTTTCTGAATCATCATTCAGGGAACTGCGTTATTTTAGATGATCTGATTCGCCTTATAGCTCGTGAAACCGTAGTAATCAGCGCCTCATATTTTAGATATTCCTATTGCTTATCTTGTTTATATTTTGACTGTTGATGACGTCCATGAACGTCGAAATGCATCTCACCAAAATATAAACAACGAAAGCTGAAGCTACAAAGGGAAAAATCTTTACAAAAATCAAGAACTTCTACTCAATTCTCAGAAGAAAGATCACCGAGCTACATTCATTTTACAACCTAGACAAAACCTCTCAATCTACACTGTAGTAAATAGCTGCATAACACTTAAGAAGAGTGCAGTCTTTTTTTGTATTCTCTCCAAGTATACATTTATATATGCAGACACGCATAGAGATATGCTTCGTATTTCAACAAGAAGTGACTAGTATTGTTTAAATATTCTACTGATCTAGTTTTCATGTGTGACTTTAATGTTTAAGTTATATTTTAGCTACTGTGTAAATATCTACTTTGTAAGCTTTAATTTTTATTCTTTTATCATTGCAAACAATATTCAACTGACAATTCATTGAGCTCAGTGTAATTAGTCCAGAACCCACTTTAAGTTATTTTAATCTATTCTTCTATTAAGTGATTAGACAAATTAATAGACTTTTACAACAGTACTTTTACAATATTACAATAAAAGTAAATTTAAAAACGTGTTTTTTTAACTAAATGGTCTTTTATATCTCCTATAGACTTCAGTTGTTGTTTTTAAATATAATAGTGGTATAAAGGCGGACTTTGTCTAAACATTTGATTAATGAATACCACTTTTCAACTCTCTGAATATAGACCAAATATAGATAAGAAAATTAATAAATTTTGTCAGCAACCATCATTGGTTGAAGTTATATGGATTGACCCATACATACCATCACTTAGAAAACATCACTTACAGTAATAAATTCAGGTTGAATTTTTGCAGTGTGTAGACCTATAATAAATCTTCAAATACAGAATGAAATATTTTTCTACTAATTTATGAACTTCCGAACATTAATCCATAAGAAATAACATAACATGATATCTGGTATGCTTTTAAGTGCTTTTGTTTCTTTTATAAGACACTGGAAGTTGGAGTTTTCATTTGAGAGGTTTCGTGAAGTAGATAGAAACGGTCCACAAAGAGTAATTTATAAGAGTCAAAAAAGCATAAGAGTAAAATTAAAATTATATCCGGAAAGCCGGCCACAGTAATGAAACTTTCGCTCCATTTTGTGCTGCCCTAGTGGAGATTGCAGCTCACAAATTAGAGAAAGTTGAGTTGCACAATACATTATTTAGTGATTTACGTTTACACTTTTCAGAACGCAGTCCATATCATGCCTTGCCAAACCTTGTTACTTTCACAAGTTGAGAGAAAGCCGTAGAAAGGGAGAGAGAGAGAGAGAGAGAGAGAGAGAGAGAGAGAGAGAGAGAGAGAGAGAGAGAGAGAGAGAGAGAGAGAGGGAGAGAGAAAGAAAGAGAAAGAGAGAGATTGGATGAGAGGAAACGAAAAGAGCGGGAGATGAAAAATAAAAGTTTTTGCCGGTTTCTTTCCCACGGTAATAATTCAACCCTTTCACACTGGGAACAATTATTTCTGAAATAAGGATTAGTAGCGAAGAAAGTTGGTAAGGACGAAAGAGGAAGGTTATTCTCTTATCCAATATCGGAGTTAACTCGCACAGAGGAAGGAAAGCGATGCAACTACCGTAAAGAGTTACAAATAAAGCCTTCAATATCTGAAATTTCTAAACTTTTATAAAGTTGAATGCCTTATAACGTGTGCCTTATTCCAAGTTCTGAGTTTTATTTCGAATAAAACTCTACGGTACTTTCTACGTTTCTTGTTTCTTTTTAATAATCTACTGAGCAAAGATGCCATAAGACTTGTCACTACATCTAAGATCAAATATCAGTTATACATGGCACACATTTACTTTGTTGATATTGTAAAGATACAATTGGATACAATGGAATTAAAAAATGTCTTATACGTCTTTTAAAAACTTTTAGGTCACTAGTGACTCTAATCCCAACAGGCAGATCATTGTACATCATCAAACCATACAACAAGACGGATTTATTGAGTCTGCTTAAATAAATGGTGCAAAATATGTTTCACAAACTTTCTCTCATATACGTGTTAAAGGCTAGCACAGGAAAAAGTAAATTATAGAGACAAATTTTATTTAGTACATTTTCATAAAACTAAAAAGTATGTATTTAGAACGGAAAGCTTCAGGGCCGATCTTTATGTTTAATGTTTTTACCATGAAATAATAATAATAATAATAATAATAATAATAATAATAATAATAACAGTAGTAATAATAATAACTTGGGGTTTGCAAGTTTTCCTCAATCTGAAAGGCAAAAATGCAGGATACATAGAGATATAGCCGAACAATAGAAACAAATGCTGCACAAGAGCCTACTGGTCAATTTGGTGGCCACGAGGTTTGATTTGAACCCAGGACCTCTTCCCTATTACTCTATACCAACTCACTCTAATTCATTTTGGTGTGTTTATTACGACTGTGGTAAACTGACTACATTTCACAACAATAATTAGATTATAGTATTCTTGTTCCTATGGGCAACAAAAGAAAATCATTCATATTTTAATCAAAATGTATGTTCTGAAATTCGCATTTAAGTCATGTTATTTAGTGTTTACCTTGATACCTATTAATTTTATAAAGAAATGTATGTAACAAAAATGTTCTTTTTAATTTTCACTATAGAAACTAAAATCATTTCTAAGAATGTGCACAAATTGAAGACGTAAAACCCATAGACTGTTGGTATCCTAAAATGTGTAAAAGAGTCTCTACATGAAGTTCTATTGTCAATACCCGCCATGCATCGACAATAAGCTTCTGTGCAATAACATACCATTCAACGGGGTCTGGACTTTTGCGTCCCAAAACCACTAAACTAGGACTTTTGCGTTCATAGATCCTCGGATCCAATGACCCGTTTGCGTCCCGAGTCTCTCTAGAGCAATGACCAAAATGCGTCCCATGGAATACAGGTAAAATTAACAATTGGTACCATGCAGTTCGTTTAGCATTAGGGTACCAAGGTGTACCGCGAGGAGGCGAACTGCTACACCTGCCAAAAATGTTAATCCTTGCATTACTGTCCATATTAAATAAAACTGAAGCGGAGAATGAAGTTACTCTTTGCCTTTTGGCTACCAGTTTACTTCCTTGTGGTTGGTAGGCACTTAAATGATACTGTTCGCACATATTCCAGTCTGCTGAATGCTTCAGTTCTATATTCAACCATTTTTTCTACCAAGAAGGCCTCTTTTTCATTTTTCTTGGCATTGACAACGGTTGTTGAGCGTGTATGAATATATGTTTCTGCTTGTATATTCTTCAAGGCTTCGTCAGATAGATGTATCGATGTTGTTAAGACGGGACGCACGAGGGTTGTTTACGTCAAATTGCACCGGACGCACGAGGGTTGTTTGGATGAAGCGACCACTCGCTTTGGGATGCCAAAGGGTACGACCCCATTCAACATAGTACCCCAAACCCCAATATCAGATGCCGTACAGTAGCCTTGACTCAGCTTGAGCAAAGTAAAGATATATAATTATATTGCTACTCATAATATCTTACAATTCTACGTTCATAACACAGAATGTAATGTACGCACAGGTTTTAAACAGTGTGGACGCTAATTCAAATGTTCATCAAATGTTAGGCATATTCCCAGAAATTTAGTGGCCTGAACACCAAGACTGTTATGATTATTAATGCTCAAATTATATTATTTATTGATATTTCCATTTCCAGGCTGTATGGCCGTAGTCTGTCCGTTGATATTGCTGACGTTTCGCCACGAACTACGTCGGGCATCTTCAGAGCTGGTTACAGCTAGGTGGTCGGCTGCGAACTGCAGCAACATCAGCAAAACGTCGAAACGGCGAAACATCAGCAATATCAACGGACAGATCACGGCAATACAGCCCGGAAATGGAAATATCATTGAACGCCGGCCGTGAAATCCTTAGTAGTTATATTTTGTGAAATTTAATATAACAGGTTTTATTTATGTTCAAGTATAATATATCTGGAGATTATCTAGCATTGCATTACACTCTGCCTGTAATTAAGCGTTCTGAGCATCAACAGCAACCGTTGTGTCATCGGCAGACATCGTAATAAAATACTCTTTCAAGGGATTAGGCAAGTCATTCAGTAATACCTCGATTTTTACTTTATCTTCTAACTTCCAAAAGAAATTAATTACAGTGGGCCTTTTATCTCACCACATTCAAAAGGAAACACTATACAGTTGACCATAAGGCATTGCTTTGGAATTTTCTTCTGTTTTGGGAGAGATCACACGTATCGTGTGCTGCTTATACACGTCGAGTGCCCGCTGATACAACCTGCTCAGACCTGAGTGGAACATTCATTTTATTCTGTTTCAGAATTACTTGTGGAGCTCCAAAATAATACGACGGCTATCTTTTTTCAACCTTTGATGGGCCATAAAATGAGAACCACAGTAAAAATCAAAACTGTTTTATTTGGAATATTTAGGTACACCTTCCAGCTACTTCTCTACATAATCGCCGCTCTGATTGAGACATTTGTCATAGCGTGGTACAAACTTTCCAATATCCTTTTCATAGAAGCTTGTCACCAGTATATTGAGAAAGGTCCTCAAGGCATTTTGAAAGGTTTTCGTTGGTGTGGAAGCGCTTTTCCCCCAGATCTCTGTTCAGCTGCCGAAAAAGATTAAAGTCACTCGGCATGGGGACAAGTTTTTTAAATCCATCGTGACAAGGGATGAAACGTGGATTCGTTACGACAATCCAGATTGAAAAGAACAATCCACACAATGGAAGCACACAGATTTCCTGAACAAACCCAAGTATTTGTGGTTATTTCAGTAGTATCACCATTGGGTTATAACTAATACTCGCATTTTTAGGTTCATAAACCTTGGTTTATTTCTTTAATCGTATTAAAATAGTTATATTTAATTTTTTATAATTATTTTTACTTTTTTTTTAGTTTCACAAGAACAATAAACACATTGAAAAAATGTATTAATTCATTTTATTTTTATTTGAATTGCTATAGCTCTGAACCACGTAACTATAGGAATACTTTTTTGCTCAATTTTAGAATTGCCCCTGTCATTTCCAACTTCACCACACAAATTCAACAAGGAAACTTTTCAATTAACTAACTCTTAGAATACTTTACTTTCGGCGTCTTGTTGGAACAAACACTGTGACAAAATTGCAAGTGTAAGCTTCTTAGGAATGCCGTTAATTTGCTGCTAAATAAACCGGGGATTTTGGACCACTAACGATTTCCTTTACCATCAAAATGAGGTATAAAAATACAAAATTTCAAACTGCACTGCTGTATTTTCTCGTACTAATGCACTTTGGATGCACCATTTTTAGTTTTCATAAGCTTGGACTATGTGACTGCCATGACAATGTAACGGAAAATTATGTTAAAATATCACAATCAGCTAACAAGGAACAAAATAATTTAAAACCTAAGGATCCGGGCCCTAATTATTATATACCGGTATTTATATAGGCCTATACTGTCTTTTTCTTATTGGAATGAGTTACATGTAGTAACACTAACACATTTCTGAAATATGCTGGCGAAGGGCTACCTTAGTATTGCCATAACGAAGTTACAGAGAGATTTGTTTGAATATTAACATATTTTCTTTTTTATTTAGTCTTAAATATTATATTGTATTAGAGAAGAATTACTACTTTTCACATATTTGCACGAGAAATTATTTGTGAATGTATTATGAGAAAACTCGCTGACGGAATTCTTCGAAATAAGATTAAAACGTGGCCGAGCAAACACAATTGCCAAAGGCAATATACCCTACTCTCGAAGCAGTATTTCCAATTATAATAACGTAGGCTATTATAATATTAAAGGAGAGTAAAGAAAATTACAAATATACACACAAACTAAAGGGAATCTTAAAACAGTTAAACAGTTTTTTTTCTTAATTTAAAGTAATAAATTCAGAATTACAACAACAGAACTCTTTCCTACAAATAACTTATAAATATATTTAGAACTAGGAATAGTTGGAATTACTAAGACGAAACAAAGAAAAGACAAAACAATTATAATATTTAATTTTTAATATTAAAAACTTATTTAATGTTTATATTAAATTGGTGGACACTGTACAATGAAATCAGGATGCTCAGCATTATAAAGTTTCATATCATCATTTAGACCATGTAATTGGCCTGAAGTAGCCCTGCATTTTATATCTGCATTATGAAACATTACCTTTCTTGTTGTATTTTGATAATATTCTAAAGAAATAAATGTTTACCTGATTTCATGGTTATAAGTCAACAGCCTAATATAAATTATAACTAGGGTCCGGATTTTTATGTTTTTATAAACCCTGTTTTAGTTTTTTAAACACATTAAAAAACTTTTTATTTTTTAAGTTTTCAGACGATCTTTCAAGTTTCACTTTAATAAGTACAGTCGGTCAAATAAAAAACGTCGGGCGGTATTTGATTAAGTATCAGAACGAGCATATGCGCATGTACAGGAAGACTTAAGGTTAGGTACACACACGCCTCTTGTCTATCCATGTATTTTCTTGATTATTTAGTCAGTTTTGTTCCAAAACAAACATGTATAGAAGGCTGTGGCTATATGCCTCAAATCCGCCATATTCTTGGTTGCAAATTGTTATAATATTAATAATTAATAGATTCGCGAGGAATATGTTTATTCAAGGAGCATTTTTTAAAGATTTTATTTTATAATACCGGTACTTGTAGTGCAAAATCAATAACTTACGCTCAGCATCTGCAACCAATCTTAGCATCGAAATACGCGTCCGGCCAGATCAACGTTTGCTATGAAAACTTCCGGTCGCATTGTAGTAACGTTCCCACCTCTGAGCTTCTTTTCATAAATATGGAACCTTCTCGCTGCTTCAGAGACCGAAAAATGCAGGTCAACCACACTTTCTCTCACGTTAGCATTTGTATGTGGCGATGACACAAAGCAAAATGAATTATGACAATGCATTAAGTTGAATATCGTGTGTTGCGATTTCCGCGATGTTCATTTTTTCCCTCCTTGTTCATATTTTCCCTCCTGCCGCATGGCCTCATATGTTCCAAAAATGACCCGTATTTTGTGTTTTTTATAGGAAACTTGTGAACTAATGCGTCAAAACTTTAATTTTTAGCAGCATACGAGTCCCGACGTTTTTTATTTGACCGACTGTACAATAAAAACATTATTAGCTATTTATGTATAAAGTACGCAAAATAACGCTTTAGCGGACGAATCTAGTATAGCGGCCGAGGCGAAAGCCGAGGCTGAAATACTGGATGAGTCCGATAAAGTTTTTCCATACGTGGTGCATAACAACATTTTTTAGTAGAAGCTATCTAATTTGAATGAAATGAAACAAAAATACCGTAAAAAATTAATTATAATGAACCCATTTGCTCACCACCTCTTGAATCGGGAACAACAATGAGCCGTACGTACCAATACGGAAGGCGATATAGATGCAATATGAGTGGCTTTTTGTAAACAATAATGCTTACGAACTAGTATTTAAGGAACGCTTGTGAAAATATGAATGATAATCCCGAGGAAATTTCAATCCAAGCGGAAAACATTGAATTGGAGCTGGTGCCAGCAACATCACGACAGCAGTTGTAGACTATGAGAAGGAATACATTGCAATTAAATGCTGGTGCATTCATGTTTCTCATGTGAACGAAGATGTGAAAAGTTATTGGCTTATCTTTGTTGTTACATGATGATGTAGGCTACTCTGTTTTGTGAAAAACCCTGATAAAGTTTCTGATTATCATAAAGAAACATGTACGCTTAAATTTGTTCTTTTATGACCAATTATATGCTGTAATCCTTGTTAAAGTTGTGTGACTGGTCAACGCCATCTGGATTTTGTTTATAGACTGCCATGACGACTTTAAGTACTAGGCCGATAAAAGTGCACTTTGAATGCAGTTTGAATGCAGTTTTATGCAATTTTAGCGGCCTTGGTTGCTAAAATGCAATTTTTCGTTACTAGTCCGACAAGCAGCTGTTTTAGAGAGCGTGTACTAAAATATATTAATTCATTTTATTTTCACTTAAAACTCCATGGCTCTGAACCCCAAAACTTGAGGGATACTTTTTGCTTAGTTGTAGAACTACCCCTGTCATTTCTAACTCCAACCACAAACTCAACAAGAACGTTTTTTCAGTCATCAACGTTTAGAATATTTCACTTCCGGCGTCTTACTGGAGCAAACATCTGAGAAAAACTGGAAGTGTAGGCTAAGCATCCTAAGAGTGCCTTTAATTTGCTTCTAAATAAACCGGGGATTTCGGTTCACTTATGATTTCCTTTGACCATACTCTCGTAATTAGCAACGCTGGCTACGGATCCATAGGCCCGGGTTCAATCCCCGGTACCTCTTCGGGTTTTTATGAGGTAGGGAGGTCTGGAACGGGGTACACTCAGCCTCGTGATACAAACTAAGGAGCCATTTGTTAGAGAAGTAACGGCTACAGTCATGGAAACCACCATCAATTTCCGTGGGCATCGGCATGTTGACCACATGTCCCAATCTAGCCCCAGCGATGTCGCAGCGATCATGTGGTAGGCCTTGTCCCTTCAGGGATGTAGCTCCACGGATAATTATAGTAAAACAAATGCTCATATCGTTGCGATATTAGGCTTCAAATAAGGCTAAATGGTAGGATATATCTTATTGTGTATTACATTTTATAGAGGTTATGTTACATGGAGTGATGGATTAGTTTTAGCTCGTCTCTTTGTAGAAATAGTCACACTATTAGCTCGGCAACCAGCCATAATCCCATAAGCAGCTTTCAGCCCCATTCAAGGAAGGAGAGTGCGGACACCAATACCTCAGAGACACCCGTCGAAAACCTGAAAAGGAAGGGGGCCAGCACTGATAACTTGAATACAAGTCTCATTTATTGAAGTCAAGTCCACAGCAAGTACTTTCCTCAATACCATATACTTTTTTAGTTTGAGTCAGATTAATTTTTCCTGACATCTATGAATTAGTTTGAATACAATATTATTAAGGGATATGTATACACATTCATGAACCACAGATTATTGTCTCTGTTGGACTTTACATGAGAATATTATAGGAGAAAAATTCCTCCGACACTGGGATCTGAACCCAGGGCCTTTGGCTATGCATGCCAATACTCTACCAACTTAGCTAAGATGGATTTCATTTTACAGCGCCAGATGGAACCTCTCTCCCATGATTGATTGCCCTTAACGGTCTACCTCACTGACAAACAAGTTATGTGATATACAGTACTGTGGGGCATACTAAGTAGTGATTTTTGTGACCGTGCTCCCACTGTTATTGTACAGTTAACATTGAAAATGAATATATATATATATATATTCTCTATATATATATATATATATATACTTTCATGAACCACAGATTACTGTCTCTGTTAGAAATTACATGAGAATATTGTAGGAGAAAAATTCCTCCGACACTGGGATTTGAACCCAGGACCTTTGGCTATCCGTGCCAATGCTCTACCAACTAAGTTCTCATTTTGTAGATAACCTTCTCCTATATTATAGTCTAGCAGTCGCTATCAAAGGCACTAGAGACTCTCAGATTAAGATGAGAGACAATTATGTCTTCTGTCTTGACTTCTTTGGGTGGGGGGCCTTCTCCTTTTTAAATACTTTCCTTCTTCGCTGCCGTTTTTGGATGTCTAGCTTTAAATTTTAGATTAATCCAACATTTTAAAAAAATTGATTTCCCCTTCTTTTTGTGGTGTTTCCTACTGCACAAAATGACTTACTGATTTCTTCCGAGGTGTTTTTTTTTCATGTAGAAGCTACCAATTTTCTTTTTTTCTGGCATATCTTTAAATTTTTTCGCTAATTGTAGTATTACCGCTTTTTCATATTGTCATTGGTTGCATCTTCCTGACTTCCATGACTTGAGATTCAGAATACTTCACAAATCACACAAGAGCGTTGGTATAGTTACGAAAAATGCAGGACTTCACAGTGCAATGCTCACATCGATGTTATTTTCTTCAAACATCTGTCTAACGTCTCCTAGATCTGAAGCAATTTCAACAGTTTGTACACAAAATTCGCTAAAGAAATCAGTGGATAAGATTGCCAACATTAGAACCAAATCGTCAAATGAACTTTCCAAAGTCTTAGTCAAAGTCTCGAACGTGATGTCTAAGGATAGGACTTTATACAAAGTTAAATCTTTGCTTTGAAACTCTACTTTCGGAGGTTGTCTTCCAAAGTCGTGTTCATGAATATGACCTTTAAAGTACTTACAGTTGTAAGTCACCACTGAACTAGGTTATTTCATATTAAGTGGGGACATACAGCTTTCAGTGAAATTCACAGATGAGAAATAGGTGAATTTCAATATTTTTTCTCAGCAATGAATAATTCTGTAACCTTGTAATCTGGCATGTTCTTTATTGACTACCTCTACAATTACATTCTATTTTCAAAATTAATCAAACTGTTACAGTTATGGAAAATTATCGTTACAAAATGGCAGCCACGATTCGTGCACTAAAATGTGGTTTCCGTGATAAATTCTACAAATGGCAATATTCTTTAGTGATTCCTTGTTTCTATCTATTTGCAAACATCGTATGAACAACACCATCTACAATATTTGGAATATCTACAGTGAAAGTATTTTCAAAAAATCATTTTTAAAATTGTTTTCTTCTTTAATAAACATTAAATAAACTTTAATGTTGAAAAAATGATTGTAGATAGTGTTGTTCCTATGATAATAAAAAATACACAGAAAAATAATCACTCAGAAATGTCGATATTTGCGGAAGTTATCAAGGAAAGGACTTTTCAGTACATGAAACATGGCTGCCATTTTGAAACGATAACTACCCTTAACTGTAATAGTTTGATCAATTCTGAAAATTGTAAGCAATTGTAAAAGTAGTCAATAAAGAGTATGTCTGATTGCAAGATTATATAGCAATTCATTGCTGAGGAAAAAAAATAATTTCCACCTATTTCTCACCTATGAATTTAACCGAAAGAAAGCACGTTCGTATACAGGGATATGTGAGTCAGTTGAGAATTTAATGTTGTACCGGCACGTTGTCATGGTAGCTCAATAGTAGAACAGAGGCACGGAGAGCCGAATATCCCAGTTCAAATCTCTGCTATGGCATTGAATTGTTTCGTCTGACTCTACCTTTCCATCTTAGCCTACACATGGGCAGTGTGAAAAAATTATCGTTACAAGTATACCAGAAAAAAATCCTGGAACATATTATAGTCTAACTTATAAAACTGCTTTATAGTCACGTAAGAAAATCCATAGAAAGTTGATTATGTTTTCAATACGAAGTGCGAGGAGTTTTAGTTCCAAAGTGATGTTTCCCCAAGATTTCAAAACATTAACAATAATAAGATATTAATATAATTTTCAGCTGATGCACTTATATTCGTTGACTTTTAAGAACTGTAATTGAAGATTACAACTAGAGAGACATGGGATCAATGGAACTAAGATTCCATGTCATTTTTATAATAACACGCGCCTCATATTATAACTTCTATAGATTGTGTTTACTACCTAAATTACTTAATTTCTAGTCGTGTCATCCAATTTTACCAAAATTCAATTGTTTCTTAGGCCTAAATAAATAGAATCAGTTGCCTTAAATGTATCTTCTGCCAACAAGTTTATTTGATTTCAAAGAAATTTTGTACTAAACCTTTCATTTATGAGTTATAGAGATTAATGTTCTCCATACTAATACGCTCCAAATATTATAATAGCCGGTAAATCATTAAAAAAAAGTGGAGAAATTAAAATATCTGGTAGCAATAATTACAGATACAAATGATGTTAAGGTAGAAGTTGAGTGCAGACTCAAATGAGGAAATGCCTGATTTTATGCAGTTCAGAAACTCTTGTCTTCTGTCCATAAACCTAAAAATAAAAATTATAAGGCAATTATCCTGCCGATTGTATTATACGGACGTGAGATATGGTCGCTTACATTTCGGGAAGAACATAATCTGAGTGTGTTCGAAAGCAGGGGGCTTAGGAAACATTTGGGCCTAAGAGTGATGAAAATGGGGACTGGAGAAAACTGCATAACGACGAGCTTCGTAACCTGATTTATTACCGGATACATTAAGAGAAATTAAATAACGGAGGATGAAATGACTGGACATGTTGTGCGCATGGGGAAGGAGAGTCATATCTAAAAAATATTAGCTGGGAGACCGGAAGGGAAAAGACCACTTGGAAGACCTGGTCGTAGGCGGGAGGACAATATTAGGATAGATTTAAGGGAAGTAGGTAAGCGCGGCACTGAACCTTCGGGTTACATAAAATAGATAATATTCCTTTAGCTTACTTAGGAATTGTCTATTGCCATTGAGTAAGTAAGTACCGGTATACTAATAGAATTAGTGTATAGAACAGGGTTCGCCATTATGCATTAATCATACGATACGAGCTTGATTCCTAAATTCTATAACTCTCTCCATGATAAAAGTAGAATTATGGATTCATTTAAATACAAAATGTTCCAGCTACTCTTATCCATGCAAGTCTGCTCCTTTGTATTTTTATAAAAGCATATGTAAATGACATTTCACGTACGTTCCACTGATCTGACTGCTGTATTCAGCATTTAGAAATATGGATTTAATACGGAATCTGCAGTAATTTGAAGTTAGGTCTATAGTTACATATTTTCCGTTATGATAGCTATCATCATTGTCGAAACGGGGATTTATCCGACAAAATGTAGCAGACATGAGGTGCTTTAATTCAATGAATTTCTTTTAGTTTCTCATGCAGAATTTATGGAGGCAATTCAGAATGTAACCGGCAAATGTTGTAATTTCCATTTCATTGGCCGTAACATGAATTAGAAGAGCAGACTTCTAGTATTGTAAAATACTAGCTTCCACAGAATCCGAAAATATGGATTTATCAGGATTAAAAGGATACTTAAAATATACAATATTATAGTATATTTCTTACCGGAGATGGCGCAAAGGAAAGAATAGATAGATGAAAAATGAAGGTAAATGAGGGATGAAGCATGTAAATACCAATAAAAATAATGATAAAATTACATGAAGATGAAAGCAGGAATAATGAAACTGAGAAGATGAATAAACATATAGAAATAAACAAGAAGTAATCTTCATGGTTCTACATCCCTTGCGGATCAGGGTCTTCCATCCGACGCTGTCTCATTTACCATTGGCAGATGGCAGGTTAATATGTCGTTAGCATGCCAATTTAATTACTTAATTAATCTAAATGATAATAAACAAAGTTAGCAACAGGAAGTTAACCCGCGATCAGTCGCGCTATTAGATCGGAACTAACAATTATGAATATATTTTAATAACTCGCGTATATCTTGAGAATAAAGTTGTTTTTCTAGCAATGTCTTCCTCGTTATCTGTTCTTCTTAATGTGTACGGTCAAACTCTCATGAGTAACAGCGAATTGCGGCAATGGTGCATGAACTTTGAAGCAGAGGTTCATGATGCAGGTGGCCAGGGAAGGTAGCGAGTGTCAGCCGATGATCTTGTTCCGGAATTGTACACATTAATTATTCGTCGATGAATTTCGGCCGCATTGTACCCGTCAGCATGCAGATATCGAATGACAGCACGAAGTTCACACTTGGCGGGAGACTCTATTGTTCGAGGCATGTTTGCGTTTTAACACGTTACGACAAATGTAGACTATCTAGAGATGTGGCTGGACGTTTCAAATAAAACAGTTTTGACTTTCACTGTGGTTTTCATTTTCGACGGATCGGATCTTGAAAACAAATAGCTCTTCTAGTTGAAATTTCAACTTACTGCATTCGTCCCCTGAAAACAATTTAATCTCTCGTTAAATAACTTTGAATTCCTGGACTTATACCACTTGTATTCTGAATGCCTCATTTGTGCTCATATTAATTAAAACAATTCGCCCAGGAAGCAGCAATCTCAGGACACATCGCGCAACCCGGAACAAACAGTCTGTCGAAAAGGGTCACGTGAATTCTAATAAAAGCGGCAGGATGTGCTTTTAAAGTTAATTTAAAGCAATAAGATATCAGAGGTCACACCGATGAAGATAATGACAACATTGAGATCTTGGTTCGGTCTATGGTTTTCTCATTAAAATTTCATATTACGATTTTAAGTGCGAATTCAATACCGGTACAGAAGTGCATCCTCCTGAATTCATCATAAGATTGTTAGACATTTTGAGGTTCGTTGTCACTTTACAGATGCAACCAATACGTGCCCGAGGAATGCAGTGACAGCAGATGCCGCATGGTGGGAGTCACGTACCCATTGTCAACAGCAATGCTATTATAGTAATTAGTATATTATATTACATTGAGCCATTGTGTAGCATTCCAGTACAGAGGCATTTATGTATTGTGATTAATCATCACTGTATTGTAACGAGGATTATTATAAAATATTTGATTAGGTTTACTTCTCATATTAAGTACTGTATATAATTATGTAGCAGGATAGTTATGAAAATTTGCCATACTGTAATCTATAACAACATCAGAATTATATCATATTATACTAGCAGATTCCCGTGGCTTTTCTGTCGGTAATTAATTCATAAATAAAAAATTAATATTTATAACGAAACACCTAAATATCCGGCTTTGGAGTGAATTCCACGATGAGGAAGCACCGTTTCGGAAAAACAACCTCAGATTCGAGTTCCCTGGTTCAGGAAACCCCTGCATAGTTAGTTCCGTCCAAAAATCGATTAACGTTTGCCCATTTAGGCCTACAATCGTTGTGCCTCTTTTGTCTACGTTCAAAATTTCGGATATCTACGTGCCTTGACATTATAAATAAACGAATCTACGAAGGTGAGCTCCCAGATTTCATTTTTAGTAAGATTTAACTGTCCATAGGCCAATTTTCCTGAATTATTTGCCTTGTTTACAGCTTTCTTTACTTTGTTTGCGTTTTTCCTCATTACACACAAACGATCATGCCAGATGTGGGACTCCTTCAGCATGGATCTAAGGGAGCACGCCTTACCTACCGCGGCTAAGGAGACCGGCAGAAACGAAGCGATCCATAATAGTCCAGTCATTTGGTAGTTTTACCTGGAAAGTTTTCCGGGAGTTTTGAAAATGTGTGATCTTATACATTTCGACGTGCTATTTTCGAATTTTCACTTTGCTACCTCGTATCTTTGCCGCTCGCGCCGCCATATTGAAAAAATGGCGCCCAAAAACAGTTTTTTCACAATATCTCCTTTACGACTCATTTTACGATGAAAATAGTTATGCAATAAGTTAAACTAGAGAAAATTTCCTATAATTTATATAGTAACGAGTTTTTTTGTAAAATGAATAGTTTCAGCGTACGAGCGCCGCGAAGTCTACTCCGACACGCGTTTTGGCCAAAGCCACGGAAGATGCGGATACGCCACTACCTGCATCATTTTGCGGTAAAGCATTTAATGAGCGATTTTAACTAAATAAGGTCTCCTGATTTCAAAAATGTCATTATTTTTGTTGTTTCACATCTAGTTTTCGTGTTTAATGTTATGGCGGACGCAATTTTAAGGTCTGTGTAGACTTTTTTGGGGGCTTATAGTAGCTAAACGGTAAGTCGTATAAATAAAAACCTGTGTGCAGAAGCAGTAACGGATTTTTAGAGATCTACAAGTTTTGTATTACGACTTTTTGACGTATCTTCATCGGTTATCCTTTAGATTGAGTTAAATTTTTTTATTTCAAATAAATTCTGTATATTTTTCTCACATTATGTAATATTGGCACACATGGTATGAAAGATAGAATCATACAATTTGGTAGGAATTTGGGCACATACAACAGTCATAAGCGTGCTAAATTTGGTGTTTCTAGCTGCCCCATAAGTATAGAAAAACTTGCTGGATAGCCGTGACATCATTCACATCTACGACAGTCTAATCTTCCACTTATTAACATTGATGTTTATTCACTTCCAGATGAGCTAGAAACTTGAAATTTGGCAAACTTATAGATTTTAGATTTATTAAAATACACGTTCAAAATCGTTCAACTCGATCAATGTAATAAGATAAATAAGATACCATTTGCTCAACTAAAATATATTTTATAGATATTAGCTTATAACCAATGGAAAAATTCCCAAAGGTTCAAATCTTTAATATTTCCCCTCCAAACAAACTTCGATTTTTTTGTCACTGATCATTTGTACGGCATCATATGATTTGGCAAAAATAAATTTATTTGGCCTGCACTCACAAAAAATACTGGAATACATACGTCTTGGACTGTTTGAAAATATTATTTGATTTTTCCCCGAAAAATATTATCAAAATTATCCTAATTTTTAAGTATTTTTTATCCTGTAAGCTAGTCTAAGCAATAACTTATATCTCTCGTTGTGAAGTACCTATTGCAAGAAAACATGACGTGTTACATAGAAACGGTCAACGAATTCATGTTCAGTGACCCAAAATTGGTTAAGATCACCTATCACACCACTTACCGCAAAGGAAAAAGTTTCCAAATTCAGCACCAAAGCTGCACACAGTTATTTTACTATACAAAATGTCAAAATAATATTTTTCACAAATGTCAATTAACCAGATGTGATAGAGAAAAAAGAAATGCATTTTCGAATTTAGCACAGCGAATTTAATCAAACTCACCTATTTTCATTTTTACCGCAGAAATTTTCGCCTTTCTCTAGGCTGATATAATTAATAGGCCTACGGCAATCAGCATTTCATCTACATTTGATTCCGTAATAGTTGTCGGCGAAGATGTAGATCTTCTTATTCTTTTGACGGCTCTATCTACGCGTTCAAACATAGCCTATATAATCTCAAACCAGGAATAGGAAAAATTTCGCAACGAATATATTCAATTCCATACCACTGCTGAACCTGGTGATAGGTTTGGAACGAATGTTGTCGTGCTACTGCTTCCGTCGGTGGCAGCGATGCAATATTAAATTTATTTTCATATGCTGATTTTGTGAAGCATGTATATCTATAGTTGTTTAACGACACACTTTTCACTGCACTGTAACCATACAATGCAAGGAGGAAGCTTCAGCAATGATTCTTGGATCTGCATTTAGGTTTTTGAATACCTGGACAAGCTCGTTTAGTTCCGTTTTTTTAAAAATACATTAGCACATTTTATTTTTCTTTGTTTAAAGAGTGCTGATGTTGTTTCACAGCCACTGAAGGCGTGCAGAAATAATATTGTGTTATCTGCGGCTGTTTTATTTTTGTTGAATATATTCGTTGCGAAATTTTCCCTTTTTCTGGTTTGAGATTATATATATATATATATATATATATATATATATATATATATATATATATATATATATATATATATACGAGTATAATATAATTATGTGTGTGTGTCTCTGAACGCGTAGACAGAGCCGTCAAAAGAATAAGATCTACATCTTTGTCGACAACTATTACGGAATCAAATGAAGATGAAGTGTTGATTGCCGTATTGACTGTTATTAGCGTATCCGCATCTTCCGTGGCTTTGGCCAAAACGCGTGTCGGAGTAGAATTTACGGCGCTCGTACGCTGAAATTATCCATTTTACAAAAAAATCGTTATGACATAAATTATAGGAAATTTTCTCTAGTTTAATTTATTACATAACTATTTTCATCGTAAAATGAGTCGTAAAAGAGATATTGTGGAAAAACTGTTTTTGCGCGCCATTTTTCCAATATGGCGGCGCGAGCGGCAAAGATACGAGGTAGCAAAGTGAAAATTCGAAAAGAGCACGTCGAAATCTATAAAATCACCAATTTTCAAAACTCCCGGAAAACTTTCCAGGTAACCCCCTTTTTGAGCACCAAATGACTGGACTATAAGTCCATGCGATATATCGAATAAATCGATATGCCTTTCTTTCCAAATTATGACAAAAAAAAGGCAAAGCCACCTGCAATTGATTTGACAAATGAAATGTATTAATGAAAACTGATACTTCGATAGCGCAAAAATTCACATTTTCTGCTAGTTTTTTACTTACAACTCGTGAACGAAAGCGAAAATTAAAAATCCGGCTGCGACGTGCATTCGGTCTCCCTTCAGTCCATCTATGTTTAAAATTTTAGATCTCTGCATCCAGTAGATTTCGCTGGGCATCGCGCACAGACAGACAAACAATTCCTCTTATTATTATAGACTAGAATCCCATCCATGATAAAGGTAACAAATTACGATAATTTGGAAGTATTTATTCGTAGAAAATTTAGTTTTTAATTCAAACTGTAAGCAGTAGCGGGTCGTGACAAGTGCTGCAAAATGCCTATAGTTCATACAATTTAGGATAAATAAACTTTTTTTGTGTAATGATCACCTGCGTCATGTTGAAAATCAGGAATAAGCCTGCTTAATTTCTTTATTTTAATTTTGTTAAGAAAAATGTATTCATAGTCACTCGGTTAGCTCAGTTCGGTTATTTCCGACCTTACAAGAAGTGCTTCCTGTTCGTTCGCTCGAGCCGGGTATTATTTTTTGTTATTAAATTTATATAAGTGGGCTTAAGCTGTACTAGAATTTAGATCAGGGATGTCAATGAGGAGAAATCGTGCCTGACGTAATACACCATTCCTTACCAGCCTGTCGCGGTTGGCCACTTGAGAGAACGCTGAGGAATGGTTCAGTGGCGGGTTACGAAAGGATTAATAAATTAATAAAGCAATGTGGACCAGAATATATTATTCGATATATGTTCTTATTTACTCAGACAACTTGTAGAAGCGTCTAAGCAGAAATTACTGAGTTGTCTCGGTTAGTTATGATCCTGATGTTATATATTAGGCTGTAAACTAAAAACAGGTAAACGTAACGCATAGCACAACCTGCGAGTGGCAGAAGGCCAAAAGTACAATATAAACGAAAAATTTAAATCAAGAAAATAAATAAATTTTAAAATAATAGGCCTGATGGGCTGAACATAATCAGTTAAACGGCCGATACCTCCTGATTAAGCTACAAGTGCTGGAAGTGCAGGGTCGCCGTGGATGAGCCTTGACGGTCGCTTTTCATGGTGAATAAAGGCAAGCCCTAGGGCTTGTAGAACCACCTGCTGATAACATTCATCTTCCAGATAGAGAACTTATCTGGAAGTTGGCGAAGAATTGCATACTACGATCCTGACAAAATCTGCTGGAAAGTTAGCTAGCAGGAGGATAGAGTGGCTGATAAACTACAAAGTGCCAGTTAGGGATGGCAGCACTCCGATGCTTCGAAGTTTCCTGAATTTCAGAATTGATGCTGAGAGATTTATCTTACAATATAATGCTGTTTCGGACTCACATTTGTGCGATATAGACCTAGAATTGCACAATCGATCGATGCACTTAAAGGCGGACATACAACTTTCGGTGAAATTTATAGGTGAGAAATAGATTCATTTCATTATTTTTTCCGCAGCAATGAATTGCTCTACAATCTGGCAATCTGACATACTCTTTATTGGTTATTTCTACAATTGCATACTATTTTCAAAATTAATCAAACTGTTACAGTTATGGGTAATTATCGTTTCAAAATGGCAGGCACGATTCATGCACTGAAATATCAATATTTCTGAGTCATTTTTCTGTGTATTTGCTAATATCCTTTGAACAATACATTCATAGTTTATTTTAAATATAGCCAATATATAATTATATAAATGAAAAAGAAAATTTAAAACAAAATTATCGTTTAAAAACACTTATACTGTAGATATTCCAAAGTTTGTAGATCATGTTGTTCATATGATTTTTGAAAATACATAGAAAAATGAATCACTGAAAAATATTGCCATTTGTTAGGTAGAACAAGTGAGCAAAATCCTCGTGCTAAAAACAAATACACTATTTGCTGAAGCCTAATGTTTTGCAACATTTTCATGTGACTTGGTTTGCTTGGTCATTAGATCCCAGTTTGCCCTTACACATTTTCGTAGTTTTTGTTGTGGCAAAATTTCTCCACTTATGTCGTAATTAATGTAATCCTTTTTTCTGTTGAAGTTTACTGATTTAATTTTACTTATTTTATTCCTAATACTGTTTTCCTAGTTCATTAATATTTCAAGATCTTTCTCCGAAATGTCATCATCTGAATTCTCACTCCTTCATTCCTGCAGTTTCTGTGATTTAAAAGAATTAATCATTGAATATGTAAACTGTATATTGAGTAAAAGGATACATGAAAATAATATGTCACTAGTATCTTACTAATTGTGTGGCGAAGCATTACTTTATTTTTATTTTCAATTCTTCCTGTAACACCTACAGGCTGCCTTATGACAAAGAGTACCAAACATTGAAATATAGAAGGAAATAAACAAACATAAACTTAAACCAATGAACACGACTATGTAGCATATTAATGTTGCACTTGAATACACATGTAAGCTAACACAAACAAAATAAATTAAATATATGGTCCATATGCATGGTTTCGAAATATGGCCAAAGATCCTTTCAATGCTGCCAAAGCAATGTCTTCCAGAATGTGTTTAGAAAGGCTAAATTTTTGGCAGACATTGGCCATTCTAATTACATTTTAAATTAGTTGAAAAGTAGATTTTATACGTTACAAATAGTAACACCCCCATAGTATAAGTCTACATTGAGTTTATTAATGAAGTTAACACAAATGTGCTTAGTTTTATTCTATACATGACTATTTCCCGCACAGATCACTCGAATTTTTATTATGAAAATTAAATGCTCTTCAAGCAACAGAAAACGGTATAACTTGAAAAAAATTATGAAGTACGTAAAAATGAATCAAGCTACTTTTTTATTTCCGTTAAACGACTTGGATCCTTTAGAATCCAAGATAAATGAGCTGCAAGGTGATAAAGTGTCTGACGGAAAAGAACGTTGAATATTTCATTTTATGTGGAACGAGCTCACTCGCATATTGTGAGGCGATTTGGAAAGCAGGGAAACGAAAAATGAGGAGTCATACATAACATGCTAATTGCAGTCCTGGAAAACAGGTAGCACATATCCACTGGTATGCCAGCCCTCAAAACAGAGACCTCTAGGGAACAATTCTGCTAGTCTAACAAATCCTCACCCCACGATATATAGGAATGTGTGGAAACGTTAATGCGACCACAGGGGCCTGTATGAAAATCAAGTTTCTTCGGAACTGTTTTAGAGCATGAAAAACAAATGCGCTGTATAGCGGAGAGAACTGAAGGCTCTCAGACGAGTGCACCATTGCCTCTAGCAAAGAGTTGAAGATGAAGGAAGGGAAACTGAGATCAATTTTATTTGTTAAGCTCGTTTTAGTCAACGACGTTATTGCTAAGAGAGAGAACGAAAAAGCAAGCAAGGCCATTCCCTACCGTACTTAAGAATTCTTGAATCAAATCTAAAGTTTTCCAACATTTTTATGGGACATGGTTCATTTGTCCAGTTAATTAGTGCAGGCGCTATTTAGTGAAAGAGAAGAAAAGTATAGTAATGCAATTTCTATTACAGAACTTGAATGACTTTAAGGTTCTTTGAGGCACATGTACGTTGTTACCCTTATAAGCTGCCACATTTACCTGTACTCACTGCTATTAAGGTCATACTGTCGAGAAAATGACTACAAAATGGAAATTACCAATAAACACTTTGAGGATCAAAGCATCGATATTCCGGATAGTAATGAAAAAATACTTATACATTTTAAAAGTTTAGGATATCTAATAATGCTGATTTGATGCTGTAAATAAATAGCCTATCTCGAAACAGCATGTAACTCTATTGTAAATACACTGTTATAGGATTCAGTGAATGTAATACTGTCCCTCAGTGTGAGCTGTTGTTTCGTTGGGATATTTAATTTTAATAAATAAAATCAAATAAACTGATGTAACAGAGGTCAAAATGTTTTTGTTTAATTATCAATAATTTCAATTATGATATGCAGAAAATAAGTTATTTTTGTTATCGATTTGTCCAGATCGGTTCGATACGGTGAAACGATATGTTGCCATGATACCTGATTTGCATTTGTAAATTCTTTCTAATATATTACCACAAAATAGGCACTAAATTGGGCATTACTCCGGTACCGATTTGGTCCAATACCAACAGGCTTCTTCCCATGTACGTTATAAATGTATATACACAGTTTCATGAAAATCTGATAAAGTGTATTTGAGTTATCGCACGTACAGGCACACGTACAAGCAGGCAAACGGACAGACAGTTTCCCTTTCATCATACAATCTCGGAAAGTACCACTTAATAATAATAGTAAAATATTAATAATAACAGACAACAATAATTTATTCAATACAGAAGTGTTCTAGTAGATATAATAATTTCGGAAGTTAGTATGTGCAGTAAAGAGTCAGTTTCGTAACATTTAGCCTGTGTATATTTTTAAACGCAGTTTGTTTATATACTGTTAAGCAGAGAACATTGCATTTATACTAAATCTGCTTTCATTATGTTCAGTGCATCATTGCATTATCAGCAATCATTGAAATGTTATGTACTAGGATTGATTCTATTTTATCTTGTTAGCATGTTACGGTGATCAAAGCTCTCATTTTAATGTACGCAATATATTCAATATCCCATTTCTACGAATCCATTAGATTTTTTAAAGCTAGAGCTTTTCTCTCTCATAATCAACTGCAATGTTCTGTTACATTCCTATTATGTAGAGATGTATTTTAAATGAGAGTAGGCCTACAGTACTTCTATATTTCATTATAGGATATTGCGATACAAGTGCCGTAAGCGGTGAATACGGATCGAGGATAGAGTTTGAAAAAACGATCTCTATCCGAGATCCGTTATGCGCTTACGGCAGGAGTATTGAATGCTATTTTTTGCACGATGATTATTTATATCAATTTATTTATATTAATTGAGATATAAGCTGAATAAATTATGTATATACACTATTGAAGATAGATGTTATGTTTCAGAAAGTGATTCGGATGTGTGTGTTGTTATGGGAACCGAATATTTGTCTTGTTAAAGTCGCCACAAACTGGGAGGCCTTGGTTCCGGTTTCCATAAAGGCTTGTATTATGATGATTTTACTTACGGCACTTGTGATTTTTGTAATTTTTACCGCACGGAGATTTCTTTTGTTTTCATAGCAACCAGATTGCTTGCGGGAATGTCAAGTTACGATCCACGGCAACAATATTCGTAAGTACCACTAATTAGTTATGTCATGCAAAAAATAATAATAAGTGTTATTTTCTTCTATCAGTATTCAACTGTAACAAAGGTTTTGCGTAGTAAGTACCCTCTTTGGGCACGGAGAATAACTTGTAAGTAACTGTCATTTTCATTTTAAATTACTTACTTACTCAATGGCAAAAGACAATTCCAAAGCAACTTAAAGGAATATTATCTATTTTATGAAACCTGGAGGTTCATTGCCGCGCTTAAGTGAGCCCGCCATACAACCCTATTCTGTGCCAACTCCATCCAACCATCCCTCGTAAATCCTAGTTCTCTTAAGTATATCCTAATATTGTCTAGGACTTCCAAGTGATCTCTTCCCCTCATATCTCCCAGTCAACATTTTTTTAGATATGTCTCCTTCACCCCACCTCCAGTCCATTTTATCCTCTGTTATTTAATTACCCTTACTATATTCGGTGAAGATTACAGGTTATGAAGTTCGACGTTATGCAGTTTTCTCCAGTCCGAATTTTCATCTCTCTTAGGTCTGAATAGTTTCCTAAGCACTCTGTTTTCGAACATATTCAGATTATGTTCTTGCCGAAGAGTAAGGGACCACGTATCACATTCATATTAAACTACTGACAGAATAATTATCTTATAAATTTTTAGTTTTGAATTTCTGGACAGATAAGGCGATAAGATGAATGTTTCTGGAATTGGATAAAATCTATCATTTTCTGATTTTAGTCGACACTTAACTTCTACCTTACCATTAAGAAATCTGTGCGTGTAATTATTATTCCTCCCAAATATTTGAATTTCTCCACTTGTTCGAATGATTTACTGGCTATTCTAATCAGTGGCGTAGGAAGGGGGGTGCGGGGGGTGCGGGCCGCCCCGGGTGCCATCACCCGAGGGGGTGACAAAATAAAAATATATCTTTGTAAGTAAATAATCGCTCAAGGGAATTTAAAGAAAATAATAATATAATTTAAAACAATTAAATAAGCTTAACAACTATCTACAAGTCAACATGCGTATTGAAACTTATATCAAAATAATAATAGCATTGATTGTCGTTTAACAGTACAATGTACAGCAAAATGTACTTGATATGTATGTCTCCTTAATCCTAAAAAATTCGCTGAATTAGGTTAACTATGTCTTACTTGCACCATTGGAAGTACTGGTTACAACATGGCGACAACATGGTAACTCGAACAGCTTTATGGATGGTTGATTCATAGTATGGCATGATTTTGGAGCTTAGTTTTGTTTTTATATAACAAAGTAGCCTAATTATTACTAATTTTGTATAATTAATTGAGTTTACGAGTTACATCAGATACATTCGTTGCAGCTGCATCTATCGATAAACTCTTAAACTCTCGTGGGATTACCTTTGACTATCCAAAAAATAACACTTGGAGCTGTTCCATCTTTTCATAATTTAAATTGGGGGGGGGGGTGACAAGAAATTTTCCGCACCGGGTACCACCAAAGCTTGCTACGCCACTGATTCTAATATTCTGTGGAATATTATTTTGACGTTTTTGACCGTATAGGGGCTGCTTAGTTTCTTTCTGCATTAATTTCCAATCCAACATTCTTGCAGGCATCGAAAAGACTTTCTGCATTTCTCTCGATCGTGTTTACGTCATCGTCCAACAAGCAAACGTCATCTGCGTAAGCAAAAACCGGGTGACTGCCATTTAATTCTAGGCCTACCCTGTTTTCATGAACTTTCCTAACAGCATATTCCAAAGCGATATTAAAAAGTAAAGATCATAATGCATCTCCTTGCTTCAAGCCTCTTTTAATGGCAAACCTATCCGATACATGTTTCTTTACACTAACCCTCCAACATGTTTCATTTAGACACATTTTCATCATCCTGACTAAGTTTTGATATCCCAAACTCAATGAAGACTTTGTACAATTTGTATCGCCTAACTGAATCATATGCTTTTGAAAAGTATTTGTATAGCTGGTGAACAGACTTATTACATTTCCACTTTTTCTACAAAATTTGGCGAATACAAAGTATCTGATCAGTAGTTGACCTATTTCGCCTAAATTCACAATGGTGATATCCAATGATTTCGTCCGTACATGGTGTTAATTTTAAAAGAAGTTTGTTAGATAAAATCTTCAATGATGTTGATAAGAGAGAAATTTCTCGATAGTTATTACCCTTTTTATGGAGCGGTATAATAAGAGATTCTTCCCATTCCTTTGGTAATTCTTCCTTTCTCCAAATCTTAAGCACGGGTTTATATATATCTGAATTTAATCTATCCCCACCGCCTTAATTAATTCTGATAGAATTTATTCAAAGTTTGGAGATTTATTTGTGTTTTTTTTAGTTTACCTGCTGCAGTTTCTACTACTGTTTGGGTCGGTACAGTAACCAACGGCTCTGCTGTGAATATTTCGTTTTATACCCTTTGGATATCTATACATTTAATACATTTATACATTTAATGTAATACATCTATACATTTAATAAATGATTAAAGGAAAAGTTTCCATCTATTCAAAATATTATTCGGAACATCGAGTATAGTGCCATCATTGTCCATCATTGTTTGTTCTAGGTTGAAAACCTTTGTTGAACACATTTATTCCCTTGCGGAGATCTCTAATATTTTTGTCTTTATTATTTTCCTATAATTCATTTACTTTGTCTTTGGGATTGTTTCGTTTCTTTGTTCTAATGGTTCTACAGGTTTCTCGTTTAGCATTGTTGAGATTTTCGGCGGTAGTTTCATTTGGATTTCAGCAGCCTTGTAGTGTCGCCTGCTTTCTCGCATTTACTTTCATGCACTCATCATCGAACCGCGATTTATTTAGTTTCAGTTCAAGTGGACCTAATTTTCCTTTTGTGGATACTTTAATATTTTCCCAGGCTTTATCGATATTCATGTCACTCGTAGTTTCCAGTTGTGCAGTGTTTTCTAGAAGTGAAAACCTTTTGGCTTCTGAGGAGCCAATGTTCATTCCGTGCAACAGTAGAATTTAAAGACACAGTTTCTACAGAATAATATAGCTCGGGTCTACCACAAAGAGCAACTAATTCGTTCCTGTTTTTATATCGTTTTAAATAAGGTGTTGAAATAGTTAACTTATCTTCTTGGCTTGGATGGAAGTAATGAAAAACATAAGAAACCAGGAATTCTTTGATCCCAATTCCCCTCGCAGGTTTCAAACAAAATTAAAGACAGGCAATCTTTTCGTTTACAATAACATACGAAAGACATAATTCCTTTGGAGATTAATTAACTTTAGAAAACTCATTTATTTCCTAGTAATTTTCAAATTTATGACCTCCAATCTTCGCACTGCTGAGATTATTGCATCAAGATCAAGTACACAGAGAACATAGCTTAACATTTTTACTTGAAAAAATTTGTACAAATTTCACAGTAAATGCAGGAGGAAGAGTAACATGGACAGAAATAATGGCGTTGAAGATATTTACTGAACATACTGGATCATTTTTCTACAAGACTGGCTGTGATAATGAAACGTGAAGGGGATTCAATAGCAATCATCGTCAACGAGTAAGAAGTGGTACAACTTAAATCTCTAACCAGCATACAATGAGAGACAAGAAGACAGCCCTAACATACAGAGCTATGTGATTCAAACATTATACCTTTTAAGTACCATGATTATTATTACAGGAACTTACATGCAGAAAATGTAGGGAATAGAACATGAGCTGTCAGAAGCGATTCAGAGTACATAAGTTCTGTAATTTATATTACACTCTTTTAATTTGTAATACAACATCTGAAAACTGTAATTTGCAATAAATCATTTAAAAAATATAACCTTAAGGGAATTTGATTTTGTACTTACTTGAATTTCTGTAATTTATAATGATATTATTATTATCAATAATATTAATAATGTTAAGTGATAATGGCATAATACTGAAGTGATAAATTCCATTTATTTCTAGCAGAAAACTGTCGCAAGTACAAATGCATTAAATTTGCAAGTTTTTCACGAAGTGTCCCAGCAGAACACTAATGATGGGACAATTAAAAAAAAAATCCTGAACATTTTAAAATGTAACTTCTTCCACACATCAGTAAAGAAATTCATAATGTTTCAAAGGGAAAAAAAATCATATTTTATACTGAATCTGTTTAATTTATTAATCTAGTTTTAATTGTCAAAAGTGCTGTTTTAAAAAAAGGCATTTTTGAGTTAGAACATTTCTCTAATGGGGGTGCAACATATTAACAACTTAAATTACCCTCAAATATAAACTTTAACTTTATTAACTCATATACTGTGTGATTTTTATTTACTTAGGCACAGATGTCAGAAATTAATAAAATCAGGTAAATTGGTATAACAAAGTGCCAGAATGCTTTTGTCTAATCAGTGAAAACTGCAATTATGATATGCAGAAAATAAGTTATTTTTTTTATTCTATCTCCAAGTTAAGCTCCAGATCGATTCATTAAGCAGGGCTTGTGGAAGAACAAAGTGTGATACTTAAATTTAATTCATACTCGTATACACTGATATAATAAATTCTTAAAATATGCCCACGTTTCACAAAATGCACTGGCAAACATCTCGCTTAATGTACTTAGGAATTATTATTTCACAATAATATACCTTCTGTATATAACAGTTTTCAAGTAGTACTAATTTCAACTTGATCAACGAAATAAAGAAACATCTGACTGCATTGGAGTGAAGGCCTTCAATGATTAGAAACGTGGCATTGTAGTATAGTCATGATTTCACATTTAAAAAAGCATGAGACCTTTAATTAGTCGTTACTCCGATTTGGTTTAAAATAAATTGGATTCTTTCCATCGACTTTATAAATGCCAATACCAAGTTTCATGAAAATCCGATAAAGCGTATTTGAGTTATGCGCGTACAGGCACACGGACGGACGGACAGATAGACTGGCACTTAATAATGCAACAAATAGGATATCTTGCCTATATTACCTCTAGATGCTACTGTTTGTTTTAATTCGTAACAAGTTGAATATTTAAAATTATTTAAAACAAGAAAATTATTGGGTTATTGTGGTTGTTCTCAGAGAACAAATATTGCCAAATTTTCTTTTTTAAATAGAGGGATTCAGGATTGGAATGATTTACCTGCAGAAATCTTCGAAACGTTTCCTGCTAACGTCAAAATTTTTAAAAATATATTGAATAGGGTAAATGTATAATTTTTTGTTCTAAAATATTCACATTATGCAATTTTTTATGTTATAGTTTTAAATGGAAAAAAAATATATATATATATTTTTAATATCAGGTACGTGGATACATGTTGCGATATTTAATGTGTAAGTGTATGTATAGTGTGTCATTTTTGTATATATGTATGGATGGTATTTATGTAATGTGTAAATGTGATATTTAATGTGTTGTGTCATTTTTGTATATATGTACTGTATGGCTGGTATTTATTGCACCACTGCCACCGGGTTGTTGACCCATTTGCAGTGTAAGAAAATAAATACAAAATACAAATAATAAGTAGTAATTCCAGGGCCTAAAAACGCATTAATTAAAATATCTTCCATTAAAATCTGCTGTCTCAGACGATGAAACATCATTGCTTAGTAACGGATTCACAATAAACATGTGTGTAATCCTTACAGGTAAGATATATTAGGACATATTAGTGCACAAAGATAAATAATAGATCTTTCTTTCTTTCTTTCTTTCTTTCTCGTAGTTTAACCTCTCCCTTTTAGGATTTTAAGCGACCCAAGCCGCCCGGGCCTTACAGGGCCGCGACCTGTCGGGAGAGGGATTATCTTTGGATCACATACATACTTTTTTGACCAGACAAGGACATGGAGGGCCTCCCCGGATGAGTGATCAGCCCAATGCCGGGGCCACCTCCGAGACAACACGAACACATAGGACGAGACACACCATTCACACACACACTCACTCCAAACAAGGCGAGGATGGGATGAAGATGATAATGACGGCCAGATGATATCTGGGGACCACAAGGGCCTAAAGTTACCCGACATTTGTCTCAAAGGTGAGGAAAAACCCAATAATAGATCATACTGTATTATTATCTAGTTTCCACTACCAGGAACCACATTGTGAGTACGGGTGCATTATTCAAGCTTTTCACATCAGCTATGTGAAGTGACGAAAATCTTCATTGTTCTAACTTCCTGCGGCTGAATAACAATAAGAATGCTCAGCTTGCAACACAAAGAAGATGAGCTTTCATCGCTATAGGCCTTTGCCGCTGTTTGCTTTACATCAGCTGCTAAGCGTATTGTTCATGTTTCCAATCAGAACTACGTACTTTTATATTATCCTCTGAATTATCGTACATAGGCTAATTAATACCAGATATGGATGGTAGATTTTAAGACAATAGATGTTTTCGATAATACGAGGGCTGTCCAGAAAGTAACAGACGTTTTGAAATAAAAAATATACAAAGTGAAAGAGAAAATACATAAATTTTGAAGGTACATTCTTAGGTTATTTTTCTACATAATTACCATTCAAATTAAGGCATTTATCATACCATGGCACAAGCTTTTCGATACCCTCTCTGTAGAAATCCACCGCCTGCGAATTCAACCACTACAAAGAATTTACTGGGAAAAGTGTTTAAAAAAAAGCGTTAGACTTTTGTAATACGCAATTCGTGCAGAAAATTCAAACAAAATCTCAGCAACGTTGAGTAACAACGACTTTCTCTTCATTTTGACAATCATTCTACTTGAAGATAATTTCATTTTTGCGAATTTCTCGAAGACGGCTTTAAATATTTTGTTTGAATTTTCTGCACGAATTGCATATTACAAAAGTCTAAAGCTTTTTTTGAAGCACTTTTCCCAATAAATTCTCTGAAGTGGTTGAAATCGCCGGCGGCGGATTTCTAGAGAGAGGATATCGAAAAGCTTGTGCCACGGTATGATAAATGCCTTAATTTGAATGGCGATTATGTAGAAAAAAATAGCCTAAGAGTCTACCTTCAAAATGTATGTAATATTGTTTTTCATCTTGTTAATTTTTTTATT
Source organism: Ectobius pallidus (assembly GCA_964059195.1). Taxonomy (NCBI): domain Eukaryota; kingdom Metazoa; phylum Arthropoda; class Insecta; order Blattodea; family Ectobiidae; genus Ectobius; species Ectobius pallidus. The sequence continues at coordinate 10,104,781 of CAXKWD010000007.1, read as the reverse complement.
TCAAAACGTCTGTTACTTTCTGGACAGACCTCGTAGAATTCTGAGCGCGTCTTTCAGGGCGCTATACGTACAAAATCTGATCCTTTAGGCTCACTACGGGAACTGAAGTACGCATCAGAATGTCTGAAGTATTCTTGCTGAATACTGAAATGTACTGAAATGTTGTTTGAATATAAACGCAAGTTCTTCCTTTTTCGGTCTATTAGTGCGGAACTCGAGAACCGTTCGACAATTTTACTGAAATATTAGCTTCAATAATGAAATCAACCAACTAAAATTTTAACCTCTTGCCAGTAAAACCTAATGTCTTTTACACGAGACAACTATCTCGCTTTGAGGAGCGATTGGAGCTTTTATTTATATTTTATTGGATCTCTATATAGGCTACGTCATGCAGCAAGATTGGTCAAAGCCTGTCACTTGTTCTTCACTTTCTTCCGGCGGGGGTTAATCATGCGTTACACTCAATCATTCATCATAATGAGTAAAATTTTGTAACCAATCTTGACACAGTTCATTATGTTACTGCTTATTATTGTGAATCAATAATATTTTGAGTCCACCGCTGTGGCGTAGGGCGTAGGGGATTCGTTCGCTCCTCTCACACAGCGGCCCCGGGTTCGAATCCTGGTCGGGACGAGTTACCTCGGTGGGGTTTTTCCTCACCTGTGAGACAAATGTCGGTTCACTTTAGACCCCTGTGGTCCCCAGATATCTGGCCGTCATTATCATCTTCATCCCATCCTCGCCTTCTTTGGAGTGAGTGTGTGTGTGTGAATGGTGTGTCTCGTCCTGTGTGTTCGTGTTGTCCCGGAGGTGGCCCCGGCATTGGGCTGATCACTCAAAATTTTCACTAGCCTACTTACAGACCGGACTACAAACTTCCTCGGAATTGGTATACTGTATATTTTCGCAAATAGGACGATAGTTGATTCATAAAAAAATGCCCCGAAAATCCCGTATTGTCTTATAGGAAAGATACAAAAATAGACTGAAATTTATATGGATTAAAATCATTATAACATTATGTACTCTGATGTCAAGATTACTTTATATTGATATATTAAGATGCTAGATACCATTTGCGGACAAATGTAAGTCCAGAAATATCGCGAGTTTCTAAATAAAACCACAAACGGCATAATCCTCAAAATGAATCCTACTATTGATATTTTAAAAAATTTTCTCTATAGGCCTATACCGGTACGTGTATCCCATGCCTCACGCACAATGCGCGTATCGTCCTGTTTCATTGTGGTGCAACTGTGCATTCTAAAAAAAATGAAGATCGAGTCAGATTCGTTCCCGTAAGGGTAGCCTACAGTCTTTTTAACTACCTGTAGTTATTTTGCCCTAACTTCTATTACCCACCCTATGGATTATAATAGTGCGGTGTTTGGCAACATTTTTGCGATCAACCATAAAATTGAAACAAGAACGAAACTGTTTTTAAACATAAAGTCATGGGCCGTTGATAGCTTAGAGGTCGACCTATAGGACATAATTATATGCGTTAAAACAATAAAACTTCGTCGAAGTTTTATACCTCGTCTTGTCTGAAGGTCGTCTTATCTGCGGAAATATACGGAGGGTTAAAGCATGTCCTACTTTTTTAACTTGGATGCATAAAAAATCACGTTGTTACGAGAAATTAGACGAAATATAACAAATGCAATAAAAACATAGGGCTATACACTTGAAACTGGGGTCATAATCAGAGGCACATTTTTGTGGAACAGATTAAATAACTCATACTTTGTAGGCAAATTCGTTAAGGTATTATAAACACACAAATGCTTCTTTCCTTTAACTTGTCTCTCATTACTAAAGAGGCTCTCACGTGGTCTGTAGGTACCGGAATTAAACCTGCTTAGAGGAGGTTTAGATTCCTCCGAATGAGCTGTCTGAACTTACAAGAGTAGAAATTGTTGTTCCTGGAAATAGTAATGACTTTTTGTTAGCAGTTAGAGAGTCTTGTGCGAGATCTTGTGTTTCTTCCCTCTTATACCAGGATTTCAATAACAAAACTCCACACGAGGAAAATTGCTTTGGGAATTCCATTCTTTTCCTTACAACAGAAACACTTCTAGATGCTCCTGCCGATTTCAACAGAAAAGATTCCTATTATCAACTCAACAAGGATACTGGTAAAGTTTAGAGGAGGGTGGATCAAATGATACAATCCCTGGTGGTGAAATGTTTAAAATATAACGTGTCCCCCACATTCACAAACTTAGTTGGAAAGTGCTGTTATTAGTTTTGCTGAGAGTTCTGTCATAATATTGTGATAATAAAAATGAGCTGAATATTTGTCATCGATACTTGAATGAATTCGTAACAATTTATTCCTGTAACATTCCGTTAGAGTGTAATAATTAAGCCTATGTCAGGATAATATAGCTTCTGAAAAACAAGAAGGAGTTAATATGAAGAATATTTGAAAGCATTTATAATTAAAATGTACCATTCAAAAGACATAAAACTTTGTGCAAAATTTGACAATTCTACATGTACGAATATTAATATATTTTGGAAAATATGCAGTACATTCACAAAAAGTATTTTTAAATTTTTGTTTGCAAGTTTATTTCAAAACTCATTATTTAATAGACTTTTTATTTAGGCAAACTTTGCTTCCCCAAGTCTAAGGAAGTATTTTGCAGCATTTCCTCCCTCTTCAAAGAGAATCATCAGATTACTTTTGTAGAATTCAGCTTTATTTGGCCTGAACGCAACGTAGCGTATATGATACAATTCTTTATGATATATCTCACTTCTAATTTTTTCTTATGTACTTACTTATCAATTTTCTCAAACACTATGCAAAATTTGATGTAATTTGATTACAAATAATTTTCTGTGTAATCAAACAATTTATGCTACAATATGTTTTATTTCAAGTAAATAACATTCAAATTAATGAAACAAAGCTCTTCCGTATTGTGAATACAATAAAACATTTTATTGATTTAAAATACATAGCCTACAATAAATGAGTTGCCTGGTTGATACAAGTGGCCTTGAGAAACAGTGGACTGAATCAGTATTCGATAGATAGTAAACTGAATCATTCTCATGTACGGTATATAGTGGACTGAATCAGTCTTATGTAGAGAATGGACTGAGTCAGTCACTATTACTTTTATATTATTGTGTTATTTTACCAAAATCTACTTTAAAAGCTCATTCAATAATTCGTTCACATTATTGGTAAACAATATTTGGAAGAAAGCAGTTTGTTTGTGGAAAATGCCTCTGTTCGAAATCGTACCTACTGGTGGAAGGGTAGAGTCAGACTGAAAAATTCAATGCCATAGCCGGGATGTGAACCAGGATCTTCGGCTTTCCGTGCCGCTGCTCTACAATTGAGCTATCATTACAGTACCTACTGGTGTTCAGAATAATATATATACTTACTGCGGTACATTTTTGAAGGATATTCTGGAAATGAAACATTGATTGCAATGACCGATTGAATAGCAGTTTTTCCTTTCATCTTTTGTAACGGGTCAACTAACGTGGCCAATTTGTAATTACAATAAAGCTGAATGTTACCTATGCTTGTGTTCACAAAAAAGAATATATTATGCTGGAAAATGTACCATCTTACCCTACATCTCATGAAGTAAACATTAGAAATGCTTAGAAAACTGATGCAATTCTCTGCTGTTGCATTAAAAAAGGAGCGACAAAATTCTCGACTTTGAAAACTTCACTTTCAAGAGAAATTTCTAGGAGAACGATCTCAATATTCCAGTGTATTAAATGCGCCTTTAGCCAAGGAATTCTAAAGCCATTGCGACTGTACGTAATATTCGCGCTGTAATATTAGAAGGAGTGTGGAAAGTAGAATGTAGAACATGGGCGAATCACATTGTTTGCCAGGTCTCAAGAGAACAAAATCAATGAACTGGAAGGCCGCAAACATCCATACAAACAGCAGTTTCATAAGTATTATAAGAGTAGAAGTACATCTTTTATCCCTGGAGACATGAAAACCAAAGTATATTAAAAACCCTGCCAGCAACCATGTAGCCCATGTCAGTGGAATGTAGCCTCCATAATAATATATTAATGTGTAGCTATCCTCAAATAAAACTACACTAAATTTTGTGCTCCTACAGGTATATCCTTTGTTAGAAGACAGAATACCTACCAAACCTTTATTTTCTTGATTTGATCGGAGATGGCAGGATCTGGGGGAAAGTGGCCGTACAGCTGTTAATGGCGTTTGCCTCATATATTTATTAGTTGCTTTAAAGGGGCTGAGTTCAGACCATTTAGGAAATATCGAACTCAGAAAAATTCGCGTAGATATCAAGGGTATGTAGGCTATAGCTCAGATCTGGTATTTTTCTCACTTCTTTCTTTAAGGAAAGTGGACAAATTTCACGTTATCTTCTTCCAAACCAGAAGAATTCATATAATGTAAGCACCATTTTTCTTGTAGGAATATTCTAAATATAAATACTCGTACAATCACCAAGAAGTTCACACAGAATTTACCTAAAATAGCACTAAGAAGTGTTGGTATTCACGAGAATCGTGTGCTCAGGCATTGGGTCATATGATCAACAAACAGGACTGTAAACTTGATGGCGATCAACACCAATATCACCTTTCCTAATCTAACTGCCAACAACCTAGCTCTACATGTCACCAACATTTATATCACCTAACTGCCACAAACTGATTTCAACATGTAACTTTGAACGGCCATATATTGTTTCTAGGATCTAACCTGCTAACCGAGGAACGAAGAACAAGTGCCTTACCTACTGCTCCATGAGTAGTGTTGTAACTGATATCTATTGTGATATTCATTTATATGACAGTCAATTCCAAATTCCTGCCATACAGTAGTATTCCCTAATAAAATAATAATTAAACAGTACGAAAGAACAGTGTGCTAAAATCCCGACTTATTGGCCTGTCTATGGTAGAAGAATTACCCCCACCCTTGATGGAATGAGAGGAAAGTTATACAAGTATAGGCTATTCTGTGCTTCTACAGCTATATACTAGATCTAGATTAAGAGTCACGTCTTTCTACTTTGGTTTCTTTCATGCAGACTCCTTCAAAGCCTTTAAAGGATATTGATCATCCGTTTTGAAAGAAAGAAAAGTTGGAAACGACAGTTCAGGGTTCAAGTTTTGTTCGCTTATGAAAAGAGTAGGAAAAATCATGTTGCAGGTTTTAAGAACTGTAAAACTGAACTCTGGTTAAGACAGGATACATTATATATAATAAAACGATGGAAGAAATTATCTGGAAAATATCTGGCAAAACATTATCGATTAGAAAATCGTGGAAGAGATTTTATTGAGAGAAGGAAATGGAAACACAAATACACAAATTATAATACATCAAAATTCACAGCTTCGTTGTAAACATTTACTTAAACTTCATACGTTGTGCATCAAGTACGCAAAATAACGCTTTAGCGAACGAATCTAGTATTGGATGAGTTCAGAAAGCTTTTGTGTGGCACATATAATATATTTTTTTTAAAAAGAGCTCTTTAACTTATATGAAATGAAATAAAAATACCGTATAATTAATTATAAAAGGCATAGACAGCCATTTGTTGACGCAATATTCTCACAGCCGTCTGAATCATAAGCTATGAACCAAAACGAAATGCGGATTAGATGGCAGTGCGAGTTTCTATAAATATGTTGACAAAGGTCTATAATTGTTGCTAGGCCTATATTATTAAATGCTTTGTAGAAAAAAACTGCTTATATACAGAGTTTTATTCCAGTTAAATGAAACGAGCAATATATTAAACTTCATGTCTACAGATCAGTATCCATCACTTGCTCCTGCTTCTCTCTGACCTTGTTGATTGCCTCTGTAGAAATGTCTTGAAACCAACTTACTTCCTCTTCAGTGAGGGATCTCAAGAGATTCCTTACGTCATTTTCCTTAGCAAGATTCAGTTTAAGTGGCAATTGTTTGTAAGTTTAAACTCAACGAAATTTAATTTTTTTTTTTTTTTTTTTTTTTTTTTTTTTTTTTTTTTTTTTTTTTTTTTTTTTTTGTAAAGGGAAATGGGTCATAAGAACCAAACTTTGTAGAACATGCAATTCCGCCACGTTGATAAAATGGCATTATTTTATAGGACTGGATTTTGAAACTTGAATTTCTATTTCTGGGTTTCTGTGGAAAAATGTCCTTCAGTCCAGGATTCCAATTCTTCAATATATCTGTACCATTTACACCTACAAAGGGGTTTGTCGACAGTTCTTGATTATTTCTATATATTCACCAAAATTATGAAATGTTCTCCATTTTTAAAATAGCGCCAAACCTCTAAATTTCGAGATATCGTAAAGAAAATTGACAGGTTAACCAACAGGACTATGGGGAACAAGAGGTAAAATCCAGATACACTTTACCCGATTTTATAACCAAGATTCCCTTCATAAAACACCCAGTATCACACATATTTTATGTTATTATAAATAGTTACGTGGAGAGAAGATGTTGCCTTGGCAAATGATTTGGTCCGATCCACCCGCCCTAAACGTTACAATTTCTTTTATACCACGATATAGCGAAAAATAGTGAAATATCCGCCATATTACCTTCCCGAAATTATAAAAATTTTCGTGATTGGACGCCAGAGCTGTGACGTCATACCCGCTGAGCAGACAGAATGCTGGGTACAGGTTAATCAACATAACAAACCGCGCGGCATTTTTCGAAATGCGAGAATTCAGTATGCACTACTAAAGTAATATCACTGTTCATAGCCTAACCAACCCAACCTAACTTAACCTAACCTAACCGTCACTAAACTGGGTATGCCCCATGACTGGAAGTTGGTCTCCCTGCTTCGCTCAGAAACAAAGAACATCGCGTCACCCGTACAAACATTCATATCGCGAGAATGGGTCAAGCATATCTGGATTAGGCCGAACAAGAATATGCATTATCCCTAAAAAGGGCATAATACAGGCATAAGCCCCTTGTACATATAACTCCTCAATTACACAGAGATACACAAAATTCTGTGATGGGCTAGGAAATACTGCAGTAACGTACATACAAGAGAAAGGGTAACAAATAGACATATAGCTATGGTGTTGATGTCTTTGATCTCACTAGAACCTTGACGCAAGAGATAATTATCGCATCCGCGTCTTCTTATACTTCATTAACTTAAAAATGATACATAAACAAGGAACATGCCATAGGTTATTTCAACATCCAAAGAAATGAGTCTTTTGTTCTTGGTTCATAGTGAAAACATCCATTCCCTTTTATCTTCCTTTGCTACTTCTTCTCGCACATCTTGTGAGATTCATTCAGAATCAAACAAGTTCTGTTCTTCACATTTGAGACGCCCACCAGGCAGCAAAACTAGTCCTCTCTCTTTTAGGGCCTTATCATGTTTTACTGCCTATCATAATAACACTCAGCCTACTGGATCAGAGACTACTTCCCTTGCGAGTTCCCAATTCTCAAATTATATCGGAATTCACACATTATAGTTTAGAAAGTATTAAATTAAACTAAACTAAACTCCGTGGCGCTACATCCCTGGAGGGACTTGGCCTACCACCCGACCGCTGCGTCATCTACCATAGGCAGATGGCAGAATTGGGGCATGTGGTCAGCATGCCGACACCCACAGCCGTTAATGGTGGTTTTCATGACCGGAGCCGCTACTTCTCTATCAAATAGCTCCTCAATTTGAATCACGAGGCTGAGTGCACCCCTGCCAGACCTCCCTATCTAAGAGAAATCTGAGGAGGTACCGCGAATCGAACCCGGTCCGGCGGAACTGTACTCAGCGACGCTAACCACAATAATTGTGGAATTATTCCACGCCGGCGCGGCGGTCTTAGAAAGTATTATGGGCCATTTATTTTCATTTTTCACTACACACTGCATAATAACTGGACGTTACACAATTGTATCAAATCTAAGTGACAAACGTAATAGGCCTAATATCCATTTCCTACAAGAATGGATGTTTCAGCAGCAAACTATCCAAAGACAAAACATTTACACATCTTAAAAAGATCAGAGATATAAATTGAATATGAGAAAGTAAACAGACATAAAAACTATAAACACAGTTATTGTCCCCTTGAAGTAAGGGGAATCTCATAACAATCTCATTCCATTGAGGCGACTGTCTGAAACAACCCATTATTGTCCTTATAATCGGTATGCATTAGTCCTCCCTGTGATTGTGCCTGCAGTATATTCTTGCCGAGAATATTCCGGTCGTAGTTTAATGAGACGAAAAATACGAGATCTGCCACGAGTGCCAAATCAATTAATGCTCTTAGGATTATTACAATTAGCCTTACGGGCTCGTTTCACAAGCAAACCTACTCGCAAAATTCGGGGTGTTAATGAATAACGCCGAAATATTTGACCTGTATATAGAGGGGGACATAGATAAACATCTTTTATTAGATTTTTGCTCTATGACGTAAAGTGTGTATGCTACAGGGCATTAAAGTCATTATGATTTGGTGCATATAAGTTAATAATTAAGCGAAATAGGGTTTAAATTTTCAATAAATTGCTTTCATGTCTTCCTAGTGGTCGATAAAAACCCCATTCTTAATCATTCATCCACAGCCATAACATAATTTAGAGTTTTCATAGTCTGCAAAATTTAGAGACTAATCACATGACTAGCACCAGTGCATTAGTCTTTTTTATTTATTCATAACTACTGACTACAGTGTTAACAACGAAGTTCCTTTGTTTTGCATTTTTCTTCTAGTGTTAGAAGTCAGTGGCGGCCAAGCCCTGGGAGATTTTATGCTGTAACAGGAAAAATTTCTCCTAATAAAAGTTGCTTATCTATGTTCCCTCTATACACAGGTAAAATATTCCGGTGTTATTCATTAACACCCTGTAAAATCTCGTTTTTACCACATGTTTCATAAATATCAATTCTCCTCCTGTGAAGACGACTAATAATAGCAAATAACCTACTGAACATATAGATAATATGACTTCGCTCCATGATAATATAGTTTCAAGTCAATTACAGTAATTAGCTCATAAAACCAACACTCCTTTTTCCCCATCTGGTCTTATGTTACTGGTTAATCCATTGTGCAGGCTAACCAATTTAAAATGGAGTGTTTCCAATTAAGTGGAATTGATGTACAGTGCTACATGAAACTGGAATAGTAATTTTATTACAGACTGTACACGCCTACAGCATTTATTATACACGTCCAGCAGAAAAGCTTAATATCCCGTGTAATTATTCTGGCCCAGTGCTGATTCTAATTGCAATATAATTGCATAGCACAAGTTCATGGCTTTAGTGGGGATGTGCATGCTATGCTGTCTACCTCAAACTAAGATTACTGCGTTCTCAATCAAGGACAATCCTCACTCTCCTAAGGAGAATAGCAAACCAAATTTGACCAAAGTAAAGCTTAAAATCACTCAGTCATTCGCTATAAGGAAGGATATCCTGTCTGTTACCTGGAATCTAATTACTCTGCAAAACGGAACTTTAATCTTGCCTAGCACTTTACATAGGAATACACTTCTTTTTGGACCCTCATTCCGCAGGGTATTAAGTTGAGCAAAAAACGATTTTTTGGTATTCATTTAATATGTTCATACACTGTTGCTTTGAAGCTAGAATTTGGCAATTTATTTTCATTAATTGTCATAAATAAATATGTTATAATTTTATATATATATATATATATATATATATATATATATATATATATATATGTGTGTGTATATAAAATACTATCGATACTAAAAATTGGGGGGTGAGAGGAACAGTGGTCTAACCCCTCCTACATGGGGAAATTAGAAAGTAATGCTATTTGCATGACTTGGGGTAAACTTTATATGTCTTATTATTATTATTATCTTAACTTAGGCCTATTAGTTTTATATAGTTTTTAGCCCAAGTTAATTCATTGTATTGAACTGAACCGCCCCCTAGCGCAAGCTTGGCTTCTTCGGGTGGCGTTCGAAATCACATTTGTATATATTTTATATTGTAATATATACCTATAAAATGAAAAAAAAAAAAATATATATATATAGAGGCTAGACCAATGAAGTCTCCTGTAGATAATTTTGAAGTCGGTAATCTGTTCCCTGAACAAAATTCCTTTTGTATAAGGAAATCAAAATTTTGAAAACCAATATAAATCAATCCAAAGAAGCTAAAGGCTATTAACGATCTTCTAAAGTCTGTACCACTCATTTTTCGTTAATATAACGACAATCTGACTTCTGTAACTAAGAAAGGTATTGCAGAAATGACAGTGAGGTTTTTCATCTACTTCATCGACTGTAGAACGTATAGAACTTATTAGAACTTATAAATAAAACTAATAGGCTACAAGTCCTTTATTCTTAAAATAATGTTTATGGTGCTTGTTCTGTTATTCGCGTGAGCCTGCCAACTTACTACAATGGTCGAACATCGTACAACTTTTATACTATTTTGAATCTTAATTGTTAAAAGAAAAATAATTTCAGGTCGCTTATGCTTAGAATAGTAATCAAAACCTTTTTGGTAATTTCGTGTGTAGTCGAATTCAGTTTCTTTTGGTTGGGAACGAAATTTATTTGGAACAAATCAAGTACCGGTACGGAAACAGTTGAACATAGCAGAAACATTTCCTGAAAAACTAAATTCTAATCTATTCGTAAAGAAATTAATTTTTTCACTCAATATTGGATAGAAAAAGACAAAATCTTTCCAAATTATAAGGAATTTCAGATTTTGAATCAATCGGGAGAAATTAAGGTCGGAAAAATTAATACTACTTACGTTTTGTGTTTTGTAAAAAACATTTAAACTGCCTGTCTCTAGTTTATACACCAAATTCTCAATGTTGAAATAGTTATTTTTCTTATTTTGAATTGTAAATTATTAATAGGTTCACGATACTAGTAGTGTATTAGAAATAATAGTGTTTGTAGTGGTTAAAGTGAAGGAAATGGGAAATTACTTATTTGTACGAAAGTGAAGAGAACGACATTGACATCTGGTGATATCCTCTATACTCTCTGTAAGGTGCTAGCACCTTTTTATTTACCTTTATTGAGCTCAGCTTAAAAATGGTATTTTAAATGGATGGATAGTTCTGATAAACAATGTTTACTATTCAAAACCTCATAAAATAAGTAAAACAATTCGTATATTAGACTGACCATATATTTTGAACCAATGCATTTGAAACACCTTATACAATTTGTCTGACACATCAAACAAGAATTGACCTCATTTGCAGTGAAATCTGTGCTACCTGAGAGTAACCATTCAAGCAACCGGTAAATAAATAATACGTTGGTATATAAACTGCAGTCTCCATTTCCAACTCGGCTGGGAGCTTTTCCTTTGCAAGGATTGTGTGTGCAACTGGTTGTATAGAACGCAGGCGGATTTCTTTTGCGAGAAGGAAAAAATTCATTTCTCCCAGCAGGCTTGCAAAATCGATGTTGTAGTATTTATTGTCATCGTAGAGTTCAAAAGAAGGGTTTCGGGTCATCCCCCCAGAGTATCACTAGGACAGAGGAGTGAGAGTTTCAATTTATCTCCACAATACCGCAACTCCCATGCCAAAGCCACACAGAAACAAGAAGAGTGGGATTCACCGATAGATTTTACATCACAGATTCCACTGCCTCCTGCACAAGTCATTCCTAGATTGATATTTCCACCAGTTCCTGTTCTTATAATGACTTACATCATCATACATTAGAGTAAATAATTTAATATCAGTTAGTAGCTATTTACATATCAAGTACCCAAAATAAGGCTTTAGCTGACGAAGCTAATATTGGGCGAGTCCGCTAAAGATTTTGCGTACGTGGTGCATACATTATATTTTTGCACGACGTAACTAGGACTAATTAGCGGTACTTACGAATATTGTTGCCGTGGATCGTAACTTGACATTCCCGCACGCAATCTGGTTGCTATGAAAACAAAAGAAATCTCCGTGCGGTAAAAATTACAAAAAGCACAAGTGCCGTAAGTAAAATCATCATAATACAAGCCTTTATGGAAGACAGGAATCAAGGCCCCCCCAGTTTGTGGCGACTTTAACAGAACAAATATTCAGTCCCCATAATAACCAACACATGCGAATCACTTTCTGAAATATAACATCTATCTTCAATAATATTTTCAGCTAATATCTCAATTAATATAATTAAATTGATATAAATAATCACGGATCTCGGAAATTGAAAAAAAAAAACTCGGCGCAAGTGCCTCGTTTTTTCAATTTCTTTCCTCGATTCGTACGCACCGCTTACGGAACTAGTATTGGAATATATTTTAGTAAAAGCTCTGTAAATTAACAAATGAAATAATAGTACCGTATAATTAATTAATTATAAAAGGCATAGTCAGCCATTTGTTGGCTCAATATTCTCACAGCCGCCTGAATCCTATGCTATGAACCAATACGAATGCGGATGTAGATGGCAGTGCAAGTTTTTTTTATGAATAATACAGCTATATTGGCTTAGGCGTATATTTTTTAATATATTGTTAAGGGTTTTGTAAAAAAACCTGGTGGAGTTTATGGTATTGAAACAATATTATATTGTTGTTATATTTGTTGTTTTATGGTCAAATATTTTGTTTCAAACCCTGTTACGGTTGGTATGACTGGCACTGCCAACTGAATTTTACTTTCTCGCATATACGTAGTATAGAGAAAGTATTGTGATCGTGACAAAAATTCGAAATCGAGTTAACACCGGGAAAGCATGTTTCACGATGTCTAGAAACAGAAAAACGTGTTTTTGGATTGACGTCTGTCCGTCTGTCTGTCTGTCTGTCCGTCTGTCTGTGGACACGCACAGCGAATAAACGGTTCATTGCATTTACTTCATTTTTTGAATTAAGGACTTTTTCCAAATTTTGTCGAACCGCCCAGTTTAGTTTTATAACTGTAATTTTAAGGGGACTTTTCATGAAAACTTTTTTTAAAAAATCTGATTTTTTTAAAAATGGCTCTAACGATTTTAATAAAAATTAAAATTGGAAACTCTTATCTATAACTAATAAAATGGCTATATCCGTATTTCTGCAAAAATGACTTAAGGGGTACTTTACTCGTATCCATTTTAAATTTTTGTAGATTATATCCATTACAGTGGGCGATACATGAAAACCTACCACAGTCAAGTTGTAGAGAAATTCAAAATGATCATTTTTTGTTTAACACATTTCTTTATGCATTTAATAGATATCAAGATAAAAACGAAATAAGTACGGCTTAAATGCGAATTTCAGAACATGCATGTCAATTAAAATATGAATGACATTTTGTTGCCCCTAGTAACAAGAAAACTATAGGCCTAATGTACTTATTGTTGTGAAATGCAATCAGTTTAGCTCAGTAGCAATGAACACACTAAAACCAATTACAGAGAGGTGGTAGGCAATGGGCTAACAGGGAAGAGGTCCTGAGTTCAAATCAAACCTCGTGGCCGCCCAAATTGACTTGGGGTTTCCATGGTTTCCTCGTTCGCAAAAGCAAACGCCGGGTTTGTAGGACTTGCTTATTTTCCATAACTCATCGCCGCTATGTCACTGGATATTATAATCGTTTAAACTGAATACCACATAACAAGACATCACTAAGCAATAGAAACATATGACGCGAATGAGTTGTTACTATAGACCAGGGGAAGACAGAAGGTTGCTGACGTCACTGCTTTCTGCTCTGACTGCTCGCGTTGTACCTCTGCGAGGAGTATGTGAAATGTCGGCATCAGTGAACAGGCGGGAAGAGAGGGGTATTAGTATTGCGGGCAGCGGGAATTTAGGGGGTTAGAACTTACCTAATACGTGTTTCCGAGTTAATGAAACATCAATCGATTTTCTTAATAGTCTATCGGTTAATTACAGCACAGTAGTTTAACATATTATAAATAATTCTATTTTTCTGTTCTGTGAGAACAATTGCCTTTCCACAAAATCTATGTTCTTTGACAAAAATATACATTACTATCATTTGAATTAACATAATTCACTACAATAAAAATAATAATAAATGAACTGAATTATTTACCATACAAGCTCGTCTGCACCGTAGATGATGCAAGATTACAGTAACAATTTTCTGACTTTCCTGTCTCTTTTTCCTTTAACAAGTTTATCAATGTTGGGACGTTTTGTTTGAGCAATATTTAATCGAAGACTACATTTAGGTTGTGATCTGACAATGTACTTCTTGATTTGAGCTTTGCACATTTCATTAGTGAAAAAACAAATTCGGACACATTTACAAAATTACATAATATTCGTGCGGCAAGTGTATAAGTCTCGGGAATCTGGTTTCAGGGAAATTTCTGTAAAAGTTACCCTAGACCACTTTACGTTCGTATTTTTCCTTTAACACACCGTCGCATTGTAAGTTTAGCAGTTCCAACTGATACCGGCAAGGAACGTCTTTGACATTAACTGAATATGGGGTAGCAACAAGTTTAAACATTGGAGAAAGGTTTTCCACATCCTGAAACCTCGATTCGAACCGAAGAAGAATGTTTTGCAGAACTAACACATGTTCTGCAGAGAGAACGCGTACTTGCAATAACTTTGAAAAATGCTCCGTATTTCCAACCAGAAGTTGTTCTACCCACAGAGCTAAAGTGAATAGGTTCTCTAGTAACTAGCTCTAGCATACTCTAATCTACCGTGGGCTCTTGCTGACGTCACACACAAGGGATTCGCGTGCACTCGCTCCACAAACGTCATCACAAGACGTAGTTGACTTCCACTGCTATAGACTAATGGTTCACGCAACCATACTAAACACGTGATATACCCTACATGCAGTTGCGTGCAATATAACCTAAGTAGTAGTAGTTGTGGCAAAAATTCAAATATAAGTCGCCCCTTAAGCTCCGCCCATTCGATATTCACATTTGCACGGACTGTGTGATGTATTTTGTTTCTGAGCGAAGCAGAATGACCAACTGTTCTTATTTATTGTCGCAAGTGCCTTGTACCCACTGTCCTTGTATATTGTCGCAGTGCCTTGTATCCACCTCTACATATAGCTAAATAATGCATAACACTAACCACATAGTTAAGTTCGCGAAGCGGAGGCGGCGAAGCTCCCCTGCATTTTCAAATAATGTACGATACACTGTTTGTAAGTTTCGAAAATTTGGCATATTATATCTCCCGCGAGGTTTGTCAGCGGTATGACGTCACACCTCCAACGTCCAATCACGAGTTTCTTCATAATACGAGGAGAGAAGAATTCGCTAGATCGTGTTATAAAAGAAACTGCATCAGTGGGTGAGTTGGGTGGGGCCGATTCATCCCAAGGTGCGACTTATATTTGAATTTTCCCGTAGTAGTAGTAGTAGTAGTACTAATAATATGCAGTTTTACTGTCAATCATTATTATTATTTCACGGTAAAAGCATTGAACATAAATATCGACTCTGATGGTTCTAGATACTTCTTAGTTTTATAAAAATGTAATAAATAAAATTTAATTGTCCCTATAATTTCCTTTTTTTCTGTGCTAGCCTTTAACACGTATATGCGAGAAAGTTTGTGCAACATATTTTTGCACCATTTATTTCAGTTGTCATAACAATTTCATCGGCCTTGGTCCAGGCCGGTAAAAACTACTTTACCTGCCTAGGCTTGTAAAGTGCTACTTTTTGGCGTGTTAACAGTCCGACAAGCAGCTGTTTTACAGAGCGTGTACTAAATAGTAATTACCAGACGCCATAACACAGTAACAATGCAAAACAGACACACACCTCGGCTTAATGGTATATTCCAGCAATCCTAACACGTGATATTGCCTCGAAATTGAAGCAGGTATCAATAATTCGAAAAGAAAATTTAATCTAAGACAATCTGCATTAACTTTAAGGGGGTTCGTATAGATCACCAACTTCGAAAAATTTGTTTCCTAAAATAATTTAAAAAAATGGAGGAAATATTTTTTAGTTAATTTTTATGTTTAAAGCTAATAATGTGAGTGCAAGAGGCTACAATTTGATATAAACAGCCGTCAGCCAGATGTTTAATTAATGTTATCCCATCAAAGTACATTTAACTTATTCCAACAAGAAACCAAACTCGGCCACCTGTGAACGCACCCCCTACTCCACAGCGCTGGACTCATTTCTGTAGCAATTACAGTAACTTCTCTCATCGTTAGAAGCACATATTCATAATGGTTGCAGATAACAACAATAACAATAAAAACAGCAGCATAATAGATTAATAAGAATATTGGTAAGATTTCCGGTCACCGCTGTGGCGTAGAAGACGCGTTAGCTCCTCTCCCGCAGCGGGCCCGGGTTGGAATCTTGGTCGAGACAAGTTTTTCTGGGGTTTTTCCTCATCTGTGAGACAAATTTCGGGTAACTTTGATGTCCCCAGATATCATCTGGCCATCATTATCATCTTCATCCCATCCTCGCCTTGTTTGGAATGAGTGTGTGTGTGTGTGTGTGTGTGTGTGAATGGTGGGTCTCGTCCCATGTGTTCGTGTTGTCTCGGAGGTGGCCCCGGCATTTTGCTGATCACTCATCCTGGGAGGCCCTCCATGTCCTTGACTGGTCAAAAAAGTATGTATGTGATCTATAGATAATCCCTGTCGCGGCCCTGTAAGGCCCGGGGGGCTTCGGTCGCTTAAATGTCCCTAAAAGGGAGAGGTAAAACTAAGACAAAGAAAGAAAGAAAGAAAGAAAGAAAGAAAGAAAGAAAGAAAGGAAGAAAGAAAGAAAGGTACGATTTCAACTGACGTATTCTAAACAATTTAATCTAGTCTGAACTCCTGCATACTTTAGTTCAGTAACATTAATTAGCACTGTATTATTATCGGAGCACAGTCAATATTTGCATACTTTATGTTTTTGAACAACGGAATCCAATAATCTGGTTGGGGAAGCTGCATTTTAACTGAATAATGCATTGTGCGGTTTCTCTTGCCCCTGGATTTATGCACCCCGGAGGCTTGGGAGGTGACGCGGGATGGATAGATGACTGGGGGATTGAGGATGTTTTGTTATTCGTGTCACACCACTGAGAAGGTGACTTCGATCCCCCATGGTCAGGTACCAGACACTCTTCCTTCAGTTATTTATACTCCAGCTCTGATTTATACACATTCCACCAACTCAACTTCACTCAATTACATAAATAGACTGTATAATATAATATGAAGGCACTTGGGTTTTATAATTGAGTATAGTAGTAGTATATTGTACAATATTATATTACATTTTTGAAGTGAAAATTCTTTAGCCGCGGTAGGGGTAAATCGAGAGCTAACCCAAAATTGCGTTACGGACAAAATCATCACGAAATTAGTGGACTGTGACGAAACGGACTGCACAGGAAACAATCAACTCAATGATTAGGCTTATCCAAAATTTAAAAAATCCAAAAATCCAAAATTAAAAATACCAAAAATAAACAAATCCAAAAATTCAAAATTAAAAAAGTCCAAAAACCCAATATTATAAAAGCCCAACAATCCAAAATTGAAAAAATCCAATAATCCAAAATTGAAAAAATCAAAAAATTAAAACAAGTTTTAGTTCTGTCGCGTGGCCTTCGACGCACACTGGAAGCTTTCTTGACGTGCAATATAATTAGTCTTGTATACTATCTCGATATCATTATAATTATTATTATTTAGATTATTCCACTCATACGCCGCGTGTTGGATAATGGCCAATGATATTTAGAAATTCCTCGAATATAGACCAATCACGATGTTTATCTTATAAAATGCTTGCTATTAATACGAAGGTGCGATTTTATCTGATAAGCACATAAGCATCAATGTGCCATTAAGAAACACGAAAACAGATCACTTTACACAACACAACTTGTTAGGAAATTGAAATAATATAAATGTACATTGATTAAAACAATATTTCTATTCGGTGCAAGCCAGTTCAGTGTGCTTTTATTCTGTTCTCCTGTTAGCTTACCTGAATTAAGTAGCCTAAACTATGTCGTATATGCACGATTGGTAGCACTGGTCAAACATGGTAACTCAAATCGATTCATGGATGGTTGATACATAGTATGCCATGATCTCGAAGCTCTCAGATTTGTTTTTATAACAAAGTAAGAAAGTAATTATTATTTATATAATCCGTTATATTTTTATTCGTGAAATAGTCTTAATAAATCCAACTCCAGTATACGAATTTCATCGCGCAGCCACGAATCGATCGATAAACTCGTAAATTCTCGTCGGATTAGGCGTATCGATGAAAATAATACGACATTTATAAATGGTTACTAATTGTGTGAGTTTGTGTTTGTGTATTTTCAAATGTACCACGTTCACATCTCAAAACTGCAGCTCTGACTTAACCCTCCGAATGCCACCATTGTTCCTTCAGGTTCACAGTTGCATTATATTTAGGGTAGTAACTTATGTAGTATTTAGGTTTTATGTATCACGTTTCAATGCCAAATGTTACTTTTGTGCTGATTTTCAATTACGCTGTTCATTATTTGTTCTCTGTGAATTAGTGTTTTTATAAGTATGTCAAATAGCATTACCCTAAACTAAAATTGTATGTACCGAAAGTTCCACACAAACTCCTAAACTCTGTGGCGCTACATCCCTGGAGGGACTTGGCTTACCACCCGACCGCTGCGTATCTACCACAGGCAGATGTCAGTATTGGGGGCATGTGGTCAGCATTCCGACACCCACGGCCGTTAATGGTGATTTCCATGATCGGAGCCGCTACTTCTCTATCAAGTAGCTCCTCAATTGGAATCACGAGGCTGAGTGCACCCCTGCCAGAGCTCCCTACCTCAGAAAAATCCGAGGAGGTACCGCTAACCACAAGACCACGCCGGGGGTCCATTCCATACAACACTTATAAAATTATATTATTCTAATTATTCATATGAAACGATTTAACAGCCGAAGGAATAAATCTAAGAATGAAGAAAATAACCCTATGTATTATTGATAAATTGCATCTTGATGACTTTGAGGGAGAATTTTAAAAGAATAAGATTTAATTTTCGTCTTATAGCCTACCCTCAAAAAATATAATAAGATACCATAAATATATAGAGTGATGTGGACAACCTTTTACAATGAAGACAAATATTTATAAGCTTGCTATTTTATTGTGTAATATTTAATTGGAAAAAACTGTTGACATATTCTAATGGTCAGTGATTTTTCTTTTTATGGTCTATGTTACTTCAATTAATTAGATTAAAACTGTAAGACAACAATTTTTAAAATGATAAGAAGAGGTTTTTACATATACAATTATATACATATATAAAATGATAAAAAATTGATTATAAAATTAGATATACATGAAAACACATATGACTTATATACAAATAAAAGTTGTCCTATAATAGTAGACTAAATATTTGCAAGTAGTGTACTTGCGCGTTGTCTATATTAAAAGTAACACATTTATGTTTATATACAATTAAAAGTTGACTTGGAGTTATAGCCTAAAAATAATCTTACGAGCAGTATCCTTGCGTGTAGTTATGTGACTATGTATACCATATGTCTGTTAAATTCACTATGGAATGTCTATATATGTCATAATCACTGATCACTAAGTGTGTTGCTAATTTATACTTCGTGCTTATATGCTGGTAAAGATGCCCACATTTAATTTTGTTGCTGATGGAGATTGGCCTCTTAATTATTTGAGATGTACATTTCGGTATAGTTTTCTTTTTATACCGTCTTCTGTCTTTTGGACCTGGTAGCTGTGAGACGACTGCTTATTTAATGCTACCCTATGTAGTTTAGAACAATTTTGATCTCTGATAAGCGGCAACCTCTCTCTCTCTCTCTCTCCCCCTCTCTCTCACTCCCTCACTCTCTCTCTCCCTCTAGCTGGTTCTAGGAGGAGATCTCTGAATACCTTTGGTGGCCTGCTCATGCTTGGCTGTTTGTATAACGTACTTCCTGTAACGCCCGCAGGATATCCGCTTCCTGTCTCAGTTTCCAGAATCTTCCCGCTCACGGGACAAGAAAAGATTTGTAAGATTCTGACCAACTGCAATCTCACAATCCTCACGTATTTCATTTCGCATTCAGTTTCATGGCCTGACTGGATGCATTCTTTTTAGCCACGATGCATCTTACTTTTAAAAAGTCATCAATGCATGTTTCATTCCTTCATAGAAAAAGGCGGGATTTCGTAAAATATTGAATTGACTTTTAATAACATTGATCTATTTTGTGATTGGTTTCAATCAGGTACAATCCAAATAACTGTAGCATATTAAACCTTTCCTGATTAACTTCAGCAGGAAGTTTGATCTAGAAAATTTTACTACTGCAACATTTGTTCCTCTTTTGTTTTCCGCGGCTCGGAAGGGGACGGACGCTAGTGGCACTGCATACCTCACTGCTAGCGGGCTACCATATTGTGAAGGAGATCCAAAATGTCAAAAGACATGTTCTGTATGTTGCCCCCGCCCCGCCCTTCCCCTGGACAGAATAATCTACCTAATTAAGTGACAGAAGACACATTTATAATAATGTCTGATAACAGAGAACTGCAGACAAGTTTTCAGTTGAGGCCTGAACATTATTCTAACATAATTACAGTGTCTGAAGAGTTACAAGGAAGTCATTGCAAAACTACTGTACAAGTATCTTTTACTTGAGTAATTGTCAACTGGATTCAGAGCATTCTGCCGTCCTTTGCCAAAATGTGAGGTTCGTGAAAACGAGTTTATTTAATATCATGTGAACTCTACTTCTTCTTTGTTATTGTTTCTATGAATAATGGAGAAAATCCTTTGACGAATAACATTAGCATTTCTAAGAAAGCATTCTCCAGCACTTTCCTAACACAGAGAAAATTCAAACCAAACCATTGCTAATGGAAATCAGTCTACCTAGGTATTATAACTTGATATTAATTATATTCTACCAAGTATTAAAACAAAAGAAAGCAAATATTAAGCTGATTATTGTCTTGAAATGAAATCTACTATAAACATACATAAAACCCTGCAATATTTAAACCGTACAGTACATGTCACGAATAAAAGCCATAGACTTAATCGCTTCTATGTATTTAATTTCCGTAGTTTTTCAAGACAACTTTTGTGTCGTATGAATATAAATTTTTAGCAATTTAGCTTTATTTTTATTTAATATTAATCCCAGAAGAACTTTAACGCACGCTGTCTCAAACAAAGATTAATAAACTTTTGTACATGTTAGGGCCGGTATTATAATCACGGTTTAACCTTCAATTTTGTTTAAACTTTGGTTCTTCAGATTTTTTCGTATTATAAACGATAACTACAATTTAATCTTAAGCTTAACCTAACTGGACCTTTTCTATCGTTAAACTACAGTTTAAGACGTAATAATTGTTTTAATGAAAATGGCTATAAAAACACTATTATAGGCCTAAGACAGTATCAAGAAATTAAATTTTGGATACGACATGCTATGAGAAGGCGGGATAAAATTTCAAGTAATTCTATTTGTTTACTTCCTGGAACGGAAAGAATTTTAATACAGCCCTGAACGTAGAAGGTTGTATTGTGAAACAAATGCAAATATCAATTTTATGAGCAATGAATAGCTGTTTATTTTAGCTGTGATTGAAATAAACTTACACTGAGCAAAACTGAGTTCAACTTTGAATTAGGGCCGGAATTATAATCATGGTTTAACCTTCAGTTTTAGTTTAAACTTAAGTTTTTCAGATTTTTGCGTATTATAAACGATAATTACAAGTTAATCCTAAGTTTAACCTAACTGGACCTTTTCTACCGTTTAACCTGCAGTTTAAGACGTAATAATTGTTTTAATGAAAATGGCTATGAAAACATGATAAGACAGTATCAACAAATTCGATTTCGAATACAACATGCTATGAGAATATGAGACAAAACTTAAAGTAATTCTATTTTATTACTTTCCGGAACGTAAATATTTTAATGTAGGCCTAAACAGAGAAGGTCGTACTGTGAGGCAAATGCTAATACAAGATCATTTTTATATGAGCAATGAATAGCTTTTTATTTTAGCTGTGATTGAAATAAACTTACACTGAACAAAACTGAGTTCAATTTTGATTTAACTGTTTGTTTAATAATAAAATGTCTAGCATCCGTCTTTTTGCATTCTACGATCTCACTATACTTTCGAACTAAATTCACTAACAATTCTATTTCATTTGATGAAAAGTTTTCGCAACGTTTTAAAATATTTGTCAGTCATTTTCGTCGCAATATACAAACAAATACAAGCGAATTAGCAGATCTTATTGTTTTTCTTTTATTTCCAAGGCCAATTCGTCTTCTTTTCTCAGCCAACAGGTCTGCCAACAACATTGCACTACGGTTTAACTTAACCAGAACATTATAAAACGGAACATGCAATTAAACTTGAGATTTCGTTTAATCTAGCCTACAAGTTAAACTACGTATATAATTCAAGGACCTTAATATAACATTTATGACATACACACCTCAGCCTTGGATTTCCTCGTTCACTCTGGACGTTCTTCTCCTGAAATTCCCTTTCATGGTAGGGAGCGGGATTGTATGAGATAGCTTGTATGTTGCTGTTTCACAATATAATCTATCCTAGTCCCTTCATTTCGGTGACTTCTGCCACATATTCCTACCCTGGAGACACACGAACAATTACCATGACATCTCCAGCCATCTTGACTAACTGTACCAACTCGCCACACGAGCAGAGCAAGAAATATTTCTGCCTCAGCTCTACATCGGACAATAACTGTGGACTTTGATCTTACAGGGCTGTCCACTTTTTACACAATAAAAATAAACATAACGCACTATATTGCAATAAAGCAGTGGTTCCCAACATTTTTCAGCTGGCGACCCACCTTTCCTTATCGGAATAGGCCTACCTCCTTGGTCCATCGGTCCATGGTGGAGTAAAAACCTTATTTTTATCGTATCCCTTCCTTATGTATGTATAATTTACCATCAAACATTGAAAAAATATATAAGCTTATATGCTTATTTACAGATTGAATATTGATAAACAATTTGTGTTCTGTTTTGAAAATGGTTGACAAAATAAGCACTTTGTAGCAAAACAGTTATTTATTTAACAATAGAGAATATGTTTGCAATATATGCAACAAGTGGTTTCAAACTCACGAACAAATGTTCGTAGGTGAAGATAAAAACTACAATTGTAAAAGGACACAAAGTCCATTTTAATTTTTCAGGCAAAATTTCTGTTTTAAAGTAAGAATGCTATATTAATGAGATTTTTGGGACTGTTTCGATAGAACTAACACGTCAATGTCAGGATTAAATGAAGATGTTTTTAATCTTAAGGGTGTGCACCACCTGTGTTACTGTGTAAGTCATCTGGGAGGGATGTAGTGGTTCTGTTGTCTGCCCCAGATGCCAAAAATAAAAAACCAAGAAAACACTCAAAACACACAAATCACACAATTTGATTTGTTTAGATTTTTCCTATCTTTTCTGATGGTTTCTGATAGTTTTAGGATCGAGTCGCGACCCACCTGTAACCCTTCCGCGACCCACCGGTTGGGAACCGCTGTAATAAAGTTTGTGAATTTGGAATAGACAATACTCAATAGAGAACTGATTGGTTCCTGAATATTACTGTCAGTGCAAGTAGCCCCCGCACCAAAAAGGAAAGAAGTATTCCCCGTGGGGTTTCAAACATTTCAAGATGGTAAACCATTATTCTGTTAGACAATGTTAATCTCAGAAAATAACTCCTAACGTGACAGCTCCGTGGTCTATATCCGATGTTGAAATTAACAATAATATTGAGCAGATATGAATTCAGAATTATTAATCTTCAAATCTGGGTATCCTGTATTCAACAACATGAAATGCTATAATTGACCAAACGAAGTCATATTTTTCCGCAAATTATTTGTTATGCAGTTATGACCAAACACAGTTTTCGATTTTCTTTAATTTGGCATTTGTCTTCCTTGAAGTTATTAAAAACAACGTGTAAAGATTTTAATTTTTAAGTCGTTTGAAGATGGTAACCAGTTAAATGGTACGATTTAATGTAAAACTTCGTTCCAATAAATTTTTTCATGTAATGAAGGGATTTCTCAAGGCTGAAGTGAACATATGGATTCAGCTTGGAGAATAAATCTGAGATAAATAGAGGGAAAACTACTAATGGGGTGTTATTTGCTCAATAAATTTACTGATAATGGTTTACCGACGTTTATTCTGTTTTTCCGTAAATTTGTGTGTTACACAATCAAGGCCAATCGTGTTGTTCCACTTTCTTCCAATTAGGCCTGAATGTTCCTTCCAGTAAATAAAAACTGCGGATGTATAAGGATTACTATTTTTTAGTCTGTTTGAAGATGCTGGTCGTTTTAACTGATGATGACCGGAGTTTAGCTTTTCTTTGTAAAACTCAGCAAATATATCAATTCACATAACTAACCCTTTGTTAGCACATAAGTCAATTAATTTATTATGTTGCGGGAAAGGTATGCTGCAAGTTACTCAGAAATTGAAAACATTATGGACAAAACATAATTGATAGTTTATTTAATGATACTTCTTGATACAACCGCAAGCTGCCAGAGACATAGACTACCAAAATAAAACATATTCAAGAAAAAATATTGAAATGAAAAAACGCTAGTTAACATGCAGTCAAGTATATAAAAACACAATAAGAAGCATATAAGGTACCAAAGAATCTTAGCCCATAAGCATGGCATCTAAAAATGGCTATTGAACCTTTCAAAGTTGCAGTGACTATGTCCGTCATTATATCTTTGTGTAGGCCAAAACTTTTGTAGACGTCACAAAATAAACGTGGAATGGCCCCCGTGCTCCAACCATGATAAGGCCTGTTATCTTAATGGACTTCAGATGGTACTACTCGTACTTCATGTAAAATTCGATGGTTGGTTCGTATATAAGTCGTTTTTCTTCATGCACTTCTTCTGGCTGCGTCCCATGGCTTTCGAACCGTATTGTAGGTTCTATTATACAGAGTGTTAATGAATAAGACCGAAATATTTTACCTGTGTACAGAGGGGATATAGATAAGCAACTTTTATTAAGAGATTTTTGCTCTATGACGTAAAACGTGTATGCTACAGGGCATTAAAGTCATTACAATTTGACGCCCATAAATGAATAAATAAATAAATAAGAAATTTAGGATTGAAATGTTCAATTATACCGTATTATCTTCATGCCTTCTTAGTCATCGGCAAAGACCTGATTATTAATCATTCGAAAACTATATCATAATTTAATGTTACCACAATCTGCAACATTTACAGATTAATCACACGACTGGTGGCCACTGCATTAGTTTCTTTATTCATAACTCCAGTGTTAACAAAGTTCCTTTGTTTTGCATTTTCTTCATATATTAAAAGTCAGTGGCAGCCATGCGCTGGGAGATTTTATACTGTAACAGGAAACATTTAATCCATAGAGCAAAAATCTCATAATAAAAGTTGCTAAAATATTTTGATGTTATTCATTAACAACCTGTATAGCCTTCTGAAGATGGAGGTTTGAAGGCTATAATATCTATTATTCGGTGTCTACCATTGCTTAAAACTCCATGTACTTCCTCATATACATATGCAGATGCATACACGATTATTAAGGCTAAGTTTCCGGAAATGGTTCATGAAAGCCTAAGCGAAGAGTAGCCTAATTGTTAAAGTTAATTAGCTTACATTGTTTTATAACAGAAGATCATATTTGTTAGGGAAGCATTTAATTTTTTGTACGATAATTAATTAGCGGTAGAAGGTGAATAGAGTTGCATGAAAACAGCACAAAACTCGTATATTCAGAGTTGAAGTACGACGCACAAGGGAACGAAAAGATAGACCAGAACCTCAGGAGTGTTCATTCAAACAAGAATGTTGCAATAAATTCAGCGATAAGACAAATTCAGTTGAGGAGAATTCTCATGAGGCAATCCAGCCATAAAGCATACACGTACAATAAATTTAACAAGTCGCATGTACAAAGCGCTCTCTTGGCCCACTCTGTTTGGAACGTGAGTACTGCAGTCGATACAACTGTCGGGTGTATTTCTTTCTCTCGGAATATATGCTCACTGCTAACAGTATTATTTATGCTTTCTTCCGATTTTAAACGGTTTTCTCTTTATGGTAAGGTTGCAAAACGATAAATGTACAGGTCGGAGAAAATATCAGATGGAAATATAGTAAACAGGAATCAATCGTGTCGAAGAATCTGATAAACGTATTAGGTGTAGTTATCATCATAATGCTGGAGACAATGAATCTGACTTATCTAAGGAAAGTGCCACATATTGACTGCAAGAAGTCAACATTAGTTGTTTTGCGTTCCTTGAGGCTGTTCATACTAAAGGGCAGTATGAATTGTGTGGGAAACATTACGTTTCTGACAATACATTAATTCCACTCTGAGGAATACAGAGAACGAATTGCCTTCTCCTGTAAAATAGGATACTTTAATACCTTCCGTTTTGGTAACATGTAATAACTAATAAGCTACCATGAATTCTTTGGTAGCGTGCCGACGCTTTGGATTATGTACTGGTAAGTGGATATATAATGCTGTAATTTATATTCTAAATCTATTTTCCCCAATTTTTAGGATCAAAATTAGTTTTTTGCTCGCTGTATAACATTTCTTTTGGTATTTGAAAACGTAAGCATTTTTCAAGTAGCATAAATTCATTAAGCCAGTGACAAACCAGCCTTCAACAGTTAGCATAAAGCATCTTAAATAATTTCAAGGAACTAAGCATATATTAAAATTGACTTATTATCTATTGGAGGATTTGGAAGTGTTGTCCTTTTAAGACTGTTTATTATCGTTAAATAAATTCTAGGTTATTTGTATTCTCTCCGGGCAGTAAATTCGATATGAATATTGTATTTGGAAAAGTGCAAGGCCTTTAAGGTTTTTATGAATTTATAAATTGTTACCAAGTTACAAGTTATTACATTAATTTTAGGATTCTATAATGAAATAATTGAAAACAATAATATCCAGTGCTGGGAAATAATTGAGTAAAATTGCAGTAGCAATTCCTTTTTGGTTCCAATTACTTGTAATCATTACTTTTTAAAAATGTAATTTTTTCTTGTAATTTATTTCTGGAAATAAAATTGCAATAGTTAAATTTTATTAATCGTTAATAGTACTGTCATTCCCCCTTTCTATATCGTCATCACTACTGTTTTTGTAACTAATATCCAAATTATATTTGAAAAGTAATTTGTAATTACCAGGGCCCCAATTATGATGACTTAAAATTGTTTGAAAAATGACCTATAAAATGACTCTAAATTTTAAAGAAAATGACTTAATAAATTAAAAAAAATGGTCTAAAAACTCATATTTTATTTATAAAAAATTATTATTGTAAACAAAGAATTATAGACTAGTTTGTACATAATTGTAAAATCTGTAAATAACTGTAATGTTGTGAATGTTCTTTTCTCACGGAAATTTATACTGGCACTGAGGCACTGGCGAGTCATAATTCGGCATTTCCTTTTGTGGTCTGCCGGATTATATTGTTGTTTATTGAGGGTAAACAGTAGTTTGCACTCTCTGGTGCCAAGTCAATCTAATAACAATAGTAATATAATACAAAATGTTGGCGTTTCTTTGTTTCTCATTTCCGACTGAGACATGACAACATTTTACGCCGAATTCTTCCTTCTTGCATTAAACAAACAACACTTCAAAGACAGCACCGCACATGGAAATGACTAAATAAGGAAGCAAATGACACGAAAATGACAAAATAATGACGTAAAATTGAAATAAATGCCCTAAAAATATAAAATTGCATAAAATGACAAAAAATGACCTAATAAAAATGTATTTCTATAATCTAGAGGGCATGATTAGGATGTATCTACAAGTTGACAATGTCTATGCAGCATCAATAAAGAGATGAAATGTCATTAGAATCCGGGCCCTGGTAATTACTATTAAGTAAAATGGCTCTTAGGTAGTTGTAATTGAGGCTAATTAGTTTCTTTTTGTGCTTTTCCCTTTATCGGTGTTTGATAGAAATCCACAAAAGAATTTAGCGTGCTCAAGAGTAAAATTATCATATTTGAATTAATTGAAGAGCTTTTAAGGACCATTAATTAAACTATACTCGTATAACATAGTAAGATAATAGCGGCCCATTGTCGAATAGGAAGACTGTATTTCGATGTTTCACGTTGTATAGAGATCAGTCACCTTGTGTGTTGACTCTAGTCAACATAACATAAAGTAAACAGTGTGCTATTGTTCCATTTCACCTGCTCCATATACATTACAGATTCAACATTGTGTTAATATTACAGACATCAAACTTAGTGAATGAAGTGAAATACCTAATCTAGAGTCCGAGATTCTTTACCTTTGCGATGCGGTTCTCATTCACAGGCCTCTGTACTGTATTAGTATGGAGATGTGGGTGAAGTCGTACTTACCTGAAAGAAAGGAAATACAACGTTACCAATCTATAAAACCAAGCTGAATGATTGTACACTTAATATATTCTTATTCCTTTCAAACGGTTATTAAATTGTGGCATCCAATGAGAGAGTGGGCTAAGCCAAAAGCTTTAAAATTTGAGTTATTGTCATCTGTGTAGTACATACAGTCGTGTAACTGTAAACCTCATATTAAAGCTTTGTGTGGGTTCCTCCCTTATCTATTCTTGAAAGGCAATTTTCATAAATTAAGGGAATGGCGTTTCTTCAGTAAGAGAGTGAGTTAAGCCAGCTCGGAAGCATTAGTATCGTGATATAGTCCAGTCACAGGGTACTTTTACCTGGAAAAAGGTCCGAAGTTAATAATTTTTTTAATATGTTGTATGTGGGTATTATAAGGTGTAGAATCCAAGTTTTCCAATTCGAAAACCCTGTGCGAACTTCAGGGCAGCCAAAAACTTCGAAATTTTTGGGTTTTTGTAGTTTTTTCCTTATAACTCCTAAACCATGCGTTATAACCTAAAACATTCAATTTCAAAAGTTAAAGAGCATTGTATTTCCTGCCATTTGCATTATTTAAACGTTTTTAAAAACCAAATACGTACCGAAATATGGTGCTTGAAAGCTTTGACAAATTTTAAAAGTATCGAAAAAGTTCGAAAGAACCCTTAAGAAGGCGATAAAAGGTTGGCACTGTGGTCTGAAGTTAATTTTTGTAAACACTTTGAAATTTGTAAATTGTGATAAGAAGAAATAAATCAAATGTTAAGATGAAAGTTTTTCTCATTAGAAAGCCAAACACAAATCTCAAAATATCTCAATTCCGTTATTTCTGGCTTAGCCCACTCTCTTACTGGATGCCACAATTATTTATATCAGCGTTTCACAACCTTTTTGAACCCGAGGACCTCTAAAATGTCTAAAAAAGTTTACGGATCCCAAATTTCACATCCCACTTTAAAAAAAACGGCCTATATTCTTCATATTTGGGGTATAAATTATAGGTCATCATAACGAAATATGTGAAAAAATTTTACTTCTTTACTTTCCACTTGCTTTATGATATTTTTTAATTACGTCTGCGGACCATCTGCACCATCTTCGCGGACCACCAGTGATCCGCGGGCCATAGGTTGAGAAACACTGATTTATATGAACTACAGTGCGTTTCACGTAAGAGTTGGCCAATCATACTAGTTTCCGGCGCCACTGCTCTAACTCCCGAGCGATCGGGTGAAATATCTACGCAAATAAAGCCGCTAACGGTGTAATGATTCAGGTACTCACAGTTACAGTTAAAATTACAATGAAAACAACCACGTACCTCATCACAAGAGATGTTGGAAATGTCATTCTCTTGCATCCACGCAACACTGGCATCTTTTTAGGGAATTTTCTTTCACGCGCATAAGTTCAGCTTCCGAGATAGAGTTTATTTCTCTTGTGATACTGTCATTAAGTTCTTCTAACAGTATCCTATATGACTATTATTTATGGGTAACTTGAAAAATCTCTATATATATAAAAGGCTTTGTCCTGACTGACTGACTGACAGGAATCAACGTAGAGCCTAAACTATAACAGGT
Source organism: Ectobius pallidus (assembly GCA_964059195.1). NCBI lineage: Eukaryota > Metazoa > Arthropoda > Insecta > Blattodea > Ectobiidae > Ectobius > Ectobius pallidus. The sequence goes on along the minus strand of CAXKWD010000007.1, from coordinate 10,074,730 downwards.
AGAGACTTGGAATTTTGACAGTACCTTCGTTTCATAATGTAGGTGCTCACTAAGAAAGGATTTTGAAAAATTCTGATTCTAAATGCAAAAAATCAAAGGGTTTTGAAAATACTTAATCCCTTTTTACATAGAATTATCGAATCCGAATCACATTTGACATTAAAACATATTGTTGCCAGTTGGTTTCAGATGGGTTTGGAATTAAATTAAATGGAAGTTTGACAATTGCAGTTGGCTTTGTCTATTTTTGTCATACCTTGGAAATTAAACTTTCGCGATCGCTTGAATGTTGTAATCCCTAATATGGTCAATCATTGTTTTATTTGGACGAAACTCACTAAAAAGGGGTTTTCTGGACCAAGGAACTCGAATCTGAGGTCGCTTTTACCAGGCGATGCTATCTAATCGTGGTATGTAGTCCACGTGATTTAGGTGTTAATAAATATGATTTAACTATTATGCTCTTAATTTTTAATTTTTGAAATAATTATCACAGGCGAAGCCGCGGGAGCATGCTAGTAAAGTATATAGGTCAATTCCCCACACATTAGAAGAAAAAAATATATGTCTAGTCAATGTTTATATTGCTTTTAAGTCACTTTAATCCAACTGAATTTAAATACCTGCTAGCTATTGAGTTATAATACTATAATTTGATTCCAGAGGCAAAAGCAGGCCTTCGCGAATACAATAGTGTAATTATTTCAAATCTCATGTGGGAAGTCTTGCAAGTCAGATATGCAATTGTTCCACTGAAATAATAGTTCACAAAAATGGGTATACGAAAAAGAGTTACCTCTAATATAATATCACCATTGTAGATTTTGGCCCATAACCGAGATTTAGTAGATACGACCAGTATTAATGTTTTATCACAGTCTGCAGACGTTCTTCCTCTGAATTCAGTAATATCTAATCTAAACCACGTAATGAATCTGCTGAAACAATCTCTACAAGCATTTAACACGGGCACAGATCAAATGAATGTTGTTCTACAACAATTCCATTTCCCTACAGCACTAAACGGAGAGAATTTAAGCTATTAATTTCCTATTGGTGAAGTTTGAACTGACCTCTGACCGGAAGCGCGCGGCTTCTTCCGGGGAACAGAGTGCATATCGCTTCTGCTAGGGCTGATCGCAGCGCCATTATTTATACGTAGGCAGAGCAGTGAATCGATTTCAATAGAAACCAGCTTGGCTCTTTGTTGTTGGAGGAATAATTATGGCATAGTATGGTGCGTCTTTATTCTTATATACATATTAAATACAATTTGAATTGGATAAATCAAGCGCACGGGTCTATTTGGTCATTCGTGCCTTTACTACATACAAAGAGAGAAAAAATGTATCACTATAATAGTACAGTAAAATATAACACAGGGTGTTTCGAAAATACTTTTACAAACTTCGAGCATGGGTCCCTTACACCAAAAGAAGAAAAAAAAGTTCATATGAACATATGTCCCACAATCCTTGTTTTCTCGTTAGGAACTGTTCAACACATTGTTACACTCATAATAATAATGTCAACACATAAAACTCATAACAAATGCTCGAAATGTGCTCCTCTTGCTTCTAGACATGCATGCACTCGTCGAATCATGGACTGTCGCACCCTCGGACGTCGAGGGTCGTTGAACTCTAATTGTCATTAATAAAAGAATAACGATAAAACAAGGATTATGGGACATATGTTCATATGAACTTTTTTCATTCCTTTTGATGTAAGGAACCTATGCCCGAAGTTTGTAAAACTATTATTGAAACACCCTGTGTAATACGATACAATGTAATAATGCCGTACAAAGATAAAGGAAAAGAAGAAAATGCAAAAAAATAACAATAATAGAAATGAGAAATACAAAACAAAGCTCTTTCAATCCTTTTCCACCCTGAGCTGTCGAATTTCCCCACCCTCATGAAGAATTTTGTGTGACTCAAAAGTTCGAATATCTCCATGTGACCTCTTCTACAGACAATAAAAGAGTCTGGCAGGTAACGTTGCCTAAGCATCTCAGTGGCTTCACATTCAGAGAGAATATGCTGTGCTGTCTCATTCTTGTCACATAGTGGGCATATTCAGTCTCCCTCTGCATTGACGTGCTTCAGCGATTTCCAGGTTCCTAGGTGAAATCAGGATAAACCCGTCCTATCTTCAGCGCTTCCCTCGTAAAGATATCTTTATTTGTGAATGTAGGGTAATGGAAGCTAGTAACAGACCTGGCTTCTAGCTGACTCTCAACTGTAACATGGCTACCGTTACTGTTATCAGAGAACTTTGGGTAAGTTCAACGTGAAGCAGATTAAATCCTCTTTGTAGTTAAAATGTGTATAATAATCAATCCCAGTACAAACGTGAAGTAACTCTGTTAATTTTAATTCACTTCAGCCGAGGTTTTGACATTGTTAACATTGACCTACTGGTTTCAAGACTATGATAGATGTGTTGGCCTTTGTGGCGCTGGCATAAATCTGACAGGCCCATGTCAGTAGACTTATTGGCATGTAAAAGTACTCCTGCGGGATAATTATGACGGTCGGTAAGATAGATTTGTGCAGTAACATACTCAGGGGTCGTGCTTCTTCACGGAAAAGCTAATTTACTGACGAACAGCATAAATAAGTGAGTGTATATTTTTGTTGTGATGCATTATGCCACAGGTGTTTAAAATCAGCAAATAAATAATGTGTTAACAGTACATTGTCCGACTCCGCCGTGATTGAGTCTTGAACTCAGGAAATCACAGCAACCCGAATTCCTAATAATTTCCTCTACGCCCGCCGCTCTAGATAGCCTGGGAGAGACTGAATTACAAATTTATCAGTGAGATTAATTCACTGGTTGGCGTTCAACTATAAGTCAGTCTCAATATAGGGTAATGGATGCTAGTGACAGACATGGCTTCCAGCTGACTCTCAACTGTGACCTGCCTAACCGTTACTTTTGTCAGAGAATTTTGAGTGAGTTCTCTTTGTAGTTCTATCGTCAATGAAAATTCTTACAACCCCCAGCACAATCGCGAAGTAACTCCGTTTTCATAATTAACTTCAGCCGAGCTTTTGACACTGTTAACATTCTAGGTTAACACACTGGTTTCAAGACTCACATACTTCTCACAGACAGAGAAATCGCATGCATAAACTCCTACCTTCGCGTCCGCCAAAAATGTGTCTCATACGACGATCGGGTTTTCTTCTCCATACCATGATATTTCTACAGTTCTTACACATTATCAAAATCATTTGTAAGCAGACGTCCTTAAAATAATATTCCCCTCCCGAACTCCTTAATGAGAATTTAACAAAATTAACAAAATATCTCTTGTCAACGTACACATTGACTCAAAATGATACGACCTGAATCTCAACCCAGATAAAATTCCAGGCCATTTTCATTTGACAAACAACGATTACTACCTTCTATTGATATGAAAAATATTCAGCCTACTGCAATAAATAATAAACTGATTCAGTTTTGTTTAACAGTAAAAAGTCGTTTAAAACATTTTTTCATTCATTAACCAACTTTTAGAATACTGTACTTTACTTTTTCCTTCTAGCTGGAGCAAACACTGTGAATAAACTGCAAGCTTAAGCATCTTAAGAATGTCTTTAATTTGCTTCTAACGATACCGGGGGTTTTGGTTCAATAATGATTTCTTTTACCAAGACAATGGAGTTACAAAATGACTAAATTACAAAATTCAATGTTGTATTTTCTCTTACAAATGTACTGGTAACAATGAACAAGATACAAAATATAGGCAGATATTCAAAAAGTAACTTTTAGTTTGGTAAGTATTTTACCTATTTTAATTAAAAACAGTTTTAGCCAATTTTTAGTTTTTAACGACTTATTTAGCCACTTTTAGTTCTTATAAGATTGGACTAAGTACTTTCCATGACAATGAATCAGTTAATTATGTTATAATATTACAGCAGCTGCCAAGGAATAAAATAGTTTACAACCTAAGAATCCGAACTGTAGCTTTAGCATTATAGACTTTCCGTTGAGTGTTTCAAACATAAGTTATGTCTTCGGTTATATTCAATCATAATTCAATTGAATTCTTTAGTACATGCGATTCTGAGATTATAATTTAATGTGTGCTAGTGTGGGTAAGTATAAACAGCTTACCAACGGAACCTATTGCAATTATAAGACCAATAAACATTGTATTGTTTTGTATTGTATTACAGAATAAGCTAAAGTTACATAAATAAGTAAAATACTGTACATATTAATTTTCGGGTTCTTTGATGGGCAACCGCTGTCAGTGTCTTCCGGATTCTCGAGAAACAGTAATATGAAACAAATCCTATCATAGACATGGATATTATGTAAAATATGTTAAGTACTAAATTTTACTTATTGCTTAAAAAGGTGTTTTGAGGAAGGTATTTTCCCGGCAGCTCTGAAAATATTTACAGTCGTGCCGATCTTCAAGAATGGTGATAGATCTTCTGTTAAAAATTATAGCCCAATATTCCTGGTTCCAGTCATGGGTAAAGTTTTTGAATCAATTGTAAAATTTGAATTGGTAAATTATTTTGAAACACACAAATTATATGCACCAACTATAAACGGAATAGAAAATTTAATATCTCATATTGGTCAAGGTATGGAGGAAAAGCAATTTGTTCAGATTACGGCATGTGATTTAAATAAGGCCTTTGATTGCGTTGACCACGATATATTATTACCAAACTCCACTATTATGGCATTAGAGGAGTACATAATGAATTACTGAAACCTTACCTGAGTGTAAGAAAGGTAATAGTCGATGTTGACAACACACGCTCTAATATTATTAATACTGTTTCCGGAGTAGGCCTACCCCAAGGCTCTATTGTAGGGCCCATAATGTTCTTAATAGTAATTAATGGTGTACGGGCAAGCTGAGAGCAAGCGGACTGTATAACAAGATTCATAGGACGTAGCACTTCCTGAAATTGAGACTTAAACTATAATAGATAAGCCAAACTTGCCCAATACATTTTAGATAAATTTCTCTGGTATGTAACAATTTATTGTCACAACAATAATACATACATCATGCTCAGTTCATAAATTCTGGATTCCTTGGACGTATATAATATTATTATTCATAAACACTGATGGACTTGTAGATATCACAATGTTTAATACAAATTCCTTTGTTAAAGGTCATAAATATCCTTGAGATGGCTTAATCAGTTTGATCAAAACCACAAATATATTAGTTCAATGATGAAATTACGTCCAAATTGTTCCTCAAATAAATTAGGTATTAAATGACGTACCTTTGAATTGATTAATACCACCTTTTGATAGTTGATACAGATGTTAGCCTGAGATCTTGCAACGCCAACACCAAAATGAAGAAGACCCGATGAATCACACGATGGGTGATAATAGTCCTTAAATCGTTCGAAGTCTTCAGAATCAATAAGGCATATGAAACCTTAATGTGAATCGAAGAGCTGATTGCTTCAGCTATTGAAAGTAAACCACCAGATCTATCTGATAGGTAAAGAATGGCATTGATAAGCCAAGAAGAAAACTCATGTCCTTATGAGTAGTAGTTGAATTGATTACAACGAAGAATAGGCATTTAAAGCCTAGAAAAACTAATGTCTTTATGAGACACAGTTAACTTGAATCGATGAAGAAGGAGAATGAAGCTAAAGATAAACCTTATTGGCTATCAAAACAATATAATAAAATCTCCAGTCTCTGATTGGATGCAAGACATAAAAAGAATAATTTTGATATTACAATACCCATACATAACAACTGTTTGAAATTCATTTGTTCAATAAATAAAAAAACAAGATAGCAAGCAAGGCCTGCTAAAAACGAATTACAGAAGCATGACCTACTAAACTAAAACATAACGGAACATATTGCCCGCAAATTATGACACTTGAGGCATAATTTAAAATTACATGTGGAGTTATGTTTAAAAAATAAATAAAGAAGAGAGGAAAAAGAAATAAAAAATAAAACAAACATGAGAACAATAATTAAAATGAATTGAAAAATATATGCAGAGAATGACTAAATCATTCATCATTTTCTGAAATTGGCAATGGCGCCAATTTAATGATAGGACGCACATAAGAACCCGTGGCAGTCCGAACTGTTGCAATCCGAACAAGCCCGTCCTTGCCAGGGTGAATCTGATGAATAATGCCCAATATCCATCTCTGAGGAGGGACATTATCATCTATGATTAGCACTGGTGTGCCAATAGATACATTGTCTTGGACCTTGGTCCATTTAGCACGTCGTTGCAGGGTAAGTAAGTAATCTTTGGACCACTTTTTCCATAGATTAATGTTAAATTGGTGTAAGGCATCCCAACGTGAACGTAAAGTATAACCACCTGTCAAATCAGGGCTAGAAATAGATATTAAAGGCTTTCCTACAAGAAAGTGACCAGGTGAGATATAAGCGAAGTCATCTATATCCTCATTTAGTGGAATTAGAGGACGTGAATTCAGTAATGCCTCAACCTGGATCAAAACTGTGCTAAACTCCTCATAAGTGAAATTGAATGAAGATAGCATCCTTTTAAGATGGTACTTTATAGAGCGTACAGCTGCTTCATGCAAACCTCCCATGTGAGGAGAATTAGACGGCAAAAAATGCCAAAGAACATTCAAATGAGAAGTAGCATCTTGCACTGATGATTGATGCTCTTCTGATTTTAGGAGTTCGCTAAGGTGATGAAGATCTGTGTTAGCACCTACAAAATTAGTTCCATTATCCGAAGTGACAGAAAACGGGAGACCTCTACGCCCTGTAAAGCGAGAAAAAGCCGCAAGAAAGGCACGGGAAGTAAGCGCCGTGACAAGCTCAATGTGGATGGCCTTAGTGGACATGCACACAAATATAGATAAATATGCCTTGATAGAGGTCTTAGAACGAGGACCACCATACTTAATGGTAAATGGGCCTGCGTAGTCAATGCTAACATTCGTAAATGGGGGTATGGAATTAACTCGAGAGGGAGGAAGGTCAGCCATCTTCTGCTGCAATGACTGAGCCTTAAAACGAAAACAAATGATACATTTGTTTACAACCCCACGAACAACCTTCCTAATGGAAGCTATCCAATATTTTTCTCTTACATGAGCAATGATAGATTGTAAGCCTGCATGATGCAGTTTACGATGCGTGAATTCAATGAAGTTTTTAGTAAACTTATGAGATGAAGGTAACAGAATTTGATGTTTAATTTCGAATGGCAAGGCAGAATGCTTGAGGCGTCCGCCTATGCGAAGAAGGCCATTCTCATCAAGGAATGGTGAAAACTGCAATACTTTGCTAGCAGTAGGTATGGCTTGTCCTGAGGACAAACATTTCATCTCTGTCGAATAAGACTGAAGTTGTACCACTCTGATACAATATCTGAGGGCCTTGTCAAGTTCAAGAGGCAACAATGGACCTTTAATAATGGAATGAGGATTACGGATCCTATCAATAAACCTTAATACATAGGCCATGATTCTTAGAGTTTTTAGGTGCTGAAACTCTAAAATCTTAGAGTTCATTTAAAAATTCCTTGATTGAATTATAGCTACTCGCTTAACTTCTGGTAATGGAGTAGGAACAACAAGTGGGCTATTGCCTGGCCAATCAGATTGAGGAGTACGAAGCCAATTTGGACCTGACCACCAAAGCTGATTATTTATGAGGTCAGAAGGCAAAACACCTCTAGAAATAAGATCGGCTGGATTATCCTTTGAGGATACATGGCGCCATTCGCAGGTTGAGGTGAACTCAACAATATCCGAAACTCTATTTCTAACAAAGGTTTGCAGAGTATCAGGTGAACGAGATAGCCAGCATAGCACAATGCTGGAATCACTCCAGAGGAAAATCTTATCAATATTCAGGAGCAGCATGGGCAGAACCTTACGAATTAGAATGGCCAAAAGATGGGCAGCTAATAGCTCCAACCTAGGAATCGTGGTAGGCTTTACAGGCGCGATTCTAGATTTAGCGCACAGCAAGAAACTTTGAACATTGCTGGAGTGAGTATAAGAGCGCAAATACAAACAGGCTCCATAGGCAGATTCACTAGCGTCACAAAATCCGTGAAGCTGAATAGACCTTGAATCCTCCGATACTACCATGCGAGGTATAGCAATTTGCTCTATCATAGTCAATTGACTGTGAATCCTTAGCCATTTATCAGCTACATCAGGAGGAATAGGCTGATCCCAAGAAGTAGTAGTCTTCCATAAAGACTGAAATATTATCTTGCAGTAGGCAACGATTGGAGATATAAGGCCTAAAGGATCAAAGATTGAAGCGATGCAAGATAACAACGTTCTCCTAGAGCATATCTTGAACGGTTTTGTGAAGTCAATAGAAGTCTCTATTCTAAGCAAGTCATTGGATGGCTGCCAGATTAAACCTAAAGCCTTTATAGAACTGACTTCAGATTTACCGAATGTGCGGCTGTCTAAAGTCTCTTGCAAATGAAGAGGAATGTCCTGAAGCAATTCAGGAATATTTGAACTCCACTTTCGAGGAATAAAACCTCCCAAGGGCAACAATGATCGCAGTTGATTTACCGCTTCTTTAGCTTCAGCTAAAGTAGGACAAGTTGCAACTATGTCATCAACATAAATCGAACGATTAACAATAGTGCTGGCTAAAGGATACTTGGAACCTTCATCAATTGCTATTTGCTTCAGGGCCCTAGTAGCCAAGAAGGAGGCAGGGGCAGTGCCATATGTAACTGTTTTGAGATTGAACACCTCAATAGGTTTCGAAGGAGAATCTCTCCAAAGTATTTTTTGATAGATTTGATGATCTGGATGAATCATCACCTGCCTATACATCTTTTCAATGTCGGCAGTAAAAGCTATAGCATTGAACCTGAAGCGTAATAGGATGGAAAACAGCTCAGGATGGACATTAGGCCCAACTGCCAGAATGTCATTTAAAGATTTACCATTGGAAGACTTGGCAGAGGCATCAAACACCACGCGAAGTTTAGTCGTGGTGCTTGAAGGTTTCAGCACCGGGTGGTGAGGTATGAAGTAGTCAGAATTATTGTTGGAAACCTGACCAACAGATTCCATATGTCCCAAGTCGATGTATTCAGACATAAATTTCTTGTAATCCTCGGCTAATGCAGGATTAGAATGAAACCTCCTTTCAAGAGATGCAAATCTCAAATGTGCTTGGCGGTTGGTGCTACCCAAAGACTGGGGATCAGATTTAAACGGTAGCTTAACCACATATCTACCCTCAGAATTTCTTTCAGTGTTCTGGGTGAAATGCACCTCACAATCAAACTCATTGGAATTAATAGATACATTAGAAATCCTTTCCAACTCCCAGAATTTAGTTAGCTGTTCACTGATTTCGAAATCTGAATTCAGAAAGGCTGAATAATGCGTATTTAAGGTATTAGATTGGCAAGATACATCATCAGGAAGTCCATTGCTAAAGTCCTTAGATTTATGAAGTGTAAGTTTGTTGGACCTACGAACAGACAACCTAGGAGAGGAAGGTTGGGGCAGCTTGCCCGCAAAGTACCAACCCAGTTGAGAGTTATGAATGATGGGTAGGTTAGGAGCATAAATATTACCCACACAATCAATTTGCGAGAAAATCTCAATGCCTAACAATAAGTCTACAAAGTTAGGTGTATTGAAATCAGGATTGGCTAGTTGAAGGTTAGGCGGAATGTTCCAGTTAGTGATATTAATTGGAGATCTTGGAAGTTTCGACTCTGAAATCTCCGGAACAACAAGAGCAACAGTATTACAAAACCAACGAGTTGTTCGAGACCTGATTTCTATAGAAGCAAGCTTATGGGTGCTTACTTTAGACGATAGTATTCCAGTCAGCCTTGCTTGCTGCTGACAAGGGGATAGTTTTAAATGTTTAAATAGCCTTTCACTGATTAAGTTGCAATCAGAGCCGCTATCTAAGAGGGCAGTGGCCTCTACGGGTTGACCATACTTGTTTATCACAAACACATTTGCAGTAGGAAGTAAGCAGCCTTGATGATTATGAGAGGCTGACATAATCCCTGCAGTATTAGATATTTGTGACTCGTTCTGAGCACTATAATCGTGAAGAAGAGTACTATGTTTCTCTCCACACACTCTGCAAGAGAACGAGCTGCAAGCCTTGGTATGTCCTCTTGAAGAGTAACATACACGACATAAATGGTTAGTCCTGACAAAATTGCTACGGCTTGCAAGACTCATTGCTTTGAAAACGTCACATTGGTAGACTTGATGTGAATCCTTTTTGCAACAAATACATTTGTTGACAAACTGAGCTGATTTGCTCTTAGCCGATATAGGTTGCGAATTCTGTGAAGTTGAAGGCTGATTTTTTAGAGCTGAATCCGTCATTTGCAAGACTCGGACTCTAGTCTCCAGAAACTTAAGTAGTTCCTTGAGTTCAGGCAGTCTGTCTGATTTCAGCGATGATTCCCATTCTCTAATAATATGAACTGGGAGTTTGTCTAAGATCATTTTAGAAATAATTAAGTCGGATAAATCGACATTAGTATTTAAAGAGTGCAATGCATGCACCGTGCTTATGAAATGATCTATAAATCTTTGCAGAGAGTCTGCAGAATTCTTTTCAAGAGAGGGTGGTGAAAATAATTTGTCAATGTGACTATTAGCAATCAGACGATTGTTGTCAAATCTTTCTGACAACGTTTCCCAGGCTACATCAAATGTAGCTGAGGATACAGGAATATTCTGTATTACAGTCATGACTTCTGGCGATAAGCATGATTTTAGATATTGGAACTTGTCCATGTTAGAAATATGCTTATGTTGAATGACAAGGGAATAGAATGTATCCCTGAACTCAATCCACAAGGCAGGATCGCCTGTGAATTGAGGAAGACGGATCTCGGGAAGTTTTGGGAGTGAAGGAGTCAATTCTGTAGATGACTGCTGGACTACAGAAGCTGAGACCTGATCAGGGTCATAGAACTGTTTATTTTTAGCAATAGCACCATTTAGTAGACCTATTGCTTCATGAAAGGTCGCTTCAACTTCTCGTCTTTGAAGCTTAATGACTTCCGTCACTTCCTTAAGACTGAGTTGAGCATATGTACTCTTATATTCACTAAATATGGTTTCAAATGCATTACGCATACTGAGAGCCTTGAAATATGAAGCTTCGTCTCGTATAACTAACGTTTGAATAGCTTCAACGAAATCAATGAACTGAATTCTTGCAAAATCAATGGAATCTAGTTTATCCATAGATTCAGCTTGAGCAGCTCTTTGCTCTGCTTCTGCCCTTTCTTGTCTGGCCCTAGCTTCTGATTCTGCTAATTCTAATTTAGTCCTAGCTTCTATTTCTGCAATTTCTAGTCTAGTCCTAGCTTCTGCTTCTACAGCTTCTTGCCTAGCCCTAGCTTCTGTCTCTGCAATTTCTAGTCTAGTCCTAGCTTCTGCTTCTACAGCTTCTTGCCTAAGTTTAGCATCTACTTCTTGTTTAAGTTTAGCCTCATAAGCTGTAACTAAAGAGTTTACACGAGAAATGGCTGCAAAAACAGCCTTTTCCACTTCTTCTCTATAATCTGCTTCAGCTTCTGAATACTCAATTTGGTCAATCAGAGACTGAACATCTTCATATTTGATCAGGACTTCATTAAACTTAGCCTTACGGGCTAAAATTTCATTATAAGATTCATCGTCGAGATCTGTAAATGATAGAAAGGTATTGACGTGGCGAGTGATCTGAGCCTTTATAGGAGTTCTCTTGGCTTTAAGAGCATTAATGTTTAACTCCTGATTAGCCATCTCTTTAGATTTACAGCACAGATTACAATGAATATCAATAATTGCCCGCTCTAGGCCCAAATAACAATAAATACAATGCCCGATTACGGGTTAAGACAAATCAGTACATAAACGTCCAATGTAATGGACGTTGAAACAATACAATATCAGGTGTGATATGTGTACTAGTGTAAGTGTTGCTGTCTGTGTAGGTTTTACAAGCATGAAACTTATAACACTAGTTTAACAATAGATCCTCCAGCCTTCACCTCAAACATGCAGAAGACATGGAGGCAGTAACAATATTAATTATTGTTTAGTTATTGTTATGATGAGAACAAATTCTGGTATATATTACAGTTCAATTCACCAGATAACAGTCCAGATATGATTCAACTATCCGGCAATAGGAGGACCAATTAAAATGTACGGGCAAGCTGAGAGCAAGCGGACTGTATAACAAGATTCATAGGACGTAGCACTTCCTGAAATTGAGACTTAAACTATAAATAGATAAGCCAAACTTGCCCAATACATTTTAGATAAATTTCTCTGGTATGTAACAATTTATTGTCACAACAATAATACATACATCATGCTCAGTTCATAAATTCTGGATTCCTTGGACGTATATAATATTATTATTCATAAACACTGATGGACTTGTAGATATCACAATGTTTAATACAAATTCCTTTGTTAAAGGTCATAAATATCCTTGAGATGGCTTAATCAGTTTGATCAAAACCACAAATATATTAGTTCAATGATGAAATTACGTCCAAATTGTTCCTCAAATAAATTAGGTATTAAATGACGTACCTTTGAATTGATTAATACCACCTTTTGATAGTTGATACAGATGTTAGCCTGAGATCTTGCAACGCCAACACCAAAATGAAGAAGACCCGATGAATCACACGATGGGTGATAATAGTCCTTAAATCGTTCGAAGTCTTCAGAATCAATAAGGCATATGAAACCTTAATGTGAATCGAAGAGCTGATTGCTTCAGCTATTGAAAGTAAACCACCAGATCTATCTGATAGGTAAAGAATGGCATTGATAAGCCAAGAAGAAAACTCATGTCCTTATGAGTAGTAGTTGAATTGATTACAACGAAGAATAGGCATTTAAAGCCTAGAAAAACTAATGTCTTTATGAGACACAGTTAACTTGAATCGATGAAGAAGGAGAATGAAGCTAAAGATAAACCTTATTGGCTATCAAAACAATATAATAAAATCTCCAGTCTCTGATTGGATGCAAGACATAAAAAGAATAATTTTGATATTACAATACCCATACATAACAACTGTTTGAAATTCATTTGTTCAATAAATAAAAAAACAAGATAGCAAGCAAGGCCTGCTAAAAACGAATTACAGAAGCATGACCTACTAAACTAAAACATAACGGAACAAATGGTTTTCCTATGAAAGTAACTTGTAACAGCATAGTTATTTTTGCTGATGAGTCCAGTTACTTGACTAAACATAGTGATGTTCAGTCCTTAATGAACTTGTCAAATATCACTTGCAACCAAGCTTCTATTTGGTTCAGGGCTAATAAATTTTCTTTAAATGAAAAAAAAAAAACTTAATGGTAATTCGAAATTATTACATAAGTCAACGTCGACTGGTTCAATTCTTAAAGGGAAATAAACACACTGCAATGCTGATTAGGACGAGTCTCTAGAGACAGAAGTGTATTGCACATAACTCGTTGTTGTCGTGGCCACCACGGACATGAAATTAATACGAACATCTCCCAAATGAATACATGCCGTCAAATTCCCGTCTGCCTTGTCTGGCTGTGACACACAACATGTTACGCTAATCCCAATTAAAATTAAAATAAATCCGCTATGCGGAAGCAATTGGCCCAATTCCCCCACTGATATCCACAGTTCAAAATATAATATTGAATGGACCCCCCTCCCCGAAGGGAAAACTTCACAAGGGATTAGCTCTGTAATAATGATGATGATGACAATGGTGTTATTTATAACTACGTTGATGATTATTTGACAGTGACTACGAAGATCCAATTATATAGTGGTGACAGAAAAGGATTGATGTTGGTGCAGCGATAACAGGTTGGCGATGACGAACGGTAATAAGATACTTACGCCTATTTTCATTTTAACTAGGCCTATTCGGTGGTGTTCTTAATTACCGATTCAGTTCAGTAATACACAGATATTTCCCATTTCGAGGGTCTCTCTTTGAGGAATTAATACTCGTGACGTGGTTAAGGTTAACAACAAAATACTACAAACTCGTTATTTGATATTAATTTACAGAGGATTACAGATCTGTATTATAGAGCTTCAAATATTCTTTACATAATACATATAAAATATAAAGATTTACAGAAAACAAATGAGATACTAACATTGAAATCCTAGAGTACTAGGATTCCAATGTTGTGCAGATTTAAAGATGTTATTTTGCCCTGTAATGAAAACAGGTCTCGGGCTTTATATAGCTCATATATGGGTATTTTTTACTTCTTTACTCTATAAAAAAACTCCCTAATTTCACTTAGAGAGGTATGCATAAAATCGTTGCCAATGCTTTGCCTATAGGAAAAAGTAAAAGGAAAAAGCATAAACTGCATATCGTATATGCATAAATACCATTATTCTGCTACGAAGTAAATGCTACCGTACCGGTTTTACTTTACGAAAATAATCGACTTTGCACTATTCGGGCATTTCCGTTACTATTCGCGACCACCCGAATCTTGAGCAGAACCTATAAAATAGTCACTCAACCATTCAACATTTTCTTTCTCAAATCTATAAAGTTTCATATAAACTGTAACTGACGGCGCACTTCTCTCTTGAAACCTTATTTGTAAAAACACAGCCATACAAATTACCGCCAACCATTCACTAGTTAATCGAAGCCACGAATAAAGTACATGAATTCGTGTCGAGTATCTCACATTGAGATAATATCGCTCCAAACAGGGCTCAAACATCTTACATGAATTGTTGTAGATTATCTTCTGCAATATCGTAGTCAAATTATTATTATTATTATTAATAATAGTGTAAGTAAGTAATGTTAATAAATGTAAATGTAAATCAAAAGTGGTCAAATGGTATACAAAGGCAATGTAAATGTTTGTAAACAAAACACGGAATTACTCCTAGTTGACGATAGGCATCTTCATGAACTTAGTGTAATTAAGTTTATTTTTCGTAAAGTGTGGAAAGTGATTACAAGACGAGGTTCTGCAATAAAATACAGACTCCGTGCATGTAGAATTGTTTAACGTATACTAGAATATCTAGTTCAAGTCTAATGACTCAACAGATTTAAACTGAATTAGATGAATACGTAGCCTTTAAAACAAACTTAATTCGAGATTACTTGTTGTGTATTTTCTTCCTTAACTTGGAGCTCCAATGCCAGAAGGAGACAATGTAAAAAGAGAGAGAAACGACAAAGGAAATTAAATGACAAGGCAGGTGAATTCAATCTGAGAAAGTTTAGTGAAACAAAGCATCTTAGAGCGAAAAATAAAATGTAAAGTTCAATTAAAAAGGAAGTACAATCTTATATAATTTTAAAAATATATAGTGTCGTACATTCCTAAATTAGAGTGGAGTTTGGTACTGTTATTAGACCTATTAAATAATTAAAAATATAATTTATTTACATATAAACAATCTTATGGTTTCAAATAATTTTTCTAACAGAGAACCAGGAATGTCTACTTTTTGCAACGTTTTTCCTCCCGGGGAAATTCTATTGTTTTATTCAACAATGGACAGCTAATTAAAGAGGATTCAATTTGAACGGCATTATTAACATCCATTTGGTTGTTCTTTCCACCCTCTTTCTCTTTTCATCACATCCAGAACATCTTCAGGTGCCGTTTCAATTGCCATCGCTTCCTATTTCTTCTTTTCCAGATTGAAGGGAAAAGTTTGTTTCAATGGCATTGTCTTCACCTCTTCCTAATTTTCCGGACAATTCTACGTATACAAAGTCTCAATGTTTTAACTTCGACTAGTTTAGCAACCATTCATTTACTTGTCAAGCCGAAGAATTTCTTGTAAGAAATTAACTGTGAGATAACTGTATTATGTACAACACCTTCCTGCATTTGCAGATAGCCACTGGGACAAAGTAAACAAAACTATACGTTTCTGAAAACAGAAGTTAACAGATTAGGGTATACTAATATAACTCTTTAGAAGATAGGAATTATTTATAGTTATCTAAATGAGATCGGTTGTATTATATGGATGTTAGACATGGTCGCTTACTCTTCGAAAAGAACATAATCTCAAGAGTGTTCGAAAACAGGGTGCTTAGGAAAATATTTGGGCCTAAAAGAGATGAAAATGGGGTCTGGAGAAAACTGCATAACGATGAGCTTCATAATCTGTACTATTCACCGGATATAGTAAGGGTAATTAAATCACGGATGATGAAATAGGCTGGACATGTTGCACTCATGGGGGAAGAAAGACACAAATCAAAAGTACTGAATGGGAGACCCGAAGGGAAAAGACCACTTGGAAGACCTAGATTTAAGTGGGAGGACAATAATGAGGATAGATTTAAGAGAAGTAGGATTTCGAGAGGGATCATTGGATGGACTAAGCGCAGATTAGGGTTAAATGGCGGGCTCAGGTAAGAGCGGCAATCAACCCTCGGGTTCCATAAAATAAATAATATTCTTTTAGCTTGCTGAGGAATTATCTCTTGCCATTGAGCAAGTAAGTAAAGAAATGAGTTCTCAAAATAATCATGAAAACGGGTATTATCGTTTCCAGCGGAGCGGCTACATTGCTGATTTAGGGAGATCAAATTGTTTTCAAATTCCCATAACTAAAGGCATAGTTCCTCGATCATCCACCATGAGTCCTTTCCTTGTATCCCGCTTTACAGGAAGAAATTTTCTTGAAAACGGCTTTGACGATTTTGTTTAAATTTCCATGTTGCATTGTACAATATGTTTAAAATATAGGTAGCATACCTAGTCATTTTATCTGCAAACTTTGTTTTAAGTCTTGCCACTCGAATAATCCGATTTTAAATGAGGTTACGGCAACTGAACGCGAACTTCTGCAATACGGCCACGTACAGTAGACTAGAATGTAATTAAGGGTGCAGGAAGTTATGTCTTTCATATAAGTTTTTCTTCGGGTATAATAGGTAAACTTTTTATACAAAAAATTAACCAATCTTGACAGATTATTACAGAAAGTGTAGAGTCATAGATTACGCCTATAGATAAGTATAATTTTGTCATAATATATTCTTCAGTTAATTATAACTTTCAATATCAAGTTGTTGAAAATTAATTTTAATTTAATTTAATATTATTATGTAGAAACGGTTCTCGGGTTTCCAGTCGGGTAGTTATAGAAGTACATTCTGAGCTTTCGGCGACTGTCTGCGTCGTCATCTTCGGAGAAGATATATATATATATATATATATATATTTTAGACGTCTACTTTAATCAGTAGGATAGATATAATATATTTCTGTGAAGTCGTAAGTAAAATCGGCACATTTCAAAATTTATTAGTATTTTTCATGTGTATTTTTCTGGTGTGTAGTGATGTTCATTACATTCATGAACATCAAATTTTGTTATAGGCTTAAGATAATTGTAGTATGTATGTAGGCCCTATGTATGTATGTCACCCCTCACTTATTTATGAGGGGTGACATACATACATAGGGCCTACATACATACTACAATTATCTTAAGCCTATAACAAAATTTGATGTTGATGAATGTAATGAACATCACTACACACCAGAAAAATACACATGAAAAATACTAATAAATTTTGAAATGTGCCGATTTTACTTACGACTTCACAGAAATATATTATATCTATCCTACTGATTAAAGTAGACGTCTAAAAAATATGATAACGCTTTTGATTAAAGATTTCTAAGAGAACTGAACACACTTTCAGGTAATATGTTATACAATTTTATAGCATGAGGTAATATTCCGTTCAGGTCATACATAGTGGATTCGCTATGACTTACAAAGACATGCCTGACTTGTCTGTGTTATGGAGATAAATATCTCCAGGTGTAGGTCTAATTAAATTTGACAAATCCATTTTCCTTCTTTACAGTATATTTGCATGATAAATTCAACCATTATTAGGATATTTAGCAATTTGTTTTAAGACTACAAGTAAAAAAAAGCAACCTTTTTAATAATTAGTCTTTTTAATAAACGTCTACTGAAGTAACCTGTCTGTCACTCGAATTCATTAATGGAAAGTGCTTGTCGCAATTCAACTTTAAAACTCTGCATGACCTTTCTATGATTTATTGCATAAAATAGAGTACCGGTACCTGTCATTAATAATCAGTAATCACAAACAGAACACGGTAAACATTTCTCAGCCTCACTCGACCGCTTTCACTGCTACTGGTGTATAAATTCGTCACGTTATAACTCTTTAAAAGAAGTTATATTATAACTTCAATAGAGTACTGCTTTGCTTAATATAAAATAATTTTTATTCTCAAGATAGAATTGTCATTTATGGAAGCCACCTATTCCACTGAAATTTTCAAAATTGATTTTAAGCTTAGTGCCCGCTTATGATCTCACTTGATGATTACTTATAAAAGTTCAGGTCTGAAGTGTTAAATAATTATGTCGAGTTATATTTTTCGTCTAGGAATTGGTTGCATACAGCCAACTATACCTTACAAGTTTTAAATGATATCCTGTTGTGTACACTAACGCAGCGATATAAGTTAAACGCTTCTAGGATCATTTCTCTGTACTCTGTAGACTCATCACTAACTTTATGTAACCAAACTTTTCCCCACATTCTAGCGTTTGAAGTTTTTCAGATTTCATGGACCTTACTCGTGTTTGCATTCCCAGTCTGACTGCTTTACAAATATCCGAGTTCACATAAATACTGAATGAAAATCAAGTCAACACGGCAGTGCGGCAGAAGTTATTTCGTGTCCCACAAACTTCCAGTTATAAATCAAGCTCCAATGAAATGCTCTTTAAGACCTGGAGCTGCAGGGAATATACTAAACTATCGTTTGTATAATTTATTAGACCATTTTTCATATTCTGTTTCTTAAAATTTATTTATGGGAGATTGTTATTTATTTGTGAGTGGTGAACGGAAAACTTCCAGAGAATAGATAACTTATTTTTTATCGATATGCAGTATGTTTAAAGTTGAAGACATGAGAATTTGTGGGACAAAACCAAATTCTGGGTTAAAAAATTGACATATTCAGTTAGGAAATTCTTCGCCATTTGATACTAATGTGCCTTACTTTTTTTGCAATTTACAATGAAAAAAGTCTTTCACATATAAGAATATACATTACTTATGTTTATTAAGTACTAGCTTCAAAGACTCGGCGTCTCCCGGGTTTTTTAAATTTTGTAATTGGAAATTATCTTATGAAGGACTTTCGTTTTTTAAATTCTAGGTCCTTATACAGGTATTTGGAATTTGAAATAGGAAGAACGACAAATCACACTCAAACTGTTACCTCAGAAAACGCTTGTTATAGCTTTTTATGGCTCATAAAGGATGGAGAATTTTGCATCCCATCGCTTATACAGTACAAAGCAAGCCTGATAGGGGTTCAAATAAGAATAAACAGAAATTTCGGTAACATTAAATAGTGTTGTCTTTGCGAAATATTTATTTCTCACTCTCATGTTATCATAAACCTATTTTGGGGATGAAATTAAACAGAAATGCAATATAACTTTCATACTTCTCTCCCCAAAACATATTACCACACCTCGTATTGTTTTCTCTATGTCCAGGGTAGAGAAAGTTATATGATTGCATTATTTTAGTGGATTTCATTCTTTAATATGTATTTATACCATGAATTATATTGATATCTTCTTAATTTGTCAAATTCTAGTTTCATTTATTTCCAAACCCGTCTGAGACCCACTGGCAACAATATGTTGTCATGTCAACTGTGATTTGGATTTGATAATTCTGTGTAAAAAGGGATTAAGTATTCTCAAAAATATATCATTTTTGGCATTTATAATCAAAATTTTTCAAAATCCTTTCTTAGTGAGCACTTACATTATGAAACGAAGGTATTGTCAAAATTCCAAGTCTCTACCCATTATAGTTCAGGCTCTACGTTGATTCCTGTCAGTCAGTCAGGACAAAACTTTTTATATATATAGAGATTAGTGAATCCGTGCGAATATTTCTCACTTCGCCTCTATAAAGATAGCTTATCTTTGCACAGTTTTCTCATAGTTGGGACCTGTAAGTTGCATTTTTGTTGACATACTTGCCTTGATCACAGATCAGTGATGACTGAGCACAGAACCATAGAAAGGTACTGAATAACATGCGATGCCTGGTGGAGAAACACAGAAGTTATTAAACAGTTCATTTTACTAGAGTTCCAGGGACTCCGAAATGCCGGTCTAAGCCTAATGCCTTAGCATACTAAGCGAAACAACATTAAAAGTGTCTCTCTAGGTGCAAGCATTATAATTAGGTTCATATTTAAGAATACATTATGTAATTATCTTACCTTAAAATAAGTAATTGATGATAATAACCTATAACTGGCGACTATCTTATCGACTTGAGCTAGAATTCTGGGTAAATAGGTTGACCAACACTACAAACCTATATTATATTAATATAATTATATTATAATATATATTAATGTGGCACATTTTCAAAACGTGAGAATTCGGTATGCCCACTAAACTAATATCATTGTTCATAACCGAACCAATCTAACTTAACCTAACTGCCACTAAAGCAGAATCCACCAGCCTCTACTTACCATAATCCAGTGGTGGATAAGAAATGATGTGCAAGAAGGACACGTGGTTATCCTGCTTCGCTCAGAAACATAATACAGCTTGGCGTGTTTTAAGCGCAATAACGAACGAATTGATTGCAATGGGTATAAAAACAAGATAAAGTTTTAAATGCGCCTGTCTTCACCTCTTAATTACTTCCTTGGGCAAACGTAAGTTCATTTAATTTATAGGCCTATATATGCATAAATTAAGAGATATTTAAGTTTCGGAGTGTGGACACATGAGGCAAAAGTGCCTAAGACGTGCACCTGTAAGGCACGGTTACAATGGATGCGAAAATGAATTCGTGAGCTCGGATTTGTTCCCCAGTGTTCTGAATATCAATTTGTTTCTGCCTACCAGCGAAGACGGAACCCATCCATTAGGATCGATTGATTACAACGTAAACAGGCACGTGGACTTCAGAACTAATACGAAAAATCAAACTGGTTTGAACAACCAACTACTTCTGATATGCTCGTGCGTAATCTGCAGACACTAATTAGTGTCAATAAACTTCATTTTGTGTCCAATGAGGGTTTTATCTTTTGTGTCAAAGAACTAAAATTACAATAAAATGCCCCTATTAAAATTAATTTTACAATTAAAAACAATGTAACATATTTGGGCTGCCGCACATTGAGCGTTTTGTGGTCGCCACCGGTGGCGACCACAAGCAGCGGGAAGGCTTTTACATGGAGTTTAAATGGAGTAGCCGCACACACGACCACTGCTAACGCCAACGTCAGCCACAAGCTGGGGGAAAAACTCTTCTCGCTGCTTGTGGCCGCTGCAAAACGTCGAGTCTAGGCGCACATTGGGCGTTAGTGGTCGCGTCTAATCCCCCTCTGGCGTTCTACACTGGCATAGAGCTCCCTCCTGAAGAACTTGGGTCCCTAATCTATTGCGTGCCCTAATGACTAGGGCAAGGCATAAAACATAGAAAATAGAAAATATGAAAAATAAAAAGTACATTCTTGACCTAAAATATTTAAAAATTAATAAGTTATTCCTCATTACTAATAATTTGCTTTCTGGAAGTAATGTGTTGTGAGCAATTTAATAAAAGAGAGGGCATTATATTTCATTTACAATGAAATCACTCTTTTTTTTTCTAATAAAGTAACTAATTGATACTGGGATACATGGATCTGTGAAATTTAAAATGAATACAGAAAATCTGAATGGACGGAGTTTCTCAATGAAAATGATTTTCTGTTGCCTGAAAGTAATGGTTTGTATTTTTCTACTGGTTCGTCTGAAATAATTGAAGAAACAGAAACAGCACGAAAGGTAAACTAAGTAACAAGAAAATACAAAATGAAGGAAAGTAAAAATGAAGTGAAGAACAAAGTAAAAAGTCCTATGTTACTTCGTTTGGTATTCTACTTTAAACATTTTTTTTTATATTTATTATAGGCCTATTGTCTTTATAGTTTGTTATGCTGCTATGAACATTGTTAACGATTATGTTCTTTATTTTGTTTTTGTTATGGACTTATTTATTTATTTACTTATTCAATGTTTCCTCCAGAGATTAGCACATTTATACAATGCGAAATACACTAATATATTCATTATTTCTCTATACAATTCATATAGGCCTAATATATTACATTAATTGTTATTAACATGGAGTAAAAATAATTCAATCTATATTATTTACAATAAATTCATTAACTAAATAAAACATCATGTAAATAAAAATTTACAAAGTCTTGCTTAACACATTTTAAAATTATAATTACATAAATATTTAAATAATACATATGTTGGTCCTGAAACATCGAAAGTGCAGGAGCTGGTGCTCGGGGGCAGTTCCATTGTTTCGATTATACAGGCCTATGTCTTATAGTGGAAGTGTGATGTTGAACTAAACTTAACTTAAAACTAAGAAGTAGACAAAATATAATAAAAAGGTAATAGAAGAGAAAGGAAAAGGCTGAGAACCATGGCATCATTCAAGTGATATAGTCTAAGTAATAATAATTATAATTAATATGATGGTAGTACCAGAAAGAGAATATTTAAAATATAGGAAAATTAAAGTTTGTATTTTTTTAATTTTAGATTTAAATACTCCGTAACTACATTAGATTACACCTGGATGTAATGTGATTTTAGAATTATACACGCGAGGACCGAAAATAGAGCTATATGACAGACCAGCAGGAGTGAAACATTTTGGTTCTACTAAATTACTAGTTTTATTTCGTCCTGTGCAGTGTTCATGTGGAACAGTTAGAATTTTGTCTTATTTTTATGGTAGAATTTTAATAAAGGGTATCTATAAATTTGGTTAATGTTAAATACATTAAACTCTGAACAGATTAGTTCAATTGGTTAGTCCAGCCGCTTTTTAAAGTAAATTTTGATTGTACGTTTTTGTAACCAAGTTAATGGAGTAGGAAAAGTTTTCGAAATGCTACCCTATGCAACAATGTCATACTGAGTAATGGATTCGACTAGGCCTAAATAAAATATGGCCATACAGTTACGGAGATTTTCAAATTGATATTTTGCTTTTTGTATTTTATTACATATATGAAATGTGTTTATTCCATTTCAAATGTTGATCAGTAATAATCCCCAAAAATTTTAATTCTGCAGACAATTTAAGAGAAGGGCATTCAGAAACCGTAAGGTCTTCACAGTCAGAGCTATGAAGTATTAATTTTAAATGTTCGAGTGGATTTAATTGTTTTAATCCAGAACTGTTACAGAGAAAGCCGTTCTGGGTAGAAGTGGCGACCACTCGTGGTCGTGTAAGCTTCTAGTGGCGACCACCGGCGGCGGCGTTTGTGGCGGCGTTTGTGGTTGACACGACCACAAGTGGTCGCCACCGGTGGCGACCACAAAACGCCCAATGTGCGGCAGCCATAGAAGAGCCAGTCAAGTTAAAAATGTGTGCCTCACAGTACCGCATATGACATAACTTGCCTGTCAGTGAGGCAGACCAATAAGGGCAATCAGTCATAGGAGAGAGGTTCCATCTGGCGCTGTGAAGTGAACTCTGGCTTAGCTCAGTTGGTAGAGCAGTGGCACGGATAGCCAAAGGTCCTTGGTTCAAATCCCAGTGTCAGAGGAATTTTTCTCCTATAATATTCTCTTATAGTCTTACCTTGTTTCCTAATACTAAAGCATAAGGTGGAAGAATTTATCTTATTTACAAAGAAATAAAATATGTGTTGTTAGAAGAACGCAGAATAGAATGCAGTGCGTTAACAGCGGTAGCCCACACCAACTAATAAATAATAAAGGCATGTTTACGAGGTGGAATTGATCAAGTCTGAAGTGAACAACTTCCTTTGTACCAAACAGAGAATTGCTTTTAACGCATCTCCAACGAGAGAGGAACTAATTCCAACTTTCCTTCCTCTCTTACATCAGCGAGGATGGGATTAGTGCGGCTTCATGATGGACTGTGTCATGGACGAGCTTTCGTTCCATCCGATATTACAATAATAAAGTCTCCCATTGTGCTTTTCATTCAACGAATTGTTCAGTAGTACATTTTTGTAATGCAGAAAAAGTTTTCGATGTATGGAGGTTTGTTTTAGTTTGTTAAATGGGAAAAGTTATAAATTAAATTGCTCAGGCGGGATGTTTTTTTTTAAAAATAGAATCTGTACTTGTATTCAAAACATGTGTGTGCCTCCCTTGTGGTTTTAGAGGTAGCATTATATACGAATGCACAACATTATTTCATACTCTTATTCAATCCTGCATTTATGTATAACCACGCACGCGAACAAAAAATGAGTTTTCGTCAGCTTTACTCGTTTCCAGATCCCAGAAAAAGTCGGTGTTAAAAAAAGGATTAATAACTCTAGGACTACTATAGAATCAGTAGCTACGCTGAAGTATAAGCATTCCTTCAATGATCTCACAGTAGTGGGTCATTCACATAGAAAATTAACCATAAACATAAATAAGTAAACTAAAACGTTCGGGGCCATGTTTTTTCAATGGGACCTTCACAATGCATCACTATAACTTTAAACATAAAGTAAAATCAAACGTTAACTTAGAACTTTGCAAACTTCAAACTTTCGCGTTAAGTTTATGCGAAAAATAACGATACAACCAATCAGAGCTCTCAACTCCACAGAACAGGAAACGGAAGTAGACGTAGTCAAGAGATGGCGTCTATGAATGAGGAACTTGCAACGTATCCTATTTCTGTCCGTAAGGCATCCATTATATAAATATGCGGCATTGAAGGAAAATAATTATATGGACATTAGTTTCCCAAGAAATGAACTACAGTAGTAAATACAGCCCATATAATGTTCTGTTAATTTGTATATGTCTGCGTACACTTGTATGATTTATATTTTTAAAGGCCTACAAGTGTTTAATAGAAACATTAAAATATTTTCGTCTGTGGCAGCCATTTTATCAGCTGTTCGCGTTCTCATTAAATTTGTGATTGGTTGTTATTAATGTTTAAGTTGTGAATGCTCAATGCCGTGCTAAATTTTGCGTTTTATGTTCTTAAGTTTACGGTTCAGGTCGCGGCCCTGTAAGGCCCGAGCGGCTTGGGTCGCTTAAATCCTAAAAGGGAGAGGTGA
This sequence comes from Ectobius pallidus, assembly GCA_964059195.1. Lineage (NCBI taxonomy): Eukaryota > Metazoa > Arthropoda > Insecta > Blattodea > Ectobiidae > Ectobius > Ectobius pallidus. Next base: position 10,049,552 of record CAXKWD010000007.1, on the reverse strand, counting down.
AACTACGGTAAAGAAAGAAAGGAAGTTTACGGTTAATTTTCTATGCCCCATTAGACTAAACGCGTCTACAGATTTCGTTTCTACCGTTACTTTATTCCGGTGTTACTAGGAAGAACGTTTAACAGTGCATTATACAATGAACCTATAAATGCTAGATTATATGATGACACTAGGTTTCGTATCTACCTTCATGAAAGTGATTTCGTGAAATTAATTACACCTATTTTCTTCAAAAATAATTCCTTTGCAACAGCACGTTTCACCGTATTTCTGAAGTTCAACTTGTTGAAACCCCATATCCACGTTTGAAACACGTATGAATCCAGGCATTTCAAAGTTTCCTTACTTCCCACTTAATTTTTACAAAACGCGAACAAGCTAAATAAGCGTATAATCTGAAAATTACTATTAGGTCTATACCCGTAGTTTCGTGAAAAGTTGGAATAACCCGAAATGGCACAGTGTCGTAACTCATTGTCACCAGTACATCTCGCGCTTGCGAAAGTTAGTTACGAAACCTGATTTCGTCATGTAAACTAGCCTTAGTGACAATTATGAAGACAGGCTCGTTTCATAATTTTCATTCGAGAGTCGTAATTACCATTTGAGTATAGTTAAGTTGCATACGACTGTTTTTGTTCGACAATAATTAAAAAGGTTGGGCATCTTTGGGTGAACAGTAACACATTACATGCAGGAGAATTAAGGTCCATTTACACACAGCAGTGGGGTGAACGTGACGTGACGGCACGTATTCCTACCGCCCGTGATCCCGCAGTGATTTCTATTCACACTATAACGTGGCATGAACGACATCAGTCAGTGTTTACTATAGTAACAAATGCCACGGAAAATGGCGAAATTCTCAGAAGCTGATTTATGAATGATTACTCTTTTTTGGGATGAAGAGGAGAAGGAACAAGAGAGAAAACGGAAGTGGGTTCATGAGGCCTGGAAAAAGAGAAGAACAGAAGGGGAATTTACCACTCTTGATAAAGAATTGATGGACGATGGAGCAAAGTTTCAAGAATTCTTCAGAATGTCAGAAAATGCATTTAACATTCTGCAGGACACAAAATGGAGAAAAGCAATTTCTCCGAGGGAACAGCTTGAAGTTTGTTTGAGGTATGTATGGTAGATTAGAATATACAGTAGACTGTAAACTTTGAATTAAAAAAGAAATCAACTCAAAATAAAGTTTACAAACATTTTCAAAGGCGCACAGTATAAAATTTGATCTTTTGTTTTGAAAAAAAAAAAACATATATTTCTACTTAAACTACGTTTAGAAAAATTTTCAAATTATTCTATTAAATAATTTTTTTAAACTTAAACTAAACTATTACAAAATTTGTTTTAAACTTAAAGTGTTAATATACAAATACTGGGTAACATAAATTATTATTTTAATAACATTGCAAGAAAAACATTTTCATAGTTAAAAAAGAAGTTTCACTTCGAAAACTCATATATGAGTAAAAAAGTATTTGTAATTAATTTTGATAGGTATTTATTCCTGACCGAAATTCTCAAAATACCGTTGCACTGAATAGGTTGCCGGTTGCATTTGACCAGCAAATCTTGATTTTCATTCACTACAACACACTCATTGTAGCTTCCTGAAGGAGAAGGCTGTCCAGAATATGTTGGAGTAGCAGCAGAGTAATGAGAAACTGCATATGGTCCTGCATTTGGCTCTTCTTCCATGAGCATTTTAAGCTCGTACTTCTGCACAGCGGCAGAACAACCCCACTCGATTTTCTAGAAGAATATTTCAGGCTTGCCTGTCACGCCACAGTCACGTCACTGCTGAGTGTAAATTGAACTACCCGAGTTTCACTGTATTGCGACTGCGGGAACACTGACTGCACTGTCACGGCCAAGCGCCGGGCGAGTGTGAACAACACCACTCAATTGCATAGAAGAATGTTTTCAGGCTCGCCAGTAGATGCACTTGCCTGTCACTCCACGGTCACGTCACTGCTGAGTGTAAATGGACCTTAAAGGATCCAGGTAAGACCTGAGCTAAACACGCGCAGACAGCTTATCGTCCGCCGGTAGCAATGGAATAGGAGCAGAAGAGAGTGCATATAGAGCTCTGGGCTTTTGTAGTATTTCCTCCTGCCACTTGAGCGCGCTGCTCTCCACATTCAGGTATTGTCAACTTCCGGTTTCCTCATTCTTGTGTGTTTTCAATATGAGTTCGGGACGGTTCGCCAATTTTACAGTGAAGGAGTTAAAAAGGAAAAAGGAAATATTTCATAGTTAACAAAGCAAGAGTTGATTGCAAGGTGAGAAATCAAAGCTACCTGTCTTCTGAAACGTTCGCTAACGGTTCTAATATGGTGCAATATGCCTGCGGTCTCAAATATTTTTGTATACGTTGGACGATTTATTTTCATGTTTTTTTACAAATATGCATGAACTTTTTCGTATCATAACTTATTGAACACACAGTCTAATATACGACGCTGTTTGTTTTGGTTGCAGGATGCTCAGGCGAGAGAAAAATCCGCATAGGAATTTTGCCTTATTCGAAGTTGAGGTTATAGAATCAGAAAGTACCCACGACTTTCCTTCGACAAATTTCTTCAAGATAAATTCATTCAAGAAAGAATGGTTCAAACTTTTGACGAAAACTCCATAACCACTTGGTTCGAAAAGCGTAGGGCAGGCAGCAGTGTGAAAGCTGGCCGGACTCTAGCAATTAGAAAATTCATCAAGTTCAAGTTAGTGAATAAGAAATATTATGTACAAGTACAGGCACAGATGTTACTGACTGATATTCACAGGTGTGACTTTGTTATTTGGACTAAGAAGGGCATCATTATTCAACACATAAAATTTAACAAAGCATTTTCTGAGGGGCTACTTCATAATGTAAATGCTTATTATCAAGCAGTATTTTTGCCTCTTCTGCAAAATACCAATAAAAATTATTAGTTGTACAGTTGCTATTGTCTTTTGATTTGTTTTAAATAAAAATAGCTGAACCACCATGCTTTTTATGACTACGACAAAAATAAGAGGGTACTTTAAAATTTTTAGTATTTGACAAATTTATATTTTCTGGGCTCAGCCAGTGTTCTGCCATCCCAATTGCCTCCAAATTATTGTCTGATGACATAATACATAACATATCTGATTTACCTAGAAAACCTTGAATGTTAAGAAACATGACATTTACAAAATTAGTGTTATAATTAACTATAGGCCTATTATGATTGCATTTTTCTTTATCAGGTATTTGTTACAAGAGTTTCTATTACAGGCATACAACAAATCTGGAATTTTCAGATACATTTAAGCTATCCTTAGGCATAGGCCCACATTCTACTCTAAAAAATCATCAAGTCCGGACCCATGTTTTCCTAAAAATTTGTATGTAGTTTGTTTTTTACTCAATTACAATACAGAATGACCATTTTATCAGTTACGGGAGAAATTTCGATTGACATATACATTCTTAAATGTCAAAATAAATGACCAAATAAATTGGCAACAAAAATTACACTGAAAAGATGAAATGCTAATTTAACATGGAAATGAAAGTTGATTATGAGCCTAAACGAGGTTAAGTTGGTCAGGTATACTTATTAAGTGTCAGTATGGTACTTTATGAGATTGTGTGTGGGGAGGGAAAATGTCTGTCCTTCTGTCTGTCTGTCCGTCCGTCCGTCCGTGTGTCTGTACGCGCGATAACTCAAATACGCTTTATCAAATTTTTATGAAACTTGGTATACGAATTTATAATGTCCCTGGGAAGAAGTCTATTGATATTGGACCAAATCGGTTGGCCGGTACCGGAATAATGCCACCTTTAGTGCCTTTTATGGTAATATATCACAAAGGCGCGGATAACTCAAATACGCTTTACCGGATTTTCTTGAAACTTGTTATACGAATTTATGACGTTCTTTGGTACAAGCCTATTGAATTAGGGCCAAATCGGTTGACCGGTACCGAAATAACGAGTATATCAATATTAATTTTGTAATGAATATCCTTTCATGGCCCACAATATATTAATAAACGTAGCAAATGGCCAATCGTATATTGATATTGTTAGCAACCTTGATTGAGATGTCAGTGTGGGCTAAATAATAATTAATAGTTAATAATGGAAATAAACGATTTATAACAGCTAGCCGTTGGATATTGATATTATATTGTGTTTTCTATGGTTATGTAGCTACCGATATTTACTTTAGGCTATATTTTAATGTGAGTATTTTTTATATTGAAATCTGTGCAGCAATATACCTAATGTAATTCCTGACAGATTTCACATTGACTCTTTATTAATTCATTAACTTTTAAGGCTGCTTTAAACTTGAAACTGACTTATCAGCGAATCGTAGGCCTATTGCATCATTATTATTATTGCCAGCACATTTTGTTTTTGGAGTTTAACTCTGAGATATTTTACAAAAATAACTTTTCTGCATGGGCCTATTATAATTGCGTTTATCATTGATTAAAAAAAAAAAACATACTGGCACTTGGTTATATCAGTTTACCTGATTTTATTATTTCATAGGCTTATATATTTTTCTCAACATCTACTATATAAAAAATATCTTAATCACTAAAAAAACATGAAATACTCGCCAAAACTGCTCAAAGGAACATTAAAATCATCTTCTGTGAAGTGACAGCTGCAAACACGAGAATACTGGGAAGGTGTTTTTCCATGGCGTAATTTTATCATCCATTCTTGAAAAACAGCCCTTTCTTTTGTAAAACTAAGACCTAAATTTTTGTTTGCAACGGCTGAACAGCCGAAAACATAGCTGTTAATCGGCATAATTACTTCCAAAACAAGACACAAGCACAGAACTGTATTGTAAACACAGGCATCTGAGATAACCGGAAGTGGATAATACCTCATTCTCGGCGGCCATCTTAAAAGCGCAGAGCTCTATACTGCACTATTCATTCCTAACTAAGCGGTTCATAGAGTAGGAATACTTCCACAAAGTCTCCGGTTTTTACGTATATACCTTAGGAGCGAGTCTCGCCGTTCCTAGAGCTCCTGCCTAGGGGAGGTAGCTGCACCCTGATTGGCTCAGTTCTCCTATCCCACTCCACGTGTTGTCTGTCTCTCTCGCTGCGGCTTTATCCCTGCACTCAACTAGTATAGTATTTTCTACGACTGGCGACATGCTGCATGATCTTCACTCTGTTCTCAACAGTAGCTCACTGATCATACGCGCAGCGAATCCTCGCAAGCTGGTAACGAGACGTAACGAGAAGCTCGCTGGCTGGGTTAGTCTTCAAGGCCAGAGACTTTGTGGAAGTAATCCTACTCTAATAGCCCGTAACTATTGAAAACAAAAATAAAATGAATAAAGTATTTGTTCTTTTTTTTTTAGTTATGAAATATTATTTAAGTAATGGTATGTAACTCTCAGAATATCGCTGTTGGGTCTTCATTGTTGAATGCTGTGAGGGTAACTAAGATGTTTTTACACGGTCTGTACAACAGGGAATATCACGTGAGATGAAAGTCAGGCAGGTCTTGATTGCGTCATAGTAGACTACTGCGCAGCCTTTTGTTTGTTTCGAGATATACTATTATGATTCCCAAAGAGGGCATGGGTTGTGATCTACTTGATTTATGCAGCAGTGTCGTGATTCAAATGCAATGATCTCCTTATATTCCACTAGTTTATTGTAGGCTATATCAAGTTATTTCTGTAGTACATGATTATTAATCTCGGACATTCTTTGTCTGAACTTCCACCCCTACTACATACATAACTAAAGTCATATAAGACGTCCCCCCCCCCCAACTATCAGCGGCCTATGAATTTACGAAGGAACTTCAACAAATTTCGTTTTTGTTTCCGTCGTCTGGTTGATTGCGACTTATGAGGCAAAAATATTGCCAACCATCGCACTATTGTACTCGGAGTACCTCTGACTAGACAACTGACTGTGCCCTTAGAATAGCGATAAGATACACGATATGCAAAGAGAAAGTAGGTAAGAATAATAATAAAAGACTCAAAACTAAAACAAGAAATTAAATAATTTTAACTGTTTACTAATCTGCAGAAAACATTGCTTACACTGATGGAGTTGCAAACCAAGTACTGTCGATAGATTAACATTAGAGATTTAAATACAGACCTAAGATGTTTAAAATAATTAATATTTAATACTAATTAAATTAACTTATACTTTCAGCAACACACTCCATTAAGACATTAAGACAATTTACATTACTTTACGATTTCTTCATAATAAAATTTTATGAAATCGCTTATTAGCCTGTAGCTTTTTCTTGTTTTCGGGCATTGCAAGTCCAATGTGATCCGTAAATTTAGTTCCTCCCGTGCGGATAATGAACCACTAAAAGGCAAGTAGAATATTAAGAAAGTAGAAAGAGAAAGTGAAATGTAATAAAATCAGGTAAACTGATATAGCAAAGTGCCAGAATCCTTTTGTTTAATCAGTGACAATTGCAATTATGATATGCAGAAAATAAGTTACGCCTATTTTTGTAAAAGATCTCCGAGTTAAGCAGGGCTTACGGATGAACAAAGGTCTAGCTTGATAATCATTTGTTAAGGAATATGTGGGTAGTGCTATTTGTCAAAGCTAAGTATATTGCAGCTTCCAAGGCCGTATATGAACACTGTAAAGCAATATGTTGTCTTGAAAACTGATTTACGTTTGATAGTCTAAATTCTTTCTAACACATTACCATAAAATAGACACTAAATTGGGAATTACTCCGGTACCGGTCAACCGATTTGGTTCAAAATCAACAGGCTTCTTCCAATGAACGTTATAAATGCGTATACTAAGATTCGTGAATAACTGATAAAGAGTATTTGAGTTATCGCGCATACAGACACACAGACAGACGGACAGACATTTCCCCTTTCCCACACAATGTCATAAAGTATCATTCTGGCACTTAATAAATGTTATTTTGTGTAAGTTACAGTCTATACATTACAATGATATCCTTTCACAGTCAATATAATATGATTGAGGGAAATGTCTTGTTACACATTACACTGAAATTACATGGCAAATATATTTAGTTGATAAACGCACATAGAAATGGCAAAACACCACTCTGAAGTCATCAGGTGCGTAATTCAACAAAATGACACGTGAAAATGGAGGTCAAAAGGGTCCTGTATGGCGTGATGAAATATGGACAATGTATTTAAATTTCAACGGATAGCAGGAAAGAGTATACCCAAAGGGCAAGAAACCTATATAGCTTATATCGATCTGGTAAAGCAGAACAATATTGGACAGAGGATGAAACTGTGTTTCCATAACCCTGTATACTTGAATCCCCGGGAATGATGCCATACTCTCAAAGGACCTGCATCAATGATAGCGAGAACACATTGGCATTTCCTAAAGGCTCATACAGTTGTAGGTCCATACTGGAACAAGACGGAAAAAAACTTCTATAATTGTATTGATGAGCTTCATTTCCTTAGTGGTGCGATAGAATGTGAAAGATGGTAAAATATTTTTAAGGACTGATGATAGTATATTAATACCGAAATGCGCATTTCTGCATGAATACCCATCTACAATTCCAATAAGGACCCACAAGAATAACGTGGCAGAACACGAGCTATACAAATGAAACTGTCGTATAGTAACTTCAAGATTTTGATATCTTAACATTGCTACTAATAGAATATATATTTTAAAATGTTGTAATCTGTATTGAAACTCATATACTTAATTCTTTTTAAAGACCCATCACTATCATATACGTGTTGAACGGTTTTTTATGTCTTACATTTTATAACATTGATATATTTTAAGTAGGGCCCGGATTCTAATGACCTAAAAATGTTTGAAAAATGACCTATAAAATGATCCTAAATTTTAAAGAAAATGACTTAATAATTATAAAAAATTACCAAAAACTTATATTTTATTTATAAAAATTATTATTGTACACACAAGGTTATAGACTAGTTTGTACATAAATGTAAATAACAGTAATGTTGTGAATGTTCTTTTCTCACGGAAATTTATACTGGCAATGAGGCACTGGCGAGTCAACATTCGGCACATCCTTTTGTGGTATGCCGGATTATATTGTCGTTTATTGAGGGTAAATAGTAGTTTGCACTCTCAAATTCAAGCAGGTGGCAGACACTGGTGCCAAGTCATTTTATAACAATAGTAATATAATACAACATTTTGGCGTTTCTTTGATTCTCACTTCCGACTGAGACATGTCAACACTTTAACGCCGAATTTTTCCTTCTTGAATTAAACAAACAACACTTCAAAGACAGCACCGCTAGCGACGGAAATAAAGTTAGTACACTCAATGTAAATACATGAAAATGACTGAATAAGGAAGCAAATGACACGAAAATGACAAAATAATTACCTAAATTTGAAATAAATGCGCTAAAAATATAAAACTGCACAAAATGACAAAAAATGACCTAATAAAAATGCATTTCCATAATCTAGAGGCCATGATTAGGATTTATCCACAAGTTGGCAATATCTATGCAGCATCAATAAAAAGATAACATGTCATTAGAATCCGGGCCCTGATTATAACCTTCAATAGCCTAGACCACATCTATTTTGTTTCTCAGTTGGCTTTAACCAAATATTGTATATAAACATAATACCAGATGTGTGTATAAGTTTAGGTAATTTATATTTTAGAATATTATTGGCCCACACTATAGTAATTTTATAGAATTTGACAAACTTCTATTGCAGCGTGATGTGATGTGATTTGTGTTTTTTTTTAACGAAACATCATGAGTTATTGAATAAACTGACTTAGTATGCTAATACCATAATAAATTTGTACATACGTGTTTGTAATATATCTATTTAAATAACATTTACAAGTATAACCTTGTATTTTCAACAACTCTGATAATAACTACTACTCAATAGATTAATTGTAAATTCTACAACGAGTTCTTTTAGGAATTGTATTTATCAGGGTTGGAATGTTTAAAACAAAACGTTTAAAACAAGTGTTTAAAACATGTTTAAAACAAGTGCTTGTGTTTTTTTTAAGTTTGTTTAAACCGTTTTAAACAATCTGTTTTAAACATGTTTTTTTAGCATATGTTTAAATCATTTATTAATTGCGTGTTATATTTAATTATGAAGACAATTTACATTTTGTCAAGTCAGTGACACCCTGTACCTGTTGGTGTTGTAAACAGAAAACAGAAAACAACAAAAAAACTAGGGCCAGAATACCAGAAAATCATGTGAGGTGGTGTCTTTTGTATCCTTTTCCTCCAGACTTCTCTATCCTCTGTCGCCAGCTTCCAGTTTCTGATTTCGAGTAATTGCTTTGAATTTTTTCTGACTGCATCCTACCATCTATTTTGTGGTCTTCCTTTTTAAAGAAAGAGATTATTAATATTAAATATTGAATGTGTCAATTTGGCAACACTATAGTAGGATATCCCTTGTAAGTTTGATAATGTAAGGTGGCTAAGGCCACGTAAAGCATGGTGAAAGTCAATCATCAGTTGAGCAGTAAAGGCAGTAATTAAACAGTAGTTTGTATTATTTTTTATTAATCATGAACTATTAAATCATAAACAAATACTACTGGTACAAAATGTATTTTCAAATACTATTAAGTCTACGACTCGTAAATCTTGAACATCTTAGCACAGGGTGTCATTGGATTGACAAAATGTAAATTGTCTGCATAATTAAATTTAACACCCAATTAAAAAGTGTTATAAACATATGCTGAAAAATATTTAAAACAAATATATATGTGTATGTATATGTATATAATAGGCCCTATAGGCCTACATTAAAATGGTTGATTTAAACAAAATGAACAATTTAAACTTTTTTTAAAACAAACAACATTGTTGTAAACATAAAAAACGTTTAAAAAAAACACGTTTAAAACAACCAACATTGATGTTCACATATAAAACGTTTTAAACAAAAAAAAACATGTTTTAAACAACAAAAAAACTTTTTTTTGTTCTTTTTTTTAAAAAAAAAAAAACATGTTTTTTCCAACCCTGGTATTTATATGAATTTAGTGCTGATTAGGCGGAAAACATATTTTACCCTCAACTTCTATAGTGTCAGAAATAGGTTATGTGCAAATTCCATATGGAAAAAGGAAGGAAGAAGGTGCTTGAAAAAGGCAAACTTGGGATAAAAAGGTGCCAGTAAATTCGTTAAGTAACAAACTTACATTCACGCATTGCAGGCTGTTGATTAATTACAGTGAAATTAAAAACAAAAATCAAATACTTAATAATTATTTTCCATTGCTGAAGTCTCACATCTGCTGAAACCAGATAGTTTCACTATTCAAACGGTCATTCGATGCTGGTGAGAAGTTGACAGAATGTTACTTAAGGGATACTAGTGGTGAATAAAAGCTGATGTCATTTTTTATGATTACGTCCAGGTGGCCATTTTTAATAGCACTTACCGCAGAAGAGAGACCTTCAGATAAGACGAGGTATAAATTTTCGTCAAAGTTTTATAGAAGTAGCATATAGGCTATCTGTCCTGTAAGACGTCCCCCAACTAACAACGGCCTATGAATTTATGTTTACAATTTCAAATAGCTTCGATTTTGTTTCAGTTGTCTGGTTGATCGCGAGTTATGAGACAAAAATGTTGTCAACCATCGCACTATTATAAACCATAGGGTGGGTAGTAAAAGTTATGGGAAAATTGTTGCAGTTAGTTAAAAAGACTGTTGCCTACCCTTAACGGAACAAAGCTTCCTCGATCTTCTTTCTTTCAAAACGGTGTCACTGAGCACAGTCGAATCACAATGGAACAGAACGATACGCGCTTACGAGATACCAAAAATAGGTTTTATTTCCTGGATTATGACATTAATTTGTGGTTTTATTCGTGCAATTCGCGTTATTTCGGGACTTACATTTGTCCGTAAATGACAAGTAACATCTTAATATATAAAAAAAATACAATCTCAACATCAGATTATATCATTTTGTATTGGTTTTAATATTTACATAAACTTCAGTTTATTTTTTGTATTTTTTTTTGTATCTGTCTTATAAGACTACCCCAGATTTTCGGGGTCTTTTTTTTTCATGATTCAACTATCATCTTGCTATGGATAGTTACGGTCGTCAGGTCTTCCTTCTTTTAGCCGTAATCCAATAATAAATTTCTTAAATGTGGAGCAGTGAATATTTCATGGAAATATTAGGTTTAAAATATTTTCCACATACATTACATAAGCGTATGATTGAATGATATCTTTTGATTAAAACACGCAAAAAAATATTTAACAAAAGCATTGCTATTCCAAATATATTCATACTTATAATAAATTCCTTTTATTATAGCCTATATCCCTAGCATTTAATATGCGTTGCTATTTCCCACCTATATAAACCTATACAATTTACCTCTAGTGTCCCTTAAGAGCTTAACATTTTTGGAATTAAACCAAGATGATTGTATAATAAAAAAAACTCAATGAAACTTATAAGTCATAGACTATGAACGATGAAGCGTGTTAGAAGTTTACAAAAAAAAAAAAAAAAGCTGATGTACGATAGAAAAGAGGTGGAAAAAAGGAATTATGGGCTCGGTGCAGAAAAAAAGAGATAAAAGTCATAAAAGGGGGAAAATGTGTTAGAAAATTCCCTTCAATCTCATCTATGATTCACACTGTGTGTTTCTTTCACAGGAGCTCTAACTTGCCCTAGAAAAATCGTAACCCTGTTATTAAAATTACGCTGTGCTGAGTCGGGTTCAGGTATCCCTAAAGGACTAAATACGATTGGTCAGGATTTTGGTAAGTTAATTTAACCTGTCGAGTAAAATTTCTACAGTAATAATTTAAATAAGTCATTTATACAATTAAATAATGCAATACTTATTCAACTGGCAGCTCTGTTTTCCTACTGTAGAAGTAGAAATGTTTCAAGAACAAGAATAACAAGTGTCGTCCTCATAACTAAAATAACGTGCGTCATTGCATAATTGATATGACCACAGCGAGATGTATATTTATAGGGTAACGCTTTCTTTTGATCCGGCAAATGCTCAAACGGCAGCCATCTTTACCCCTCTAGAGATTCAGTGTAATGCAAGGTTTGCTGGAGATCGTATGGTTTTTGTTTATACCGTATTGTTGTGCTGTTAACTGCTCGGAAAGGTCACAAATAAACAACTTCCTGAGGGAGCCCCCCACCCCAAAAAGAAAAGGAAAACATTCTTTTCTGAAACATCAACTATAGGTAGACGCCACCACAACACAACCTTAGAAGACTAAAACGAAAACGACATACAGGCTATCTATTTCAGTAGGCACTGAGACCTAAAATCATGTTTCAAGTATATATTAGATTTATATGCAATTATTTTTAGTCAAGTTATAAATAACTTACCAGCTGGTATTTTAAATGGGAAAAAACTCAGGGGTTTTAAATTTAAACTGAAAGAGTATTTGTATGAGAAGACACTTTATTATTTTAAGGATTTTTTACATATGTGATTTTGCAGTTACTGGAACCTAAATAATATTGACAATGTCTTTTTATACAATGTATAGCTACAGATGCATTAATTATTATTATTATTATTATTATTATTATTATTATCTTAACTGTAACATACTTGTACATAAAGTTTAAAAGAAAAAAACTATATAGAAAGAAAAGGTTACCTTCCGTTTTTGATATTCGTAATGAGTACTGTTTTGTTTTGCACTATATTGCATTTTTTTTATCGTAGCAATATATTATTTATAATAGCGATACACAATAAATTACTGATTAGAAAAACATCTCGAAGAGGATGAAAGTGAATTGATGGAGATTACACTGTTTCGTTGAATTTAGTGCCTAATCAGCAATATGGAGGGGTTCTGCCTAATATTATTATTATTAGAATTAGCCCTCAAGCATCCCATAGCGGGCAAGGGCCTCCTGGCATACCAGGGTGGCTGACTCGTTGATGGAACGTTTCAGGCTAGCCTCACCTGAGAACGCTAAAATTTAATGATATAATTGACCCTAGCTTTAGTACTAATTTTCAAGACTGCTCCACTCCCTTCTGTCTCTGGCACTCCTAGACCACAAGTTCCCCACAACACTCTTAACTCGTCCTCCCATCGTGATTTCTGCCTTCCAACACTTCTTTTCCCCTGTTCTGGGCTCCCACACTGTCATCGCATGTGCCCATCTCTCCGGGTTCATTCTCATGACATGCCCTGTCCACATCCATGTTAATCTGGAAGCAGCAACCATCACATCCTTTATAGATGTCGCCTTCCTAATGTATTCATTTTCATTCGATCTTACAATGTGATGTTTAGCAGCTTCCTCTGGCAGATCTGTAGCATGTTTTCCTCTTTTTTAGTTAATGTCCATGTTTGGGATCCATAAGTCATAACTGGTAGAATGATAAATCCAATTACAGCCGGAAGCTCAAGGAGGGAGCATTCAGGAATACAGTAATGAATAATCAAGTCTGCTAATTTTATAAGGAACTAGCTGAAAAGGCCCGGCGTCGCCCGGGCTTTGTATTTTTTAATTTGAAATTAACTTATGAAGGACTTTATGTATGTAGAACTTGAAATGAAGAAAACGATTTATCACACTCAAACTATTCCATCAGAAAACGCTGGATATAAATTTTTATGGCTCATAGAGGATGTGGAATGCTGCATTCCGTTGCTTCTACACATCATGCTTGGGAGGGGTTGAAATAAGAAGAAACACAAATTACATAAGATTGTACTGACTTGACGGAAAATAATATTTCTCATTCTCATGTTACTATACAATCGTTTCGGAGCTGAAATAAAAGAGAAATGCAGTATCACTTTCATACTTTCCTCCCCTAGAACCCGAGACATAATATACTGCGAGTCAAAATGTTCCATCCCATGCTTAGGGCCTATGATAAACATCCCTATTTCTCAACTAATACAAAGCCTACAGGTATGGATAACTTATCAGCGGAAAGGATTATTTACAGACTTTTGATATAGCATACTCACACACTTAAGTTGTCCCTCTTATTCTACATCAAAATGTGAAGTGAGTAAATATTTCTTATGTCGAGGGTAGAGAAAGTTACGTGACTACATCACACTGTGCTTTATTTTCGTGGATTTCATTTTCAGTAATTATTTTCGCCAAGATACTCGTATTACATTAAATTCCAGCATTAGGCTATATACTTGCCAAGGCCCTATGTAATCATAGTAAACAATTCATTGTTGCCATGTGAACTAAACAGCATTTCTTTTTTTTTCAGTATAAAATTCTCAGAAATTATATAATTTTCAAGGGAAGGACTGATTTATTTCAATTTTAATGTTGACCGCGTAACTTCCCGGGCTTAACTGGGTATGTGTGCAAAATTTCGTACAAATTGGTGAAGAAATGTGGATTTGTATAAGGAACAAACATACATACATACCCACAAACACACATTCGACTTTATATATTAGATAATTTTATTTAAACTATTCAATTATTATTTTTTTGTCTGTTGGATTAAAGTACTGTTTGATAAAATAACTGGAATTATATAGATGTATATTAGCGGAACCTCTCCATACTTATTCCCCTTGAAACATGAAATTTGCATTACTATTAGTTCCCAATTCTTTATATAACTTATTTCGACAAAAATAGATTCTGAAACGACGGAAGACGTCAGCAAAAATAATTGTAAATTATCCTGAAAATAAGTATATATAAAACGTTTAATAAAGTTCTAATAATTATTAATTATTCAGTTTTATAATACTTTAGAACTTCTTCAAAAACTGAACATATTTCACAAAAAACTTATAATGTGTCTTCAAAATCTTTGATTTCTTAAATAACTACTAACAATGCTTAATAAAACAAAATGTACATAAACCTTATTTTTTCACTTAAATCGATTTTTTAAGTTTTAACATTAAATTTAATAAACTTAATTATCTCCGACCTACAAAAGTGCTATCCGTTAAAGGAAATATCTTATTTTGTAAATCATCCTTATTAAACCCAACAAGGGCATTAGAAATGTATCTTTTTCAGAGGCCATACTAGTGATTTTGCATATAGCCCGTATATGGTTATCATTCAAATGCGATTCATAGCAAAGCATAAGTAAAGCATAAGTATCTAGTATAGATTTTCATAAATTATATGTAGGCACATACATATGCATTCATGAACCACAGATTATTGCCTCTGTTGGACATAACATGATAATATTGTAGAAGAAAAATTCCTGTGACACTGGGAGGAATTTAGAGGGAGGAAAATCCCAGTTTCAGTGGAATTTTTCTCCTATAATATTATCATGTAATGCCCAAAAGAGACAATAATTTGTGGTTCATGAGTGCATATGCTTATATCTATCTTAAATAGGCCTATTACTGTACAATAACAGTGGAAGCCCGGTCACAAAAATCACTAATTAGTGTGCCTCACAGTACTGCATATGACATAATTTGTCTGTCAGTGAGGAAGACCATTAAGGGCAATCAGTCATTGGAGTGAGGTTCCATCTGGCGATGTAAAGTGAACTCTGGCTTAGCTCAGTTGGTAGAGCATTGGCACGGATAGTCAAAGGTCCTGGATTCAAATCCCAGGGTCAGAAGAATTTTTCTCCTATAATATTATCAAATGTAGGCACAACTAATTGTCAAGTGACTTCTTTTCAATGTTTCCTTGCATATGAATGTTGGAATCATTAACAACAGATTTTATATAGCTCAATACAATAGCTCATGTTGTCTTACGGGAACTTCCCGTGAGTTGATAATACAAAGCAAACTATTCTTTTGACTGGAATGTTTCAACTAACTGAACAGGGTAAGCCCTACAGATGAGCTAGGGAGCAGAGTAGCCACTTTGACATGAATGTCAGATATTTTCCGTAGCTTTTAGGACTCTGTGTAAACTTTCTCCCTCTAATTCCTATCATCTTTATTATATTACCTTTAAGAAGAATTCTGAGTAATTTAAACAAATTCCATGTAATGGTAATACATTTTACTCCCCCTATTTTAACAAAGA
Organism: Ectobius pallidus; assembly: GCA_964059195.1. Taxonomy (NCBI): domain Eukaryota; kingdom Metazoa; phylum Arthropoda; class Insecta; order Blattodea; family Ectobiidae; genus Ectobius; species Ectobius pallidus. The sequence goes on along the minus strand of CAXKWD010000007.1, from coordinate 10,033,518 downwards.
AGAAAAATGAAAAAGAGCACAACTTTTTTCTGCCATCTAGCGGAAAGGATTGAATGCAGCTGAGATCCTAAAAAATCAGATAGCTTATTATGTAGATATATAATTATCCTAATGACATATCAAATGTAATTAATTTAAGACTCATTCAGACAACTTATTGTTACTGAAACAATAGCACAGGTATTGTGGAACTGCTCATAGCCAATTGTCTAAAATACAATAAAGCAGCCTGAAATTTGTATAGCAGAGGAGTAATTCCTTCTGATTTTTTCCGATGGAGGATTTATATAATCGTATAACTCGTATTATGTTTTCTTAACTATTGAAGCAGAAATGTTGTGTACATTTTGTGTTATTAAACATGATTAATGGTTATTTAAGAAATCGCAGTTTTTTGTGAAATATATGTGTAAGTATAAGTGAAGTATTGTTATATATGAAGGACAATCACTTAAGATACTCCTTAAGGAGCGATATACTTAACCATAGATCCAAACAGACTAATAATTATAATATACATTTATGCCGTCTGAGCAAAACAAGAACTAATTATGAATGTGCGGCAATCAATATAGCCAACAAAATTCCTTACAACATCCTTCAATACGATAGACCAACTTTTTAAAGTTGTAACATAACAGATATTTTTTTTAAATTGAGAAGTCCGTTTTTATATAATTTATTGTAATTTTAAATTTATTTAAAATATGTTACGTTTTATGAAATGCTGTCCTGCTTTATGCAGTTCAGAAACTCTTATCTTCTCGTCTTCTGTCCAGAAATCTAAAAATAAAAATTGTTATATTAGGCTATATGGATGTGAGACATGGTCGCTTACTCTTAATCTACGTAATTTTACGTAATCTAAGAGTGTTCGAAAACAGGGGGCTTAGGAAAAAATTTGGGCCTGAGAGAGATAAAAATGGGGACTGGATAAAACTGCATAATGACGAGCTTCATAACCTGTACTCTTCACTGGATATATTAAGAGGAATTAAATCACAGAGGATGAAGTGGGCTGGACATATTGCACGGATGGGGGAGGAAAGACATATCTCAAAAGTATTGACTGGGAGACCCGAAGGGAGAAGACCACTTGGAAGACCTAGACGTAGGTGGGAGGATAGATTTAAGAGAAGTAGGATTTGAGATGGATGGTTGGATGGAGTTAGCACAAAATAGGGTTGAATGGCGGGCTCAGATAAGCGCGGCAACGAACCTCCGGGTTTCATAAAATAGATAATATTTCTTTAGCTTGCTTAGGAATTGTCTATTGCCATTAAGCAATTAAGTAAGCAAGTAAGTAAGAAATGCTGACGATGTCGGTAACACACTGCGATAATAAGACTGTAATACAAGTAAATAAATAAAATATACCAAGAAATAGCTACACGAAAAAGACAGAAATAAATACTGTCGACTCAAGCGTTTCTGAGTCGTTATTGCACTTACAGCTTAGTAACTGTTCTTCAGGGAGTCAGAAGCAAACTGTGTTCTCTCGAGTATTGTCATATTTCACAGAATCCACATGTGGGGCTGTCATTTCCATATCGATGGGCCCTTAGCGCTCTGGAGCACCAGTAAATATCAGAGAGGATTCCCTTGCAACAAGGAGTTGACAGATGCCAAGTCAAGCTACTGTTCTTTAAATGTAGCAAACATGGGCTCACTGCTCACATTAAACAGTTGAGTAATCATGGGTTTACGTAAGTTGAGCAACTAGTTGATGGAAACTAAAGAAAAGAAATCTGGCCCAAGGTTTCGTTCTGTGTACGGATTCTGTTTATTTTAATTTCTTTTTATTTATTTCCTGTACCCACAATATAGGTACAATAGCTAGAGCAGTATTCTGAAGGTGTGAAGTCAGTTGCAACGCTTTATAAGTCACTTAGGGAGGGGAAATAAGGAATTACTTCACACCTTTGGAGTACTGCTCAATAGACCTGAGCTAGATAAAGTAATGTTCGATGTCGCGAGGTCATCAATGTCTGTCTGTGTACGTGTGGTCTCTCTATCCGTCTCTGTGTGTCTGTGATAACATAGCTCGAGAATGAAGAAATCATACAAAACAAAATATTATATTCGGGTTCTTTTGGACATGTGACAGAAGAAAGACACGGATTTCTCTTACTTTTATCCCATTTTTCATAATAGCGTTCTAGATACGGGAAAAATTATTTTGTCAATAAACATTAATGACGTGGAAATAGGGGAAAGATTTTGTAGCCTGATTCATTCATGTATATAGTCAGTTTGTTCCAAAAATAAGCGAAATATTAAAAAAGAGTCAGAATTACACACCCGTATAACACACACCGTACAATGATAATAAATAATATTAATAATAATGACATTAATAATAATAATAATAATAATAATAATAATAATAATAATAATAAAAGTTTGGGAAACAGTTGCTAGAATCTTATTTTAGTAATATTAATGAAGATTTGCTTAAGTTATATAAAGATTATTAATACAGATAAGGCTGAAATTCTCAGAGAATTATGAAAATACCTTTTCAGAGTCAAAACAATATGGGAGGGATCCGTCAGGATTGCATAAACAGGGTCACTTGCTACTAGGTATTAGAGGAATTTTATTTTCATTTATTTAGTTTTGTTGTGTGTAATCTTTCTTGTTTGTTATAAGCTTGGTTTCGTTTTTGTCTTTATTTGAGACGTACAACCATCCCTGTAAGTAGCCTACGCTACTTCAGGGATGCGAATACCAATGCATATAAATTTATGTTTGACAATAATAATAATTAAAGCCCGGATTTTCATGCACTATCAAACTTAAAAACATGCAAGCATTCATGCACTATCGTATCTCCAAATATGCACAATGAAGGGCGAAACATGCACTATCAAAAATCCGCACTGTACTGCAATATATTTCAATTTCTCTTAAAACAATATACGAGTTTTTCCAAATTCTCCTCACTTAAAGTCGTGCGTTTATCAGTTTAGGGCATTTTTGAACGCAGAAAAGGATCTTTCAACTTCACAAGAAGTAACAGGTGCATACTTAAGGGAAAAAATTTGACTGAGGGTGATATCGAATTCCATGTCTTTTACATTTTTTTCCACATAATACGTCTTTCACTGTTTTCAGAAGTTTAAGATCAGGATTTGAACTAAGTACCTTCTTAAGTTTTTCCCTGTCACACCCATTTTTCCACAACACGATTCTAAAGATAATTCACCGTCTTCAACAATGGCTAGTGACTGACAAATTCAAGCAGTGAACATTCTGTTTAGCAGTTTTCTCTCAATGGAAGGTGGTGGGTGTCGGCGAGTCTGCATTTTCTTTTGTATCCTGGTGTATTATATTACTGTTTATTTATGGTAAACAGTAGTTTGCACTCTCAAATTCATGCAGGTGGCAGACTCTGTTGCCAAGTCAATCAAATAACAATGGTAATACAATACAACATTTTTTACGTTTCTTTGAAGGGAGGCACATTCATAATAATGTACAGTTATGCATGATAACTTGATATTATACACTAAAACCAGATAATGAGGGTTTATATGCATTAAAAACGTCTGAATATGCTATAATAAACAAAAAATCCAAAACATGCATTATGCATGAATTTTGCCATAAAAATGCCGAAATATGCAAAACATGCACGGAAAAAGTATGGTTATTTGGAATCCATAAGTCATGAGTAACTACAAAGTCTGAGAAGTGTAACCGAAGTATATAAAAACATGCATTTGCATGGAAATCCTGGCTCTAGTGATATCGTACTGTCAAGCTAGTCACAGTGGACAGTTATAAATAAGGCCCGGATTTTCTTGCACTATCAAACTTAAAAACATGCATGCATTCATGCACTATCGTATCTCCAAATATGCACAATGAAGGGCGAAACATGCACTATCAAAAATCCGCACTGTACTACAATATATTTCAATTTCTCTTAAAACACCATAATATTGTTATATTATAACGAGCTTTTCCCAATTCTTCTCACTTAAACTCGTGTGTTTATCAGTTAGGACGTTCTTGAACGCAGAAAAAGGATCTTTCTACTTCACAAGAGGCAATAGGTGCATACATAAGGGAAGAAATTTTACTGAGGGTGAGATCGAATTCCATGTCTTTTACATTTTTTCCACATAATACGTCTTTCACTGTTTTCAGAAGTTTAAGATCAGGATTTGAACTAAGTACCTTCTTAAGTTTTTCCCTAACTGTCACACCCATTTCTCCACAATACGATTCTAAAGATAATTCAACGTCTTCAACAATGGCAAGTGACTGACAAATTCAAGCAGTGAATATTCTGTTTAGCAGTTTTCTTTCAATGGAAGGTTGGCGAGTCGGCATTTTCTTCTGTAGCCTGGTGTATTATATTACTGTTTATTTAGGGTAAACAGTAGTTTGCACTTTCAAATTGATGCAGGTGGCAGACTCTGTTGCCAAGTCAATCAAATAACAATGATAATACAATACAACATTTTTACGTTTCACTGAAAAGCCAAGATTTTAGGGAGGTACATTCATAATATGCACAGTTATGCATGGTAACTTGATATTATGCACTAAAACCAGAGAATGAGGGTTTATATGCATTAAAAACGTCTGAATATGCTATATTAAACCAAAAAAATCCAAAACATGCATTATGTATGAATTTTGCCATAAAAAGGCCGAAATATGCAAACATGCACGGAAAAAATATGGTTATTTGGAATCCATAAGTCATGTAAAGAGTAACTACAAAGTTTGAGAAGTCTAAACAAAGTATATAAAAACATGCATTTGCATGGAAATCCGGGCTCTAATAATAACATTAATAATATACGGTTTTATTTTATCTGGCAGATTTAAGGCGTTCATGCCTTCTCTTCCACTAAATCAGATACAGGAATTCACATTACACAGTTCTAATAATGTTTTTTAGTGCACGCTCTCTAAAAACAGATGCTTCTCGTAATGGTAAGACGCCGAAAAATTGCATTTTAGCAACGTAGGCCGCTAAAATTGCATAAAACTGCATTTAGAATGCATTTAAAACGCACTTTTATCGACCTATGACCCTAAAGTCGTCATGGCAATCTATAAACAAAATCCAGAAGGCACTGACCAGTCACACCAACTTTATCATTAATTTAAGTATATATTCGGTCATAAAACAACAAATTTAAGCCAAAATGTTTCAGAAACTTTACCAGGGTTTTTCGCAAAACACGGTAGCCCAATTCATCGTATGACAAATAAATATTAGTCAACAACATTTCACATCTTGGTTCACAAGAGAAATATTGCTTACCATGGATGCACAAGCATTTAAATGCAATAATTATTATTTTCCTTCTCTTAGTCTACTGCAGCCATGAAGTTGCTAGGAGCAGCTCTAATTCAATGTTTCTGGCTTGGATTGAAATTTCCTATGGATTATCATTTATATTTCCACAAGCTTGTCATAAATACTAGTTCGTATGCATTATTGTTTACAAAAAGCGACTCATATAATAATGAATCTATACCGCATTTTGTATTGGTACGTACGGTACACTGTTCTGAAGTCCAGGTGGCTCTGAGAATAAGACGTTAACAAATGGCTGACTACCTTTCATTATAATTATTTAAACACTATTTTTGTTTTATTTCATATATTTAGAGAGTTTTTACTAAAAAAAAAATATTGTATGAAGCACGCACATAAAAACTTTATCGGACTCATCCAGTATTTCGACCTCAGTTTACGCCTCGGCCGCTATAGGCCTGCTGGGTTCGACTGCAAAAGCATTATTTTGCGTACTTGATACGTAAATAGCTATTATAATTAAAATTATAGTAATTGATATCCGGGTTAAGCCGCGTCGTGTTTATGGTCAGAAGACACCATAAACACGACGCGGCTTAACCCGGATATCAATTACTATAATTTTAATTATAACTCTGGCCGTGGAAGCCTGCGAACTAAGCTATTATAATTATTTCAATACCATTACACTAATACCTTTACAAAATTAATACAATAATATTTTAATTTGGATACCGGTACAGTAATACGAGAAAAGAATAAGAAATTAAACATCATATAGACCTAATATAGGCTATACAGCAGCCACAGAAGTAAAGAAATAATGATAAGAGTGATAGTAATTAAATAATATTGCTACTAATAATAATAATAATAAAGGCTACTAGTAATATTCAACTTAAGATTAAGTTAATAACTTATGAATTACCCTATTCATTAGATTACATAAAGAGAGAACAATAAACAGTTTATATTTTACAAAATGTTGTACAAAAATAAAAAAGGAAACAATGTAATTTCAGGTTGAAAATAGTATATTGCGATACAAGTGCCGTAAGGCACGTTTACGGGTCGAGGAAACAGATTTAAGTTTTCGAGACCCGTAAATGCCTTTACGGCCCGTGTGTTGCATGATATTTTTTGCACGACGGTTACTTATATCAATTTATTTATATTAATTGTGATATTACCTGAAAATATTATGTAAATACATTCTTGAAAATAGATGTTTATTTCAGAAAGTGATTCGCATGTGTTTGTTGTTATGGGAACCGAATATTTGTCCTGGGGGCTTTGGCCATAAAGGCTTGTATTATGAAGTGTATCGTAATGAATTATGACGTATCGCTTGGACCACAGTATAAGTATTAATACAGTAAAGAAACTGTGTGTTAAAAGTCCTATGACAACATGTTGACTGGACGACACTAGCGCTCCATGCGGAGATTGAGTAAAGCTACATTCTCATCATATGAAATGGCTTGGGAAAATACATAAACACATCGTAAAATATGTTATGTTATGTTAAAAGAGAAAAATACAGAATATTTTTATTTAATGCAAATCTAATTTTAAATTTAAGAAATAATAAAACAGATAATGTATTATATTCTAGTTAAGAAGAGGTAAACAATACCTAAATAGGCTACTGTTAAGGACTGTACCTAGGCCTAGTATTTTTCCTTTAAAATCATTGCCCTTTAATATAATTTATAATTCAAATTATGATAATAAATAGCCTCTATATTAATTACGTAAATTATATTGTAGGTCTGTCACGTTGTTCATCCTGCACGTCATTGTTGACAGTGTATTTTGATTCTTTGCCTTATATGGCAATATACGACTTCAATTTATTGTAGGTCTATGTAGCGTCAATTACTGCAGGATGGACTTCATTAAACAAAACAAAAAATTCAGGAGCATTTGGAATTGAAGACACCGTGGGTACAGCAGTTTTAATTAACGAGTTTTTATAGGAATTCATAAACTGTCTGTTTTCGGCGTGTATCAAGCATAGACGATAATTTTCACTCAAATATTTTACATATTTTGTTACTAGGTTTTCTTGTCGACCATTAATGACCTATTTTATACACCAGAAATCATTACAACAGAATAAAATATAAAAATATTACATTAAAGTAACTTGAAACATAACCACACCAGAATCACGAGTAAGCCAGTAGACCTACAATAAATATTACTTATTTTCGTCCTTACCTTTCTGGATGTTTCAAGAAAGTGAAGAAATGCAATTCAGGATTTTGTCTTTTATTATTACTGAAATTTACAGCAGAATAATAAGGTCCTTTCGCATATAGCGTGTCCTAATAAATACAACACTCCTATTTATTTACTTACATCCCGGAGTAGTTTCTGCAGTCTTACTTTATGGCCGCCACGATCGCTAGTAAATGCGCGCGCATGCTCGGCTGGCAGAAAAACGGGCTGAGTTTCTGTACTGTATTAATACTTATACTGTGCTTGGACCGTAAGTAATTTAACCTCATCGCAACGGCCCTTAGCAACAAGACTGTGTGGGAATGTCAACTTACGATCCATGTAAACAACTTTCGTAAGTAACACTTACTAGCTAAGGAGTGCAAAAACAAACTTTTGCTAAGTGGTTTCCCCCAGTAACTGTTTAGTTATCTCTGAGGCTCCGACTGTTCCTGATTTCATCAGAAAGTGAGATCCGTTCCCACGTGATCGATATTTAGATATCTAAAAGAAATTTAGGTATATCTACATGATTTATCCTCGTATCTTAGCAACACATCGAGAGCTATTTGTCTTGGCATTCCGATCTATTTCACCAGGACGACACGACCAGCTGACACGAATGGCGGTAGTGAAAAAGTAACAGCTTGAAAGTGTCATTTGCTTCCCTTCCCATCCGTTTCATGTCGACCTCCTTATCGATATCCTCATACGAGAGAAAAGATCCTTCCTTAAGCACATCCTTTCTCATCCCACTTGAGTTTCAGTTTCTACTAGTACTTGTTTCCTTCAGGTCATCTGAACCTTTCCCTCTCGCCCTTGTTATAGTCTGTAATGGGAGTTATCTTACCGATCATGAGAATTAAACGCATGCAAGAAGAATAAAATCAGATAAACTGATATAACGAAGTGCCAGAATGCTTTTGTTTAATCAGTTATAAGTTAGTTGGAATTATGAAACGCAAAAAATATTTTAAAAAAATTGATTTCCAAGTTAAGCTCCGGATTAATTAATTAAGCAGGACTTCCGGAAGAACAAAGGTCCAGTTTTAAAAAATCAGATTAAAATCGCCCAGCATCAGCAGAATTATAGTCAACAGATTTGTGATATAATGACTATCGCACACTCACAGAGAAATAAGAAAAATGTCAAATTGGTCGGCTTCGGGATTTGAACCAAAGACTTTCAGAATGCAAGTCCAAGACGTCACCATCTCGGGCACCTCGCTCAGTTTAACGGTGTAGTTTGATAAGCGTATGTAGGCCTAATGGAATAGTGTTATTTGTCATAGCTAACCATATTGCAACTTCCAAAGCCGTATATGGGGATTCGAAAACGATATGTTATCATGATAACTGTTTTGCATTTGATAAATTATTTCTAATACATTACCATAAAATAGACCTTAAATTGGGTAGTAGTCCGGTACCAGTCAACCGATTTGGTTCAATATCAACAGGCTTCTTCCCATGGACGTTATAAATGCGTATACCAAGTTTCATGAAAATCCGATAAAGCGTATTTAAGTTAGCCTATCGCGCGCACAGACAAACGGACGGACAGACGGATAGACAAAGTTCCGTCCTCACACAAATTTCATAAAGTACCATACTGGCACTCAATCATTTAGCTCTGTTATTAACTGCCAGTATGGTACTTTATAAGATTGTATGGGCATGGGAAATGTCTAATATCTATCCGTCTGTCCGTCTGTCCATCCGTCTATCAGTCTGTCCATGTGTCTCTACGCGCGATAAATCAAATACGCTTTATCAGATTTTCATGAAACTTAGTATCCTACGCATTTATAGCCGTCCAGGGGAAGAAGCCTACTGATATTAGACCAAATCGGTTGACCGGTACCTGAGTAATGCCCAATTCACTGCCTATTTTAATGGTAATATATTAAAAAGAATTTATGAAATGCAAATTATTGATCATGACAACATATTGTTTTACAGTATTCATATCGGTTTTGGAAATAAATTGCAATAGAGTTAGTTATCTTAATCTTAAGTACAAATATGTGGACTAAGTTAAAATACAAACAATAAAGTACCCTGCCTACAAATGCTATTAAAAATGTTATAAATACCATAACGTCTTGGACTCGCATTCGGGAGGTCCCAGGTTCAAATCTCATGGCCGGCCAATTTGACATGGGTTTTTCCACGGTTTCCCTAGTCAGAAAGGTAAATGTCGAATTGGATTATTTACATACCATGAATCATCCTCACCATTTCATCCTGCATCATATCCATTTAAATTGAATCGGCACATGCTAAAAGGGCCTCAGTCCAAGCAACCCAGTTTGAAGAAAAACGAAAAAACTGTTTCTAAGCAACCCTAATTTTTTTTAAAAAAGCTAATTAACTTTACTGGAAGGTATTACTTACCTCAACGTTACCCTTTTTTACTATATTAACATTTTTACATGAGAACCTTTTATTATTTAAAATGCAATTTTCATGCTTAACTCAGTTTGCCATTTTTTGTGACTTAGGCCCTTTTAGCATGTGCCGATTCAATTAATATCTGTTGAAATTTACTCCATTAAATACACCGACAATGGAAACAATTGACAAGCAATAGTTCCATGGCCCACCCTATTGTACAGGCACAGATCACGAACTCCTGATATAGTTTCGAAGCTAAAAGGGTATTAAAAACCATAAATGATAAGTAACACCAATAGCCTACAGGTGATATGCATATAAAAAATTAAATATGAGATCATCGTCAAAATTTAGAATATTTGAGCTCTTGTATGCTTCTTGAGACCCGAAAGCTATAAAGCCAAGCCAATGCTTGACAAGACAAGAAGCAGTCGCCACGGGCATCCTTTGTTATTCTCAGACTACAACTCACAGAAGAACAGTCCGTACAAACTTGAGCAAGTTTCACTGCTTTGCTTTCATACAGCAGTGAAAACTTAAACCACAAGGAAAAAGTTACGTCTCTGACAATGTTCCAACCAGTCAAGAAACTTGCTAAGTTCTCTTCTTAAATACTCAGTTACTTCCTTTTAAGCAAATGGACGAAATATGAATATGAATAAGTTAAGATGTCACGGGGAATATCAACTCTGAATGCTAATTACCATGTTCCTCTTCTACACAGACAAACATGTTAGCTTTAATTAATGTCCGCCTATTTGTTTACTTGTCGTGTAGGTTTAACAAAAGACAGTACTAGGACTATATGATATAATGAAGACCTAATATTATGAGATCTGATAAGAATGAATAATGGAAGTCAGTTTCAGTGTAGTATCTGTGTTGCGGGTGTGGAAGAGGATTGTGGATAAAAAATGCTAGGGGACATTCAGAGAATAAACAAAAGTATTTCTATTGCAACCTGTGAGACAAAGCCGGGTAACTTTAGGCCCTTGTGGTCCCCATAAATCATCTGGCCGTCATTATCATCTTCATCCCATCCTCGCCTTATTTAGAGTAAGTGTGTGTGAGAATGGTGCGTCTCGTCTTATGTGTTCGTGTTGTCGTGGAGGCCCCGGTATTGAACTGATCACTCATCCGGGAATGCCTTCCGTGTCCTTGTCTGCTCAGATAAGTATGTATATGATACATAGATAATCCCTCTCCCGACAGGTCGCGGCTCTATAAGGCCCGGGTGGCTTGGGTGGCTTAAAATGTCCCTAAAAAGGAGAGGTAAAACTAAGGTAAAGATAGATAAGATATTTCTATTGTATCTGTGTTTGCAAATAAAACAATACATAAATTCATATACTATACTGAAAGAGATCAATAGAACTGTAAAAACACTACGAGACTTTGTGGTTTATGGGTTTCATACTCGCAAGGTTCTGCTGAATGTGACGATAAGATTTAGGATGTCCTTGATTATTTGGTTGAGCGTAATTTGAATACAGTATAGAATGTGTTGTGTTTGAGGTATCAACATTATAAATCTAGCTAAATTTTACCTAGCACGAATTGCTAATATTTAATATATTTTCTGATTGAATGTATTGTTTGATGTTAACTTTTTACTGAAGAATGAAGAAATAACTTAGCATTCTTTTCTTTACATTGAAATCTTTTTTTACCTATAGCAGTTATATCCCAGATTATATTTAATGGAACACATCATACGGGTTTTCATATGAAATAACGGCCTCATAAACTATGAATTACTAACAATATATTTTCTTTAGAACAACAAATATGATTAACATGTGACTTCTCATTATACAAAATTCCGCAAAGCAGCAGTGGAACAATGTAAAAGGGAATAAATATGCCTAAAATGTTAGGCCTATAACATATGGAAATATAATGAATTTGCCTAGTGTCCATGCAGCAGGCCATCCCGTCACGGTTCGAAAGAAAAAGAACAAACTAACGAACAAAATTAAAAATAAATCAACAAAAGAAAAATAACGTAATAACTTAAAACTGGTGGGTAAAATAAATGAACTTTCCTTCTTCTTTCTTTCTTTCTTTCTTTCTTTCTTTCTTTCTTTCTTTCTTTCTTCGCCTTAGTTTCACCTCTCCCTTTTAGGGACACTTAAGCGATCCAAGTCGCCCGGGCCTTACAGGGCCACGACCTGTCGGGGGAGGGATTATCTATGGATCACATATATACTATTTTGACCAGACAAGGACATGGAGGGCCTCCCCGGACGAGTGATCAGTCCAGGATTGGAACCCGGGCCCGCTGCGTGAGAGGAGCGAACGCATCCCCTACGCCGCGGCGGCGGACATAAAAGAATTTAGTCTAACTGAACACATTAATAATAAATAAGTTTAATAAAATAAAAAGAAAACCTAGAAAAGAACTTACAATATTAATTGAACCAAACAGAAAAGATGGCTACAAACCTGATTTAAGTTAGAAATCGGCCTGAACCGTAGAACGTCCTTATCCAGGAATCGGTCTTGCTTCCTTCAATGGCACTTAAAGATTTCCTCGCCGCCCTCGGCAGCTCTCAAGACCTTAACGGCAAATCAAACCAAGACGCGCCCACAACACACAGGCATGAGATACAAAACCAAAGAGCGCAAAAAGTAAACAAACGAAAATGACTGAATATACCCATTAGGCTGTAAAAGAAACATCTTGAGGGGAAAGCCACTACCACAAATTGTAAGCACCAAAAACAAAATTTAAAGAGCCGTAGATGACTCAGCATTAATACCTTCGAAAATGTAATTTGAAGTATGTTGAAGGCTGGATGAGTTAGAAAATGGAGTTAATGCAAACCTCCAAATGTTTCGAACCCCGTATCATCAATATTATTAGTTCTAAGGTTCTTCAATTTGGCTTACAATACACAGTCCCTATTATAATGAAAATCATTTTGAACATGAGTGCTTTTTATCTACTGTTTTGCATGAAATGACCAAAGTACTCTGGTTAGTACGTCTTGCCTATTTCCTAATGCTGGAGGTTCTACATCAACCTTTTCTTCTCTAAATACCATAAATGAATTAATGATTTTCTCATAAATGTAGTTTCTAATTTTAACCGAAACATTTAAATGTACTGATATTATTTTATTTAGCATCAGTTTTCCTACTTAATACTTTAGTGGTTCCATATATGAAACCCAACATTATGACAAAAGATGTAAAGAATTCATCACGAATGTTAAATTCCCATGTTGTATTGAAATTCAAAGTGTAGCACATTTACAAATTTTGTATGTATATTTCTCGTATGAAACAGAGGACATTTTGCGTGCTCCATTATGATATAAAACAAGCAAAACCCAACTTCAGCGTCCCCCATATCCCACTAGCATGTTTCAGTTCCTGTAGCTGCTGAAATTTGCGATGACATGTCACCGAATGTCATAATAATTTAAATTACATATCAGTCAAGAAAATGAGCCTACTGGTAAACTGAAATATCTTAAACTTGTAATATGATCCATGTACAGTTACAGATTGGAAAATAAGCTGAGTAATAATAATAACATTAAAACTAAAGTTATTAATATTAAATAATATATTGAGCTTAAATACTATATGTTCTTAAACAAATCTGAAGTAAAGAATAAAAAACATTCCGACATTGTACTACTTATGCCCATAAAAATATTTCTACTTAAAATAGCAGTAATTAAAGTGGGCCTTAGTCATATATTGTACAGAATTTGTTTAATTTGCGGTCTCTCGATATATTTTCTTGATCTAGCGGTGTCCTAGAGGTAGCGTGCCCGCCTCTAGGACCTAAGGACGCGAAATCAAACCTTGCCGCGGTCGATGCGTTTTTCAGGACTTAAATATCCTGGGCACTGGGCCCTTCGGGAGGGACTTTAACCTGAGGGGGCCGTGTCGTAGATTTACGGCACGTAAAAGAACTCCAAGCCTAAATTAGAGTCTCTGGGAAAAATTCTGAACCAAGTAATACCTAAGTTTCCGGTGGGGGAGCTGTGAGGCGATGGGCTTACCACCTATCCCTCTGCCTTCACTTGGAAAATTAGAGTAACAAAATTCACATAGGTAACAGATACCTCCAACTGGAGGCCCTTCACTAAGGATAGTAAACCATAGAAAGGAAATCTGAACGGATAGTTGGACCAATTATTTATTCAGTTAATAAAAAGAGCTCTTTTATAGAAATTGGCATACTTAGCCTACCACCTATGTTTGTCCTGGCCATTCTCCTCTGTCAGAAATAATTTAAATAATTCTATTAATGTGCATAGTTAGCCTATTTCATAAGAGCTACTTCTAACATATATATGAATAAATGGGAATATACAGTGACCGAAAACAGTTTTCACTACATGTGGCCTATATGAATCTTTTCAATAGTCTCCTTATATGGACAGTCCGAACGAACTTATGGCAAATTTAATAGTTTTACTGGATGATAATGAACTCTACTATGCCACACAGTTTCTTCAATGCTATGACGTCCAATGTACGGAGGTTAGCTTGCTGAGGACCGGGTGGCTGATTTATTCCGGTAAGTGTCGTTTAACTCGTAATGGAGCTCTTTGGAACGGAAATGCGTCATATGGAAAGCCTGTCATTGTGTCCTCCCGAATAAATCTATTTATGTGACATGCTGCACGAAGAATACTGTATGAAAAATTGGGTAAGATCGCTGGGTTAAATCTATTTAACGTGGAGTAATTGTAATTTTGTAATTTAACATTTTAAAGTAATTTTGAAAGGTATAAACCTATTTCTTTCGTAACCTTAACACCAATATTTTAGAACGTTTGTGCAACGTATTTTGCACCATTCTTTTTTGTAATATTCAGAATATTATTAGTGCTCTGCTAAAACATTCTGTACGTGTAGAATGGCCGCTCCTGGAAGGCATATGGGGAATTTTATGGAGACCTTAATGTGGAGCGCAAAAACCCTTGTACTTCCATCCAAGCGTATCCTGCAACGTTGGTCTCATCAGTGCTAATGAGAGGCGTCATAAAAACCGTGCGGACAGAAGAGAGGAGAGAGCAAGTGGAGCTTGTTTTAGTATTAGCGCTTGATCATAGAGGAAAGCTACTACACCTATCCCAAGATTAATTTATACAGGCTATATTTTGTGGAATGGACTCAGTTATATTGTTGGAGCGAAGCCAGGGTTAGTTCCCATTTCCCTGAAATGGACGATTATTCGAATCATCACTAAACCGCTTAACCGATTTCTATAAATATGGCATAGTTATTGATTTCGACCGCTAGGTAATGGATATAATTATATATAAATATTAATAATTATTATTTACAAATTGTGTCATATACTCAACATACGCGAATAAAGTTTGTCTCGATTTATTCATAGCCATCGGGATTTCGCTAGGTAACCAAATTAATTGTCATAGGTAATCCCACGAGAGTTGACGAGTTTACTGATAGATTCGCGACTGCGAGTTGGATTTATTAAGACTATTCCATGAATAAAATGTAACGGATTATATAAATAATAATTACTTTCGTGCTTTGTTGTATAAAAATAAAGCTAACAGTTGTGAGTTCACGGCATACTGTGAATCAACCAGCCACGAATCGATTCGAGCTACCGTGGTATAATGCAGTGGTACCGATTGTGCACATAAGACATAGTTTACTTCATTCAAGTAAGTTAACAGCAGAACAGAATAAAATCACATGAGCTGGCTTGCACCGAATCGAAATTGTGTTCTTAATCAACGTACATTTCTATTAAGCTTATTTCAATTTCCAAACAAGTTATGTTCTTTAAAATAATCTGATTTCGTGGCCCCTAGTGGCAGCAGTGACTATTAATCACTGCACACTGATACTCGCGTCTCCAGTAACGAGCAGCTGATTTTACAGCGATAAAATGTCATGGTCCTGATTCCTACAAGAATATTATAAGATAAACGGCCGTGATTGGTCTATACCCGAGGAATTGCTAAACGTTATTAGTCAATATCAAACACGTATAGTGGGATAGTCGGTATAATTTACTTTTTTCTGCGCTAGCTTTTAACACGTACATGCGAGATGATAATAACAGCATTGTCCGAGAAATTTTGTCACTTCCCAAGCCTCATGGACCAATTTCGTAACGAATGCTATTTTTCGTGACTCGAACTGAATGGCCGTGTAGTAGTTGGCAGCAAGTAAGCATGTAAACGACGACAACGCAAAAGCTGTAACATTTATTAGCAAGCACGTGATTCTAACATTGAGTTCTTAGTAGTTCATGTGTTAAAGTGAAAAAAGTATTATAATGTTCTATTTAACACGAAAGGAAATAAATAGTATATTTCGACAAGATGATATACTTATTTTCTATATTTATCAACATCGCTCAATTTCAATACTGGTCGTTCTTACGAAGTGTACAGGAATCCCCTAAGCTCTTTGGTCTATTACGTAAATCACCGGCCATTGACGATATTGGCTATAAATAAATATTTTTAATGGGAAATGATTGAATTATCATTATTTCCTAATTTACTTCACTGTACCTAACACAGATGGAAATAGGAAATACGAGTACACCTCTCTTTCCACTAGCCTGTAAATACTGAAAACCTTCGCC
Source organism: Ectobius pallidus (assembly GCA_964059195.1). Classification (NCBI taxonomy): domain Eukaryota; kingdom Metazoa; phylum Arthropoda; class Insecta; order Blattodea; family Ectobiidae; genus Ectobius; species Ectobius pallidus. Next base: position 10,017,016 of record CAXKWD010000007.1, on the reverse strand, counting down.
CTGTGGGTATGTATGAGTATCATGTATAACTCGATCGGTAAGACCTGGGCCAAACAAACGGATTCGCAGTCTAGACCTGCCTGTCCTGCATAGCACGTGATGTTCAATACTAGTTCATACTGTACAGACCGTGTAAAAACATCTTAGTTAGCCTCACATCATTCAATAGTGAAGACCCAACAGCGATATTTTGTGAGTTACATACCATTACTTAAATAATATTTCATAACTAAAAAAAAAAATACTTTATTCACTTTATTTTCGTTTTCAATAGTTACGGGCTATTATGAACCTGAAACTTCGGAATGAATAGTACAGTATATTCATTCTCTTCTGCCCTTACTCCACTGCTACCTGTGGACAATAAGCTATCTGCGCGTGTTTGGCTCAGGTCTAAAGCTTCGTCTACATTGATGTACAATATTTAACGTAACATGTCAATATTAACATGTTGATATTGACATGTATATTGCAATTTCGTGTTCCAATTGACTTGAAAGGAATCCCAGCGTGTTGCACTTAACATTTTCAGACGATAATTTGTTTTCCGGAGAAAATGGACAACATATTATCAAGTCTATTGACTAGTCGATCAATATCGGCTTTGTTTCGGGAATTTCCGGGAAACAAAAAGCGTTCGTCAGCTTAATCGGCTTTGGTTCGGGAATTTCCGTGTAAACAAAAAGCAGTCGACAGCTTCCTCAATATTGCCGGCATCCATTTTGTATTATGTGAGTATTTGGTATATCAGTGTTCTCAATAGTATTGCATCTACTTTTAAAATTAATTTTTTTAATGGTATACTCCATTGTTGAAAAATGTGATAGTTATTTTGAGAAGATCAAGACAACTGTAAAAAATTAGTATTTAAGAAAGTCATAGACAGTTAACAAGAAGATAACGAGTATATAAAATTACTCTCATTTTGTAATGTTGGCTGTCCTCTTCAGAGGCGTTTTCTTTTTGAATGTTATTTATTATTCATTAATTTCTGTTCGTAACCGCGCCAACACATGTTAACCTATAACACTGTAGTGGAGACAATTGTTAATTGGCAAACCACTTGACTTGTATACGTCAACAAGTTGATGACAAACATTTAACATAATATGTTAACTGCAACATGTTGGTGTTAAATGTATATCAATGGAGACGCAGTTTTACCGATCGAGTTAAATGTTTATCATGTATGTAGAGGTATTCATATTATGACTTCTTCGGTAAAATTTTATTACCTTTAACTTTATTAACTTAACTTTTATTACTATTATTAATTGTTAATACATCAAAAGATTATCCGAATGAGAAAGTGCTCGTATTGGGATTCAGTTCAGTTATTTATATTACACAATTAATACACAATTAAATACAAATACATAAAAGAAAATATAACTCTAACATGAAATCAGTACCTAGAAAAAAAATAACAGAAAACAAAGTGGGAAGAACAGAATTGATATCCTGAGTTATAAATAATAAAATGGTTCATTAAATAATTACAGATTACACAGTGAAGTAAATTCTATCTGTCTGTAACCCTATAGCTCCTATGTTCGGGCGAAGGGGCCTCCAAGTGGAGGTTTCTGTTACCTATATGAATTTTGTTACTCTTATTTTCCGCCTCTCAACCCCCCTCAGGAAACTAAGGTATTACTTGAGTAGTATGGTTTTGCCGATGACGTCACTGGTGGAGCATTGGTGGAGCAGCTGACCACTGTCCACTACCACTGACCACTGTCCACTACTACTGACCATTGACCACTGACCACTGACCAATGACCACTGACCACTGACCAATGACCACTGACCACTGACCACTGCCCTTTAGCCACCTGGGTGCTAGCATCCTTATTGATCATAGCTCTTTTGACAATCTGGCTGCTAGCGCCCTTTGCTCCGCCTGTGTAGAACAACGGCCTAAGTGTTCGACTCGTTATTGGGAATATCGGTAATTATTTGCGAGTTTGTAATATTGCATGTCTCGCTATCGTAGCGGGTGGTCCAGATGCTGTTTGCATCCGCGCGTGTACGAGAATAACCGGCTTACTGCGCGAGGGGTCTTGCACGCATGCCGACAAGTCGTCACATGTTCAAGACCGATATAAACCCACGCTATCGCTTTTTTACGTCATAGGTTAGCCGACGTCGGTGGAGAGGTCATCGTACGCTATGAAGAGGCCATATAGAATGTATAACATGATGCGAGAAGACGATCGCAAAAAATCATTCGCAAGATGGCCACTATCGTTTATCGATGTTGATAAAATGGTTGAAACCGGATTTTATTACACTGGTTACAGCGATATAGCAGAGTGCGCATACTGTCATACGCAAATAGGAAAATGGGAAAAAACGGACGTTCCAGCAAATGAACATAAAAGATGGTCCCCCAATTGTGCATTTTTAAATAAAGGTGGCGAGGGATTGGATGTATGCGGAACTGGTGAAGACGTGTGCGGTCATGGTGACATCGTTGAAGACGTGTGTGGTCACGGCGAACAAAGGCGAAATAATAAAAACTTGGCGTTGTTTTTTATTGCAATAGTATTTACTGTTTATTGCGCATGTGATTGGTTAAAATAAGACGAAATTTGATTGGTGGAAATAAGACGTTCTGGGATTGGTTAGCGGAGGGCTTTAATAGCTGCGAGACGAATGTTTCGTCCTCAGTGTACAGCTAGCCAGGATGATGTCAACAACTACGAAGCGCCCACGTAAGCAGACGCCAAAGCAAGCAGTTGAACTGGATGCTGCCCTTCAGGAGCTGATAAACTCAATGCAGGTGACCGAGATACCGAACCAGGCTGCGGGTCAATCTCCGAACCAGGCTGCGGGACAAACTCCTAACCAGGCTGCGGACCAACCTCCGATGGATAAGACCAAGATCCCCCCTATAGTAGCAACGTTGGAGAGATATACAAATATGGACTTTAATATGTCGGACACGAAAATGCTACAAGAGTTGGAAATCGGGACACCGTACCACATAAAGCAGGCACGGTCCACCTATACCAAGTACGGGCGCCGCGTTGTTTTGGACCTTCTTAACGGCTGCTCTGTATTCTTACCAACTAGATTTGGTAAACTTACAGAAGACCAAATACAGCAGCTGAACGAAGTGCACCTCTCTATCATATATTACGGCAGAGAAATTAACCCAGGCGGCTACTATTACCATAATGTGAAATTTGTGTGAATTGACTATATAGACATGGTGATGTGTAACAGATGGACCAATGCAATGGGCGAGTGTACGTAGTGTAACAGCTGGACCAACGCAATGTGTGAAGTGTTTGAATTGACTACATAGACATGGTGATGTGTAACAGATGGACCAATGCAACGTGATAGTGTACGTGGGAGGCATATGTAACAGCTGGACCAATGCAATGTGAAAGTGTATATGGCACGAGCCACGCGTGTGGTCTCTTCAAATCATATATAAAGCATGATACATGCGAAGCTCATCATCAGTATGTCTTCTCAAGAACTAGTACGTCAACTGTGGGAGGAGATCCCGGACTCTTCGTTTGCAGATATCCCAGACATGGAACCTGCGGTAGAAGAGCAGCCATCAGAGTCAGTAGAACTGACAATATACAATTCCTATGGGCACGACGTGGGGAAGGTGGAGTTTCCCATCCGATGTATCGACATATATGGATTCAACCAAGAACATGTTGACTCGTCACCGATCCTACCCTGCGGCAACACGCTTCAAAATATTGCTGGGGACTTATGCTACCACGACAACATCTTCCATAAACAAGTCTGCGATGGTGTCAACCATTTCCACCGGTGCAGGAGGCCCGAGGAGGGACACTACTCAATGTGGAGCATCAAGTGTAAGCCGGAGTGCCACCTTTTCGAGAAGCTGCAGCAAGCTGTAAGTATTATTATCACCACCCCTACCCATTGAATTATAATTTCGTTACACAGTGCTTATAATGTTTTGTTTTTATGTGTTTCAGACAAAGGCAGCATTTTTCCACGATCTACACTGCAACCAGGGAGATGGATGCAACCTCCCAGACCACACAACGAAGAAAAACTTCGTAAATTGTTTAAATTTGTAATTATATAGAATAAATGTGTGATATAAAGAAAAACTTGTGTAAAAAATCATTTCAAACCGAGCTCTTCCATTTTATGAATGAAAAAGTTCGGGTCATAACCTTAACCAAAACCCTTACTCCCATAATTCCAACACATGTCATAGACCAAAAGCATGTTCTATCTATTTTTTACAGGAAGCCGTTCGCCTTTGGAAGGATTGTGTAAATAACAAACAGACAATTTTATGAATGAATTTATTTCAACTCATGATTACAAAACTCTTTAAAATTATACCGTGCTTGCATCCAGAGTCTAAGCACCATTCCATTGTGTAGGGCACAGTTCATATTAGAGTCATTATGAAAAAGACATTTTGCTTCACAGTCTCTTAATTTGCCCAGCTTCGGTACACCAAGATCTTCCATGTTTATAACAGACCTCTGCAGTAGTGTTTCAAAAAATCTCGCCTTTTCTAGTCCCTTAGAATAAAGTCTGTCTTCACACTGTAATACACTATCAAGAACAGGTTTCAACTCGTCGTAAGGTAAGTATCCACTCTGCCATGGTATCCCATGCAGACACGATTCCACAAACCGCTGACATTTTACATCTGGGTATACGTCTTTAGGCGGTCGCAGCACGAAATGTCCCATTCTGCCATCATGCGATAATACAGCCACCTCTTTAGCCACGAATTCATTGCAAGTTGACTGATAGCCCTGGACATCAAATATGGTGAATTTCTCACACGACATTGGTGACGATGTTGGTCAGAGCAGTATACTCTACGCAGCGATCGTGCAGGATTAAACAGTAGGCCTTTGTGTTTGCTGGGATGTTGTTTGTAGAAGAAATTTCAACTCTCGTAGTGCAGGCTCCAGACTTCAGATCCTCGTTCTGCTTGGTGCAGTCCACCACAAAGAATGGTGCATGTTTTATAAAATCGCTCCTTTTAAGCAGTGGTGCTGGGGAACGCTCATAGTAAGAATCTTGAAATCTGGCATACATCTCATACAGTAATCCATACGCACCATTGGTGCTGTCTACACGGAAAGAATGGTAGGGATACATTTTATCATTCAAATATACGGATACGTCCTGTACAACACCTAAATCAAATCTTGAACCGTTTGCTTCGGCTTTGCTTCTATCAGTCTGAAATGCCACGATAACCATTCTAGGCTTTTGCAGCTGAAAAGAAGTTGTCACATTCCATGAAACGTTGGTTGCTTGTGGTAAAGACGGATGTTCGTACAACTGCCAGCTTCTGAAATATATGGGTAGCGGTCGATCGCTTTCCATCGCGTTTAACAGTTTCAAGCGTTCAATGTCTGATACTTTAAGCATAGGAACAAACCATTCTATATCTGTGAGTTTAATTTTACTAACGGCTCCCATGGTGACATGTATAGTGTTTTTTGCTCTCATCATGACGAGTTCAAGTTTGCAGTTTAACAGAATTTTCTTAAAATCTTCGGCCACACCGAGAAAATGGTTCAGCGGTATGCAAACATTGAACTTTCCAGCTTTTACAATTTCTCCAACGCTCTCATTACTGGGGTGTACCCATCCTGCGTTCTCCAGTCTATCGCAATCTAACCCCGTATAGGAGCAGATACCTTTCAACAAGCTCGTAATACCAGGATTTCTAGTACGATCCACAGTTTCTCCATGAATATTGAGTTTTATTTCATCGAATAAATGCATAAAACCGTTATTTACAACTTTTCCAGTGTACTCGGCATCTTTGTCGGATGTCACAGTACGACTTATCGAAACGAAACTCTGACTGAGTAATGCATACAAGTTTTCTGCTTGAATGGGAATTCGTATTTCATCGCTTTCTCCGAGAGCCGAAGTGTTGTAAGGTTTGAATCCATGATACTGCGAATTTTCTATGACGTCTTAAATTAGTGCCTTATCCCTTACGCTTAGAACGTGCATGTTGTAGTACTAAAAAGCCTAGAGATTCCAGATACTTCTTGTTAGCAGATGTTAACTTGCCGACGGTACGCTGATGATTACCGGGCCGAGCACGACGCACCGTCTTATATGCTGGTTCGGCTGGTGAGGATTTATTAAAGTTAAGCCCCATTCTTCCTAATGGCTAGTCTCACAGACACTCGCTCTCCTCTAAAATCGATAAGTCTATCGTCCTGATCCACGAGAGATATGGTAATGTCCGTTATTTTTTGTATGTTGATTAACGGTAGAAATATCAGGTTTGCAGGCGCCTCGGAGATTTTATATCCTGGCGGCACAGTAGGAAAAAATTCGTATATGGTGTGTGTCGGACGTCCGTTTAAGAATGATCCCGACGCGATGTTGCATTGAAGTCTTATAGTATTGATGTTATTTATGTCTGGCTGCTTTGTGGAAACGACAGCTTTCATTTTCGGTATTTCATCCGTTGTTGCAAATCCGAGTAAAGGGCCCACGGAGTTTGGAACATTAAAAGAAACGTCGAGAGAGCAATATATTGTCGTGAGCAGAGTATTGGGGTTCACACTGACTCTAAAAACCGCATCAGGATCAAGAGTGGAATTTGTTAATTTTTTTATCATGAGCGCGACATATTCTGAAATATCGCTAACCTCGTACGTCCCTTTAGGGATGGTGATGGCATGTTTATGATTACCTGAGGTAACCGCCAACGAATTGTTACTCTCTGTAACGTTTGGAATAGAGTTGTAAGCGTCGAGTCTCAGCATCGCAATCTCGTAGTCTGCCCCATCTTCCAGCTCGATAGGGGGATAATACGTGTTGGTTAGTTCGGACGTGGATCCGCTTAGAGTGAACGTGCGCATCGTTTTAACACTTGTATGTCTGAGGTGAAGGCTTTTATAGTAAAAATGCTAGACAGAGGTGACCGCAAATCTCGGTGTTGTATTTTTGATAACGTGTAAAGTTGTAATATAATTTAGAATGCGGACCAGTATAATTTACAATTTCTGCAGGAGGAGGCAAGTCGCCATAGCTGTCAAAATAAAATGAACGGCTACCACACTTTTTCAACGCTACCCAATGCGTCCCAGGCCCTGAGGCATCATCGAGATTGACAATGATTCGTTCCTGTTTATGAGGCTTGGTAGGTAGCTCGTTTCTCATGTACACTCCTCTGAAATGTGGAATACATAGCTTTTTCGCATATCGCTCCAAGTCGTAGTTAGTTAGGGCTTTTTTTTAAAGACGGATTCCACTACCAGATGGATAAGGTTTTAAAAATAGTCCCTTGCCATCTCTGTGCTGGCGTATGAGCTCGTCGATCCCCTCCTTCTTTCCCAAGGCAATGCTTTCCAGCATGCGGTTATGGCGTACATGTTCTCCAAGCTGCTTCTTGTCGTTTTTTGCTGAATTAACAGCTTTAGCAATCTGTGCTTCTGCCCCACCTAAAGCCCCGAGCGCAGGCAATCCAGCCAAAATGGGTAATATCGGCAATATGCCTCCAATTTTTTTAGGCGACTTCAAAACTCTCTTCTTTTTCTTGCTTTTCTTCTTTGCTACCACTTTTCTGTATGCAGCCTTCAGTTTCTGAATTTTATCCAGTCCAGCTCCCATTTTAACCTTCCCCTTCATAATTTTAGAAACGGCGTAAGCTGCTGCACACTCCCCGAGGCTTGCGTCGGAAGCCTTAACACGGTTAGAGGCCTGTTGTGCCAATTTCAAGTCTGCCTTATGTCGATCGTTTATATCCGAGCTCTGTGCGTAGCTTATATCGTGTAACTTACAAGCTTCGTCCAAAGGATTGATTCCTGTATCGCCTCTTTTTAAACGTTTCTCTAGTTTGGTGCCCGGTCCACAAAATCTGTACTTTGGTATGTGCAGTTCCACAGGCAGTTTATTAATGAGCGTATTGATCACTCCTTCTCCACGGCGACGTTTACCTCGTTCTATTCGCGGAGCCATACTGACCTCAACGTCTGCACGGGCTTGCCTTTTATAGGTATAAAAGCGGCTGCTATTACACATTGCCCTGTTATTTGCACCATGAAGTTTGAGAAGCAAAACGTATCCTTAGAGGTTCGTCCCATAGAGCAGACGGCTTCGATCCATGAACGCAAACATAGCATTTTACTACCCGACAGCATACGATGTATTATCTGCGGACCTAGCAACTCGGGAAAAACAAACGTGTCAATAAATATTCTTCTACACCCCAACGGCGAAAAGTTTTCAAATGTCTACATTTTTCAAAATCGCTGTTTCAGCCTAAATATAAAATGCTTGAAGAAATTTTAGCCAGAGTTCCAGAAATCGGTTATTACAAGTTTGATAACTGTGGGGACGGTATGCCAGAGCCTCACCAAGTACGAGAAAATTCTGTGGTGATATTCGATGACATTATGACTGAACCTCAAAGCCCCGTAAGGAATTATTTTAGCATGGGAAGACATAACTCGCTAGACATGTTTTATCTAGCCCAGTCGTATGCGAGGATACCTAAGCATCTGATAAGAGACAATTGTAACTTGTTGATTGTATTTAAGCAGGACGCGTTAAATCTAAGGCATCTTTACGACGACTACGTAAATGCAGACATGACGTTCGATAAATTCCTGCAAATGTGCCGCGAATGTTGGTCTTCGGAAAAGTATGGATTCCTAACGATCTGCAAAGAGGACTCTGTAGACCGAGGGAGGTATCGGAGGGGAATGGACGAGTACGTTGTTATATAAAGACGTGCAAAGTATAGTGGATACTCACAATGGATGATAGAGGACTCATACGCGCATGCAGAGGGGCTATGGGCGTTGACAGATTTGGATCGCCGTTAATTGCGCGATACATCGATAAAATAGCACTGCCTCGAGACGCAGTAGGCAATTACTCGGTCAAAGGTAAACGAATACGCTACGTTGGCCATCCCACAGAAAACCACAATGCCGCGACGAAGGAGTACGTGGACAAGGTTCTGGCACAGAAAGATTTTCACAAAAGTGATGGTAATATTGATTCTAGAAACTTTGAATTGTTTAAAACCACGACCCAAGTGCTGAATAATTTTAAAGATATGATAAACCTGCTCATCCAACATCAGTCGCAGCTCAGAGACGATGTTACTGCTTTAAAATACCTCATGCAAAGAACAGCTGGGGCTATGCAGAACATGTGGCAATCCAGTTTTTTTCAACTCTACAGTGGCACTCGTCTAAAATTAATTTATGATGGAAGAATCACGGTTGTTGACATGGACGATTCAGACGATCTGAGTACAACGTTAAATGGAGCAGCTGTTGACATTAATCAGCCTATCCATGTCTCGAGAGGCGATATGTTATTGTTTAAGACGGGCACTTTCTCGCGTGAGGTCCCCATTACGATCGAATACGCCTATAAAACGCGTGAAATCACAAAAATAGACAACACTCGAAATGAATCCGCCAATGAGTGATGACCAGAGGAGAATTAAGGAGGAAATTGAAAAACATACCAATTCTATACGAGCAAAATATTTATCATTAAGAAAAGCAGATCTTCAGTCGAAACATGAGTTTTCAGACATTGTACAACCTATAACGCAACCTTTGGAACAGCTCGTCACTCTGAGTAAAGACAAATCAAAGCAAGATGAAAAGGAATACGAGCCTGAACCCTATATGGAGCAGACCCCTGTAAAACACTACAAGTCTATGTTGGAAAACGTATATGGTCGTGTGTCTGGGGGTTATATTCAGAAACTAGTTCAATTGAGGCCTAGAAACGTGGACACCATATACGGTATAAAATGTGGTGTAAATGGAGTCATCTCCATTAATATCAATTGATAGAAAATGATGAGAAATAGATTGATATTAATTAAATACGGCAGATAATAACTTTTGAACTAACCAAGTAATATTATTATAAATTACATGATAAAAATCAGGAAAAATTAACAAATAATATTACATAAATATAAAATTAATATCATCAATACTTTAGCTGATATTAATTATTTTATAGTAAAGAATAAAATACACTAGGACTCAATAGAAGTTAGCAGACGGAATACTCAGAAATATACAATGCAGCCGGAGTGAAATGTATAGCAACTCTGTGGGAGATAGGTGCCAGGTATTGTCAGAAATGTACTAGGCTATTCAGTCAAAATGTAGTAGAAAGGAAAGATTATGAGATGAATAGGCACTTCACGAGAATGTACAGTGAAAGTTGCAAGGTCCAAGAACTAGACAGAAATTCGGAGAATCGCATGATGGGAGAAACAGAAAAGCATCACTCCCAAGCTAAAAACCACGCTAATCGAAACAACCAATAGAATTTAAGTTTAGGATAGAAAAAACTGAATTTAGCTATAACAGTGCAGATGATTGGTTTTGTGTAACTATGGTAAGGAAGGGAAATTGAGAGGAGGCTAAGATCATGGCTTTTACGAAACTACACTTGTGTACGAAGGACTCGAGGAGGCAGGTCATATCCCTGCATTTCTCCTCGAATTACACTTAAGTCGTATTGACATTGTGGTCAATCCGACTGTATCTATATAAATAACTTCACTAAATTACCGAAGTGTAAATTCTATTATACATTTATTCTTGCAGTAAGAGCTTATTATAGCTACTTACTAAAATAAATTCAGTGAGTGTGCCAAGTAAGTACTGTTGTGACATTGACGTCACCATCATTACAAGATTACGTGGATATCGAGTGTCACTACTAGGAAGTATTTACGTACGAGTTGCAAAGGCCAATATTAGACTCCCTTCAATATCCCATCATAAAATTAATAAATTCACGAAGTAACATTTATACATTTGAACTTTGATTGGAATACTAAATAAACTGGCAGTGTTTGATAAATATTTAATTATTGATAAACACTAAATATAGAACCTCCACACCCAATTTTATGCCCTGAGGTAAGATAGAGAAAATCGTAGCAACTCCGACTGAGCAACCCGAGGTTCCACCAGGCTGAAGAAGACAACATTCGCAGTGAGTACAATATTGTGGGGGTGGACCACAAACCGATTGCAGCATACTGGGAGAACTCATACAACGAGGGCTTGTAGTGTGAAGTACTGCATCATATTTATGGCGCCCATTTCGTGGGGTTTCGATTCGAAAAACACATAGGCATCATATTTATTGCGCCCATTACGTGGGTCACGAGCATCATATTTATGGCGCCCAGTACGTGGGTCACGAGCATCATATTTATCGCGCCCAATGTCGTGAGGCTCGAAAAATCGTTGGACGTAAAAACCCATAAATAACTATATATTTATGACTTTACCAACGTGGGTCACGAACTACAGATCTTAAAAAAATCCAGAAATAACTACATACTACAAAGAAGCAACAACGTGGTCTTCGAAAAAAGGAGTGAAGCCAAGGGACGACGACCATCGCTATTAGGAGCTGGGCACCGAGCGTGAGAAGGAGGACGACGGGAATCAAGATTAGGAGCCGGGCAACGCCAGGAAGAAGAAAAGAAGAAAGAAGAAAAGAAGAAGGAAGAAAAGAAGAGAGAAAAAGAAGGCAACACGATCGAACCAGAAGGAAGGATGACAACCGGAACCAAAAACGGATGAGTTGAAAGAATTGTTGTATCAAAACTACTAAAAAGGTATTTTTGTATTTTGCATTAAATAATAAGAGGGTTATAGTGCACGAAAATTTTGTCTGCTATAAGAAATAAGAGAAGGTAGGTGACAATGGCAGGGTTATTATGTGTGTTGTACAGTGCAGTGAAAGGGATCGGAATGCAGATAAGATTGAAATCAGAGATAACGGTAGACCAGAATGAGGTTAGGAATTCAGGAAATAATTCTGAAGTGGCTATAACTATGCAGAGGGGTAACGGAGAGCAGTCAGGTATAGCTAAAGGGGAAGAAAAAAGTTCTTGTTGTCAAACGATGGAGAATGTAGGAGAAATAAATGAAGGACTAGAATCAAGGGAAATAAATGTAATCCAGGTGTCATCAACTCACGCAGTTAGTGAAAAATCAGGGGGATTAATTGCACGTAGGCTCGAAGAAAATGTAAATATAGAAGGGAAAATGTTCTCAAAGTTGGAATCAATGATGAAAATAATCGTTGAAAAATTAGATGAAAATTCAGAGGAGATTAGGAAAATTTCTGTGAGTAATCAGGAAGTCAAAGAAAAGTTGGATAGGAATTCAGATGAAATCAGGCTATTGTCCCAGGGAGATCAAAAGATAGTAGAAAGATTGGATAAATTTGATGAGGAAATCAAAAACACAAATGTTAAAGTAGATTATAACATCACTGAAATTGAGGGAAATCTGGTAAATTACAAGGAGGAAATTGATCAGAAAATTTCTGAAAACAGTAAGAAATTAAAATGCAGGTTAAATGACAAAGTGGAAAGTATTGAAAATAAAGTAGGTACTAAAATTAATATAATGCAAAAGGAAATCGAAGAAAAAAAGCAAAACGCTAGGAGCTAAACTCACACAAGCGATTTCAGTAGAATTGGGGGAACTACAAAGTAAATTTGATAAGAAAATTAACGAAGTAGAGGGAAATAATAAAAGAGAGGTATTGCAATTGCAGGATACTTATAAGATGGGAATGAAAAATCTAGAAAATGAAATGCTGACAAAAGTAAAGCTACTTGAAGAGGTTAAGCAAATTAGGGAGGAAACTAAACAGATTTCTCAGAATAACAAAAAAGTTGTAGAAAAATTAGGTAAGATTAGCGAGGAAGTCAGAGGAATTAATGATGGTTTAGAGAAACAAATCAAAAGTGTAGTAGGTGATTTAGGAAATTCTAAGAAAGAGATTCACAGCAAAATTTCTGAAAATCAGGAGAAAGTTGAAATAACATTAGCTGAAAAAAATAAAGAATTGGAAAGTAAGTTAGTGCAGGCATTCTCCACAGATCTAGGTGAGATAAATAAGAAATTTCATGGTAGAGTAAAAGAACTAGGGCAGAATCAGGTGATGAACAAAACAGCAACTGAAAACTTAAAGATTGAAGTATTTGACAAAGTAAACCAAATAGAAATGTCCTTACTTGAAAGAGTGAAGAAAATAGCTAGGGAAATAAATGCCTTGGATAATAAGACAAAATTAATTGAGAATGAACCTCGAAACGAACGAAACAGTGGTGATAGTAGGAGAAATAATATTGCTATGGTAAATGTAAATTACAAGGATAATGTAGAAAAGAATAAATTAATGAGTGAAACAAATAGCGATCCTACAGTCACGACTGAGTCGAACGTAAAGCTAGGCGATGTAAAATTAAATAAACATACTGTTGTGCAAGGGGATATGCAAAATAAAATACATATGAACCTAATCTTTGGAAATGAGTGGACAGTCCCGCAATTTTGTGGAAATGAGTCGTCTGACCCACACCGTTTCATAACTGAACTGGAGGCCTATTTTAAGGTTAAGGAGGTTCCAAATGATTATAAAATGATAGTGGTACAGAAGGCATTGATTGGAAATTGCAAGGACTGGTGCAAATTCATTTTATCAGAAAAGGTAGCATATGATGAGTTTAAGGAATTGTTTATGGCAAAATACTGGGGCGCGGGCCGACAAAACAAAGCGAGAATGGGATTATATAGTGGGAAATATGATGTAAAATCAAGGTTAAAGATGTCTGAATATTTTATTAAGGCAACAACGGATGCCAGGTCAGTGGAATTGCATTTAAATGAGGAAGAAAAAGTGAAGTTAATTATAAGGCATTTCAAGCCAGAGATCCAAAGAAATTTAATTGCTGCTAGGCCCAAAACATTCGTAGAAACTCTGAACTTGTTGACTGAAATGGAAGAATTAAGTTGTAATGATGATGTAAGGGTAAACAGGATTGATAGGGGACATCATTATAGTAACCATGGTCAAAACTCAAGTAATGATTATTATGATATAAGGGGAGAACAATCACAAAGAACCAGAATGAATCAGTTTACATTCTCGGAACGTAGCCGGAGGCACGTACATTACGGTCAAAGGAACAGTATGTTAGAATAATTTTACATTGCTTTACGAAATAAATGTAAACAATATTGTAAAATGATTGAATGATAGTATAATTCCGTGTGAGAAAATCTGTTGTGTTATCTAATTTTAAGAAGGACACTAGCAAAAACCCAGAACCGCTGTGATTTATTATTTTTATCAAGGGTATCAAGTTAATATGTGTGTTATCTAGTTTAAAAAAAAGGACTCAATGCAAACAAATCCGCAGAGCTATATCTAGTTAGTAAGAGGGTAAATTTTATTGTGTTTATATTATGATAGTTAGGTAATACTCTCCGATATGCAAAGTATGCTGCATGGAATGTTGTTATTGAATCATAACATAACCGTAACATGGCGAGGTTCATTCACACAAGGCATTCAGGTAGCGAGTGAAAGAGAGAGGGTAAGTCACTCAAGGCCACTGCTCTGATACTCGTAAAAATTTAAAGGGTCATCCCGTCAGCCATATTAGTGTGAGGAGCATTAATCTGTTTCTCTAAAAAAGTGACAATTTTTCAAATCCTCACTTATTCCAGAGAAAAAGATTGGGCATATGGTGTAAATGGAGTCATCTCCATTAATATCAATTGATAGAAAATGATGAGAAATAGATTGATATTAATTAAATACGGCAGATAATAACTTTTGAACTAACCAAGTAATATTATTATAAATTACATGATAAAAATCAGGAAAAATTAACAAATAATATTACATAAATATAAAATTAATATCATCAATACTTTAGCTGATATTAATTATTTTATAGTAAAGAATAAAATACACTAGGACTCAATAGAAGTTAGCAGACGGAATACTCAGAAATATACAATGCAGCCGGAGTGAAATGTATAGCAACTCTGTGGGAGATAGGTGCCAGGTATTGTCAGAAATGTACTAGGCTATTCAGTCAAAATGTAGTAGGAAGGAAAGATTATGAGATGAATAGGCACTTCACGAGAATGTACAGTGAAAGTTGCAAGGTCCAAGAACTAGACAGAAATTCGGAGAATCGCATGATGGGAGAAACAGAAAAGCATCACTCCCAAGCTAAAAACCACGCTAATCGAAACAACCAATAGAATTTAAGTTTAGGATAGAAAAAACTGAATTTAGCTATAACAGTGCAGATGATTGGTTTTGTGTAACTATGGTAAGGAAGGGAAATTGAGAGGAGGCTAAGATCATGGCTTTTACGAAACTACACTTGTGTACGAAGGACTCGAGGAGGCAGGTCATATCCCTGCATTTCTCCTCGAATTACACTTAAGTCGTATTGACATTGTGGTCAATCCGACTGTATCTATATAAGTAACTTCACTAAATTACCGAAGTGTAAATTCTATTATACATTTATTCTTGCAGTAAGAGCTTATTATAGCTACTTACTAAAATAAATTCAGTGAGTGTGCCAAGTAAGTACTGTTGTGACATTGACGTCACCATCATTACAAGATTACGTGGATATCGAGTGTCACTACTAGGAAGTATTTACGTACGAGTTGCAAAGGCCAATATTAGACTCCCTTCAATATCCCATCATAAAATTAATAAATTCACGAAGTAACATTTATACATTTGAACTTTGATTGGAATACTAAATAAACTGGCAGTGTTTGATAAATATTTAATTATTGATAAACAGTAAATATAGAACCTCCACACCCAATTTTATGCCCTGAGGTAAGATAGAGAAAATCGTAGCAACTCCGACTGAGCAACCCGAGGTTCCACCAGGCTGAAGAAGACAACATTCGCAGTGAGTACAATATTGTGGGGGTGGACCACAAACCGATTGCAGCATACTGGGAGAACTCATACAACGAGGGCTTGTAGTGTGAAGTACTGCATCAAATGGCATCCAGACAGACAAACTTTCTCGATCGGGGCACTCCCTCTGTCGATAAGAAACGATACCATATATGTAGGCAATAAGAAATACCATTCCCGCCGCGGATTAATGGAGTTGCTTACCAAAAGCATACCCGACCCTAAGTTGTACAGCGATAACGACTTGGAGACCTATAAGGAAATATTGGAGAGGTCTAGCGCTCATAATGTCGGCTATGATGATAACGAAGAGATACGAGTCTCAAACAGCCAGAAATTTAAAAACGTCATTAGGCGGTTATTTTTTGAGGATGAGGAGGCCGAGGTAGACGGTGATCTAAAGACTAAAAAACCAGTCAGGGGAA